>JASDDO010000004.1:325313287-326667433 GCA_030015575.1 Agapanthus africanus
ACAACTGTGCCTAGAAGAGCTAGGGGAAAAGAGATGAAAGCCCAAAGTATGAAAATGATGACCATGGTCCCGAAGGGAATAGCTGCAAGGGACCCATAGAAGATAGCAACCGTGTTGAGTAAGAAGCCAATTCCGAAGCACAAAAATGGGAACAGAGATGCTGTTAGGATCATCGACTTTATCCAGCTTTTGCCTGAAAAATATGGCCACCCTTTAGCTTTGTAGTAAAGGAAACGCAAACAATGGCCAAACTGCAAGAACTAAGCATTTTTAAAGAGGAAAGTATATGCATACCACCATGTCTTGAGTAAATACCACCACTTACATAGCCTGAAATGAATGAAGTAAGAGCATAGCACACTATGAAAGTTGTGACAATAGCTCCTCGCCTGGCCACATAGAAATAGATGTATGATAGATAAATGTATTGAAAATGATCATATGAAGTAGAAGTTAAAAATGAAATTGACAGTATAACATTAGCTGGCATTGGAATAATACATCTATGAGTTGTACAGAATCTGCAATGCAGATTGTAACATGCAAGCAAGAAACATCACCACTATATTGAAGAGCCAGTAACTTTCAATTATGTGTTTTAGGTATTTCTTCTGGAATATACTGAAACCTAATAAATTAGGATAGATGGTGAGAGGGGGGGGGGGGGGGGTACACCATGAAACTTAATTGCACGTTTTAAAGGTAAAGGAAAATAAATTCATCAAACATCAAGATCTCTAGTTGGTTGCGGCAGGTACCATTATTTACAAGCAAGTAATATCCAAGGCAGGTGACCATATTTAGTAATACGACAGGCATGGAATAAGGTAAAAAATCTACTTCCTAGTTCAAAGGAAACATGTGTTACAATTGTTTTTTCCAGATACCCAAGATAATTGGGATCTTCCCAAATGATTTGGACAAGGCCTAATAATTCCAAAAGGAAAGGAAAAAAATCCTTAAATTCTTGATTTTCGGGCCGAAATAACTCTCACCCTATTGTGGTATCATCTATAGCGTCAACAAATGGAAGATCAAATGACTTGGATCGGTCGATAACTTCACAAACAACAGAAAAATAAAACTCAGAAGTCACTATATATTATAGAATAATAGCTCAATCTATAGCATCATCTTAAGATGCAAAAGTAGAACCTATAATCATTGTCCAAATAAAAAGCATTTCCTACAGGACATGAGTGCATTCTTCATGTAACCTATGGTTGCTTGATTATGTTATGAACAAATTCAGGATGATTGAGCCCAAGGCTCAGACTTTACATGTTATGTCTAGATATTCAGAAACCACAGAATGCTCTCTAGATAGTACAAAGATATTTGCCTTGCCATTAATGACACATGATGGGATTATGCATGACTAAAGAAATACAAGATTGATGATTGACGCTCAAGATTTCTTCCAGAATATACAGGATACTAAGATATAAAGAGAGATGAGGGATGAATGCTGGTGTATGTGTGCGCGTGTTGTGGGAATGTATTCTGATTAGCTTCTGCCTTCATTTCTGTCAGAACAAGTTTTCTACAGAAAATATTTCATTTACCATTTCTTTAGAGTTTTGAGCTCAGACAAGGTGAAAATTTGGAGGACACCACCTGGTTATTACTATTATGCTTGGAATACATCCTCAACAGAATTGTCTCATTCATTAATGAGCATTGAGGAAGCTTAAATCACACAAGTCATCCAAATCAAAACGGGTCAAAAAAATGTAATGCAAGTTATGTAACTAAAAATAAATATTGAACAACAAAAGAATACGCCAAGTTTTAACAGTCCACATATTGTTAATTTTCTATGATTGTTGAGCAGAAATCCTACCAATTTATAAACTTTAGAGAACTCTGCCATAATTCATGGATACAGTTTATTTCCTCTAGACAAGAAGATGGCAGGGATAATATGTATTAGAACTAAGCACAGCAATTGAACTGTACATTAAGAATATAAGAATGAAATATTGTATTGTATTTAAAGCCGTTAATTTGTCTAGACAAGAAGCCAGATAAGGAGATGAGATGTATTGCAACTAACAACAATTGAATGGTACATCAAGAGTATGAGAAGATTCCTAGGCAATGTTTGTCTGTGATTGTTATGAGTTTGATATTTGGAGATATTTGGAGTGTTGGGCTTATATGAGTGCACATGGGCTATCAATATAGATTGCTTTCTCAGAGGCAATGTGGATCTGGTCTCTAATACCATGTTAGAATTTGATATTTGGAGTGTTGGGCTTATATGAGTGCATGGGCTTTCAATATAGTTGAGGTTCCACCCAATAAACCTAAGCGTTTTGGTACGGCTCCCATTTATATCTTATACTCATGTGCATCTCTTGTTTTTTCCAATATGGGACTATTCTTAGCAGTGATAGCTCCATATTCTACATCTCAACATCAAAATGGAACTAATCAGTTTTACTCTAATTATTCAAGCCTAATAGAGAACATGTCAAGCGGCAATTGAAGAAAGTTTAACCCATCTTGGACCCACCGAACAATTAACTTCATCATATCATTCTTTGCTTGGAAATATATTAGATAGAAAGCTATGGGAGATCCACTGACCATTCACCCACTGAACAGTTTTTCTCTTCCTTTTTTTCTTCCTTCAGCTAGGGGAAATAGCCTCTTATGGTTAAACGATGCTAATTCAAAGACAAGTCATAGTCTGACTCTTTACAAGATATAGAGTTGAGCACTCTTTTCAAGTAGAAAAGGGGAGATAGCATAGCATGTCACTGTATTTTCATCAAAACACACAGCAAAAGCATGTTCTTTTCTTAAACAGGCCTCGTGTATACCTTACTTTGTCCATAGCCATTATTTACAGCCATGGTTTGAAATCTCGGTCTAAGATAGCCGATTCCAATCCCAAAAATGACAATCCAAGTTCTGATCTCGATACATACCAAGCAATTTTTTGTTTATCGTTTTATAATGGGCTTTGCGTATTCGGTTTATTTATGGTTAGTGGGTATACTAGTGGGTTAACGGATTCATTAATGGTTTAAGGAGTTTATTATTGGTTATTCGGTTATTACGGTTGGTTTGACATCATTAATACAACTTTAGAAATCATTAATTACAAAAGAATTTGACTAATTGTTTATAGTTATTTTAAATATTTTTAAAAAAATTCTTAATTCTTAACAATTCTTTTTCTCAAACGATATAAAATCCAATATATGATTCTGATCTCAAAGGTGACCGATGACCGTCCGATACCGAGATTTCAAACCTTATTTACAACAAACTCAAAGAATATAGAGAATATTTTGTGAAGACAAAGTCATAGTGACATTACTAGGGATGTCAAAACTCAAGTTCTTAAGATGGTAAATAGAGGGGATATAAGAGTAAGAAAACGTACCCAACGTATAACGTCCCAATGATTGCCAAAACAATCACAATGAGAATAAGTAATGCCAACTGGGCACCAGTACCGACAAGAGAAGAAAGAAGAACTAAGTTGCGAGGAGGTCGGAAGACATCACCATGGACAAGTTTCCATCCAGATTCTTCACCCACATCTCTTTCCTGGTAAAAGTGCGAGAACAAATTTACTACTTAGCATAACCATTCGCTACCAATAAGCAAGAGCTATAGTTCTATTCTTATTATAAAAAGTTTTAAGTGATCACCAGAGATTCCAGATCGTCATCTTCACGTGCATATTTTGCATAATCATTTCTAAGAGTGCGCATCAATATCATGGATACCATGCCCGTGAGGAAAATTACCATCATAAAAGAATTGAAAATAGAAAACCAGTGAATCTGCAAAACAAAGGAAACAAAAACAGTCGATGGGATTGAAGTACATAAGCATTGAAGCACAAACAGGATGAGATGAAGGTGGGCAGGAGGGGCAGAAAAAAGGAAAGAACGAAAAGAAAAAGGGAATGATACCTGATGCTCAAAGAAAGGATAGTCCAAGTAAACATTAAAACGATGTGCAAATGTTACATTTGTTTCTGACCATTTAACTGAATATGTCATGTCAATTTTCTTCCCAGCTTCCAAAAGTTTTGGAGATTCTTGAGTGAGATTGACGTGAATAATCTGGTTTAAAAACAACATGAATACCTAAAGATGATGGGTATAATTATCATTAAATGCGTCAGATTAAAAAATAATTACCTGATTACCATTATACTGCACAAGAATATTCTTGTGTGTGAAAAGATAATGTTTATTCTCATTGTTCTTATCAGTCTCCCCAACAAAGCCTGATATGTAAATGAAAATAGCCAACTGTAAGAAAGAAAGTCGATATTTTGGGAAATTAAACAAAGAAAAGATGGCAAGAAATGCATACCCCATAAAGGCAAATCATCTGCACTCACACCAACAAAGAAAGAACAAAAAATAGCATTAGATTTTATTGTAACAGTAACCGATAAGATGTAAGCCTACATGATGGAAAACCTAAGCCACTAATTAAATCAACTTCTTTAAAGAGTTTCGTACAGACATACCAACGAAGAATTCAAACCAATATGAGCTTTCTATTGCATCTGTGAAGCGCTTCACCTTCGCTTCATCAAGTTCAAGGGTACAGATGGAGCCCTTGTCAACATTTTCTGGTATATATTGTTCAAATCATACAAAACCGCATTAGTAATGATGTAACAGAACACCAGCCATGCTTTAATGAATTAATAATCGACATGCTTAATGAATAAATAATAAAAATGTTCGCGTACTTCGAAATTTTATGTCGATCTGGCTGTCAATAAGTTCATTACCACCAAGAACCTCCCCAAGTCCACCCCACTTGTGTGCAGGGTTCTCAGAAGGTTGGCAGAATGGAAGACTATGATAATTGTATGTTTCTTGAGGGTTGTTATTCGGGCCAACCTTGTTTACCCAGAGAGTTATAGGGTCATCAACTTGATACTGCAGAGAAAATTCAATGTTGCAAATTCAGTGTTGCTGAGAGATTAAGCATTTTCTTTTTCATATTGATACCTATAGCTGCTGAATGAAGCTTCATAACAGACCAAAATTTCACCTCTATGATCAAACAAATTACATTAAAAAATAAATAATGTGGGAAAATAATGTGGGAGAATGAAGATAGAAGATCAGAAACCAATAGCTAAAGTTGAAAACAAAGGACCACTTTTAGCAATTAAAGACAGCTAATACAAAGATCAACATATTACAGAAAGGGAATTACCAAAGAACCCTAAAAGGTGAACGAGTAAAATAAAAGGAAGGTGGTAAAAGACTGTATGTGGATGCATGTGTGCCACTATATACTACATATGTGCCGTAAAGCCACCAGAGCACTGTAAGAGAAAAAGAGGGAGAGGTGAAGAAAAAAGAGGTTGTTAAGAGAATGGTTTGGATTTAAATTCGGAAATATAAGTTATTTGAGTCGGATCAGATCTTGCCAGGACTGACCTCCCTAATCCATATTTACCAAAATCTAACTCCTCTATAGGAAAGAAGCCGGTTATACAATGACAAGAAAAGCAGTAGTTAGTTCAGTAACTAGATCTTTGCTCCATATAATCAGGTAAAGGTCTCTTAAGTTATCAAGTATTGCATATTCCAACAAAGGTTTAAAATCTCAGTATCGATATCCTATCAAGTACTGCATAGTCCTACAAAGGCAATGAGTCCCCTACCTAGATGATCTACATATGCCAAGAGTTAGAACTACAAGGAATGGCTTATAGAAAGACAAATTGATGCTTTTTGACACAAAGGAGAAAGAAAGAGTGATAAAAGAGTGAGAGAAAAACAAGAAACTGAAAGAAATAGGAGAAAGAACTTAGAGCTACAAGTTCAGTAACTTGATCTTTGCTCCAAATAATTGGGTAAAGTATAGGTCCCATAAGTTATCGAGTATTGCATATCACTACCAAGGTTTAAAATCTCGGTATCGAAGTAGCGATATCGGTCTGTATGGTCAATTTTAAGATGGAATCGACCATGTCGACCGTATCGGCTTTCTAGGATTGGAAATGTTGAATCCTATATCATTTGTCAAAAAGAATTTTTTAAATAAGTAAGTTCTTTAAATAATAGTAAAAGAAACTATAAATAATTTGATAAACTCTTCACTTTTAATACTTGTAAACATAACTGTAATCTTTTTAGTATAGTTGCAGTATTAAATGATAGTCAAATAAAGCATAACCTGATAACCTATTAGTACACCCACTAACCAACTAATAAACTTTAACCCACTAATAAACTTTAACACTACAACCTTACTGATCAATTGGAAACCCAATATAACTCGGTATCTGATCAGTATGTTTGATCGAAATCGACCCATCTTCGATCGGGATCAAGCAAGATTTAGAACCATGACTTCTACCTTATTTAACTATAGGCTAGAAGATTATGACCTTGTTATAGAGTAAGAGTGGTTATAATTTATAAATAAAGGATTGACCAACTCATTCCCAAAAGGAGATTGACTTGATCTTGTCATTGAAAATGATGATTGTTTTCCTTCTTAGTAATTCATCTAATAAGTCGCCCATACAAACTCATTTGAGAATGGCATCATAGGAAGGGCTATGGAAGAATATTGGCCTAACTACAGATGTGCTTGGGTCCACATTTTTGATAATTTGGGTCTAAAATATTATTAAAAAAGACATACCAATTTAGACGAAGAGGCAAAGTTAGAAGTTAAAAGCTTCTATAAAGGGAAGCCTACCCCTTTAAAGGAATAATATTAGCTAAAAGTGAAATGAAAATAAAAAAATAAAAAGTAAATAATTGGAGATGGAAAAGGCATATTGCCAAGCAAAATAAACATGAGAATGGAAATGGCTAAAAGATCACACAACCAACAAATAACTCCATTCATGCTATAAATTTTACATAATTGAGCTATGAGCATAAAAATTTCAAAATCATAGACATCTAGGTTGAGCTCATATTGAATATTTTGTGAAATAAATTTAAATCGAATAGTACATTACTGAAACTTTTACTACTTCTATTTAGTTTGGAGATAATACAGCTTAACTTTACTACTAAAACACAACTAGTACATTAAGAAAGCTGAACTGAAGAACATGAGAAGAAGGCATAAAGCATGAACAAATAAGACAAAGCCTTTGTCACAAAATTTCACGCCGGTTACATATTTTTTAGCTTAAATAAATCAATGGCTTGAGAAGAATCATCTAGCAATTTTCCTCATAGAGCAGAGAAATTGACGCACATTTATCATGAATATATTGCAAAATATTTATATTAGCTCAATAGTAATAAATCAAGGTGGGTGTTACTTGAATAGTTTAGGGAGAACCTAAAAGGGGTAGATATGATCCGAGTTATTCAACCACCAGAATCTAATTAAATCAATAAGTTACTGATCGTAAAAATGGGATATAGCAATTACAAGCAAACCAAATAAACACTTCATATTAGATAAGAGAGAGTAACAAATAGAGATTTATACATATTATTGTTTTTCAATTCCATGGTATAATGTTAAGCACAAATGAGATATTTTTTACAAGTATTTTTTTATTATTATTGAAGTCTAGAGATCATACAAGATAGAGAAGATAAATGCATGGAGTCAGGTAAACAAAAACCAAAATCCAGAGATCAGTGAAACGCTTTCAAGCATCAACACCTATTTCAGAAAGGTTAAAAATGCCACTTTGGCTACAGTTTCATTTATGGCCTTCCCAAGAGTCTAGAAATTAATTGGTATTGGAATATATATAATTCCGATTCAAGTGTCAATATCTATTTAGTTTCTTTTGAAAAGTATAAAATTATTGAAACCGAAATGGAAGATTGCATATTTACACTAAAATAAATATAAAGTCTATGAGTTTACATGATTGGATATGTTATATAAAAAATTGAAAAGTAATACTTTTGCAAAAGCAGCATAGACATGTTGAGATAAGTGTGGGAATAGTCTCATATTGGAAAAAACTATGAGAGGTACATAGGTATAAGATATAAGATCGGACAACCCACCATAAGGCAAACACAATTGAAATAAGGCCATAAATTTTATTCCACCCAAGGTTGTCATCAAAACAAGGAATTTCGTGCTAGCAATTTCCCTAAGAAACCAAATATCTAGAAATATTATCCCCCCATATTGCAAGGGTTTGGACTTTCTCTAGACATGTTCTTAACAATTGCAACTCAAAAGGATCTTCTATTTGAATAATAAGAGAAATTATTATTTTATAGAAAACGACAAGTATTGGGTTGTAGGAGTACCGCTTAAAGCTCAGCCGTCTAAATGCTGTCTAAGCAGTTTTAATATTAATAAATAAAAATATATGGGATGGGGAAAAAGGGTTTTGGTACGAAAAATGATAGTTAGGGTATTTGGAGATGGGGAAATAGGGTTTTGGTACAAAAAATGATAGTTAAGGTATTTAATCCGGTTTACAAAAAAAATTGGTTAAAATGAACAAAAACATATAAAGCCAGACGAATTTGCAATGATAAATCAACTAATTAAGCAAATTGGGCTGTCTAAACATACCGACCCACATGATTGCTTGAAGAGTGCTAAACATGCTTGATTAGGCCGATTAAGTGAAAATTAAAGTTGCCTTGACAGTCACTTAAGCCTAGACAACGTAAGTAGCATGGGTTCACATACCAATATGGGACATATAGAGTCAGATCTGCGGATTCGCAATTTTTTCGAAAATTTAGGATACGATTTGTTGGGTAGGCTGATATTTTTGTGTATAAATATATAATCATAATAGACAAAAAATTGTGACTTAAATAAATCTAAACTAAGAATACAAATGACTTGTTATTGTTGATGAATAGGCTGCTGGTATCATAGCCATTGATACATGATGCATGTTCACTGCACCTAGAGTACAATCTAAATCTGAAATAACTAAACATGAGTATGATTTCGATTCGAGTACGAGACAGATACGTCTTCTTGATGACAAATCCATGCACACATGTCTACTATTCACAACACTGAATAAGGAATTTTTTTATGAGCATCACTTGTTAGCAAGCCTTAGAGACCAGAATTAAAACATGATAGTTCATAGGGAGGGTATGAACAAGAAGAATAGAATGCTTTGTTTGGAAGTTGCTGCCCGCTGAATAATATGTTACGACATACATAATCATCTACATTCTACAATATGATGTCAGTTGGAGCAGAGGTAAGTCTACAGCACCTATTCCAGGGCGGTCAAAAGTGAATCCGCTTCCAAGTTGGAATTCCAACATGCGTATTGGATGGCTAGCTGAAGAAGTGGAGTATTGGATATGCCAAAAAGATCATGAGGTTAAATATCTTAGGAAAACATTGGTTGAGGATTGGAAAGGTCCCTCCCTGTTGGTGGAGGCTAGAAACAGAGAGTGCCTTAAAATTGAAGGTGAATTCATTTTGGAGGAAATTTAATCAATCCCTTTGTAGCGAGCAATCTGCCTTAAATGGTCATGGATGCAATAATAGCTAATGCTTCTTCCTTCTAGGGATTCACGGGCGGTATGTTGCATTTGGAATATATTCTTCTTTTCCCTATGATCTCTTAGTTTGTAGGGATTGATTTTTGTATCAAACGATTACGTCATGGCTAGCAAGGAGAAAAAACTAAGAATATATTATATTTAACATTTTTTGAGATTTCCTTATGATGTAAGATCCACAATCAAATTGAGTACGGTTTTTATGTACTCCATGCCAGAATTAACAAGTGAATAAGCGTTCATAAAATAACTCTTCCTAAAATTATTGTTTTTCTTAAGGTTGTGATGAGACTTCCATTAATCATAGAACTAGATACAATGGCCAAATGATATAACCCATGGTGTGCCAAGAAAGTTGAACCATACAGAGATGTGCTAACACAGAAGTTCATAATATGCAGCTGTCAAGGTCCTCTGAGCATCAAAGCCATATTTTGGCACAAACAAGAAAGAATCTATGACATTTATACGGATTTGTTGCAGGAAAATTCCCAATAGTTTTTAATTAGTAAGCCAAAAGAGTGATCATTACTACAGTTCCTACCATAAGCAAACAATCAAATAATCTTTAAACTATATAAAAATTCAGGGTAGGCATTGCACAAAACTAAACCAAATCGAAATCCATGCCTCAAGGTCACGTTATTGTATCATGAAACACATCATACAAGCAAATCAGAAAGCGATCTAATAAAAAAACGAGATCTTCACTGATCCAAACGTAAGAAACGCAAACAGCCAAAGATCCAACGCAAGATCTGAAGATTTTAACAAGATTCCAAACGCACGAAACCCTCGATTCAGTAATCTAGGGCTAGGGCTCGAGTATTAGAAGTGAAACAGCGAGAGATGTGCGGACGAGGATTACCTTGTGATCGGACTCGGAGGCGAAGCCCGAGGCGACGAAGAGGAGGACGATGAGAGGTAGATGAACGAGGGATCGAGAAAACGATCGCATCGTTGATTTTTCAAAATTTTGGGAGAGAAATGGAGTCCAGCTCGAGCTTTTGCGTTTCGCTTGGCCTCTCTCTTGAGGAAGCAGAGGAGAAGAAGAAAGCTCTCGATTCCTGAGACTTTGCCTCTTTCTTTCTTTATTTTGAGAAATTGAGTTTTGATGCATGAATCTGACTCAATTTAAGTGGGTCGGTTTATGCCTTCATGGGTCCAAGAACTGAACAGCTGCAAATGACTCAAATAAATATCTTATTTTTATATACACTTTTTTCTTTGTGAGAATTACTCCATTTATTATGTTTATAAGGGAAGTTATGAGGATTATCTATGTTTCTCTTATTGTAATATAGTTTAATTTTGTGGTGCATTATAGAAATTTTTATCCGCTCTCCGATTGCACAATAAGGTCAGAAAAAGGCAATGGCCCATTCTTATAAAAAAACCTCTCATTCGAAAAGAAGAATGTCCATCATAGCACGATATGAGCAAATATATACAACCATATTATTTTGGTATTGAGGTTTATCTAACTAAATAATATACTTTTTTAACCTTGTAATTATATTATGGAAGCTGTTTCCTTATACCAACAGTAAAATATACTACCTAAATAATATGCTCTTTTACTCAATAATATATTTTATACATACTACATTGTTCAATTAACTCAGGAGGGTAATCTACCGTAAATTCAAGCCCAACCAAATGTAAAATCAAGCTACATTTTGATCTTTCTATATAAACTGACACAAAAATAATCGCCCACTAAAAAATGAACAATATATCAAGTTGCCAGATGGCCAGTAATATATGCAACTTGAATATTTACAACACAAATTGTTCAAATATAAGAAGAAAAAGAGTAATAATCCCATTTTCTGAAAGAACCATGAATGCACTTGATCATAATCATATACATCTATAGAAGTGACAGACGTTTACAAGAAAGAAAACCGAAAAATTAAAACTTCTATAAAACTGCACAGCAAGCGCTACTAATAATGCCTAATACAGACGATGCCATATAATAGCAGTTTATAATGACTACCATGTAACAACTCGATCTTGAATAGTGAGCAAGAATCGACTCCATCTTATAAAGGCAATATTTCATGGCTTCAGATTATAAAGAGCTGAATACGAAATTATCGAATGTCTCCATCTTGCCAAAACAAGAAAGCGTGAAGACCCAATGACTAGGAAATTCAATAGCCTCCATGACGATTAAGAAGTAGAGAGCGGTATATGGCAGCGAGGTGGAGGAAAACAATGAGCAGTATGAGGAAATCATCCACTAAACCCACAAGCCCGAGGACTCCTGTTTAAAAATAAAAATAATAATGCAGTAACAGTTGAGATTTATGTAAAATAAATCATATTAAAGGAATTATATCAGAGTATAAAAGCGCCTAACCTTCTGGAAGAATGTCAAGTGGGCTCAAGACATAGATTCCACTGAGAACCATCTGCAAGTCCAAGGTTAATTAGTTTTCAAGGAGGGTCGAAGATCGAAACAAGTACCAACCTGATACAACATATGCATTATAAATATTGATTAGTAATTAGTAGTTTGCAGCTATGATAACATGCATTTATCATCACAAAAAGAACCGAAATGTAGTGTGCCAGGGATGAGAATGTTTTTCGAAAGTCATAATGACAATGAAGTTAAGATGCTATAAGAAAAGAATCCATTTACTACAAGTTAGAGGTACCAAAAATCCTCAACAACTTGAGTGAGTTAAATTTTAAATGGTTTGGACAAGTTCAATCTAGACTCATGTTAGAAGTTATATGATCATTAGCTGAAAGAACTGCTATGTCTAGGCATACACAAACCAAATTAGAATTGTAGTCATAATATATAGTGGGTACTATTTAACAAAGGCGTTAATAGAGGGAAATGGTCGATGTAGAATGTAATTTAATATAAACACAATTCGGCTCATGTAGTAAGTATTCCTGTCCAAAGAGGTCGCCGGTTCGATTCCAAAAGGGGTCACATCCAAAAAATATATATAAGGATGATTCATTTAATCAAAAAGAAAACAGGAAAAAAAGGCTCTATCATTGCTGCTGGCTTTGATTGTGGTTTGGTGACAGTGTAGCAGAAATTCTAAATACCAATGTTCATATGCAATCTAAATATTGAAGGAGAGATGACAATAACAAAATCTTCAAAAAGAAATAAAGGCCTCTTAACAAGCCAAAAGATCATTTTGTTTGCCATGATTGCAAAGCAATATGATCATTAAAATCTAGAAACCTGGCCGTTCTAAGTTGCACCATTACATATATTTCCTTCACTCATGGTAGACTACTATATTCTCTTCCCAAGATCTACTACAGACTACAGAGGTTTTCTTCAAGCATACAGGTTGGAACCACCTTTCCCGACTAGAAGCCTCACACCAACTCCCATCCCTGTAGCTATAAGATTTCTCTCAAAGATGAAATGAACAAGTCAAGCACTACCCGCTAATCCACTAGTTGTTAACACACCACAGATGTAAGTTTGAAACAGTCAAAACTCTAATTTTACTAATTTCAGTTTCAAGATTACAACACTGAACACTTTGGTAATTTTGATTTCTTCATCAACAATAATCATCCTGCACTATGGAATGAGATAATAGGATGTCTACATTCTTACTTTTCATCTTACATAATTTAATGATGATTTCAACAAAGTATTTAAGTGCCGCCACCAGAAAAAAAAAACCCAAGAAAATTAACATTTTCTAACCGTTCAAGTTTATTGAAAATATGTTCAACGATTCCTGAAGGTTTTGTTTCTTGCAATAAAAATCAAGAAATAAATTACTATATATGATGTCATTATCGTGATTCAACAGAACCTTAGATCTATCCATGAATGGATTAAAGGTAAAAAGCATTCCGCAGATAATCAGAGGGAAAGAATGTAAAGGACATATGTACAGGTTATAAAATTACAAGTAATTCATCGATTAAGCAGGCATGGATATACGTAATTCAAGGGTAAATGAAGTTATGGAAATTAAATAAACAAAAAACAGGAACTTGATTAGATGTATGCCTCAGATGAACTTACTGCAAAAATCATCCGTGCCCTAAAAACAAGAGGAAGGGATCTCTGAGGATCCATCAGTTCTCTTAACAACCTTCGAATGAAAAATGAGAGGTCCCACAACCTCTGCAAAGAGAATGAAACACTATCAACGAATTTTACCAAAAAGAATAACCGTGGTATTAACATCAAAAACTTTCAAGGAACAAACAGGGAAGAGCAGTAGTTGCACAACCTTGAATTTCCCCAACATGTCAAAATCACAAGAAAACAAAATACAAGAACTCGATGCTGAGATGCAATTACTGTGAAGACTTCAAAGATGTAAAACTCGGTTTTGGGCCCACACATGGGCTTTAATAAAGTGACTTCATCCAAAAGACTCAAGCCTTATAGAGGTTTTATCTAATCTTATATCTTATACTCATATGCATCCCACAATTTTTCTGATGTGGGACTATGTTATCAACACTCCCCATCATGTGCAACAAGAACTTCATGTGCAATGAGGGCTCAAACCTCATGTGCAATATGGACAAACAAACACCCGAGCCCACACATGGATACACATGGGCTTTTAACATAGTGGGACTCCATCCAAAAGACTCAAGCCTTATGGAGGTTTATTCCATCTTATATCTTATACGCATATGTATCCCATAATTTTTCCGACGTGGGACTATATTATCCACATTCTCTAGAAAAGACAATGACCGCTTTTGACCAAAATAAAAAATAAAAACTCTTACCGTAACAACAATAGAATTAGAGAAAGTTGTTAGAGGACAGGTATGTACTCTAAATCCTCAACTAAGGATCGTCTTTGTAGGCATACCTAAACCACAGTTTTTCAACGTTCTTTCAAGCAATTTATGTGTGACATTATATAAATAAAGGACTGGTATAGCCTATTAAACTGTTACTTTTTCGCAATCAACGAATTAAATGCACAGTAGCCCGATATCAAAATTAAGATTTCCAGCAACATATATATCTCGAAAAGCACAGAAAAATAGCTCACTGAAAGTAAGGTTGTTGAAAATGGAAATTGGAGCAAAGCGGTGGGGCGACGCTTTAGCTTTAGCACGCATTAGCGGTGTTTTGGCTGAAAAACTGCCAACCTATTTTTGAATATAAAAAATTAGTGTGTGTGTGTGTAAAATTTGATAACAATAAAATAATCCAAATAATTATGAAAAATATATTAAAAATTTTTTAAATAGTAAAAGATTTTACATAATTAAGTTATTAAATGGAGTATAATCGCTTTATTTAAACCTGAACTTATTAAGGTTTATTTTTCTTATTATAGAACCATTTTATATCCGACCCACTCAGTGTTTTAAAAGGCGGCCGCGTAGGCGTGTAGAAGAGCCGCACCGTACTGCATTAGACTGTTTAGTCGGAAATTATATTTACACTTGTATTCTTGTGATTATATCTCTTTATTTGCTAATTAAAGTATAATATATAATAAAATGGAGTTGTTTAAGCACCATTAAACGCCGAGGGCCACCATAAGGCCTTTCACCGCCGACCTCAAGAGCCGCCGCAGATTTCGAGGGCTAGCGACCGTCGTCGGTTTCGAAGTTCTCAGTATCGAACTTGAACCAAGATCTCCACTACGATCTCCACATCAAACTTCAATCTTGTATTCACTTTCGATCTTCAAGTTCGAACTCAACTTCGACTTCAAGCTTTAATCACGCCAACACCGGTTTCGAGTTTCGACTGCTCTTTCGAGCTTCTAACCTTTTGACGACAATGGGTTTTCTTGCCTTCTCTTTTTTTTTTGCTGTTTTGGACTTAAAATTGGAGAGATTTAGCTTAGGCAATTAATTAATTTTTTAATTAAATATTTTTGAATCTTTGAAAAATTGGCGGAATTCACTTCATTATCAGCTTGCATTTAATTGTTTACGCCTTTTAGAATGCTTATTTAGAACACTTCTACAAGTAAAAAAGAAATCAAAGTAATTAATCAAATTAGAATCAATATTTAACAAATAAGTTTAAGAAAATAACAAAATTAACTCAAAATACACCTAAATTGATGTCAATGCGGCCGCCTAGACGGCGTCTATGCACCTAGGCCTTTTGGCCACACAGCTTTTTTTGCCGCTTTTTAATCACTGGACCCACTTCATCCAAACCCACTTCCCTTTACCCGCTTCACTCGCTTCGTGACCATTTCGTCTGCTTCATCCGCTAAAGCGTCGATTTTTTGCTTTGAAATCCCAAAAGAACCTCTAAACGCTTTATGTCACCGGTTTCCTCCGAAGGGAAGCGGAGACCCCCTCAAAATGCTTTAGCGGATGCTTCAAGCACTTTTTACAACAGTGAATTGAATATCAACCACTAACGTGTTGCAATAGCTTTATGAGTTAAACCGTGAAGATCCCACTAGACACACTTCATCAAGCGTTAAGCTTGGATGAGCAAGTTATTTTTGGATCCAGCGAGGGCTATTTTAGAGTTTGTGGGAGGAAGATGGCCACAAATCATGCAATAAAATATTTTTCTTCTAGCCTTATTTCTATTTTATCCCCAGTGGACTTCAGAGCGGGGTTTCACTTAAATCTCGTCTTAATTAGTCTACAGCAGTTTTTCTCCTTAGAACAATTATTCTACAAGTTATTTTTCGGGGTAATTGTTTAATAATACCACAATGTTTCATCATTTCTGCAAAATAATACCTCAATATTTTTTTCCAGCACTTTAATACCACAATGTTAAGCTTCGTTTGCAGTTTGATACCTTTTGTTAACCAGACGTAAGAATATTTTGTCACTTGCTTTGCACATGGGTATTTTTGGACAATTTTGCCCTTGGCTGATTTAAATTTGAAAAAGACAAGGAAAAAACCTAACCCTGGCCCTAACACATCTTCTTCCTATAGTTTATTGAGATCCTCAGAGTGCTAGTTTTCAGCATCGGTGAAGATGGAGATGGGGGCGGAGGTGGTTACGCGGCAGCGGAGGTGGGAAGGAGGTGGCGGCGATACGATGGGGCAGAGGTGGTCACCATAGGAGCGATGGGGAGGAGATGGTGGCCATGAAAATGAGGTGGAGGTTGATGGTGGCCATGAAGTAGAACGGTGGTGGTGATGATGGGGTGGAGGTGGAAGAGATGGCTATAGGAGTGATGGGAAGGAGGCGGTAGCGAAGGTGGAGGAGGTGATGGTGATAGAGGTAGAGGCAGACGTTGATGGTGGCAAACGAAGACGGCAGAGGTGGAGGTGGCAGCAGCCATGAGAGCGATGGGGAGGAGGCGATAGTGAAGGGGTGAAAGTGGAGGAGGTGGTGGTGATAGGGCGTAGGTGGAAAGTGATGGTGGAGATGGGGCGGAGCGGTGGTGATGATTGGGGCGGAGGTGGAGGAGGTGGTTGTGATGGGGGCGATGAGGGCAGAGGTAGAGGAAGGGTGGCCATAGGGAGCAATGGAGAGGAGATGGTGACGATGGGGGCGAAGGTGGTGGCCATGGTGGCCATGGAGGCAAGATGGAGATTGATGGTGGCCATGGAAGCGATGGGGAGGAGGCGGTGGCAATGGGGGCGGAGACGGAGATGGTGGCGGTGATGAGGAAGAGGCGGAGGAGTTGTGGCTATGGAGATGAGGTGGGGGTTGATAGTGCCCATGAGACCAAACGATGGTGGTGAAGAGGATGATGTGGCGGCCATAGAGACGCGGTGGATAATGACCATGGGGGAGAGTGGTGGTGGTCATTGGCACAAAGGAGGTGATACTGGCTATAGGAATGATGGGGAGGAGATGGTGGTGAAGCAGTGAGGAGGTGGAGAAGACGGTGGCGTGGGGACCAAGGTGGAGGTTGATGGTTGCCATGGGGCAAAGAAGCCGAGGCAGAGGTGGTGACGCTACATCGAAGGTGGCGATGGATGGTGTTCGTGGGTTGGGGCAGTGTTGGCTAATTAGGGTGAGAGTTAGGGGCAAGTAATTAGGGTTGGGGTTAATTTTTATTTTTTAAATCTAAATATAGAAAAGGGAAGTTTGGTTATTCTGTATCAGCGGTTAACACCGTCATGCGATTTAGAACATTATGGTATTTAAGTGCAGCAAAAAAACATTGTGGTATTATTTTGCAAAATGTGCAAAACATTGTGGTATTATTAAGCAATTTACCCTTATTTTTCTGACAATTGACTGTGCAGGAAGATCCTAGAATATAACTTGGGACTTGGTGCCCTTTTATTTTATTTCTTTGGCTGGATTCTAGAAGAACAAAGAAATAAAGCTGAAGGATGAACATTGATGAGGATCAAATGCAGTAGATAAGGCGACTTTTTTTAACCTTTGGTGTGCCAAACCAAGGAGGCAAGGATCAATGCCTGTCAGCCAAACAAGAGGCTGCAGCAAGGTTGGGGGATCCTTCTTGTCTTCTTCAGGTAATCTCATGTACTCTCCAATATGCAACCATATATCCAGTGTTGCTCACTCGCGACCCAACCAAACCCAATTAGATTACCTCTTAAAGAGAGAAGATAGGCTTGGGTTAACAGATGTCTCAACCGAGTTTTTTATGTTCTCATGATGAAACCTTAGAGTTGTTTCCTCTGATCTCAGTTAAAATAATAATAATAATTTGATGTGTTTCTAAGAGTTTTCAAACCGGTGAGTTCGGTGTGAAATCTAAAATATGGAGACTTCTAGTGAAAAATTAAACCCCAAACCAAGGTAACTAGCGAGATCCAGCTTTATATAGTTTTCAAGCAACCACACACCAAAATACTGAAATAAAATGTGGTTTCATGGGGTTTCTCGTAACCCATTAACCCCCTAGGGTTCCATGACGTGAAACCCTAATATTTGACTCGATTGGACTGGAGTTGACCATCAACCCATTCCAACTAACCAAAATTTCACATTCCCAAGACCTACAGTACCTGTAAAACCATTTAGATAATAGTCCGCAGAACATTTCAGACTGAAGGCTCAAGCGAACTCACCCTTTTCTTTTGAACCTCCTTTTTCTTTTGGTTGATCTTTACAATGGTCACATAGGATCATTGTGAAAAGACTTTTCAGCAGACTTGTTCCTAATGAACCGACACAAACTTAAACTTTATTACATGACCCACTTTAAAGTCCTGCCATAATGAGAACCGGTTATTAAATACACCGTGAAGGGGCTTGATTAGAGATGATGGTGATACTCAAATATATTATTACGGCATGGTGATATAAGACCAAGCATTCAAGTACTAGTTGAAACTGATTAACAATAAAAGAGATTGAGTAGGACGGGAAGAAGAACCTAGTGAGGCAGGATAAGCTTTAATCTACATGCATATGATGCAAGGAATCTCTACCATGCCTAGAAGGAATCTGTGAAATTTTGATGCCAACACGAGATAGAAAACCAATGG
The DNA here is from genome assembly GCA_030015575.1 of Agapanthus africanus. Lineage (NCBI taxonomy): Eukaryota > Viridiplantae > Streptophyta > Magnoliopsida > Asparagales > Amaryllidaceae > Agapanthus > Agapanthus africanus. The sequence goes on from JASDDO010000004.1 coordinate 325,332,159, forward strand.
AAAAGCACATATCCCAAGAATCACCTAGAATCACAATTAAGCCTCTCATGGCAAGACTATCAAAGCAAGAAACTATGCTTTGGATGATGCACATACCTGATATTCCTTATATGTGTGGATGCCTGCTCTTGTGGGTAGGATTGCCACATGTGAAATAGACAAAGTGGAGATTATAACAAGGAATAACAATAGAAATGTCGAAAAAAAATGAAGGAGAATAAAAATAGGCAATGGTAAAAGAAGACGAGAGGTGGATATAATTATCCGCCTTTTTACGTATCTATATAGATAAGTAAATAGTGTAAGCAAGCAGTGACATTATCTGTTCCTCAAGTTGATGAGAGAAAGTATCAACAGAGTAATTATATAGAATATCGAACTACCAATACGAGTAATTCAAGGAATCTCTACCATGCCTAGAAGGAATCTGTGAAATTTTGATGCCAACACGAGATAGAAAACCAATAGAAAAGCACATATCCCAAGAATCACCTAGAAGCACAATTAAGTCTCATGGCAACACTGTCAAAGCAAGAAACTATACTTCAGATGATGCACTTTCCTGATATTCCTTATATGTGTGGATGCCTTGCTCTTGTGGGTAGGATTGCCACACGTGAAATAGACAAAGTAGAGATTAATTTATAAGAAGGCATAACAAACGGAAAAAATGAAGGAGAATAAAAATAGGCAATGGTAAAAGAAGATGTGAGGTGAATATAATTTCCCGCCTTTCTATGTATCTATATAGATAAGTAAATAAACAGTGTAAGTAAACAGTGACATTATGTGCTCCTCAAGTTGATGAGAGGAAAGTATCAACAAAGTAATCATATAGAATATCGAACTACCAATACGAGTAATTCAAGGTATGTAATTTCAAGTTTACTTAATCTAAATTCCTCTTAAAAGTGAATCTGAGCAATCTATATTGGTAGTCCCTTCTAATATTCTTACACTCTATTAATAGATACACGCATCCATTGTCTCAATTTAGTCTTTACAATTTTGTGTGAGTATAACTAATATTGGTATGGCAGTATACTTTTCATAATCTATAAATTTTAGGTTACTCATATTTTTTATTATGTGCACTCAATCTATTATGGAGTGAATGAAGCCAATAAAAATTGATTGGAATTTTGAAAGCCACGTTTAATAGGTTCATTTTAATCTACCCAATACAATTCAAAATCAATTTTCCCCAATCTATCTAATCCGATCTAATATAAATGTACATCTAATCTAATCTAAATAAAGATCCAATGTATTCCTAGTAACATGTTTTTGTTTTTGAAAATAATATGTTGACATCCTAATATTTTGTACTCCTTACGATGACTGTAGCAAATTGTGATTAAAAAATATGGAATTTTGAAATGGGCATTCAAATTTCTTAGCGACCTACACCAAGATCGCTAAGCAGACCAACTTCATAATATATTGCAGTAGTAACATCCCTTAGAAAACTTTTCAACTTTCCAATGACCATTACTCCTCTTACTCCAAACAACCACCCCCACCCCCCCACCCCCCACCCCGCAAAAATGTCTTCATGGCAGAAAATTAAAAATTAGATACATTGGGAAAACTAAACTTTTGTGAGAAAAGAAGTAGACATGGAAGAGGAGAATAGAAAGAAAGAGAACTTAAAAAAAAAGGTTCATTTAAATTTAATTGGTTGCATAGTAGGTCTAATCCAATACCGGACCAACTCACACAACATTTCAACCACAATTGAAAAAAACAATGATGGTGTAGGCGTTTTTAGCTGAGAAAATGAGCTTGATCTGCATAATGGGCCATGCGGCTCAATGTTACGTGTCAAGAAGGTGCATAACGCATATGTGGGTGTATATGAGCCAAATGCAATGTATTTTATAAGAATTTGGTTTAAAATACATATTTTTTTAATTCAAAGTAATTAGACTAGAAGGAACTTGTGATATTAGCATTGGTTTTGTTAGATAGTATCATAGTAATATAATAAATTATGAGATGGCGTTGAACTTTTAAGAATGGTCTTCAACTAGTGATATTGGGATTTTCTTTTTTTTTAATTTTATCACAATTTGGTGAGATCGGGTTTGATTTTGTCATACAATAAGGGAAATTTGGGAGTTCTTTTCGAGATGAACAACCTTTGGTATTTGACAAATAAAAATTCTCATAGGTCATCATATAAAAGATCATAGCAATGAGGTTTTCCGAATTAAAAAATTTGACATTTACATCAATGAGATTAGTGAGATTGTTCAAAATAAATCGGTATATATGTCGAGTCTTGGACAAAGGAGAATGAGGATGTGACCTTGAAAAAATGGATGGGAATTACACACATGCAGTGTTTTAAATGGCGACCGCCTACACACGTAGAAGAGCCGTACCGTTCTGCATTAGATCGTTTAGTCGGGAATTATACTTACGCTTGTATTCTTTTGGGTATACTCTCTTTATTTGTTAATTGAGATATAATATATAATAAAATGGAGTTGTTTAAGCACCATTAAATGCCGAAGGCCACCATAAGGCCTTCCACCGCCGACCTTAAGAGCCGCCGCGGATTTCAAGGACCATAAGGGCCAGCGACTGTCGTCGGTTTCGAAGTTCTCAATATCGAACTTGAACCAAGATCTGCACTATGATCTCCATATCAAACTCCAATCTTGTCTTCACTTTCGATCTTCAACTTCGACTTCAAGCTTCATCCACGCCAACACCGTTTTCGAGTTTCGCCTGCTCTTTCAAGTTTCTAGCTTTTGACGAAAATGGGATTTTTTTGCCTCATCTTTTTTTGCTTTTTTGGACTTAAAATTGGAAAGATTTAGGTTAGACAATTAATTAATTAAATTTTTTTGGATCTTTGAAAAATTGACGGAATTTACTTCATTACCAGCTTGCAATTAATTGTCAACGCCTTTGAGAATGCTTATTTAAATCGTTTCTACAAATAAAAAAGAAACCAAAATAGTTAACAATCAAATTAGAATCAATATTTAACAAATAAGTTTAAGAAAATAACAAAATTAACTCAAAATATATCTAGATTGATGTCAACGCGGCCGTCTAAGCGGCGCCTATGTGCCTAAGCCCTTTGGCCGCATAGCTCTTTTCTGCCGCGTTTTAATCATTGTATATATATGAGAATAATGAAGAAAAGATGCTCTTGGAGGCTTTTTCGTTATGTGGCGTCAAATATCTATTCTTCACGATTTTTTCGACGATCGGCACCCATCAACATCTTTATCATGTAAGATGTGTATACACCAAATTTCATGTGATTCCACTACTTTTTCACCGTTGAATTAGCAATGTAAAAAAGTTCTATAGTTGATAAACCGTTAATTTTGCACCCACTAAATCATCGGTGAAAAAATGATGGAATTATATGAAATTTGGTGTATCCGTATCTTACATGATAAAGATGATAATGATGGGTGCCGATCGTCGGAAAAAATCATAGAGTGTATTTTTTCGACGTCATACGAGAAAATTCCCTCCTATGGCACTTATATATATATATATATATATATATATATATATATATATAAGAATTCATGTACTGGACCCGGCATGATTCTCATGTTGGTTCATATAGCCTGCCCCATATGCTTATGATAAAAGGCTCAGTTGTTGTGTGTGTATATGAGAATAATGAAGGACAATAGCCCTGGGAGGGTTTTTCGTCAGGTGACGTCAAAAAAATACATCTTCCAACATTCTATTCAACGATCGGCACCCATCATCATCATCTTTATCATCTAAGATGTGGATACACCAAATTTCATATGATTTACCATTTTTTCACCGTTAAATTAGCAATGTAAAAAGTTATATTGTCGGTAAACCGTTAATTTTGCACCCGCCAAATCAACGGAGAAAAAGTGATAGAATCATATAAAATTTGGTGTATCCACATTTTAGATGATAAATACCGATCGTCGAAAAAAATCTTAGAGGATGTATTTTTTCAACGCCATAGAAGGAAATCCCCTCTTGTAGCACCTTTCCTCCATTATTCTATATATATAAAGAGAGAGACCTTTCATCGATTATTCTCTCTCTCTCTCTCTCTCTCTATATATATATATATATATATATATATAATAATAATAATAATAATAATAATAATAATGGAGGAAAGATGCCATATGAGGGAATTTCCATTTATGGCGTCAAAAAAATGCACCCCACGATTTTTTCGATGATCGACACCCATCATCATCATCTTTATCATATAAGATGTGGATACACCAAATTTTATGTGATTCCATCACTTTTCTACCGTTAGTTTAGTGAGTGCAAAATTAACGGTTTACAGACAATAGAACTTTTTGCATTGTTAATTCAACGGTGAAAAAGTGATGGAATCACATGAAATTTGGTGTATCCATATCTTATATGATAAAGATGATGATAATGGATGTCGATCGTCAAAAAAAATCGTAGAGGATATAGATTCTTTACTACCTAACGAAAAAGCCTTCTAGAACCTCTTTTCTTCTTCTTCATTATTATTATTATTATATATTATTGAGGTGTTTAGTTTGCATTATGAAAAGATAAGTACTTTTTGAACCTGGCCAAGCCCCGTACCCGGATGCCACCGGGTGTTTAACAGGGCGTTGTCTAGTCATTAGGGCCCGTCCTCCCATTGATTGGAGGGCCTCCCAATCCCACTCAAGGTGAGATGTCGGTACAAGACTTAGCCGGGTACAAAAATTGTTTTCCATGTGAAAACCTAAAATAATAGATATTAAAATGTTGGTTACCAAATATTGGTTTTAAATCTCATTTATTTAACATAAATTTAAGCATGTGTTGTTGCGTCATGACATAAAGTGACTCCTGAAGAATTTCAAGGGTTAAAATATGCAGTTAGAGGCAGTTTGTCCAATTGGGCACATTCAAACTTTTAGTCCATGTCATATTTGAAATTATCAAATGAAGAATTTATCTATATTCCATGTGCATGGCACATGCACAAAACTAGTATCATCATAAAGTAATATTATTCAATTAATAACGTTATATTAAGTGGATTTTTAATAGAATTAGCATTGTCATCATCTACCAGAAATATTTAATACTAAACCGACTTGCATGCAAAACACCAAAAGAGCATAGCTGATAGCTCTTGCGGTAAAACTTTCTTCTCCTAAGTTAGAGGTCGCCGGTTCGATTCACGAATGGGAGACATCTAAAAAAAATACTAATAATAAGGTTGGTGCAAGACATCCTGTCTAAGTAAGCAATAAACGAGAAAGGGACTTGCTTTAGGACCTAGCTACCAGTTTACAGTTAGGAAAATCTATATTGATTATGAAACTTATGCATGCAACAAAGGCATAACCTTCAATTTCTCTAATTCTTAGGAAAAAGAAATGAACCCCAAAAGTTATGATAAAGATTTGTTGGTGTAGTCATTGTTGCTGCTGCGGTTGTTGTTTGTAATTGCTTTAATATATGAGAGATTATATAAGCCAATATGCCACATAGGATGACATTCTAATGTGTTTGTGTGTTCACGATATATATCTAGCAATTATGGGTACATAAGCAAAAGTAAATTTTAACAGATCCTCTCGATATTCAAATAAAGAATTCACAAGAATAAATTGGAAATGACTACTCTGAAAAATATAACTATAATGAAGTATACGTTTTATTTTGATGATTTCCTGTTTTGGCTTAAAATTTGCGTCCATTTCCCCCCATAATATCCATAACACCCAAAACAAAGGCAAAACAAGATTGAAAACAGAATGGCATGGAAACCTAACCAGCTTAGTAAACATGGCCATCTGAAAGGTGTATAAATCAGATAATAGAAACGAGGAAAAAAGTTCACTCACAAAACAGGAGTGATTAGGTAACATGGGAATAACAGCAAATGATCTGGCTAAACAACTACTAAAGAGTATAAAACAAACCATAGGGGAACAAAAAGAAGATGGCTCCAGTAAAAGGAGTAGGCAAGGATGACATAGAACAACAGACAATCACTGGCATGGTAACACTCAAAATGAAGACCATTCCTAATAAGAAATAATACTTCTTGCTTAGATTCAGAACGAATATAGAGTAATTAAACTCCTCGCCACGATTAGTGCAAGCCAATAGATGTTCATCAGAGGGGTCAAAAGAACAAAAATTGTTAAAACCTTGATATGAACCAAGCAAATTAATGAGAAAAAGAAATATGGTGGTGATGACATCTAAATTTAATACACAAATGCTATGCTCTTTTTGTTTCTTTGCAAAAGCATCAAAACGAGATATTAGTTATTGTCCAACTTTATGGTTTGTTAACTAATATAAACCTACGCAAGAAGTAGATTTTGTCAGTAACCTTGCAGGAGGCTTCTGAGGGAGCTATAGAGACAGAAGTAAATAAACAGTCCACGGTTCTTTCAGAGTTCTCAAAAAAAGAAGTCACATTAAAATAATAAGTAATTCTTCTTTTAATAAAATATCTATGTTGAATTACGGCAAATACTAATAGATTCCTACAAGAATTTTGCAACTTCACATATCATCACCGCCATCACTCTCTCAGCTCATATCTCATGCAATGCACCTAATTTTCTTTTTCAAAAAAAAAACCCGCCATCATCATCAAATAAACCTTTTCCATCAGCGTGAGGTCAGCGCGGCAGGGGCATGCCTATTCAAGGGCAGGGTGGGGCCATGGCCCCATCCTATTTTTCAAAACATAGGGAGGTATCCTGCGGTCCCTGCCCACATCTCGATCTCAATCAGAGAAAAAAATGCCACATCTCGGAAAAAAACCCCGCATCTCTTCTCTAAAAACCATAGCCTCATGGCCCTTGTCTCGATCCAAAAGCCAGCGCGTCATCTCTAAAACCCTCGCCTCTCAGACTCTTGGTCGCATCTCTAAAAACCCTCATCTGAGCCTCATCCTCTTTGTCTGCACCCTTGCTCTCGCCCCTCACGGTCGCAGCCTCGCCTAGCCTAGTAACAAGTCGTACTCGTCTTCATCAGTCATCTGCTCCTCTTTATGAACAGTCACCTCATCGATGCAGAAACCGTAGAATCTTGTTGGTTCAAAATCTATATGGTATTCTTCTTTTAACCCAAACTCTAGATTTCAATTATTTGATTTTGAATGAATAGCTTGATTTTGTTACTTGATTTCAATTACTTCATTTTGAATGAACAGCTTGTTCAAAAAATTGTGAATGAATAACTTGATTTTGTTAATAGATGTAAGATAACTTGATTTAGACTTGATTTTTATTTTTAAAAAATTGTAAATGAATAACCTGGACCTTGGTCCCATCCTTTGAAAATTCCTGTATCCGCCACTGGTCAGCTTGATATGGGGCACAAGGCTCCATTAACGACTAAGAGGATTACAACCATTCACAATCTGTGTATAACTTCTGGCAAAATAAACCCATGGACATAGGAGGAGCTTGCCATAATCCTAAAAGGCCATTTAGCGGGTAGGAATTCTAACTTCTTGATAATGCGGTTTGAACCATGAACCAAAGAGCAATTCTTCACAATTCTCCAAGACCAAAGAATCCAGAGGAAGAGGGTAGATGATAAAACGTTGAGTGTGTCTAAGTACTTCCAGCCAATATTATGCATTCATGAACAAACTAAAACAAAGGACTAGTGCATGGATGCATATCCAATACTATAAATCCATGTGCACTCAGATAAACAACATTGGATCGTGCATAAAATACTTGTAAACTGAATATTATATAATTCATGTGCAAATTCGTATAAGGGGCCGTTTGGATGCTTGTAGTTGGAAAAACAATATATTTAGAACTACATGTAGATGCAAATACCGTGGTTGCAACTCCATTCCTTTGTTTGGTTAAAATGTAGTTGCAACTACATGCTTTTCAAACCATGTGTTTATTTGGATGTAGTTGCAACACAATAACAGACTTTTCTATTCTTTTTTGCATTTCAACTCATGTAGTTGAAAAAACGTTCAATTTGAACGTAGTTGCAACTACATAATTTTTAACACAATTTTCTTTTCCAACTACAAGTTAAAGCAGCAGCTACTTGAACCAAACACTTGATTTTATAACTCCATATAGTTGGAACCGCACGGGGGTCCAACTACACTCAACCAAACAGCCCCTGAGAAAGGATGGGCGGGATGCCGGGGTTCTAATATGTTATAATGCACTGCCATATAGATATCTCCTCTCCCGTTGGTGTAGGGAAAGATGACGTTATAGCTGCGAAGAGTGAGAAGGAAAATAAGAACAAATTCAATATAATGTTTGTTTGAGAAAGCCTCCTTTTCTTCGTTTAGAGATAAATGAGGTTGACAAAATTCCAAGCACCGAGGAACAAATTACATGTATTATTTGTGAGAATTATCAAGAGAAGCTCTGACCGACATAAACCACAAAGGTATCTTCCATATACCACATCCCATCTTCCGCACGCTCCACTTCTTTGGAAAGTACTTGTAGCAAGTAAGAAATCTTTACTAGATTTTTTGGAAGGTTAAAACCAAAGCCCATGAGATCATAATTAAGAATCAGTACATGCGTATGATAAATCAGGAAGTGTTTGACAATAATAGCTCAATTTGAAAGCAAGAAAATATGAAGTATAAGCCCTAAGGAGTCGATCAATAAAGGTATCTTAATGAAGATCTAAAGATGTTGTGATATCACAGCTATCTTTAAAATTCCAGACTAATACATTATTAAAACAAAATGGTAAATTACCTCCAAAAAATCCCTTTATATAAAACCGATTTTGAGATACCCGCACCCCTATCAACTATTAGACTGAACAAGTATCCACCCCCTTCAACTATTAGATACCCCTTCATCATGACCTACTATTGACTTTTTTACGCACACCAACAGTGAGTAACAGGTTGTTGAGAGTGTTACTGGTTCAGTTTGATATGTGGTAAGAAATAGGGGTTATCTCAAAAATTACAACAGCTACTTTAGAAAGCTAAATTTCTCACACAAATTGGCATTGTGTTGCTCAAACTCCTGCATTTGTCAAGAAAGTGTGCTTGTGCTACAAATTTATATGGAATGAGAGTCAATGTGCTTGAAGGTGATCTTATTTTTTCCCTAATCAACACAACCCTCTGAAACCCGTAAAACTTGCTTTCCCGGGAATTTCTTATTGCTAATTATTTCTCATGGATCGACAAAAAATGAAGGCATTTAAAGAAACATCATCTGCTATAAGAGGATATAAAACGGGCGGATAGGTATTCCAAGGAGATTCACCTGCACAAGGCTTCTTGAGCCTCCACCAAACAATCGGTTATACTTCTCTACGTTCTCGAGCACCCGACTAGCTTCCCCTTCGTGGCGCTGATGCTGTGTATCCTCAGAAGGTATCAGCAAAGTAACGAAGCGGCGGCAAATGGGGCACTTGCAGGGCTGAAGCGCAGATCCATGATGCCAAACCCGCAGTATACATTGTCCTGCCATGCACATAGACGATGCTCATACAAAACCATACATTTCTGAGGCAGCAGTCATCATCAAAATCATCAAAGAAACTGTTAGTTCTTATCAAAACCCCAATCTTTCACAATCAAAAGTCAATTTATTTTCTCAAAAATCCCCCCTTTATATCATACAAATCACAGAGACATGCTCAATTTCAACCTAAATCTCCCAATTCTCTTCGATTATAAAAAAAAAAAAAAAAAATTAGGGTTTGGGGAAAGGGGGTTCAGAAATTTACCGCAGAACCAATGGGAGCAATTGGCATGGCAAGGGAGGGTGAAGTTGTCGTGGCAAACGGAGCAGACGTCGTTATCGGGCGGCGACTCCATCGTCGTCGTCGTCTTCCTCCTTCTCTCTCCTAGATTCTCTCTCTACTTTCTCTCTCTTGAGCTGCGTTTTGGGTCGTAGCACGGCCGTTGATTTGATCGAAGAGGCACAGAAAAGGGGAACCTCGGGGAGAGTCGCTTTCAAATCGCCAGTGATTGATTGATTGATTGATTTTCTAAATGATGTGATATGTCATCGGACGCGAACCGTCTGTTCTGCACGGATACACCGACACAGTATACGTACAGTACAGTTAGAAAGTTTCACCCATTGTTATGGTTTTGGATGACCAGGATTAATTGCATAAAACTCTTCTCTAGCTCGGCGGCGATAAATTATCCAGTATGCCGACTTCAGTGCATCAGGTAAAAAAAACTTATGTCATGTCTATAATCTCAATTTTTGATCAAGCCTAACCCACGTAGCGGTTATTTGTCTAGTGAGGCTTACTAATGTCAACCATAATCGGCCTTTTTTCTAGAGATTGTCTTTTGTGACACATAGAGTAGAAATTGAGTATTTTTTTATAGTTTCGGTTGATGGGCATGTCACGACCCGAATTTGGCACATGACCGGCACTTAAATCGTGTGATGTCTAAAAATGCCGACACAATCCAAGTAAACCAGAAATCAAGATCTAAACTCTGTTTGTGGAAATAAGGAGGTACATTTTTAAAAGTAGAAAATGAGACCTGATGGAGGTCCTTTTCAGGTCTCCGTCAGATATTGTCTTCCGTCGATCTCCCGGTGGATCTTGGAGGTGATCTCCTGTTGCGTGTGGGTCTCAATGGGTTTTGAGGAGTTTGCGTCGATTACCTGCAAGGAAGTCCCGGGGTGGTTTGGTACCACCGAGGACCCTCCGACGATCAAGTTAGCACAAGATCCGAGCAGAGTAACGGCTAAGTAAGGTGAAAAAAGCTTACTTGACCCCTCTGTTATGGGGGTTTATATAGTGGCGGCAGCGAGCAGTAGCAGGCGCGAGAATCTCGCCGGCAGTTACGCTCCCGACATCACGTCCGCGTAATAAGCGGATCGCCCGTTAATGGGGATCGTGATGGCGTGGAACGTGGGATGTTACCGGCGGAGAATACGCGCATGGCGAGATTTGCAGAACGGCGGTTACGCCTGTGAGTGGTGGAGTTGGTCGGTCGGAGGGACAGAAGAAGATGGTCTCAGCGGGGGAGCTAGGGAACGAGCGGGAGGGCCGAGGCATCTTGATCCTGTGGTAGCTCGAGGCGAGCTGAGAGGCCGAGGAGGCCAATTTGCAGGGGACTCTGAGGAGAGCCAGCTTGTTCTTGCAGGTCAGGTACAGGGGTGGCCTGGTCGGCCCCTGTGGGCCCTTTCTTTTGAGTTCTGGGACACGTCATCTACCACGTGTCCTGATCTGGAAGATCGCCAATATAGAGCATCATCATTAGCCCCCCCCCCCCACTCTTGTCCCGACCAGCTGGCGGGTCGGGTCAAGAGTGGACTGCCGGGCCGTCCGGGGTGAGCTCCCTCCTAAGATTTCGTCAAGACGCGTCCCCGGGCTGTCAGCTGTCTTTCCTGCCAGCGAATTAGGGCGAGATCTCTGCATTTAAGGAAGGTGCGCCGGTTCATGCATCCTGTCACTGAAGCGACGGTCCACGTGTCAAGCGTCGGTTGGCCGACGCGACGTATGCAGACTTGCAGCGTCTGATGGGATGCGGCCCAGTGTGGGAACGACAAGTGGAATGATCGGGGCCGTTGGACGCGAGGAGGCGCTTTGGCGGGAGATGAAGGGCGCCGTTGGATGAGGACGATTGTGGTGATAAATAGGGGTGGGGCCCACTCCAGGGCCCCTACTCCTTCATATTTTCTCGCTCTAAGTCCTGGTTGCTCGGCGCTCGTCTTCTTTCTTCTTCTTTCGTTTCCCGAGGATCTCTCTTCCCCAGGTTAGATGTCTTCTTTAGCAGAATCTATAGATGTCGTAGGAGTAGGTTCTAGGGACCCTCTAGTTGAGCCTGAGTCTTCCCGGGGAGCAGGGATCAGATCCTCTTCTCAGGATCGCGCGACGGGGGCAGCCCCTAGGGAGGAGGCTGTAGACGCTGCTCCTGGCGCTTCGTGTTGGGTGAGGCATGAGGACGAGCTTGCCAATGCTCGAGCTCGCTTCCATATCCCCTCATGTTATATGCTTCGTCTGGCCAAGGAGGGAGAGATGGCAGACCAAGTATGGGGTAGGAAGATCGCCCTGTACCTGAAAGCTTTTTGGGGTGGAATACGCCTGCCCTTCTCTCCCGAGGTCGTCGAAGCGCTGAACTTCTTTGGGCTACTGGCCAGTTAGTGCCGAACTCATAGAGGATTCTCCTCGGGTTCCTGATCCGCCTGAAGCTACAGGCAGTTCCCTTCAGCCTCTCCATCCTTGATCTTCCCTTGTTTTCAAAAATCATCCTGGGGGTCGAGCGGGCCACCCGAGGTGGGTCTACCTCTCTTTTAGGAAGCGACAGGGGGACGCCGCCGGGACAGGAGTTGTAGTCCTGCCTTCTTCCATTCACGACTGCAAGAAGAAGTTTTTCTTCGTCACGCCGCCCGAGGGCGAGGACTGGCCCGTGCCCACCAAGTGGTCGAGCGAAAAATGCTTGCCGGGGAACCAGTCCAATGACCCCGCCGCGGTGAGCCTGGAGTCGTGGGAGCCCGTCCCCCGATTTGACGTGCTGTTGTCTGAGAAGGTCCTGAGTTGGGTCGGGCTCAGCCCCGTTGAGTTCGTCGGTAAGTTAGGCTTGCTTTTTGGGTTTTATATTGCATGTCTCGCTGACTTCTTTGCATTTGGTTTTGTGCAGGACCCATGGATATGGACGAGCTCCGAGCCTCCATGCGCCAGCCGAGGAAGGTCACGAAGGCTGGAGGCGTCAGCTCTTCCCATTCGAAACCTGCCCCGGCTCCTTCGGCCTCCGTCCTAGTGCCTCCGGTGGACGCGTCCCTTGAGCGTTCGGGGGCGGATCTCGCCCCGGGGCCTAGCAGAGCGCCGGGCCGGAAGCAGGCTCGAATTCTGGAGGACCCGGTCTCGGAGGAAGAGACCGGCTCTCCATCGGAGCCACTCAAGAGGGGTTCCCGGAGGTCTCCTCGGGGCCCTCCCTCGTCGATCATGGTGGAGGAGGGGGCCTCCAGTTCGCGGTGCCCTCGGGGCTATCTGTCGCGGATTGCCTGCTGCACGAAATAGAGAAGTCGGCAGGGGGTAGGGTCCCCGGGGGGACCTTCAGGGACCAGATGGCGTCCATCGCCCAGGAGGCCATGCAGGTAAGTGCTCGGTTGTTTGTGAGATTCGGTGCTTCCTTTGTCTTCCTGACCTTTTTCTTACTTTGCGGGTCCTCCAGCACGTCGCCCTTACCTTACGCATGGAGGCCGAGGTGATAGCCCCGGCGATGAAGGCCACGAACCAGCTTACTGTAAGTCCATGTCACGCACCCCACGAGCTCGCGGGGAGGCGGAATATATGAAAAACAATTATCAAAACTTCGTAACACGGACTTGAGCACACGGATCGTGTCTAAACCATTACTAGCAAACTACGAGAGGTTTAACTACTCGGATTCGAAGTTATACCTCACGTTACTTGTCCTTCGGGTATTCATCGATATTCTCCACACCTCGTAGGCTCTATGGAACATGGGCACCTCAACGGCCTCCCCGAGTCAACGAAGATCCACCCGAGAGTCTATAGTCCGAGCTCCTATCTCGAATCTGAGATAACTACGGCTTCTAGATCGATAATCTAGAAGTCCTAGAGGGTGTAGAGTAATTAGATGGATTACTTAGTCACTTAAACCCTAGGATTCTCAACTCATGAGAGCTTTTAGGGTTTTGAGGAAGAAGATGAAGACTTGAGGAGAGAGAAAGCTTTTGTGATAATGATAATGAATAATAATAACTCATGATAGAATAATATCAAGCATACAAATATCTCTTTGATAAATATCTAGAAATATCTTGTAAGCTTCATTTAATCCTAATGGTGAATCACCTCATGAGTCATTAAGCATTTAATGAAAACATACACCTCATCTCTCCACCTCATTTGTGTTTAATCCAAAAAGAAATAAATACAAATGAGTCATCTTCTTCTAGAAGCTTCCCGACAAATTACGAGACCGTCCCTCCCATCCGTATTTCCGAAAAACACGGATAATCTTTGACTGATTAAATCCATCTGTATAATACTAGAATCTGGTTTAAACCAAAGCCCGCTAGTATTATCTGCCCGATCATAATACGTGCACAAGTGTACGTAAGTGATCGCGGCCCTGCCGTAAAATCATACGGCCTCTACACCTTTTGCCCGGTGCAGAGAAACTCTTTATGTGGAACTCTAAAGACTCGACACTACACTGGCAATGGGTTTAACCACAGGCCGCAAGCGGTACTAGCTGTACGTAACGGTCCCCAGGTAGATGTCGATAAGAAGGACGATGAGGAAACCCATCCGAACTCCAACTGAGTCTGATGTGACAATCTCCGTACAGTCCGGTCTGTTCGTCTAGGACTATCGCATATCAGGCCTAGGGGAGCAGTAAACGTCAGACCCCTAATAGCGGTATAAGTCGTGTCGGAGTGAAGCCCATTACACCTTGAGAAACTACTGGAAGCCTACCAGTAAATCTCGTTTGCCCTGGCCAAGGACTTTGCGTAATGGCTCTCCCTATACAACGCGATATCAACCCCCGATACCGGGAGAGACGAATCCTGTCTAACCGCCACTGCCTCCAAGTGCTTCGGGGCTGCACCCAACTACTACCTGTTCGCACGACTCCTTTGAGCCGTGGTAAGGTAGTAATCTAAGTACAGTGAGAACACACCCGAGGCGAAGTAGCAGTATCAAGTCGACGGATTAAGCTGTACTCATGTCACCTGGGAACTGCTATCTGACGATGGGTATAAAACTAACCTGCAGTTCCCGGCGAGTCCTGTCCGGTGTACCCGTAACCTAACGAGCACCTGCATACTATCTCCAGTACGATGTACTGATAGCTGTGGGACAGACCATCTCCCTATGCTGGGATGAGAAGCGTATACACCAGTCTACTCCGGAGTATTGATGCCATGTCTCGATAATCCTACGACCAAGGAACTGTATAGGATGTTGCTTATAGACTACCCAGCCCCCACTAGTGTGACTGCCATCACAACGCTGGTAATCAAGCAAAGATCCTAAGGGCTCTACTAACATGTATAAGCGATACGTTAAAAGAAACATATGCACATATTAAAGTAGACACAAACCAAGTAGCATACTACCATTTTTAGCAAGACTGTCAATACAACTGTGAATATCCCAAGCTTCCATTAAGTAATATACAAACTAGTATGATACAGTAATGGCCTCTAGGGCATAAACACTAACAATCTCCCACTTGCACTAGGGCCATGTACTGGCATATCGCAGACCTATCATCTCGAATAGCCTCTCGAACTGCGTCTGAGGAATGGCCTTTGTGAATGGATCAACAGTGTTATTCTCCGTATCTACTCTCTTTACCTCGATCTCCCGGCGATCTACGATCTCCCTGATCAGGTGATACCGCCTTAAGATGTGTCTGGACTTCTGATGGGACCTGGGTTCCTTCGCTAAAGCTATAGCGTCGTTGTTGTCGCAATACAGAGGTATTGGATCAACACTGGTAGGAACCACCTGAAGTTCTGTAAGGAACTTCTTCATCCAGACAGCTTCTTTTGCGGCATCGCAAGCAGCTATGTACTCCGCTTCCATCGTTGAGTCAGCAACGGTGTCCTTCTTGGAACTCTTCCAACAGACCGCCCCTCCATTGAGGGTACAGACATAACCCGACACGGACTTGGAGTCGTCCTTGTCACTCTGGAAGCTGGAGTCGGCAAAGGCCTCGATCTGGAGGTCTTTTCTGCCATACACCAAGAACATCTCCTTAGTCCTCCTCAGGTACTTGAGAATGTTCTTTACTGCTATCCAGTGCTTCTCCCTTGGGTTTGCCTGATACCGGCTTACAATGCTCAATGTGTATGCTACATCTGGTCTGTTACATAACATCGCATACATTATAGAGCCTACCGCAGAAGCGTAGGGTATAATTGACATGCGAGCCCTTTCCAAATCAGTCTTGGGAGACATCTCTTTGGAGAGGGTGATTCCGTGACAAGCCGGTAGGTTACCGCGCTTAGAATCTTCCATACTGAATCTTTTCAATATGGTGTCTATGTACCTGGACTGCGAAAGTCCTAACATCCTCTTTGATCTATCATGATAGATCTGGATCCCCAGAATGTAGGTGGCATCACCCAGGTCCTTCATGGAGAACTTCTGTGATAAGAATCTTTTGACTGACTGTAGCATAGGAATATCATTTCCTATTAGGAGAATGTCATCCACGTACAAGACGAAGAATACTACAGCTCTCCCTACAATCTTACTGTATAT
Organism: Agapanthus africanus; assembly: GCA_030015575.1. Lineage (NCBI taxonomy): Eukaryota > Viridiplantae > Streptophyta > Magnoliopsida > Asparagales > Amaryllidaceae > Agapanthus > Agapanthus africanus. The sequence goes on from JASDDO010000004.1 coordinate 325,348,374, forward strand.
GCATGGTTCATCTGGATTCTTGATAAAGTCGAATTCTTTGACAGTATCATCAAAACAGATGTTCCAACTCCGCGATGCCTGCTTTAGTCCATAAATGGACTTAAGCAACTTGCACACTTTACCGCTGCTCCCACTCTGAATGAATCCCTCTGGCTGATCCATATAGACGCATTCTTCCAAATTACCATTTAGAAAAGCCGTCTTTACGTCCATCTGCCAAATATCATAATCGTGGAAGGCAGCAATGGCAAGAAGGACCCGAATGGATTTGAGCATAGCCACTGGAGAAAAGGTTTCGTCATAGTCCAAACCAGGTCTTTGACGAAAACCCTTTGCAACAAGTCTAGCCTTATAGGTTTCAACCTGTCCATCTACACCAATCTTCTTTCTGAAGATCCACTTGCATCCTACGGGTTTTACCCCATCTGGAGCAATGTCCAAAGTCCATACTTTGTTAGTGTACATGGACTCCATTTCGGTCCGCATTGCATCCAGCCATTTTACCGAGTCGTCGCTCTGAATGGCTTGCTGGAAGCTAGTAGGGTCATCATTATCAATGATGCAATCTTCTCGATCCCCGTCTATGAGAAAACCGTAGTATCTCTCGGGCAGATGAGACTGCCTACTACTTCTGCGGATAGGCGCCGAGATGTCCCTTTCTTCTGAATCTTTTGGTTCTACCATACTTTCAGTAACGGCTTGTGGTTCTGGAATTTCTTCCAGTTCTATTGCGCTCCCACTCTTCTGATTTTCTAAAAATCCAGCTTCCAAGAAGTGGGCATGACGAGAAACAAAAACCTTTTGTTTCTCTGCGTAATAGAAATAATACCCCTTGGAGTTCTTTGGATATCCCACAAACTTACACTGTACCGAGCGTGCCTCGAGCTTGTCTGGATGCTGCTTTTTTACAAAAGCTGGACATCCCCATGTCTTCAGGTACTGAAAATAGGGTTTCTTCCAACTCCACATCTGATATGGTGTGGTAGGCACAGTCTTGGTTGGAACCTTGTTCAAAAGATATGCAGCTGATTCTAGTGCATAACCCCAGAAAGATCGCGGTAACTCAGCCTTACTCATCATGGAACGAACCATATCCAATAGGGTTCGATTCCGCCTTTCCGATACACCGTTGTGTTGTGGTGTGTATGGAGGAGTAAGCTGAGAGAGAATTCCATTCTCTTTTAAGTAACCCAGGAACTCAGCACTTAAGTATTCACCACCTCGATCAGATCTCATTGTCTTGATACTTTTGCCTGTTTGGTTTTCCACTTCATTCTTGTATTGGCGGAATTTCTTAAAGGCCTCGGATTTATGCTTCATCAAGAAAATACGTCCATACCTAGAGAAATCATCCGTAAAAGTAATAAAGTAGGAATAACCATCTCGCGCATCTGTAGACATTGGACCACACACATCGCTGTGTATGAGTCCCAAGAGCTTGCTCTCTCTTACTCCGTGTCCAGTAAACGGAGTCATTGTCATCTTTCCCATGAGACAAGATTCACAAGTAGCATAAGATTGATATTCGAACGGATTCAAATACCCTTCTCTATGTAACTTAGTCAACCGTGTTTCATTGATGTGACCTAGTCTACAATGCCATAAGAAAGCTTGATTTATTTCCGGAGACTTTCTTTTAAGTGTGTTCTGGACATTGAAAACCTGAGCTTGACTCAATACGTATATACCGTCATCTAATGTACCGGACCCAATCAGAACTTGATTTAGGTGGATGTGAACTACATCGCTTACGAATGTAAAATCATATCCCTCTCTCGAAAGTGAGGATACTGATATGATATTACAAGTCAAACTAGGTACATACAAACAGTTACGTAGAATCAATATCTGCCCACTTGTCAAACCTAGGCGATATTCTCCCACGGATTCAGCGTCCACGCTCATTCCGTTTGCTACTCTGAGAGACAAATCACCTACCCTGATAACTTTACGGTTTCTCAAAGTATATAATGAATTACAGATATGAGATCCTGCTCCGGTATCTAGTACCCAGGAAGTAGAGTTAATTGCCGAACAGTTCTCAATCACAAACACACTCGAGGCTGAAGCCACAACATGCTTCGTATCCTGGCTAATGGCTTCCAAAGCCCTGCAATCCTTCAGCAAATACCCGTTCCCATAACAATAGGAACATCCCTCCTTCCCTACACCAAGTCCCGAAACTTTTACTCTTCGCTTTCATTCTACTTTACTGACACCGTATATCGGCTTTGTGGAGGTCTTCTTCTTTTCACCCTTTGCTTTCGCCCTGGATGCAGAAGAAGAAGGTCTCCCATTAAGCAGAGCGGGTGTCTCCCTGGTTTCTTTCAGGGTGTAAGTGGAGGGTAGGGACTGTGGAAATAAGTCAGCATATGACCTGTTTCCCAATGTAGTCTCCAGGTCCGTGAGCTGATCAATATAGCTAGTCATCGTAAGGACGTTGTCCCCTACAGATGACTCGACAGCCAACCTCGCTTGAAATAATTCGTTCGAAGTCTCATATCTTGCGATACGAGATTGCTCTCCATATAAATCTTTGTTATGGAGAAAGATGGAAACTAAGTCCATCTTCTCGTGCTGCTTCTGGTATACACCATCAACTGAAGCCAACACGAGGCACTTGGCATTCGCACTATCCTTTTCCCTTGTCTGACAGATATCCTTATCCGCGACGGTGGAAACTGGATCTGGAACGGTGGGTGCTTGAGTAGTGATAGGGTGGTCCAGCTTGTCATAGGTAATGGACATCTGGACAGACCTTTGCCAATCATAAAAGTCAGATTCAGTCATATTGTTATCTAGATGTAACCTAGTCATGGTCACATGGTCGCTGCAAAGAGAGAGAGAGAGGGAACACTTTAGCATGATGCTCTTACAAGTTTAGATTGGTTTTTAGTTTATCTAAACTGGATGGCTCCCACTGTTTCTCGAATCCTTCTTCAAACCATAAAAGAAGAATTAGTCAGGACTGATCTCACCGTACAATACTTACTTAACCGTTCAGCCAGGCTAGTGTCGGTACTTCGAGAGAGGTTTTACGACGCTTTCGCGAAGTTCCTTAATTAAATAACCTCTTTTCTCTGGAGGTGTAGCTCTGCTGACACTGTTCTAGACACCTACTTGGTTTATAGCATTGATCGTTAAGTGACGAATCTCCTGATGAGCAGCGGATACTCGCAGTAGGATCAGGATCCAAATATCATCGTGTGATAATGCTGAAGGAATCCTACCAACATTATCAAACTCCAAATGGTATGCAACACTAGCAAGTTTCAGTTTCTTTAGAAACTCCCGATGTGGATTTTTGCCCCATGCTCTTATGACCTTGACGAAGGCCAACAAATCATAAGTCACATGTCAAGTTCTACCCATCATTATCTTGTTAATTTGAACCCACCCGTACATACCCCTGACGTTGGCCAAATGGCAGTACGACTGTCCCAAACCAACTCATCTATCTATGCAACAAATGAATACCCCAGCAGCTACCAAACACTATGCCTTGACGAAGGCCAACAAACATAGCTTGAATACTACTGACCATCCATATGAAATGACGGAGGGCTACGACTGGTTTTGGCGAAACCGTGAACATAGTGAACTTGATATAATCGAAGGAACCTGATAGCTTTTTAAAAGGAGTGGTTAAAGCTCCGCAATTAAAAATTCTGCTCTTTTAAAATAACCGAGTGGTTTCTTTTAAATTTGTTCCAACGATTCAACTTTGGTTTGTTTTCTTTGCATTAAAATAATGCATCCCATCATTTAACCTATCATTGCAGAAAACAACGAAAATACAACGTCCTCTTATGCCATCCGCATTCGCCACTGGGTCCCGTCATTCACCCGTTAGGTTACTTAACTAACGACAGAGCGGGGGCTGGGCTAGCGCGGATGCAAAACATAAGCAACGCCTACCAGATATCATATATAGATATTGTACATTCGTCAGACGCAATAATAGGCATTCCAGATCACAGATGAACATTATTGGATATACAAGCAATCCGCGTTTCCTTTGAGCCTGCAATGAAAGACGGATTACACAGTTGTGATGAATAGCCATTACCGCACCCTAAACCCCTACGGGTACGACAAACTACCCTCCAAGTACCCGAAGTGAAGCGGTCTCCCTCAACAACGTGAGTAGGCCACTAAACACTTCAAAGTACCCGGTAGTTTGTGCACCCCACCTTGGGTCTATCCTAGGAGCAGAAAACAATAAATGAAATAATACAACGGTGGCTACAACCTCAGCCCGGATGTGCCCCGCAAAAGAATATTACATCATATTACAATTTACATCGAATGAAAGAATATAAAAACTCATCTCAAACCCCGGCTAATCATCACAACGATCCAATGAAGTTCATATACACAAACCAGTAAAAACCATTACAGAAATGTGCAACCCCCTGCTAACCGACATACTAGCAGTTAGGGGAAGTTTACGAACACATTAAACATCACAGATAATACTTGATTAGCAAATAGCTTAGAATTTCGATCGACAACCTTTTTCCGTCTCTACCCCAAATGCAAGCCAGCACTGAAATAACCTGGGCAGAAACAAAATATACAGAAAAACAGAACACCCAAAACTAAGAGTTACTGTGTAAATACGAGTCAACTCGGAGTTGACTCGGCCGCGGATCCGCGGCGGATTGCACTAATCCGCCGCGCTTCCGCGGCAGTCTCACCGAGTTGGGATCTCGTATTTCTCCAGTATTCTTAGAATTCCCTGCTATGAATTTTCATACCTCTGAAATAATTTTTTCGACAATTTTAAAATTGACAGAAACTTGAGGGGTTCGGGGTTAAGTTTTCGTGTTTTTCCGACGATCGAAGTTCTAATAAGTTGCTAACAAGCTAGTAAATATTTAGTAGTCTCTGATACCACTGTAAGTCCATGTCACGCACCCCACGAGCTCGCGGGGAGGCGGAATATATGAAAAACAATTATCAAAACTTCGTAACACGGACTTGAGCACACGGATCGTGTCTAAACCATTACTAGCAAACTGCGAGAGGTTTAACTGCTCGGATTCGAAATTATACTTCACGTTACTTGTCCTTTGGGTCTTCATCGTTATCCTCCACACCTCGTAGGCTCAATGGAACATGGGCACCTCAACGGCCTCCTCGAGTCAAAGACGATCCACCCGAGAGTCTATAGTCCGAGCTCCTATCTCGAATTTGAGATAATTACGGCTTCTAGATCGCTAATCTAGAAGTCCTAGAGGGTGTAGAGTAATTAGATGGATTACTTAGTCACTTAAACCCTAGGATTCTCAACTCATGAGAGCTTTTAGGGTTTTGAGGAAGAAGATGAAGACTTGAGGAGAGAGAAAGCTTTTGTGATAATGATAATGAATAATAATAACTCATGATAGAATAATATCAAGCATACAAATATCTCTTTGATAAATATCTAGAAATATCTTGTAAGCTTCATTTAATCCTAATGGTGAATCACCTCATGAGTCATTAAGCATTTAATGAAAACCTACACCTCATCTCTCTACCTCATTTGTGTTTAATCCAAAAAGAAATAAATACAAATGAGTCATCTTCTTCTAGAAACTTCCCGACAAATTACGAGACTGCCCTTCCCATCCGTATTTCCGAAAAACACAGATAATCTTTGACTGAATAAATCCATCTGTATAATACTAGAATCTGGCTTAAACCAAAGCCCGCTAGTATTATCTGCCCGATCATAATACGTGCACAAGTGTACGTAAGTGATCGTGGCCCTGCCGTAAAACCATACGGCCTCTACACCTTTTGCCCGGTGCAGGGAAACTCTCTGTGTGGGACTCTAAAGACTCGACACTACACTGGCAGTGGGTTTAACCACAGGCCGCAAGCGGTACTAGCTGTACGTAACGGTCTCCAGGTAGATGTCGATAAGAAGGACGATGAGGAAACCCATCCGAACTCCAACTGAGTCTGATGTGACAATCTCCGTACAGTCCGGTCTGTTCGTCTAGGACTATCACATATCAGGCCTAGGGGGGCGGTAAACTTCAGACCCCTAATAGCGGTATAAGTCGTGTCGGAGTGAAGCCCATTACACCTTGAGAAACTACTGGAAGCCTACCAGTAAATCTCGTTTGCCCTGGCCAGGGACTTTGCGTAATGGTTCTCCCTATACAGCGCGATATCAACCACCGATACCGGGAGAGACGAATCCTGTCTAACCGCCACTGCCTCCAAGTGCTTCGGGACTGCACCCAACTACTACCTGTTTGCACGACTCCTTTGAGCCGTGGTAGGATAGTAATCTAAGTACAGTGGGAACACACCCGAGGCGAAGTAGCAGTATCAAGTCGACGGACTAAGCTGTACTCATGTCACCTGGGAACTGCTATCTGACGATGGGTATAAAACCAACCTGCAGTTCCCGGTGAGTCCTGTCCGGTGTACTCGTAACCTAACGAGCACCTGCATACTATCTCCAGTACGACGTACTGATGGCTGTGGGACAGACCATCTCCCTATGCTGGGATGAGAAGCGTATACACCAGTCTACTCCGAAGTATCGATGCCATGTCTCGATAATCCCATGACCAGGGACCTGTATAGGATGTTGCTTGTAGACTACCCAGCCCCCATTAGTGTGACTGCCATCACAACGCTGGTAATCAAGCAAAGATCCTAAGGGCTCTACTAATATGTATAAGCGATACGTTAAAAGAAACATATGCACATATTAAAGTAGACACAAACCAAGTAGCATACTACCATTTTTAGCAAGACTGTCAATACAACTGTGAATATCCCAAGCTTCCATTAAGTAATATACAAACTAGTATGATACAGTAATGGCCTCTAGGGCATAAACACTAACAATCTCCCACTTACACTAGGGCCATGTACGGGTATATCGCAGACCTTTCATCTCGAATAGCCTCTCGAACTGCGTTTGAGGAATGACCTTTGTGAATGGATCAGCAGTGTTATTCTTCGTATCTACTCTCTTATCTTACCTCGCTGGAAGATGTTGGGGTCAAAATTTGCACCCCGGTTGACCAAGTCAAAGTCAAGGTCAACCCCAAGTCAGGCGGGCCTAAGCCCAAGCAGGTGGGCCAATGCCTGGGTCGAGCCCGAACACGAAGCGTCCGGCCTTCCGCCATACCAAAATAAAAATCATATAACAAATAATTTTGATGCAATTTTTTGTATGAATGTATGCAAAATGGGCATAAAACCAATTTTTTGTAAGCCCATAGCTTATGTGCAAAAAGAAATGGCGCATAAGACATGGGATGGGCCAAATGCCATTTTTGTAAAGCCCAAGGGGCTATATGTAAATATGTAAGCCTATATAAGGAAATATGATGATGAATAAAAAAGGAGATACTTTTCATTCCACTCAAAATCTAGGGTTTGTGCCTCTTTCCCCTTTCTCAAGGTTCTAAAAAAAAGAAACATTCTTTCTCTTTGAATTAAATCATTAGTTTTACTCTTCCTTTCTCAGAAATAAATAGTTTTTCACCACAAAACCTATAAAGGGGAACTCGGATCTCCCATCAGATCTCAAAAAAGAGAGATCTTTAAAATCTCATACCTCTTGATCTTCAAGATCTGGCCAACAGAAGAAGAAGAAGGAGGAGACCCGTCTCAAAAAAAATCTAACTTTGGACAGCCAAGGCTCAAAAGAAGAGCCAAAAATTCCTAGGAGTTTAACTCCTTTCTAGATCTGTTGGAGTTTAACTCCATTATTAAATTTCTGTTAGGAGTTCAACTCCAAAAACCCCTTGGGAGTTCAACTCTCCAACCCAGGGGCTAGGCCCCTTCCCGCGGGTGTTTCCCGTGGTCACGTGCGCGCCACGTGACCCCGGGGCGCTGAGGCGCCCATCGGTCACGTGCGCGCCACGTGACCCCGGGGCGCTGAGGCGCCCATCGGTCACGTGCGCGCCACGTGACCCCGGGTGCTGAGACGCCCATCGATCACGTGGCGCGATGGAGGTCCTTTTCGGGTTTTCGTCAGATGTTGTCTTCCGTCGATCTCCCGGTGGATCTTAGAGGTGATCTCCTGTTGCGTGTGGGTCTCAATGGGTTTTGAGGAGATTGGTGGTTTTGAGGAGTTTGCGCCGATTACCTGCAAGGAAGTCCCGGGGTGGTTTGGTACCACCGAGGACCCTCCGACGATCAAGTTAGCACAAGATCCGAGCAGAGTAACGGCTAAGTAAGGTGAAAAAAGCTTACTTGACCCCTCTGTGATGGGCGCTTATATAGTGGCGGCAGCGAGCAGTAGCAGGCGCGAGAATCTCGCCGGCAGTTACGCTCCCGAGGTCACGCCCGCGTAATAAGCGAATCGCCCGTTAATGGGGATCGTGATGGCGTGGAATGTGGGATGTTGCCGGCGGAGAATCCGCGCATGGCGAGATTTGCGGAGCGGCGATTACGCCTGTGAGTGGTAGAGTTGGTCGGTCGAAGGGACCGAGGAAGATGGCCTCGGCGGGGGAGCTCGGGAACGAGCGGGAGGGCCGAGGCATCTTGATCCTGTTATAGCTCAGGGCGAGCTAAGAGGCCGAGGATGCCAATTTGTAGGGGGCTATGAGGAGAGCCAGCTTATGCTTGCAGGTCGGGTACAGGGATGGCCTGGTCGGCCCCTGTGGGCCCTTTCTTTTGAGTTCTGGGACACGTCATCTGCCACGTGTCCTGATCTAGGAGATCGCCAATATAGAGCATCATCAAGACCACATTTTAAATTCAAAGATTGTTTAGTTCAAAACATATGCCGAATGGTTTTTGAAATAAAGTTAAAATAAATGGTTTTGGTATTGGAAATTTTGACAGCACCTCCTTTATAAATTTTGAAAAAAAACAAGTACATAATTATTATAATAGTAGCATCCCGTACTTGGGGAGCAAAATCAACACCAATAGGCGGAAACAACCCACACAAATAATATACAATGCTCAAAAGCAAAGATCACATGCATAAAAATAAAAGAAAGCATAATCAAACATAACTAGTCGATTCTACTCAAATCGACCCAACATATACATAAGTCTTCTCTCGTTCTAAGTCAAATAATATACACGGTCTGATGAAGTGACACCAGATATAAAATACAAAATACCCAAAAGAGACGGTTACTAAATATGTAACCCACCTAGCAAGATAAGTGAAGAAAGCAGTGATATGTGTGTCCGCAACGCCGCTATGCGTCCACGCGATCTCTCCTGTAAGGAACTAAGGCACGACGGGGGTAAGTTGTCAACTCAGCGAATAAACTAATATCAAACAGTTGAAATTGTATGAATAAACGAAATAGCGACTAAACATATTCATCAGGTAGTTATGATATGTGATGGCATGCGAAACATGAATATATCACTATAGTACCTATATAGAAGAAAATAGAAATCTCATCAAGTATTTCAAAATCTTGGTCATATTCATAAACGATCCACAAATCCAGTGTCAAATATCGATACAAAACTTCAGTTCTAGCAGGCATCGTTCCCCAAATGATCCTGACAACCAACAATATTGGTCGGTATCCTCTAGATATCCGCCGTATTTCTCAAACTATCTCCGGTATCGAGTGTCCTCGCTAGGCTCTCCGCCTCAAATGCGGCTTTCCTGCCCCTTGGTCTCGACCGGGTCCACCATATATCCGACTGTGTACTCCCCCACTCAGTCTGGAATACGTAAAAATCCGCAACCGTATAGCTCCCCTACTTGGTTCGGAATAAAACCAAATCAGAAAAACATCAACTCATGGTGGACGTGCCATTTATATCACAAGAAACCGTAAAGATATAACCATTTATATCTTATCGACTATATCACACGTGGAATTAAAACTCAAAATAACATAAATCTCATAAAGCAACATTTCATGAATAAAAGTAATAATAATGACAAGGAGATACAATGTACATTAAACAATAGCAATGAAGAGTGACAACCGTCATTAAGGATCCTAACAGTGTACAATAGGATATATATGACATAGTAAGTTCTAAGTGTGTACGCGACATGTTAATTACCGACGGGGTGTAGTGTAGTATGTAGGTATGTGCAAGTGCAATATAAACTCATCGGTAATAGGGCAAGTGTCCTAACAAGTATTAAGCAATAGTGTTTAATGTGTAAGAATGTATACAATGCAATGTTAGATCTAATTATGTAAACAACATGAATGGAAAACAATTATAATAAGTTTTGTTGGTTTCGGGCACTATACGCCATCCATACAATGTCCCCGGTAGATGTTTAGTCTACTCACCGGAACAAGTCGTGATCTACTCGGATCCCATCACTCATTTTCCCTTCCTCGCTGCTTCCAAAGTCCCCGCGGTCAAATCTAACATCGAAATAAAACTTTCGTATATAAGCGGCTAATTTCCGATACGACGAATACGTAAATTCTAAGTAAACTATCTTACGCAACGTGATGCGTTTGAATATCGTTTGCTATACAGACCCAAAGCTAACTAGAACTACCCCGAATCGTCGCATTTTGAGAAAACACAAAAACGTGATACGAAATGTTCGTATCATACATTAAAATATTACAAAAAGTAAAGCAATTAGCTTCCAGATTTTTATACAGACAATCTAATAAAAATCAAAGTATACCAGAGACCTTAGATAACCTACAGAGATATACCGACAAAAATTCAACACCCAATTCCTCAAGAAAACCGGCGGTAACGGGAATTTGGATGATTCTGACGGTCGAACTATAGGGGATTGGGTCCGGATTTCTAGGGGACACTCTAGGTTCTAACAACATTCTACTGTACTGTTAGATTTATATAGAGACTAATATAACTATAGCAGATATCAACAGAGGCTAAAACTCTAAACTAAATCACATTTTTCCGATATTGTATACACTTTTAGGTATGTGAACTCATATGAAGACCTGAAAAGTTGGGTTTTTACCTGATTTGAAGAATTTCACAGAATTCTAAGCATCACGATGTGTTCAAAGAGTTGAGGAGGCCTAGCTTGAGTGATTTGAACTAATATCCAAGGAAACTCTAGTTTTTCTCTTTGTAGGGGTGAAGAGCTACACTATTTTGGTGCTAAAGTATTGTGAAAACCTATTTTCAGTTTGCTAAACTGAACAAAATAAAGAGAGTTTTTTGTTGAAAAGGGAAAGAGGAGGTGTCATCCTGGAGGGGTGAAGTGCATGTGTGCAAAGGTGAGGTATTGGCTTGTAGTGCACCTCATGGTGTGTTGTGGGTGAGGTTCATAATAACCTTAACAACATGATCCTCACAAATTGCACTTGAACCCTCATACAATCCTATAACCCTCTTTGAAATTAAAACTTTTCACTATAACACTTTCTTTACAACTAAAAGTCACCTAAACTAAACACAATAAAACTTAAATACCATATCCATTTATATAAAATTCTTTTTACCGCTTTAAAATCTAAAAAAAAAACATTAGAAAAAAAAGAATAACATTTTAAAATTTTAAATTAATTATTTAAAATTTTTCCAAAACGTTACAATATCCCCCTTAAGAAAAATCCGGTCTCCGAATTTAAAAATCTAAATACACATACCTTCAAAAAGATGTGGAAATTACTTCCGTATCATATCCTCGGCTTCCCAAGTGACCTCTTCGCTATTTAGTCCACGCCATAAAACCTTTACAGAGGGAAGTACCCTTGATCACAGCTTCTTCACCTGCCGGTTAAGAATGGCTACAGGCTGCTCAGTATAAGATAAATCACGCTCAAGCTGTATAGTCTGATGCTGAATAGCGTGAGAAGGATTATGAAGGTACTTGAGAAGCATGGACATATGAAACACAGGACGCACATCGGGAAAACTTGGCGGAAGTGTTAAACGATACGCTACAGTACCCACCCTCTCAAGAATCTAATAAGGTCCAACATATCAGGGACTGAGTTTCACCTTTTTCCCAAATCGCATCACACCCTTCATCGAAGAGACACGAAAAAATACATGGTCCCCCATATCAAACTCAAGTCTACGTCGATGATGATCGGCATAAGACTTCTGCCTGCTTTGAGCTGCTCTCATCCTATCCTGGATCATCTGGACTTTCTCAGTAGTCTCTTGAACCAATTGAGGCTTTAGGAGGCTGCTCTCGCTAAGCTCGGTCCAACAAACTGGTGTCATGCCCCGCTTCCCAATATACGGGCAGTGGACGCGACTAGCCGCTACGTATTTACTCTGAAGTAAATACGCTAAGCGCATCTAAGCAATAAAAATGCACAAGAGACAAAGATAGTAGGTATAACTGAACGGCAACTTTATTTATTAACATTCTCTGTACAATGCATGGAAAAGTAAATACATCTGAATGAAAACAATGCCTAAACAGTGGCATAAAAGAAAAGGAAAATACAGAATGTAAAAGAAAAGTACAAGTGAAACTACAGCTCAGGATCTTCAGTAAACTGGTCCAAGTCTTCGGTGCTGGGCTCGATCTCTGGAAGGTCCGAATCACCTGACGACATTCAAAGAAGAAGAAAGAGAATGTCATCAGAGAACAAATCGCTCGGTAAGTTCCAAAGATAAGGGAGATGTAGAATAGGCAGAGAGTGAGAGAGAGAGAGTATAGCTTTTAAAGTTGTATTTAGTTTTAACACTGTTGTTTCTAGCTTGGTACAGAAGGATGTCAGTGTATACGAGAGGAGTCTTTATATGCCAGAGACTAAAGGCAAGTGGAGTACAAGAAAACGTTTATGCCACGGTACAACAGCAAATGAATTCAGGTTAGGTGTCTTAATAGTTGCAGTCTCATGCCACTTCTAACACCTTCCGTACCAATCTACCCCTTAAACCCCGCGATGTCTTGATTGTATTGTTTGTAATGTATTGCAACTTGTATTGTTTTGTAATATAGATTGTATAATGGAATGACTTGCCGAAACCATGATATCAGCAAATGGATGTAACTGGAGAATCATGTAAATGGAAGTATATCCATAGTTCGGTTCGGTCAATATAGATTGAATAGTTTGAACAGATTGAATATATGGATTCACGGAATCATATTGAATTGTAGTTTGTACTTGAATCATATTCAAGTCAGATTATAATAATGAGACTCAGTCTGAGTCAGACAATTAGAAAAGAAATTGAAGTCCTTAATTAAGTTTTGGTGTTATCGGTAACCGCTGCACATGGGCGACAGGATTTGTGTCTTTTTCAAAAGCGATTACCGTGTTGATAACACCGTTTATTAAGTTGTCTACCTTAAATAGGCAAGCACCCACTTCTCCGGCTCCCTGAGGCTCAAGAAATTGGTCCCGCTTAAACTTATATTTACTAAGGTCCTTGGGGTAATTTATAGAACTTGAGGGGGTTTTATGTAAAAATAATTTTGTATAATTTTCAAAATACACCTCAAGTATTTAATTATCGTCTTTAAAGTTTTCATAGATGTAGATTTTATATATGTGACATTTCTAGTGATTAAAACCTATTTTCCATAATATAGGGTATTTACTTGTAAAGAATTGAACTTGTATAGAATTGTATGGTGTTTTCATGTAAAGTGATTCTTTTGATTTAAAAAAAGTTGGAATATTTATATTATAACAAAGATTAGATATTTTGATGATACATACACACACACACAAACACACACACACACACACACACACACATATTTATATAAAATGATTTTAATTTTATTGTTTTTCTAGAAATCTCATTTTCTTAAGATGTTTGTATTTTTAAATTTTTCGAGACCGAATACTCCTTGCGGAGATCTGAATCTCGCACTACTAAGCCTGAGGATATGCGATAATTCGCACCATCCCGAACGGGTTCCCCAAAATGGGTTGTAGCGGCGCTTTGTAAAGATTTATTTAAAATACATAATCTTATAGAAAAGGTTTTTATAAAATAAAGGTATTTAAGTGTAATTTCGTATTCCTGTATTCTATATTCCCGAAAGATATCGTGCTATGTTTCATATGAGTGTTGTGCGGAGGTAGGTCATTACCTCCTGATCTATTTAAATGTATAGCAAGAAATATGATGTTTAATGTCAAAACTAAACTATATGGTATTTTACTGAAAAAGTATGATAAAAATTACAATATGAATATTTTGCTATGAAACTTGTTCATGATATTTTGTTAATGATTAATAGTTAAGATGTGAGAGTTTTGTATGGTTGTGTTTAATGAAATTTGCACTTTTTAAAGAAAACCGAATCGAAAGTCGGATTAATTTCGCATCCGTCGGGTTTTAGGAATACAAATTTTTAGATTAGAAAAGAGAAGAGAGAGAAGGGACTTACATGGGATGGGAAAGTAAGAAAACGACAAAAAATTTCATTGCGGTATTTCGTCGAACACTCTCGGACACAAATTTGAATGTCAACGGAATGGAGATCCGGAGGCATGGAAATGACCGTCGTTCTCACGCGGACTTGGGCCTGGCCTTGAAGCCTTGGTTCTCGGCCCGGAAGGCGTCGAAAAGAGCTATTGAAGCAGTGCTGGGCCAAGGGAGGTGATTCAATAATGGAGTGAGGTAAGATAGTTTGATTCGTGACTATGACAAAATCCAATTATGCAGAACTGAAAATTATCCAAAAATATCACCACGTCACTGATGTCTTAAAGCAAATAAGTATAGTAAATCGAAAAATTGAAGGGGGTCAACAATTGTTAGATCCAAAGGATATTGAACCAAAAAATATGAGAAGAATAAATGACTTGAAATTCTTAAACAAAATTTAATGTAGTTTAGCTATATATTTGTTCATATCAGATTTTTGCATTTTTATACCGCCCAATTTTTATCACATTGCTTATCGGTAGGTACTCTTGAGCCTTATTTGCTAGTCAATTGCAGGATACATGTTCTCGGCTCTAAACGGTGAAATTCATGGAAAAGCACGACAAAATCCGGATTACTGCCAACCACAGATAAAACACGGGTCTCCGCTCTCTATCCGTATGTTGCCGCACACCAGTTTAAGGGACAAAATGGCAAATCGATTGTCATTTTCATGCACAAAGCACAATGTCAACACAAAATCCAAGAAATCTACGCGGAGCTCAAGAAAATCATGGCAAAAGATCCACATCAAATCACCTTTTGACATGCTGGAGAGATTCTGAGAAACAAAGTGTACCAAACTGATCCAGACATCAACACTAAGAAGCACACAAAATTGGAGGGCCCAACTCCCCTATAGAGCCGCGGATCCACGGCCAATAGGGGGTCTAGGCCGCGGATCCGCGGCCGTACTGGCTCCTCAGAAGGAGACTTTTTGGGGGTATTTTGGTAATCTCATTTTATGGCAGATTGTTGCCCTAGGTTTCCAGCTCCCTGCCTATAAATAGTTCAGAACTTGTCAAAGCCAAGGGTGCTTAATCTTGTATTTAGATTTTAGGTTATATGTTGTTGTTCTTCTTCCTCTTCTCATCTCTTCTCCATTAAAAACTTATAGTGAGCTTTTGTGAGTGAAGGATGAATAAAGGAGTTCTTTTTACTTATCATGCTTGTCTTGTTCTTTTGTTAAATTGTAATTGCTTGTAATTTTTCTTTGCTAATCTAGTTGTTGTTATTTATTGTTTGTTTCTTTCTTGTTCTCTTTTCCTTTATCCTTAAACAACCATGATGCTTACGCTTGATCCTTGCCGAGGTGAGGTCGCAAATAGCTAGTTGTAATCTTCTAACCTCTTTCTTTCTATCTTTCTCCTTTGTTTTATTTTCATTTTTCTTGTAATGGGTGAGTAGTTTCCATACTTGATAGGGTAGAATAAGGAAAGTTTGAGAGAAGAAAATCTCTCTCACTCTTTTCTTGCCTAACATCTTAATTCGGACTCCCGTTAATTGAACCACAATCCGCTCCCTACGGCACCCTATCCTATATGATAGCGGTGATTCCTTAGTGAGACCGGTTGTGGTTGAATTAACCGGAGGTTAAGGCTAAGAGCCAAGAACGGACGGACAATCACCAAAAGGAAGAACTTAAGCGTTGGAAAGCCTAGCTTATACTCGCAAGTTCCTTCCTAGTCGTGCTAATCCCTATTGTTGCCGATTACCGTAACACCGATATTAAGAGTGGCAACGAAAGAAGTGAGCGACTCCTAACTCAAACTAACCTAATCCTAACCCTAACAAGCTCTCTTTACATAACATTTTAGCACGTAGTTAATCTCAAAACAAACCTGGACATTTGGACTTAACTCGTTAAAGCACATAGAAATAGATTCCCATTTCCCTACGGACGACCCGTACTCAACTGGCTAGCTACAAGCAAAACCGTCTTGATTGCGGTAATAAACTTATCACGCAAAAACTCTAACAATCAATATTCTTACCTCATTCATACTCCAATAGAAAAATCTTAGATCAATTGTCTCTTGACGATCTGGATCAAAGAAAAAAAAATGGAGGTGGGGTCGGGTCAATGGTGTTTTTTTTATGGAAGGGATGAGGGTTTTGCTCGACTAAGAGGTGGCTGGCCATGGAGCTCGACGGTGGTCGTTGGTGGTTGCTAAGTCGCCGGAGATGGTCGTCGACGGCAGTGGCAGTGGAGTGCTCGGCTGTGTTTGATGTGGAGCTCAGGTTGGGTTGCAGGTGACTTGATCGGTGGTGAGCTCGGAGGTTAGCTCGAGGAGAGAGTGAGAGACGGTGAACTTGAGAGAGAGAGAGAGAGAGAGACTCGATTGTGGGTTCGATACTTTGGTTTGTGATGGGAGAGAGAGAATGAGAGAGTGAGATATTGAGATATATGTATCTATATTTATATATAAGAGAGGAGAATGAGTGAGGGAATTGATGAGAGAGAAGGGAGTGGGGAGTGGAGAGGTCTATGTTTTGTTTTTGTTTTTTTGTTTATTTTGAGGGAGGGGAAAAGGTGAAGAAGAGGGAAGAAAGAGAGGGGGAAGCTAGAGGGTTTCAATTTGGAAGTGGGAGACAGGGTTTTTAATTAAGGAAAAAAGTTAAATAAGAAGAGAAAAAAATGAGGAGGAGGAAAGTGAACAGGTGGGGGTTTGTGATTATATATATGGGGTTTTAATATGGGTTGAAGGGAACGTGGGTCAGGCTTGGGATGGGCTGTTGGGTTTTTATTTAGTGGGAAATCGGTTTAATTGGAAATGTAATGGTCTGGGCTCGTGTTTGGGTTGATATTACATAGGAAAAATATATTTAATTTGGCTAAAGAAACTTTGGTTTAGGATTAAAGATTTATAAAAGAATGTGAGGATGATAAGTTAAAAACTTAAATACAAGGAAAAGAAATCGGGCCTAGAAAAATAATAGGTAAAATAGATGGAGGGATAAAATAATAAATTTGATAGAAAACGGAAAATACCAAAAACAATTAAATACCGTATTTGATGAAGGTATAGGGATTTTGGGGTCATTACAACTGGCGACTGACACTTCCTCCCATATAACGCCTCAAATGGGGCTATCTGAATCGTCTCTTGAAAGCTATTATTATAGGAGAACTTAATCAAAGGCAAGTGACGATTCCAACTGTCATCCAAATCTAGCGTACAAGCTCAGAGCATATCTTCAAGAGTCTAAATCGTACGTTCCGACTGGCCATCGGTCTGTGGGTAGAAGGCAGTACTGAAACTCAAGAGAGTGCCCAAAGCATCCTAAAGCTTCTGCCAGAGACGATTGGTAAACTGTGTGCCTCTATCAGAAACAATACATGTCGGAACTCCATACAACCGCACAATCTCATCAATGTAGATCTGGGCATACTGAGCATATCCGAATGTAGTCTTTACCGGAAGAAAGTGAGCTGTCTTCGTCAACCGATCCACAATCACCCAAATGGATTCATACCCTCTGCTAGACCTGGGTAGACCCACAATGAAATCCATAGAGATCTGTTCCCATTTCCACTCGGGGACGGGTAGAGTCTGCAACTCCCCAGCCGGCCTCTAATGTTCAGGTTTGACTTGCTGACAAGTCAAGCATTTTGAAACGAAGTCAGACACAACACGTTTCATCCCTTCCTACCAGTACACATTTCGTAAATCGTGATACATCTTGGTAGACCTTAGATGAAACGTTGTAGGAAGACTGATGTGTCTCCTCTAATATCACACGCCTCAGCCTATCGATGCCGAGTACACATAACCGGGTCCCAAACCATAGCACTCCCTCGCTGTCAATCGTAAACTCTGAATCTCAATACAGCTGAACTCGCTCCAAAATCTCTGATAATCGAACATTCTCGGACTGTGCCTTCCTGATAGGATCAAGCAAAAGTGGACGAGTACGAACATGGGAAAACTGTCCACCTATAGAGGTAAACTCAAACTGTATGCCACTGTCGCATAAAATCTGCCAATCAGCATCCGTCTGCCTAATTGACTACCAGTATTATGATGGTGATAATATATATGGGAGCTGGGTAGTCCATAATCACATCCTTAAATGTTCCTAATCTTAGGAATATCGAGATGGGCATCGATATTCTAGAGTAGATTGGTGTATACTCTCTAGACCCCGACGAGGGCGGTGGCCGGTCTCATAAGCTATTGGTGTTTTGGCACCTAAGATTGTATACAGGTACTCACTGGAGGTGAGTACACCGAACGGACTTACCGGGAGTTTCTAGATGGTATTATAGTTATCTTCAGAAAGCAGTTCTCTGGTGACATGAGTTCAAAGTAGTCTTTAGACCTGAAATAGTCATTTGTCTCGTGTGAGTTCCCACTGTACTCAGATTACTACCCTACCACCGCTCAAAGGTGTCATGCAAATAAGTTTTAGTTGGGTACAGTCCCAAGCCACATAGAGGCAGTGAACGATTGGAAAGAATTCGTTTCTCCCGGTTTAGGGAGTTGATATCTCAATGTGTTCGGTTGGCCATCACCATAAATCCCTGGCCAAGGTGGATGAGATTTACTGATAGGAGATCGGTAGTTTGAAACCGGCACGACTTATCGGGTTATAGGGGTCTGAAGTTATCCACCCCCTAGATCCGATATGCAACACTCTTAGACGAACAGATCGGAATGTATGGAGATTGTCACTTACAGGCTCAGTAGGGTACGGACGGACTTGATTGTCGATGTCCCTTTCGACATATACCTGGGTATCCATTACGTATAGTTAATGCCGCTGACGTGCTTATGGTTATGGATTTATTCAGTAACTCACTGCTAGTGTATTATCGAGTCTTTAGAGTCCCACACAGAGTTTTTTCCCAGTTCAGGCGAAACGATGTAGAGGACGTATGTTGATACATGCAAGGGTCTGATTAAATACATGTGCTAGCTACATGGACTTTGATCGGACATTTGATAATACTAGTCGGCTTAGAATTAATCCGGATTATTAAATCAAGTATTGATTTAATAATTTACATATGTATTTTTTGATATATATATATATATATATATATATATATATTAGTATTATGTTCACTATAATTTTCTCTCTCTTGGTTATTCGTATTTTTATACGGATACGCGTATATATATTCAATACTTATACCGGGAGTTGTATTTTGTATTTATAAAAAATACCTCTAGAAGGGGACACCTCATTAGAATTTTCTTTTTAAAAGAAAAGAAATGAGATGGAAGAGGAGGCATAAAAGAGAGTATGGATGAGAGGGATGGGCTCATTTGTTTATTGGAAAATAGTTGTGGTATTTTTTTATGGTTGTAAAAATATCCCTCTCATCTTATTCACTCATACACTTGGTTAGTTCTATTATGATAGACTCTCTCTCATCCTCTCCTCCTCTTTCTTCCTTTAGCTCTTGAGCAATCTTGAAATTTGATATTTGAGAGTAAATGATAGTGATAAATTCTTACATCCCTCACACTCTGTTCCTTTCAAGCTTAGAGTGTCAGTTGCTTTCTCAAAGTTCGCTTGGGAGCGAAGCTGGAGCTTGGCTCGTTTTCTTTCGAGTGGATCATTTTCGGCAAAGGCGGTCGTCTTTCAAGCTTGTTCCCGATAGCCTGCGGAGCTTGGATGGGTCTTCCATGATTGGGTGTACACTCTACAAAGGTTGTATTCTCACAAACTTGTAGCTAGATATTTTGTTTAGTTTGCTAGTTTAGTGTCTGGATCGATTTCTAGGTTGTGTTTCCTTGTGCTTGCAATAAAATTTTCGTTTTTCGCTTCCGTTGCGCTTACTTGCGAGCACCTGGAAACCCTTCACTCAAGACCAAGGTTGAGCCGGCTCAAAGCAATATGAGACGTAAGTCAACAGATAAAAATTGGAGTTGCAGGGAATCCACTTGAGATGGCTCATCAAGACATGAGCCGGCTCAAGGATATATGAAGTGAAAGTAAGGATCAAATGACTTATGAGACGACTCATCAGGACATGAGGCGGCTCAAGAACTAATAAATCGGTTATATAGAGAATTTAGAAGACTTTTAAAACTATAATCACTCTGATTTTACTATACGAATTTTTTTAAGTTAATGTACAGAATGGAGCTTGCAAGCCTGACTACAATTTAAAAGTTATTTTTGTTTAAGAACAGCAAGAAACAACTTGTAGCTCACTGGTAAAACCTTGCACTTCTGTGACGTAGCCCCTGTGTTCGAATCCCATCAGCCACATATTATTTTTTTCTGATTTTTCTTTTAAACTTTTTGGAAGCCCAAAAGTATACACATGCACTACACATAGAAATGAAAAGTCAGAGAAATCTAACAAGTGCAAAATGTTGTATGTACTGAAGAGGACACGTGGTAAGCATCCAACCCCCAACATACACAACTTGGCTGGAGAGATTAAGCTTTGGGCCGACGACGCCGGTCGGTCCGTAGGGAAAAGTCCCTGGACTTTGCACACTTGTCGATTGGCCTACCCCCATTACCCCTGCACTGTTTGTTTTCTCTGCAATTTAACAGAGAATTCAATTTTCCAATTAATCCAATTTTAAATACATTTTAATTCATTCTTTCAATTCGAAAACCCTAATTCCACATTATAAATACAACCCCATACCCTAGCCCTCTGAAATCCCTAGGCAAAATTATCAAATTTTTCTAAGTACAAGTGGAGTAGAAGTGGAGTTAGCCCAAGGTCAACTTCCGGCGAGGAAAAGAAGCAATTCTGGTGACCCCGTGACGCCACAACGACTACACAATCTTCTTCTACCTTATCTTCACCCTTTTAGCTAGTAAGTCCCACCCCCCTTCTTCTATTTCTACATAAAAAGTCTCTTTTATAAAACATGTCGGTAAGTGGAGTCATACCGACATTTGATTCTAAAATCTTTGAAACTACAATTTTTTCTTAAGAATTGCTCATTCATATTCCTATACATTGCTTGTTAATCATAAAACTAAAGTTTAGAACAACTTTCACCCTAAATCATCATGCTAAATAACTTTAAACTGAGTTTTACCTTTAAATACCATGAACTTTGCATCGACCATATTTATTTATTTTGCTTGCTATTACCTTTAGAAAACATCACAGGGTAACGACCTACCCTTCACAACACACATGATTCCATAGCACGATTCTCTTTGAAACATATATCGTGGCGATTACAACATTTCATCAAAATACCATAAACTATAAAAACTCGGTTTTTTTAATAGTATTATCAAAATTCTTTGCGATTATGCCTCTACAACCCATTTTAGGGAACCCTCTATTGGATGGTGCGAATTATCGCACAATTTTGGCCTAGTAGAGCGAGATGCAGACCTCCTCACAGAGCATTCGGTCTCGAAAGATTTCAATACGATTTTTAAGAAAAACGATATTTTCTATTTAATAATAAAATTATTTTTTATAAATATATAAATATTATCAAATCACATGTTTTCAAGATATAATAAAATTCCATGTTTTCTAAAAAGATAAAAGAATGACATGTTTTACCAAAATACCATCAAGTATCAATACAAGACAAGTATTACACTTAAATACCAAGAACTATTCAAGCTTAGTTAATATTCACTAAAATATCTCAAATCTTAAAAGTTACATCCATGAAACCCTAAATACGATAAATAAATACTCGAGGTTTATTTTGAAAGTATATAAATATTTTCAGAAAACCCCCTCGAGTTATATAAATTACATTTCAGGACTTCAGTAAATATAGGTTTAAACGGGATCAATTCTCTTGAGCCTCCGAGAGCCGGAGAAAGTGAGTGCTTGCCTATTTAAGGTAGAAAAACTTAACGGTGTTATCAATGGTAATTGTCCTGGAAAAAAACACAAATCCTGCCGTTCATGTGCAGCAGTTACCGATAACACCCAAACTTAATCAGGATAAAAATTCTGTTTAAAGTGTCTGACTCAAGTCTGAGTCTACGTCTAATATGAATCCATTTCAACATGATCCAAACATGACTACTTGAACCCGACCCTGAATACCAGAATAATATCAACATGCAAATATGACTTGACCTGACCGAACCATGGCTATGACTTGACTTGACTACATGACTACTTGATACATTCTGAAACCGTTTACATGAACAACTTATATCCATGGTCTCGGCAAGTCTGATAACTACAATCTATAAAACATACATTACGGGGTTTAATGGGATAGACTGGTACGGAATGTATTAGAAGTGGAACGAGACGGTCACTAAAAGACACCTACCTGAACATCCGTGCCGTTGTCCCGTGGGTTTTGATGGGGCCTTGTACTTCCGATTACCATAGTCTATTAAGCAAGTTGGACTCCTTTCGTATACACTGATACATTCTGTATCAAGCTACAAACAACTACGTTAGTATAACAAACATATATATGTTTAAATTACCAGTTCTCTTCTCTTTACTTGTTCTATTCCATCCTTATCTTTGGGACTTACCGAGCGCTAGTTCGCTGACGACATTTCTGTTTCTTTCTTTCTTTGGAATGTTCGTCAGGAGGACCCGACTCTCAGGAGACCGACCCCAGCCAGGAGGACTTGGATCAGTTCAAAAAGGAGTCAGACTTTTAGTTTTTACTTGTACTTATTTCCTTTTCATTCGTATGCCACTATTTGGACATTGCTTTTATCATTGTACATTTCCTTTTCAAATCAGTTGTAATGAAAAGAAAGAATGTTAATAAAAGTTGCTGTTATTATGCCATCTCTTGTTATTCTTGTGTATTCATTTATATTGCTTATTTACGCTTAACGTGTTTACTTCTGAGTAAATATGTCGTGGCCCGTCACGTCTACTTCTCCATATACTGGGAAGTGGGGCGTGACAAAAACCGTGTGACTCTTACAAGATACCTACGACTTGATACAGAAGAAAATATGTTTCTACTCAATTTTGGCACGTTTTCTGAGTTGCTTGAGTCGTTAACTCTATATCCATGTTCCTTTGATCTTTAACACTTCGTTTTGATAATTCATTGTAGCCATGTCTCTTTTTCTCAATGATATCACCAAAGCTCGTTCTTTTGATTTCTTCATCTGTATGTTTTGTGAATCCATATTCATATCATTTTGCTCTTTAATATTGCTATACTTGTTCTTTTTCTTCGATATAGCTTTACCTGTTATGTCTCTCACACCGAAAACATAAAACTCAACTACAAGTATCGTCAGTGTGTAAAATAGTCAAATAGTGTTTTGTCCAATATCAAAACAAAGGTGAGTAGATATTACCTAACAAGGTCAACATCCCCGTCCTGTCCCCAGTATTTAGCTATCGGATTTTCCCCATCCCCGCCTCGTGCCCCAGTTAACAGCCAAAATGTCCACCCCGATTGAGATGGAGGCGGGTTGGTACCTATGGGACGAGGAAAATTTTCCATCCCTAGTCACAAATTTTTTTAGGCAGGGACCTAGACCCATTGATTTTTAAGCCTATAAGACTAGAACGTTTTTCCTCTAACTTTTTTCCAAGTCTAGTCAACGTCCAATTCAAACATAGTGTTATATAACATCTAAATCAAACTGGGTCCCATAAAGATGTTAGATATAGTGCCCACAAGGCAATTATTTTAATTACAGGTAGGTGATTATGATAATTGAGAGAGGACCAATACAGGTAGAACAGTCTTACTCGAAATGATAGTATGCTATCTGGTTTGTTTTTATCATTGATTTATATACGTTTTGTTAGGAATATGTATACCCTAGAGGCCATTATTGTATATTATAGTGGATGCTTAGACATATATATATAGGACTTTCTTACTCGACATGATAGTATGCTATCTGGTTGCTCTTTATCTTAACATGTACACTTGTATTTGTATACTGTCTCTCTGATACATGTTGATAAAGCCCTTAGGATCTTGGCTTGACTACCAGGACTATGATGCAGATCAAACTAGTAGGGCTTGTGTGGTCCGTAAACACATCCTTTAACAGTTCCTAGTCGAAGGAGTATCAAGACAGGGCATCGCTATTCTAAAGTAGACTAGTGTGTACGTTTCTTGACCCTCTATGGGGCGATGGTTGATCCTACAACCATTGGTGTTTAACATCAAAGATTATGCACAGGTGCTCATTAGAGGATGGGTACACCGAACAGGACTCGCCAATAACTTCTAGATGGTACCATACCTATCATTAGATAGCTGTTCTCTGTTGACACTTATACAGGTTAGTCTGTAGACCCGAGTTCGTCATAGTGTCTTGTGTGGTTCCCACTGTGCTTTGATTTCCTTCCTACCACGGCTCAAAGGAGTCATGCAAACAGATGGATTTTTAGTACAGTCCCGAATCACATAAGGCAGTGATCAATAGGAGGGGTTTCGTCTCTCCCGGTATTGGGAGTTGATGTTGCGCTATGCTCGATTGGTTATAACAGCAAGTTCCTGGCCAGGGCTGATGAGATTTACTGGTAAGTGTTATCAGTAGTTTCTCGAAAGGTTATAGGCCACACATCGTCATGACTTATCAAGTTAGTGGGGGTCTGATGATTCCACCCACCAGATTCAATATGCGACATATCAGACGAAGAGACCAGACTGTACGGTAAGTGTTGCTTATAGGATTTACGGGAGTTTGGAAAAGTTTGCTTGTTGATCTTCTATTCATTCAATACCTGGATAGTCGTTATGTCCAGCTAGTACCGCTGAGGGCTTGTGGGTATCTGATATGATCATTACCTACTGCTGGCGTATTGACGAGTCTTTAGATTCCCACACAGAGGTTTCCTAGCTCAAGCGAAACGAATTAGGGCACCTATGGAGATATGTGCAGGTGATTGATTGAATACGAGTATGTGATACCGTATTCTAATCTAGCGATATTTGATATCAGTAAGGTTATATGTGATATAACCGGATTATTGAATCAAGTATTGATTAAATGATTTGTTATATGTATATATGTATTTAATATTGGCCGGTTATATATGATATGACCGGATTATTGAATCAAGTGTTGATTTAATATCGAATATTGAATATTAGTCAGTTATATGTGATATGACCGGTTTATTGAATCAAGTGTTGATTTAATAATGTGATATACATACATACACACACACATATATGATATTAGTCGGTTATATATGATATAACCGGATTATTGAATCAAGTATTGATTTAATAATTTGATATGTATTTATATATATTAACTAATATTATTGCTCACTTTTGATTTTCTTCTATTTACATACATTTATATATATATGAGATATATATTTATAAATGTATTTGGATTTGTATCATGATAGATGATACATAGAACATGGGTGTATGAGAATCACACCATGACTAAAGATTATTGGGATGATTTTCTTTTTAAGGAAAAATAGAAAATGTGGAAATGAGTCATGGCTTTGAATGCTTGGAGAAGCATTGAGAAGCCATGACTCATCTCCTATTTTGTTTTACTCTTAGATATTTTATTCATCCCAACCTTATCTCTAGCTCATAGTTCATTCCCTCATTCACAACATCCATGTTCATCCTCATTTCTCATTTCCTCTCTAGGGTTTTCTTGAGTTGGAAAAAGAAAAGAGAAAAGAGAAAAGAGAAAAGAATTTTAGTGAGCACATCTCCTACTTCATCAACCTACACTAATCTAGCCCATTGGTTTAGGTTGTTTGCTTTACTAATATTTTGATTAGTGAAGAGTGGGCTTGAGTGAGAGAGACTTTAAGGTGGATCATCTTCGGTTTCGAAGACTTATCCTTTCTTCAAGTGGAATCAAAGAAAAGTTCTAAGGACTACTACTTGGAGTTTTAGAAGTGAAGAACCGGGCTACAAAAGTTGTAAACCCTCTTCACTTAGTTTAGAACTTATATTCTTGCACTAAAACCCTAACTCTCCAGTTCGATTATAGGTTAGTATAGCTTAGACCTCTAAAAAGATTTAAATTGTATACTTGATGCTTGTATAAACCTAGTAGAGGTGCTAAGACATACTTTCATGGTATCAGAACCAAACTAGAGACTTAGGCGATGACTAGACGAAGTTAAAGTGTTCGATCGAAGTTTTAAATACCGATTTTGGGTTGTTTCTGTCCAATTTTTCAAACGTTGAAATTTTACAGATTAAAAATTCTCAAAAAATCATGCAAGTAATTGTATGGATCCTCAAGAAGTATGAGGGCCTAACTCCTTGATTTAGCTGCAGAGCCACCACCTAAACCATGTTTTGGCTGCGGTTTCGCCGCCAACATGAGGAGTCGTGGACTCGTATTTCTTCTGCTGCTTCATTGTGACATTTCTGGCTTTCTGGGTATTTTTGATAAGGCTCAAGTTGTTGAGGTCTCTGTGAATTGGTAATGTTTAAAACATCGATCGAAATATTTAACATCGTCTAGATAGTTTGGATATGTGATACAATTTTTGGAATCCATATTAATTAGTTTTGTGAAAACTAGTTAGCGATTTGTAAATCTCGCGTTTTATTCTCATTTGATGGATTGCCACGGAGTTTCGATTAAGATCAAAACTCCGTCGTAATCTCGTATTGTACGCGAACACTCACCATGAAACACTACTAGACAGCCACACCTTATAGCCCTGACCAAGTGACTATAGGAGAACCCCATGCCCAAAAGCATCCACTCGGGTGCTCACGGTCACGGTGTTCCTGTTGGATATAGTACTCTCAAGTCAATTATTGTAATCGCAGGCACGCGAATGCAATGATTGAGGGAGGACCTATATGGGTAGGACAATCTTACTCAAAATGATAGTATGCTATCTGGTTTATCTTTATCATCATGTACATGCATTATGTGGTATTGTAGATCACTATTACATGTTGATAGAGCCTATAGGATTCTTGCTTGACTACTAGTATTATGATGGCGATCATATACGTGAGAGCTGGGTAGCCTATAAGCACATCCTTAAATTCCCTAGTCGTAGGAGTATCGAGACTGGGTATCGATATTCCGGAATAGACTAGTGATACACTTCGAGACCCCGACGAGGGGCGGTGGCCGGTCTCACAAGCCATTGGTGTTGTGTCACCTAAGATAGTATACAGGTGCTTACTGGAGGTGAGTACACTGGACGTACTCGCCGAGAACTTCTAGATGGTATTGTACCTATCGTCAGATGGAAGTTCTCAGGTGGCATGACTACAGGTTAGTCCTTTGACCTGAAGTGGTCATTTGTCTTGTGTGAGTTCCCACTGTACTTTGATTACTACCCTACCACGGCTCAAAGGAGTCATGCAAACAGCTTTTAGTTGGGTACAGTCCTGAGGTACATGGAGGCAGCGGTCGACTGTCAAGGATTCATCTCTCCTGGTATTAAGAGTCGATGCCACGTTGTGTTCAGTTGGCTATCACCAGAAATCCGTGGCCACGGTAGAGGAGATTTACTGATAGTTGATCAGTAGTATCTCATTTGGTGATGAGCTAGACCCAGACATGACTTATCGGGTTAGTAGGGGTCTTACTTTATCTACCCCTAGACCTGATATTCAATACTCTTTGATGAAGAGACCGGACTGTACGGAGATTGTCACATTCAAGCTCAGTGGGGTAAGGACGCACTTGATTGTCGACCCCTCTTTCGACAAGTACCTGGATAGCCATTACGTACAGCTAGTGCCGTTGATGTGCTTGTGGTTAAACCCACTGCCAGCGTATTCTCGAGTCTTTAGAGTCCCATACAGAGGGTTTTCCCGGTTCAGGCGACAAATGTAGGAGCCGTACGGTGGTACAAGCAGGGGTCCGATTAAATACCTGTATGCAGTACACGAACTTTAATCGGACGGTTGATAATACTAGCCGGCTTAGGATTAAGCCGGATTATTAAATCAGGTTTTGATTTAATAATTTATATATGTATTTTAATACATATATTTTAGTATTATTGTTCATTATTCATTTTCTCTCTTTGGCGCTATCCGTATTTTTATACGGATACGCGTATATGTAGCAATACATATACTAGGTGAAGTATTCCGTATTTATACGGGAATGCTTCTAGATGATAGACACCTCATATATGTTTTTCTTTTTAGAAAAACAAATAAGGTGATGAGGTGGAAAATGGAAAGTTGTGAAGCATGGTGCATGAATGCAGAAAGGTATGGCTTGGAATTTTATATTAGAAAATTCATTTGGTTGCACTATTTGATCATGGTTGATCTTTAGTAGCCATGTTTTTCTACATCATCACTTCTTCATCTCCTATGGCTCATGCTTCATCTTCTCCATCTCCTTCTTCTTCTTGCTTCCATTTTAGAGCAAGATTCTAGAGAGAAAAATATAGTGAAGTATTCCTACATCACCGGCTATCCAAACCTAGCAACTTTGGGCCGTCGGTTAGAGCCTCCTCCACGTTCCTTCAGGTGGATCATCTTCGGCAAGGGTGGTCGATACTCAAGCGCGTTCCCTATGGTTACGATCTTGGAGGGGTCTTCCACAATTGAGTGGACACGCGACAAAGGTTGTATTTCTCAACCTTGCATGTTTTAGTATTCGAGTTTAGGGTGTTTGGTTCGAATCCTTGAGTGTGAGCATCTGGTGCCCGCAAAAAGTTTTTGTTTTCTCTTCCGCCTCGTCCGCGGCCTCCGCGGTGCGGGCGCCGGATCCCAACAGTTCCGCCTAAGTGCACTTCGTTGACGGCATCGGGGGTGCGACTATCTACTAAAGTTCCCAACGAGCATTCAATCATTTAATCGGGAATCTTGTTGAATTACCCGACTTGTTTTTGAAAAGTATTTTCAATTCGAGACTTAAATGCAAGGTTTATACGATTAGGCATGAAATCCGAAATATGAGATAATCCGGGTTTATGATGTCTAAGGATGATGCAGATTCTAATTATTGTAGTTCTTTTCTGCGATCATAAGTGTAATATGTGGCAGTATCCCCGATCTCGTTGCTATATGTCAACGACATTAGGGTACGCATATTTACTTACATTGATGACATGTGATGTTATTATGTTGCTGGTTGATATGTTATATTAGATCGTCGTGATTGAATAGCCGGGGAGTTTTGCGTGAGATGAGAGTTTTTCAATTTTCATTCATATAAAAATTTGTATGTAATATTCTTTTATTAGGACACTTATAGGTTGAGGTTGTTGTCTCCATTGATGTATATTATTTACTTTTCCGCATTAGGATAGACCTAAGGCGGGGAGCATATGTAACCGGGTTCTAGAGTTCAGTGGGAGGCCATCTCAAGGAGGCGAGACCGGTCGCCTAACTCTAGAATTGGTAGGGTTGCTTGCCGCTCTCGTAGGGGTCTAGGGATGTGGGCTTGGCTATTCATCACGACCGTGGAATCCGTGTTTTTCATTACTGGCTTAATCTAAAACACGGACCTCCTAGTATATCCTATATTTCATATGTTTGCTTCTGCTGCTTCTGTAATATGATGTGATCATATAACCACGTGAGACGAATGCTACTTATATATATGATATGCTAGCAGACACTATATATGTTTTGCATTCGCGCTAGTCCTGACCCCGCCCTGCCGTAAGTTAAGTAACCTTACAGTGAAGACCCAGGTCCCTGTGGCGAATGCGGATGGTATATATATGTGTTTTATTTTCGTTTCTTCTGTGATATTTAGGAAACATAAATGATGGTACGTCATTAATAAGATTAATAAACAGAAAAGAAACCTAAAGATGTCGTAGAATCAAATTTTTCAAAAAGGTAGCTCTAGTCCTTACTTTGCATAGTGGTATTCCATTATGAATATCTAGCACCTCATTCGATAAGGAAAGAGCCAAGATCCCTTTACCGGGAATGATCTCTTTAGCAAAACTAGCATATGCTACAACCCACTCGGTTTTTTTTGAAAACTACTCGATTTTAAAATGGAGCTTAAACCACTCATTTTCAAATCACTAGATTCTACGACGATATCAAGCTCATTACGTTAAAGGTTTTCTTCAAAACCAGTCGTGGCCCTCCATCATTTCAGATAAGTACTATTTAGTATTCGTGCTGCGTTTGTTGACCTTGTCAAGGCGTAGTGTGCGGTAGCAGATTAGTGCTTATTTGCCGCATATGATGCGATTGGATTAGGGTGGTCGTACGGCCTTGTTGACCTTGTCAAGGGTTATGCGGGTGGGTTTAATTCAATCGTGAAATGATGGG
This sequence comes from Agapanthus africanus, assembly GCA_030015575.1. Classification (NCBI taxonomy): domain Eukaryota; kingdom Viridiplantae; phylum Streptophyta; class Magnoliopsida; order Asparagales; family Amaryllidaceae; genus Agapanthus; species Agapanthus africanus. Next base: position 325,378,808 of record JASDDO010000004.1, read on the forward strand.
TTGAACTTGACTTGCAGTTTATGGTTTGTTGACCTTATCAAGGTCATAAACTGCATAAGGTAAAAACAGATATTGGGAATTTCAAGTGTTGAAATTTGCAATGAGATTGTATACCTTCTATATGATAGTTGGGTCCCGATACCCACTGCGAGTAAGTGTTACTCCTGAGAGAGTTTCCCACTTTACAATTAGCTAATCCAGTAGGTGTCTAAGAAAGGTGTTAACGGGGTTATGCCCCTGCAGAAACGAGATTATTTAAATAGTTCCATGCAAAAGCACGGGGAGATTCCCTTGGAGTACCAATACATGCCTGGTTGACCGATTGGCGAACTTGTAGGGTGTAATTAATCCCGGCTAATCTTACCTTTTAGGATTTGAAGGAAGATTTGATAAAAACAGTGGGAGGCATCCTAATTAGATAAGATAATAACCAATCTAATTTTGCAAGAGCGCACGCTAAAGTATTTTCTTCTCTTTCTCTCCAGGTAGCGGCCAGGTCACGCCTTAATCAAGATAATAATATGGATGTATTGACCGAACCCGCTTATTATACTGTGTTGGGGAACGTTGGTTCCACTCGATCTTATGGCTGTCATAAGTCTAAGCAAGGGATATGGGAATGCACGGATTCCCATGCAACCCGAACGAAGAAAGAGCATGTAATATCCAGTTCTTTTATACGCCAATAGCCGTATTTTATAAAAGGGGGCCACTCTCAAACTTACTTATTTATATTTATAATTATTTTAAGTATTTAAAAATCCTAATTCCTTTATTCTATTTCCCTTCTTAAATTCTTTTACCTAAAATCAATCCTATTACTTAACTTCTTTTTATTTTTCCCTTTTCTAAACCCAAACCCTAACTCCCTTTTCCCTTCATTATCTCCCGGCCCTTTCCCCTTTATTTTTCTTTTTTCCTTTTATTAGCCGGCCTATTCCTCCCTATCTCTTTTTCTATTTTTACTTAATTTCCGGCCCGGCCCAAACCCCCTAATTCTTTTCCTATTCCTAACCCGAGCCCGGCCCATCCTCTCTACCCGACCCGTTAGCTCCCGTTCTTCCCTACGCTCTTTTCCTTCCCGCTCGTTTCTTTCCCACACGTCGCGACCCCGTCCTCTCGCGCTCGCCTCTCTCGCGCCCAAGACACGCGCGCGTTCCCTCCCACGACCCACTCCCCTCAACGGCTCCATCCTCCTTCTCATGCTTTCCTCCTTCCTCTTCTCTCCTCTCTCAAGAAACCACGAGCTCCCCCTACACATTGCCTGCACACTGAGCCCACGCCCCTCGCCTGTCCTCGTCGCCGACGCTCACCTCTTCGTCGTCGACCATACCCACACCTCGTCTCCACCTCCTCGCTTTCCTTCTCTTCTCCTCCCCTTTTCCTCCACCTACCTCCCCGACTCCCTTCCCTGCACACCGAAGAGAACCCAACCCATCTACCGTGCCTGCGTCTCATCGATGCCAGAGCTCGCCTCACCGTCGACTCCTCCTTCTCGTCTACACCAAGCACCACCAGACCCCCGACCACCGCAGCACCCATCGCCTTTCCGAGCTCCCTCACCTCCTTCACTGCACCCACTCCCTTCGCGAACACCCTCGCTGTCCCCATGCCACCGGAGCTCCGACTATCTCCCCGAGCACCCATCGCCCACACCCATCGCCCTCACCTGCTCCGGCCAACCAACGCCGCCCTCGGCTGCCACGACGACTCCACCTCTCCGCTGTTCCGAGAACAAACCCGGGCTCACCCCTGAGCTTGCTGCCATCGCCACTGCTGGTGCCATGACGGACCCGTACGTGACCTCTCACTGTCATTGCCGCCGGGCTTCTCATCGTCGCGGCCTTGACCATCACCTCCGATTACCGTCGCCTCCTAGCTCCATCGTCTTCACCGAGGCCAAACTCGAATCCCAGCCGTGTGTAGCCGTGTGCATGTCGCTGTGCTAACCGTGCCGTTGCTGCAGGATGCCATCATCATCGCCTTCGTGACCATCGAACGTCTTCAGGCAAGTTTAACACTTTCTTCATGCTACTTTTATATTTTACAATTCATGTTACTAATCATTTCCGCATATAATTTCATGTGAATCGTTATAATTCAAGTGTTCGTTGCACGGTCCGAATGGAAAATCCCGTTAAATTGACGGCAACATATAAAATGTGATGGCCCGGGTTATAATGAATGTCCCTTGAGACTTTGGTTCCAATACAATGTCGTTTGCTTATGTAAAATGATGTCCCGATTTCTGTCGTAAAACCTGAAAACTTTCGGACATGCTAAACCGTAAAATTTATAATAAATTGTGTACAAACCGGATTTTAGCGTTCGATAGCTCGTATCGAAGTTAACTGTTTAAACTACCGTATTATATAGTTTATCACTGAATTTTAATAAACTATGATAGAGATAATTGCGGAGGATTACGATTCTGGACTGCAGTCCAGAATGGAAATCCCAGTTAAACCCTGTTTCTAGACCCCTGTATATTCCTGTTCAAATATGAGAATGCGTGGAACCTTATATCGTTACGTAGAAAATTGAGTTAGATTTCTTACTCCACTGGCCTTGCTGGATTCCTCAACTGTTTGATATTTTAAACCCATTTCATAATGTCAATATGTCCTGCTGAATCCTGCACCGACAGATTTAACACATTGAACATAAAATGAGCATAACTTCCTGTGGTTATAGGATATGACTGATCCTCTAATTGAAGTGGAAACCTAACCGATAACCCTAAATATTGTTCAACTATAGCGTCACCTAATTGCGATCCCAACTGGGATTAAAATGAGTTACGAAACGGACTTTCGATTCTGAAACCGGATTTCCAGCAGCGAACACTTAACTTGAAATGGCCATATCTAGCGATCCTGAAACCCGATTAACGTGAAACCAAATTTGATGGATAGATAATTAAACATACCGCTTACCCCCTTTTCATTGTTTCGCTAAATTTTGCATGTATGATTTATGATAAATTATGCAAGTGGCAGGACACTGACTGATGATATCTTAATCATGCCTTAATTATTGTATTCTCATCACATTATATTATTCTCATCACATTATATAGATGTCTTTGCATTGGTAACCTAGTGATCATGTGCATTACCCAGTGTTAGATTTTAGTGTTTGATTGTGTCGAGTACGTTAGTGTGTAAGCCTGAATGGATAAGTGGAAGTGATACGTACTTGTGCACAATCAGTGGACCCTATTGATTTATTGCATTGTTGACGTCTGTGGGACGTGTATAAGTGTGACTATAATTGGTATGGGACGATTATGGAAGCACTTGTATGGGTGTCACAGGTAAGGCACCAAACACTGTCCATTTATCTTGGGTATCAGTCGAGACATGTTTGATGGAGACCCTGTCTTCAGTTCTCGCGTAGACTTGTCATGGACCGACTGGTATTTGAGTTTATGGTTGGCGTTTGATGTAGACCACGGGGTGTGTGGTAGTTTGAGTGTGATTTCAACAGAATCTCGGGAGTCCCATGCCGGCACATACATCGATTCTAGAGATATATGGGGATATTACTGATTATTAGCGAGCGACTCGGGCCCGTGTTCCCTTGCCCTTGGGTCCTACCCTTGGGTGGGGGATACTCACGAGTGGTTGACTTTCACACTTGGACTGACGATAGGCTTAGTGACCTGTACAGTGAGACTTAGAGACTGATAGGGTTAGTGACATTGACATGCATTGCTTACTGGTTCAACATACCTGCCATACTGTTTACTGCTTTACTGTTTACCTGCTCTATTAGCTACCTGCATTGGCTACTTCATGTTCACGTTATTATTCCGTGATTACCGTTTCATACTCATCATTATTGTAAGTGTTCGCATTTGTATCTATATATATGTATTGCTATCGTGTTGCTCTGACGACCTGAGTATGCATGCTCAGAGTGAGAAGTGGATCTAGCTTGGACCAGGACCTGACGTACCCCGAGGACATCGCGGACATCCTGATCAGCGACCCAGAGCCATACTCTCTTGATCTCCATCTGGTTAGTTCTTTTGTATTTGGTTTGATCTAGTGACTGCATTTCTCATTACCTGTGCATTGATTACTGATTACCACGTAAAGCTAGAAGCCGAAGTGTGACTGCGGCAGGATATTTCCTTGACCGTAGGAGCATGGCTGGCCTTTTCAACCCTCGTATTCCGTATTTTGGGAAGCGGGGCATGACATTTTGACTGTGGCAGGATATTTCCTTGACCGTAGGAGCATGGCTGGCCTTGTCAACCCTCGTATTCCGTATTTTGGGAAGCGGGGCGTGACAGAGCATTTTGATGCATCTTCTTCAGGTGTATTAGTTATTGAGAACTGTTTCTCAGTCTGCTCTATATCCTGGGTATTAGATACCGGATCATGATCCCACATTTGTAATATGTTACAAGAGTTAAAGAGAAGTAGAGAACTGGGAAATGGTGATATGTCTCTCAGGGTAGGGAACGGAGCAATTGTTGCTGCTGAAGCTGTCGGCGAATATCACCTTGTACTACCAAATTGTATTACATTGATTTTGAACGGCTATTATTATGTACCATCGATGATGTGCAATATAATAACCGTTTCTTTATTAGATAAAGAAAGATATAACTTTGCACTAGAGAAAAATGTTATGAATATTTTCCTAAATCAAGTGTTGATTGGGTTTGGTAAGTTATGTAATGGAATATACGTTCTAAATCAAAATACAGTTCTAAATATACAGAACACACACAAGAGGAAAAGTTCAGAAATGAACGAAACCTTCTTGTGGTATTGTAGACTTAGTCATATCAATACAACAAGACTAGCTAAGTTACAGAAAGATAGATATTTGAATCCGTTCGAATTTACATCTTATAAAACTTGCCAGCCATGTCTCAAAGGCAAGATGACCAAAACTCCGTTTACTGGACACGAAGAAAGAGCTACTGAACTCTTAGGACTAATACATAGTGATGTATGCGGTCCTATGTCTACACATGCCAGGAATGGTTCATCTTACTTCATTACATTCACTGATGATCTCTCAAGATACGGACATGTGTTCCTGTTGAAACACAAATCTGAACCTTTTAAGAAATTCAAGGAATACACGACCCGAAAGGTACGGAACGCGACTGACACTTAAATTACGAAATGTCTCAAGGCGTACGTAATCTAAGTAAGCCAAAGCCCAGAAATCAAAACCCATTTAAGCAATAGAGCGAAAGAAAACTATATAAGTCGGATCAAAATCTTTTAAAGAACAACATCACATTTTCCAAAAATTTCGGCAGAGTCTCCTTTATAAAAACTGGCCCCAAACAGGTACAAATCACGAATAGCATATAACATGAATAAGGCATCCCTAAGCGGGAGCTAGCTCTTCGCCGAAGCGGACTCAAATCCCACGCAATATAAATCATCAATGTCCAAGATAAGCATAAAAGGCACAAGTAATAAACATCATGTCGGCTCAAGTGAGCTCGACCCCAAAATACAACATCAAAGTTCACAAATCTCTCTGCCTCGTCTCTAGGTCAATATACATCAATACAATAGCCAGTACAGTAAATGGAGTACTCTACATACAATGAATATATAAGGTGGAAACAAAATAATATCACAATCCACCTACGAGCAAAAGTCTCAAGTCCAGGCAAAAGGAACAAAAGGAGCAAGTGCGTCCGCCGCTACTGTGTTGACGGAGCGGACCTGCAAAAAGGCTGTGGCACAACGGGGGTCAGTTGCCAACTCGTGAGTAATAAATAACATCTATAGAGGCTATCGCAAGCATGCACACAAGTGTCATAACTCAACAATACTGATAGGGCATGATATACTAGCAGATATGGATGCAACACGAATCAATTTACAATACTAATCTGGCATGATGCACTAGCAGGTATGTATGCAACATGAATCAATTTCAACTCGTGGTCTGAATATGTTAATATAAGAAAATCATTATTTTCTTCTTAGAAAATTCTTTTGAAATATCAGCATAATATCAGTAGAATCAACAGAAATCCGTGTCCAGCATCGACACCTCAAACAACTATCTAAAATCTCATGTATCCATATCACAGTATCTCAGGCCCCAGCCGTCCGGCTGACCCATCTCAAAGTATCAATATCTCAACATCTCACAGCCACGGTCGGTATCTTCTGGATATCCGCCGCGCCAACAATCAGCGGTAGGTAGTCTGCCCCTGCCAGGCTCATCGTCTATGTTTCCTGATTTAAAATCAGAAAAAAGCTTATGGGAAAAGCTTCAGAAGGAGGGGCCACGTGCTTACACGTGACCAGCAGTCACGTGTTGACACGTGACATATAAAAGCAGTGGAAAAGGGCTCATTGATTCCCTGATCAAATCAGAGAAAAGGTTCCCTGATCAAGTCAAGAAAAAGGGGCTTCAGATGAGGTCACGTGTTGGCACGTGACGCTCAAAGGAGAGGACTCGTGCTACAGTTGAGTCAAGGAAAGGGGCTCCTAACAGGGGGTCACGTGTTCACACGTGACCAATGGTCACGTGTTAACACGTGATGGTTAAAACAGCAACCAGAAGACAGCGCAGAAAGAAAGAGGATTCTTCATTCCAAAGAGGGTCACGTGTCTACACGTGACCATGGGTCACGTGGTCACACGTGACCGGCTTTCAAAGCCCATTTTGACGACAGAATTAAATTCTGAAGGAAATTTAAATCTTTCCAAAGGAAAGTGATTATCTGGGACCAATCAAATTAAAGATTCAGAGATGATTAAATATCATCTATCTATGGAAAATCTCGGGTTTGGAAAGATTTCCCCCTTAAATCTAACCAAAATAACAAAGGAGAATCTCTGGATTTAAAATCCAATGGTGAATAAAATTCACCTAATAATCCAAAGGTCCAGAACGAATGAAGGATGCAAATCAAATATCTCATGAAAGATTTACCAAAAAACTAATTGACTCGGCTGCTTCTCCTATAAATAGGAGCCAAGAGATACAAAAGAGGGAGATACATACATACGCAGAGGGAAGAAAAAGGAGAGAGCTCTGATACTTGGAGGAATTCGGATCTTCTGCAAAAGAGAACCCTAGGTAAGAAAGGGAAGACTTTCTGAGAGAAAGAGAATTTAATTCTCAACAGAGTTTAACTCTGATATATAAAACAGAAGAACTTATTTCTTCTCTCTTTGATAGAGGATCTGCAAAGCGCACATCTCCCCTTTAGATTGAGAATTTAATTCTCAATGGGTTGAGATCCTGCCATGCAGATCCAAAACATAGAGAGGGAATGCAAGCATGAGAATTTAATTCTCGCAGAACTATAGGAATTCAATTCCTTTAAAATAAAATTAGGGCTTGACCCTGTATCATGGGAATTTAATTCCTTAAGAACAAAGAGAAACATGGTTTAACCCTAATTAAGAACCTAGTTCTGTTGAAACAGCGGGAATTTAATTCCCTTAATCATAATTTAACAGAGAATGGGAGTTCAATTCCTTAAAAGCTTTTATTAGGGTTTAACCCTATTCAGTTCTTCACATATATAAGGAATTTAATTCCAACGGAAAATCCAGAGTTCAACTCTTCAAAAGAAACTAGGAATTTAATTCCTTTGAAATTATTGTCAGGGTTCAACCCCACGAGGAATTTAATTCCTGAAAGGGATTAACAGATCTTCTAACAGCCACAGAAAAGAAGGGTCACGTGTCACCGCGTGACCTCCCCCAAAAGATCTACAGAAAGCCCTTTGAGGCAGTGCCTCACGTGACCCACGTGACCCTCGGCAGAAGCGTTAACATATAAGCATTTGAACACCCGTCACGTGAGGGCACGTGATACTCTGAAAAATGCGATAATCTCAACAGAATCAATGAGGGGAGGGCGCTCTCACGTGTTGCCACGTGACCCCTCTTGCCTTAGTGTTTAACACTAAATTGGAACCCCCGAATCCAGTATTGGAATGCTGTTGGGCCTTAGTGTTCAACACTAATCAAAGGATTTTATTCGCAGTGTTCGACACTGATTACCTTAATATTTAACACTAATCTGAGATCTCCATTGCCAGTGTTCAACACTGATCTGTTTTAATGCTTATGATCACTTCAAGGCCTTGTTGCTGGTGTTTAACACCAATTATCTTTTAGTGTTAAACACTAACTTGTCAACCTCATTCCCAGTGTTCAACACTGATTGCTCTGTAGTGTTTAACACTAGGCTTTGGCCCGATTGGCTAAAGGGATAGAGGCAAAGCCTCTCCCTCAGTGGACCAACAAGAAGCCAATATTCCAGACCTGACTGGACTTAGCCCAAGCTGGCCATAAGTCCTCAATTCGTGATTAACTGGGCCAGTGGGCTCATAACATAATTAATCAGTCTTGACCCCAAATTGGGCCAGGGACTACTCAAGCCATTCCGGTTCTAGGGTACATCTCTTCACTCCTTTGATACTTGGCATTGTAATCCCTCAATGTCTTCAAAGAGGTGACGGGTCCCGATGACCACTCATGATATGGACTGTGGGGTCCTTAAACCCATGTCTAATGCAAAATTCCTGGTTACGTGGAACGTGGATAACGTCACTCTTTGACCCCGTGGAAAACGTCCAGAGCGGATCCTGGTCCTCGCAGAGCACGGCAGTGAACCCGTGTGAAGCATCCAGAGCGGAGCCTAGTCCTCGCCTAACGCGGCAGTGAACCCGTGTGAAGCATCTAGTGCAAAATTCCTGGTTACGTGGAACGCGGATAACGTCACTCTTTGACCCCGTGGAAAACGCCCAGAGCGGAGCCTGGTCCTCGCCAAGCACGGCAGTGAACCCGTGTGAAGCATCCAGAGCACATACCGGACTGTGGAGTCCTTAAACCCATGGACTACGACGTCCTTAACCTTGACCGAGATGTCTTAAAACTAACAACGGACCGCAATGTCCTTAAACTACCCACGGACCGCAATGTCCTTAAACTACCCACGGACCGCGATGTCCTTAAACTAGAACAATAGAGCCCCTATATGCTCTTTTGTCGGATCTAAACGGTCCCGTTTAAGTTGATCTTAGCCTCAAAGATGGCTAACGAATCCTTAAACCTTCAAGCAGACTGGACTACGAATTCCCCCAATTAACTCTGGCTCGAGGGTACATCTCTGAACCCCTCTGACACCCGTCGTTGTAATCCTTCAACGTCGTCAGAGAGGTGACGGGTCCCGATGGCCACACACATACGATGGACCACTATGTCCCTAAAACTGGAACAATGGAGTCCAAACGCTCCTTTGTCGGATCTAAACGATCCCGTTAAGTTGATCTTAGTCTCAAACTAGACTAATGTATCCTTAACAAATGTTTGAGTGATCTTAGCCTCAAGCGTGGCTAACGTATCCTCAAACCAAACCCCCAAACCCAAATCTAAGATAACTCGGATTTGGACTAGTCCACGCCCTACGGGCGACGACATAACTCAGTCTCCGTAAACGATCCACGGGCAATAAAACATAAAACAAAAACACACGACACGAAGTGACCATCTGGAGAAGGAGAAAGTTGTTACCGCGATGCGGTAGCGTAATTAACTGCAGGGGCTTGCGCCTGCAGGGAAGAGCGTCCCTACAATCAAAAACCCCTCAAATGAGGGGGAATCTGACGAAGTTTGCTACATCGGACGCATCCGTTTAAACCTTCGATACACGGTGCCATAAATCAACTTGGCATCCTCGGAGAGGTAGACGGATAGCACCTGTTGGCATCTGCCCCGAACCTCAGGCGAGACGGCCCAACGTCCCGCGTGTCCGTTCGGAGGGGAACAGATTCTGGCACGCCCGGTGGGACCTTTTCCTCTTTCCACTCCACAATCCGTGTGTCGTGATTCGCGAACCAATCGCGGTTCGCTAATAGTTGCCCTTGGGTTTCAAGATACTAAGAATTGGCGCCTTGCTTATTGCAGAAAGCAAAGGATCGATGGCTTCTACTTCTGCGAAATCCTCCAACTGCTCAGACTGCAATTGCGACCAACGCTTTACCTCGCCAGGAGGTATAGCCTATGGACCCCAAGCTGCTTCGTTGTTCACAATGCCGGTGGACCAGGTGGCTCAAGCCACTACCGGATTGTTCTTTGGGACTATACTCCCACCATCAAGCTTCGCAGCGCCGGTGCTGACAAAGGAAGCTCTCAAGAAGTCGGTCTTTGATCGTCTTACCCCTGCCGCGGATCCTCTCAACGAGTCGCCCAATGTCAACGCCTCGGTCTTCTCTAGATTGGGCCAGAAATCCTGCGAACTCATCATGGGGCCTACAATCTCAGAGGAGGCTGCTTCTAAGAAAGTGGCCGCTCCTGCCCCCGAAATCGCCAAGGCGGCTTCTCCGGCCAAAAAGTCGGTCTTTACAAGATTGACGGCTTCAGCTCCCGCTCCTGCTGCCCAAAGGACGTCGGTCTTTGATAGGCTAACACCAACAGCGACCCCCCACCCACACAGGGGGCAAGACGAAACCATTCTTACCGCTGACCCAACGCCGGCCGCTCGACACGCTCGACGTCGCCATTGGCGCCGAGTAAGGAAGGCTGGGGGCAACTCCCCCTCCGGGTTGACTCCATCAGCCCCGATGGCAGAAGTTAATGCTGCTGTTCCAACTGGGAACAGCTTCGAAATGCTAAATAAGGTGCGAAGGAATTCCCCTACTGCAGTGCTAAAGAGGTCTCCTCCCCCATTAAAAAAGGTTGTGGAAATAGAATCAGAACAGCCCCGATCTCCTCAACGGCTGTCTTCCAAAATCTATAAGGTTTGGCGGCAGGCCCGAGACTCGATCGTCGATCCAAACTTCTCCCGGCAGCACAAGAAGCTAAAAATCCAACCGGAGGCCGGTCATCAGGCTAAACCCCGAAAGGCTGTCTAGACGCCCACCTCAACGGCCCCCTCAACCTCCATGACTCATAAAAGGAGGAGGCCAGGAAAGATCCCTCACCATGCAACAACAGCTAAAAGCACTGAGCCCAAACGCCCTAAGTCTGGGGGCATGAGGGTGCACACTGTTTATATGGCTTTTGGAAAGGAGGAAAGCCGCACCTCTACGGGTCACCGACCGCTTACCCGATCCGTGACGAAAGCCCAGGAGCAGCAACAAAAGCTTCAGGAAATGATGAATGCTATGGCCGCACTTACCGGACCAAAAGAAAGCCCAGAAACATTCTCAGACGCACGCCAGGAGGAGGAAACCGACGCTGAATTCCTTCGCCGGACACTGGAGAAAAAGGACAAAGAGGCTGCTGAACAAGCGGCCAACATACAACGTATGGGCCTTCTCTTCCAAGATATGATAGGCATGATGATCCAGCAAGACTCACCTGCCGAGGATTCCCCAATCGTTCTTGAAGACGACCGAGGAGAAACGTCAAATCCACCACCAGCCCTCTCAACGGCCAAGGAGGAGACAATCTCTAAAGCTGACTTGGCTGACTACATAGCCCAGCAAATCCGGGTCCATCATGCGACTGAGGCAGCTGGTCAAGTCGTGAAAACGGGGCGGCCGTATCCAAGCTGGTACGACCAAATCAAATACCCGCAAGGCTATACGATACCAAAATTCCACGTGTACAAGGGGACCGGCAATCCCCATCAACATGTCGCCCAGTTCCGAGCCCTCTGTGGTAACACCGGCGGTGACGATAAACTGTTGCTCCGCCAGTTCGTGGGCAGCTTATCAGAAACAGCGTTCGAATGGTATTCGGAACTCCCGAACGATTCTATCAAAACGTTCGCTGAAATGGAATTGTTATTCACTCAGCGATTCGCGAGTGCCAGCGAACGCACTCCAATAACTGCATTGATTAACGCCAGGGTAAAACCAGGCGAAACCTGGGTCCAATATGCTATACGCTGGCGGAATTTGTGGTCGAGATGCGAGCAACGCATTGAGGAGGCACCCGCAGTGGGCATGTTCGTGGGAACCCTATACCCCCACGCAACTATCTCCCAGTTTATGATGTTTTTTAAGCCAACCACATTCCAGGCTTTGATCGACAAGTTGGCTCAGATGGACCAGATGGGTCATAGACCACCTCCCCCGAAGTCGGAACCTCGGAATGACAAGGGTAAAGGAAGGGCAACCTTTGTCGCGAATGCCCAACAGCAACCTGACGCCCCGAAACCGGCAGATCAATTGGAAGAAAGACGCCGATATTATAATGAGAAGATGAAACGTCCCTACTCGTTCCCATGAGACAAGACGAAACGGCTATTCGAGCTGGCAATACGCAACAGACTTATAAACCTGCCGAATCCAAGGCGACCGCCACAACCCACCGAGGTGAATAACCCTAGCTATTGCCCTTACCATCAAACGGTAAGTCACCCGATTGAAGATTGCTTCGTCTTCAAAGGATGGATTGGAGATCAATACCTCCAGGGGAAGTTTGTACTGTCCGAGAAGTGGAAGGTGAGCCCACCACAACCGCATACTCCTAAGAAAACAGATACATTGGGGGCAACCTGCTCCTTTATTGAAGAAGCTCCATGGGAGGTCATGCTATCAACGAAAACAAAAAGAATGCTGAGAGACCTTCACGCGTGCCCTGCGATCGAATGGAAAGACCCTCTTGAACCTCAAATTATCGAGGGGATGTTGAAACCCCGCACAACTACGAAGGCTCGTGATAAGGGCCCAAATACTCACGCCCAGCCGTCAAAAGCTTCGAAGAAAAAGAAGAAGAAATCCAAGGAGCCCGCGAAGCTCGGAGACGAGCGCACGAAATTGCAAAAGCAAATCGACGCGCTGGAAGAATACAATCAAAAGGCGCGAACCCCTGTCACACTGCAAGAGTTCCTCAACCACATCTTTCAAGAGGGAGATGATGAAGAGAGCTCATCGGATGAATCCGAAGAGTATGTGGCGAGTTGTAACGCAATCTCCCACTCGTTTACCGATGATGAGAAAACTCCTGACACTAAGAAGCTAGAGGCAGAACCTGAACCAGAGCGTGCGTGGCTGACAAATGAAATGATCAATGCCTTTCTAGACGAAATTCGTCTAAAAAGTATGGCGGATCAGGAGCATGAGATGGCGACGTCAGAAAGAACCAAATGCAGGCAACTGAATGAAAGAGTTGAACTACCCCCGCCAGATCAAAAGGCGTCCGAAGTAGACAAAAAGATATTCAAGACGAGGAAAAGGTTTGCCAAAGCCATGTCAATGGGGATGAAGCTACCACCCTCGGAAGGGAATACACACGATGGGGCGGAGAGGCACCCTAATTATTGCGCATATCATCGGAGAGTCTCACACCCCACGGAGGAGTGCGACGCCTTTAAAATATGGTGGCAAGGATATGTTACTCGTCGACAACATTTTAAGCGCATGAAACGCAAGAGCCGTCGGGAGCGAAGAAGTACTGTCGAAGGGCACAACAGAACTACTGGCAACTGTTACATGGTTAACGTCGGGGGGTCACAAGTTCTCACCTTTGGGAGCGACTCTGATGAAGAAATGGCTCTGGGCCCTCTCTTTAAAGAATCCGTTTTAGAGAAAGAGGAAGAACTAGAAGCCTGCGAAAACATTCAGCTGCGCAATCGCACACTCCCAGAAAAGAATCTCGGGCCCCTGAGTAGAAAAGATAAGGGAAAGGAAAAAGTCACTGAAGATATCGCTTTAGATGACCAAGTCGTGAAAGAACCGGCTGCCAAAGACCCTCCTAGGAGGAGTAAAGTGGACTATAACATCCTCGCGCACTTAAGGAAGCTACCCTCTCAGCTTAACATTCTCGACGCCCTCCTATTATCAAAAGAAGCGCGAGACTCACTAATTAAGGCATTACAAGAACCTGAGCAATTCCAAGCCTTCCTCGCCACTGAAAAGATGAAGGATGAACTGGAGGAAGTGCATACAGCCGATATCACTTTCGGTGATGAAGACCTCCTTCTCGGGACGTGCGACCATAACCGTCCCCTATATGTCTCCGGATACTGCCATGATATCAAGATAGGCAAGATCCTGGTGGATAATGGATCCTCCGTCAATCTCCTTAATGTTCGGGTGTTGAAGGAAATCTGCATGAGTGTGCAACATCTCGCTCGTGACAAAATTACTATCTCCGGTTTCGATTCACAATCATCACAGACTCTCGGATCTGTGATACTAACATTACGCTTTGGACTTCTCGTCACAGACATCAAATTCCATGTCATTGACGCCAAGACCTGCTACAACGCCTTGCTCGGCCGTCCTTGGCTACACGAGTACAACATCATCCCTTCTACACAACATCAGTGTATGAAGTACTTTAAAGATGGTTTCGAGTATACTGTAACAGGCGAGTTGAACCCATTTTCCGTGAACGAAGTCCGCAAATACGAGGATGCGAAATACTTTTTGCCAAATTTCGAGGATACAGAAAGGTGTCGCAACCCGGAGAACAAAGCCGCCGCCACCATCCCTGTTTTCGGGAGCGATACCGAAGAAGAGGAAGAGATAGTTTATGCAGGGCCATCTCAGCGTAACAACCTGGGGACGCCCGCCCCCATGTTGGTCTTCGGAAGTGATTCAGAAGATGAAGTTAATGCCGTATTCTCCAATCGGCTGTCAATGCAAGCACCCCCTGGCGATGATCATAGTTTGCAAATCACCATGGTACCGCGAGAACACTACAAGGATCTCGACACGCTTCAAGCTCACAATGTGCAGGACCTGCAAACGTTTTACGTCCCTCCCAGGCGAAGGGGTGAGAAGGTGATCCTATTCTACCGATCCTCAGAGTCGAAAGTAGAGAAAGAAATCTGGCATGGCGCGGATGCTACACCTGACAGGCTCCAACCCATTCGTCTGCCCAGATACTATACAAATGGATTAAAGAAGCTATTGAAGCGTCAAGGAGTACCCTTAAAACAAACTGTTCGACAGGCTCGGTTCTACAACAGGATTTGGGATGTCCCTGGGACTCAACGCAAATTGCCCAACGGAAAAATGGAAACACTTGGGCTTGGATACACGAGAGCCGGAAAACGGGAACGGGCCCACAATAGCTACGCCATATATACCTTTGATGAAGAAGAGGATGCCCTGTCAGGAGAGGCCAACCCCTCATCAAAACCAGACCCTGTGATTGAGGCGCCGAGTCCGTCATTTGAAGAACGAATGGGCAAGCCTATCAGGAAAGTGGGTCAGAAAGTTCGGGAAGACCACAACCGCGAAATGGCCATCTACGAGAAGGCCAGGACGCAACGTCTATTTCAACAGACTGCAGAGGACAAAGATGTCCATCCTTGTCAACCCGTCATACGAAAGGCTCGATGCGGAGACAGAAATAAGTCAAGAAGCGGAAAGAGGAGCCGACAACAACGACGAAGGATTAGAGGGTTACGTGATCGGGTATTGCACGACTCAGAGTTGTCCCTCATGGAAAAGATGAGTCGAGCGTACTCCTTCCCCCGAGACAAGACGGAGAAGTTACTCAAGCTCGCTTTAAAACATCAAATGATCGTGCTTCCAGAGTCTAGACACCCTGAGCAAGCCAACAAGGCTTCTCGTTCGAGCTATTGCTCTTATCACCAAGCCACAGGACATCTTACCGAAGACTGCTTCACCTTCAAGAACTGGGTCGAGGACCAGTACCGACGGGGCAAATTCGCTTTATCCAACAGCTGGAGGGTAACGCCGCCTCGAAAGCACGAGCCCAAGGCCGCAAGAGCAGAACCGGATCCGCCTCAGTCCCGGGAGCGGATTCGCACCTGTTATACGATTACGATATTAAAAGAAGAGCCCGAGAACATAGATGACCTTCCCCGGTGCTTTGAAAACAACGATGATGAAGTGATCTCAGAATTTCCGCCCGCTCCAAAAGAACTGGAAGACGGTATACATACTACTGCAGATAACCTCAGGAAGATTGAGTTGGGATCGGCGGATGACCCGCGACCGACATTTGTCAGCGAGCTGCTCTCTGAAGAAAGGGTGGCCGCGTTAAAGAACGTGCTTCTACAGCATAAAGACTGTTTCGCGTGGAACTACTCCGAGATGCCAGGATTAGATCCGGAGATTGCTGTGCATAAATTAGCAATATCCCCAGATATCAAGCCAGTCAAGCAGGCACCAAGAAGGATGCGACTCGAGCTGGAGATGAGCATCAACGCCGAAGTCAAGAAACTGATCGATTCTGGATTTATCCAAGAAGTCCAATATCCCGATTGGATCGCCAATATCGTCCCGGTAATGAAGAAGAATGGGACGGTACGCATATGCGTGGATTTTAGGGATCTCAATAAAGCCTGCCCAAAGGACGATTTCCCAGTACCAGTGACCGAGCTAATGATAGATAACACGTCCACTCACGAGGTTTTCTCCTTTATGGACGGCTCGTCAGGATACAATCAGATAAAGATGCATCCCGAAGACCAGAAGCACACCGCTTTTCGGACCCCTTTGGGTATATTCTGCTACAGGGTTATGCCCTTTGGTCTAAAGAACGCTGGCGCTACCTATCAAAGGGCCATGACAAAGATCTTCGACGACCTCATACATGACATTGTCGAGTGCTATATCGATGACCTCGTAGTAAAAAGCATGTCATACGAAGAGCATTTGAAGCATCTGGAGACTGTATTTCAACGCCTTCGGCAATATAATTTGAAGATGAATCCCCTCAAATGCGCGTTTGGAGTCTCCTCGGGTAAATTCCTGGGATTCATCATCCGACACCGAGGTATTGAAATAGATCCGTCAAAGATTAAAGCGATCATGGAGATGCCTCCGCCAAGAACCCTCAAACAGTTGCGGTCTCTCCAAGGGAAGCTCGCATACATCCGGCGGTTTATCGCCAATCTTTCAGGCAAGTGCCGTCCTTACAGCCATCTGATGAAGAAGGGAACTCCATTCGTTTGCGATCACAAATGCCAAGGTGCACTAGACGAGATCAAGCAGTACCTGCAGAACCCTCCAGTGTTGGCCGCGCCGGTCAAGGGAAAACCCCTCATTCTTTATACAACCGCCCTCGAAGGTTCCTTGGGCACATTATGGGCGCAAGAGAATGATCAGGGGAAAGAGAGAGCACTTTACTACTTAAGTCGAGTTCTACTGGGGGCAGAAAGCAACTACTCTCCCATTGAAAAACATTGCTTGGCCTTAATCTTCGCGGTGACAAAGCTCAGGCACTATGCGTTGGCGCATGAAGTCCGTCTTATTTCAAAGGTGGATCCCCTTAAATACTTGATGTCAAAAGCCATATTGACGGGACAACTCGCTAAATGGGCCCTGCTCTTGATGGAGTTCTCGATAACGTATCAACCTCTCAAGGCAGTGAAAGGCCAGGCCATTGCCGATTTCCTCGCTGAGCACCCGATACCGGCCGATTCTCCTCTGAATTGTGATTTGCCGGACGAGCATGCATTTGATGCGATTAGCGGCGGAAGCACCCGATGGGAACTCTATTTCGATGGAGCGTCCTCCGTAAAGAAACAAAAACAAGGTATCCCAATGATCAAATCGGGGATAGGCCTCATCTTTGCAACTCCACAAGGAGGGATAATGCGCTTCGCCTTCTCCTTAACAGAGCCGAGGACAAACAATGAGGCTGAATATGAAGCTCTGATAGCAGGCCTCGAAATCGCCATCGACATGGGAATTGAAGACCTCCTTATATACGGGGATTCTCAGCTAGTCGTTAGTCAAGTAAATGGTGACTACCAAACGTGCAAGCCGGAGTTGGTAAAGTACGGCGAAAAGGTGCAACAACTGTTAGCCCAAATTCCCTCCTATATTTTAGAGAACATACCGCGCGCGGAGAACAGCAAAGCAGACGCGTTGGCCAAACTTGCTAAAGAACTGGCTGACGAGAACCTCGATGATGTCAGAATCGTGGTACAAAGCCGTCGAGTGCTCACCCCGGCAGAAATACCTCCGGAATTATATAAAGAGGGAGCGACTGAGCAGACGACCCTACAAATAAAAGACCAAGAGAAGGCCGAGGACTGGAGGGAAGTCTTCATAGACTACTTTAAGTCCCGCCGAATGCCCAAAGAAGCGTCCTCAAGACATCAGCTCATGAAACGAGCTCTATCTTTCGCTCTCGTCAACGATACTCTATACAAGAGATCGTTTGATTCTCTATGGCTAAGATGCTTGGGACCTGACGAAGCGGAAAGAGTCATTCAGGAAGTTCATGACGGACTTTGCGGTTCTCACCAAGCAGGCCCAAAGATGAAGTTAAAAATTAAACGGATGGGTTACTACTGGCCCACAATGATCCAGGACTGCCTCGAGTATGCGAAGCAATGCCACTCGTGCCAGATTCATGGAGACTTTATCCACCAACATCCAAATCCACTACACCCAACGGTGGCCAGCTGGCCATTCGAAATGTTGGGGACTGACATAGTCGGCCCCATTGAGCCAGCATCATCTCGGGGACATCGTTTTATCCTGGCGACAACTGATTACTTCTCCAAATAGGCAGAAGCAGTACCACTGAGGGAAGTGAAGACGGAGAATATCCTCCATTTCTTCAAGACGCACGTCATCTATCGGTTTGGAACCCCACGGCGGATTATCTCCGATAACGGGCCAGCCTACAGAAGCCATAAGATTAGCCGCTTCGCACAGCAGCACAATATAGACTGGAGGTATTCTTCAGTTTACAACCCACGGGCTAACGGTCTGGCCGAAGCCTTCAATAAGACCTTGACGAAGATCATAAAAAAGACCGTTTCCCGGAATAAGAGAGACTGGCACGAAAGGCTGCAGGAAGCCCTTTGGGCTTATCGAACTACATTCAAGACGGCCACGAACACAACGCCGTACGCATTGGTATTTGGGACGGAAGCAGTGCTCCCCCTCGAGATAGAATTACCCTCTCTACGAGTGGCAGTCCACCACGAGCTGACGGACGAAGAAAATGCTCACCTTCGGCTTGAGGAGCTTGATGCCCTCGACGAAACCCGACTCATAGCGCAACAACATCTAGAAGCCTACAAAGCAAAGATGACGCGCTCGTACGAAAGATTGACCAGGCCGAGGACATTCCGCCAGGGCTAACTCGTGCTAGTGGTCAAGAGACCTATGATCCCCAATCGTGCCAAACGGGGAAAATTTGAGCCAAACTACGAAGGCCCTTACATCATAGACAAGGTCTACCAGGGTGGAGCCTATCTACTCATGGACATGCACGGTGAAAGGCCTTTCAGGACAATAAATGGCCGTTTCTTAAAGAAATACTATGCTTAATGAGCCATAGCCTGGGTCAATGATAGATGACGACGACTATGTCCGCTCGCTATCTTCCTAGGCTCAGACTTTACAAGCAGCAGCCGGCCTTCCCGTAAAGACGGACCGAAAACGTCCTTAAACTAAAGACGGACCGAAACGTCCTTAAACTAAAGACGGACCGAAATGTTCCGAAATGTCCTTAAACTAACGACGGACCGAAACGTCCTTAAACTAACAACGGACCGAAACGTCCTTAAACTATCAACGGACCGAAACGTCTTTAAACTAACGATGGACCGAAACGTCCATAAACTAACAACGGACCGAAACGTCCTTAAAACTATCGACGGACCGAAACGTCCTTAAACTAACGACGGACCGAAACGTCCCTAAACTACTACCGCAGCATCCTTAGGCTGACAAGATGAATAAAAGAAAAGGAGAAAAAGAAAAATAAAAAAAAAGTGAAATGATAAAAAAAAAAAAAACGGTATGTCCATAAGCAAAATGGGCACGGATGAAAACCCGAAAGGGCTCCGTGAGTAAAAACAGCAGAACTACCGGCGAGTGTTTGTGAAAACCCGAAAGGGCACAACCTCGTTAAAAGACACTTATAGGGTCCTCTCGACCTTGTAAGGAGAAAACACCTGCGTGAGATCCTTACGACTCGCAAAGGAGCAACACACTTAGGGATCCCCACGATTCCTAAGGAGAAAATACACTTGCGAGATCCCCACGACTCGTAAGGAGAATTCTCTTATGAGACCCTCACGGCTCATAAGACTTGGAAGTCTTAAGTTACAGAAACCTAAACCTGTTCTTAAGCAAATCCCCCACAACCTTCGATATTGCCCTACAAGAGGCTCAATACTGACCCTTGTATACAATCCACGGGCACGAATAAACATTTCCCCAGTAAAGTCCCACCCGTGACTAGGGATATGTCCATATGATGAGCAACCCTTGTAGGTCCTCTCGACCCATAAAAAGAAAGCCCTCTTGTAGGATCCTTACGACTTACAGAGGAGCACACACTTAGGAATCCACACGATCCCTAAGGAGAAAACACACCTGCAAGATCCACGCGACTTGCGGGGAGAAATACCTTTGTGAGACCCTTACGGCTCATGAAGTCAGAAGCCTTGGTCGGCAGGACCCTTAACCCTGTTTACTAAGCCACCTTTGTTCAAACATCGACAGAGGCAAATGATGATTCGCTCCTGGCAACATCCCAGTTGTAGCGGTGCTGATGCTGAAACCGGTATCCAAAATCCAAGCTTGCAGCGAAAAAGCTAGTGAGCCACACATGCCTACAGAATAGCCGAAATAATGGGGCAACTTGCAATAAAAAGCAGCAAGTAAAAATATATGCATGAAAAATAGCCGAAATGATGGGGCAACTCGCAATAAAAAACAGCGAGTGAAAATGAAATAAATAGCCGAAATGATTGGGCACCGCGAAAGATAGCCGAAATGATGGGGCAATCGCGACCTTCGCGATATAAAAGCTGAAATGATAAAGCATCGCGGAAAAAGAAATAAAATAAAAGTGAAATCCTCGCCCTACAGGTGATGTTACATCTATCCCTGTATACAATTCAGGGGCGCAATCAAAGAAGGGATCATACTCCTTCCCCAGGTTTCATCATAAGAAGAAGCCAAATCTCGACGGTTCACCAATAGCCTAGAGATCATCTCGACGTTCGTCTCATGTCAGCAGACACAACATCAAGCGAAACGGAACGGCGGCAACCCCCAGTTCCATGGCTCGGCGATATATATATCACCAAGAGTCAAACCTCCATTCCGTGAAATGCGGATACAATCGACAAAATTCCTGGTTACGTGGAAAGCGGATAATGTCACTCTTTGACCCTGTGGAAAACGTCCAGAGCGGATCCTGGTCCTCGCAGAGCACGGCAGTGAACCCGTGTGAAGCATCCAGAGCGGAGCCTAGTCCTCGCCTAACGCGGCAGTGAACCCGTGTGAAGCATCTAGTGCAAACTTCCTGGTTACGTGGAAAGCGGATAATGTCACTCTTTGACCCCGTGGAAAACGTCCAGAGCGGATCCTGGTCCTCGCAGAGCACGGCAATGAACCCGTGTGAAGCATCCAGAGCGGAGCCTAGTCCTCGCCTAACGCGGCAGTGAACCCGTGTGAAGCATCTAGTGCAAACTTCCTGGTTACGTGGAAAGCGGATAATGTCACTCTTTGACCCCGTGGAAAACGTCCAGAGCGGATCCTGGTCCTCGCAGAGCACGGCAATGAACCCGTGTGAAGCATCCAGAGCGGAGCCTAGTCCTCGCCTAACGCGGCAGTGAACCCGTGTGAAGCATCTAGTGCAAAATTCCTGGTTACGTGGAACGCGGATAACGTCACTCTTTGACCCCGTGGAAAAACGTCCAGAGCGGATCCTGGTCCTCACAGAACACGGCAGTGAACCCGTGTGAAGCATCCAGAGCGGAGCCTAGTCCTCGCCTAACACGGCAGTGAACCCGTGTGAAGCATCTAGTGCAAAATTCCTGGTTACGTGGAACGCGGATAACGTCACTCTTTGACCCCGCGGAAAACGTCCAGAGCGGACCCTAGTCCTCGCCTAACGCGGCAGTGAACCCGTGTGAAGCATCTAGTGCAAAATTCCTGGTTACGTGGAACGCAGATAACGTCACTCTTTGACCCCGCGGAAAACGCCCAGAGCGGAGCCTAGTCCTCGCCGAGCACGGCAGTGAACCCGTGTGAAGCATCTAGTGCAAAATTCCTGGTTACGTGGAACGCGGATAACGTCACTCTTTGACCCCGCGGAAAATGCCCAGAGCGGAGCCTGGTCCTCGCCAAGCACGGCAGTGAACCCGTGTGAAGGATCCAGAGCAAATACCGGACTGTGGAGTCCTTAAAATCCACGGACTATGACGTCCTTAACCTCGACCGTGATGTCTTAAAACTAACGATCAACCACCCCGATTCCTTACAAATTTTGCCTTGGTTTAAGGGTACATCTCTTCACTCCTTTGATGCCTGGCGTTGTAATTCCTCAACGTCTTCAAAGAGGTGACGGGTCCCTGCAACCACACATCGGACCGTGGAGTCCCTAAATCCACGGACTATGAGGTCCTTAACCTTGACCGTGATGTCTTAAAACTAACATCGGACTGTGGAGTCCCTAAATCCACGGACTATGAGGTCCTTAACCTTGACCGTGATGTCTTAAAACTAACATCAGACTGTGGAGTCCTTAAACCCACGGACTATGAGGTCCTTAACCTTGACCGCGACATCTTTAAACTACAATACCTGGAGAAACCCCTGACTTCGTAAAACACGGATAAGGGTGAACACATCCAACACTTGCAGGTCCTCACGACATGTAAGGAAGAAAAACTCTCTTGTGAGATCCTTACGACTCTCAAGGGAAAACCCGCTTAAGAATCCTCACGATTCTTAAGAAGAACTGACACCTATGGGATCCTCTCGACCTGTAGGGAAAAAAAAAACTCTTTATGAGACCCTCGTGGCTCGTAAAATGCAGAAGTCTTAGGAAGCAGATCTTAACCCTGAATCCTGAGCCATCGCTGTCCTGCAAGGAGATCAAGATAGAATATCCGCAGAATACATTCAATAAAAAGGGGACATACACGCTTAAGATCACATAAATGGGCTTCCAGTCGACGGAAATAATCGATCTAAAACGCGCTCACATCACCTGACGTGAAAGGCAACAAGAAAGATTTCCGACATATTTCAAGCACGCGTTCGCGATCATACGAGTATTCAAAAAAAAAATAATAATAGCATTTGCAATCGCATGAACATTCATAATGCCCAAGAAGGTCTGATGCGCAGGAAAGTGATGATAGCATTTGCAAGTAAAGAAAGTTCTCATGAGAAGAATACAAAGTTTATTTATGCAAGCAGAAACATACATACTAGTACCAAGCCTACATGGAAGTTCAACATAAAGCGTAAAAGAGGAGGGACTAATTTAAAAATGTTCTACGCTAACGGAAAAGGTCACCAAACATGGGATCAACGGCACAGGGGTTAATGAAGCAGAGGACAAAATTCTCCATATCTCTCTCTGCTTTCTCCAACACATCAAAGCGACGGTTCTCACGAGGAGTCGCTCCCCATCGATTGGCGCCGTGTTCGTCCGCGAAAGCAGACATAATAGCTCGCCGGGCCTTTATCTGGCCCAGCAAATGAATTGAGCAATCCTTCAAAGCCTGTGTAATCAGGCACGCTTCATGAAAGCCCTCGAGCTTTTCTTCCGCCGCGTCGAGCATCGCCAGGGTCATCTCCGCCGGGTGAGGAGGGATGTCGGCAAGCACGGCCGTGAGAATCATCCGGAGCCAGAGGGAACCCATCGGGAGGGGGGACCCCCTACGGATCGAGAGTTCATGCATGGCTGAGTCGCATTCGTTGTCGGTAAGGAGGGGATCCACCAACCGAGCAGCAAAGCGGGGAATCATCTCCTCAATAGGAACTTCCCACGGCTGTCGACGAGCATGAGGGCGATTGCAGGCCATGGCACTCGTTTGTTTCTCAAGACAAGTCACAAAAAAATATATAATAATAATAATATAAATCTCTCTGTGAAGGGAAAAGAAAGCTATAGCCTCATATATAAAGAAGTGTATTAAGTGTTGTGCGCGGAAAATCTTGCATGGTAAAGCTATTTCCAAGGCCCAAAGAAGGAAAGGCATCTAAAATCAAGGAGATGAAACTATTTCCAAGGCCCTTTCTCTGCATCCAATATTGTGTACTGAAAATACGGCATGGAAAAATTTTGTGAACAGCCTCATCAAGGGGCCCCATGTGCAGAACACGTGAGGCCTAAGCCTGATGTACACTTAAAAGAAAATATAAGGAACAGTACCCTGCATATTACAAGTACAAACAACAACAGTACCAAGATGATCAAATCCCAGAGAAAAGGCATGCAAACATGGAAAGACATAATAAAACTTGTCACTCATACTTCAAGAGGTTCATACAAAAATATAGAGGACACATTTACAATGGTAAAACTTCAGATGCGGGGCATGGGTTGAGAAACTCAAAATTAACTTTATTCAAGATCTTCCAAGCATTTCGAACCTCCCGAGTATGCTTTCTCTCACGGTCACAAGCATCGGGGTCCCCGCGGATGTCCTCTACCCTCCGGTAGGCGCCCAGTATGGCTGATTGTTGAAAAATCTGATGAAGGAGATCAATGAGATTATCCCGCCTCCTCTTTGAGATCAAGCCCATAAGGTACACCGAATGCACCTTATCCTCGGCAGTGTCCAAGGCCCCGAGCGGTATGCCGGCGCAAAAGAGAGGAAGTGCCTCCCGGATCGCCAGCACGATCAGCCTCAGAAGAGAAGAGCGACGGGGGAGTAGCCTATGGTTGTACTCGTCGAAGCGGCTCATGATCTCGGCACACTGAGCATCGGTGAAATCCTGGTTCTGACTGCGGCCCAGCGCACGAATATTCCCATAGGAAATGATCTCGTCAAGACCATACAGATGGGCGTCCATGATACCTGAAATAAAAGTCACGAGAATCATTACAAAACCCCCATTGCATTAATGGCAGGAAGAATGACATAGGGCCAGGAGACCTCAGGAAGCCTCCATGCGAAGAAACTGAGTTCTTCATAGGAATTAAATTCCTTATTAGGAAAAAGGGAATTAAATTCCAAGGAATATTTTTGATGGAATTAAATTCCATGGAGTTGAAACGCCATCATCATCTCCCCAAAGATCACCTAAACCCTAAGAGATCTACAGTTCGAAGGTTAGGTGGTTTCCTGTTCTTATAGAAAAACTTGAAGAAAAATGGGTTCTTTGTGAAACCCTTAACGCGGATTTAAAATCCAAAGAGTTCTTTTAAAGACGAAGGCGCTTTGGCCGTTCAACATTATTACCTGAGGAGAAGGGATCCGTCAACAGAGTTAAACTCTGGGAAATGTTCAAGACAGAGAACTAAGCTCTGAAAGCGAGAATTAAATTCTCAAAGAAGAAATTCTCAGAAGAAGAAGATGAGCAAAGTGAAGGCTCCTATGAAGAGACAGAGGTATTTATAGAAGGCGGTGGAAACGTTTCATCTCCCCAGATCACTAGAGGAATCCAACGGTCACAAGAAGTGACAGCGTTGCACTCACGTGCAGACACGTGAGAACAACGCTGTGGGGGCATTTGTTTCCTGATTTAAAATCAGAAAAAAGCTTATGGGAAAAGCTTCAGAAGGAGGGGCCACGTGCTTACACGTGACCAGCAGTCACGTGTTGACACGTGACATATAAAAGCAGTGGAAAAGGGCTCATTGATTCCCTGATCAAATCAGAGAAAAGGTTCCCTGATCAAGTCAAGAAAAAGGGGCTTCAGATGAGGTCACGTGTTGGCACGTGACGCTCAAAGGAGAGGACTCGTGCTACAGTTGAGTCAAGGAAAGGGGCTCCTAACAGGGGGTCACGTGTTCACACGTGACCAATGGTCACGTGTTAACACGTGATGGCTAAAACAGCAACCAGAAGACAGCGCAGAAAGAAAGAGGATTCTTCATTCCAAAGAGGGTCACGTGTCTACACGTGACCATGGGTCACGTGGTCACACGTGACCGGCTTTCAAAGCCCATTTTTGACGACAGAATTAAATTCTGAAGGAAATTTAAATCTTTCCAAAGGAAAGTGATTATCTGGGACCAATCAAATTAAAGATTCAGAGATGATTAAATATCATCTATCTATGGAAAATCTCGGGTTTGGAAAGATTTCCCCCTTAAATCTAACCAAAATAACAAAGGAGAATCTCTGGATTTAAAATCCAATGGTGAATAAAATTCACCTAATAATCCAAAGGTCCAGAACGAATGAAGGATGCAAATCAAATATCTCATGAAAGATTTACCAAAAAACTAATTGACTCGGCTGCTTCTCCTATAAATAGGAGCCAAGAGATACAAAAGAGGGAGATACATACATACGCAGAGGGAAGAAAAAGGAAAGAGCTCTGATACTTGGAAGAATTCGGATCTTCTGCAAAAGAGAACCCTAGGTAAGAAAGGGAAGGCTTTCTGAGAGAAAGAGAATTTAATTCTCAACAGAGTTTAACTCTGATATATAAAACAGAAGAACTTATTTCTTCTCTCTTTGATAGAGGATCTGCAAAGCGCACATCTCCCCTTTAGATTGAGAATTTAATTCTCAATGGGTTGAGATCCTGCCATGCAGATCCAAAACATAGAGAGGGAATGCAAGCATGAGAATTTAATTCTCGCAGAACTATAGGAATTCAATTCCTTTAAAATAAAATTAGGGCTTGACCCTGTATCATGGGAATTTAATTCCTTCAGAACAAAGAGAAACAGGGTTTAACCCTAATTAAGAACCTAGTTCTGTTGAAACAGCGGGAATTTAATTCCCTTAATCATAATTTAACAGAGAATGGGAGTTCAATTCCTTAAAAGCTTTTATTAGGGTTTAACCCTATTCAGTTCTTCACATATATAAGGAATTTAATTCCTACGGAAAATCCAGAGTTCAACTCTTCAAAAGAAACTAGGAATTTAATTCCTTTGAAATTATTGTCAGGGTTCAACCCCACGAGGAATTTAATTCCTGAAAGGGATTAACAGATCTTCTAACAACCACAGAAAAGAAGGGTCACGTGTCACCGCGTGACCTCCCCCAAAAGATCTACAGAAAGCCCTTTGAGGCAGTGCCTCACGTGACCCACGTGACCCTCGGCAGAAGCGTTAACATATAAGCATTTGAACACCCGTCACGTGAGGGCACGTGATACTCTGAAAAATGCGATAATCTCAACAGAATCAATAAGGGGAGGGCGCTCTCACGTGTTGCCACGTGACCCCTCTTGCCTTAGTGTTTAACACTAAATTGGAACCCCCGAATCCAGTATTGGAATGCTGTTGGGCCTTAGTGTTCAACACTAATCAAAGGATTTTATTCGCAGTGTTCGACACTGATTACCTTAATATTTAACACTAATCTGAGATCTCCATTGCCAGTGTTCAACACTGATCTGTTTTAGTGCTTATGATCACTTCAAGGCCTTGTTGCTGGTGTTTAACACCAATTATCTTTTAGTGTTAAACACTAACTTGTCAACCTCATTCCCAGTGTTCAACACTGATTGCTCTGTAGTGTTTAACACTAGGCTTTGGCCCGATTAGCTAAAGGGATAGAGGCAAAGCCTCTCCCTCAGTGGACCAACAAGAAGCCAATATTCCAGACCTGACTGGACTTAGCCCAAGCTGGCCATAAGTCCTCAATTCGTGATTAACTGGGCCAGTGGGCTCATAACATAATTAATCAGTCTTGACCCCAAATTGGGCCAGGGACTACTCAAGCCATTCCGGTTCTAGGGTACATCTCTTCACTCCTTTGATACTTGGCATTGTAATCCCTCAATGTCTTCAAAGAGGTGACGGGTCCCGATGACCACTCATGATATGGACTGTGGGGTCCTTAAACCCATGTCTAATGCAAAATTCCTGGTTACGTGGAACGCGGATAACGTCACTCTTTGACCCCGTGGAAAACGTCCAGAGCGGATCCTGGTCCTCGCAGAGCACGGCAGTGAACCCGTGTGAAGCATCCAGAGCGGAGCCTAGTCCTCGCCTAACGCGGCAGTGAACCCGTGTGAAGCATCTAGTGCAAAATTCCTGGTTACGTGGAACGCGGATAACGTCACTCTTTGACCCCGTGGAAAACGCCCAGAGCGGAGCCTGGTCCTCGCCAAGCACGGCAGTGAACCCGTGTGAAGCATCCAGAGCACATACCGGACTGTGGAGTCCTTAAACCCATGGACTACGACGTCCTTAACCTTGACCGAGATGTCTTAAAACTAACAACGGACAGCAATGTCCTTAAACTACCCACGGACCGCAATGTCCTTAAACTACCCACGGACCGCGATGTCCTTAAACTAGAACAATAGAGCCCCTATATGCTCTTTTGTCGGATCTAAACGGTCCCGTTTAAGTTGATCTTAGCCTCAAAGATGGCTAACGAATCCTTAAACCTTCAAGCAGACTGGACTACGAATTCCCCCAATTAACTCTGGCTCGAGGGTACATCTCTGAACCCCTCTGACACCCGTCGTTGTAATCCTTCAACGTCGTCAGAGACGTGACGGGTCCCGACGGCCACACACATACGATGGACCACTATGTCCCTAAAACTGGAACAATGGAGTCCAAACGCTCCTTTGTCGGATCTAAACGATCCCGTTAAGTTGATCTTAGTCTCAAACTAGACTAATGTATCCTTAACAAATGTTTGAGTTGATCTTAGCCTCAAGCGTGGCTAACGTATCCTCAAACCAAACCTCCAAACCCAAATCTAAGATAACTCGGATTTGGACTAGTCCACGCCCTACGGGCGACGACATAACTCAGTCTCCGTAAACGATCCACGGGCAATAAAACATAAAACAAAAACACACGACACGAAGTGACCATCTGGAGAAGGAGAAAGTTGTTACCGTGATGCGGTAGCGTAATTAACTGCAGGGGCTTGTGCCTGCAGGGAAGAGCGTCCCCACAATCAAAAACCCCTCAAATGAGGGGGAATCTGACGAAGATTGCTACATCGGACGCATCCGTTTAAACCTCCGATACACGGTGCCATAAATCAACTTGGCATCCTCGGAGAGGTAGACGGATAGCACCTGTTAGCATCTGCCCCGAACCTCAGGCGAGACGGCCCAACGTCCCGCGTGTCCGTTCGGAGGGGAACAGTCTACACCTCAATCTTCTTGCCCCGGGGTACCTTACCGGGCCTACCATGTATCCGAGATGGTTCATCTAACTTCTCGAAACGGGTCTCGAAAACCAACAGAAACTCATGGTGGACGACACATGTATCATATCACGAGAAAAACCGCAACTTTCAATGTTTAAAAATAATATCAGGTTTATTAAATCCTTGCGGCTTTTACCCAAAATCTCATAAATCTCAAGTGCTGAAATCCTTAAGAAAATTATCATAAGTGCACATGTCAATGATAATGACTGCTTATAATATCAACAAATCGAACTGCAATGTATGACTAATAGGTTAGGCATAGACAAATGATGTAATGAAGTACATGCATATGACTAACAATCCTACATATTCATCCTGAGGAATTTAAATGCATTAGCACAGGTTTAAGAATCATATATGGTGAAATTGTTCTAGATTACAAGTTATCTAGTGTTGTGGCATAGCAATTACCAAGGCGTGCGCGCGCGCATGAATAGTGCCCGTGCTGCATAAAACCATGGTAATGGTGCAAGTGTTCTATGAAATGAGTTTGCACATGTATATAAATATATAGGATCGCAAATGCAGCAAGATGATTAACTAGGCACTATACTCATAGATACTAGTTCTACTAGAAGTTTATAAACTATCTGAACTATTGGGCGTCTTGCGCCATCCAAACGATTTTTCCCCGTAGATATTAAATCTACTCATCCGTGATCTGGTGCTAGGTGTATCCGACCACCTGCTTTCCTTTCTCCGCGGCGCTCGAAGTCCCCGCCTGCGAACCTAGAATTTACACAAGCAACACACATAAAGCACAATCCTGCAAAAACGCGATATCAAGATTATACGAGAAATTAGCGCCGCAAGCTAAACGCGTGCATATACGTAACGTGTGTGCATACGTCAAAAACCACCGCGACACGCTGTGACACACAACACACCAACTCAACTCGTATCGTACGTGTCGCGCGAGTCCCGCTACGCTAAATATAGGTAAACGGTCCCAGATTTAATCTGGAGCAAAAACAAGAAAATCAAACAAGACCAAACCCCTCACAATACCTACAGACAACTACCTGCAAAAATCCAACAAATTCCCAAACATTTGGGCCGGCCACTATAGGGTTGATATCGGCCAAAAACAGGTGAAAGTGGTCCAGGTTTCTACACTATAATCCTAACACAAAGTATAGCCTAATGTATATGTTTGCTTACAAAAATTATAATCCCAGATACAGCAGATTCTACGTATCTTAAAGTTTAGTTTCAAAGACGTTTTAAAACACTTAGTTTGCAATAATAGAATGCACTAGTGATATTAGGTGAAATTACAGTAACCAAGTGATACCAACAGCACACATTAGAGCTAATCTAACCTTAAAAACCCTGATTTACCCTATTCTCCAACTAAACCATCAAATTAACGTCAAAGTCCACAAAACACCAAAACTAACCATACTCTCCCAGATTTCACCAACAGCAGAAACCCAAAACCCAAACAATACCAAACACTGGAAGACACTCACAGACACCACTAGCCAAAACACCAACACCCAACTCAACATGGGGGCCGGCGACGCCGGAAAAGCAAGGAATGTCGCCGGATTTTGGGGAGGGAAACGAGCATGAAATCCTACACACTACTCTAAAAAGCCTGCACACTAAACTGAACATGTTTGCTAGACTAGAAAAAGATCACAGATGCAACAGATCTCAAATATCCTACAGTTTGCTTCAAAACCGTATTTTAATTTCAAATTTGAGACTTTAGGGTGTTTTAATGAAATCTAGTGACACTACTAGGTTAAAACAGCACTAATAACACCTACCTAAGTTAATTAAACCATAATAATCCCAACTTAGCTTAAACCCCACTTAAACCACAAACTAGCACAAAAATCCACATTAAACACTACCCGAAGCTAAATAACCACATGCTAGCAAAGAAAGGAGTTGAGTTTAAGAAATTATACCTCACTTGATCCTAGGATGCAGGAAGAAGGAGAAGAAGAAGAAGAAGGAGAAAGGAATTCTGCTGCTGCTGCTAGTGTTGCTGTTGTTGTGTTGCTGTTGTTGCTGTTGCTAGTGCTGTTGCTGAAGCTGGTGCTGATGCTGCTGCTATTGCTTCAGCTGCTGCTGCTGCTGTGAAGTTGTGTGTGTGTGTGTGAAAGTGAGAGGGAGAGAGAGAGAGATGTGAGAATGAGTGTGAGGGAAAAATAATTGATTTGAAAACAAAGAAAAGAGAGTCAACCCATTCCTTCTCTCTCTCATCATGATGATCAAGCATGGCTCATGCCATCATGCGCTCTCTCTCTCTCTCCAACCCAAGTCAACCCCTAATACTAATCATATTTTTAAAAAAAAACTAATACACCTAATAAATTCAAATTAACTTAATTAAATGGGTTAGTCCACCATGGTTATCTAAACATGGTTTAGCCCCAAACTTAACCCTAGTTAACATGCACATGTGTGTGCAGTCCAAATTAAAAACTAATAAAATATTCATAAATCCAGATAAAATATTTGAAAACCGTTTTGGTAAACTTTTTACTAAAAACAACACATTAAAGTATAATAACCCCTATTCATATTCTAAGATGTTACAATCTTCCCCCTTAAAGAAAATTCGTCCCCGAATTTAAAATATAGCTACGCGTTGTAGGGTGTTTTTCGTCACCCCATTAAGATGGAAATATGCGCGCGCTTGTCAGGCGCATTACAGATTCCCCCTGTCTAGGGTAGGCCGGGGTTTATTGATCGTGGGGATTCGAATCTCCGGCAGCCGCGGATTAAGCTGCCGTTAATTACCCCTCGCCTTTGGAGCGAGGGAACCTCAAATTGACAGGTTAAACTGGTCATGCGAACTCAACGTGCGGTGTACGTGTGTTTTTGTTATAGGGGAGCATGGATATATCGGGAGCCACGTAGAGTTTTTACAGGGGTCCCGCTACCCGGTTAGCGGGCTGGGGGTCAAGGGGGCTAGCAGCCCCCTTGCAGGGTGCGGGGCAGCGCCCCGGCCCAAAAAATTTCTTGGGAAGGACAGTGTTGTAGAGTATGTGTATGTGTATATACATATATGTAAAAAAATAAAGGGAAAGGGCATCCAGAGGATACGTGGGAAAAGCGCCAGCGCATTGGGCGCTGGCGCTCCACGTGTCAGCACATGGGCGCTCGGGCGCTAACGCTCTGAGCGCAAGAGCGCGAACGCTTTGAGCGCTGGCGCTCCACGTGTCAGCACATGGGCGCTCGGGCGCTAGTGCCTCGAGCGCTAGCGCTCTGAGCGCAAGAGCGCTAGCACTCTACGTGTCAGCACGTGGGTGCTCGGGCGCTAGCGCTTTGAGCGCTAGCGCTCCACGTGTCAGCACGTGGGCGCTCTGGCGCAAAAAGGGACTTGGTCCCTGCAATGGGAGTTGTACTCCCAGAAAGGAGCACTTATTATTTTGTGTGTGTGTGTGTGTATATATATATATATATATATATGTGTGAGGAGTTAAACTCCTAAGATGTTTTGAAGCTGATGAAGGGCTTCTCCCCTTGAGCCCTAATTCTTCCCCAAAGTGGAGTTTCTGGAGATGGGTCTCCTTCTTCTTCCTTTGTTGGCCGGATCTTGAAGATCAAGAAATATGAGATTCTAAAAATCTCTCCTTTCTGAGATCTGATGGCAGCTCTGAGTTCCCCTTTGTGGGTTTTGTAGTGAAAAACTATTTAGTTTTGGAAAAGGATGAGTAAAACTCTTGATTTAATTAAAAAAGAGAGGAAGGTTTAGAACCTTGAGGGAGGAGAAGATCACAGATCTAGATTTTTCTTTGGAGAGAGAAAAAGTTGTTGGGGTATTTTCATTATCCTTGCCTTTATAGGCTATACATTTTACATATAGTCCCTTGGGCTTCACAAAATGGCATTTTGCCTATCCCATGGCTCATGTGCCATTTCTTTTTGCACATAAGCCATGGGCTTTAAAAAATTTGGCTTTATGCCCATTTTCTTACATTTATTCATAAAATAAAAATACAAGAAATACAACAAAATTATTTATTACAAATTTTTTTATCTTGGCATGGGGGGAGGCCGGCCGCTGGCTCGACTTGGGCATGGGCCCGCTTAACCTGGGCTTGGGCCCACCTGGCTTGGGGGTTGACCTTGACTTTGACTCGATCAACCGGTGTGCAAATTGTTACCCCAAAAAATTGCCCCCCATCAATAAATGCACACAGCATATTTGAGTTGTGTGCATGAAATTGATGGATCTTGAAGTTGAATTTCGAGGTGGAACATCATTCCGGGGGCGGAGCATCATCCGGGGAGCATGATTCCCGGGGATCGGAGCATCATTCTGATTCGTGGAGGATAATTTCAGGGTCGGAGTATCCCTCGGGGAGCATGATTCCCGGGGATCGGAGCATCATTCCGATGAGCGGAGCATGATTCCAGGGATCGGAGCATCATTCCGATGAGCGGAGCATGATTCCAGGGATCGGAGCATCATTCCGATGAGCGGAGCATGATTCCAGGGGATCGGAGCATCATTCCGATGAGCGGAGCATGATTCCAGGGATCGGAGCATCATTCCGATGAGCGGAGCATGATTCCAGGGTTCGGAGCATCATTCCGATGAGCGGAGCATGATTCCAGGATCGGAGCATCATTCCGAAGAGCGGAGTATGATTCCAGGATTTGGAGCATCATTCCGAAGAGCGGAGCATGATTCCAGGATTCGTAGCATCATTCCGAAGAGCGGAGCATAATTCCAGGATTCGAAGCATCATTCCGAAGAGCGGAGCATAATTCCAGGATTCGGAGCATCGTTCCGAAGGGTGGAGCATGATTCCCAGGATTCGGAGCATCGTTCCGAAGAGCGGAGCATAATTCCAGGATTCGGAGCATCATTCCGAAGAGCGGAGCATAATTCCAGGATTCGGAGCATCATTTCGAAGGGTGGAGCATGATTCCAAGGATCGGAGCATCATTCCGAAGAGCGAAGCATAATTCCAGGATTCGGAGCATCATTCCGAAGAGCGGAGCATAATTCCAGGATTCGGAGCATCATTCCGAAGGGTGGAGCATGATTCCAAGGATCGGAGCATCATTCCGAAGAGCGGAGCATAATTCCAGGATTCGGAGCATCATTTCGAAGGGTGGAGCATGATTCCAAGGATCGGAGCATCATTCCGATGAGCGGCAGACATTCTGACCGAAGCATAATTTTGATGCAGAGGTTGATTCCCAGGCAAAGTATAATTCTGACAGGGAAGGCAGGTACTCTGAGGCGAAGTATAATTCCGATACGGGGTACATTCTGAGACGAAGCATGATTTCGACGCAGAGCTTGCTGGTTTGATTTGATTCGGGTTGACATCAGCATCGCTATACTGGAATATGGTACTAGAAGCGAATCATCATTTGTCATGAGAAGATTTGAGAATTGGTTTTGTTTTGGCATCTGTATTGCTACTCTGGAATAATGCCAGGAGCAACTTATCATTTGCCCCGCGAGGATTTGGGAATTGGTTTTTGCTTGGCATCAGTATCGCTATACTGGAATATGGTACCAGGAGCGAATCATCATTTGTCATGAGAGGATTTGAGGATTTCGGTTCTTGTCTGGCATCTGCATCACTGCACTGGAATAATGCTAGGAGCAACTCATCATTTGCCCTTTTAGGAATTGGGAATTGGTTTTTGCTTGGCATCAGTATCGTTACACTGGAATATGGTACCAGGAGCGGATCATTATTTATGCTTGCTTATCAGGAAGCGATGGCTTAGAAGACAGGTTTTAGGTCACTATCACCTATGACTTTTCAATTTTGTGAGCCGTAAGGGTCTCACAAAGCATTTTCTCCCTACGGGTCGTAAGGATCCCGTAGGTGTATTTTCTCCTCAGGAGTCGTGGGGACTCCTAAGTGTGTTGCTCCTTTGTGAGTCGTAAGGATCTCACGCGGTGTCGAGGGGACCTTGTGAGTGCATTTAATCTCTTTTTTACGAGTTTGCGCCCTTTCGGGTTTTCATAAACTCGTCGGCAGTCCTGCTATTTTTACTCACGGAGCCCTTTCGGGTTTTCATCCGTGCCTATTTTGCTTGTGGACATGTCTATTTTTATTTTTTTATTTTTATTTTATTATTTTTGGTGGGACTTTGAATGTGGTCTCACCGGTAGTGTAGGGTTCCTAGGCACGCTATAGAGGTCTCACAAGGCATCAACCATGCCAATTTCAAATTTTACGGGTGCCGAGAAACCCTAATACGGATCGTTCACTAGAAATTTAGGCGAAAAACTAAACTAGTTAACATCTTAACTAAAGTAGAGAGGCTACAACCTTTGTAGATCCGGTTCTCCACTTCCTTAGCTCCACGTAGGCGTCCTCTCGCTGTCCATCTCGGATCCTAGACTCAATCGTCGGCTTCATCAGAAAAACGAGCGGGCAAGGTCGTCGGCTTCGTGCCGAAGATGATCTACGTCGAGGTATCGCAAGTTCAAGCTCCAACTTCACCAAGTTGTGAAACTTGTGAAGAAAACACCCAAAACAACTTGGCAAGAGGTAGAGGGTGAAGAAATAGGAGGTGGGTTCACTTTAGAATTGGATTTCTCACTTTAGAACTCAAGTTGCCATTGATGGCATCAAGCTTTTCTTGAAGAAGAAGATGATGAAGAAGAAGAAAGAATATGATAAGTTTTTTTAATAAATGAAAAGTAAATCAATACTTATCATTCACTAACTAAGGTTGAGTGTAGAGAATAGACCATGGTTACTTGAGAGGGTTAGGGTTAAGCATGAAGACAAGAATGGTTGCATAAGTCAAAGCTTCATGAAGCTTCAATAAGAGACAAAGAAAGCCACCATTCTCATCTAAACTTTTTCTAAATAAATAAACAAACAAATAAATAAAAAGGCAAAACCCTAATCATCTCTTAACCATGGTTTAATTCTTCACACTTAACCAAATGAGCAAGTATCATCAAACATGATACAAAGATGTGCACAAAAGTATATCACATATACAACATGTACATCATGTGAGAAAATCCATTTAAAGTGAACCAATACCAGTTAATGCAAAGTAATATATCAAATATATAATTATACATTAAATCATTAAATCAACACTTGATTTAACGATCCGGTCATGTCGCACATAACCGACTAGTATTCAATGTATCGATCTATCGAATCAATGATTCGACAACTAGGTTATATCGCATACAACCAATCGAAACATTCATCGCGAGAATGAAATACGGTATCACATACACGCATTATTCTCGGTCCCGCACATATCTCATATGCGCTCCTATTTCGTTTCGCTTGAGCCAGGAAACCTCTGTGTAGGACTCTAAAGACTCGTCAATACGCCGGTAGCAGATGATGATCATATCAAGCACCCACAAGCCGCAAGCGGTCTGCTAAACGTAACGGCTACCCGGGTATTAAAGCGATCAAAAGATCGACGAGCTAGCCCGCTCACACTCCTGTGAATACAACCAGTAACACTTACCGTACAGTCCGGTCTGTTCGTCTGATATGTCGCATATCAAGTCTAGGGGTGGTAAACGTCAGACCCCAATAACCGATAAGTCGTGCCGATGTGAGGCTCATAACGGGTCGAGAAACTACTGGTAACACTTACCAGCAAATCTCTGATCAGCCCTGGCCAGGGACTTCCCTGTTACGGCCAATCGAGCACAGCGCAACATCAACCCCCAATACCGGGAGAGACGAAACCCCTCCTATCGCTCATTGCCTCCATATGACTCGGGACTGTACCCAAAGACCACCGTTTTGCACGCCCTCATGGGCGTGGTAAGGTGGAGATCAAAGCACAGTGGGAATCACACAAGACTCTATGACGATCTCGGGTCTACAGACTAACCTGTACAAGTGTCACCTGAGAACTGCCATCTGACGTGAGGTATAATACCATCTGGGAGTTCTCGGCGAGTCCGTCCAGTGTACCCAGTCTCCACTGAGCACCCGTACACCATCTCTGATGTCAAACACCAATGGATATGGGATCATCCATCGCCCATCTCATGGGTCGAGAAGCGTATACGCTAGTCTACCCTGGTATATCGATGCCCCGTCTACCCACGACTAGGGACCTTGAAGGATGTACCTATAGACTACCATGTCCCCACTAGTATGATCTGCATCATAGTCCAGGTAGTCAAGTACACATCCTAAGGGCTTTACCAACATGTAACTATAAGACAGTTTAAAGAGACAAGTGTACATGTTAAGATAAAGAGTAACCAGATAGCATACTATCATATCGAGCAAGAAAGTCATCTCTATATATGTCCAAGCATCCAATATAATATACATCATCTGTACAATACTGGCCTCTAGGGCATACATACAACTAACAATCTCCCACTTGCACTAGGGCCAGCTGCTGTAGTATCGCATACCGAGCATCCCGAAGAGTCTCTCAAACTGTATCTGGGGAATGGCCTTCGTGAGTGGATCCGCCGTGTTGTTCTTCGTGTCAACTCTCCTGACCTCGATCTCCTGGCGATCAACTATCTCCCGGATCAGGTGATACCGCCTCAGAATATGCCTGGATCGCTGATGGGACCTGGGTTCCTTGGCCAAAGCCACCGCTCCATTGTTATCGCAATACAAAGGTATTGGATGCTCAATGGATGGAACCACACCAAGTTCATTAATGAACTTCTTGATCCAGACAGCCTCTTTGGCAGCATCGTTGGCAGCGATGTATTCAGCCTCCATCGTCGAGTCTGCCACGGTTTCCTGCTTGGAACTCTTCCAGCTAACCGCCCCTCCGTAAAGGGTAAAGACAAAGCCCGACTGCGACTTAGAGTCGTCCTTATCACTCTGGAAGCTCGAATCGGTAAAGGACTCCACTTGGAGTTCTCCGTTACCATACACCAAGAGCATCTCTTTAGTCCTTCGTAAGTACTTGAGAATGCTCTTCACAGCTGTCCAGTGACTCTCTCCAGAATCAGCTTGATACCTGCTCACTACACTTAGTGAGTATGCAACATCGGGTCTGGTACATAGCATCGCGTACATGATAGAGCCTACAGCCGAAGCATAGGGTATCCCTTGCATGCAAGCTCTCTCCAAATCATTCTTGGGAGACATCTCTTTGGAGAGAGTGACTCCAGAGATCGTGGGCAAATTCCCATGCTTGGATTCTTCCATACTAAACCTCTTTAGTATGGTGTCAATGTACCTGGATTGGGACAATCCCAATATCCGTTTGGATCTATCTCTATAGATCCTTATCCCCAATATGCAGGAGGCATCACCAAGATCTTTCATTGAGAATCTTTGTGATAAGAAGAGCTTGACCGATTGCAGCATAGGAATGTCATTTCCTATCAAGAGTATGTCGTCCACGTACAATACGAGGAAGACTACCTTACTCTCTGCCACCTTCTTGTAAATACAAGGTTCATCTGGGTTTTTGACGAAATCAAACTCTTTGATAACGACGTCAAAGCAGATGTTCCAACTCCGCGATGCTTGCTTTAATCCATAAATGGATTTAAGCAGCTTGCACACCTTCCCGCTGCTCCTACTGTCTACGAAGCCCTCTGGCTGAGTCATGTACACGCACTCTTCTAAATCACCATTTAGAAAGGCGGTTTTAACATCCATTTACCAGATTTCGTAATCATGATATGCAGCGATGGCAAGCATGATCCGGATGGATTTAAGCATAGCCACTGGAGAAAAGGTCTCGTCATAGTCCACACCTGGTCTTTGACGAAAACCCTTTGCTACAAGTCTAGCTTTGAAAGTCTCCACTTTCACATCTACACCAAGTTTTTTCTTAAAGATCCACTTGCTCCCAATGGGTTTTACCCCTTCAGGAGCAACTTCCAAAGTCCATACTTTGTTGGTGTACATGGATTCCATCTCGGACCGCATAGCATCCAACCATTTCACTGAGTCCCTACTCGTGATGGCCTGCTCGAAGCTAGTTGGGTCATCATCCTCCATGATGCAATCCTCGCTCCCACCGTCAATGAGAAAACCGTAGTATCTCTCAGGTGGACGAGAAACCCTGCTAGATCGGCGGAGAGGCTGGGGTTCGTCGGGTACTACTGAATCCTCTGGTTCTACCAAGTCTTCTGTTATAGTTTGTGTTGCTGGAACCTCTTCCAGTTCTACCTCAATGCCACTAATCTGTTTCATAAGAAAACCTTTTTCTAAGAAAGTGGCATGTCGAGAAACAAACACCTTTTGTTCCTCGGGGTGGTAGAAGATATACCCTTGTGAATTTTTGGGATATCCTACAAACTTACATAAGACAGATCTTGCCTCGAGTTTGTCCGGATTTTGTCTTTTGACATAGGCTGGACAACCCCATATCTTAACATACTTAAGAGATGGTCTCTTCCTTTTCCATATCTCATATGGAGTGGTAGGCACTGATTTGGTAGGAACCATATTCAATAGGTGTATGGCTGTCTTAAGCGCATACCCCCAGAAGGAAATAGGTAACTCAGCTGTACTCATCATTGAACGCACCATATCTAATAGGGTGCGATTCCTTCGTTCCGATACACCGTTGTGCTGTGGTGTATAAGGTGGAGTAAGCTGAGAGAGAATCCCATTCTCTTTTAGATAATCTTGGAACTCATTGCTCAAGTATTCTCCTCCTCGATCAGATCGAAGGATCTTAATACTTTTGCCCGTTTGGTTCTCTACTTCGTGCTTATATTCTCTGAATTTCTCAAAAGCTTCAGACTTGTGTTTCAATAGGAACACATGCCCGTATCTAGAGAGATCGTCAGTGAATGTAATGAAGTAGGAAGAACCGTTCCTGGCAAGGGTAAACATGGGACCGCATACATCACTATGTACCAGTCCTAAGAGTTCAGTAACTCTTTCTCCGTGTCCACTAAACGGAGCTTTGGTCATTTTTCCTTTGAGACATGAATGGCAAGTATCATAAGATGATAATTCGAACGGATTCAAATAACCATCCTTATGTAACTTAGCCGGTCGTGTCGCATTGATATGACCAAGTCTACAATGCCACAAGAAGGATTCGTTCATTTCTGAACTTTTCCTCTTGTGTGTGTTTTGTATATTGAGGACTGTATTTTGATTTAGAATGAATATGCCATTATGTAGCGAGCCTGATGCAATCAACTTTTGATCTAGGAATATATTCATAACATTATCCTTTACTACAAAATTATATCCTTCTTTACTCAATAAAGAAACCGATATAATGTTGCACATCATGTTCGGTATATAATAGCACTCATTCAGAATCATTGTATCACTACTTGGTAATACTAGGTGATATTCGCCAACTGCTTTGGCTGCAACATTTTCACCGTTTCCAACTTGAACGGAATGATCACCTTTTCCCAGTTCTCTACCTTTTCGTAGCCCATGTAACTGTTTACATATATGGGATCCTGATCCGGTATCTAATACCCAGGACGTAGGGTGAACTGAGAAACAGTTCTCAATAACTAACACACCTGTAGAAGATGCATCAACATGCATGTTCTTCTGGGCGGCTTGAGAATCTAGATATTCTCCTATTCCCTGTTCATTCCTATAACTCTTATAAGAATGAACGAAACCAATGTTCCCCAGCACAGTATAACATGCGGGTTCGGTCAATACATCCATATTATTATCTTTATTAGGGCATGAAATGGTCGCTACCTGGAGAGAGAGAGAAGAAAACACTTTAGCGTATGCTCGTGCAAGATCAGATTGGTTTTTATCTTATCTAATCAGGATGGCTCCCACTGCTTTTTATCAAATCTTCCTTCAAACCCTAAAAGGAAAGACTAGCCGGGATTAATTACACACTACAAGTTCGCCAATCTTTCAGCTAGGCCAGTGTCGGTACTTTGAGGGAGGTCCCCCGTGCTTTCGTACGAACCTAATTAATGTAAACCTCGTTTTCCCAGAGGCGTAACCTCGTTAACACCTTTCTAGACACCTACTTGATCGGCTAATTGTAATGCGTAAAATTCTCCCAGGAGTAACTCTTACTCGCAGTGGGTATCGGGATCCAACTATCTCATAGAAGGTATGCAATCTCATTGCAAATTTCAACACTTGAAATTCCCGATAATATTTTACCCCTAGTGTTCTATGACCTTGACGAATGCCAAACAACCCATAGTCCACTAGTCAAGTTCAACCCGTACATTTCTTGATTGAATTAAACCCACCCGCACGACCCTTGACGAATGCCAAACAACGCCGTGCGAATACCCTAATCCAATCTGCATCATATGCATAAGCAGATAAATACTAGTTAGCTACCGTACACTACGCCTTGACGAATGCCAAACTACCGTAGCACGAATACTAAGTAGTACTTATCTGAAATGACGGAGGGCTACGCAGGTTTTCAGAAAACCATGAGCGTAATGAACTTGATATCGTTGTAGAATCAAATGAAGTTTTGAAATGGAGTGATTTTGAGGCTTTTCTAGTTTTGCTAAAGGGGTCACTCCCGGTGAAGGGATCGTCGGCCCTTTCCTCGTCGAATGAGGTGCGGGATATATCATATATATCACTGTGCAAAGCAAAAACTATAGAAGGAATCAAAAACCAAACCGAGTGTGTAGCATCTGCCAGTTATTGCTAAAGGAGTCACTCCCGGTGAAGGGATCTCGGTCCTTTCCTCATCGAATAAGGTGCAGGGTATATCATATATACCGCTATGTAAAGCAAGAACTGTAGCTACCTGTTTTGTTTTAAAATTTGATTCTACAACATCTTAGGTTTCTTTTCTTTCATTAATCACATTAATGAAGTCCCATCATTTAAATACCTAAACATCACAGATAGATATGACGTACACTTATGCCATCCGCATTTGCCTCGATGTCCCCCCGTGCACCGTTAGGTTAGGTAACTAACGACAGAGCAGGGCAGGGCTAGTGCGGGTGTAAAACATAAGTAACGTCTATATAATATATCATATATACTATATAAAGTATCTATCAAAGAACATCACATGATCGCATCACAGATATCGCAGCAGAAGAAACATATGAAACATTGGATATACTAGGACGTCCGTGTTTTCAATACGAGCCAGTATAAAACACGGATTCCACGGTCGTGATGAATAGCCAATCCCACACCCCTAGACCCCTACGAGAGCGGCAAGCAACCCTGCCAATTCTAGGGTTAGGAGACCCGGACTCGACTCCTCGAGTTGGTCTCCCACTGGACCCCAGAACCCGGTTACTTGTGCTCCCCTCCTTGGGTCTATCCTAATGCGGAAAAGTAAATAATATACAAAGGGTGACAACTTCCGCTACCTGGAAGTGCCCCAATAAAAGAATATTACATACAAGTTTTTACATGAATGAAAATGAAAAACACTCATCTCACATAAAAAACCCCGGCTATTCAAACACGATGATCCAATATAACATATCCAGCAACACATAACATCATATGTCATCAACGTAAGTAAATATGCGCATCCCAATTGTCGTTGACATATAGCAACGAAACCGGCGATATCACATATTACACTTACGGTCACAGAAAAGAAAGTGTAAAACTACAACAGTTGGAATCCGCAACCTATTTAGACATCACATGCCTAATCAAATGAAATACTTAGACATCACATGCCTAACAGTTACAAATCCTGCATTTTAGTCTCATTATCGAAAACTCTTTTCAATATCAAATGAAACTAAACCGCTAAATTTATAACATTCATTCAGTTATCTCATAACTGTTTGTGAATTCCAATTATTGTATCCCATTCCGGATAAATTGAAAATATTAAACTTTCCGATCGAACATTCGAACACCCAAGTTTTCCCGAAACCGTCCAACACATGAAATAAGTTCAAAGACATTCACTTCATGCCTCAGTACCAACGGTCCAGCCGTAGAAGGGTCAAGCCAACGCCTCACATGTGGCACGCCGTACTGCCCCAAACCCGAAGGTTCAAAGGGCAGTTCAAGACGGTCACATAATCGAGTTAAGGTTTGTTGTCTTCTAGAGGGACCATCGCGTTACTTGCACTACTCAGAACATCATTAAACTACGGAAAAGTCCAACAATTGGAAATTTCCCGGCAGGGGAAAGATTGGGTATTTGTATCCGGTCGAAACTTTTAACATATTCCAAATTTATCCGGAAACCACACAGACAAAATTTGATAATCCGATCGAATCTTGGATTCCCCATACAACCCCAGAATCCTCTTCTGTAGAGTCACAATAAAAATACCCCAGAAAATATAGCATTGAATTATATGAGTTACTGTGAAGAAATCATCAGACAAGGGAACAGTACGGCCGCGGAACCGCCGCACATGCCTAGCTTGTGCCGCGGTTCCGCGGTGGAAAAGTCGACTTAGGCCCTCGTATTTCACAGTAATTCAAATAAAACCCTGCTTAATTTTCTGCATATTTTTAATTGACAAAAATCCACGATTTCAGAAAAAGTACAGAGAGCATTTTAGGGTTTTGGGTTTCGGTTCGATCGGGTTTCAAACGTCGTCTAGACTTCGCCTAAGGCTCTAGCTAGGCTCTGATACCACTGTAGGGTTCCTAGGCACGCTATAGAGGTCTCACAAGGCATCAACCATGCCAATTTCAAATTTTACGGGTGCCGAGAAACCCTAATACGGATCGTTCACTAGAAATTTAGGCGAAAAACTAAACTAGTTAACATCTTAACTAAAGTAGAGAGGCTACAACCTTTGTAGATCCGGTTCTCCACTTCCTTAGCTCCACGTAGGCGTCCTCTCGCTGTCCATCTCGGATCCTAGACTCAATCGTCGGCTTCATCAGAAAAACGAGCGGGCAAGGTCGTCGGCTTCGTGCCGAAGATGATCTACGTCGAGGTATCGCAAGTTCAAGCTCCAACTTCACCAAGTTGTGAAACTTGTGAAGAAAACACCCAAAACAACTTGGCAAGAGGTAGAGGGTGAAGAAATAGGAGGTGGGTTCACTTTAGAATTGGATTTCTCACTTTAGAACTCAAGTTGCCATTGATGGCATCAAGCTTTTCTTGAAGAAGAAGATGATGAAGAAGAAGAAAGAATATGATAAGTTTTTTTAATAAATGAAAAGTAAATCAATACTTATCATTCACTAACTAAGGTTGAGTGTAGAGAATAGACCATGGTTACTTGAGAGGGTTAGGG
The DNA here is from genome assembly GCA_030015575.1 of Agapanthus africanus. Classification (NCBI taxonomy): domain Eukaryota; kingdom Viridiplantae; phylum Streptophyta; class Magnoliopsida; order Asparagales; family Amaryllidaceae; genus Agapanthus; species Agapanthus africanus. Next base: position 325,422,858 of record JASDDO010000004.1, read on the forward strand.
TTAAGCATGAAGACAAGAATGGTTGCATAAGTCAAAGCTTCATGAAGCTTCAATAAGAGACAAAGAAAGCCACCATTCTCATCTAAACTTTTTCTAAATAAATAAACAAACAAATAAATAAAAAGGCAAAACCCTAATCATCTCTTAACCATGGTTTAATTCTTCACACTTAACCAAATGAGCAAGTATCATCAAACATGATACAAAGATGTGCACAAAAGTATATCACATATACAACATGTACATCATGTGAGAAAATCCATTTAAAGTGAACCAATACCAGTTAATGCAAAGTAATATATCAAATATATAATTATACATTAAATCATTAAATCAACACTTGATTTAACGATCCGGTCATGTCGCACATAACCGACTAGTATTCAATGTATCGATCTATCGAATCAATGATTCGACAACTAGGTTATATCGCATACAACCAATCGAAACATTCATCGCGAGAATGAAATACGGTATCACATACACGCATTATTCTCGGTCCCGCACATATCTCATATGCGCTCCTATTTCGTTTCGCTTGAGCCAGGAAACCTCTGTGTAGGACTCTAAAGACTCGTCAATACGCCGGTAGCAGATGATGATCATATCAAGCACCCACAAGCCGCAAGCGGTCTGCTAAACGTAACGGCTACCCGGGTATTAAAGCGATCAAAAGATCGACGAGCTAGCCCGCTCACACTCCTGTGAATACAACCAGTAACACTTACCGTACAGTCCGGTCTGTTCGTCTGATATGTCGCATATCAAGTCTAGGGGTGGTAAACGTCAGACCCCAATAACCGATAAGTCGTGCCGATGTGAGGCTCATAACGGGTCGAGAAACTACTGGTAACACTTACCAGCAAATCTCTGATCAGCCCTGGCCAGGGACTTCCCTGTTACGGCCAATCGAGCACAGCGCAACATCAACCCCCAATACCGGGAGAGACGAAACCCCTCCTATCGCTCATTGCCTCCATATGACTCGGGACTGTACCCAAAGACCACCGTTTTGCACGCCCTCATGGGCGTGGTAAGGTGGAGATCAAAGCACAGTGGGAATCACACAAGACTCTATGACGATCTCGGGTCTACAGACTAACCTGTACAAGTGTCACCTGAGAACTGCCATCTGACGTGAGGTATAATACCATCTGGGAGTTCTCGGCGAGTCCGTCCAGTGTACCCAGTCTCCACTGAGCACCCGTACACCATCTCTGATGTCAAACACCAATGGATATGGGATCATCCATCGCCCATCTCATGGGTCGAGAAGCTTATACGCTAGTCTACCCTGGTATATCGATGCCCCGTCTCGATACACCCACGACTAGGGACCTTGAAGGATGTACCTATGGACTACCATGTCCCCACTAGTATGATCTGCATCATAGTCCAGGTAGTCAAGTACACATCCTAAGGGCTTTACCAACATGTAACTATAAGACAGTTTAAAGAGACAAGTGTACATGTTAAGATAAAGAGTAACCAGATAGCATACTATCATATCGAGCAAGAAAGTCATCTCTCTATATGTCCAAGCATCCAATATAATATACATCATCTGTACAATATTGGCCTCTAGGGCATACATACAACTAACAGGTAGGACTTGGGAGAGATTGGGATTGTTTTACGCCCGTGGATTGTATACGGTTTTGCAGGATATATAATCCAGACCGTAGGGCCGGAAAAATTTCGGGACCTTGTCGGCGTCTGCATCGCTGCACTGGAATATGGTACCAGGAGCGACTCATCATTCGCCGTTGGGGTATGGCATTTGGAATTTGGTTGGCGTCTGCATCGCTGCACTGGAACATGGTACCAGGAGCGACTCATCATTCGCCATTTGGGGATTGGGGAGCGATGGCTTAGGAGACAGGTTTAGATCCCTATCGTCTAAGGCTTTTCAATTTTATGGGCCGTGAGGATCCCATAAAAGCATTTTCTCCCTACGAGTCGTAAGGATCCCGCATGTGTATTTTCTCCTTAGGAGTCGTGAGGACTCCTAAGTGTGTTTTTCCTTTATGAGTCGTAAGGATCCCACAAAGGTTTATTCTCCTCATGTATCGTGGGGACACATGAGTGGGTCTTCTCAATGGAGCATAATTCCAAAGGCGGAGACCAGCCGCGTAACTGGTGATTATGGTGGGGCATGAGGGTGATGAGAATTATTTGAGCCCGTGAATTGTATACGGCAGTCAATTTGGGGACTAACCGTAGGGCTGGGAGAATTTTGAAAAATTAGATTTTGGTTGGCGTCTGCATCGCTACACTGGAATATGGTACCAGGAGCGACTCATCATTCGCCGTTTTTTTTACCGCGATTGCTCTATCATTTCAGCTTTTCTTATCGCGAAGGTCGCGATTGCCCTATCATTTCGGCTATTTATTCGCGGTTGTCCCATCATTTCGGCTTTATTTTCATTTTCATTTTTACTCTCTGATTTTTATTGCGAGTTGCCCTATCATTTCGGCTTTTCTTTATTTTTCTTTTATTTACACATTTTTTGTTTATATACACATTTTTTTTATATTTATTATTATTTTTTTTTACATTCCCAGTTTAACGACTTAGAGGTCGACTATTCCCAGTTTAATGACGTGGTGATCGATTGTTTTCAGAGAAAGGCAGATGTCTGAGAGAATCAGTTTCACGAAGAACTTCGGTCTCCGTTTGTATGAAATTGGCGGTCGCAGCTGGACTGTTTGTTAACATGCCTTTAGACAGTTCTATCTCTCCTGCCTTGTATTGCTTTCGACCCAATCTTTGAAGATGAAGCAGTCCTTAACGGCATGACCTATCACTCTGTGATATGGGCAGTATTTGGGGTCGTCAGTCCTATTCGCTTCCTGCGGTCTTTTTGACTCTGGCAGTTGTAGACCGTTCCTCAGGGCGTCTTTGAATATTTTACGGATTTTGTCCCTTCTGAAGGAATAGACCTTATCCAGCTTCTCTTTCAGTGGAGATTTTCCTCCCTCTCCGAACACTGGCTTCCGAGGCTGGTTGGCATTAGGCTCGCTCGACCCTTTCTTATTTCGGTTAGCCGAGGTATTGAAAGATTCAGAATCGTCGGAATTTCTGCCTTTGCGATTATCGTCCTTTCAATTTCTCCAGGACCTATTGTTATTTTGGGAATCCGAGGAGGACTCCTGCTTTGAGCGCTCCATCATCTGAACTTTCCTGGTCAGCTCTTGGAATGTTTTGAGACCCGCGGTGCATAGAAACGGGGCGATCCAATTGTTGAGATTTCCGACAAGGAGACTGACAGATTGGTCCTGCTCTATCGGCGGTTCACATTTGACGGAGAGATTGCGCCATCGGGTTATAAAATCCATGCTGCTTTCGTTGTTCTTTGGCTTGGTCCTTACGAGCTCGGCAATGGTGATCTTATTGCTGACGCTCATGAACCTTTGCCGAAACAGAGACTCCATTTGGACGAAAGTTGTGACGGAGCCATCCGGTATGCTCGCGTACCAGTCGAAAGCAACGTCGGCCAAGCTATTAACGAACTGGCGGAGGAGAAGCGCATCATTGCCCCCAGTATTCCCGCATGAGGCTTTGAAGTGGGCGAAATGCTGATTCGCATTTCCCGTCCCATCAAATCTTCCGAATTTAGGGATGACATAGCCGCTAGGAAATTCTACCAGATCATATTGAGCAGGATATGGTCTCCCACTGCTGCTGATATCTTTTTGCGCTTCGGCTTCGGCTTCGGCTACCAATGATTTGACTTTGTTGGCAACCAAATCCATGATTTGATTTTGAGTTAGCGGGCTACTGTCATCGGTAGCCAAGACATTTCCCGAGATAGGATGCGACTGACTTTCGTGCGGTCCGCCCATCTTTGGATTTGAGGGAATAGGCGTCGGCTGTCTCGGGACACTGTTTCCCAGTTCATGAGTAGAGCCCTGCGCTTGATTGGGCGGCTGAGAAGCAAGTTGGGCCGTAAGCCGTAAGACGACATTTGTCAAGTCGTCGATCTTTGAGTAGAGCTTGGCCATCTCCTTGTCTTTGCTTCTGAGCTGTTTTCGGAGCTCTTGGAGAAGTTGCTGCTCTGCGGTCTTAGGATGGAAAGTTGGCTCATCTTCGCTTTCCGAGCCCAACTCCTCATGAACTGAGGGTTCTCTCTGCTTATCAGCCTCACTGGGAGGATCTTCATTACCTTCCAGAGAAGGCTGGCCTTGGAATGTGGCAGCCATATTCACGCCAGATTGGATTTGGGATATGGTGGCCCCGTCCTTGCTCTTGCTGCGCGTGCCCACCATGTAGACAGTGTGGATAACACATTCAGCCATCCCCTCATCTTTGGCGGGGTAACCCTGTTCCTCGAACCTCATGAGGTTCAGCCTAGCAGGAGCCCTAGCCCTTTTGTTGGCTCTGTATCTGAGCCTTTTCTGCCTTAGCTTCTCAATTTTAAGGGCTTGGCGGGCATCTGTTTCCTGGGAAGCCACCGTGAGTCGATTAGCGGGGAGCTTAGAGAAGACACCCGATCGAGCAGTTGTCAAGGGCACCGCCGGAGCTTGTTCGGGATGCATTGTTGCTTTGCTGGTGTTGATGGCCTTGCCCCCAGCTGGGGCCAAGGAAAGTCGTTCAAACACCGACTTGCGTTTGAGTTGGGGCATCTTCGAGACCACCACATTTGGCCTCTTGCCTTTCGAGACCGGCTTGTCTGTCACCGGGCCTTGAGGTGCAGGAATGGCATTAGCCGAGACAAACAGGATAGAGCCGAATGGTAGCGGCGGCTCTTCCCATTGTCGCCCGAGACTGGCCGGAAGGACCGTCCTGGCGTTCATCTTCATCGTGTAGAAGATGGGAGCTGAGTTCATCTTCAGAGACATTGTTGAAAGGTGATTGCTTGAAAATCCTGCATGAAAGAGCATTATTTTAGTATAAATATAAATATGTATATTGATTGAGTTCGCATGAACGTTTAACCCGAAATATGGGAGGAGAGATTGGAACCACCGGGCGTGCCAGAATCTGTAGGGTGTTTTTCGTCACCCCATTAAGATAGGAATACGCGCGTGCTTGTCAGGTGCATTACAGATTCCCCCTGCCTAGGATAGGCTGGGGTTTATTGATCGTGGGGATCCGAATCTCCGGCAGCCACGGACTAAGCTGCCGTTAATTTACCCCTCGCCTTTGGAGCGAGGGAACCTCTGATTGACGGGTTAAACTGGTTATGCGAACTCAACGTGCAGTGTACGTGTGTTTTTGTTATAGGGGGGCATGGATATATCGGGAGCCATGCAGAGTTTTTACGGGGGTCCCGCTACCCGGTTAGCAGGCTGGGGGTCAAGGGGGCTAGCAGCCCCCTAGCGGGGTGCGGGGCAGCGCCCCGGCCCAAAAATTTTCTTGGGAAGGACATTGTTGTAGAGTATGTGTGTGTGTGTGTGTATACATATATGTAAAAAAATAAAGGGAAAGGGCATCCAGAGGATGCGTAGGGAAAAGCGCCAGCGCTTTGGGCACTGGCGCTCCACGTGTCAGCACGTGGGCGCTCGGGCGCTAGCGCTCTGAGCGCAAGAGCGCTGACGCTCCACGTGTCAGCACATGGGCGCTCGGGCGCTAGTGCCTCGAGCGCTAGCGCTCTGAGCGCAAGAGCGCTAGCGCTCCACGTGTCAGCACGTGGGGCTCGGGCGCTAGCGCTTTGAGCGCTAGCGCTCTGAACGCAAGAGCGCTAGCATTCCACATGTCAGCACGTGGGCGCTCGGGCGCTAGCGCTTTGAGCGCTAGCACTCTGAGTGCAAGAGCACTAGCGCTCCACGTGTCAGCATGTGGGCGCTCAGGCGCTAGCCTCCTGAGCGCTAGCGCTCCACGTGTCAGCACGTGGGCGCTCGGGCGCAAAAAGGGACTTGGTCCCTGCAATGGGAGTTGTACTCCTAGAAAGGAGCACTTATTATTGTGTGTGTGTGTGTGTGTGTGTGTGTGTGTGTGTTTGTGTCTATATATATATATATATATATGAGGAGTTAAACTCCTAAGATGTTTTGAAGCTGATGAAGGGCTTCTCCCCTTGAGCCCTAATTCTCCCCCAAAGTGGAGTTTCTGGAGATGGGTCTCCTTCTTCTTCCTTTGTTGGCCGGATCTTGAAGATCAAGAAATATGAGATTCTAAAAATCTCTCCTTTCTGAGATCTGATGGCAGATCTGAGTTCCCCTTTGTGGGTTTTGTAGTGAAAAACTATTTAGTTTTGGAAAAGGAAGAGTAAAACTCTTGATTTAATTAAAAAAAGAGAGGAATGTTTAGAACCTTGAGGGAGGACAAGATCACAGATCTAGATTTTTCTTTGGAGAGAGAAAAAGTTGTTGGGATATTTTCATTATCCTTGTCTTTATAGGCTATACATTTTACATATAGCCCCTTGGGCTTCACAAAATGGCATTTTGCCTATCCCATGGCTCATGTGCCATTTCTTTTTGCACATAAGCCGTGGGCTTTACAAAATTTGGCTTTATGCCAATTTTCTTACATTTATTCATAAAATAAAAATACAAGAAATACAACAAAATTATTTATTACAAAATTTTTTATCTTGGCATGGGGGGAGGCCGGCCGCTGGCTCGACTTGGGCATGGGCCCGCTTGACCTGGGCTTGGGCCCACCTGGCTTGGGGGTTGACCTTGACTTTGACTCGGTCAACCGGTGTGCAAATTTTTACCCCAACACACGTACCTTCAAAGAGATGATGGAATTTCTTCCTCATCTCACCCTCGGCCTCCCAAGTGATCTCTTCACCACTCGGGCTGCGCCAAAGAACCTTCACAGATGGCAAGACCTTTGATCAAAGTTTCTTCACCTGCCGATCCAATATCACTACTGGCTGCTCGGTGAATGAAAGATCGCGCTCAAGCTGAATGTTCTGATGCTGAATCATGTGAGAAGGGTCATGAAGATATCTGCGAAGCATCGACACGTGGAAGACGGGGTGAACGTCCGGAAAGCTGGGTGGAAGAGCCAAACGATATGCAACTGTGCCGAAACGCTCGAGGATCTCAAAGGGACCCACAAATCTGGGACTAAGCTTTCCTTTTCGCCCAAATCTCATCACGCCCTTCATCGGAAAGACCCTCATAAAAATGTGATCGCCAACTGCGAACTCTCGTCTGCGACGGCATCTGTCCGCATACGATTTATGCCTGCTCTGAGCCGCTCTCATCCGATCATGAATCAACTGTACTTTCTCGGTCGTCTCATGCACGATCCGCGGCCCCAAAATACTGCTCTCGCTAAGCTCAGTCCAACAGACGGGCAATCTACATCTCCTCCCATGCAAGGCCTCGAAAGGTGCCATCTGAATAGTATCCTGGAAGCTGTTGTTATAGGAGAACTCCACTAAGGGTAAATGATGATCCCAGCTACCACCGAAGTATAAAATACATGCTCGGAGCATGTCCTCGAGAGTCTGAATAGTCCGCTCTGACTGGCCGTCGGTCTGCGGATGAAATGCTGTGCTGAAACTCAAACGGGTGCCCAACGCCTCCTGAAGTCTCTGCCATAGTCGGCTGGTAAACTGGGTGCCTCGGTTATACACTTCGGGACGCCATGCAACCGTACGATCTCGTCGATATAAATCTGGGCATACTGAGCAAAACCGAAAGTGGTCTTCACTGGCAGGAACTGAGCCGCTTTCATCAATTGATCCACGATCACCCAAATGGAGTCATACCCTCGACTAGTCCTGGGTAGACCAACAACGAAGTCCATAGAAATCTGCTCCCATTTCCACTCCGGAATGGGCAAAGGCTGCAACTCTCCAGCGGGCCTCTGGTGCTCGGCCTTGACTTGCTGACAAGTCAGGCATCTCGACATGAAATCTGTGACGTCCTTCTTCATTCTGTCCCACCAATAAACATCTCTCAGATCGCGATACATCTTGGTGGAACCTGGATGAACTCTATATATCGATCTATGCGCCTCCTCAAGAATCTCACGCTGCACTCCCTCAGAATCTGGTACGCACAATCGAGTCCTAAATACAGTACTCCCTGATCATCGATCATGAACTCGAAAACTCTGCCCTGCCTAACCTGCTCCATGATCTCTGAAAGACGGTCATCACTGGGCTGCGCCTCTCGAATACGGTCAAGCAATTGCGGACGTGCACGAATATGCGCAAGCTGTCCCCCGGTCGGAGTGAACTCGAACTCAACTCGGCTGTCGCATAAAATCTGCCAATCTGCCGATGACTGCCTCTGCATGGAGCTCAAACAAGAAAAACTACCTCCGGGCCTCCTACTCAAAGCATCTGCCACCACGTTCGCCTTGCCCGGATGGTAAAGGATCTCACAATCATAGTCTTTCACCAGCTCCATCCAACGGCGCTGTCTCAGATTCAAGTCTTGCTTCTGAAATATGTACTTCAAGCTCTTGTGGTCCGTGAATATCTGGCACGACACTCCGTATAGGTAATGTCTCCAGATCTTGAGTGCAAACACCACTGCAGCCATCTCTAAATCGTGCGCAGGATAGTTCTGTTCATGTGTCTTCAGCTGCCGAGAAGCATACGCGATAACCTTGTCGTGCCGCATCAACACGCATCCTAGTCCCACTCAAGAAGCATCGCAATAAACCACGAATCCACCCGATCCCGAAGGCAATGACAACACTGGTGCAGTAGTCAGACGAGTCTTCAACTGCTGGAAGCTATGCTCGCACGCCTCGGTCCAATCAAAAGGAACTCCCTTCTGGGTCAACCCGGTCAACGGTGCAGCGATACAGGAGAAGTCCTGAACAAATCGTCGGTAGTAGCCAGCCAGGCCTAGGAAACTGCGGATCTCCGTAACTGATGTCGGTTGGGGCCAATGCTGAACGGCCTCGATCTTCTTCGGGTCCATACATATGCCATCTCTCATAATCACGTGACCCAAGAAATCAATGTTGTCAAGCCAAAATGCGCACTTGGAGAATTTCGCGAATAGCTGGTGCTCCCTCAAAGTCTGCAATGTGATCCTCAGGTGCTGTTTGTGCTCCTCTCGGCTCCGGGAATACACCAGAATGTCGTCAATAAACACGATGATGAACAGATCTAGATACGGCCTGAAAATGCGGTTCATCAAATCTATAAACGCGGCTGGTGCATTGGTGAGTCCGAACATCATCACCAAAAACTCATAGTGTCCGTAACGCGTGTGAAAAGCCGTCCTCGAAATATCCTCCTGCCGCACCCGCAACTGATGGTAACCCGATCGCAAGTCAACCCTCGAAAAGTATCCCGCACCCTGAAGCTGTTCGAACGAATCATTGATACGTGGTAAGGGATATCTGTTCCGTATGGTAACCCTGTTCAGCTGGGGGTAATCAATGCACAAGCGCAAACTGCCGTCTTTCTTCTTGACGAACAGGACAGGAGCACCCCACGGAGAACACTAGGTCGAATAAGCCCTTTATCTAACAAATCCTGCAACTGACCCTTCAACTCTCCAAGCTCCGCCGGGGCCATCCGATAAGGCGGTATAGAAATAGGCCCTGAGCCGGGAATCAAGTCAATGCAGAAAGCAACATCGCGCTCAGGCGGTATCCCCGGCAGCTCGTCAGGGAAGACATCAGGGAACTCACACACAATAGGGACCTAGTCCAACGGAACCTCTGCAGCTCGAGTATCAAAAATAGAAGCTAAGAATCCCTGACATCCCTTCCGCAAGAGCTAACCGGCGCGAAGAGATGAAATCAAGCTGGGAAGGGTGACACTGCGGTCTCCCTGAATAACAAGGACTGGCTCTCCCGGAAAGCTAAATCTGACTGCCTTCTCACGGCAGTCCACAGATCCATAACAAGTGGCTAGCTAGTCCATGCCTAGAAGCACATCAAAGTCCAACATATCGAGGAGAATCAAATCATCCGATGGATCCCTCTCCCCGATACGAACGGAACACAAACGGAACACCAAACGAGCGACAAATGACTCGCCTACCGGAGTAATAACAACAAGCGGCTGATTTAACGACGATGACTCACGGCCCAACACCGGTGCAAAGTGTGTAGATACATACGAATGTGTGGAACCAGGGTCGAATAATACTCGCGCGTCGAAAGAACATACTGGCAAGGTACCTGTCACAACGGCATTGGATGCCTGCGCATCCTGCGGTGTCAAAGCGAATACTCGGGCCTGTCCCCCACCAATAACTGGCTGACCTCTGCCTCGGCCTCTGCCTCCTCGTCCTCTCTGAACAGGACAGCCGTGTCCATGGCCTCTGGGGGCGTCTAACTGATGTGGAGCACCACCGGGGGTAGGAAGTAGAGCTCTCTGAGGAGATGGTGAAGGTGGTAAAGTCACGTGTGGGACTGTCGCCGCTCCCTGTCGTCTCACCATACAGTCTCTGACACGATGGTGCGGACTCCCGCACCCAAAACATCCTGGCGATGCCTGCTGTCCCTGCGGATAAGAACCAAATAGCTGACCCCGTCCAACTCCTCTGCCGCCACCATCTTTCGGAAAGAATCTGTCACGATGCCTATGAGCTGGCACATCGGTACGAATCCTCTTCGGCCCAGAAACGGCCGAAGTCTCTGAAATACGCGCCTCCATCCGTAAGGTCGTGTCCATAACAGCTGCATAAGTGTCGAAGTGCTGGGCGCCGATGGCAAGAAATAACTGGGTGTCGAGTCCCTGCATAAACCTCTTTACCCTCTTCTCTTCAGTATCAACCAAGTACGGAGCATATCTGGACAACTGCGTAAACTGGACATCATACTCGGATACTGTCATCCCTGGAGTCTTGCGCAAAGCCTCAAAACTACGAGCTCTAGCATCACGAACGCTCTCTGGAAGGAAACAGGCTAGAAATACTCCTGTGAACTCGGCCCAAGTCATAGGAGGTAGACCTGCATCTCGACCTCTTTCGACCGACTCACACCATGTCTGCGCAAGGCCCTCTAGACGGAAACTCGTAAGCTCCACCCATCTGTCGTTGGAACATCTGAGCGAACGGCAAATCCTGGCTAATTTGTCAAGGAACGTCTGCGGATCCTCCGCTGCATCTGCGCCGGTGAAGACTGGGGGTCTCAGCCTCATGAAATCCTATAGTGATACTGGAATAGCCACGGTAGTAGTAGGAGCAACTATCTGGGCAGCAGGTACTATCGTAGTCAGTGCTGTGGTAGGTACGTTCTCCGATCTCGGTGCACGACTGGCCTCTAATAAGGATCCCACCATCTGTCGTAACTCCTGCATACCTCCCATCATCTATCGTAACTCCTCCATACCAGACTCTAGTCTATCCATGCGGCCTGGGGAAGGCGGATCGGTCTGTCCCTGGGGAGTAGGTACACCGTCCTGCTCGGTCCTCGTCTCGGACGAGCCTGCTCGGATCTCATCTCGGGCGGCAGCCCTCTGCGCCCTCGTAGCATTCGGCGGCATAGTGGCCGGTACAGGAAACAGGATAATAAGAACAGTGCAATAGAATCATAGGATACACGGGATTGAAGAAGGAATTCCAAGCAAGTATATTCTAAAATCACTTAGGCGGAGTACCGTATCGCAAGTATGCCGCGGACATATACACGGCACGTTACCCTGCTTAAGTCACTTACTCCATCTACCAAGGGTCATCCTACACTCAGAAAGGTAAAACCTATCTTTCTGATACCAACTTTGTCACGACCCGAAAGGTACGGAACGCGACTGACACTTAAATTACGAAACGACTCAAGGCGTACGTAATCTAAGTAAGCCAAAGCCCAGAAATCAAAACCCATTTAAGCAATAGAGCGAAAGAAAACCATATAAGTCGCATCAAAATCTTTTAAAGAAAAATATCACATTTTCCAAAAAAATTGGCAGAGTCTCCTTTGTAAAAACTGGCCCCAAACGGGTACAAATCACGAATAGCATATAACATGAATAAGGCATCCCCAAGCGGGAGCTAGCTCTTCGCCGAAGCGAACTCAAATCCCACGCAATATAAATCATCAATGTGCAAGATAAGCATAAAAGGCATAAGTAATAAACATCATGTCGGCTCAAGTGAGCCGACCCCAAAATACAACATCAAAGTTCACAAATCTCACTGCCTCGTCTCTAGGTCAATATATATTAATACAATAGCAAGTACAGTAGATAAAGTACTCTAGATACAATGAATATATAAGGTGGAAACAAAATAACATCACAACCCACCTACGAGCAAAAGTCTCAAGTCCAGGCAAAAGGAGCAAAAGGAGCAAGTGCGTCCGCTGCTGCTGTGCTGACGGAGCGGACCTGCAAAAAGGCTGTGGCACAACGGGGGTGAGTTGCCAACTTGTGAGTAATAAATAACATCTATAGAGGCTATCGTAATCATGCACACAAGTGTCATAACCCAACAATACTGATAGGGCATGATATACTAGCAGATATGTATGCAACATGAATCAATTTACAATACTAATCTGGTATGATGCACTAGCAGGTATGTATGCAACATGAATCAATTTCAACTCGTGACCTGAATATGTTAATATAAGAAAATCATTATTTTCTTCTTAGAAAACTCTTTTGAAATATCAGCATAATATCAGTAGAATCAACAGAAATCCGTGTCCAGCATCGACACCTCAAACAACTATCTCAAATCTCATGTATCCATATCACAGTATCTCAGGCCCCAGCCGTCCGGCTGACCCATCTCAAAGTATCAATATCTCAACATCTCACGGCCACGGTCGGTATCCTCTGGATATCCTCCGCGCCAACAATCACCGGTAGGTAGTCTGCCCCTGCCAGGCTAATCGTCTACACCTCGATCTTCTTGCTCCGGGGTACCTTACCGGGCCCACCATATACCCGAGATGGTTCATCCAACTCCTCGAAACGGGTCTCAAAAACCAACAGAAACTCATGGTGGACGACACATGTATCATATTACGAGAAAAACCGCAACTTTCAATGTTTAAAAATAATATCAGGTTTATTAAATCCTTGCGGCTTTTCCCCAAAATCTCATAAATCTCAAGTGCTGAAATCCTCAAGAAAATCATCATAAGTGCACATGTCAATGATAATGAATGCCTCAACAAATCGAACTGCAATGTATGACTAATAGGCTAGGCATGGACAAATGATTTAATGAAGTACATGCATATGACTAACAATCCTACATGTTCATCCTGAGGAATTTAAATGCATTAGCACAGGTTTAAGAATCATATATGGTGAAATTGTTCTAGATTACAAGTTATCTAGTGTTGTGGCATAGCAATTACCAAAGCGTGCGCGCGCGCATGAATAGTGCTCATGCTGCATAAAACCATGGTAATGGTGCAAGTGTCCTATGAAATGAGTTTGCACATGTATGTAAATATATAGGATCGCAAATGCAGCAAGATGATTAATTAGGCACTATACTCATAGATACTAGTTCTACTAGAAGTTTATAAACTATCTGAACTATCGGGCGTCTTGCGCCATCCAAACGATTTTCCCCCGTAGATATTACATCTACACACCCGTGATCTGGTGCTAGGTGTATCCGACCACCTGCTTTCCTTTCTCCGCGGCGCTCGAAGTCCCCGCCTGCGAACCTGGAATTTACACAAGCAACACATATAAGGCACAATCCTGCAAAAACACGATATCAAGATTATACGAGAAATTAGCGTCGCAAGCTAATCGCGTGCGTATACGTACCGTGTGTGCATACGTCAAAAACCACCGCGACACGCTGTGACACACAGCACACCAACTCGACTCGTATCCTACGTGTCGCGCAAGTCCCACTACGCTAAATATAGGTAAACGGTCCCAGATTTAATCTGGAGCAAAAACAAGAAAATCAAACAAGATCAAACCCCTCACAATACCTACAGACAACTACCTGCAAAAATCCAACAAATTCCCAAACATTTAGGCCGGCCACCATAGGGTGGATATCGACCAAAAACAGGTGAAAGAGGTCCAGGTTTCTACACTATAATCCTAACACAAAGTATAGCCTAATGTATATGTTTTCTTACAAAAATTATAATCCCAGATACAGCAGATTCTTCGTATCTTAAAGTTTAGTTTCAAAGACGTTTTAAAACACTTAGTTTGCAACAATAAAATGCACTAGTGATATTAGGTGAAATTACAGTAACCAAGTGATACCAACAGCACACATTAGAGCTAATCTAACCTTAAAACCCCTGATTTACCTTATTCTCCAACTAAACCATCAAATTAACGTCAAAGTCCACAAAACACCAAAACTAACCATACTCTCCCAGATTTCACCAACAGCAGAAACCCAAAACCCAAACAATACCAAACACTGGAAGACGCTCACAGACACCACAAGCCAAAATACCAACACCCAACTCAACATGGGGGTCGGCGACGCCGGAAAAGCAAGGAATGTCGCCGGATTTTGGGGAGGGAAACGAGCACGAAATCCTACACACTACTCTAAAAAGCCTGCACACTAAACTGAACATGTTTGCCAGACTAGAAAAAGATCACAGATGCAGCAGATCTCAAATATCCTACAGTTTGCTTCAAAACCGTATTTTAATTTCAAATTTGAGACTTTAGGGTGTTTTAATGAAATCTAGTGATACTACTAGATTAAAACAGCACTAATAATACCTACCTAAGTCAATTAAGATATAATAATCCCAACTTAGCTTAAACCCCACTTAAACCACAAACTAGCACAAAAATCCACATTAAACACTACCCGAAGCTAAATAACCACATGCTAGCAAAGAAAGGAGTTGAGTTTAAGAAATTATACCTCACTTGATCCTAGAATGCAGGAAGAAGGAGAAGAAGAAGAAGAAGAAGAAGAAGAAGAAGAAGAAGGGAATTCTACTGCTGCTGCTAGTGTTGCTGTTGTTGTGTTGTTGTTGTTGTTGTTGTTGCTGATACTGTTGCTGAAGCTGGTGCTGGTGCTGATGCTGCTGCTTCTGATGCTGCTGCTGCTGCTGCTGTGAAGTTGTGTGTGTGTGTGTGAAAGTGAGAGAGAGCGAGAGGGAGATGTGAGAATGAGTGTGAGGGAAAAATAATTGATTTGAAAACAAAGAAAAGAGAGTCAACCCATTCCCCCCCTCTCTCATCATGATGATCAAGCATAGTTCATGCCATCATGCGCTCTCTCTCTCTCTCCAACCCAAGTCAACCCCTAACACCAATCATATTTATAAAAAAAAAACTAATACTCCTAATAAATTCAAATTAACTTAATTAAATGGGTTAGTCCACCATGGTTATCTAAACATGGTTTAACCCCATGCTTAACCCTAGTTAACATGCACATGTGTGTGCAGTCCAAATTAAATTCTAATAAAATATTCATAAATCCAGATAAAATATTTGAAAACCGTTTTGGTAAACTTTTTACTAAAAACTACACATTAAAGTATAATAACCCCTATTCACATTCTAAGGTGTTACAGTCTAATCATGGGATATGGGAATGCACGGATTCCCATGCAACCCGAACGAAGAAATGGCATTTTGATGCATCTTCTTCAGGTGTGTTAGTTATTGAGAACTGTTTCTCAGTCTGCTCTATATCCTGGGTATTAGATATCAGATCATGATCCCACATTTGTAATATGTTACAAGAGTTAAAAAGAAGTAGAGAACTGGGAAAGGGTGATATGTCTCTCAGGGTAGGGAATGGAGCAATTGTTGCTGCCGAAGCTGTCGGCGAATATCACCTTGTACTACCAAATGGTATTACATTGATTTTGAACGACTATTATTATGTACCATCGATGATGTGCAATATAATATCTGTTTCTTTATTAGATAAAGAAAGATATAACTTTGCACTAGAGAAAAATGTTATGAATATTTTCCTAAATCAAGTGTTGATTGGGGTTGGTACGTTATGTAATGGAATATACGTTCTAAATCAAAATACAGTTCTAAATATACAGAACACACACAAGAGGAAAAGTTCAGAAATGAACAAAACCTTCTTGTGGTATTGTAGACTTAGTCATATCAATGCAACAAGACTAGCTAAGTTACATAAAAATGGATATTTGATTCCGTTCGAACATCTTATGAAACTTGCCAGCCATGTCTCAAAGGCAAGATGACCAAAACTCCGTTTACTGGACACGGAGAAAGAGCTACTGAACTCTTAGGGCTAATACATAGTGATGTATGCGGTCCTATGTCTACACATGCCAGGAATGGTTCCTCCTACTTCATTACATTCACTGATGATCTCTCAAGATTCGGACATGTGTTCCTGTTGAAACACAAATCTGAACCTTTTAAGAAATTCAAGGAATATAAGAACGAAGTAGAGAACCGGATGGGTAAAAGTATTAAAATCCTTCAATCTGACCGAGGAGGTGAATACTTAAGCACGGAATTCCAAGATTATCTAAAAGAAAATGGGATTCTCTCTCAGCTTACTCCTCCATATACACCACAGTACAATGGAGTATCGGAGCGGAGGAATCGCGCCCTATTAGATATGGTGCGCTATATGATGAGTGTTGCTGAGTTACTTATCTCCTTTTGGAGTTATGCACTTGAGACAGCTACATACCTATTGAATCAAGTTCCATCAAAATCCGTGCCTAAATACCATATGAGATATGGAATGGAAAGAGACCATATCTTAAACGAGTTAAGATATGAGTTTGTCCGGCCTATGTTAAAAAATAGAATCCGGACAAATTCGAAGCACGATCAGTTCTTTGCAAGTTTATGGGATATCCAAAGAATTCACATGGATATCTATTCTACCACAGTGAGGAACAAAAGTTGTTTGTTGCTCAACATGCCACCTTTTTAGAAAAGGAATTTCTTGTGAAAGAAATTAGTGGTAATGAAGTAGAACTGGAAGAAGTTCCAAATACACAAACTACAATTGATGATTTAGTAGAACCAGAGGATTCAATAGTCTTCGACGAACCTCAGCCACTCCGCAGATCTAGTAGGGTTCCTCATTCACCTGAGAGATACTGCAGTTTTTTTATAGACTGTGGGAGTGAGGATTGCATCATGGAAGATGATGACCCAACTAATTTCGAGCAGGCCATCACAAGTGGAGACTCTGTGAAATGGTTAGATGCTATGCGATCTGAGATGGAATCCATGTACACCAATAAAGTATAGACTTTAGAAGTTGCTCCTGAAGGGGTAAAACCCATTGGGAGCAAGTGGATCTTTAAGAAGAAACTTGGTGTATATGGAAAGGTTGAGACATTTAAAGCAAGACTTGTAGCAAAAGGTTTCCGTCAACGACCAGGTATCGACTATGATGAGACCTTTTCTCCAGTGGCTATACTTAAGTCCATCAGGATCCTACTTGCCATTGTTGCATACCATGACTATGAAATCTGGCAGATGAACGTCAAGACCGCTTTTCTAAATGGTGATTTAGAAGAGAGCGTGTATATGACACAGCCAGAGGGCTTCATATACAGTGGGAGTAGTGGAAAGGTGTGCAAGCTGCTTAAATCAATCTACGGATTAAAGCAAGCATCGCGAAGCTGGAACATCTGTTTTGATGTGGCAGTCAAAGAGTTTGACTTCATCAAAACGTAGATGAACCTTGTATATATAAAAAGGTTGTAGAGAGTAAGGTTGTCTTCCTCGTATTGTACGTGGACGACATACTTTTGATAGGAAATGATAATCCTATGCTGCACTCGGTCAAACTCTTCCTATCACAAAAGTTCTCCATGAAAGATCTGAATGATGCCTCCTACATCCTGGGGATAAAGATCTATAGAGATAGATCTAAAAGGATGTTGGGATTGTCCCAATCCAGGTACATAGACACCATATAAAGAGGTTTAGTATGAAAGATTCTAAACGTGGTAATTTACCCGCTTGTTCAGGAATCACTCTCTCCAAAGAGATGTCTCCCAAGACTGATTTGGAGAGGGCTTGCATGCACGTGATACCCTATGCTTCTGCAGTTGGTTCTATCATGTATGCGATGTTATGCACCAGACCGGATATAGCTTACGCACTTAGTGTTGTAAGTAAGTATCAATCATACCCAGGGGAGAAGCACTGGACAGATGTGAAGAACATTCTTAAGTACTTGAGAAGGACTAAATAAATATTCTTAGTGTATGGTAACGGTGAACTCCAGGTGGAGTTCTTTACCGATTCAAGCTTCCAGAGCAATAAGGACGACAGCAAGTCGGTCTCGGGTTTTTTCTTCACCCTCAATGGAGGGGCGGTATATTGGAAGAGTTCCAAGCAAGATACCGTAGCAGACTCGACGATGGAGGCTGAATACATCACTGCCAACGATGCTGCCAAAGAGGCTGTCTGGATGAAGAAGTTCATAGCTAAACTTGGTGTGGTTCCATCCATTGAGGATCCAATACCCTTGTATTGTAATAACAATGGAGCTGTGGCTTTGGCCAAGGACTCCGGTCCCATCAGCAATCCAGACATATTCCGAGACAGTATCACCTGATCCGGGAGATAGTTGATCACCGAAAGATCAAGGTCATGAGAGTAGATACGAAGGACAACACGGTGGATCCACTCATGAACGCCCTCCCCAAGACGTAGTTTGAGAGACTTTTTAGGATGTTGGGTATGAGATACTACAACAACTGGCCTTAGTACAAGTGGGAGATTGTTAGGAATATGTATGCCCTAGAGGCTATTATTGCATATTATAGTGGATGTTTGGACATATATAGAGATGACTTTCTTACTCTACATGATAGTGTTCTATCTGGTTGCTCTTTATCTTAACATGTACACTTGTATTTGTATACTGTTGTTCGCTGCCGAAAACGAAGACGAAACCGCATAGGTCGTCTTGCCTGAATTTGGTGGCAGATGCTATTTGGTTTTATCTGTCCACCTCTCCGAAGATGCCAAGTTGATTTATGGCACCGTGTATCGGAGGTTTGGACAGATGCGGCCGTTGTAGCAGACTTCGTCAGATTCCCCCTCGCTTGCGAGGGGTTTTTGATTGTGGGGATGCTCTTCCCTGCAGGCGCAATCCCCTGCAGTTAATTACGTTACCGCGTAGCGATAACCACTTTCTCCTTCTCCAGATGTTCACTTCGTGTCGTGTGTATTTGTTTTATTTTTGGTTGCCCATGGATTGTATACGGAGACTAATTTATGTTGTCGTCCGTAGGGCGTGGATTAATCCAAATCCGTATTTTCTAAGATTTGGGCTTGGGTTGGTTTAAGGATCGTTAATCTTGTTTTAGATTAAGATCAACTCAAACGTTTGTTAAGGATACGTTAGTCTAATTTTAAACTAAGATCTACTCAATAAGATATTCTTTAGTTTATAGGGACATTGCGGTCCGCAATTTAGTTTATAGGGATGTTGCGGTCCGCAATTTAGTTTTAAGGACATTGCGGTCCAAAGTTTAAGGACATCATAGTCCATGGAATTTAATTTTTAGGGACGTTGTGGTCCGCAATTTAGTTTTAAGGATGTTGCGGTCCACAATTTAGTTTTAAGGACGTTGCGGTCCACAATTTAGTTTCAAGGATGTTGCGGTCCACAGTTTAAAGACATCATAGTCTGTGGAGTTTAGTTTTTAAGGACGTTGCGGTCCGCAATTTAGTTTTAAGGACGCCGCGGTCCACAATTTAGTTTCAAGGACGTTGCGGTCTACAGTTTAAAGACATCATAGTCCGTGGAGTTTAGTTTTTAGGGATGTTGCGGTCCGCAATTTAGTTTTAAGGACGTTGCGGTCCACAATTTAGTTTTAAGGATGTTGCGGTCCACAGGGTTGTTGGTTGGGGGGTATACCAAGAATTATTGGTTATTGGGACCCTCCGCCTCTTTGAAGACGTTGAAGAATTACAACGACATGTATCAGAGGTGTGGAGAGATGCACCCTTGAACCAATGAATGTTCATCAAAGATTTGATAACCTTGTTTAGGTCTAAGTCCAATTTAGAAGAAGACCTATGGGCTCGGTCGATTTTGGGGTTTGGCCAACCTTGGGCTCAACCTACTTTTTCATTTCCATTTTTTTATAAAGTGTTAGACACTTGCTAGGACACAGTACTTTCTCTGTGCACATAATGCTAAACATTTATGTGAATAATGACACCCACTTTCTTTTTGTTTTTTATGAGTGTTGAACACTTTTCATGGCGTTAGGCTCTTCTTGAGGAGCGCAGAGTGCTCTGTGTTAAGTAGCGCCCATGTGAGAGGCACGTGGAGCGTTTGGCGCTGAGCGCCAGCATTTGAGTGTTGAGCACTCTTTTATTGAGCAGCGCCCACGTAAGGAGCACGTGGAGCGCTTGGCGCTGAGCGCCAGCATTTGAGTGTTGAACGCTCTTTTATTGAGCAGCACCCACGTGAGGAGCACGTAGAGCGCTTGGCACTGAGCGCCAGATTTGAGTGTTAAGCACTTTTTATTGAATAGCGCCCACGTGAGGAGCACATGGAGTGCTCGGCGCTGAGCGCCAGATTTGAGTGCTAAGCACTGAGTTTTTTGTTCTACCCAATTCAATTCTTTGAAAATTTGGTTCTCCCTTGTGAAATATTTTGTCTTATAAATCTGAGATCTAGAAAAAGAACTAAGTTCTTCTTATGTAAGAGTTAAACTCTTAGATGTGGAGGAGATCTATGATCTCCCTTCTTTTTATTAAAGACTTTGTCTTATAGATCTGTGATATGGAAAAAGAACTAAGTTCTTCTGATGTGAGAGTTAAACTCTCGAATATGGAGGAGATGTTATGATCTCTCTTCTTTTTATTTACCTTGAAGAAGGTTCTTCTTCTTAGAGCTTGCTCTTCTCTTTTTCTTTTCTGAGAACTTGAAACTTATAAGGAGGTTTCTCTGTACAAGACTTGAAGTCTTGGGTCCTTTATATAGGGGAGGCTGATTTGTTGAATCAATTAAGGAAATCTCTCATTGAGAGATCTCTGATTGATTTGGGAATGTTTCCAACCATTGGATCTTTGATCCAAGGGCCTCTGTCTTACAGAAGACATTTTTCTTAGCAAGATTTGGAAAATATTTTCCCATACAGAACTTATTCTGTATCTTGGTTATTTTTAATCACCATTGGATCTTTGATCCAACGGTGCTCTGATTTACAGAACACAATCTTTCTTATTTAGAAAGATTTGAGGAGTATTTCCTCAATCAGAATTTAATTCTGTACTTTGATAATTTATTATCTTCGTTGGATTTTTGATCCAATGGTGGAGAACATTTAGTTCTAGCGCTGGCGCTCTTGTGTTTTGCACATGAGGCGCTGCCTCGAAGTCTTTGACTCTTGGCGCTAGCGCTCTCGTGCTTTGCACGTGAGGCGCTGCCTCAGAGTCTTTAGCGCTGGTGCTCTTAGGGCGAGCGCTCTCGTGCTTTGCACGTGAGCGTTACCTCAGAGTCTTTGACTCTTAGTTCCGGCGCTCTTGGCGCTAGCGCTGCCTCAGTTCAAATTTTGAATTTTGAATAGAGCTTTGCTCTCTGATTGGGGGAAACAAATGCCCTCTACCGTTGTGCTCACGTGAGTGCAGCGGTGGCAGCCGTTCCACCGTTAGATCAACTTGGAAGTTGGATCGACTTCCAGCGCCTATAAATAGGGCCTTTGGCCCTTGAGATGACTTCTGTTCATCTTCTCCCCTTCTTGTTTTTCTGAGAATTGAATTCTCTCTTTAGAGCATAAATCTTTGCCCCAAGAACTTTCTTTAAGTTAGAATTTTGTTCAAATATTTGGTAAGAATCATGTTTGACCCCATTAAACAGTGCTTTGCTCTTACTTGATCATGGATCTTCAAACCGTTAATTAAAACAGAGCTTTGCTCTTCATAAATCATAGATTTAAAGAAATCTTTTTTAGGGTTTCTTAACCGAGCTTTGCTCTTTCTTAGATCATAGATCTAAAGAGATCTTTTTTAAGGTTTCTTAACAGAGCTTTGCTTTTTAAGGGTTCTGATGGCTTGTTCCATCTTCTTAGCAGAGCATGGCTCTTTAGAATTCTTCGGGAATTTTTATTCCCCTCATAATGACAGATTTGATTTCTATTGCAGAGCGCTGCTCTCGAGTGAGTTTAACTCCTTGGCCCAATGAGCCTCTCATTAAATAAGAATCCTTTTAGGATTTCCTCTTGAATGAGTGACTGTCTCATCAATGATGAGCCGTCACCTTGATTTTGTGGGTCCCCTTTGGTCCCTTTCCACTGCATTGCAGTGTGATACAAATTTTAAGTACCAAGTGTTAGAATTTGGACTGTAGCATTGACAGCTAACCCTTGTTCCTTTTCGCGCAAGTACTATGTCTTTCGACACTTCTTCCCTCTTCGTTCGTCCGGAGAGCACATTTGCTGACGCGCCCATAGACCGGGAAGTTTTCGCACTGATCAAAGATCACACGCCCATTCGACGCAGCTTCTCTTGTGCGGTGCCTTCGGAGCCCATTTCAGCGTCCACTACGCCGACTCACCCCCAGTGAACTATGCCGTAGAGGAGGTCAACTGGACTTCGGAGGGTCGCCTTCAGCCCTCTATGGTCGCGATACCCGTACAGCCGCCGATGGCTTTAGATATTCTGGGGCGGCGCATATGTCAAGGCGAGCCGCCCTTGGGGACAGCCATACATGATAGGCTTGACTCCTCGCCATCCAGCCGGGTATTTTCAGTGGGCTCGATACATCTTGTCGGCCAAGAAATCATTGCTGCTAAAGCTTGGGTTGTACCCCGCAGTTTACGCGTCTCTTTTCCAGTATTCCGCGCCCCCTATATGGTGGGTCAAACCTTTCTTGGAACAATGGAATATCCCGACTCACACCTTCCTCCTCTTAGATCGAGAAGTTTCAATCTCCTTGGAGGAGTTTTCGGAGATCTCTGGCTTACCCGTCAGGGGAGAACATTACGAGGAGCTACTTCCTCCTGACGAGTACATTTTTTCCACCAAATCAGTGGTGATGGGTCTTACCCCAGAGAATGCCATTCAACATCAATTCCCCGGTCTGATCAAGGTGTTGAAGATTTACGAAAGTATGTTTCTCGAATCCGGAGGGCACAGAGTCAGCTTCGCGGATTTCATCGCCCTCTTTCTTTGCCCGGAAGCCTTGTCCAAACAAGCCACGAGATTCGCCAAGCTTGACGACCCTTTTGGTTTTGGCTTGGACAGCTGTTCACACCGTAATATTGTATTATTATATTCCCCATTCTTATTCTTTTTACAAATAAACAGGTGCTTTTGACGCATGTCTGCTACATATTACAGGTTACAGGTTCTTGGACAGAAAACAGTGAAAATGATGAAAAGACGATGCAAAAAGGGACTTTGACCAACAAATAGAAGGATCTTAATCAAGCCTACACAAAAGATCGGTACAAGGCAACACAAGGTCCAAGATTACAAAGCAAACGGTTAAAAGTCCACTGCAATTATTCACTGGAGATCTGGAAGAAACATAGAAGCTATTTTAATAAAGAACAAAATAATAAGGAAGCCCAAAGATCCAAGGCCCAATACTTTCTTTTAAAGAGAAAGAGACATAAAATTTTACCAAAGCTTGAAGTCTACTTTGACTAGGTCTTCCTAAGGATATTTTGGTAAATGTAGACATGCAAATCAATTGTAACCTAGGGTTTCCTATTCTCTATAAATAGGAACTCTACTCATTGTAATTTTTTATGCCTCCCTTCATTAATAAATTTTAGAATTCTTTTGGAGAGCATCAGTGTTTCTTTTCAATTCATGAATTCAAATCTGACAAACCTGCGTTGATGATTGGAGAGATGCATCAGTAAGTAAGTTATTTTCCTTGCAGTAGTTGTAGTTTGTCATATCTGCTCTAGGTAAATTATTTTCTCGCCTTAGTTTAATTTAGTTTAGCTTTTATTAACTTGCAATCGATGTTTTCTCTCTTTAATAAAATCATGTCTTTTTTCATCCCCTCAATGAGCGAGTAGTTTCCTCGCTTGTTAGGGTTAGGAATAGGGAAGGATTTGAGAGATGAAGATCTCTCATCTCTTTTCTTTGCCAATCTTTTATGAAAATTAGAACTCCATGCATACCTTCTTATTCCGCTCCCTACGGCACTCTACCCTCGAGGTAACGGTGATTCCGCAGTCTAAAGGCCCGGATTCTAAGGTTTTCCATGGAGGTTAGGGTAAAGATTAAGAAAGGAAGGACAAGGATCTAGAGGAAGAATCAATCTTCCCAATCATCCTAATCCCCTTTGTTAAGATTTACCATAACACTAATATGATATCTTTAATTAAAGGCAATGGAAAGAGATGTAGATCTTTGTTTACCAAATTTTCTCTAAACCTAATCCTAGCAAGTTTCTAATCCTAGTATCATACAACTTCAATTTTTAGATTTAATAATCAATCCGAACACCCTTCGGAATTAACTCGTTAGCGCGATTAGGAAATTCACAACATCCCTGTGGACCGACCCGTACTCACCGGATAGCTGCAAAGCGACGCCGTTCTTGATTGCGGTTACAAATATTTTTGATCTATCTTTTAGAAAGCGCGAGCACGCTGAATCATTTCAATCAAATGGCGCCATTGCCGGGGATGGCGTAGAACTTTCCTTTTCGCAATTTCGGGTTAATCATAAAATTTAAAAAATCATAAAAATCTGAAAAATCCAAAAAATATAAAAATATATCATTTGTTATTTTTGGAAAGGGTACTTTGTTGTTTGAATTTTGCAGGATTTACAATCAAATTCGGATCTGGAAATCTACAGAAAGCGAAACAGCAAATAGACGATCCTATCAACAGAAGATTGCAACAATAGAGGAACAGAAAAAAATTTAGAGGACCGAGTCAACAAGTCAACCGCGCGATCTGGTGCAGCTGCAAAAAAAAAAACAAAAAAAAAAGCAAAACAAAAAAAAAATAACGCCGGCGACTCTTTCCGGCCGCGGAACCGCCGCGGGACATCCCTTCTGGCCGCTGAACCGCCACGGCCTTGTAGGTTCAAAAAAAAAAAAAAAAAAAACAGGGTGCAGACGCGCGGTAAAAAAAAAAAATCTGTAAGTTTTCTCTCTCCTCTTCTGCAAATCTTGATATATCTTCTGTAAATTTGCCTGCAGGATTTCTTTGCGCTTTAAAAATATTCCTTTCCAAATAACAAATCTTATGCAGGATTCGTTGTGCTATGCTTAAAATAATAATTGATTGCAAGTGATCTTTTCTGATTTGCATATCCTTAATCTTTTTGCTAAAATATCTTTCCAAATAAAGAGCAAGAGAAAAAAGGAAAGTTTTAATTAGAAAACTTGCAAATTTTGAAATTCACAAAAAAGATTTGATTGCAAGTGATTTACTGTTTTGCATATCTTTAATCAGACTTTAAGGGGCTTTTGACCAAATCAGATTGGGTGGGGATTTCATCACCCTTCCCAGGACCCCAGAAAACATCTAAAGCATTTTGCATCGACCACAATTAATAAAAAATACTAGACTCAGTCCTAAGGAAATCGAGCTCAATAGGAAAAGGACTAGTATAGGCATCGACCGTTTATCTTAACTGATTTTGCGGTGTCTAGGCTAGTGGTTTTTAATTAGGCCCACTGTCGTGGTGGTTCCTTCCCACTTATCTGGCCGCAATTGGCAGTGAAGAGGCGGTTTGAGGTCCTATTTCTAGCCCTTTTGGAACAGTTAGGAGCTGTCTAGCTGACCTAGGTGACCCTAGATTTCGGACTGATCGTGCATTTCTGGTTATTTGCATTTGTGTCTTAGCCCTTTATCGAAAATTTTTGCAAAACAAATAAAAAAGAATAATAAGAGGAATTTTTTTATAAAAAAAAAAAAATACTTACAACTTTTGTCGCTCGGAAATCCTTGCACCAACAAACTTTCTTTCTTTCTCCCTTTCTTCTAACATGGGTACCCCACATAACAAATCACTTGCCGAACTTTGGTATCCCGAACCTAATTTTGCGTCGTTCGGCAATTTGTTCGATCAATTTAAAGACGATCCTTCCATACCTAAAATATCTTTGAAAGATCAAATAGAGGCGTCTAGGAGAAACAATTCGACTTTTCAACCCACTTTGTGTCAACCAAGTCAATCTTTACCACCCCCATATGTTGATACCACTTTTTCAAGTCCTTCTGTCACTCCTAAGCCGATGTCCATTGCTGAGCATATTGCTCAATCTCGCAGCCGATCTTTCACCCCTCTCCACACATCTAGTTATAGGGATCCGCACGACTATTCACCTTTTTATCCATATGTTGACCCTACCCCTGTCCAATCACCCACTTCCTACCAGTCCTACCCGACTTTTCCACCGTCACTAGACATTGTTTCTACACAGCCATTAGAGAGTTTCACATATCCAAACAATTTCGAATCTTTTGCCGAAACCCCTTTACCACCAAAGTCTAGTTTGGAAGAGGCGTTGGAGGCGTATATCGCAGCAATAAACAAAATGGTTAGGAATGTGGAAGCGTCCGTGGCCACCCTTATGCAACCTGCTGAACCGGTAGCTAGTTTCCAACTATATCCAAATTTTCCAATGTATGAGGAGGCGGTTGGACAGAGAGAGAATGTGAGAGGATTTCCAAATCAAACCTACCCATACCCTATTGAATCCAACAACTCCAATTTTCAAACATGTGTCCAAAATGATGAGTTGTGTGATTTTGTAGTGCTTGATTTGCCAAATTGTGAGGAACCCCCTTCGAGTGAAACAACACCTAATCCGTTTGACCTTTACACTTCCACTCTAGAACCTACATTGATAAACATCCATGCTTTTGAAGAGGTGTCTAAAGAAATTGACTTTCACTTGATTGAGGATATAGACGCCGGGAATATTTCGGATGATGAACCTGTCGATTTAATTGAAATTTTATGTTCAAATCATCATCCCGAGTTATTAAATGTTTCTCCCGAATCTCATATGCGTCCTGATTTTGATGATAATGGCATGGATGAGTTGAATATTGAGGAAAATTATGAGGATAATATTGAGGAGAGTGGTGAGGATCATATTGAGGTTGAACCATTTTTCTTTGATGTGTCGGATTTTCCAATTCATCCTCTTGAACCTTTACCTAAATCACCCTCCCTCTTTTCCATCGTTCCGACCACGCCTCATTTCACACTTGACGACTGTGAGCTTGAAAACTTTTCCTTCGAATCTGACACAGTTCTCACAGCCGATGACACTTACAAGTGTTTCACTTTTTCGGACGATATTGAAGTCTCACCGCCCGAGTTTGAGTCCTTTGCATTTTCAGATGAGTTAGTTAATCCATCAGACTCGGTTGCTTACAGTCGTTTCGAACCATTGATGGAATCTTTCCAGTTCGACACAGTTTACTACGGTGAGAATGAGACCATCCCTAATTCACTCTCTTTCGTCTCTCCTATTGTCCCGACTGTACAAATGACCGTTACGCTTTCATCTCCGATACCAAGTTCGGCGTACCCATGTTCTCTTGCGAATCTTGAGGGATTTGATTCCATTTCTCGACGAGTTGATAGGTTAGCGCAATCGCTTTTAACACATCGGTCATCACAAATTGCGCTAATTTATTCACTCAATTTACACCCTCAAGATCGTACTCCACTTCCTTCTTCTTTTCACCATTCTTCTCCCCCACCGAGACCATATTCTACCATTCTTCTTTCCACACGGTCTCGCGTGCTTCTCATTTTCTTGCACCAACTATACCATTACCACGATAAGATTTTTGAATGGTTGGTGCTAACCTTTGGGTTGTGCAAGACCAAGCTTAAGTTTGGGGGAACCTTTGTATATATGTATATATATTTTTGTTTTCTTTTTCTATAAAAAAATTAAAAAAAATTTCAAAACATTAAAAATATAAAAAAAATTATAAATAAATAAACAGGGGAGTACCGGTATTTTAACCCTCTTGGTTTAGCATGACAGTGAGGACACTGTCAAGTTCAAGTTTGGGGGTACGCTCGGTATGTCTTCTTCCTTCGCATTCATTTGTACATATTTTTGCATTTGCATACTTATTTGAAAACCCATAAAAATTTGAAAAATTATAAAAATTACTGTATTCAATTTTGGCTAATTGACTTGAGTTTGACAGATAGGTTAACTGGCTAGGAACAACTAGATCTTAGACTTAGTGAATTAAAAACCCTAAAAATAACCTTCCTTAAAGTTTAACGGTAGAAAGTATATGCCTTGTAGTTTATTTAGAAATAGGCAAATTTTGGGTTCACTTCTTGGGCTAAGTCAAAATGAAGGAAGAGTATTGATGTTCTTATTAGAGTATAAGTTTGAAAAATAGTTCCTAGCTTAAGTCTAGATTCTGAAAATGTATACCCTACAACTTGCACAATCACGCACCTTGAAACTTGGAATAGTAGAAGAGACCTTGAAATGCTCTTGTCTAAAGTCCTTAGTACAATGAAAATAAAAGAAAAAAAGTGAATAAAGAAAAAAATGGACACTGTTTTTTGTGATTACTTAAGGCTGTAAAAATAGAAAAATATTTAGCGAGGGTGCTTCATCACCTAGTGCCTTAGACCAACTGGTTTGGGAGTCACTGCTAAAGCCTTAGGTGTTGCAAAACTAGGAAGTACGCTTTAAAGTGCAAACGCATCTTGTAATCGGTTGTTGGTACCTCAAGAAGTATTAACAGTCGCATGAAGGATGTGTGAGCAAAATTCAATTAAATTCACCAACTAATTAGTACTTTGGACAACGGACGAGAGTACGATTGCTTGATTTGAATTTCCAAGTGTAGGGATGATCTATACACACACGTAGGGGATATGTGATTGGAGTTTAGATGAGAGAAAGGAGTGAAGAATAGAACTTGTATCTTTAATAGAGTTGATAAAAATTCCTAAGTGGAGATGGAACCCTAGAAGGAAAACTTAAGAAATGCCGAAAGCTAAGTAGCTCTGCAGAACATATATAATCTTAAGTTAGATGATGAGGAAGTGTGAAGAATATGGGTGGATAATTTACGGGTCGAAGATAATAGAATTCCTTGTTAGAAGACCTAATTGGAGAATTAAAGTTAATGGGCTGAATTGATAGGATTTTGTGGGTAGTATCCGCTGAAAACCCTCAGGAGACAACACTCCTCCTACTAGGGACACCTAGAGGTTTAACGGCTTGTTGCACGTGCTCAGTGCAATCGCGTTTCCCTGCGAAAGTGCGGTTAGGTTTTTTAGAGAATAAAAATAAGCTTGCTCGAGGACGAGCAAAAGATAAATTTGGGGGTATTTGTTCACACCATAATATTGTATTATTATATTCCCCATTCTTATTCTTTTTACAAATAAACAGGTGCTTTTGACGCATGTCTGCTACATATTACAGGTTACAGGTTCTTGGACAGAAAACAGTGAAAATGATGAAAAGACGATGCAAAAAGGGACTTTGACCAACAAATAGAAGGATCTTAATCAAGCCTACACAAAAGATCGGTACAAGGCAACACAAGGTCCAAGATTACAAAGCAAACGGTTAAAAGTCCACTGCAATTATTCACTGGAGATCTGGAAGAAACATAGAAGCTATTTTAATAAAGAACAAAATAATAAGGAAGCCCAAAGATCCAAGGCCCAATACTTTCTTTTAAAGAGAAAGAGACATAAAATTTTACCAAAGCTTGAAGTCTACTTTGACTAGGTCTTCCTAAGGATATTTTGGTAAATGTAGACATGCAAATCAATTGTAACCTAGGGTTTCCTATTCTCTATAAATAGGAACTCTACTCATTGTAATTTCTTATGCCTCCCTTCATTAATAAATTTTAGAATTCTTTTGGAGAGCATCGGTGTTTCTTTTCAATTCATGAATTCAGATCTGACAAACCTGCGTTGATGATTGGAGAGATGCATCAGTAAGTAAGTTATTTTCCTTGCAGTAGTTGTAGTTTGTCATATCTGCTCTAGGTAAATTATTTTCTCGCCTTAGTTTAATTTAGTTTAGCTTTTATTAACTTGCAATCGATGTTTTCTCTCTTTAATAAAATCATGTCTTTTTTCGTCCCCTCAATGAGCGAGTAGTTTCCTCGCTTGTTAGGGTTAGGAATAGGGAAGGATTTGAGAGATGAAGATCTCCCATCTCTTTTCTTTGCCAATCTTTTATGAAAATTAGAACTCCATGCATACCTTCTTATTCCGCTCCCTACGGCACTCTACCCTCGAGGTAACGGTGATTCCGCAGTCTAAAGGCCCGGATTCTAAGGTTTTCCATGGAGGTTAGGGTAAAGATTAAGAAAGGAAGGACAAGGATCTAGAGGAAGAATCAATCTTCCCAATCATCCTAATCCCCTTTGTTAAGATTTACCATAACACTAATATGATATCTTTAATTAAAGGCAATGGAAAGAGATGTAGATCTTTGTTTACCAAATTTTCTCTAAACTTAATCCTAGCAAGTTTCTAATCCTAGTATCATACAACTTCAATTTTTAGATTTAATAATCAATCCGAACACCCTTCGGAATTAACTCGTTAGCGCGATTAGGAAATTCACAACATCCCTGTGGACCGACCCGTACTCACCGGCTAGCTGCAAAGCGACGCCGTTCTTGATTGCGGTTACAAATATTTTTGATCTATCTTTTAGAAAGCGCGAGCACGCTGAATCATTTCAATCAACAGCCAGCCAACAGCGGAGGCAGATCAAAGGAATTTCTTTCTTCCAGATACCCTGGTCGTCCCCTTTGCAGAGCTCGCAGCTTCAGATATTGATGAAGAGGCGTTCTTTTTAGGGTTTCTCGGCCTATGGTTAAGCTGGTTTGTGCTTCCCATGCACCCTCGCTATATGAGGCCATCCGTCTTCTATCCGGCTCACTGAATGGTTATTGGGATGCGAATGGCCGTCGGGGTCGCTGGGCTGGCTTACTTGTATCATGACCTCAGCTTAGCGGCAGACACTACTCAGCCAGGGGTACAGCCCGTAAATCTCCCGTTGCACTATTTTACGTCGTGGATCGAGCTGCATATGCTCGGCGCTTTTGGAGTCCACAAGCGACCCCGTTTCTACGACACTTATAACTTTCCTCGGGTTATGCTGCTAGTTGACGCTTCCGCTTTGGAACCGACTCAGCGAGAGGCTCGGGGTCTGGTTCTTCGCCCGCGTACGGTCGGGGATGGCATGACCTTCGTCGATAAGGTCTTAACCATCGGCAAGGAATCCACAAAAACGGTGCAGCCGCTGCGCGACACCTTCAAAGATGGGGCTTCTACCTTGAAGGCTCGGGAGATTCTACATTTATATTCAATCAGGCCGGGCTTTTAGTGTTTAGGAAGAATGACTCGGCGTTGTTCATGAGGTACCACCCGCACCATTTCGCTCAACAATTGAGTTACAATCAGGATGTCCCACTTGAGGCTTTTGTAGCTGAGCCGGTTGATACAGAAGAGGGTATCCGTGGCGCGCTACACTATTTCATGCGGCTTAACACCGGGTCCGGCTTTTTTATCGTTGAGCCGAGCTGCGTTCCGAAAGTCTTGAACGTATACGTGGCGTGGTACCAGCATGCGATGGGTGAGGTTATAAAGGAAGAAAAGCGGTTACTGCTCGATCGCAAGGGTGCTATCCCGGCTGGTAATCCAACTGTCCATTTGAAGCGACGGACCATTGTTCGTCCTTCCTTGCGAGAGGCTGCTGTGGTTGTGGTCCCGCGCGCCTTTCCTGATAAGCCTCTACCTCGTGTGCCTATAGAAGCTGTGGCTGCAACGTCTCTTGAGTCTGGCGTGGGTACGGAGATCGGGACTCGTCGCCCAAATTTTCTTGCCAAGAGCAAACTCCTGTCATCGGCTGCCGGCGCTCGCTCACAAAAGAAGAAGAAGTCGCTATTTTCTGCCGACGTTGTGCTCGGCCAGGAGCCCCATACTCCTTACAGTGAAGGCTTAAGTGAGTATGGCACCAATGAGGGTTTATTTATCGTGCCTGAGGATGATACTGATCTCCAGACTGCCCTTGTGGCCTCCGAGCGATTGGCTCGCGAAGAAGCGGTGCTGATCACCATCGGGAAGTCAGGTATGCTTTAGTTGTATTTTTCCCGTTCCTTCCTTCCTTATTATTATGCTTTTATAGACGCTTTTTTCTTCAACAGGCATATCTGCCGAAGAGGCTCTCGCGGCTTCCCTCAAAACATTCGAAGAGGAAGAGAGGCTCCGTGCTTTTTTCGGCCTTGGTATAATTTAACTCATTGTGTTTTCATTCCATTCTTCGTTCATGCTCTGACCCTTACTTTCATCTTATTGCAGGGACTACCTTGACTCAGGTTATCCCGAGTGGTGATGCAGCAGTGCTTCCAGAGACAACTATTGAGGTCCCAGCTCCCCCAGTATTACCGTAAGAAGCCTCGCTTAAGCAGCCGATGACAGACATTGTAACGGCTCCAGAGGCAGAGCTTGGTTTGGACGATGACGTCCTTTTGACAGAGGTCTTGAGGAGATTGCTTCTCACTGCTCAGACCGAAAAGTGTAAGTCAACATTACACACCCCACAAGATGCGGGGAGGCGGAATAGGTAAAACAATCATTTTGTTTAAGTTAACATCGACTAACATTACGGATCTTTGCTAAACCATAACTAACAAACTATCTAGAAGTGCTAAACTACTATGATATATGATTATACCTCAAGATACTAGTCCTTCTTGTTCTTGTTGTTCACCTCCTCGTCGGCCTCCTCGACGTAATAGAAGATCCACCCGAGAGTTCCTCCTCCAAGTTTTAACCTCTAACTTGAGGTAACTAAGTGGCTAGGATTACTAATCCAAGTGACCTAGAAGATATAGAAGTGGATTAAGGATCTATTAGTCTTTCTAACCCTTGGGATCTCAACACATGAAAGGATTAGGGTTAGGTTGAAGAAGAGGAGAGCTTGAGGAGAGAGAGTGTGTATGTGAGAATAATATGAATTAATAACTCATTTGTGAATATATGAAGCATGATAATTATCCAAATAATAATATCAACCATGGTTCATTAACTCACTTTGGATGAATCATCTCATGAGTCATTAAAACATTTAATGCAAATAACACATCACCTCTCCACCTCATTTAGTTTAATTCATAAATGAATTAAAATTAAATGAGTCACCTTTCTTCTAGAAGCTTCTCGACTAATTACGAGAATGCCCCTCCCATCCGTATTTACGAAAAACACGGATAAACTGAGATTGTATAAATCCAACAATCGAATACTAGAATCTGGCTTAAACTAAAGCCCACTAGTATAATCTGTCCGAATATCATACGTGCATAAATACACGTATATGTCCGAACCCTGTCGTAAAACCATATGACCTCTATATCGTTTCGCCTGAAGCAGGGAAACCCTCTGTGTGGGACTCTAAAGACTCGACACTACGCTGGCAGTGGGTTTAACCACAGGCCGTAAGCGGTACTAGCTGTACGTAACGGTCCCCAGGTAGATGTCGATAAGAAGGCCGATGAGGAAACTCATCCGAACTCCTACCGAGCCTGATGTGACAATCTCCGTACAGTCCGGTTTGTTCGTCTAAGAATATCGCATATCGGGCCTAGGGGGCGTCAAGCGTCAGTCCCCTAAAAGCGGTATAAGTCGTGTTGGAGTGAAGCCCATTACACCTTGAGAAGCTACTGAAAAACCTACCAGTAAATCTCGCTTGCCCTGGCCAGGGACTTTGCGTAATGGCTCTCCAAACACAGTACGATATCAACTCCCAATACCGGGAGAGACGAATCCTATCTAACCGCCACTGCCTCCAAGTGCTTCGGGACTGCACCCAACTGCTACCTGTTTGCACGACTCCTTTGAGCCGTGGTAGGGTAGCAATCTAAGAACAGTGGGAACACACTCGAGGCGAAGCAGCAGTGTCAAGTCTACGGACTATGCTGTACTCATGTCACCTGGGAACTGTTAACTGACAACGGGTATAATACCAACCAACAGTTCCCTGCGAGTCCTGTCCGGTGTACCCGTAACCCAACGAGCACCTGCATACTATCTCCGGTACAACGTACTAATGGCTGTGGGACAGACCATTTCCCCTGCTGGGACGAGAAGCGTATACACTAGTCTACTCCGGAGTATCGATGCCCTGTCTCGATAATCCTACGACTAGAGACCTGAAAAAGGATGTGCTTGTAGACTACCCAGCCCCCACTAGTGTGACTACCATCACAACACTGGTAGTCAAGCAAGATCCTATGGGCTCTATCAATATGTATTTGGGATATGCTTAAAAGAAACATATACACATATTAAGATAGATATAAACCAAGTAGCATACTATTATGTTGAGCAAGACTGTTAATACAACTGTGAATATCCCAAGCTTCCATTAAGTAATATACAAACTAGTATGATACAATAATGGCCCCTAGGGCATATACACTAATAATCTCCCACTTGCACTAGGGCCATATACTGGCGTATCGAAGACCTATCATCTCGAATAGGCTCTCGAACTGTGTCTGAGGTATGGCATTTGTGAATGGATCTGCAATGTTCTCCTCTGTAGCAACTCTCCGGACCTCGATCTCCCGACGATCTATGATCTCCCTGATCAGATGATACCGCCTTAAGATGTGTCTGGACTTCTGATGAGACCTGGATTCCTTTGCTAAAGCTATAGCGCTGTTGTTGTCAC
This sequence comes from Agapanthus africanus, assembly GCA_030015575.1. Classification (NCBI taxonomy): domain Eukaryota; kingdom Viridiplantae; phylum Streptophyta; class Magnoliopsida; order Asparagales; family Amaryllidaceae; genus Agapanthus; species Agapanthus africanus. Next base: position 325,457,316 of record JASDDO010000004.1, read on the forward strand.
AATACAGCGGTATTGGATCAACAATGGTAGGAACCACCTGAAGTTCTGTTAGGAACTTCTTCATCCAGACTGCTTCTTTTGCAGCATCGTAAGAAGCTATATACTCCGCTTCCATCGTCGAGTCAGCAACGGTGTCCTGCTTGGAACTCTTCCAGCACACCGCCCTTCCATTGAGGGTAAAGACATAACCTGACATGGACTTGGAGTCATCCTTGTCTCTGGAAGCTGGAGTCAAAAAAGCCTTGATCTAGAGGTCTTTTCCGCCGTAAACCAAGAACATATCCTTAGTCCTTCTCGGGTACTTGAGAATGGTCTTTACTGCTATCCCGGTACTTTCGGGGTTGCGGAAACGGCAAAACAAAAATTTTTCTGGACTTGGTAACATGGACCGTAAAAGCCGGATCTTTGCTAAACAATACACTAGCATCCTAACTAGAGATTTATCTACTCAGTTAGGGGTTATACCTCAACTTGAACTCCTTCTCTTCTTGTTGTTCTTCTCCTTGCTTGCTCCAAGGGTTGATCCGGACTTTGGTCGCTCATCTTGAACTCCTTCTCTTCTTGTTGTTCTTCTCCTTGCTCGATCCGAGGGTTGATCCGGACTTTGGTCACCTCCGCGGCCTCCTTGAGTCGAAGACGATCCACCCGAGAGATGTACACCGAGCTCCACCTCGAGCCGAGGTAACTAGGGCAAAGAGATTGCTAATCTAGAAGCCCTAGGATGTGTAGAGAAGATGTATGGATGTGTTTGTCAAGTGGAATCCTTTTTCTCTCAACACATGAGATCAAAGGAAAAATCAAGAGGATGAAGAAGGAGAAGCAACCATGGAAATGTTTCTCATTTCTTTTCTATGAGAGAGAATGAGAATGAGCAAATGAAAAACTTAACCAAGAGAAAACACAACCATGGTTGCAATAATGCAAAAAACATTATCATTACTAATCCCATCAAGATAAAGTTGATGGCTACAAATGACATGACCATTATCATAACAAAAGAAAAAGAAAACCAAAGAATACTTTAGATCTTCTAAGAAGATCCAAGTCAACTTTGGTCAAAAGGTCAACAAAGTCAAGATGGTCAAATGGTCAATGTAATTAGCCATAACAAAATTATCAATGAAAAGATTAGTAAATAATGTCCCCGGCTCATAATGGTTTTGACCAAACGAACTGTCAAAACCCTAATGAGTCCGCCTCAAAATGGTTTTGACCGAAACAACTGTCAAAACCCTAATGAGCCTGCCACATAGCGGTTTTGGCCGAACCAACTGCCAAAACCCTAATGAGGCACCTCCTCCTTCATCGTTCCGGAAAACTGTGCATACACACCTGCATCCGTATTCCGTAGAATGCGGATGCGCAGAAGACAAAACAAATCCATCCATGCAATACTAGGATCCGGCTTAAACCAAAGCCCACTAGTATTGCCTGCCCGAACTCCACACGCACACAAGTGTACGTAAGTGATCGCAGCCCTGCCGTAAAACCATACGGCCTCTACACGTTTCGCTCAGTGCAGGGAAACTCTCTGTGTGGGACTCTAAAGACTCGACACTATGCTGGCAGTGGGTTTAACCACAGACCGCAAGCGGCACTAGCTGTACGTAACGGTCCCCAGGTAGATGTCGATAAGAAGGCCGATGAGGTAAACCCATCCGAACTCCTACTGAGCCTGTATGTGACAATCTCCGTACAGTCCGGTCTGTTCGTCTGATACATCGTATGGCGGGCCTAGGGAGGCGGTAAACGTCAGTCCCCTAATAGCGGTACAAGTCGTGTCGGAGTGAAGCCCAATACACCCTGAGATAACAGTGGAAACCTACCAGTATATCTCGCTTGCCCTGGCCAGGGACTACTCGTGTAATGGCTCTCCTAGACACAGCGCGATGTCAACCCCCAATACCGGGAGAGACGAATCCTGTCTAACCGTCACTGCCTCCAAGTGCTTCGGGACTGCTCCCAACTACTACCTGTTTGCACGACTCAGTAGAGCCGTGGTAGGGTAGTAATCAAAGAACAGTGGGAACACACTCGAGGCGAAGTGACAGTGTCAAGTCAGCGGACTAAGCTGTACTCATGTCACCTGGGAACTGATAACTGACGATAGGTATAATACCAACCATCAGTTCCCGACGAGTCCTGTCCAGTGTACTCGTAACCTAACGAGCACCCGTATACTATCTCAAGTACGACGTACCGACGGCTGTGGGACAGACCGTCTCCCGTGCTGGGATGAGAAGCGCATACGCTAGTCTACTCCGGAGTATCGATGCCCTATCTCGATACTCCCACGACTAGGGACGTGTATAAGGATGTGCTTGTAGATTACCCAGCCCCCACGAGTGTGATCGCCATCACAACGCCGGTAATCAAGCAAAGATCCTAAGGGCTCTACTAATGCTACTAATGCGTATAGGTGATATAATAAATAAACACAAATGTACACATTAAAGCAGAGACAAACCAAGTAGCATACTACTATATTGAGCAAGATTGTCTGTACAACTGTGAATATCCCAAGCTTCCATCAAGTAATATACATACTAGTATGATACAGTAATGGCCTCTAGGGCATATACACTAACAATCTCCCACTAGCACTAAGGCCATGTACTGGCGTATCGAAGACCTATCATCTCGATCAGCCGCTCGAACTGAGTCTGGGGTAAAGCCTTTGTGAATGGGTCCGCAGTGTTGTCCTTTGTGTCCACTCTCCGCACCTCGATCTCCTGTCGATCAATGATCTCCCTGATCAGGTGATACCGCCTTAAGATGTGCCTGGATTTCTGATGGGACCTTGGTTCCTTCGCTAAAGCTATAGCCCCATTGTTATCGCAATACAAAGGTATTGGGTCAACAATGGACGGAACCACCTGAAGTTCACTAATGAACTTCTTTATCCAGACTGCCTCTTTTGCGGCATCGCTTGTAGCAATGTATTCAGCCTCCATCGTCGAGTCTGCGACGGTATCCTGCTTGGAACTCCTCCAACATACCGCCCCTCCGTTGAGGGTAAACACAAAACCCGAGACGGACTTGCTGTCATCTTTGTCACTCTGGAAGCTTGAATCGGTAAAGGACTCGACCCTGAGGTCTCCATTACCGTAAACCAGGAACATCTCCTTAGTCCTTCTCAGGCACTTGAGAATGTTCTTTACTGCTGTCCAGTGGTCCTCCCCTGGGTCTGACTGATACCGGCTTACCGCACTCAGCGCGTAAGCTACATCTGGTCTTGTACATAGCATCGCATACATTATAGATCCTACCGTCGAAGCGTAGGGTATAGTGCTCATGCGAACCCTCTCCTCGTCGATCTTAGGAGACATCTTCTTGGAGAGGGTAATTCCGTGCAATGCGGGTATGTTACCGCACTTGGAACCCTCCATACTAAATCTCTTTAGTATGGTCTCTATGTACCTGGACTGCGAAAGTCCCAGCAGTCTCTTGGATCTATCTCTATAGATCTTGATCCCCAGAATGTACGAGGCATCACCCAGGTCCTTCATGGAGAACCTTTGTGACAAAAATAGCTTGACCGATTGTAGCATAGGAATATCATTTCCTATCAAAAGAATGTCGTCCACGTACGAGACTAGGAATACGACAGTTCGTCCTACAATCTTCTTATAAACACAGGGTTCATCTTCGTTCTTGATGAAATCAAATTCCTTGATTGCCTCATCAAAACAGATGTTCCAGCTCCGCGATGCCTGCTTTAATCCATAAATGGATTTAAGCAACTTGCACACCTTCCCGCTGCTCCCACTGTCTACGAAACCTTCTGGTTGATCCATGTAAACGCACTCTTCCAAACAACCGTTTAGGAAAGCCGTTTTAACATCCATCTGCCAGATTTCATAGTCATGGAAGGCAGCAATGGCAAGTAGGATCCGAATGGATTTGAGCATAGCCACCGGAGAAAAAGTTTCATCATAGTCCAAACCAGGTCTTTGACGAAAACCTTTTGCAACGAGTCTAGCTTTATAGGTTTCCACCTGCCCATCTACACCAAGTTTCCTTTTGTAGATCCATTTGCATCCAACGGGTTTTACCCCAGGTGGAGCAATATCCAAGGTCCACACTTTATTGGCGTACATAGACTCCATTTCGGATTGCATTGCTTCCTGCCACTTATCAGAGTCCCTACTGATAATGGCCTGCCTGAAACTGGTAGGGTCATCTTCTTCCAAGATGCAATCCTCTCGATCCCCGTCTATGAGAAAACCGTAGTATCTCTCGGGCGGATGAGAAATCCTACCAGATCTGCGGAGTGGCTGAGTTCGTTTTATTGAATTTTCTGGTTCTGCTAAATCCTCAGTTTGAGTTTGTGGATCAGATATTTCATCCAGTTCTACCGTGCTCCCACTTATTTCTTTTGCAAGAAATTGCCACTCTAAAAAGGTGGCGCGGCGAGCAACGAACACCTTCTGTTCCTCAGTGTGGTAGAATAGATATCCCAGAGAATTTCTAGGATATCCCACAAACTTGCATAAAACTGACCGTGCCTCAAGCTTGTCCGGTTTTTGTACTTTTACATAGGCCGGACAACCCCATATCTTAATTCGTCCGAGATATGGTTTCTTACCACTCCATATTTCATATGGAGTCTTAGGCACAGATTTAGACGGAACCTGATTCAGTAAGTATGCCGCTGTATCTAGCGCAAGTCCCCAGAATGAAAGAGGTAACTCAGCATTACTCATCATGGATCGAACCATATCCAATAGGGTACGATTCCTTCTCTCCGATACACCGTTGTGCTGTGGTGTATAAGGAGGAGTAAGCTGAGAGAGAATACCATTCTCTTTTAAGTAATCTCGGAATTCCGTGCTTAAGTACTCCCCTCCTCTATCAGACCGGAGGATCTTGATACTTTTGCCTGTTTGGTTCTCTACTTCGTTTCTGAATTCCTTGAATTTCTCAAAAGTTTCAGATTTGTGTTTCATCAGATACACATATCCGAACCTAGAGAGATCGTCAGTGAATGTGATGAAGTATGAGAACCCACCCCTTGCATGTATAGACATCGGACCACACACATCACTGTGTATGAGTCCCAAGAGCTCTGCTGCTCTTTCTCCATGTCCGGTGAACGGAGATTTGGTCATCTTCCCTTTGAGACAAGACTGACAAGTTTCATAAGATGAAAACTCGAACGCATTCAAGAGTCCATCTTTATGCAACTTACTCAGTCTTTTCTCTCCGATATGACCAAGTCTACAATGCCACAAGTAGGATTCATTCGTATCTGAATTCTTCCTCTTGCGTGTGTTTTGTATATTGAGAACTGTATTCTGATTTAGAACGTAGATACCATTATACAGTGTACCCTCTGCAACCAGTACCTTATGAAGGTAAATGTTCATGATATTCTTTTCAAGTACAAAGTTATATCCATCTTTATCGAGTAAAGAAACTGATATGATGTTGCAAACCATGGAGGGTACATAGTAGCAATCGTTCAAAATCATAGTCTTGCCATTTGGCAATACTAGGTGATATTCACCGACGGCTGCCGCATTAACTTGTGCTCCGTTCGCTACTCTGAGCGACATATCACCCGGTGCAACTTTCCTACTTTTTCTCAGTCCCTGCAATAAATTACAGATATGAGATCCTGATCCGGTATCAAGTACCCAGGAGGTAGGGCTGACCGTAAAACAGTTCTCAATTACAAGAACACCTGAAGTAGATGCAAAGCCATGCTTCTTCTTCAACTGGGTATCCTGGAAATCCATACAATCCCCTTTCCCTTTCTCATACTCATGACTGTTGTCACAAGTTAGAGCTGAACCAACTTTCCCCAGTCCCGAATAAGAATTCGGATCGGTCAAGCGATACATTTTATTATCTTGATTAGGGCGTGAAAAGGTTGCTGCCTGGAGAGAGAGAAAAAGAAACACTCAGCGTATGCTCTTGCAAGATTAGATTGGTTTATTAATTTATCTAACCAGGATGTCTCCCACTGTTTACTCAAATTCTTCTTAAAACCTTTTTAAAAGAAGAACTAGCCGGGTTTTAATTCACGTCACAATACTTGCTTAACCTTTCAGCCAGGCTAGTGTCGGTACTTCGAGGGAGGTTTTCCAACGCTTTCGCGAAGTTCCTTAATTAAAGAACCTCTTTTCCCTGGGGGCGTAACCCCGCTAACACCTTTCTAGACACCTACTAGGTTTATAGCATTGATTGTTAAGTGAAATAATCTCCCGAGAGTAATCCAACTCATCAGTGGGATCGGGATCCAACTATCATAGTGTGATGACCTAGATGGAATCCACTCTAGTCACTACACTCCAGAAGGTATGCTAAATCTGCAGGTTTCAGTACTTTTGAAACTCCCGATGTGGTTTTTGCCTCCTAACGATTCATGACCTTGACAATGCCAACATATCATGAACTGTTAGTCAAGTTCGGCCCGTCATTATCTTGATTAACTTAGACCCACCCGCACAACTCTTGACAATGCCAACATAGCTATGCGACTGTCCTAAATTTCCTGAAAAAATAAGGCTGCAAACAAGCAATACTTAGCTACCGATCACTACGCCTTGACAATGCCAAAATACGTAGCTCGAATACTAAGTAGTACTTGTAGGAAATGACGGAGGGCTACGGCTGGGTTTTTGGCGAAAAACCCGTTAACGTAATGAACTTGATATCGTTGAAGGAACGTGATACACCTTTTTGAAAATATAGTGGCGAAAACTTTTGCTAAAGAGGTCACTCCCTGTGAAGGGATCTCGGCTCTTTCCTCGTCGAATGAGGTGCAGGATATTCCAAACTGAATACCTCAATGCAAAGCAAGAATAATCGACTATAGTGAAGTTATTATCCTGACGCAAACTTTTGTCCAAGGGGTCACTCCCGATGAAGGGATCTCGGCTCTTGCCTCGTCGACTGAGGTGCTGGGCATTCATAACCGAATACCTCGATGCAAAACAAAAATTGAACGTCCTTGCAATAACAGCTTTTTGAAAAACTTGTTCCAACAACGTCTTTTAGGTTTATTTTCTTGCATTAGTTCTTTTAATACGTCCCATCATTTAAATCCTACCATTGCAGAAAACAACCAAAATATGACGTACGCTTATGCCATTCGCATTCGCCACGGGGCCCCGTCATCACCCGTTAGGTTACTTAACTAACGACAGAGCGGGGGATGGGCTAGCGCTGCTATAAAACATAAGCAACGCCTAAATAGTTATTATATATAGATATACAACAATGATAGCCAATCCAGATCACAGATGAACACTTTGGATATACTAGGAACCCGCGATTCGTTCGAGCCTGCAACGAAAAAGCGGATTACACGGTCGCGATGAATAGCCAATACCCCACCCAAGACCCCTACGGGTGCGGCAAACTACCCGCCAAGTACCCGAAGCGAAGCAACCTCCTCAACGCCATGAGTAGGCCACTCGGCACTTCGAGATACCCGGTAGTTTGTGCACCCCCTCCATGGGTCTATCCTAGGAGCAAAAACAGTAAAAAGAATTATACAATGACAGCTACAACCCCGACCCGGTTGTGCGGCCATACAAATAATATTACATCAATTTACAAATTTATTACATGAATGAAAGAAAAAGAAACTCTCATCTCACATCCACCCCGGCTATTCATCCGCGACAATCCAACGAGTTCATATACACAAACCATCAACATCAAACACAGATCACAGATATGTATAACCCCGACTAATCGACATATAGCGATTAGCCGACGTTCAATACATATGAACATCACAGATATAACCTTTATAGTCAAAGCGTATTGAAGTTCGGAAAATACGGATTTATAGGCCCCCAAAAACAAATTTCTATTCTGGAAAATCTGGGAACATATAAACCATCTTAAAATTCCTAAAACCAAGTCAGAAATACACTGCACCAAAATCGACCCAGTGACTCACCAAGATGGCCGCGGTTCCGCGGCAATAGCTTGCTATTGCCGCGGAAACGCGGCTCTTTGGTCGAGTTGCTGGCTCGTTTTTGGTGGCTTTCTTCTAAAAACCCTGAGATGATTTTTGGAGTATCACAAATTTTGTTTTGACCAGAAAAACTTTTAACAGAAACTTAGGGTTTTCGAAACTCGGTTATTCGATTTTTCCGTTTCGAACTTCGATACACTTCACTACCTAGCTAGTTTATGTTTAGTTAGTCTCTGATACCACTGTTAGGTCCACGTTACCTCTCCCAGGTACTTTCGGGGTTGCGGAAACGGTAAAACAAAAATTTTTCTGGACTTGGTAACATGGACCGTAAAAGCGGATCTTTGCTAAACAATACACTAGCATCCTAACTAGAGATTTATCTACTCGGTTAGGGGTTATACCTCAACTTGAACTCCTTCTCTTCTTGTTGTTCTTCTCCTTGCTTGCTCCAAGGGTTGATCCGGACTTTGGTCGCTCATCTTGAACTCCTTCTCTTCTTGTTGTTCTTCTCCTTGCTCGCTCCGAGGGTTGATCCGACTTTGGTCACCTCCGCGGCCTCCTTGAGTCGAAGACGATCCACCCGAGAGATGTACACCGAGCTCCACCTCGAGCCGAGGTAACTAGGGCAAAGAGATTGCTAATCTAGAAGCCCTAGGATGTGTGGAGAAGATGTATGGATGTGTTTGTCAAGTGGAATCCTTTTTCTCTCAACACATGAGATCAAAGGAAAAATCAAGAGGATGAAGAAGGAGAAGCAACCATGGAAATGTTTCTCATTTCTTTTCTATGAGAGAGAATGAGAATGAGCAAATGAAAAACTTAACCAAGAGAAAACACAACCATGGTTGCAATAATGCAAAAAACATTATCATTACTAATCCCATCAAGATAAAGTTGATGGCTACAAATGACATGACCATTATCATAACAAAAGAAAAAGAAAACCAAAGAATACTTTAGATCTTCTAAGAAGATCCAAGTCAACTTTGGTCATATGGTCAACAAAGTCAAGATGGTCAAATGGTCAATGTAATTAGCCATAACAAAATTATCAATGAAAAGATTAGTAAATAATGTCCCCGGCTCATAATGGTTTTGACCAAACGAACTGTCAAAACCCTAATGAGTCCGCCTCAAAATGGTTTTGACCGAAACAACTGTCAAAACCCTAATGAGCCTGCCACATAGCGGTTTTGGCCGAACCAACTGCCAAAACCCTAATGAGGCACCTCCTCCTTCATCGCTCCGAAAACTGTGCATACACACCTGCATCCGTATTCCGTAGAATGCGGATGCGCAGAAGACAAAACAAATCCATCCATGCAATACTAGGATCCGGCTTAAACCAAAGCCCACTAGTATTGCCTGCCCGAACACCACACGCACACAAGTGTACGTAAATGATCGCAGCCCTGCCGTAAAACCATACGCCTCTACACGTTTCGCTCAGTGCAGGGAAACTCTCTGTGTGGGACTCTAAAGACTCGACACTACGCTGGCAGTGGGTTTAACCACAGACCGCAAGCGGCACTAGCTGTACGTAACGGTCCCCAATTAGATGTCGATAAGAAGGCCGATGAGGTAAACCCATCCGAACTCCTACTGAGCCTGTATGTGACAATCTCGTACAGTCCGGTCTGTTCGTCTGATACATCGCATGGCGGGCCTAGGGGGCGGTAAACGTCAGTCCCCTAATAGCGGTACAAGTCGTGTCGGAGTGAAGCCCAATACACCCTGAGATAACACTGGAAACCTACCAGTATATCTCGCTTGCCCTGGCCAGGGACTACTCGTGTAATGGCTCTCCTAGACACAGCGCGATGTCAACCCCCAATACCGGGAGAGACGAATCCTGTCTAACCGTCACTGCCTCCAAGTGCTTCGGGACTGCTCCCAACTACTACCTGTTTGCACGACTCAGTAGAGCCGTGGTAGGGTAGTAATCAAAGAACAGTGGGAACACACTCGAGGCGAAGTGACAGTGTCAAGTCAGCGGACTAAGCTGTACTCATGTCACCTGGGAACTGATAACTGACGATAGGTATAATACCAACCATCAGTTCCCGACGAGTCCTGTCCAGTGTACTCGTAACCTAACGAGCACCCGTATACTATCTTAAGTACGACGTACCGACGGCTGTGGACAGACCGTCTCCCGTGCTGGGATGAGAAACGCATACGCTAGTCTACTCCGGAGTATCGATGCCCTATCTCGATACTCCCACGACTAGGGACGTGTATAAGGATGTGCTTGTAGATTACCCAGCCCCCACGAGTGTGATCGCCATCACAACGCCGGTAATCAAGCAAAGATCCTAAGGGCTCTACTAATGCGTATAGGTGATATAATAAATAAACACACATGTACACATTAAAGCAGAGACAAACCAAGTAGCATACTACTATATTGAGCAAGATTGTCTGTACAACTGTGAATATCCCAAGCTTCCATCAAGTAATATACATACTAGTATGATACAGTAATGGCCTCTTAGGGCATATACACTAACAGATATGGGATCATCCATCGCCCATCTCATGGGTCGAGAAGCGTATACGCTAGTCTACACTGGTATATCGATGCCCCGTCTCGATATACCCACGACTAAGGACCTTGAAGGATGTACTTATGGACTACCATGTCCCCACTAGTATGATCCGCATCAAAGTACAGGTAGTCTAGTACACATTCTAAGGGCTTTACCAATATGTAACCATAAGACAGTATCAAGAGACAAGTATACATGTTAAGATAAAGAGCAACCAGATAGCATACTATCATGTCGAGCAAGAAAGTCATCTCTATATATGTCCAAGCATCCAATATAATATACATCATCTGTACAATACTGGCCTCTAGGGCATACATACAACTAACAATCTCCACTTGCACTAGGGCCAGCTGCTGTAGTATCGCATACCGAGCATCCTGAAGAGTCTCTCAAACTGTATCTGGGGAATGGCCTTCGTGAGTGGATCCGCTGTGTTATTCTTCGTGTCAACCCTCCTGACCTCGATCTCCGGCGATCAACTATCTCGCGGATCAGGTGATATCGCCTCAGAATATGCCTGGATCGCTGATGGGACCTGGGTTCCTTGGCCAAAGCCACCGCTCCATTGTTATCGCAATACAAAGGTATTGGATTCTCAATGGATGGAACCACTCTAAGTTCAGTAATGAACTTCTTGATCCAGACAGCCTCTTTGGCAGCATCGTTGGCAGCGATGTATTCAGCCTCTATCGTCGAGTCTGCCACGGTTTCCTGCTTGGAACTCTTCCAGCTAACCGCCCCTCCGTAAAGGGTAAAGACAAATCCCGACTGCGACTTAGAGTCGTCCTTATCACTCTGGAAGCTCGAATCGGTAAAGGACTCTACTTGGAGTTCTCCGTTACCATACACCAAGAGCATCTCTTTAGCCCTTCGCAAGTACTTGAGAATGCTCTTCACAGCTGTCCAGTGACTCTCTCCAGATCAGCTTGATACCTGCTCACTACACTTAGTGAGTATGCTACATCGGGTCTGGTAGATAGCATCGCGTACATGATAGAGCCTACAGCCGAAGCATAGGGTATCCCTTGCATGCGAGCTCTCTCCAAATCAGTCTTGGGAGACATCTCTTTGGAGAGTGACTCCAGAGATCGTGGGTAAGTTCCCACGATTGGATTCTTCCATACTAAACCTCTTTAGTATGGTGTCAATGTACCTGGATTGGGACAATCCCAATAGCCGTTTGGATCTATCTCTATAGATCCTAATTCCCAATATGCAGGAGGCATCACCAAGATCTTTCATTGAGAATCTTTGTGATAAGAAGAGCTTGACCGATTGCAGCATAGGAATGTCATTTCCTATCAAGAGTATGTCGTCCACGTACAATACGAGGAAGACAACCATACTCTCTGCTACCTTCTTGTAGATACAAGGTTCATCTACGTTTTTGACGAAATCAAACTCTTTGATAACGACGTCAAAGCAGATGTTCCAACTCCGCGATACTTGCTTTAATCCATAAATGGATTTAAGCAGCTTGCACACCTTCCCGCTGCTCCCACTGTCTACGAAGCCCTCTGGCTGAGTCATGTACACGCACTCTTCTAAATCACCGTTTAGAAAGGCGGTCTTAACATCCATTTGCCAGATTTCGTAGTCATGATATGCAGCGATGGCAAGTATGATCCGGATGGATTTAAGCATAGCCACTGGAGAAAAGGTCTCGTCATAGTCCACACCTGGTCTTTGACGAAAACCCTTTGCAACAAGTCTAGCTTTGAAAGTCTCCACTTTCCCATCTACACCAAGTTTTTTCTTGAAGATCCACTTGCTCCCAATGGGTTTTACCCCTTCAGGAGCATCTTCCAAAGTCCATACTTTGTTGGTGTACATGGATTCCATCTCGGACCGCATAGCATCCAGCCATTTCACTGAGTCCCCACTCATGATGGCCTGCTCGAAGCTAGTTGGGTCATCATCCTCCATGATGCAATCCTCGCTGCCACCATCCATGAGAAAACCGTAGTATCTCTCAGGTTGGCGAGGAACCCTACTAGATTGGCGGAGAGGCTGAGGTTCGTTGGGAGCTACTGAATCCTCTGGTTCCACTAAATCTTCTGTCGTAGTCTGTAATGCTGGAACCTCTTCCAGTTCTACCTCCTTGCCACTAATCTCTTTTTCAAGAAATTCCTTTCTAAAAAGGTGGCATGTCGAGAAACGAACACCTTTTGTTCCTCGGTGTGGTAGAAGATATACCCGCGCGAATGTTTGGGATATCCAATAAACTTACACAGAATGGACCTTGCCGCGAGTTTGTCCGGATTCTGCGTTTTTACATATTCCGGACAACCCCATATCTTAACATAATTAAGACATGGTCTCTTTCCTTTCCATATCTCATATGGAGTGGTTGGCACGGATTTGGTGGGAACCATATTCAATAGGTCTGCAGCTGTTTCCAGTGCATACCCCCAGAAGGAAATAGGCAACTCAGCTGTGCTCATCATAGAGCGCACCATATCTAATAGGGTGCGGTTCCTCCGTTCCGATACACCGTTGTGCTGTGGTGTATATGGAGGAGTCAGCTGAGAGAGAATCCCGTTCTCTTTTAGGAAGTCCAGGAATTCATTGCTCAAGTATTCACCTCCTCGATCAGATCGAAGGATTTTAATACTTTTTCGGTTTGGTTCTCGACTTCTTGTTTATATTCTCTAAATTCTCAAAAGCTTCTGATTTGTGTTTCATCAGGAACACATATCCGAATCTAGAGAGATCGTCAGTGAATGTAATGAAGTATGCAGAACCATTCCTGGCATGTGTAGACATTGGACCGCATACATCACTATGCACCAGTCCCAAGAGTTCCGTAACTCTTTCTCCGTGTCCCGTAAACGGAGTTTTGGTCATCTTGCCTTTGAGACATGACTGGCAAGTGTCATAAGATGATAATTCAAACGGATTCAAATATCCATCCTTATGCAACTTAGCTAGTCGTGTCGCATTGATGTGACCCAGTCTATAATGCCACAAGAAGGATTCGTTCAGTTCTGAACTCTTCCTCTTGTGTGTGTTTGTTATACTTAGAACTGTTGATTGATTTAGAACATAAATGCCATTGCACAACGTGCCTGATCCAACCAACTTTTGGTTACGGAAAATGTTCATAACATATCCTGTAATACAAAATTATATCTCTCTTTACTCAACAAAGAAACCGATATAATGTTGCATATCAGGTTCGGCATGTAATATCATTCGTTCAGAATCAATGTATTACCAGTTGGTAATGCAAGGTGATATTCCCCGACGGTCTTAGCTGCAACAATTGCACCATTTCCAACTCTTATGTCTTTATCACCTTCTCCAAGCTCTCTACCTTTCTTAAGCCCATGTAACCGATTACATATATGGGATCCTGACCCGGTATCTAATACCCAGGACGTAGGGCAAATGGAGAAACAGTTCTCTGTAACGAACACACCCGAAGAAAATGCATCATCATGTACTTTCTTCATTCGGGTGGCATGGGAATCCTGGTATTCCCCTATGTCCTGTTCAGTCCTATAACTCTTATAAGATAGAACGGAACCAACGTTCCCCAGCACAGTATAACATGCGGGTTCAGTCAATACATCCATATTATTATCTTGATTAAGGCATGACATGGTCGCTACCTGGAGAGAGAGAGAAGAAAACACTTTAGCGTATGCTCTTGCAAGATCAGATTGGTTTATTATCTTATCTAATCAGGATGGCTCCCACTGTTTTTATCAAATCTTCCTTCAAACCTTAAAAGGAAAGACTAGCCGGGATTAATTACACCCTACAACTTCGCCGATCTTTCAGCCAGGCCAGTGTCGGTACTTTGAGGGAGGTTCACCGTGCTTTCGCACGGACCTAATTAAAGTAAACCTCGTTTTCCCAGAGGCGTAACCCTATTGACACCTTTCTAGACACCTACTTGATTGGCTAATTGTCCTGTGTAAAACTCTCCCGGGAGTAACAATTACTCGCAGTGGGTATCGGGATCCAACTATCTCATAGAAGGTATGCAATCTCATTGCAAATTTCAACACTTGAAATTCCCGATAATATTTTTCCCCTAGCGTCCCATGGCCTTGACGCAGGCCAACAAACCATAGTGCGCTAGTCAAGTTCAACCCGTCATTTCTTGATTGAATTATACCCACCCATACGGCCCTTGACGCAGGCCAACAAAGTCGCACGACTACCCTAATCCAATCTGCATCATATGTACAAACAGATAAATACTAGTTAGCTACCGCTCACTACGCCTTGACGCAGGCCAACAAACGTAGTGCGAATACTAAGTAGGACTTATCTGAAATGACGGAGGGCTACGACAGGTTTTTCTGAAAACCTATTGCGTAATGATCTTGATATCGTTGTAGAATCAAATGAATTTTGAAATGGAGTGATTTGAGGCTTTCATTAGTTTTGCTAAAGAGGTCACTCCCGGTGAAGGGATCTCGGCTCTTTCCTCATCGAATAAAGTGCAGGATATATCGTATATATCACTGTGCAAAGCAAAACTTCAAAAGCAATCAAAAACCAAACCGAGTTTTGTAGCATCTGCTAGTTTTGCTAAAGAGGTCACTCCCGGTGAAGGGATCTCGGCTCTTTCCTCATCGAATAAGGTGCAGGGTATATCATATATACCGCTATGCAAAGCAAAAATTGTAGCTACCCTTTTTATTTAAAATTTGATTCTACAACATCTTTTAGGTTTCTTTTCTTTCATTAATCACATTAATGAAGTCCCATCATTTAAGTCACCTAAACATCACAAATAAATACGACGTACACTTATGCCATCCGCATTCGCCTCGATGTCCCCTCGTGCATCGTTAGGTTAGGTAACTAACGACAGAGCAGGGCAGGGCTAGTGCGGGTGTAAAACATAAGTAACGTCTATATAATATATCATATATACTATATAAAGTATCTATCACAGTACATCACATGATCACATCACAGATATCGCAGCAGAAACATAGATATAATGTGGGATATACTAGGACGTCCGTATTTAGTATTTAGCCAACAATAGAAAATACGGATTCCACAGTCGCGATGAATAGCCACGCCCACACCCTGGACCCCTACGAGAGCGGCAAGCGACCCTACCAATTCTGGAGTTTAGGAGACCCGGTCTCGACTCCTCGAGATGGCCTCCCACTGAACCCCAGAACCCGGTCGCCCGTGCTCCCCCTCCTTGGGTCCATCCTAATGCGGAAATGTAAATAATATACAACACTGGTGGCATCGATCTCAACCCGGAAGTGCCCCAAATAAAAGAATATTACATTACATTTGAATTTACATGAATGAAAATATAAAACTCTCATCTCACATAAAAACCCTCGGCTATTCAATCACGACAATCCTGCACATCATATCTCAGCAACACATAATATCATATATCATCAACGTAAGTAAGTATGCGTACCCCAATTGTCGTTGATGTATAGCAACGAAACCGGCGATATCGACATACTACACTTACGGTCACAGAAAAGAAAGTGTAAAACTGCAATATTTGGAATCCACATTCTCTTTAGACATCATAAATGCGAAATATCACATACTTCGTATTTCATGTCCAACTATATGAATTCCACATATTGCATCACATTCCAGATAAATAGACGGTATTAAAGTTTTCGAACGAACGATCAAATACCCAAGATTCGCTAAAGCTCAACACTTGAGCGGAGTTCAAAAACCCGGAGTGTGACACAGTAGTAGCGGTCCAGCCGTAGAAGGGTCAGGCCAACGCCTCACATGTGGCACGCCGTACTGCCCCAAACCCTAAGGTTCAAAGGGCAGTTCAAGACGGTCACATAATCGAGTTAAGGTTTGTTGTCTTCTAGAGGGTCCACCACAAAACTTGCACGTATCTCCAAAATATTTAAACCCCGTGAAAAGTGAGCAAATGATACTCGTTCAAACACTTCAATACTTTCTAATTTATCCGGAAAAGCAAAACAAAATTAAATTCTCCGATCGAATCGACGATAACAAAATGAACCCCTGAATACTCAACACTTGAGTCAAATTAAAAATACCCAGAAAATATGAATCACAGAACCAAGAATTACTGTGCAAACCAACTTCCAATGTCTCACTGTACGGCCGCGGTTCCGCGGCACAAGCAGGGTATTGCCGCGGAACCGCGGCGGTCCGTACAGACCACGTGATCATTTTTGCGCCGTAATTCTTAGAAATCCCTGATGTATTTTTTAAGAATTTTTAATTCACAAAAATCCCAGATTTTAAAAATTGTCCAGAGAGGGGTTGATTTTGTCGATATCGGGTTCGGTCGGGGTTTTAACTTCGTTAAAGTGTCGCCTAATGTTCTAGGTCGGCTCTGATACCAATGAAGGGTTAGCCTAGCACCTCATGAAGGGTTTGGAAGTATCACATGTACCAAAGATTGAATTTTTAGGGTGCTAAGTTAACATACAAAGGATCGATCCTAGAAAAATTAGGGTTTCAAAATATGCATATCATCTCATGAAAGAAAAACTAGGGTTTTGAGAGTACAACCTTTGTAGATCCCTACGCTAGACTACTTGGCTACTTGGGGTTTGGAAAAGCTCCGCTTGAACTCCTCTAGGTCGCCGATGATCCACCCGGAGTCCGCTTTGTCCAAGCTTGCAACTTCACCCGATCAAGAGAATGAAATGAAGCTAACACTCCAAACAAGTGGGCTAGACTTGTGTAGAATGGTGTTGTGGTTCTCTTTCTCACTTCAAAATCCTAACTTGATGAGTATATTGCTCACTACAAAAATATAGAGAGCAAATGAGAGAGGAAGAAGAAGATGATGGCTATTCTTTTACAAGAGTGAAAAGAATAACTCTTGTTTTAGAAAAATGAAAATATATGTATATATATTTTCTTGTTCTCATCTCAAACCATGGTTAAACAATGAATATATTATTGAACTTGAGTTAAAACACAAAAGAAAAGTTTACCCAAGGTTAAAAGGTGGGTGAGGATGGTTAGGTCAAAAGAAGAGTATAGAAACAAATCAATGATAACCATTTCCCTTTTTCCTTTTAGTTTTAAATCAAATGCAATAAAATCCATATATAAAACCATGGTGTGAGTCTTATATTGCCACCATTTTCATGTCTGTACAACCATGAAGGATGTATGTATGTGTGTATGTACATCCATATGTGTATGAATCTATAAAGAAAGCATACATGCATGCATACATCCATCAAACTCAAGAAAGGATTTCAAGTGAGAAACTAATGGTTAAATGATAAATCAACACTTGATTTATCAATCCGTCTATATCACATACGACCCCTACCAAAAGCAAGCCGCCCGATCAATATACGGTATCCTATACGCGCATTTCAATCGGGTCCATGCGCATATCGCATACGCGCACCACAACGTTTCGCCTGGACTAGGTAACTCCTTTGTGGGACTCTAAGACTCGTCAATACGCCGGCAGTGGGTGATGATCATATCAAGCACCCCCAAGCCGCAAGCAGTCAGCTAAACGTAACGGCCACCCGGGTATTGAGCGATCAGAAGAGAACAAGCGAACCTGCTACAACTCCCGTCGAGCCAACCGGCAACACTACCGTGCAGCCCGGTCTCTTCGTCTGATATGTCGCATATCAAGTCTAAGGGTGGTAAACGTCAGACCCCAATAACCGATAAGTCGTGCCGAAATGAGGCTCATAACGGGTGGAGAAACTACTGGTAACACTTACCGGTAAATCTCTAATCAGCCCTGGCCAGGGACTTCCCTGTTACGGACAATCGAGCACAGTGCAACATCAACCCCCAATACCGGGAGAGACGAAACCCCTCCTATCGCTCATTGCCTCCATGTGACTCAGGACTGTACCCAAAAACCACCGTTTTGCACGCCCTTATGGACGTGGTAAGGTGGAAATCAAAGCACAGTGGGAATCACACAAGACTCCATGACGATCTCGGGTCTACAGACTAACCTGCACAAGTGTCACCTGAGAACTGCCATCTGACGTGAGGTATAATACCATCTGGGAGTTCTCGGCGAGTCCGTCCAGTGTACCCAGTCTCCACTGAGCACCCGTATACCTTCTCTGATGTCAAACACCAATGGATATGGGATCATGCATCGCCCATCTCATGGGTCGAGAAGCGTATACGCTAGTCTACACTGGTATATCGATGCCCCGTCTCGATATACCCATGACTAGGGACCTTGAAGGATGTACTTATGGACTACCATGTCCCCACTAGTATGATCCGCATCATAGTCCAGGTAGTCAAGTACACATCCTAAGGGCTTTACCAACATGTAACCATAAGACAGTATAAAAAGACAAGTATACATGTTAAGATAAAGAGCAACCAGATAGCATACTATCATGTCGAGCAAGAAAGTCATCTCTATATATGTCCAAGCATCCAATATAATATACATCATCTGTACAATACTGGCCTCTAGGGCATACATACAACTAACACCTCCTTAGTGTGCCTAGTAACCCTACAGTGGTATCAGAGCCTAGCTAGAGCATTAGGCGATGTGTTTACGGAGTTAAAACCCCGATCGAACCCGGAATTGACAAAATAAAACCCTCTCTGTACATTTTTTAAAATCTGGGAATTTTCTGAATTAAAAATGCTTAAAAAAATCAGCAGGAAATTATAAGAAACACTGTGCAAAACGACCACGTGTTGCGCCCAAAGCGTCGTGGAACCGCGGCACGAGCATGGCTCCTGCGGCGGTCCCGCGGCCAAAAGATGACGTCACAATTTTCTTTTTGCACAGTAATGTTTCTATTTCATTTACTGATATTTTATGGGTATTTTTATCTGACTCAAGTGTTGAGTATTTTGGGGTTTATTTTGTAGTCGTTGTTTCGATCGGAATTTTTAATTTCGTTGGGTTTTCCGGATTATTTTAGAATATGTTAAAAAAGTTTGACCGGATATAAATACCCACTTTTTCCCCTGTCGGGAAATTTCCAAGTGTTGGATCTTTCCGTAGTTTAAAGACGTTCTAAGTAGTGCAAGTAACGCGATGGACCCTCTAGAAGACAACAAACCTTAACTCGATTATGTGACCGTCTTGAACTGCCCTTTGAACCTTCGGGTTTGGGACAGTACGGCGTGCCACATGTGAGGCGTTGGGTTGACTCTTCTACGGCTGGACCGTTGGTACTGTGGCATGAAATGGATGTTTTTAGACTTATTTCATGTGCTGAGCTTTTCGGGAAAACTTGGGTGTTTGATTATTCGATCAGAAAGTTTAACATTGTCTATTTATCTGGAATGTGATACAATATTTGGAATCAACAAGTAGTTATGAGATAACTGAATGAATGTTATAAATCTAGCACTTTAGTCTCACTTGATCGGTTGCCACGGAATTTTGATGCGATCAAAAGTCTGTCGCAATCACGTAGCGTACGCGGATACTCGCCGGATAAACTTAATAGACAGCTACATCCCTTAGCCCCGACCAAGTGACTGTAGGAGAACCCCGTCGCCGAAAGCATCCGTTCGGGTGCTCGCGGTAGCGGTGTTCCGCCTTGGTGCACTTCGTCGACGGCATCCGGGGGTGCGGCCATCTACTAAAGTTTGCGACGAGCATTCGATCGGTTTATCGGGAATCTTGTTGAATTGCCCGACTAAATATTGAAAAGTGTTTTCGATATAGAGACTAAAATGCGGGGTTTATAATTGTTAGGCATGCGATGTCTAAGGAATTCATTTGGTTAGGTATGCGATGTCTATGCAGTTTGCGGATTCCAACTGTTATAGTTTTACACTTTCTTTTCTGCGACCATAAGTGTAATATATGAAATCGCCGGTTTCGTTGCTATATGTCAACGACAATTGGGATGCGCATATTTACTTACGTTGATGACATGTGATGTTATGTGTTGCTGGATATGTTATATTGAATCGTCGCGTTTTGAATAGCCGGGGGTTTTATGTGAGATGAGAGTTTTTATTTTCATTCATGTAAAATTATTTGTATGTAATATTCTTTTATTGGGGCACTTCCAGGTTGCAGAAGATGTCACCATTTGTATATTATTTACTTTTCCGCACTAGGATAGACCCAAGGAGGGGAGCACAAGTAACCGGGTTCTGGAGTCCAGTGGGAGACCGACTCGAGGAGTCGAGTCCGGGTCTCCTAACTCTAGAATTGGTAGGGTTGCTTGCCGCTCTCGTAGGGGTCTAGGGGTGTGGGTTTGGCTATTCATCGCGTCCGTGGAATCCGTGTTTTATACTGGCTCGTATTGAAAACACGGACGTCCTAGTATATCCAATATTTCATATGATTCTTCTGCTGCGATATCTGTGATGTGATCATTTGATGTTCTGTGATAAATACTGTATATAGTATATATGATATATTATATAGACGTTACTTATGTTTTACACCCGCGCTAGCCCTGCCCCGCTCTGTCGTTAGTTACCTAACCTAACAATGCACGAGGAGACATCGAGGAGAATGCAGATGGCATAAGTGTACGTCGTATTAATCTGTGATGTTTAGGTGATTTAAATGATGGGACTTCATTAATATGATTAATGAAAGAAAAAGAAACCTAAAAGATGTTGTAGAATCGAATTTTCAAAAAATAGGTAGCTACAGTTCTTGCTTTGCATCGCGGTGTTCCTTGTAGAACATCCTGCACCTTATTCGATAAGTAATGGGCCGAGATCCCTTCACCGGGAGTGACCCCTTTAGCAATAACTGGCAGATGCTACAACCCTCGGTTTGTCTTTTGATTGCTCCTATAGTTCTTGCTTTGCACAGCGGTATATATGATATATCCTGCACCTTATTCGATGAGGAAAGGGCCGACGATCCCTTCACCGGGAGTGACCCCTTTAGCAAAACTAGAAAAGCCTAAAAAACACTCCATTTTAAAATCATTTGATTCCGCAACGATATCAAGTTCATTACGCAATAGGTTTTCAGAAAAACCTGTCGTAGCCCTCCGTCATTTCAGATAAGTCCTACTTAGTATTCGTGCTACGTTTGTTGACCTCCGTCAAGGCGTAGTGTGCGGTAGCTAACTAGTATTTATCTGCTTATGCATATGATGCAGATTGGGTTAGGGTAGTTGTACGGCCTTGTTGACCTCCGTCAAGGGTCGTGCGGATGCGTTTGATTCAATCAAGAAATGACGGGTTGAACTTGACTAGTAGCCTATGGTTTGTTCACCTCCGTCAAGGTCATAGGATGCTAGGGGCAAAATTATCGGGAATTTCAAGTGTTGAGATTTGCAATGAGATTGCATACCTTCTATGAGATAGTTGGATCCCGATACCCGCTGTGAGTAATTGTTACTCCTGGGAGAGTTTTACACATTACAATTAGCCGATCAAGTAGGTGTCTAGAAAGGTGTCAACGGGGTTACGCCTATGGGAAAACGAGTTTACATTAATTAGGTCCGTGCGAAAGCACGGGGCACCTCCCTCAAAGTACCGACACTGGCCTGGCTGAAAGATTGGTGAACTTGTAGCGTGTAATTAATCCCGGCTAGTCTTTCCTTTTAGGGTTTGAAGGAAGATTTGATAAAAACAGTGGGAGACATCCTGATTAGATAAAATAATAACCAATCTATTCTTGCTAGAGCGCACGCAGAGTGTTTTCTTCTCTCTCTCTCTCCAGGTAGCGAACATATCACGCCTTAATCAAGATAATAATACGGAAGTATTGACCGAACCCGCTTGTTATACTGAGCCGGGGAACGTTGGTCCCGCTCTAACTTATAATTGCTATAAGACAGAACAGGAAATTGGGGAATACCAGATTTCCCGTGCCGCCCAAACGAAGAAAGTGCATACCGATGCATCATCTTCGGGTGTGTTCATTACAGAGAACTGTTTCTCAAATGTCCTTTACGTCCTGGGTATATGATACCGGATCAGGATCCCACATATGTAATATATTACAAGGGCTACAGAAAGGTAAAGAACTGAGAACGGGTGATAAGTTTCATGAGGCAGAAAACGGTGCAAGTGTTGCAGCCAAGTCTGTTGGTCACTGTCACCCTGTATTACCAGAATACATTGATTCTGAACAGATGTTATTAGATACCGAACCTGATATACAAAATCATATCAGTCTCTTTATTAGTAAAGAAGGATATAATTTTGTATTGTTGGATAATGTTTTGAACATTTCCTATATCAAGAGTTGATCGGTTCAGGCACGTTATCTAAAAGCATTGACGTTCTAAATCAAACCACAGTTCTTAGTATATAGAACACACACAAGAGGAAGAGTTCAGAAATGAACGAATCCTTCTTGAGGTATTGTAGACTAGGTCATATCAATGCGACTCGACTAGCTTAAGTTACATAAAAATACATATTTAAATTAGTTTGAATTTACATCTTGTGAAACTTGCCAGTCATGTCACAGAGATAAGATGACCATAGCTCTGTTTATTGGAAACAGAGAAAGAGTTAGTAAACTCTTGGGATGATACATATTGATGTATTAAGGTCCCCTATCTACAAATGCCAAGACCGGTTCTTTGTACTTCATTAAATTCTCTGATGATCTTTCGAGATTCAGACCTATGTTCCTGTTGAAACACAAGTCCGAACCGTTTGAGATATTCACAGAATATAAGTTAGAAGTAGAGAACCAAATACGGGTATAAGTATTATGTCCTTTGATGTGATCAAGGAGGAGAATACTTGAGCACGGGATTCCTGGACTATTCTAAGAATAAGATTCTCTCTCAGCATTACTCCTCCGTATACACCATAGCACGATGGTGTATCGGGGCGGAACTATTACACACTATATGATATGGTGCGCTCTATGATGAGTACTATTGAGTTTTCTATTTCCTTTTAGGGAGTTATGCACTTATGAAGTTGCATACCTATTGAATAGGGTTCCGATCAAATCAGAAACCTACCATTTCATATGAGATATGGAAAGGGAAGAGCCCATCTCTTAAGTCAGTTAAGATTTGGGGTTGTCCAGCCTATGTCTAAAAGCATAATCCGGACAAGCTCGAGGCAAAGTCAGTTCTGCAGAAGTTTATTGGATATCCCAAGCATACACAAGGGAATATCTTCTTCCTAACCGAGGAACAAAAGATGTTTTGTTACTCAGCATGCCACCTTTGTGAAAGGGAATTTCTTATGAAGAAATTTGTGGACATGAGGTAGAACTGGAAAGAGTTCCAGCTATACAAACTGCAGCTGATGATTTGGTAGAACCAAAGGATTCAATAGCAACCAACGAACCTCAGTCTCTTCGGCGATCTAGTAGGGTTTCTCACCCACCTGAGAGATCCTTCTGTTTCTCTATGACAGTGGGAGCGAGGATTGCATCATGAGATGATGACCCAACTAGTTTCGAGCTGGCCATCAGGAGTGGGACTCTGTAAGAATGGCTTGATGTTTATCGATCTGAGATGAAATCCTTATACACCAACAAAGTACGGACTTTGGTTGCTTTATCTGAAGGGTTATATCCCCATCAGAAGCAAGTATATCTTCAGAAGATTACTTGGTGTACATGGAAAAGTTAAGACTTTCAAAGCTAGACTTGTTAAAGGTTGGTATCATTGACCAGGCATGGATTATGATGAAACCTTTTCTAAGTAGCTATGCTTAAGTCTATCCAGATCCTACTTGCCACGGCTACATACCATGACTACGATATCTGGCGGTTGGGTGTCTTGACTGCTTTTCTAAAATGATGTTTTAGAAGAGAGAATCTATAAGTACACAGTCAGAGGGCTTCGTAGACAGTGGGAGCAGCAGAAACGTGTGCAAGATGTTTTATGTGATAAAGCAGGCATCGCGGAGTTGGAACATCTATTTTGATGTGTTAGTCAAAGAGTTTGACTTCATCAAAATGGTAGATGAACCTTGTATATACAAAAAGTTAGTAGGGAGTATGGTGGTGATCCTCGTAGAGTACGTTGATGACATACTCTTGATAGGGAAGGAGTTTCCTATGCTACGCTCGATCAATCTCCGCTTATCACAAGGATTCTCCATATAGGATCAAAGTGATACCTACTAAATCCTGGGTTTTGGATCTATGAGATAGATCTAATTGGATGTTAGGATTCTCACTAGTTGTAGTGAGATGGTATCAATCGATCCTGGGGACAATCACTGGAAGGGTTCCAGCGTGATAAGGACGACTGAATATCAGTCACAGGCATTGTCTTTACCCTCAGTGGAGGGATGGTATGTTGGAAGAGTTCCAAGCTAGATACCGTGACATACTAGACGATTAAAGGAAAGATACATCATTACCAAAGATGCTACCAAAGAGGCAGTCTGGATATTTGTAGAAGTTCATGAGATGAACTTCGTTCCTACCATTGTGTGACAATGGAGTTGTGGCTTATGCCTGGGAACGCCCGTCCCATCAGTGATCCAGATATAATTCTTAGGCAGTGTCACCTGATCATGGAGATGGTTGATCTCCAGGGGATCGAGGTTAGGAGAGTAGACTCAGAGGACAACACGGCGAATCCACTCACAAAGGCTTTTTCCCAGAGAGAGACTAGTATGGGATGGTTGAGTATGAGATACTACAACCACTATTATCAGATGGCCCTAGTGCAAGTGGGAGATTGTTAGTTATATGTATGCCCTAGAGGCCATTACTATACATGTGTTGTATATTGTAGTGGATGCTTGGACATATATAGGGAGGACTTTCTTGCTCGACATGATAGTATGCTATCTGGTTACTCTTTACCTTAACGTGTACACTGATTGTCTCTCTGTTACATGTTGGTAAAGCCCTTAGGATGTGTACTTGACTACCTGGACTGTGATGCGGATCATACTAGTGGGGATATGGTAGTCCATAAGTACATCCTTCAAGGTCCCTAGTCGTGGGTATATCGAGACGGGGCATCGATATACCAGAGTAGACTAGCGTATGCCTTCTCGACCCATACAGATGGGCGATGGATGATCCCATATCCATTGGTGTTTGATATCAGAGATGATATACGGGTGCTCAGTGGAGACTGGGTACACTGGAAGGACTCGCCGAGAACTCCCAGATGGTATTATACCTTACGTCAGATGGCAGTTCTCTGGTGACACTGGTACAGGTTAGTCTGTAGACCCGAGATTGTCATAGAGTCTTGTGTGATTCCCACTGTGCTTTGATTTCCACCTTACCACGTCCAAGAGGGCGTGCAAAACGGTGATTTTTGGGTACAGTCCCGAGTCACATGGAGGCAATGAGCGATAGGAGGGGTTTCGTCTCTCCCGGTATTGGGGGTTGATGTTGCGCTGTGCTCGATTGGCCATAACAGGAAAGTCCCTGGCCATGGCTGGTTTAGAGATTTACTGGTAAGTGTTACCTGTAGTTTCTCGACCTGTTATGCGCCTCTCATCGGCATGACTTATCGGTTATTGGGGTCTGACGTTTACCACCCCTAAACTTGATATGCGACATATCAGACGAGGAGACCGGACTGTAGGTAGTGTCACTGTCAGGCTTTTTGCAGGAGTTGGAGCGGGCTTGCTTGCTGATCTTCTGATCGCTCAATACCCGGGTAGCCGTTACGTCCAGCTAGTACCGCTGACGGCTTGTGGGTGTTTGATATGATCATCACCTACTGCCGGCATATTGACGAGTCTTTAGAGTCCTACATAGAGGTTGTACTGGCTCAGGCAAAATGAGATAGGAGCGCATATGTGATATGTGCGGGACCGAGAATGATACGAGTATGTGATACCGTATTCAATTCTCGCGATGATTGTATCGATTGGTTGTATGCGATAAAACCTAGTTATCGAATCAAGGATTGATTCGATAAGTCGATACATTGATATTAGTCGGTTATATGCGATATGACCGGATCGTTAAATCAAGTGTTGATTTAATGATTTAATGTATAATTATATATTTGATATATTACTTTACATTAACTAGTATTGGTTCACTTAAGATTGATTTTCTCACTTGATGTGCACAAGTTGTATATGTGATATATTTTTGTGCACAAGATTGTATCATGCTTGATGATACATGCAAACTTGGGTGTGTATGCTTTAAACCATAGTTTAGGTTAATGGTTGAGGTTTTATTTATTTATTTATTTATTTGATTTTGGAAAAACTAAATGGTGGCTTTTTTGTTTCATTGCTAGAAGCTTCATGAAGCATGCTAACATCTTTGAAAAAGTCTTGCCATTTTGTTTCATCCTTAACCTAACCATCAACCTAAACCCTAGTTTATTCTCTACATGAGTTATCCTCACCCATGGTTGTATTATGATAGATATCACTTGATAATTCCTTTTAATTATTCATTCTTATTCTTTTCTCTTCTTCTTCTTCTTCATGAAGAAAAAGAAAAGCTTGCTACAAAATTATCAAGTGATGAATCCAAGTGAGAAATCAAAATCTAAAGAGTACCCACTTCCTATCTCACCATCCTTTACTAGACTAGAACTTTAGTTTATGGTGTTTGCTTCACTAATTCTATGGTTAGTGAGGTAGAAGCTTGAGTCCGTATTCCCTCGACGTAGATCATCTTCGGCATCGAAGACTTCAAGCGATCCCGTTGCAATTTCCTTAAGGAGCCGTCCGAGAGTCCGGGAGTTGGATGATCGCAGCGAAGGTACGTCGTCACGGAGCTTTGGAAGTGGTGGACCGGATCTACAAAGGTTGTAGTCCCTTCCCTTAGTGATAATTGTTATCTACTAGCTTTATGTTTCGCCTAATATCTAGTTAACGATCTTGCTTCGGGTTGTTAGGCACCTAAATTTTTTAATCCGGCATGGTTGATGCCTTGTAGAGCCTCCTTAGTGTACCTAGTAACCCTAGGCATACTCAAGAGGTTCCACAAGGCATCAACCATGCCAAACAAAAATTTTCCGGTGCCGAGAAACCCTAATATAGATCGTTAACTAGAAGTAAAGGCGAAAAGCAAGCAAGTAAACAACTTTATTGCTAAGTGAATGGAAATACAACCTTTGTAGATCAGCTCCACCATTTCTTTAGCTCCGTGTTGACGTCCCTCCGCTGCGATCATCGGGATCCCGGACTCTAGCGATGGTTTTGTCGGAGAAATGATCGGGCTAGGTCATTGACTTCGAGGCCGAAAATGATCTACGTCGAGGCGACTCAAACTCAAGCTCCACCTTCACTAGGTCATGAAACTTGTGAAGATAACACACTCTACTACATGGCAAGTGGTAGAGGATGAAGAAATAGGAAGTGGGTTCACTTTGGATTTGGATTTCTCACTTGGATTCATCACTTGATAATTTTCAAGAATGGTTTCTTCACTTGAAGAAGAAGATGAAAAAGAAGAAAGAATATTAATCAATTTTTTGAAAATAAAAATCAAGTGAATACTTATCATAATGCAACCATGGGTGAAGCTAACACATGTAAAGAATAAACTAGGGTTTAGGTTTAATGGTTAGGTTAAGAAAAGAAACAAAATGGTAGACTTATTCAAAGCTTCATGAAGCTTCAAAGAAAATCCAAAGTTAGCCACCATTTTATTTCTTGCTAAAATGAATAAATAAATAAATAAATAAATAAATAAAGATAACAAAACCCTAACCATTAACCTAAATATGGTTTAAATCAAACATACACCCAAGTTTGCATGTATCATCAAACATGATACAATCAAGTGCACAAAAATATATCACATATACTACTTGTGCACACCAAGTGAGAAAATCAATCTTAAGTGAACAAATACTAGTTAATGTAAAGTAATATATCAAATATATAATTATACATTAAATCATTAAATCAACACTTGATTTAATGATCCGGTCATATAGCATATAACCGACTAATATCAAGTGTATCAATGTATCGAATCAACACTTGATTCGGTAACCCGGCTATATCACATATAACCGACCGATGATACAAATCACGAGAATAGAATACAGTATCACATACTGGTATTATTCTCGGTCCCGCACATATCTCATATGCGCTCCTATTTCGTTTCGCTTGAGCCAGGAAACCTCTGTGTAGGACTCTAAAGACTCGTCAATACGCCGGCAGCAGGTGATGATCATATCAAACATCCACAAGCCGCAAGCGGTCTGCTAAACTTAACGGCCACCCGGGTATTGAGCAATCAGAAGATCAACGAGCAAGCCCGCTCACACTCCTGTGAATCCAACGAGTAACACTACCGTACAGTCCGGTCTGTTCGTCTGATATGTCGCATATCTCGTCTAGGGGTGGTAAACGTCAGACCCTAATAACTCGATAAGTCGTGTCGATGTGAGGCTCATAACGGGTCGAGAAACTACTGGTAACACTTACCAGTAAATCCCTAAAGCAGCCTTGGCCAAGGACTTCCTGTTATAGCCAATCGAGCACAGCGCAACATCAACTCCCTATACCGGGAGAGACGAAACCCCTCCTATCGCTCATTGCCTCCATGTGATTCGGGACTGTACCCAAAAACCACCGTTTTGCACGCCCTCTTGGACGTGGTAAGGTGGAAATCAAAGCACAGTGGGAATCACACAAAACTCTATGACGATCTCGGGTATACATACTAACCTGTACCAGTGTCACCAGAGAACTGCCATCTGACGTAAGGTATAATACCATCCGGGAGTTCTCGGCGAGTCCGTCCAGTGTACCCAGTCTACACTGAGCACCCGTATATCATCTCTGATGTCAAACACCAATGGATATGGGATCATCCATCGCCCATCTGTATGGGTCGAGAAGCTACACGCTAGTCTACTCTGGTATATCGATGCCCTGTCTCGATACACCCACGACTAGGGACTTTGAAGGATATACTTATGGACTACCATGTCCCCACTAGTATGATCCGCATCATAGTCCAGGTAGTTAAGTACACATCCTAAGGGCTTTACCAACATGTAACAGAGAGCCAATCAGTATACACGTTAAGGTAAAGAGTAACCAGATAGCATACTATCATATCGAGCAAGAAAGTCATCCCTATATATGTCCAAGCATCCACTACAATATACATCCTATGTATAGTAATGGCCTCTAGGGCATACATATAACTAACAATCTCCCACTTGCACTAGGGTCATCTGATAGCAGTGGTTGAAGTATCTCATACTCAACCATCCCATAAAAGTCTCTCTCTGGGAAAAGGCCTTTGTGAGTGAATCCGCCGTATTGTCTTCTGAGTCTACTCTCCTAACCTCGATCCCCTGGAGATCAACCATCTCCACGATCAGGTGATACTGCCTAAGAATATGTCTGGATCACTGATGGGACGGGCGTTCCTAGGCATAAGCCACAACTCCATTGTCACATAATGGGAGGAACGAAGTTCATCTCATGAACTAATATACACCCAGACTGCCTCTTTGGTAGCATCTTTGGTAGCGATGTATCCAGCCTTTATCGTCTAGTATGCCACGGTATCTAGCTTGGAACTCTTCCAACATACCGTCCCTTTACCGAGGGTAAAGACAATGCATGTGACTGACATTCAGTCATCCTTATCACTCTGGAACTGTTCCAGTGATTCTCCCCAGGATCAATTGATACCATCTCACTACAACTAGTGAGTATCCTAACATCCAATTAGATCTATCTTATAGATCCAAAACCCAGGATTTAGTAGGTATCACTTTGATCCTATATGGAGAATCCTTGTGATAAGCGGAGATTGACCGAGCGTAGCACAGGAAACTTCTTCCCTATCATGAGTATGTCATTCCCGTACTCTACGAGGATCATCACCATACTCCCTACTTCCTTTTTGTATGTACAAGGTTTATCTACCATTTTGATGAAGTCAAACTCTTTGACTACCATATCAAAACAGATGTTCCAACTCTGCGATGCCTGCTTTATCATATAAAACATCTTGCATACGTTTCCGCTGCTCCCACTGTCTACGAAGCCCTCTGGCTGTGTACTTATAGACGCTTTCTTCCAAATCATTATTTAGAAAAGCAGTCATGACACCCAACCGTCAGATATCATAGTCATGGTATGTAGCCGTGGCAAGTAGGATCTGGATGGACTTAAGCATAGCTTCTTAGAAAAGGTTTCATCATAATCCATACCTGGTCAATGATGCAAACCTTTAACAAGTCTAGCTTTGAAAGTCTCAACTTTTTCATGTACACCAAGTAATCTTCTCAAGATATACTTGCTCCTGATGGGGATTTAACCCTTCAGATAAAGCAACCAAAGTCCATAGTTTGTTGGTGTATAAGGATTCCATCTCAGATCGTTAAGCATCCAGCCATTCTTACAGAGTCCTACTCCTGATGGCCAGCTCGAAACTAGTTGGGTCATCATCTCATGATGCAATCCTCGCTCCCACTGTCTTAGAGAAACCAAAGTATCTCTCAGGTGGGTGAGGAACCCTGCTAGATCGGCAGAGAGGCTGAAGTTCGTTGGTTGCTATTGAATCCTTTGGTTCTACCAAATCATCAGCTGCAGTTTGTATAGCTGGAACTCTTTCCAGTTCTACCTCATGTCCATAAATTTCTTCATAAGAAATCCCCTTTCACAAAGGTGGCATGTTGAGTAACAAAACATCTTTTGTTGCTCGGTTAGGTAGAAAATATTCCCTTGCGAATGCTTGGGATATCCAACAAACTTCCACAGATCTGACTTTGCCTCGAGCTTGTCCGGATTTTGCTTTTAGACATAGGCCGGACAACCCCAAATCTTAACTGACTTAAGAGATGGGCTCTTCCCTTTCCATATCTCATATGAAATGGTAGGCATCTGATTTGATCGGAACCCTATTCAATAGGTATGCAACTTCATTAGTGCATAACTCCTTAAAAGGAAATAGGAAACTCAGTAGTACTCATCATAGAGCGCACCATATCATATAGGGTGCGATTGCTCCGCCCCGATACACCGAGGTGCTGTGGTGTATGCGGAGGAGTAATGCTGAAAGAGAATCTCATTCTTTGAATAGTCCAGGAATCCCGTGCTCAAGTATTCTCCTCCTTGATCACATCAAAGGACATAATACTTTTACCTGTTTTTGATTCTCTACTTCTAACTTATATTCTGTGAATATCTCAAAAGGTTCGGACTTGTGTTTCAACAGGAACATATGTCTGAATCTTGAGAGATTTTCAGAGAATGTAATGAAGTACAAAGAACCGGTCTTGGCATGTGTAGACAGGGGACCTTCATACATCAGCATGTATCAATCCTAAGAGTTTACTAACTCTTTCTCTGTTTCCAATAAACAGAGCTATGGTCATTTTATCTCTGTGACATGACTGGCAAGTTTCACAAGATGTAAATTCAAACTAATTTTAATATGCATCTTAATGTAACTTCAACTAGTCGGGTCGCATTGATATGACCTAGTCTACAATACCTCAAGAAGGATTCGTTCATTTCTGAACTCTTCCTCTTGTGTGTGTTCTATATACTAAGAACTGTTGTTTGATTTAGAACGTTAATGCTTTTAGATAACGTGCCTGAACCGATCAACTCTTGATATAGGAAATGTTCAAAACATTATCCAACAATACAAAATTATATCCTTCTTTACTAATAAAGAGACTGATATGATTTTGTATATCAGGTTCGGTATCTAATAACATCTGTTCAGAATCAATGTATTCTGGTAATACAGGATGACAGTGACCAACAGACTTCAACACTTGCACCGTTTTCTGCCTCATGAAACTTATCACCCGTTCTCAGTTCTTTACCTTTCTGTAGCCCATGTAACAAATTACATATGTGGGATCCTGATCCGGTATCATATACCCAGGACGTAAAGGACATTTGAGAAACAGTTCTGTGTAATGAACACACCCGAAGATGATGCATCAACATGCACTCTCTTCGTTTTGGCGGCACGGGAATTCTGGTAATCCTCTATTTCCTGCTCTGTCTTATAACATTTATAAGTTGGAGCGGGACCAACGTTTCCCAGCTCAGCATAACAAGCGGGTTCGGTCAATACATCCGTGTTATTATCTTGATTAAGGCGTGATATGGTCGCTACGAGGAGAGAGAGAAGAAAACACTCAGCGTATGCTCTTGCAAGATTAGATTGGTTATTATTTTATCTAATCAGGATGGCTCCCACTATTTTTATCGAATCTTCCTTCAAACCCTAAAAAGAAAGACTAGCCGGGATTAATTACACGCTACAAGTTCGCCAATCTTTCAGCCAGGCCAGTGTCGGTACTTTGAGGGAGGTTCCCCGTGCTTTCGCACGGACCTAATTACAGTAAACCCCGTTTTCCCAGAGGCGTAACCCAGTTGACACCTTTTTAGACACCTACTTGATCGGCTAATTGTAATGTGTAAAACTCTCCCAGGAGTAACAATTACTCGCAGTGGGTATCGGGATCCAACTATCTCATAGAAGGTATGCAATCTCATTGCAAATTTCAACACTTGAAACTCCCGATAATATTTTTCCCCTAACGTGCTATGACCTTGACGAAAGCCAACAAATCATAGCCCGCTAGTCAAGTTCAACCCGTACATTTCTTGATTGAATTAAACCCACCCGCACGACCCTTGACGAAAGCCAACAAAGCCGTACGACTACCCTAATCCAATCGCATCGTATGCAGCATATAGCTACCGCACACTACACCTTGACGAAAGCCAACAAATGTAGCACGAATACTATATACAACTTATCTAAAATGACGGAGGGCTACGACAGGTTTTTCTGAAAACCTATTGCGTAATGAACTTGATATCGTTGTAGAATCAAATGATTTTAAAATGGAGTGTTTTTGAGGCTTTTCTAGTTTTGCTAAAGGGGTCACTCCCGGTGAAGGGATCGTCGGCCCTTTCCTCGTCGAATGAGGTGCAGGATATATCATATATACCGCTGTGCAAAGCAAGAACTATAGGAGCAATCAAAAGACAAACCGAGGGTTGTAGCATCTGCCAGTTATTGCTAAAGTAGTCACTCCCGGTGAAGGGATCTCGGTCCTTTCCTTATCGAATAAGGAGCAGGATGTTCTACAATGAACACCGCGATGCAAAGCAAGAACTGTAGTTACCTTTTTTTGAAAATTCGATTCCACAACATCTTTAGGTTTCTTTTATTTCATTAATCATATTAATGAAGTCCCATCATTTATGTTACCTAAACATCACAGATAAATACGACGTACACTTATGCCATCCGCATTCGCCTCGATGTCCCATCGTGCACCGTTAGGTTAGGTAACTAACGGCAGAGCGGGGCAGGGCTAGCGCGGGTGTAAAACATAAGTAACGCCTATATAATAAATCATATATACTATATACTGTATCTATCACAGAACATCAAATGATCACATTACAGATATCGCAGCAGAAGAATCATATGAAACATTGGATATACTAGGACGTCCGTGTTTTCAATACGAGCCTGTTGTAAGTC
Organism: Agapanthus africanus; assembly: GCA_030015575.1. Lineage (NCBI taxonomy): Eukaryota > Viridiplantae > Streptophyta > Magnoliopsida > Asparagales > Amaryllidaceae > Agapanthus > Agapanthus africanus. The sequence continues at coordinate 325,491,124 of JASDDO010000004.1, forward strand.
CACGTTGCTCACCCCGGTTCTTACGGGGAGGCGGAAACGGCGAAAAACGATGATTGTGGCGCAAGGCAACATGGACTCAAAGTCGGGATCTTGGCTAAACATGAAACTAGTAAACAACTAGAGGTTTTAACTACTATGCTTGTAGAAAGTATACCTCACGGAACCGGTCCTTCGGGTCTTCATCCCGCTGTCCCGCTCGTCCATCCAAGCTCCAAGCGTCGATCCGGACCTTGGGCACCTCCACGGCCTTCTTGAGTCGAAGATGATCCACCCGAGAGTTGTACACTAAGCTCTGCCTCAAGCCAAGGAAACTAGGGCAAAGAGATTGCTAATCTAAATGCCTTAGGTTGTGTAGAAGAGAAAGATGGAAGTGTTTGTCAATGTGGATTCTTTTTCTCTCAACACATGAGATCAAAAGAAGAGATCAAGAGGAGGAAGAAGAAGGAGAAAGCTTAGCAACCATGGAGCTTTTCTTTTCTTCTCATTTCTAGAGAGAGAATGAGAAGAGAATAATGAAAAGGATTAAGCCAAATGAAATAAACCATGGTTGCAATAATACACAAAAATCATCATTACTAATCCTATCATGAAAGAGTTGATGGCACATTGAATTGACCATTATCATAACTCAAGAATTAAAAAGAAAATAAAAGAAGAGTGTAGATCCCTCTTGAAGGTCAACGGGTCAACACGGTCAATGGGTCAACACGGTCAACGGGTCAACAAAGTCAAGAGAGGTCTAAGTGGTCAAATGGTCAATGCAATTAGCCATCACAAATCTATCACTAAAAGGATTAGTAAACAATGTCTCCGGCTCATAACGGTTTTGACCAAACGAATTGTCAAAACCCTAATGAGTGTGCCACATTACGGTTTTGGCCGAACCAACTGCCAAAACTCTAATGGGGCACCTCCTCCTTCATCGCTCCTCAAAACTGTGCATACACACCCGCATCCGCATTCCGTAGAATGTGAATGCATAGAAGACAAATCAAATCCATCTGTGCAATACTAGGATCTGGCTTAAACCAAAGCCTACTAGTATTGCCTGCCCGAATAGCATATGCACACAAGTGCACGTAAGTGATCGTAGCCCTGCCGTAAAACCATACGGCCTCTACACGTTTCGCTTAGTGCAGGGAAACTCTCTATGTGGGACTCTAAAGACTCGACACTACGCTGGCAGTGGGTTTAACCACAGACCGCAAGAGGCACTAGCTGTACGTAACGGTCCCCAGGTAGATGTCGATAAGAAGGCCGATGAGGTAAACCCATCCGAACTCCTACTGAGCCTGTATGTGACAATCTCCGTACAGTCCGGTCTGTTCGTCTGATACATCGCATGGCGGGACTAAGGGGCGGTGAACGTCAGTCCCATAATAGCGGTACAAGTCGTGTTGGAGTGTAGCCCAGAACACCCTGAGATAACACTGGAAATCTACCAGTATATCTCGCTTGCCCTGGCCAGGGACTACTTGTGTAATGGCTCTCCTAGACACAGCGCGATGTCAACCCCCAATACCGGGAGAGACGAATCCTGTCTAACCGTCACTGCCTCCAAGTGCTTCGGGACTGCACCCAACTACTACCTGTTTGCACGACTCCTTTGAGCCGTGGTTGGGTAGTAATCTAAGTACAGTGGGAACACACTCGAGGCGAAATGACAGTGTCAAGTCAGCGGACTAAGCTGTACTCATGTCACCTGGGAACTGATAACTGATGATAGGAATAACACCAACCAACAGTTCCCGATGAGTCATGTCCAGTGTACTCGTAACCTAACGAGCACCCGCATACTATCTCAAGTACGACGTACTGACGGCTGTAGGACAGACCGTCTCCCCCGTTGGGATGAGAAGCGCATACGCTAGTCTACTCCGGAGTATCGATGCCCTGTCTCGATAGTCCAACGACTAGGGACCTGTATAAGGATGTGCTTATGGATTACCCAGCCCCCACGAGTGTGAGCGCCATCACAACGCTGGTAATCAAGCAAAGATCCTAAGGGCTCTACTAATATGTATATATATAAGCGATATGCTAAAAGAAACACATGCACATATTGAAGTAGAGACAAACCAAGTAGCATACTACCATTTTGAGCAAGATTGTCTATACAACTATGAATATCCCAAGCTGCCATCAAGTAATATACAAGCTAGTATGATACAGTAATGGCCTCTAGGTCATATACACTAACAATCTCCCACTTGCACTAAGGCCATGTACTGGCGTATCGAAGACCTATCATCTCGATTAGCCGCTCGAACTGAGTCTGGGGTAGCGCCTTCGTGAGTGGATCTGCAGTGTTGTTCTCCATATTTACTCTCTTCACCTCGATCTCCCGGCGATCTACGATCTCCGTGATCAGGTGGTACCGCCTTAAAATGTGCCTGGACTTCTGATGGGACCTGGGTTCCTTCGCTAAAGCTATAGTGCCGTTGTTGTCGCCATACAGCGGTATTGGATCAACAATGGTAGGAACCACCTGAAGCTCCGTGAAAAACTTCTTCATCCAGACAGCTTCCTTTGCGGCATCGCAAGCAGCTATGTACTCCGCTTCCATAGTTGAGTCTGCAACGGTAACTGCTTGGAACTCTTCCAGCAAACCGCCCCTCCATTGAGGGTAAAGACATAACCCGACATGGACTTGGAGTCATCCTTGTCACTCTGGAAGCTGGAGTCAGCAAAGGCCTCAAGCTGGAGGTCTTTTCCGCCATACACCAAGAACATCTCCTTAGTCCTTCTCAGGTACTTGAGAATGTTCTTTACCGCTATCCAGTGTTTCTCCCCTGGGTTCGACTGATACCGGCTTACAACGCTCAATGCGTATGCTACATCTGGTCTGGTACACAATATCGCATACATTATAGAGCCTACCGCAGAAGCGTAGGGTATAATAGACATGCGATCCCTTTCCAAATCAGTCTTGGGAGACATCTCTTTGGAGAGGGTGATCCCGTGACAAGCCGGTAAATTACCGTGCTTGGAATCTTCCATACTGAATCTTTTCAGTATGGTGTCGATGTACCTTGACTGTGAAAGTCCCAACATCCTCTTAGATCTATCACGATAGATCTGGATCCCTAGAATGTAGTTGGCATCGCCCAGGTCCTTCATGGAGAACCTCTGTGACAAGAATCCTTTGACTGACTGTAGCATAGGAATATCATTTCCTATTAGGAGAATGTCATCTACGTACAAGACGAGGAATACCACAGTTCTCCCTACAATCTTACTGTAAATGCATGGTTCATCTGGGTTTTTGATAAAGTCGAATTCTTTGACAGTATCATCAAAGCAGATGTTCCAACTCCGCGATGCCTGCTTAAGTCCATAGATGGACTTTAGCAACTTGCACACTCTACCGCTGCTCCCACTTTGAATGAATCCCTCTGGCTGATCCATATAGACGCACTCTTCCAAATTTCCATTTAGGAAAGCCGTCTTTACGTCCATCTGCCAGATTTCATAATCGTGGAAGGCAGCAATGGCAAGAAGGATCCGAATGGATTTCAGCATAGCCACTGGAGAAAAGGTCTCGTCATAGTCCAAACCAGGTCTTTGACGAAAACCCTTTGCTACAAGTCTAGCTTTATAGGTCTCAACCTGCCCATCTACACCAATCTTCTTTCTGAAGATCCATTTGCAGCCTACGGGTTTTACCCCTTCTGGAGCAAAGTACAAAGTCCAAACTTTGTTGGTGTACATAGACTCCATCTCGGCCTGTATTGCATCCAGCCATTTTACCGAGTCACCGCTCTGAATGGCTTGCTGGAAGCTAGTAGGCTCACCATAATCCATAGTGCAATCTTCTCTATCCCCGTCAATGAGAAAACCGTAGTATCTCTCGGGCGGATGAGACTGCCTACTACTCCTGCGGAGTGGCGCTGGGATGTCCTGTTCTTTCGAACCCTCTGGTTCTACTAAGCTTTCAGTAATAGCTTGTGGTTCTGGAATTTCTTCCAGTTCTATTGCGCTCCCACTTATCTGGTTTTCCAAAAACTCAGTTTCCAAGAAGCGGGCATGACGAGAAACAAAAACCTTTTGTTCCTCTGCACAATAGAAAAGATACCCCTTGGAGCTCTTTGGGTATCCCACAAACTTACACTGTACTGAACGTACCTCGAGCTTGTCCGCATGCTGCTTTTTTATAAAAGATGGACATCCCCATGTCTTAATGTGATTAAGATAGGGTTTCTTCCCACACCACATCTGATATGGTGTAGTAGGCACGGTTTTAGTTGGAACTCGGTTCAAAAGGTATGCAGCTGATTCTAGTGCATAACCCCAGAAGGATCGCGACAATTCAGCCTTACTCATCATGGAATGAACCATATCCAATAGGGTTCGATTCCTCCTTTCCGATACACCGTTGTGTTGTGGTGTGTATGGAGGAGTAAGCTGAGAGAGAATTCCATTCTCTTTTAAGAAGCCCAGAAACTCGGCACTCAAGTATTCACCACCTCGATCAGATCTCAGTGTCTTGATACTTTTGCCTGTTTGTTTTTCAACTTCATTCTTGTATTCCTGAAATTTCTCAAAGGCCTCGGATTTATGCTTCATCAAGAAGACATATCCATACCTAGAGAAATCGTCTGTGAAAGTAATGAAGTATGAATAACCACTTCGTGCATGTATAGACATTGGACCACATACGTCACTGTGTATGAGTCCCAAGAGCTCGCTCGCTCTTTCTCTGTGTCCAGTGAACGGAGTCTTTGTCATCTTTCCCATGAGACAAGATTCACAAGTGGCATAAGACTGGTACTCGAACGGATCCAAGTATCCTTCTTTATGTAACTTTGTCAACCGTGTCTCATTAATGTGACCCAGTCTACAATGCCGTAAGAAAGCCTGATTTAATTCCGGAGACTTTCTTTTAAGTGTGTTCTGGACACTGAAGACCTAAGCTTGATTCAAAACGTATATACCGTATTTCAATGTACCTGACCCAATCAGTACTTGATTTAGGTGGATGTTTACTACATCGCTTACAAAAGTAAAATCATATCCTTCCTTAGAAAGTAAGGATATAGATATGATGTTACAAGTCGCACCTGGTACATAAAAACAGTCACGCAGAATCAATATCTGCCCAGTTGTCAGTCCTAGATGATATTGCCCTACGGATTTAGCATACATGCTCATTCCGTTAGCAACCCTGAGAGTCATATCACCTTTCCTGATAACCCTACGGTTTCTCAGAGCCGGTAACGAATTACAGATATGAGATCCTGATCCGGTATCCAATACCCAGGAAGTAGGGTTAACTGACATACAGTTCTCTATTACAAACACACCCGAAGCCGAAGCCACAACATGCTTCGAATTCTGGCTACTGGCTTTAAAAGCCCTGCAATCCTTCTGTCCATGTTCATTCCCGTAACAATAGGAACATCCCTCTTTTACTGCATCCATTCCCGAAACTTCTGCCCTTCTCTTTCTTTCTACTTCCCTGGTTTCCTTCAGGGTAGTAGGTAGAGACTGTTGAACTAAGTCAGCATCTGACCCGTTCTTCAATGTGGTCTTCAGGTCCGATAGCTCAAAAGAGCTGGTCTCTGTAAGGACGTTGCCCCCTACAGATGACCCGATAGCCAACCTCGCTGGAAGCAATTCGTTCGAGGTCTCATATCTTGTGATACGAGATTGCTCTCCATATAAAACTTTGTTATGGAGGAAAATAGAAGCTAAGTCCATCTTCTCGTGCTGCCTCTGGTATAAACCATCAACTGAGGCTAACACGAGGCACTTGGCTTTCGCACAGTCTTCTTCCGATGTCCTACGGATATCAATATCCGTGACAGGGGAAACTGGACCTGAGACGGCATGGGTTGGATCAGTCAAGAGGTGTCCCAGCTTTTCATGGGCAATGGACATCTGGACAGACCTTTGCCAGTCATAACAGTCAGATTCAGTCATTTTATTATCTAGATGTAACCTAGGTGCGGTCACTGGGTCGCTGCAATTAAGAGAGAGAGAAGAAAACACTTAGCATGATGCTCTTGCAAGTTTAGATTGGTTTTTAATTTATCTAAACAGGATGGCCCCCACTGTCTCTCGAATCCCTCCTCAAACCATAAAGGAAGAATTAGTCAGGATCAATCTCACCGTACAATACTTGCTTAACCGTTCAGCCAGGCCAGTGTTGGTACTTCGAGGAAGGTTTTCCAACGCTTTCGCGAAGTTCCTTAATTAAGTAACCTCTTTTCCCTGTGGGCATAGCCCCGCTAACACCTTTCTAGACACCTACTTGGTTTATAGCATTGATCGTTAAGTGAGAGATTTCCCGGGGAGTAGCATATACTCACAGTAGGATCGGGATCCAAATATCATCGCGTGATAAAACCGAAGGAATCCTACCAGAATCATCACACTCCAAATGGTATGCAGCGCTAGCAAGTTTCAGTACTTATGAAACTCCCGATGTGGATTTTTGCCCCATGCTCTTATGACCTTGAGTTTGGCCAACAAATCATAAGTTACATGTCAAGTTCTACCCGTCATTATCCAGGTTAATTTGAACCCACCCACACATACCCTTGACTTTGGCCAACAAGGCAGTACGACTGTCCCAAACCAACGCATCTATCTATGCTACATATGAATACCCAATAGCTACCAAACACTGTGCCTTGACTTTGGCCAACAAACACAGCTTGAATACTATTGACTATCCATATGAAACGACGGAGGGCTACAGATGGTTTTGGCGAAACCGTGAACGTAGTGAACTTGATATAATCGATGGAACGAGATAGCTTTTAAAAAGAAGTGGTTCAAGCTCCGCGTTTAAAAAGCTGGTTTTTGAAAAGAACCGAGTGGTTTTGAAAGTGTTCCAATCGACTTTTACTTGGTTTATTTTTCTTGCATTAGTTCTTTTAATGTGTCCCATCATTTAATCCTACCATTACAGAAAACAACCAAAATATGGTGTACGCTTATGCCATCCGCATTCGCCACGGGGCCCCGTCATCACCCGTTAGGTTACTTAACTAACGACAGAACGGGGGCTGGACTAGCACGGATGCAAAACATAAGCAACACCTAAATAGTTATCATATATAAATATATAGCAATGATAGCCATTACAGATCACAGATGAACACTTTGGATATACTAGGAATCCGTGATTCGTTCGAGCCTGCAACGAAAAGCGGATTACACGGTCGCGATGAATAGCCAAACCCCACCCTAGACCCCTACGGGTGCGGCAAACTACCCGCCAAGTACCCGAAGCGAAGCAACCTCCCTCAACACCGTGAGTAGGCCACTCGGCACTTCGAGATACCCGGTAGTTTGTGCACCCCACCTTGGGTCTATCCTAGGAGCAAAAACAGTAAAAAGAAATTATACAATGACGGCTACAACCCCGACCCGGTTGTGCGGCCAAACAAATAATATTACATCAATTTACATATTTTACAATGAATGAAAGAAAAAGAAACTCTCATCTCACACCCATTCCCGGCTATTCATCCGCGACAATCCACCGAGTTCATATACACAAACCATCAACATTTCAGATCACAGATATGTATAACCCCCACTAATCGACGTATAGCAATTAGCGGACATTCAATACATATATCACATCACAGATAATATTCATTAGCCAAAGAGTACGGAATATCGATCAAAATACGGATTTTTAACCACCCCAAAAGTCAATTTGCTCTCTGGAAAATCTGGGTAGAAAAAACATGTCTTAAAAATCTCAAAACAGCCAAACTAAAACACTGCACAAAATCCGATCCAGTGCCGAGTCAACACGGCGGCGGAACCGCGGCAATGAGCATGTCTTTACCGCAGAACCGCGGTCGTTTGATCGATTCACTGGATCGTTTTTCTGCAGTGTCTTCACAAAACCCTGAGACGATTTTTCATATATTTTAAATCACTTTTTGAGCAGTATGAAAATCGACAGAAACTTGAGGTTTTGCGGACGTGTTTTGCGACTTTTTTCCGATCGATATTCTAAACGCTTTGCTAACTTACTAGTTTATGTTTAGCTAGGCTCTGATACCACTGTAAGTTCACGTTGCTCACCCCGGTTCTTACGGGGAGGCGGAAACGGCGAAAAACGATGATTGTGGCGCAAGGCAACATGGACTCAAAGTCGGGATCTTGGCTAAACATGAAACTAGTAAACAACTAGAGGTTTTAACTACTATGCTTATAGAAAGTATACCTCACGGAACCGGTCCTTCGGATCTTCATCCCGCTGCCCCGCTCGTCCACCCAAGCTCCAAGCGTCGATCCGGACCTTGGGCACCTCCACGGCCTTCTTGAGTCGAAGACGATCCACCCGAGAGTTGTACACTAAGCTCCGCCTCAAGCCAAGGCAACTAAGGCAAAGAGATTGCTAATCTAAATGCCTTAGGTTGTGTAGAAGAGAAAGATGGAAGTGTTTGTCTATGTGGATTCTTTTTCTCTCAACACATGAGATCAAAAGAAGAGATCAAGAGGAGGAGGAAGAAGGAGAAAGCTTAGCAACCATGGAGCTTTTCTTTTCTTCTCATTTCAAGAGAGAGAATGAGAAGAGAATAATGAAAAGGATTAAGCCAAATGAAATGAACCATGGTTACAATAATACACAAAAATCATCATTACTAATCCTATCATGAAAGAGTTGATGGCACATTGAATTGACCATTATCATAACTCAAGAATTAAAAAGAAAATAAAAGAAGAGTGTAGATCCCTCTTGAAGGTCAATGGTCAACACGGTCAACGGGTCAACAAAGTCAAGAGAGGTCTAAATGGTCAATGCAATTAGCCATCACAAATCTATCACTAAAAGGATTAGTAAACAATGTCTTCGGCTCATAACGGTTTTGACCAAACGAATTGTCAAAACCCTAATGAGTGTGCCACATTACGGTTTTGGCCGAACCAACTGCCAAAACCCTAATGGGGCACCTCCTCCTTCATCGCTCCTCAAAACTGTGCATACACACCCGCATCCGCATTCCGTAGAATGCGAATGCACAGAAGACAAATCAAATCCATCCGTGCAATACTAGGATCTGGCTTAAACCAAAGCCCACTAGTATTGCCTGCCCGAACAGCATACGCACATAAGTGAACGTAAGTGATCGTAGCCCTGCCGTAAAACCATACGGCCTCTACACGTTTCGCTTAGTGCAGGGAAACTCTTTATGTGGGACTCTAAAGAATCGACACTACGCTGGCAGTGGGTTTAACCACAGATCGCAAGCGGCACTAGCTGTACGTAACGGTCCCCAGGTAGATGTCGATAAGAAGGCCGATGAGGTAAACCCATCCGAACTCCTACTGAGCCTGTATGTGACAATCTCCGTACAGTCCGGTCTGTTCATCTGATACATCGCATGGAGGGCTTAGGGGGTGGTGAACGTCAGTCCCCTAATAGCGGTACAAGTCGTGTCGGGGTGTAGCCCAGAACACCCTGAGATAACACTGGAAACCTACCAGTATATCTCGCTTGCCCTGGCCAGGGACTACTTGTGTAATGGCTCTCCTAGACACAGCGCGATGTCAACCCCCAATACCGGGAGAGACGAATCCTGTCTAACCGTCACTGCCTCCAAGTGCTTCGGGACTGCACCCAACTACTACCTGTTTGCACGACTCCTTTGAGCCGTGGTAGGGTAGTAATCTAAGTACAGTGGGAGCACACTCGAGGCGAAATGACAGTGTCAAGTCAGCGGACTAAGCTGTACTCATGTCACCTGGGAACTGATAACTGACGATAGGTATAATACCAACCAACAGTTCCCGACGAGTCCTGTCCAGTGTACTCGTAACCTAACGAGCACCCGCATACTATCTCAAGTACGACATACTGACGGCTGTGGGACAGACCGTCTCCCCCGCTGGGATGAGAAGCGCATACGCTAGTCTACTCCGGAGTATCGATGCCCTGTCTCGATAGTCCAACGACTAGGGACCTGTATAAGGATGTGCTTATGGATTACCCAGCCCCCACGAGTGTGAGCGCCATCACAACGCTGGTAATCAAGCAAAGATCCTAAGGGCTCTACTAATATGTATATATATAAGCGATATGCTAAAAGAAACACATGCACATATTGAAGTAGAGACAAACCAAGTAGCATACTACCATTTTGAGCAAGATTGTCTATACAACTGTGAATATCCCAAGCTTCCATCAAGTAATATACAAGCTAGTATGATACAGTAATGGCCTCTAGGGCATATACACTAACACCTGTATAAAACACGGATTCCACGGTCGCGATGAATAGCCAAACCCGCACCCCTAGACCCCTACGAGAGCGGCAAGCAACCCTACCAATTCTAGAGTTAGGAGACCCGGACTCGACTCCTCGAGTTGGTCTCCTACTGGACTCCAGAACCCAGTTACTTATGCCCTCCTCCTTGGGTCTATCCTAGTGTGGAAAAGTAAATAATATACAAAGGTGACAACTTCCGCAACCTGGAAGTGCCCCAATAAAAGAATATTACATACAATAAATTTTACATGAATGAAAATGAAAAACTCTCATCTCACATAAAACCCCCTGCTATTCAAGACGCGACGATCCAATATAACATATCCAGCAACACATAACATCACATGTCATCAACGTAAGTAAATGTGCGCATCTCAATTGTCGTTGACATATAGAAACGAAACCGGCGATATCACATATTACACTTACGGTCGCAGAAAAGAAAGTGTAAAACTACAACAGTTGGAATCCGCAACCCTTTTAGACATCGCATGCCTGACCAAATGAATTTCTTAGACATCACATGCCTAACAATTATAAACCCCGCATTTTAGTCTCATTATCGAAAACACTTTTCGATATCAAGTCGGGCAATTCAACAAGATTCCCGGCATGTTGATCGAATGCTCGTCGCAAACTTTAGTAGACGGCCGCACCCCCGATACCGTCGACGAAGTGCACCAAGGCGGAACACCGCTACCGCGAGCACCCAAACGGATGATTTCGGCGACGGGGTTCTCCTACAGTCACTTGGTCGGGGCTATGGGGTATGGTTGTCAATTAAGTTTACCCGGCGAGTATCCGCGTACGCTACGTGATTGCGGCGGACTTTTGATCGCATCAAAATTCCGTGGCAACCGATCATGTGAGACTAAAGTGCTATGTTTATAACATTCAAATCAGTTATCTCATAACTACTTGTGGATTCCAAATATTGTATCACATTCCAGATAAATAGAAAATGTTAAACTTTCCGATCGAACTTTTTAACATATTGTAAATTATCCGGAAAAACACAGACGAAGTTAAACTTCCCGATCGAAACACCGAGTCCCCAATAAAACCCAGAAAACTCAACTCTTGAGTAAAGATTAAAAATATCCAAAAAATTCAGCAGGGTTTCTTATGAGTTACTGTGAAGCACGTGCCATTGATTCGACAGAAGCGCCGTGGAACCGCGGCCCCAACCTGGCTTGTGCGGCGGTTCCGCGGCCAAATAGATGAATCAATGCACGTGGTTTGCACCGGAGTACCATTCGAATGTTGTCTCTGACAAGCTACCAACAAATTGGCGAAGCAGCAGTTAATCGTCACCCCCAGTATTACCGCATGGAGCCCTGAATTGAGCAACGTGCTGGTGTGGATTACCCGTCCCCTTATACACATGGAATTTAGGGATCGTATATCCTGGCGGGTACTTTATTTGATCGTACCAACCCGGATAGGATCGTCCAGTCTTGACGATTTGGCCGGCCGCTTCACTCGCCTAATGAGCTCGTATCTGTTGAGCTATATAGTCGTCAAGGGCGGATTTGGAGATGGTCTCTTCCTTGGCTGCTGATAGAGCCGGAAGAGGATTCGATATCTCCCCTCTGTCATCTTCAAGGATTATTGGAGGGTCTTTGGCTGGAGGATCTGGCTGTATCATCATCCCGACCATATCTTGAAACAGAAGCGCCATTTGCTTTATGGTAGCCGCTTGTTCCGCGGCCTCTTTGTCTTTCTTCTCAAGCATTCTTCGGAGGAGTTCGGCATCGGTTTCCTGCTCCTGGCGCTGCTTCGACGATGTCTCCGGGTATTCTTTTGGCCCAGTGAGTGCGGCCATCTTTGTCATCATCTTCTGGAGTTTCTGTTGTTTCTCCTGAGCCTTTGTTACGGACCGCGTAAGTGGTCGATGACCCGTAGAAGCACGGCTTTCCTCCTTTCCGGAAGCCATGTAGACAGTGTGTACTACCATGTCCCCAGACTTGGGGCGTTTAGGTTCAGTGCCCTTGCGATTCTTCGCAGACACGGGGATCTTCTCCGGCCTTCTCCTTTTGTGGGCGGTCGAAGTTAAGGGGGACGTTACAGCGGGCACCCATGCAGACGATACCTTCTGTGGTACGACGGGATGGTCCTTCTCTTGCCGAACCTTCATTTTCTTCGGTCGGCAGGAGTAGTCTCGGTTAATCACAGAGTCTTGGACCCTTCGCCAGACCCTGTGGATTTTGGAGGACAACCGCTGAGGGGGTTGCTCCGGCTTTGCCTTTGTGACATTTTCAGCGGGTGGAGGAGACCTTTTTAATACAGCAGTTGGAGAGTTTTTGCGTACCCTCCTGAGCGGCTCAAAGCTGTTCCCAGTTGGAACAGCAGCATCAATTTCCACTGTAGGAGCTGGTGGGGTAAGCCCAGAAGGGGAACTACCCCCAGCTTTCTTCACTCGGCGCCAGTGGCGACGTCGAGCATGTCTTGCAGACGGTACTGGCTCAGTTACGAAGGCGGCTTCATCATGCCCCCTGTTCTGGTGAAGGGTTGCTGTTGGTGCCAGCCTATCGAAGACTGACGTCCGCTGAGAAGAAACGTCCAACCTGTCGAAGACTGACCTTCGGGCAAGGAAGCAGCCTTGGTGACTTTGCCTGAAGCGGGAGTTGGAACGGACAGTCTTGTGAAGACCGATCCTTTAAAAGGGGAAGCCACTTTGACGATTTCATCTACCGGAGTTGGCATAGTTATCCGCTTCGGGATGACTCCTTCGGGTATTGCAGGCTTCTTCATGGGCCCACTTGAGCTTTGGCCTAGTTTGTTAAAGACCGGGGCGCTGGACTTGGACGACCCGTTGAGAGGGGTCGTGGTAGTGGTAAGCCGATCAAAGACCGACTTCTTTGAAGCCTCCTGTGACGGCATTGGGTAGTTGAAGCTCATTGGTGGGAGCATAGTCCCAAAGAACAACCCAGTAGTGGCATGTGTCACCTGCTCCACCGGCATTGCGAAGATGGAGGCCGCTTGGGGCTCGTACCTCCAGACGGGGCGGAGCGGAAGTTGTTGCTGCAGTTGGTGCAGTTGGAAGCCATTGACGCCATCTTCTCTTCTGCACGGAGCAAGACACCAAATCTTAGTACCTCGAATCCAAGGGCAACAATATTAAATCGCGATTTGTTCGTGAACACGACACACGAAGTGTGGAGTGGAAAGAGGAAAAGGTCCCACCGGGCATGCCAGAATCTGTTCGCCGCCGAAAATGGAGACGGAACCGCGTAGGTCGTCTTGCCTGAATTTGGGGGCAGATACTATTTGGTTTTATCTGTCCACCTCTCCGAAAATGCCAATTTGATTTATGGTACCGTGTATCGGAAGTTTGGACATATACGGCCGTTGTAGCAGACTTCGTCAGATTCCCCCTCGCTTGTGAGGGGGTTTTGATTATGGGGATGCTCTTCCCTGCAGGCGCAAGCCCCTGCAGTTAATTACGTTACCGCGTAGCGATAACCACTTTCTCCTTCTCCAGATGTTCACGTCGTGTCATGTGTGTTTATTTTATTTTTGGTTGCCCGTGGATTGTATACGGAGACTAATTTATGTTGTCGCCCGTAGGGCGTGGATTAGTCCAAATCCGTATTTTCTTAGATTTGAGTTTGGGCTGGTTTAAGGATCGTTAATCTTGTTTTAGATTAAAATCAACTCAAACATTTGTTGAGGATACGTTAGTCTAATTTTAGACTAAGATCTACTCAACGGGATTTCTTTAGTTTATAGGGACATTGCGGTCCACAATTTAGTTTTTAGGGACGTTGCGGTCCGCAATTTAGTTTTAAGGACGTTGCGGTCCATGGAGTTTAGTTTTAAGGACATTGCGGTCCAAAGTTTAAGGACATCATAGTCCGTGGAATTTAGTTTTAAGGACGTTGCGGTCCACAATTTAGTTTTAAGAACGTTGCGGTCCACAATTTAGTTTCAAGGACGTTGCGCTCCACAGTTTAAAGACATCATAGTCCGTGGAGTTTAGTTTTTAGGGACGTTGCGGTCCGCAATTTAGTTGTAAGGATGTTGCAGTCCACAATTTAGTTTCAAAGACGTTGCGGTCCACAGTTTAAAGACATCATAGTCCGTCGAGTTTAGTTTTTAGAGACGTTGCAGTCCGCAATTTAGTTTTAAGGACGTTGCGGTCCACAATTTAGTTTTAAGGACGTTGTGGTCCACAGGGTTGTTGGTTTGGGGGGTATACCAAGAATTATTGGTTATTGGGCCCTTCGCCTCTCTGAAGACGTTGAAGAATTACAACGACATGTATCACAGGTGTGGAGAGATGTACCCTTGAACCAATGAATGTTCATCAAAGATTTGATAACCTTGTTTGGGACTAAGTCCAATTTAGAAGAAGACCTATGGGCTCGGTCGATTTTGGGGTTTGGCCAACCATAGGCTCAGCCCACTCTGTCATTTCCCTTTTTTTTATAAAGTGTTAGACACTTGCTAGGACACAGTCCTTTCTATGTGCACATAATGCTAAATATTTATGTGAATACTGACACCCACTTTCTTTTTGTTTTTTATGAGCGTTGAACACTTTTCATAGAGCTAGGCTCTTCTTGAGGAGCACAGAGCGCTCTGTGTTAAGTAGCGCCCACGTGAGGGGCACGTGGGGCGCTTGGCACTGAGCGCCAGCATTTGAGTGTTGAGCGCTCTTTTATTGAGCAGCGCCCACGTGAGGAGCACGTGGAGTGCTTGGCGCTGAGCGCCAGCATTTGAGTGTTGAGCGCTCTTTTATTGAGAGCGCCCACGTGAGGAGCACATAGAGCGCTTGCCGCTGGGCGCCGGATTTGAGTGTTAAGCACTTTTTATTAAATAGCACCCACGTGAGGAGCACATGGAGCGCTCGGCGCTGAGCGCCAGATTTGAGTGCTAAGCACTGAGTTTTTTGTTCTACCCAATTCAATTCTCTGAGAATTTGGTTCTCCCTTGTGAAAGACTTCGTCTTTTAGATCCGAGATCTGGGAAAAGAACTAAGTTCTTCTGATGTGAGAGTTAAACTCTTAGATGTGGAGGAGATCTATGATCTCCCTTCTTTTTATTAAAGACTTTGTCTTATAGATCTGTGATCTGGAAAAAGAACTAAGTTCTTCTGATGTGAGAGTTAAACTCTTGAATATGGAGGAGATGTTATGATCTCTCTTCGTTTTATTTACCTTGAAGAAGGTTCTTCTTCTTAGACCTTGCTCTTCTCTTTTTCTTTTCTGAGAACTTGAAACTTATAGGGAGGTTTCTCTGTACAAGACTTGAAGTCTTGGGTCCTTTATATAGGGGAGGCTGATTTGTTGAATCGGTTAAGGAAATCTCTCATTGAGAGATCTCTGATTTATTTGGTGATGTTTCCCACCATTGGATCTTTGTTCCAAGGGCATCTGTCTTACAGAAGACATTTTTCTTGTTTTTAGCAAGATTGGGAAAATATTTTCCCATACAGAACTTATTCTGTATCTTGGTGATTTTTAATCACCATTGGATCTTTGATCCAACGGTGCTCTGATTTACAGAGCACAATCTTTCTTGTTTAGAAAAATTTGAGGAGTATTTTCTCAATCAGAATTTAATTCTGTACTTTGATAATTTATCATCTTCGTTGGATTTTTGATCCAATGGTGGAGAATATTTAGTTCTAGCGCTGGCGCTCTCGTGCTTTGCACGTGAGGCGCTGCCTCAGAGTCTTTGACTCTTGGCGCTAGCGCTCTCGTGCTTAGCACGTGAGGCGCTGCCTCAGAGTCTTTGTCGCTAGCGCTCTTGGCGCCAGCGCTCCCATGCTTTGCACGTGAAGCGCTGCCTCAGAGTCTTTGACTCTTAGCGCTGACGCTCTTGGCGCGAGCGCTCTCATGAGGCGCTGCCTCGGTTCAAATTTCAAATTTTGAATAGAGTTTTTCTCTCTGATTGGGGGAAACAACTGTCTTTCTGATACATGTTGATAAAGCCCTTAGGATGTTGGCTTGACTATCAGGACTATGATGTAGATCATACTAGTGGGGCTTGTGTGGTCTGTAAACACATCCTTTAATAGTTCCTAGTCGAGGGAGTATCGAGACAGGGCATCGATATTCCAGAGTAGACTAGTGTGTAGGTTTCTTGACCCTGTATGGGGCAATGGTTGATCCCACAACCATTAGTGTTTAACATCAAAGATTGTGCACATGTTCTCATTAAAGAATAGGTACACCGAACAGGACTAGGCGAGAACTCCTAGATGGTATGATACCTATCGTCAGATAGCAGTTCTCTGGTGACACTTGTACAGGTTAGTCTGTAGACCCGAGATCGTCATAGTGTCCTGTGTGGTTCCCACTGTGCTTTGATTTCTTCCCTACCACGGCTCAAAGGAGTCATGCAAACAGGTGTATTTTGGATACAGTCCCAAGTCACATGGAGGCAGTGAGCGATAGGAGGGGTTTCGTCTCTCCCGGTATTGTGAGTTGATGTTGCGCTATACTCGATTGACTATAACAGCAAGTCTCTGGCCAAGACTGATGAGATTTACTGGTAAGTATTATCAGTAGTTTCTCGAAAGGTTACAGGCCACACATCGGCATCACTTATAGTTAGTGGGGGTCTGACGATTCCACCCCCCAGACTCGATATGCGACATATCAGATGAAAAGACTGGACTGTACGGTAAGTGTTGCTTATAGGCTTTATGGGAGTTTGGACAAGTTTGCTTGTTCATCTTCCACTCGTTCAAAACCTAGGTAGCCGTTACGTCCAGCTAGTACCGCTGACGGCTTGTGGGTATCTGATATGATCATTAGCTACTGCTGGCGTATTGACGAGTCTTTAGAGTCCCACAAAGAGGTTTTCTAGATCAAGCGAAACGAATTAGGGCACATATGGAGATATGTGCGGGAGCTTGATTGAATACGAGTCAGTGATACCGTATTCTAATCTAGCGATATTTGATATCGGTAAGGTTATATGTCATATAACCGGATTATTGAATCAAGTGTTGATTTAATAATTTGTTATATATATATATATATATATATATATATATTTGATATTGGCCGGTTATATATGATATGACCGTATTATTGAATCAAGTGTTAATTTTATATCGAATATTGAATATTACTCGGTTATATATGATATGACCGAATTATTGAGTCAAGTGTTGATTTAATAATGTGATATACATACATACATACATACATACATACATACATATATATATATGATATTAGTCGGTTATATATGATATAACCGGATTATTGAATCAAGTGTTGTTTTAATAATTTGATATGTATTTATATATATTAACTAATATTATTGCTCACTTTTGATTTTTTTCTCTTTATATATATATATATATATATATATATATATATATATATATATATATATATATATATATATATATGGATTTGTATCATGATAGATGATACATAGAACATGGGTATATGAGAATCACACCATGACTAAAGATTATTGGGATGATTTTCTTTTTAAGAAAAAATAGAAAATGTGGAAATGAGTCATGGCTTTGGATGCTTGAAGAAGCATTGAGAAGCCATGACTCATCTCCTATTTTTTTTTTACTCTTAGATATTTTATTCATCCCAACCTTATCTCTAGCTTATGGTTCATTCCCTCACTTACAACATCCAAGTTCATTCTCATCTCTCATTTCCTCTCTAGGTTTTTCTTGAGTTGGAAAAAGAAAAGAGAAAAGAATTTTAGTGAGCACATCTCCTACTTCATCAACCTACACTAATCTAGCCCATTAGTTTAGGTTGTTTGCTTCATTAATACTTTGATTAGTGAAGAGTGAGTTTGAGTGAGAGAGACTTCAAGGTGGATCATCTTCGGCTTCGAAGACTTCAAGCAAGCTCGATCCTTTCTTCAAGTGGAGTCAAAGAAGAGTTCTAGGGACTACTACTTGGAGCTTTAGAAGTGAAGGACCGGTCTACAAAGCTTGTAAACCCTCTTCACTTAGTTCAGAACTTGTATTCTTGCACTAAAACCCTAATTCTCTAGTTCGATTCTAAGTTGGTATAGCTTACACCTCTAGAAATTTTAAAATTGCATACTTGATACTTGTATAAACCTAGTAGAGGTGCTGAGACATACTTTCACATTTTACTTGTTATTACGTGTCGCTAATACATAATGATGAATCCCGTATGATTCTTGCTTGACTACCTACATTATGATGGCGATCATATACATGAGAGCTGAGTAGTCTATAAGCACATCCTTAAATGTCCCTAGTCGAGGGAGTATCGAGACTGGGCATCAATATTTCGAAGTAGACTGGTGTATACGTTTCTAGACCCCAACGAGGGGCGATGGCTGGTCTCACAAGCCATTGATGTTGTGTCACCTAAGATAGTATAAAGGTGCTCACTGGAGATGAGTACACTGGACGGACACACCGAGAACTTCTAGATGGTATTGTACCTATCGTCGGATAGCATTTCTTTAGTGGCATGAGTACAGGTTAGTATTTTGACCTGAGATCGTTATTTTTCTCATGTGAGTTCCCACTATACTTAGATTACTACCCTACCACGGCTTAAAGAATTCATGCAAACAGGTTTTAGTTGGATACAGTCCCAAGCCACATGGAGGTAGTGAGAGATTGTCAGGGATTTGTCTCTCCTGGTATTAGGAGTCGATATCGCGCTTTGTTCGGTTGGAAATCATCCTAAATCCGTGGCCACGGTAGATGAGATTTACTGATAGGAGTTCAGTAGTTTCTCAGTTGGTGATGAGATTGACTATGGCATGACTTATCATGTTATTAGGGGTCTGACGTTATTCACACCCTAGACCCGGTATGTGATACTCTTAGACGAAAAGACTGGACTGTATGAAGATTGTCACATTCAGGATCCGGACTTGATTGTCGACCTCCCTTTCGGTATATACCTGGGTAGCCGTTACGTACAGCTACTACTGCTGACGTGCTTGTGGTTATGAATTTATCCAGTAACTCACTGTCAGCGTATTGTCGAGTATTTAGAGTCCCACACAGAAAGTTTTCCCGGTTCAGGAAATATGATATAGATGACGTGTGTTGATATATACAGGGGTCTGATTAAATATGTGTACATGCTACATGGACTTTAATCGGACGATTGATAATACTGACCGACTTAGGATTAAGTCAGATTATTAAATCAAGTTTTGATTTAATAATTTATATATGTTTTTTATATGTATATTCTAGTATTATTGTTCACTATTTATTTTCTATCTCTCTCTTGGCTATTCGTATTTTTATACGATACACGCATATGTATTTCGATACGTGTACTGGGTTGTATTCCGTATTTATATCGAGTACTTTCTAGAAGGAGGATACCTCATTTGTGAATATTCATTTATGAATATTCATGGAAATGAGATGGAGGGTGAAGTGGCTTTAGATATGGTTGTGGGAATGTAGAAAGGGATGGGCTTCATTTTTTTATTCAAAATTGGTGTGATATTTTTTCTTGGTTGTAAAAAATATGAAGCCATTCTATTCCATCCTTCAACCAACACTTAGCTCATTTCTTGTTATGTCTACCTCTTCATTCTCCTCCTCCTTCTTCTTCATTTGCTCTCTTGAGCTTTATGTTTGAGAGAAAATGACAGTGGAAAAATTCCTACATCCTTACTCTCTATTCCTAGCAAGTTTGGAGTGTCGGTTGTTTCACTAGGTGAAGCTGGAGCTTAAAGCAGTTCCCTCGGGTGGATCATTTTCGGTAAGGGCAGTCGCCACTCAATCTTGTTCCCAACGGCCTACGAGGAGCTTGGAGGGGTCTTCCATGATTGGGTGGACATTGATCAGTCGAAAATATTGCATTCTTAACACATCAATTTCCCTACTTTTTCTAATTATCTAAATGTGTTTGGTATAAATATAGCACATATTAGTAATTCGTCTGCAAAATATCAAATAACATGTGTTATACATTATAACCGGCATTATGAGGAAAATTGTGTGTTTATTACTTCATGCATGATATTAAACATCTCGACACGTTTCAGTGAGATTTTGTGCAGAAAATTATTCAGGTCAAAGAACCGGAATCACAAATTTGCTGATAAAACGCAGCAAGTCAAATACTGCAAATCTGGCAGAAACCAAGAAAGGATATTAAGATTCCAGAAATCAAAAGAAGGCCCTAAAGCCAAAACCAAACAACTGCGGAAAATCCATTCAGAGATCTCACTAAACGGCCGCGAAACCGCGACCGATCCAGCCCGATCCGCCGCAGATCCGCGGCCGATCTGACTCGTCGGCGGTTGGTACTTTTTCCAGAGGCCTCCTTATAACTTCCTAGCTTCTCCAAGACGCTTTGAATTGTGTAGATTTCTCCAGAAGCTTCCCTTCTAACAGCAAAGCTTCTTGTGCAAGTTTGATACCTACCAAGCTTCTAATGCAAGCTTCATAACAACCTAGCTTCTAGTGGAAGATAAACCTAGCTTCTAGTGGAAGATTGGGAGAGTTATAAAAAGAGACCTAGGGATTCATTGAAAAGGTTGTTCGGTTGTTGAATATTGAGCCAAATTTGCACAAGTTGAGTGACACAACTTGATCCAAAACAAAATCCAAATCAAATCCAAAGAGAAATCAAG
Organism: Agapanthus africanus; assembly: GCA_030015575.1. Lineage (NCBI taxonomy): Eukaryota > Viridiplantae > Streptophyta > Magnoliopsida > Asparagales > Amaryllidaceae > Agapanthus > Agapanthus africanus. Next base: position 325,511,943 of record JASDDO010000004.1, read on the forward strand.
ATCCATTGAGAAGCAATTCAAGCGAGAAATCAACGATCCTTCATCGCAACGCCGATCATCATCCGAGCAAGAGATCCACGACGATCCACGACTCACGGCGATCGAGCTTCTCAAAGATCGACCACAAATTCACCTCTTCAAAGGAGTGATCGAGAGCTTAATCTTGTATCTCGAAATGAGGGTTGTGTAAATTTGAAGAAGATTTAATGAAGGAGATAATTTGTTAAATCTCGTTTTCATTACATTCTTGCATTATGAAATATTTCATTTGTGATTCTTTAATTTTCATGATGTGTGAGTGAAATCTCCACTTATGGAGGATTCGAGAGAATTGATAGATCTAATGATGAACAAATCTTAATACTAATTTTAAATCTTATGAGATTTGTGAACCTTAGCAAAAAGAATCGTTGATGACCTAATTTGGATCAAGATCACTTCTTGATTATTTCGTTGCAAATTAGGGATCAAACAATTGATGGTTTTCTTTGCTAGAGGCTAGATCCGAATGATTATGATTGAAAAGACAAGGGATAGTGAAGGAGAAACCCTAGTTTCTTCAATAGATCCCTAATCTTCAATCATCATCATCAATCTAACTATAAATTATCAATAGATAAGATTATGAATTATTAGATTCATCATTAGCTATTAACTCAATCGAATCCTACAAGCTATTCTTCATAATCTTGATAAATCAAATTGACATTGGACACTTTCTTGATTTTTATATTCTTGAATATGTTTTTGATTTTCTTGAAATGACAACTCAATTAAATCTCAAATCTATTTCTTGAATTTTCTTTTATATTTTCATTTTAACTCATCTAAAGCAAGATCGATCAAAACACGCATCTCAGTGGATGATCTATATTCATTGACGCGCTACTTCGACACCGTTAATTGATTGTGGTATAAATTTCTTTGGTTGTGATTACATTTTCATACACACAAAAAGAAGATCAATCAGACATATGATAAAGGTTCTAATCACTACAAACCTTGCATACTTATGTTACTAGTTTAGTGTTTGAAAAAATCGCTAAGGATTAGTTTCTAGTGCTCCCCATAAAATTTTTGTTTTTCGATTCCGCATTAGCCACGGTTGCAGTGGCAAGGGCACTAGGAACTTTCAATGGTATCAGAGTTACTAGGCAGGGATGCCGACCCATAGGCGGTTCTCACTGTGTGACAGTAGTGGCAAAGTGCAGGCTCTTACCCCCAAGGTGCCTCGTGCGGTTATATGGTCCGACGGGTTGTAGTCCGTCGTGAGGGGACTACGTAAAAAGTAGCTACTAAGGGACCTATAGGCACTATGGCGAACTTCTGCTGCGCTGACTGACCATTTCAATAGTATCAAAGCTACTAGGTAGGGATGCCGACCAATGGGGGGTTCTCATTGTGTGACAGTAGTGGAAAAATGCAGGCTCTTACCCTTAGGGTGCCCCGTGTGGTTATATGGTCCGACGGGTTGTAGTCCGTCGCGAGGGGACTACGTAAAAGTACCATCTGAGAAACATATGGGCGCCACGGCCAGTTTTTGCTGCGTTGACTGACCCTTTCAATGGTATCAGAGCCAATCCATACACTAAAACTAGCTCACATGACCGTAGAATTCCACCGGAAACCCCATTTAATCTTGGCAGTTTTCAGCCGTGTTTTTCTGAAAAATTCAGCCGTTGTTTCGAGTTTTTCTTGCTTGTTTTTTTATCTCCGAAGCTCTCATTTTGGAATGCGGACTCCGTAGAGGTTCGATGGTGACCCGAAGCGTCTTGGAAAGCCAATTTTTCTGAACTATATCGAGATTAGGGGTTGTTTATTCTAAGTTGAAAACTGTTTTTGATAGTTGTCCAAAAATCCATGGTATTGCGCAATTTCGATCCCCGTAGTCACTTGGTTCAAACCAAGAGTCCGTGACAAGGATCGTGGGTACCTCGGGGAGTCCCTGGGGGATTAGGGTGGGGCTCATTCCCCTGGACCACCACTTGGTGGTCTAGGGAAATGGGCTAACCCGAGAGCACCCTTTTGGGTGTTCTCAGGTCTTGCCTCTTCCCCGAGACCACCATGTGGTGATCTTGGGTAGGGGGTACCCTTCTATACCCCATGCGGATCTTTAGGATGTGCTTGACTGCTCCATCGGGCTCTCGGGCAAGTTTCGGGTTCTTTGGAATCCGAAAAGTCGCCAAAGTGATGGATTTTCGGATGTTGAAGTGCAGTTGAATTTTTGTCGTTTGAAAATTCAAGTGTTAGCTTCGCGGGTGATGAATTCTATGGTCATGGTTTTCGTATCTGTATATATGCGTTGTTGAATATCGTCTAATTTCTATATGCTCAATTAGACGGGGTTGCACACTTACTTGTGTTGCTTGTTCTGTGATATATATCTTGTGATGGTTTAGCCGGATTGTCGTGTTGGATAGCCCCTCGTGTGATTTGCGTGTACAGTTTTGTTTTATAATATTGTATTCATTTGTTCGAGCCGAGCTCCAACTTGTGGCCGCCGTTTTCGCTTTATGTATATTTATTTATTAGGGCTCGACCAGGATGCGATCGATGTCACCGTTGTATATATTTCATTTTCGTACTAGGATTACCCTGCGGAGGAGCGCACGAGTCACCGGATTCCAGAATTCAGAGGGTAGCCATCTCATGGGGTTAAGACCGTGCTGCCTATTTCTAGGATTGTAGGGTGGCTCGCCGCCCTCGTAGGGGTTTAAGATCAATATTGTACGGGTTATCCACATGGCCGGGGAACGTCGCGTTTTATTTGCGGTTTAAATAAAATGTGGGGCTCCTAGCTTGTCCGCTATTCGATATTGTTTTCTACATGCCTGTGATTTTATTACTTGCCTGCGATGATATATATATATATATATATATATATATATATATATATATATATATATATGTAATATTAGATGCTTCTATATGTTTTGCATCCGCACTAGCCATGTCCCCGCCCTACCGTAGATTTAGTGACCTTACGGTGGAGACCCGAGACCCCGTGGCGAATGTGGATGGCATATAAAAATATGCTATTTTGGTTACTAAATCTACAGTATTCATGTTTTGGCATATATAAATATATGTTTTGGCATGTGGTCTACATTCGCCACGGGGTCTACTTACCCGAGACCCCGTGGCGAATGTAGACCTCCATCATTTCGGATAAGCAGCACATAGTATTCATGCGGTCTTTGTTGGCCAAAATCAAGGTATTGTGAATGGTAATTGTGTGTTGCTTATCCGTAGCATGGATATATGCATTGGCTTAGGACAGTCGTACCACCTTATTGGCCAAAGTCAAAGTGAGTACGGGTGGGTCTAAATTAATATGGATAATGACGAGGAGAACTTGACTTGCATGTTATGATTTGTTGGCCAAAATCAAGGTCATAAGCGCATAGGGAAAAAACCATATCGAGAGTTTCAAATATACGGAAAACTGGCCAAGTTTGTGCATACTTTCTGAGTGTGGTAATTTTGGCCGGCTTCCATCAAAGTTATCACACAATGATAGTTAGGTCTCGATTCCCACTGAGTAGGTATTACTCCTCGGGAGATTTTCACTTCACAATTAGCTAACCTATTAGGTTTCTAGAAAGTGTTAACGAGGTTACGCCTCTGCAGAAATGGGTTTATTTAATTGGGTCCATACAAAAGCATGGGGGACTTCCCTCAGAGTACCAAACTGGCTTGGCTGAACAGTTGGCGAACTTGTAAAGTGTATATGATCATGGCTAGTTCTCCTTTTAAGGTTTGAAGGAGAATTCAAGGATACAATAGAAGCCATCCTGATTAGATAAAGTGATTAATCAATCTAATATTGATAGAGTGCACGCTGAGTGTTTTTTTTTCTCTCTCTCTCTAGTTATAGTGACCCATGACTTACCTTAAACTAAAACTCATTAACTAAGTTGATCGAACCTTCTTACACACTCTGGTTTTGGATTGTCATGATTCACGACAAATTCGCATATTTCCCTGCTACTCCTACCTTCCCTTAACCTTCTCCAGAACACTATGTATCACTTCAATGATCCATATTGCTTGGAAAGGCCATCGTATAGTTACATATGAACTCGAAGAAATTATTTCGGTCGAGGATAGCCAATGGTTCTGGAGAATTAGGATTGTATAATTCTGTTGTCTCTCCTACCTTACCTTCTCTCAGGTTATGAGAGCTCCTTGCATTAGGAGAGTACATCAATTACGCTTATTGGATAGTCTTCTTCCAAACCATAGGCTGGTGCCGAAAGGTAGGAAAAGAAGAAAACCAATTAGCCTAAGTGTGGTATACAGAAGGTAAAATGTAGAGACATATAAAGGGGTTGAAGTGAGAGCAAAGAAAATTGCGACTATCGTCATGAATCTGGATAGTAAAAAAGGCATTATACCCGGCCACCCCTAGAAACATTTTCATGTTTCAGTTTCTCTGTGTAGTTGTTACTGAGAACTATTTTCCCAATTAGTTCTGACTCCAGAGTATGTATATACCAGATTAGGATATCATATTTATACGACGTTACAGATGCTGAGTAAGAGTAGAATATTGGGAAATGGACGATTTAATTCTCAATATCGGAATTCGTAGCAATTGGCGATATTGGATTAAATCACCTGATTTTGCCTTACGGCAAATATTTGGTCTTGAATAACCGTTGTTATGCACAAATTTTTAAATTGAATATCCATATCTTTATTTTATAAAGTGAGAAATAAATTTTGAAAATTGTGTTCCAAACATTTACCTTTATCAGTTGAGGATAAGATAAGGTGTATTGAATAACGGTGTAAGACATTCTTGACCAAAATACAGTTTTTAATCTACAACACACGGAGCATGAGTTAGTCTACTATTGGGACTTATACATGGCAATGTATATTTTCCGGGGTCCTTTAGGACAAGGGGTTGGTACTCTTATTTCATTTGGATTTACCTATGAGTTCTCTGGTTTTAGACACGTATTTATTGAAATGCAAGGTCCAAAGATTTTGAGAAGTTTATAGGTATAAGAATAAAAGTAGAGAACTATACATTGGAAGTATCAGGATTTTTCGAAGTGGTCAAAGATGTAGATACTTATGCTATGTATTCCGTCGTAGTAATATTAAGAACTTGTTTCTCTCACAGGTTACTCATCTGTGGGTTCGTTCCTTGATGAGTAATGCTGTATTAGCCTTTTTACATTTAGGTGATATGTACCGGAAACAACTGCATAATATTTGAATTTAGTTTCATCTCAATTAGTGCATTTGATTCTATATGGACATAGATTGGTTGCATATCTTGAGATTCTTAAGGTATGGAGTTATCCGGTTTCTGTTTAAAAGAAGAATCCCGAAAAACTCAAGGCATGGTTCGGTAATGGCAGTTTGTGGTTTATCCTAAGCATTTGCTAGGGTTTTGCTTCTACCATTTTCGAGATCAATAATTACATTGTTCTTGACTCGCCGCCTTTTTATAAAAGGGATATTTCGCAAAAGAAACTAGTGAGAGTATGGTAGAACTGAAAGTGATTCCAGAACCACAAGCAGTTACTAAAAATTTAGTAGAACCTAGAGATTCAATTAGACTTGACAAACCTTATCCACTCCGTAGATTTAGTAGATGACCTCAGCCATCCGAGAGATACTTCGGTTTTCCCGTAAACGGTGACAGGGAGGTCAACATCATGGTGATGATGGCTCTACTAGTTATCAGCAGGCCATGAGAAGTAGTGACTTCCGGATAATGACTGGATGCTTTATATCCAAATTGGACTCTACACACTTCAGCAAATTATGGAATTTGCTGGGTGCTCCTGAAGGGGTAAAGCACATTAGGAGTAAGTAGATCTTTCGAGACCTGTAGTATTAACCTAATAAGGCTAGACTTGTTGTAAAGATTTTCATCAAATACCCGACGTGGATTGTGATGAAACTTCTACCTCAATGTCTGTGCTAAAGTCTATACGGATATGACTTACCACTATTACTATTCAAGACTATGATATCTGGAAAGAGGATGACTATAACGTCTTTCTAAATGGAAATTTGGAAGTGCACGTGTATATGACTCTGTCAGAGGGTTATCGTAGTCAGTAGAAGCAGCGGAAGGTGTGCAAATTGCTTATGTCTATTTGTAGACTAAAGAATGCATAGACGAGATGGATCATCTGTTTTGATATGAGAGTCAAGGCGATTGACTTCATCAAAACAACAGATGAACCTAGTAAGAAAGGTGTAGGGAGTACAGTCCTGGGACTTGGATGACATACTCCTGATAGGAAATGATGTTCATATACTACAATTGATCAAACTTTGGTTGTCACAGGTGTTTCTCCGTATAGAAAATGGATAAGATATCAGGAATTCTGGTGACTAGATCAATAGTTTTAGATCTAGATTTGGTAGGTTTCCCAATTCGAGTACTTAGACACCATTCTAAAATTGTTTTAGAATGGATGACTTCTGGCATGGTAGTGTACCCGCAGGTGATGGAGTCACCCTCTCTAAAGAGATGTCTTTCAGACTGATGAGGAGAAGGACTGGCATGAATAATATATCATTTGGTTAGGCAATTGAGTCAATCATGCAATATCTTGTACCAAACCAGATGTTGCTACTGTACTTGCCGTAGTAAGCAGATATTAATCCAATCTTGGAGAAACAAAAGGAAGCAGTTAAGAACATAAGAGGATATTCTTGGTATATGATAATAGCAGCCTCCTCTAGGAGGCGGTTATCGGTTCAGGTTTCTAAGGTGACCTCGATAACAAAGATGCTGTCAGAATTTTGTGTTTAGCCTCTTCTGAGAAATAGTATATTGGAGAGGGTTCCAATAGAGATACTGAGATAGACATGGTGCAAGATACTGATTATGACTCAACGGAGAATACAGTATAAGAAGTTTGTTGGATAAAATTGTTCATTTATGAACTTGGTCACATCATGTATCCAGACAAATTCTTGAGGCGGGGTATCGCTCAGTTTGGGAGATTGTTGATCTCCGCGAAGTTGAGACATAGAGAGAGGAAGTCAGAACATTATAGCGGATCCACTCATTGAGGCTATTTCTCGAACACGGATGTTTCACAAATACAGTTTGTGAAACTAATTAGTAGAGAAATTGGGTATTCGGTAGCACATGGGATGTGGGTATGTGATACTGCATAATTGGCCTTAAGTGCAAGTGGGAGATTGTTAGATATAGTGCTCTCAAGGCAGTTATTGTAATTGCAGGTAGGCAGTTATTGTAATTGCATAATTGAGGGAGGACCTATACAGGTAGAACAGTCTTACTCGAAATAATAGTATGCTATCTGGTTTGTCGTTATCATTGATGTGTATACGTTTTACTTATTATTACGTGTCTCTAATACATAATGATGAAGCCCATAGGATTCTTGCTTGACTACCAGCATTATGATGGCGATCATATACGTGAGAGCTAGGTACTCCATAAGCACATCCTTAAATTTCCCTACTCGAGAGAGTATCGAGACTAGACATCGATATTACGGAGTATACTAGTGTATATGTTTCTAGACCCCGACAAGGGGCGATGTCCGGTCTCACAAGCCATTAGTGTTGTGTCACCTAAGATAGTATATAGGTGCTCACTGAAGATGAGTACACTGGACGGACTCATCAAGAACTTCTAGATGGTATTGTACCTATCGTCAGATAGCAGTTCTCTAGTGGCATGAGTACTGGTTAGTCTTTTGACCTGAGATCGTCATTTGTCTCGTGTGAATTCTCACTTTACTTAGATTACTATCCTACCACGGCTCAAAGTAGTCATGCAAACCGGTTTTAGTTAGGTACAGTCCCGAGCCACATGAAGGAAGTGAGCATCGTCAAGGATTCATCTCTCCTGGTATTAGGAGTCAATGTCGCACTGTGTTCGGTTGGAAATCACCCTAAATCCGTGGCCACGGTGGATGAGATTTACTGATAGGAGTTCAGCAGTTTCTCGGTTGGTGATGAGCTTGACTCCGGCACGAGTTATCAGGTTATTAGGGGTCTAACGTTATCCACCTCTTAAACCCGGTATGCAATACTCTTAAACAAAGAGACCAAACTGTACGGAGATTGTCACATTCAGGCTTAGTAGGGTATAGACAAACTTGATTGTCGACCTCCCTTTCGGCATATACCTGAGTAGCCATTACGTACAGCTAGTGCCGCTAACGTGCTTGTGGTTATGGAATTATCCGGTAACTCACTGCCATCGTATTGTCGAGTCTTTAGGTCCCACATAGAGCGTTTTTCCGGTTCAGGCGATATAATATAGATGACGTGTGTTGATATATACAGGGGTCTGATTAAATACGTGTACATGCTACACGGAATTTAATCAGATGGATGATAATACTAGCCGGCTTAGAATTAAGCCGGGTTATTAAATCAAGTTTTGATTTAATAATATATATATATATATATATATATTCTGGTATTATTGTTCACTATTCATTTTCTCTCTTTTGGCTATTCGTATTTTTATACGGATACACGTATATATATTTCGATACGTATACCGGATTGTATTATGTATTTATACGGAATACTTTCTAAAAGGATGACACCTCATTTGTGAATATTCATTTATGAAAATTCATGGAAATGGGATGGAGGGTGAGGTCGCTTTAGGTATGGTTGTGGGAATGTAGAGATGGATGAGCTTCATTTGTTTATTCAAAATTGGTGTGATATTTTTTCTTGGTTGTAAAAAATATGAAGCCATTTTATTCTATCCTTCAACCAACACTTAGCTCATTTCTTGTTATGGTTACCTCTTCATCTTTCTCCTCCTTCTTCATTTGCTCTCTTGAGCTTTATGTTTGAGAGAAAATGACAGTGGAAAAATTCTTACATACATACTCTCCATTCCTAGAAAGTTTGGAGCATCGGTTGCTTCACTAAGTGAAGCTTGAGCTTGGATCGGTTCTCTCGAGTGGATCATCTTCGGTAAGGGCGGTCACTTCTCAAATTTGTTTCCGATGGCCTACGAAGAGCTTGGAGAGGTTTTCCACAATTGGGTGGACATGCGACAAAGGTTGTAATCTCTATAAACCTTGCATGCTTATGTTGCTAATTTAGTGTTTGGAAAGATCGCTGGGGATTAATTTCTAGAGCTCTCCGTAAATTTTTTGTTTTTCGATTCCGCATTGGCCGCTGTTGTAGTGGCAAGGGCACTAGGAACTTTCAAAACCCCGTCTGCCTCTTTAATACACTAAAGTAGGTGTTAGTCCTAAGTCATTTAAAATCAAATATCGAGAATTTGATAGAATTTTAAGAAGAGTGTTAGTCCCGAGTCATGTAGCTAGCAGTTTAATATAGAGTGTTAGTCGTAGTGTTTAATTAAAGTGCTATGATTAGATTTTGAAATTTCTTCTTATAAATTTACAATAGAAATATAAGTAAAAATTTTATTCTCAAATTCACTCATACCTTTTCGAAAATTAAAATTCTCCAAGAATTCAGTCATGGTGGTGTCATCAATTGCCAATGCAACAGTGTACACTCATAAATGTCATCTGCCACCAGTAACCGACTGTCGACATCAGCCTTCGGCGACCGTCCTCACTGCCGCCAACAATCGACTGTTGATGCTGGTCGTTGACGTCCAACCGTCGACGTCCTCCCACGTTAATGGGGCTATGGCGTTGGCCAAAGAACCCAGGTCCCATCAGAAGTCCAGACACATCCTGAGGCGATATCATTTGATCCGGGAGATAGTAGATCGCCACGAGATCGAGATTCGGAGAGTAGATACAAAGAATAACACAAGATGTCGTTTGTGAAAAGGAATTTAAATACTTCGATTTATATTCTAAGCATTGGGATTCTTCCGAGTTCTGCAAAAAGAATATCTTGAATATGGATAAAGCTACCACCAAAGATTCATCGACTGTGATTCGGAAAACGCCAACTATAACAACCAACCAAAAAGATTCTCTAAGAAAAGCTTGGAAGCCCACAGGTAATGTTCTCTCTAAATCTGCAGAAAATGTTGATATTACAGTGCATTCTACTACTCATGTAGATATGCTCAACAAACCTATCCCTTCTGATGACCATACCGTTAATGTTAGCGGAAGCTCTGCAGCATTACAATTTAATACCATTACCAATTCTATTGCTCAAATTTATGATACCGGAGAAAAAGAAGTACATAATAATGTGGTCTTCAAACTTTCACTGTCCCTAAATCAATCAACTCGAGATTTGAACCCATCAACTCAAATAACTCAATTGTGCAAAATACTAACCCGACTAAGGTGGACCCGGAAGGTAATCCTATTATCCCTCCTGGTTTCTGATTGGTCTCGAAAGAGTGTGTTTGTTGTATAACCGCAATCAATAACGGTGTCGCATGTAGCTAGACCGAGATGAGTACGGGTCGTCCTCTGGGAAACGTGGAACCTTTTATTTTTACTTTAGATGTGTTGAGAAAGAGATGGAGGATAAAGAATTTTATAGAAAGATTTCTAGATCTACGTTAAACAAGAATGTAAAATATAGATCTAGATTATTTTAAAGATGTAATTAATATAATAAGAGGGCTTGTAGGGTTCGTTACGATTTAGTAGTTATGGACGATTAATTAAAAGTTACCATTTTTATCCATTAATAGATTTAGAACTAGAACGACGGTGATGCGTGTAGATTAGGGTTTCTGGAGGGAAAAGGAATCCCACTCTTAACCCTTATCTCGACACGGAACTCCGTTCATATCTAGCCTTTACCAAAACAATCATTAATCTAATCTCTAATCGCGGTCGGAACTAGAAAAGAATTGCTAGCGCGCCCGATTAGGATGTTAATGATTCTTTTGATAAAGTTCCTAAACTTTATAGGACTTAAAAAGGGTTTAGTTATTTTCATCGTCCATTAGCCTACCCTAATCCTACGAACCCTAACAAGCGGAGAATTACTCGCGCATGTTGGGAGAAGAAGATGAAAAGAAAGAGAGGGAAAACATAATGTAAAATGCAAAAGAATTAAATAAAATAACTACCTTTATTAATCAACTGAACAATCTACACTTTTATTCCGTAGAAAATGATTACAAACTAGTTGCTTCTCGATCTTTCCTAAGGAGGTAGATGAACAGTTGATGATCAGCCTGGATACGTGAGCGTCAGGGGCTTCGTGATCTCTTCGGCTTGATAATTTTTCCAAGAGGCTCTCGGTCCTTATTTATAGTCACAGAGCCAGAACCCTAGTTTTCTAATATGGAAACTAGTTGTTAGGATCCTAACCACCACAATCCCATATCTCAACTCTTCAAATCCGCGGCGGAACCGCGGCCATTGGATAGGTTTGGCCGCGGATCCGCCCCCTTTTGGTGAGATCATGGCCTCTAATTTTTGTAACTTCATATCTGTAACACTTGGTAATCTTTTGAGTATCTAGACTTTGAAAATCTTTTCTACATTTCTACCAGAATTAGTTTCTTGAATATCTTTGGTAGATTTGATTTGCCAACTTTGATTTCCTTGATTTCAACCCTGAAAATTCTGCACAACAAACTCAACAAACAATATTAGTAGAATTTGTTTTATTGAGATATTAACTTAACCATTAAGAATTGGTCAAAGGTATTAATAAGGTAAGCATATTTAAATGGGCCAAATGTTACATGGATATTATATGCTTACTTTTTCCTACAAAATTTTATTTATAATATATAAACACATGAAAATAGTATTTTTACAGATAAACCCTCATATGTATCATATATTATAATAAACACCTTTTATTATATAATAATAGTAGGAAAAATGTCATATTAAATGTGCAGTTTTATCAACTGAACAAATACCCCCAAACTTATCTTTGATCGTCCCGAGCAAACTAGTTTATTCAAGAGAAGGAGAAGAAGAAAAAGGAGAAAACTAAGCACACTTTCGTAGGCAAACACGATTGCACTGAGCACGTGCAACAAGCCGTTAAACCTCTAGGTGTCCCTAGTAGGAGGAGTGTTGTCTCCTGAGGGTTTTCAGCGGATTACACCCACAAAATCCTATAATAAAATAGAGATGGTGAAATTTACATATAAAGATAAGAACCATAAAAGAAAGACTTTGAAAATAAGAGTTTCCAACTAATACTAGCTTTTCAGTTGTCATGAGCCCTATCTTAATAGTCATGAAAAAATGTTAGAAATCACATTATCCCTCAATAAAACATCGTCTTTATTCTTCATTCCTACCTTTCATCCAAACATTGATCATATAACCCTACGTGTGTGTAAAGAACATCCCTACACTCGGAGAATTCAATTCAAGCTATCATACTCTTGTCCATCTACCTTAGTACTTTTTAATTTGATGAATATTAAGATCTGCTCACACATTTTCATGCGACCGTTAATACTTCTTGAGGTACAAACAGACCGATTACTTATGTGCTTGCTGATTAGGTGATAATATTTTCCTCGTCTTGCACCACCTAAGGCTTAACAGTGACTCCCAGACCAGTTGGCCTTAGGGCACTAGGTGAAGAGGCACCCTCGCTATATTTTTTTATTGCTGCCTTGGCGATAACAAAACTAGTGTTCATTTTTTTCTTTTCACCATTTTTATATTTTCTTCATTTTTTTTTCATTTCCTTCATACTTTGGCTTTTAGACAAGAGCATTTCAAGGTATCCTCTACTGTCCCGAGTTTCAAGACGTGTGTAAGTGCATATAGTAGGGTATCAACATTCAAATGTTCGGCTTCCAGAATAGAAACTATTTTTCAGACTTATTTTTATCCTCAGATTAGTGACTTCCTTCATCTTACTAACCCTTGGGACAACAGCTTATAACTACTTATTACTAGTTCGTTTAAGAAAACTTCTAATTTTCTTGGTTTTCTTAAACTATTCCTATCTTTTGGATGTAATTTTTCACTTTCTACTCTTTTGTTATAAAAGAAAATTTTTAAATTTTTTTTGAAAATGTTGTGCTTATGCAAAATATGATGCAAATTGATGTGTAAATAAGCACAAACCTCCCCCAAACCTGTTTACAGCAGTGTCCTCACTGATGTCATCCATTAAGCAAAAAAACTTGTAGACTTGGGAGGAAATTATTAATGGGGGCAACAATATATGAAAGTGAAAATCCTCCCCCAAACTTATTTTAGGCTCACAATTTTGTAAAAATCATTTTCTTTCAAGAGCCAAAATATACCACCCCTCCCCCAAACTTGAGTTAAACAATTTTAATCTTTTTTTTTTAAATCACACGAGGGGGTCAAGGTTATTGGTTAAAGTAAAGCCTTACAAAGACCAAAAGTCAACACCAACCATTCTAAAATTTTATCGATGAAGCACCAAGGTTGGTGGAAGAACATGTCACCTATGGACGTGAAGAAGTGGGGAGGTGACAAGAGGTGTAATGGAAAAAGATTGCGTCTCAATTTGGAGAGACGACACAGTGATAGTAATGATGGATTGCTCGCATTATCATGATTGTCCAAAATAAGGGGTGGAGGTCCAATTTCTTCATCTTGGAGTTGATTCATCTCAACACATGTGTCTTGTAAAAATGCGAGTTCATCAGCGAAAATTTTCTCAAAGCTTTCATCGATATCTCGAAGAATAATATCATCAGAAAAAATGGGGTGATCGTCAGACTCTATAAAAGGTTCCTCGTCAGCGTTAGATGTTGACCCGGACAACTCGGTGGAAGAGTCCGTGTCAAGCAACAACATATGAAAAGAGTCAGAATTATGAGGTTGATCAAATTCGCTGCTGTCGACATCCATTAATTCGACAGAACACACATGAGCATAGGGTTCGGAGGGTTCACTTCCCAACTTGTAAATGTTAAGCTCAATTGACTTCTTTCCAAAGGATAGGGTCATAGAGCCGTTTCTACAATTGATTACTGCGTTGGAAGTGGCCAAAAAAGGTCGACCGAGTATCACCGGGATTTGATTGCGTGGGTTTGCTACAGGTTGTGTATCTATAACGATAAAGTCCACAGGGAAGATGAATTCCCCGACTTTGATTAACACATCCTCTAGCTCACCCCTTGGTTGGGTGATAGATCGATCGGCCATCTGAAGAGTGCAATGCGCAGGTTTTAACTCTCCGATCCCTAATTGCTCATAAACCGAATACGGAAGCAAGTTAACACTAGCACCTAGATCGAGTAGAGCACGATTAATATTTTTACCCCCAATGGAAATAGAAATTGTAGGACTTCCGGGGTCCTTTCGTTTCTTGGGTAGTTGCTGTGTAAAAGCAGTGCTCACATTACTCGCAAGGAAAACTTTTTTAGGTACTTGAACCTTTCTCTTCCTAGTGCACAAGTCCTTTAGGATTTTCGCATATGACGGAACTTGTTGAATAGCATCTAGGAGAGAAATGCTTATGTTAACTTGCTTAAAAATTTCCACAATCTTCTCCATTTGTGGACTTGGTCTGTTGCTCCTTAACCTGTTTGGATAAGGTGCTTGATCAATAAGTTTTGGGTCCAACGTTTGTGGAGAAGACTGTGGCGACGGATTCGATCCCAAAATTGGAGTGCGCATCGACTTAGATAGATTTGGCGAAATAGGCGAAGGGTTCGAGCCTTGGGGAAAACGGAGAATAGGCTCGGGTGAAGGTGGGAGACTAGACGAATTAGGGGAAGAAGAAGAAGCTGGGGTATCATTGGTGTCACTATCATCACATTGCTCACCCACTTGTTTATTCAGCACTTTTCCCGATCTCAACGTGGTAACAACACTCACATTATAACTTTGTGAGTGGCCAGGATTAGGTATGGGTTGAGATGGGAGTTTCCCTTTCTCTCTCGCACTCATTGCGGCGTTTAACTGTGCGATTTGGTTTTCTAATGATTTAATACTCTCACCATGGGAGGCGGAGTTTTTCGTTATGGTATCAATAGAAGACCTCATCTCAGCCGAAATTTGCACGGATTGTTTCATGAACATATCCAAAGTTTGTGCAAGTGAGTTGTCAGTACCGGCCACTTGTGGTGTAGAAATATTGGCCGGATTTTGGAAATTCTGTGACTGAAAGGGGGGCTGATTCTGTGGTTGTGGTTGCTGTGGAGGAGGTCTTTGATAATTGCTTTGTTGGTTTTGGTTCCAAGCAAAGTTAGGATGATTCCTCCATCCTTGATTGTATGTGGAAGAATAAGGGTCGTTTCTAGGTCGCTGCTGAAATGCAGCATTAGCTTGAAACGATGCATTCATAGGACATTCTTCCGTTAAGTGTGAAGGATCCGAACAACAACTACAGACGGTCTTAGGAAGCGTGACCTGATTTAGGGAGAATGTTGAGAACTTGTTTTCAATAGCATCGAGTTTCTTCTGAATCGCTGCCATTTCGGCTTTTACTGCGATAGAAACATCGAGCTGGTGAAAACCTCCCTTAGTTGAAGGTGGTCTTACGCTTTCCCACTGCAATGTGTGTTCAGCAAGGTCTTCCAGATATTTCCACGCTTCACCATCATCTTTAGACATGAAATTGCATTGACACATTGTTTCAAGCATCTGCTTTGTCGCTGGATCAATGCCCTCATAAATAATTCGGCATAAATCCCATCTATTGATTCCATGATGAGGACATTGGACAAGCAGATCTTTGAAACGTTCAAAGCACTTCCAAAATGGTTCATTGGGAAGCTGGGTGAACTAGTTGATCTCGCTTCTCACACGGGCAGTCTTATGGTTTGGGTAAAACTTCTTAAGAAACGCTATGACGAATTCATCCCAATTAGTGATAGAGTGTGCGGCAGTATTATAAAGCCATTTTTCTGCCAAGTCGCACAGTGTGAATGGGAGAAGACGTAAGCGCATAGCATCTAAAGTCAATTGTGAAGTACCCATCATTGCGCATACGTTTTCGAATTTGGTGATGAAAACGTACGCGTCTTCCGACTCAAGCCCGTGAAATTTGGGCAGCAGATTGATGTAGTGGGGTTTAATTTCGAAATTATCCCCGTTAGGTGGTGGAAGAGATAGACAAGTAGGAAGAGGACCACGGATAGGATAGCATCTCTCTTGGAGAGAGATGCGAGGTGGATTCTGCGCACCTCCGGGCGGTGGCAGCGTGGTGTTATACTCTGATGGAGTGCCGTCCATCTCGGTTGATGTGGTGTGTGGTGGGGGAAAAGAAGATGAAGAAGTACCGACTTCGGCGTCGATAGCAGGAACGCGGACAAGACGGGCACTAGGATCCCGTGTCCAGCCGAGCATGCACTAAGCGGGTTTAGTGCAAGTGGCAGCGTGTGTGTGATTTAAAATTGGCTGTTTTGAAAAAGTGGGACTCAAGACAAATCTCCCTAAGATGCACAAGCAACCCTAGAACTAAGGTCACCTCGGTCCAGTCTCTAGACCGCTCCTAGACTTCCAAAGGACAAGCCGCAGGATCAATCATCTACCACCTCCGTACTACCCTTGTAGCCAGGTAAGTGCCAGGTAAGTGGGAAGGAACCACGTCGGGGGCCTAATTAAAAACCACTAGCCTTTGACACACTTGCCTAGGCACTACAAAAGTAATGCGGATAAACGATAAATTACCCACGACCTTCCTCTGTCCTTATTGAGCGCGACAGTCCTTAGAGTCTGGTCTAGATATTTTTTAAATTAATGAAGGGTTGATCTATATGCTCGGTTTGTGATTTGTGGGGCTTAGGAAGGGTGATGAAATCCCCACCTAATCTTGATTTGGTCTTTTCCCCTTAAAGTCCGTATTAAAATATGCAAAACAAAACCAATCACAAAACTTTTGCAAAAAGATTTTTGAGCGGCGCTATTTTGCAAAGAATCCTGCAGAAAATAGATTTTATTGGATTTTAGAGGAGAGAGAAGGAGTTAAGAAAGATACCAGAGAAGTTTGGAACCCTAGATCTTCTGCTTCCTCAAGTCCGTGACTCCAGATTCCCTCGCAAAAATTCACGCACAAATCGTTAAATATGCAATTTACAGTTTTGTTTTAATAATGATATGAATCGTCTAAGAATTCAACACAAATAGCAAGAATAAAAAATTACGCACGTATCCCCGGCAACGACGCCATTTGATTGGTCTCGAAAGAGTGTGTTTGTTGTATAACCGCAATCAATAACGGTGTCGCATATAGCTAGACCGAGATGAGTACGGGTCGTCCTCTGGGAAATATGGAACCTTTTATTTTTACTTTAGATGTGTTGAGAAAGAGATTGGGGATAAAGAATTTTATAGAAAGATTTCTAGATCTACGTTAAACAAGAATGTAAAATATAGATCTAGATTATTTTAAAGATGTAATTAATATAATAAGAGGGCTTGTAGGGTTCGTTAGGATTTAGTAGTTATGGACGATTAATTAAAAGTTACCATTTTTATCCATTAATAGATTTAGAACTAGAACGACGGTGATGTGTGTAGATTAGGGTTTCTGGAGGGAAAAGGAATCCCACTCTTAACCCTTATCTCGACACGGAACTCCGTTCATATCTAGCCTTTACCAAAACAATCATTAATCTAATCTCTAATCGCGGTCGGAACTAGCAAAGAATTGCTAGCGCGCCCGATTAGGATGTTAATGATTCTTTTGATAAAGTTCCTAAACTTTATAGGACTTAAAAAGGGTTTAGTTATTTTCATCGTCCATTAGCCTACCCTAATCCTACGAACCCTAACAAGCGGAGAATTACTCGCGCATGTTGGGAGAAGAAGATGAAAAGAAAGAGAGGGAAAACATAATGTAAAATGCAAAAGAATTAAATAAAATAACTACCTTTATTAATCAACTGAACAATCTACACTTTTATTCCGTAGAAAATGATTACAAACTAGTTGCTTCTCGATCTTTCCTAAGGAGGTAGATGAACAGTTGATGATCAGACTGGATGCGTGAGCGTCAGGGGCTTCGTGATCTCTTCGGCTTGATAATTTTTCCAAGAGGCTCTCGGTCCTTATTTATAGTCACAGAGCCAGAACTCTAGTTTTCTAATATGGAAACTAGTTGTTAGGATCCTAACCACCACAATCCCATATCTCAACTCTTCAAATCCGCGGCGGAACCGCGGCCATTGGATAGGTTTGGCCGCGGATCCGCCCCCTTTTGGTGAGATCATGGCCTCTAATTTTTGTAACTTCATATCTGTAACACTTGGTAATCTTTTGAGTATCTAGACTTTGAAAATCTTTTCTACATTTCTACCAGAATTAGTTTCTTGAATATTTTTGGTAGATTTGATTTGCCAACTTTGATATCCTTGATTTCAACCCTGAAAATTCTGCACAACAAACTCAACAAACAATATTAGTAGAGTTTGTTTTATTGAGATATTAACTTAACCATTAAGAATTGGTCAAAGGTATTAATAAGGTAAGCATATTTAAATGTGCCAAATGTTACATGGATATTATATGCTTACTTTTTCCTACAAATGTTATTTATAATATATAAACACATGAAAATAGTATTTTTACAGATAAACCCTCATATGTATCATATATTATAATAAACACCTTTTATTATATAATAATAGTAGGAAAAATGTCATATTAAATGTGCAGTTTTATCAACTGAACAGTTTCAAACCACCTCACACCAGAAAGATGTCCGCAAAGATAAAATCAATTACCACTGCTCTCAGTAAGCATCTTACTTGATCGCGTGGAACCACAACTTTATCGAAAAATTCTAAGTAGAAACCAGGTGTGAAACCAAAGTCGAAAACTCCTTCTAAATCTCTTGATGATTTTGATGATAATGATTTTATGAATATTGCTACTTCTTGCACGTTTATTATTAAGAATGGCAATACAATTAATAGTATTCGTCAGTTGGATAAGAACCGAAGGAAGGAAAAATCTTGATTCTTTAGATATGCTTATTTCAGCATAACACATGGTACTTCTTAACATTAGATGGAATCGTCAATGAGTGGATGCGAATCTTCAAAGCCTATAATTTTCCAACTGACTCAAATCTAGCAGCAGCCGACGTTTGGAATAATTTGTAGCAATATTTTCATTTTCATTTTAATTTTTTTAGTGCATCGAGAATTTTTATTATGAGGTGTAGGGTTTATATCTTATGGTTATATTTATGTGAAAAATTACAATGATATGTTTTCCTTCCACAAATAAAAACCATAAGATATTAGTTCTATCACTAATTAGTTATCTCAATATACGATTGGTTTGTTTTGTAATTATTTTATCTTATTTCAATTTATTTTATTGAGCAGTACTTCTTTAACTTCAAAAAATAAGTGTTGGAGGGTGATAGATATGTAAAGAAATCCTACCAAGAACAAATATTTCCTTATGAAATTCTCAAGCAAAACGAAGTCAAGTTGGTTAAGATTCTGATTTCTCCCCTGCGCAAATCATTTATAGTGAAACTTCTACTGAATACTGATAAATTATTTCATTCATCAAATTTATTCAGAGAAAATAATTAAATTATAGTTTGGAAGAATCCATCGAATTAAGAGATTACTTAAATTATTTATATTGTTTTAAGAAAAGAGAAAATCATAATTCTACTATTCAAGTAGTGAATTCATAAATTATGCAGAAATTATAAAGCATCTAAAACCAAGCATTGTTTACCCACCAGTTTGAGTGGAATAGATTCCACTACAGGATACGAATGATGCATATGAATTCTAACTATAGTTATGGCCAATGTGTAAACATTTCGAGGATATCTCGCATTTCCTTAGAATTCTACTAAAATAAGAAACTATTAGCCTGTTTGTGCATCATTAAGCATCAAAAATGGCATATTTCACCAACATAAGAGTGGCTTGGTAAATGCAGGCCCACGAGTCTAGGACGAGGAAAAATTATAAAGCCCGGAGGTTCTTAGCCATGACACGAGGTTCTTTGCCATGACACGAGCAACCAAACGAATCACGCGGTCTAGAAAACCACAACATGCTTAGATTGTATGAAATCGAGCAGATGCTGCCGAGAGATTCAACAATGAGAGCCTCCCTTGAAGTGAAGCGCTATATCACGGACTCGAGTATATATATGTAATCGGTCTAATATATTTCCTTTGCAGGTTCGATATAATGAATGCTTGTGGCTTATTGGATGTTTGCTTATAAAATATTTTATATTTGCCTAATATGCATCCAGATATTATAAATAGCAATCTCACATCTGCAGTCATATCATTAGCTGAAAATATGAATAGGGGGAGAAAACTAAATGAAGAAAAAAAAATGAAACCACCCTTTGATAATGAAATAAACAAAAGGTTCCGTGACATATCATCTGCTATCTTTTTCTTAACATTTTAACAAGCGGCGGTCGATCGTATAAGATCATATTGTTACAAAATCTAACAATCACTCAAAAAACTCGATAATCACTCAATTCAAATCTACACGAGGGCAGTAATTTTTTGGTAATTCTGTCGGTTGCAATGAATCTGTTTCTTTTTTTTTCTCCTCCTTTACAGCTGAGGACTAAAGGTCAGGGGCAATGCAATTCTATATAACAGTGAAATAACTACCTGATTTTAAGCAACATTAATAAGATTCATTATATATCCCAGAAAATGAATTTAGCGGAGGTGTTGAAGGCCCTCAATTGCCTTCTTCCATTGTGATGCTCTCTCTTTAGGATCCTCAAATGATAGTACTTTTTTTGGCTGTATGGACCAAAAAGAAAAAGTTAAATAGGGGAAAGATGAATAATATTCAGTAAGGAGAAGAGCTACGGAAACTTACTGTGCAAATTTTGAAATGCGAAGTATTTGTAACTTGGATGCTGAGGTCATTGGGGTTATCTGACCAAATTATGGTACTCTTGGACATCAACTTGGAAGGATCAACACAAATTAATTTGGGTTTGTTGGTGAGGATAAGTTGCACTTTCTTATTTGTTAGTGTTTGTAGTTTCTTCAGCTTCGATATCATAACAATGGACTCCCCAGGCTCGAGAAACTCGTTCCTGCCATTATAACAAATAAGACGATATATATGCTAAGGAAAAAAAAACAACTTTATAGAAGCATAAAAGAACCATCCTAGAAACAAATAATACAATATTATCGATATCCAGCTAAGCAGTGTATAATCAATGCATGGAGGAAAAAGAAACCACATAATCTTGCATGCAGAAACTTGTATTTTATCATACAACAAAACAGAACAAGCATAAAACATAGAAGACGGTGGCATGAATAACAACTAAAAATAGACTGTTGGAAAATGGAATATGTATTAGAATATACATTATGTGAACCGAATGATTGTTCAATTACAGGGACTTTTATGTAAAGGCATCAATATATCGACTTTTATGTAAAAGTGTGGTATAAACATCGATGAGATCAAACAAAGATGTCTGGTGTCTTGCTTTCCATCTATAAGAACACTAGAACTTCTATCATATAATGATCATAAGTCATAACTATTTGCAGAAATTTTGTCTATGCTTGTAAATGATCATCAATAATACAAAAGATTTGCACAGTTCATGGATAAATTGACTGTTGAGAATAATCATCAATAATAAAATTGACTATGTTTGAATGTACCATTTTGAGTCAAAAGAGTCGATCTTAGCAAGCTTAGAAATATGAGATTCTGGGTCTGAAGATGATGGTGCACCATGATTCTCTTCCGGAGTTGCATGTTGATGAAGTGGGCCACCTCCAATATGTGACAGATTCCAAGTAGAATCCTGAACTTCACCATCCTCACTCTCCTAAAAGAATAATACAGTTAATTAATTTGGATGTGTAGCAGAAACAACAAAGTTAGTGACTCGTCAAAAAAATTCCAAGTACGTTCAACTCTGGAGCAATTGTTGGTGCTGGTGACTGACGCAAGTTTTTCCAGTCAGTGCCCTTAAAGAAAGGATGCTTCTTGAGGGAAGCATAACCTCCATGTCCAGCACCCGGTCTTTTAGTAGGCTCAGTGTCCTGAAATTAGTGGAACAAACAAAGAAAAATCCATCATTTTTTTGGGTTCTTATCCCCCAAATATATGTAGTAAATGTGAGTCTGCAGAACTGCAAGTCATAAGAATTTAACTGAAACAAGTTTATTTAAATGTCAAGGTTATAACCGGACCTTCCAAAATAAGACAGTAAATATCAAAAAATTGTGATTTTAGATAAAGAAAACAAACATTTTAAAAATAAATAAATAAATTATTAATCAGCAGAATTGACATGAATTTGCTGGTTTCCTTCTCCCTCTACCCTCCATTCTTATAAAATCAGTAAAAGATTGTATGCATCAAGGTTAGTGGTTCTAATGAGAAAGGGGAACAGTGATGTAGACTTGCAAGCATATTATCTTATAAATTCATTAAGCATGTCATGCACCCCAAAATTTGCTAGGGTTAAAACAACAACAAAGCCTTCATCGCAAATTCTTAGGCGTCAGGTCCAGAAATCAATTCTTCCATCCCGCTCATGTTGCTATATTACAGAGAATACTGAAATGGGGTTGTTGCAAATAAAGAAATTAGAATTTATTTATTTTTCAATGAAGATATACTTTCTATCCAGATTTTAGAGGATAGTGACAGAGGCTGTTGCAATCAAAGGAATTAGGTTTTCTGAGAGAAAATATGCTTGCTGTCCAGATTACCCCTCTCCAGATTTCAGAAACAGGGGGACAATATAGGAAAAGAAAAATAAGAACAAGGATAAAGAGAGAACACAACCCGCAGTTAAATGCACTCAATTCATAATATAAGGATCCCATATGTTCTCGAGTCTCGGTATCACGTAGACTTATACAAGTTTAAAAATACAAACTGAACCCAGCGCAGATTATAGTCATCAGAATTAAGAATGGAGCCAATATCAGGTGAGGTGCCCAGCATGAGTATCAAGACTGGCACCTATACTTCATGAGAGGATTATTTGGATACTCCTTAGTGAAGAACTTTTAAAATATCAGGAAGAATCAACAATGCTACAGAATCCATATATATATATATATATATATATATATATATATAGGGGACAGATCTATTGCAAACCGGTCGGCGTTTTTTAAAAACGAGAACTCTTGATCTACGATATATTTTAACGATCCGATCCGTTCAAGTTAATTGCCATACCCTCAAATGTATGTGCATGAAAAAAAGGATTTAAAGACCTTTAACCTATGTATCGGATGAAGTTTATATTGCATAATCGAAAAATGTTCATTTTTGCACCCATCGATGCATAGGCTAGAGGTCTTCAAATCCTTTGATTTTTCATACACATATATTTGAGGGTGGGGTGATCAATTTGAACGGATCGGATCATTAAAATATATCGTAGATCGGGAGTTCCCGTTTTTAAAAAATGCGGACCAGTTTGCAACGGAGCACTCCTCTCTCTCTCTCTCTCTATATATATATATATATATATATATATATATATATATATATATATATAATGGAGGAAAGAGGCCAAAGGAGGGAAATTCCTCCTATGGCGTCGAAAAATACACCCCCATCGTGTTTTCCGACGATCGGAACCCATCATCTTCATCGTTATCATCTAAGATGTGGGTACACCAAATTTCATGTAATTCTACAACTTTTTCACCGATGATTTAGCAATGTAAAAAGTTCTATTGTCGGTAAACCGTTAATTTCGAACCCAACTAATTCAACGGTGAAAAAGTTGTAAAATCACATGAAATTTGGTGTACCCACATCTTAGATGATAACGATGAATATGATGGGTTCCGATCGTCGGAAAAAAACGATGGAGGTTGTAATTTTTCGACGCCATAGGAGGAAATCCTCTCCTATGGCCTCTTTCCTCCATTGTTCTCTCTCTCTCTCTCTCTCTCTCTCTATCTATCTATATATATATATATAAGGAGAGAGAATAACGAAGAAAAGCGACCTTATGAGGCTTTTTCGTTAGGTGGCGTCAAAAATCTATATCCTCCACGATTTTTTTCGACGTCGGTATCCATCATCATATTTATCATGTAAGATACGGATAAATTCCACCACTTTTTCACCGTTGAATTAGCTATGTAAAAGTTTTATCGTCGGTAAACCGTTAATTTTGCACCCATTAAATCAAAGGTGAAAAAGTGATGGAATCACATGAAATTTGGTGTATCCACATCTTACATGATAAAGATGATGATGAGTGCCGATCGTCGTAAAAAATTGTGGAGGATATATTTTTTCGACGCCATAGGAGGAAATTCCCTCCTATAGCACCTTTCCTCCATTATCCTCTCACACACACACACACACATCTTACAACAACCAATTCTTATATTTCAAAATTCACAACATACTTCAACGCCAACCAAGTTTTAAATAACATTAATATATAATAATGTAAAAACCACAAACAGTTCGATTTCCCCTTTTCTTAGTACACACATGCCTACAGATCGATGGGCTGCAAATCAGTAAATGTTAGAATAAGAAATGATCGAATCTACATGAAGTTAGAGGTCGCTTCAATTGAGGATAATATGTGGGAAATGGATCAAGATAGCTTGAGAAAGGGCTTTCATGTTGCAAATAATATTTTAAATCTAAAGATAATGAGTTTCAGATATGTTAGTTGTTAATTTAATTGGGGAGATGGCCTTTAACAGAGCAAAATGAGAGAAAATGATTCATACAGCAGATTCAAAAATTTGGGGTAGTTGCTGATGCTGTTGTAAAGAGAATGAATTTTGGGCTATCAAAAATAGAGACTTGAAGCCAAGAAAATTAATCATTTAGGATACATGTAGGTGAAATGTCTTATAAGACAGCAGAAATCGAACAAGAAGATAATTATGCATATAATAGTTAAGAGGATTTAAGGAAACTAGTAATAAAGGTTAAACTTGGGTTCAAGTAGTAATTCTTTGCAAAATCTTACCAATAATCTATCAATAAGGTCTCTTGCTTCATCTGAAAAATAATCGGGAAATTTGATATCCCTAGCTATGATCCTCTGGAATATAAGCCATTCACTAGCATCTTTAAAGGGAGAAGATCCAGAAAGCATCTGATACAAGGTGCATCCAAGAGCCCATAGATCATTTCTGATACAAGAAACATAAGAATCAAAATCAGATGAAGGCAAGTTTAAACAAGAAGTGATCTATATGCCATAGTATAACTCGAGTCAAGCTTATGATTAATTTAAGCCTTTCAATCGGTGCAAAATCTGTGCTTTATCATGGACCAAGTTGTTTCTAAGTCATTCTTGACTTAAGGCTTTTCCCATGCCATTTCAGGGCTGAAAGTGGAAACCAATATCCTTACAAGTTTCAATCGAACAAAGAAAAAATAAGTAAAATGTGTTCTTATATGTAATTAAATTACAAACAGCTTAGAATAAGACCATATAAATAGTAAGAATAATAGTTAATAATAATAATTATAATCAATAATTAATAACAACAATAATTCATAATTATAATGATAATAATATTACCATTATCGCTACTATTATTATTAGGGTAAAAGGGGCCGATAGTATCCCAATCGTGAGAAATTATTTGGTATGCCGGGTGCCGGGTAGGAGAGAGAAAGAGATCGGACAACTTTGAGGGGACCATATCTTTATTTCTTTGTCTCTCATGATCTGGCACATGCCCCAGGTACATGGAAGAATTTTCCCCCATAGGATACACGCTAAAGAGGAGCTTATGTGGTTGAGCTTAGAATTGTATTTTGCACCTAAGCCTTGCATTTTACAGAATAGGAGGGGAAAAGGAGGGATGGCTTAAGTGCAAAGCCCAATAAAAGCATGTCACGCAAGCTCTTCAATAGAATGCGGCTATGGGACACTGTAGGCCCTTTGACCCTTGTTGCTTCTGCTGCTGCTGCTGTTAAGTAAAATAAAAATAGAAGAAACAGAACATGAATATCTCGATAACAAATAGCTTGGTCCTATTCTTGATTCAAAATCTCTCTCCAGCCAAATGAACTTGCTGAGTTGGAAAAGTAAGATTTTTTCCATTGTGAAGTCTGGATCCTTTTTCCAGACATTTGCACGTGTGCATGTGAATAGGTTAGTACTTCTTTATGTGGACACGTTTTTCCTTTATGTGTGCATTTGGAAGTTTGTTTGTGACCAACTAGGCCTAGCTCAGTTGGTGTAACTTTCCTCTCTAAAGTGAGAGGTCGCCAGTTCAATTCCCAAAGGGATCACATTCAAATAAAAAGTTTGTGTTTGTGTCTACACGCATTTGTGAATGTATGACAATTCATCTTTTCTTCATCTTTTTCGATCTATCATAGTATCACATATATAAAATAACTGAACCCTAATCGTAAAAGGATTTGCAAAAACAAAAATAGAAAGTAATTTCAAGAAATAAAGAAGAAAATACCATCAACACATCTTAAAATGAATGAGCACCCCATGCTCCTGTCACATCAATATTGTTTCCATTTTCATCCTCAATTGTTTCTCTCTTCCTAGAGAAAACCCTATTAATTCTTGCAATCAGATTTCTCACATTGGTATGAGTAGCCATTCTTACTATTGAAACTATCAAGATTCAAGAAGGTGATCGTGATTCAGGGAAGCCAAAGTTCTTTAGCGATAACATGAGCGACCACAAGCATTCAATGAATATCCATAGAAGATGATGATGTGATCACTAAAATTCCTTGCTAAACTCATTTCCATCTTTAAGAGGATCAAACAATAAGGTACAGAGAATGATTATGCATATGCTTTCTTAGATGGCTAAGTTGGTAAACAAATTCATTCTTGTCTTCCATTCCTTGAAGATATTTTTGATGATTCTTGTGATAGTTTAGATTTCAGGTTCAAGATCTTGAAATCAGCAAAACATAAATAAGTGAAGATTATGATGCAGCAGGAGCAATTGGTGCACGGTGACTTCATTAGCCTACACTTATTGAGAATTTGCAATGGTAACCAAGAATTAAAAGTTTTATGGTGATTAGCAGAGAGAGTGAGATTCTGAAGGAACGAATGGTGTGCATAGCAATTTCGCCATTGCTTATGACGATCTCAACCATGATGTCCTTGCAAAGGTTTCTGAATTTCAAATCGCTATTCTAAACATCATGAGAAACCTTTTGCTTCACCTGTTCATCTACTTCGTCATCTCTCGTGTTCATATACTTTACACTAAACAACCTTCGAACATAGTCAGCAGTTTCAACTTTCAACTAACATTCTTAACATCGTTAACTAGATCCAACTGATAACTAATTTCTTTAACAATCTGGAAACCTTAATGAGCTCATCTAATCAATCTAACAGAAGAGACATAGCTAACACCCTTGATTTCCCTTTTCTTTCTCCTTTTGTTCCTTTATTTATTTATTGTTTGGGGTGGGGGTGGGGGGTATTCTCATCCTCTCGTTTTCATTATCCAACCTTACAAATCCAAGTTTCCTCCAAGAACCAGTTGAACTCTCTTTTTTATTTGGATTCTAATGAGTGTTTGGGTGGAAATATTGGATTTAGGAATGATCTTAAATACATATTCAAAATTAGAATGTATGAGAAGGCTAAATTTTTGTTGAAATGAGACTTCCAATCTTAATCCATGAGACCCTCATTATTTAATTGACTCCTCAATTTTCTAATGCCTCAAATACTATAACATCTGAGAGAATGCCCAAATTCCTATTTTGCGCTAAAGATGCAATACTCTTGTTTAATAATTTTTTTACCAAAAAAATTGGGTATTGGCAAAAAGAAGTTTAATGTAAACATCCATAAACAAATCAATACAAGGAATTTATCTTGATGAAAAAAGGGTGTAGGATATCGTAATATATACAAATAAACCACGAATTTTGTAATGACATGAAGATAGCCATTTATGCAGACACTTCACAAATTGAAATCCACCCACCTAAAAGAAGGATATAGGTCATCCACACATGTCATTAATATTTTCCCTTGTAACCTTTGTCAAGCAGATCAAATTGTCCATTTACCATCACTAATGCCCTAACTACTGATCAATGGTTTCAAGAAAAGCACCAGTCAAACTCATAATAACGCAACCATCTATATGAGAAGAGTGATCTATTAAGTAAGAACTGCAAAGAGCATAATGTGATAGAGACAACTCCAAAAAAAATTTACATTCTATAGCATCTAGCATCATTATTCTTTTCTAAAAGTATTTTTCTCGTAGTAAATTTGATGAAACAAGCATCAAAATACATATGAGCACTAGGTTGAAGGAGAGGAAACACACAAATAGGATGTTTCAGCTTTCAGTTTGCTGCCTGGGGACATTTAATATCTGTTACTGCCTTAAAGAAAATCGAGATCCAGTACATGGCTGGTGCTATGCTATGCTCTTACCCAAAAGTTGCTGGTGCAGAATTGAGAACTTCTGGAGGGACATAAGCAGCCGTTCCCACAAATGTGCATGCTCTATCCTCTGGATTAAAAATGAAAATAGAATTAGCAACCATCACTTGAAATTTGTTCAGAAGTCCCACTAAGGACAATGCCACACATTACCTGCGGAATTTGGAAGGACCGTGATTCTGCACTCCTTTGTTGGCTTTACACTACCAAAATCGGCAATTTTAATGTGCCCATCTGCCGTGAGTAGCAAATTTTCTGGCTGGCAACCAAAAATAGTTAGCATTAAAGGTATTAAAGGAACAATGCTAACATGAATCATGCCCCTTTGTACCTTAATATCCCTATGGATTAATCCTATCCCATGCATATATTCCAAAACATCAATAACTTCTGCTGCATAAAAGCGAGCCTCATTCTCAGACAAACGGCCTTTCTGCAATATGAATAAGCTTGCTTATATATTAAACAGAAAGAAAACAAAAGTGATGTATACTAAAGAGTTAATCCTGGAAGTTAAATGATTACCCTGGCTATTTGATCAAAAAGCTCTCCACCTTCACAGGACTCAAGTGCCATGTCTGCAAATCAGTAATAACCTCAATTCAGACAACAATTTCAATTGCAGATAGAATATAATTATTTTTTTTATATTGATATGTTCTGAATGTGTGCATGATGAATCAATCCACAATACTTCAACTTATAAAGGTTCTGAAAATATAGAGATGACAAAGATCCACTAGATGAGAAAAACTTACAAAGGGAGTAGGTATCTTGGAAGGTGAAATATAGCCTGATAATGCCAGGATGATCCAATTGATCAAGCACAATTCGCTCCAGCTTTACATAAGATATTTTGTTTTCTTTGGTAATGAACTTCTTGTCCATAATTTTCATAGCATAGACAGTTCCTGTATCCTTCTTCCTTGCCCTTACAACCTGAAGGCATCATAAAGGGAAAAAACAAACAAAAAGACTATCAATGTCATATATAAACATGAGTGTCGGAATAAAAAATTACAGGAAAAAAACTAGCCAGAAGTCGTAGATATGCCCAATAATTTAATGCATGATGTTCTGTAATATCCATGCATGTGCAACGAAAACGTTCATGCACATCACCTGAAAGCAGATGGCAACAACCTCAGCTTGAAAATTTTAGGCTTTCCAACTATTACATCGTCAAATTTGACCAAAAGACACGGCTGAAGGATGAAATTGCAGTAAAGGAAAGAGTGGTACGGTTCTAATGGGTTACTAATGGTGAGTGATTAGCCAATTAGGACAAGATATTTAATATTCATGAGTGGATGGTTGCGAACTTGCAACTCAATACTCTAACTATGGTTTGGGAGCAACTAGGGATGCCAACGGATCGGACATAGATCGGATATAGGCATTACCATATCCGTATCCGGCACCTATTTATGGATGTGAATGCGGATATGGATAGTTGTCGGTAAGAATAATTTACTATCCGTATCTGCTACAAATCAAATACGGATAGCGGGTCGGGGTTCGGATATTGTAAAAACCATATCCGCTAAAATCGGATATGGATACTATTCGAATAAATATAAAAAGTTATGATTTATAACTACAACTAATAAAATATTTAAATAGGTTAACCAATATCTTTAGATTCAAACTATCACATCAAGTCCACAAGTCTCAATAGTTTTAAATTAGGACTTTTTCATGTAACATCAAGTCCACGGGTCATCCATAAGTCTAGTTATAATTAATAGTAATTGGTAGTTGGATAATGGAAACCATTAGTTTGGATATCCGGATCTGAATCCAAAATTTTTGTTAGTATCTGTATCCGACTTGGATACAAATTTTCTATCCGAATCCAGATCCGGATTCATCCGGATATGGATTTTTAGTATCCATGTCCGTAAATTGTCAGATTCGAAAATGGATCCGGATCAGATTATCCGGATCCGTTTACATCCCGACTAGCAACTAGCATGTGTGGTCAAAGGTGGATAGGGGGTTACAGGATATACCATAAATGACATTTAAGTGATAGAAGGGAAATATGTAGGACTACTCATATGGAAAAGAATTGAAACATTGTAATCAGAGAAGCAAGATGCATTGATTCTGTTAATAAAATTTAACTACTTCTCCTTAGAAATTAGGGTTCACTATTGATATAATCCGGTGAACAACCTTCTCAGAACTAATCAACTAAATCCATGCTTCTTTAAGACATACCAATCCTAAAACAAGGAGAAAAACACATCACTCCCCCCCCCCCAAAAAAAAAACCCACTCCCCTACCATCAACACCCAGGGGGGAAAAAAGGATCCCCGGCCAACTGAATAGAGTTTTTTTTAAACTCAAATCTGATTTTTAGGCTTGCTGAACAAGTATCATCTCTCCATAATCCCCTGTTCAATCATCATTATAGACTTATAGTGCCTAAATCTCCATTTGCAAATGATGTCCTGAAATCTAGCTTACTTTTAGCTTCATTGAATATGTGTGTTTCAAGTAACAACCTTTTTCTTCTTAGAGGTCTATTTAAAATAATGGAAATACAGTTTTTTATGTTTCAAAAATTGAGAAAGACCCAAAGCATTGAGTTATAAGAAGTAACTGTTAGGAGAATGATATATTTGAATGTGATTTTATGTTGATCACTATGAAGCACGAACACGAATACGAACACGAATACGGTCAGGGATGCAGGCATGAGACACGACAATTTTTTATTAAAAAAAAAGGACACGGTACACAACTATATTATTTATTTATAGGTTTATCTTTTAAACAAAATATAAATGGAAAAACATATACTAGTATAACTTTAAAAATACAAGAAAAATAAAATCACGGTTATAACTTACATCCATAACTATAAGTTTTCTTGAGCATAAACAAATTCATATAGAAAACTGAAGTAAAATACACACCATCACAAAAGTTAAAACAAACAAAAATATAAACCCTATTTCAATTGGAGCCATCTATCATAGACCCGTCTTCATCATTTGCATCAATTTGGACCTATACTTTTAGTTATAGTCCATCATGGGAGAGTTTTGAAATATTTGACATTCTCGTATCATCGAAGATATCAAAGTTGTCTACACATATATTCTTCAATCTTATTTCTCAATCTTTTGCGCTATTAGAAGTGTCGGATACATCCAATTTGAAGCCTGATAAGGCCTAAACATGTTGGAAATAGTATCCAGCAGAGTGTCTAATATGTGTCGGGCACGGACAAGGCCAACATATAAAAGTGTCCATGCTTCCTAGGCTGATCATGTTAAAAATAATTAACATGAAAATTATAAATATGAATCAACAAATAGCTGAATAAAATCAATAAATTACTTGAATTGTTTTTTCGGTAATTTACTATTTTGCCAACGGACTATGCTGCATTGACATGTTCAACATAGAGTCGTGACCATGTTTGATCGAACACCGACACGTGTCGGACACTCCGGATACGTGTTGTATGCATGTTCTAAATGTTCCATGTATGTGTCTAATATGTTTGCATCATAATTTATGTGTTAAAACTTATAACTTGAATCATGTATAAATCGGGTTGAAGTTTCTTACTTCTAAAAAGTAGTTTGCTAAACCAGATTTCAATATTGTCATTATCTTATAACAGTTTTTGGTAGATTGTTTATTCATTTTTACAGAAATAAATAAACACAAATATAGTTTTGTATCCGCGCCTTGTGTATGTGTCTATGTTTCCATAGCTAACAAATCATCCCTTTACAAAATAATTGACTTTTATATTAATGGAAACTTGGTGAAACCTGTAGGCTTTTTCCATCCATATTGATCAGAAGGATAAGCAATATGTTGGGCTCTAAAAATGTTCTTCGAATTTACCCCCTCGCTACAAAATTATAATGAATGACTTATTCATAAACGTGAAAGCCAAACAACATGCAACATGTTTACAACTAGTGATCCTTGTCCGGCAATTTGACAATGTGATTTGAATCTTTGTACCTAGTCATTTTCTTTAATAATTTTTAAAAAAAAACCCATCATAATCAAGACTGGTTTATATCACTCTCACAAGGACTCAATAGAGAATCAAACACAAGCGATATTATATTAAATGTTATCGGATAGTAAATAATTTAAAGTTCAATTATTTATGGGGTATTCTCCAGATGATCAGTTTAAGGTTGTCTCCTCAGATAGAAACATCTTATAGATCAAACAATCACAAACTTGGAAAAGTAGGCACCATCAATTAGAAAATGCAGCGCTTTGATGAGATATGATTTCAGGAAAAATAAAAATTTTGTAACGGAAAAGCATCACAAATGTTATGACCTCAGAGAACAGCATCATTGAACTGTACCATTCACTATTTTGATGGTCTGATTTAATACCCTTAAAATTTCTTGTTAATTCTCCGGGAAAATAAATACGCAAAGATGTGAACCAACATAAATAGTTTCTAATATGTTCAAAGGGTTGAAGCCAGATGCTCCATGTCCAGGACTTTTTAGGATAAAAAGGTCAAGAAGTAATTATCTGGAACTATATTTTCAATGCATTAAATCTGATGATAGAACACGTTTTATCACATGCATCCATGAGTAGTTGCAATGCTCCCTGAGAATGTTTCTGTAGCAAGTTGGACTTGGTAACCAATATAATTTTCTTCAACATAAAGAAATTAAAACAGTTCTTGGTAGAAAGTAAATAAATCTTCTTCATGGCTCCAAATGAATCAAAAGATCCATGAATGACTCTCCAATTGTTTGGTTAACATAAAAAAACACAGGCTTAAAGTCAGATTTTGTTGTTAAACATTGAAGAGTTATCCTTACTGTTACTGGACAATGAAACCGATAGATAATTATGCAACCTTTCCCATTCTTCCTCTACCATGTACTCTCTATTTTTTAAAAGCATTTTTAAACATTTCAATGCAATCAAACAAAGCTAAAGTCCGTATGTTTAAAATCATCTTTCCAAAGACTCGAATATTCATGATTTCAGGAATCCATGTTGTTAAACAAAGTCTTAACTATTGCTTGCAAATGCATTTGAAACTTATCAGTCAGATTTCAACTGAAAAATAAAAAAAACATTATCCCTGCATACTTTACATGCAAGCTAAGATGCTCCAAAACTCATTATTTCAACCACCTACAGTTTTAATGTGCCTACAAATAAAACCTATCAACAAAGTTCCCAAAAAAAAGTATCAAAAGGATAGTAAGCATAATCTGCATTCTCAATTTTCTCATTTTTTCAACGAAAATAAAACAGTCTACAAATTGTCCCAGCAAAAATACCTAGAAATATCCCAGAATCAAAATCCTCCCCCCCCCCCCCCCCCCCCCCGGCCGCCCCCCACCCTCCAAAAAAAAAAAATTCAACCGCCAAATCTTATTGCCAATATATCAATAAAACTACCTAATTTTCCATTTTTACATCAAAATATCATCTTAAATTAACAATTTGATATCAACTAAATCGCAGATTCAAACAAAAACCCAGAAAGTAAAGATACCTTAGAATAAGAACCGACGCCATAAATCTTCCCCAATTCAAACTCATTGATCGAGAACTGCTCCTGCGGCGCTCTAAACGCGATGCTATTCGATCTCTGCACAGGGCTCTGCGGTTGCTGCTGCTGCAGCTTGAGCTTGGCCTCGAAATCCCTCTCCATTTCTTCACCAACAATCGCCATCACGACCTCTCCTCCATCTATACAAAAATCAAATCTTTTCACGGCCTCCAACGAATCGGAAGAAGAACAAGTTGGTCAAAGGGGGACCAAGAAGAATCATAGGATTCCTTCTCCTCTCTCTCTCCGTTCAATAAAGGGGCTTCCTTTTCTTTTGCCCTGCAAAAATCGCAGCCTTAGCTCGAATATTGATATACGTTACGAATTTCTCATCTGATTATGCGTGATTAGAGATTGAGATTGAGCACATGCTCTGTGATCATGTTCATCTCTTTCTCTCTCTTCCTTTTTTTTTTCTCTCTCTACAAAATAATTTTAGCTTTTCGATGGAAGAGGAGGGGGGCGTATGATTGGTAAATGTAAGATGCGCAACAACAAATGATGACTCAGCACAACTGGCTTCTTTGAGAACGACGATATCAACAAGAGAAATGCCGGTGTCTATCTGGAGTCAACAACGAACGAGCACTGTTTGTATGCACATTTCCCCTTGAATTCTTGAACCCAAAAGAGAAATTGGCCACAAATCAATTTTGGACCAAATTCGCGGGTCCTTTGGAAGCATGTGTGTTGTATGCTTACATATACTGTGGATGGATATGTTGCATGTGTGTTGTGTCCTTAGCTTAGGACCTGGCCAGTGCCAAAACAAGAAGAAAAAATATCCAGAGTAAACTGGGGTTGCGGACACCGTCAGAAAAAGAGTGTTTAACGGGAGAGTGGGGTACTTGGTTTAAGTGGACGGCCCCGGCCCCGGCCCCCAGCCCTAGAGGCTAGGTCTTGCGACCACAGCCATACATTTGTGGGCAATCTCAGCCCCATTTCATCCAGCTAACTATTGTTTTCTATTAAGTGCAAATAACAAAGAATTTTGATAGTCCTGTTTATATTACCATTCTTATTTGTATAATTACTCTCTTTCATAATTTATAATTTAGCCTATTGTTGGATTGACAACAATTAGAAAATTATGTGGTTATATTAATTTACAAACCATCTATCTATCTATCTATCTATCTATCTATCTATCTCTTATGGCACGAAGGACGATGTAAGAAACACGTGAAAAAACAACCTTTTAACTTGTCGCCACTTAAAGCAATGATGGCATGTCAATTTATTAGGGCACGTGCGAATTCACATGATTTAATTAATAAAATATAGAAAATAAAAGGTTTTATTAGTTTTTTGTTTTAAATCATTTTATTCTTTTGTTTGAAAAATATCTAAAATACTTTTTGTTAATAAGATTTAAGATTTTTAAATATTTAAAATAACTAACTTATTAAAAAAAATTTTAAAATTAAAAGTCCCAAAGGAAAAACTTTTAAAGCCCAGATTATTTTAACTAATTTTATAAAATAAATATTCTCAAATCTTTGTCCACGATGTCAAAAAGCACAAACATGACGTGCTAAATTCTGGTTACAGTAATATAAAATTGGGTTGATTAAGGAATATTTCAAAGCATTCATTTGGGCCTTTTCTCTTTGGGTTCTTTATCCATATTTACTTTCATATCCTTTACTCTTATTAATTTCCAAAAGGTGCCCAAAAACAAATAAAATACAAAAAATAAAGAGATTTATTAGTCTTTTGGTTTAAATGATTTTAATTTTTTGTTGAGAAATATCTCAAGTGTTTTTTTGTTATAACTATAATACAAAGTTAGGTCAATAAAAAAAATCTTTTGCAAGTCAAAGCACTCATTTTGACCTTTCCGCCTTTGGCCTTCTTTCTATCCATATTTATTTTCATATCCTTTTCCCTTATTAATTTCCAAAATGCCCATTTATACCCGGCCAAAAAATAAAGAAATTTGTGGGCTATTTCATTTTGGGGTAAATTGTTAAAAAGTCCTTGGCCCGTTACAGGAGTAGTCTAAAAACATCTAATATTTTAAAAATTGTTGGGAAGAGGTTACTGTTCAAAATGTTTATAAAAAACCTCTTGGACAATATTTTATTTAGGCTTTTATTTTCTCCAACCTAGATATTACAGGCAATTTTTTAGATATTGCATGCAACTAGTATAAAGGGGGTTTTAATTGGGACTAGGGTGTTTTAACAAGAGCAAAAGACCCCAGGGTTCTTAGACAAGTTTGAAGCAGGCCAAGGTTTTTTTTTTTTTTGACAATTTACCCTTCTTTTAATAATTTGGTTTTTATTTATTTTATCTCACTTTGGCTAAAAAGTAATTCCCCAAAATTTTTTCATAATTA
Organism: Agapanthus africanus; assembly: GCA_030015575.1. Lineage (NCBI taxonomy): Eukaryota > Viridiplantae > Streptophyta > Magnoliopsida > Asparagales > Amaryllidaceae > Agapanthus > Agapanthus africanus. The sequence goes on from JASDDO010000004.1 coordinate 325,548,101, forward strand.
AAAAGAATCACGTAAATTTTTTCCTTATTTTTTTTTATCTTTGAAAAATATTCATGATTGAATTTTTGTCAAAGTTATTTCTTTTATTTTTTAGGCTTTTTGGTTACAAGTGCCTTTCATTATTTGTCAATGGTTGGCTAAATTGATCGGTGGTTGTATAGCATGTGATCATTACGATTTGATGAACCACAAATTTAATACATTTTCAGAAATCATGGCTTGAACTAAATTGCTCATGGAGAAAGGCTTTTTATTTTATGATAGAAAAATATGATACTTCTTTTATATGAATAAAAAGATACACGACTAAATTTTTTTCTTCTTTTATTTATCTGAATCTGCGTAAACAATAGCTCAACTATCTTGCATAGCATTTTCAACTTTTATCATCCCTTACAATATGTGTTGTCAATCTTCAGATTTTTTTGAAATTATTGACATTACACCACTTTGACTTTTATGCTCATTTTATATATAATTGATGGTTATAATTCTTTTTGTTTATTCTAAACTTGGTATAAAACTCTACAGTTTTTTTAAAAGTTCGCTCTTCTTTCCTAAAACAAATTTTCTGAAAATTATGAAAAAAATTCTTGCCCTCGGTTAGAATCAAATGGGCAATTTCAAATAGTGTGATTAGTTATATGAAATTGATACTATGAAATTAAGCAACATCCAATTCATCTATACACATTGGCAAGAACAAACAAATGACCAAGCAACGAGCAATTATATCACACATGAAAACAATAAAGTAAATAAGCTGAAACCAGCACAGATGATAATGGTAACCAAAGCAATTAAACCATCAAAACTTTAAATTATAGCATTAACAATAAAAATCATGAACAATCGCAATTAAACCATCAAAACCTCAAATTATAGCATTAACAATAAAATTCATGAACAATTGCAAGCAGACCTTCAATGTCAACCTATCGTGTATATATATATACCTCACCTAAAGATAGTTTGTCGTTAGCTTTTCTTCTACCACAATCGACACTAAAATGAAGTAACACACGCCGTTTACTGGGAGGCCAATGCGTTCTCGTTGCGGATAGCCGCCTCCTCTTCAGGTGTGAAACCGCTCGTGATGTTGAATATCATGCGAACCTCTTCCACGCTCTTGTCCTTTATCAAATCGGCAATGGTTTGGCAAGTGAGATGTAGCAAACTTGTGATGTTTTTGATAATTTGCCGCCTGTTTGATAACAGTAAAATAAAGAATCGAAAAGATCAGTGGGCAATTTATTCACTAGGAGACTTATGATCAGAGAAATTAATCTCCGACCACAAATTTTCTTTTCGGTTATTCTTATTTAATTCTACCACCATTAATAACCACCTCGGGCACTAACATGATTCAACGTTAGTTGTAAACATGCTAGCTCAATATTATGGTTGATTTAGGTATCGAGATTCGTTTTAAAACATCTTAATTCAACCAATTACATATTTATTAAGTAATCACAGTTTAACAAAATCAACTTGTGCTACTTCAATATATCTAAAAAGGTCAAGAATGGAGGATGGAGTTCTTTCAAGAACTTGCTGACATTGCTAACAGATGGCGACACCCGTGGGTGTTTGTGGTGGGTGGATATGGGTGGCGGGTGGCGGGGGGGGGGAGGGGGCAGGGGGAGGGCTTTAATGTTGCTAGATTTATACATGAATGTAAGGGGGGTAAAGGGGATGGAAAGGAGAGTCTAAAATTTAATGCGATTATTGCGAATCTTGGTCTGATAGACATGATGAATAATGATAGGAATTTCACTTGGTCAAATAGACAGGTCAGGCCGTGTCCAGCAAGACTGGATAAGATCTTCGTTTCTTTACAGTGGGAAACTAGGTTACCATTAGCTTACATTATATCCCTGCGAAGTCCTACTTATGATCATGTGCCGCTAAATCTGAACTCGGGTGAAAGAGAAAAAATGGGTAGAAAACAATTCAAATTCGAAAAGATATGGTTAGAGGGACCCGTCTTGTAAAAACGTGGTTAAAAATTGTTGGGAAAGACACGTTTGTGTGAATAATAAGTCACCGGCACAAATTTGGGTGGCTAAATTGGCACACCTTAGGAGTTGTTTAACGTCATGGGATAGCGCAAATTTCGGAATGATCAACAAAAGTAAGGAAGACCTGCTCAGGTCCATCGAAAAACTAGAAAAAAAGGAAGAAGAGGAGGACCTTAGCCACGAGGAATAGGAGAAAGTGAAGGAGATGAGAAAGGAGATCGATATATAAACGCGAAGAGATAGTGTGGAGATAGAGGTTGAGAGTCCAATGGCTTAGAGAGGGAGATCAAAATTCTTCCTTCTTTCATAAGATAGCAAACATACGACGGAGGAAAAACTTAATCACAAGGTTGAAAATCGATGTGTAAGATATTAGTGTGTGGTGTTAGGGTCGTAATACTTGCCGACTGCGGCAGAAATATAGAATAAAAATTTCTAAAACACAGCACCATACACATAACCCAAAATCATGCAAATACTAATAGTTGTACAAGACAAGCAAGCTATAAATAGGGTTTTAGAATGCTATAACGTTTATAGCGTGTCCACTCTCTTAGTGAAAGACCCCAAGCTAGACTCCATATCTTAGGGATCGAGCTTGCATGCGGACCTCTTCGCCGAAAATGATCCACTTCGAAGAAAACCCCAACTCAAGGTTCAACTTCACCAAAAGAATGTTTTTGTGAAGTAACTTGCTCTCACAATTTGCTAAAGAATGAGAGGAAGAAGATGTAGTAAGAACACCGTCTCTTTTTCACTCATTTCTCTCTTCTGCTCTTATTTCTCTAAAAAAAAAAAGAGGAGAGAGAAGATGCATGAAGGAATGATGAAGGAGAGAGAATACTTCATACTAGAATAGTCTTTTACTTTCATTTAAAATTGAAGCCCGTACATCTCTACAACCATATCTCATTTCTTAATTATTAAAAAGAAATGACTCATTTGTTTATTAATAATAATGAGAAATGAGGTGTCCCTTCTAGAATGTATATGTGTATCAATATACAAAACATTCAAGTGTATGTATCATATACATATACACGTATTTGTATCATATATAAATAGTAAATGAAAGAGAAATAGATAAAACATAATACTAGAATATATATATATATATATATATATATATATATATATATATATATATATATATATATATATATATATATATATATCAACATTTGATTTAATAATCCGGCTTTATCATGAACTGACTAGTATTATCAAACGTCTGATTAATGTACATGTATCACATACACGTATTTAATCGAACTCCCGCACGTATCAACATACACACCGTTATAGTATATGTATCATAAACATATACATATATTTGTATCACATACAAATAGCAAACGAGAGAGAGAGAGAGAGTTAACATAATACTATAAAACATAAAAAAAAATATGTTTTATTATTAAATCAACACTTAATTTAATAATCCGGCTTTATAACAAACCGGCTAGTATTATCAGACGTCCGATTAATGTGCGTGTATCATATACACGTGTTTAATCGAACTCCCGCACGTATCATCATACACGTGTTTAATCGAACTCCCGCACGTATCATCATACACACACACTATATCGTTTCGCCTGAGCGGGAAAACCCTCTGTGTGGGACTCTAAAGACTCTACAATACGCTGGCAGTAGATTAGAATCATATCCGATTGAATATGAAACACTTTCAGATCAATACCCTCACGAGTTAAAACCACAAGCACGTTAGCGGTACTAGTTGCACATAACAGCTACCCAGGTATTGATCGAAAGGTAAATCAACAAGCAAGCTCATCCGAACCCAACAGAGCCTATCAGTGACAATCACCGTACAGTTCGGTCTCTTCGTCAGAGAGTGTCACATACCGGGTCTGGGGGATGGATGCTGTCAGACTCCCAATAACCCAATAAGTCATGCTGATGTCAAACTCATAACTATTTGAGATACAATTGATAACACTTATCAGTTTATCTCAACCGTCTTGGCTAAGGACTTATAGTTATAGTCAATCATGCATAGCACGACATCAACTCCCTATACCAGGAGAGACGAATCCCTTCGATCGCTCACTGTCTCCATGTGTTTCGGGACTGTACCCAACTAAAACATGTATGCATGGCTCTTTAAAGCCGTGGTTGGGTAGTAATTAAAGTACAGTGCAAACAAACACAAGACACTATGACGATGTCAGGTCAAAAGACTACCCTATACTCATGTTACCAGAGAACTGCTATCTGACAATAGATATAATACCATCTACGAGTTCTCGTCGAGTCCGTTCAGTGTACTCATTCTCCAATGAGCACCCATATACAATTTTTGGTGTCTAACATCAATGACTGTGGGACCAACCATCGCTCCGGTCGGGGGCAAGAAACGTATACGCCAGTCTACTTTGGAGTATCGATACCCAGTCTTGATACTCCCATGACTAAGAACATTTAAGGATGTGCTTATAGACTATCCAGGCCCCACTAGTATGATCCCCATCATAATCCTGGTAGTTAAGCAAACATCTTGTGGGCTTTATCATCATGTATTAGCGATACATAATAATAAGTAAAACATATACACACGAATGATAAAGAAAAACCAAATAGCATACTATCATGTCGAGTAAGACTATTCTATCCATATAGATCCATGTACAATTACAATAATTGCCTTCAGGGCATTTATATCCAACAATCTTTTATTTGCACTTTGTTGGATATGTATGCCCAAAAGGCCATTATTGTATATTATAGCGGATACTTGGACATATGTATATACATGACAGTCTTACTCAATATGATAGTATGCTATTTGGTTTTTCTTTATCTTAACATGTGTATATGTTTTACTTGCTATTACGTATCGATAATACATGTTGATAAAGCCAGTAGGATCTTTACTTAACTATAAGGATTATGATGTCGATCATACTAGTGGGGCCTGGGTAGTACATAAGCACATCATTAAATATTCTTAGTTGTAGAACTATCGAGACTGGGCATCGATATTCCAGAGTAGACTATTGTATACGTTTCTTGATTCTGACCGGGACGATGGTTGATCCCACATTCATTGATATTTGACACCAAAGATTGTACATCGAACAGACTCGCCGAGAACTTCTATATGGTATTATCCTATCATCAGATAGCAGTTCTCTGGTGACATGAGTACATGGTAGTCTGTAGACCCGAGGTTATCATAGTATCTAGTGTGGTTCTCACTGTGCTTTGATTACTACCTTACCACGACTTTAAAGAGCCGTGCAAATATATTATAGTTGGGTACAATCCCGAGCCACATAGAGGCAGCAAGCGATCAGAAGGGATTCACATTTCCCTGTATATGGAGTTGATGTCACGCTGTGCACGATTGGCTATAACCATAAGTCTCTGGGTAGGGCAGATGAGATTTACTGATAAGTGTTATTAGTAGTTTCTTAGATGGTTATCAGCTATACATCGGTATGACTTATCAGGTTATTGGGGGTCTGATGGATTCTACCTCCTAGATCCGGTATGTGACACTCTTATAAGAACATACCAGACTATATGGTGACTATAACTGATAGGCTCTGCAGGGTACGAACAAGCTTTCTTATCGACCGGCCTTTAGTTTAATACCTAGGTAGCCGTTACATACAGTTAGTACTGTTGACGCGCTTGTGGGTTGTCCCGTGAGAGGATTGATCTGAAAGTGTTTGAGATCAATCAGATATAATCCTAACCTATTGCTGTTTCGCCCAATCAGAGCAAAGCTCTGTTTGAATTCAAAATTCAAATTTTGAAGCAAAGCTTCAAGTCTCGGGCGCAACGCGCCGAGCGCAGCGCCCAAGAAAGCGCACCCAATCAGAGCAAAGCTCTGATTGAAGGAAGCAACGCTTCAACTGCACTGCACACTGCGCTGCGTGACACGTGTCAGCGCAGATGCGCTAGCGCAGTTGCGCTGCGCTCTGCGCTGCGCGACACGTGTCAGCGCAGATGCGCTAGCGCACTTGCGCTGCGCTCTGCGCTGCGCGACACGTGTCATGCGCTGGGGCATCTGCGCCAAACTAAATTAAGATTTTTATGAAATCTTTTCTGTTCTTTCCAGAACTAGAAGATTTTCTTCTGTCTTTGGATCAAAGATCCAGCGGTGGGAAAATTCCCAAAATCACTCAGGAAAGATCTTGTTAACAAATTCAACAGATTTGTGGTCACTATAAATAGGACCCTAAGCCTCAATCCAAAAAAGGGAACAATTTTCTCAAAAAATCAAGAACTCTAAGCAGAGAAAACTCTGAGAAGATCTCAAGAAAAAGGTAAAGAACCTTCATGAAGTAGAAGAAAGGCCTTCTAATAGATCATTCATCTAAAAATAAAATGGATGATCTTTATATAAAAAGAAAACAGTGCTTTGCACTTCTGGTGAACCTTCGGTTCTCTAAAAAACAATAAAAAATAATAAAATAATAAAAGAATAGTGCTTTGCACTTTTAAGAACCTCTGGTTCTTCGAATAAAGAAAAATTTATTTTTCTTTGATCTAATTTAGACGAAGAAATTAAACAGTGCTTTGCACTTCCCTTCTTGAATCTAAAAGATTTTTAGTGCTTTGCACTTCCAAGTTGCGCCGTTGCGCTCTTAAGAGAGCGCCACGTGTCGGCTATAAAACCACTTGCGCTAAGCGTTCTTAAGATAGAGCTTTGCTCTCTGGAATTGGCGCAACTCGCTGAGCGCGCGCCACGTGTCAGCAGCGCAATAGCGCAACGCAACAGCGTAGCGCACTGCGCTAGTGCGCTTACGCTCATCAGAGCACGACACGTGTCATCACCATATGGACTTGCGCTCATTACTTAGCGCAAAGCGCAGATGCATTAAAAAGGGCCAAGCCCAATTAAGAAAAGGCCTAACAGGCTCAATAAAGCGCAAATGCATTGTTTTAAGAAACAGAGCCCAAACAAGAACAGATGCTTCGCATCATTTATAAATGGGCAGAGCCCAAACAAAATATTCAGAATGCTATGCATTTTAAAAGGGGCAAAGCCCAAACAAGGTAGATACTTTGTGCCATCTACAAAGGGGCAGAGCCCAAAATAAATTGATACTCTGTATCTTTTGTGGGTAGAGCCTAAATAAAAAAAAATGCAATGCAAAAGCAAATAAAATGTTGAACTGGACTTAGCCCAATCGTGGCCATAAGTCCTTAAATTAAATAGACTGAGCAAAATGGCTCTCCTAAGTCAATCTACGTCCGGTTCGAGGGTACATCTCCGAACTCCTTTGACATCCATCGTTGTAATTCCTCAACGACGTCAAAGAGGTGACGGGTCCCAACGACCACACATCCATATGGACTGCGGGGTCCTTAAACTCGTGGACCGAGACGTCCTTAAAACTAATATTGGACCGAGACGTCCTTAAAACTAATATCGGACCGGAACGTCCTTAAACTAATATCGGACCGAAACGTCCCTAAACTAATAATGGACCACCACGTCCCTAAAACTGGCGATGGACCACTACGTCCTTAAACTGGCGACGGACCGAAACATCCCTAAACTAATAATGGACCACTACGTCCTTAAACTGGCGACGGACCGAAACGTCCTTAAACTAATAATGGACCACTACGTCCTTAAACTGGCGACGGACCGAAACGTCCCTAAACTAATAATGGACCACCACGTCCCTAAAACTGGCGATGGACCACTACGTCCTTAAACTGGCGACGGACCGAAACGTCCCTAAACTAATAATGGACCACTACGTCCTTAAACTGGCGACGGACCGAAACGTCCCTAAACTAATAATGGACCACCACGTCCCTAAAACTGGCGATGGACCACTACGTCCTTAAACTGGCGACGGACCGAAACGTCCCTAAACTAATAATGGACCACTACGTCCTTAAACTGGCGACGGACCGAAACGTCCTTAAACTAATAATGGACCACTACGTCCTTAAACTGGCGACGGACCGAAACGTCCCTAAACTAATAATGGACCACCATGTCCCTAAAACTGGCGATGGACCACTATGTCCTTAAACTGGCGACGGACCGAAACGTTCCTAAACTAATAATGGACCACTACGTCCTTAAACTGGCGACGGACCGAAACGTCCTTAAACTAATAATGGACCACTACGTCCTTAAACTGGCGACGGACCGAAACGTCCCTAAACTAATAATGGACCACCACGTCCCTAAAACTGGCGATGGACCACTACGTCCTTAAACTGGCGACGGACCGAAACGTCCCTAAACTAATAATGGACCACTACGTCCTTAAACTGGCGACGGACCGAAACGTTCTTAAACTAATAATGGACCGAAACGTCCTTAAATTGGCGATGGACCGAAACGTCCCTAAACTAATAATGGACCACCACGTCCCTAAAACTGGCGATGGACCACCACGTCCTAAAACTGGCGACGGACCGAAACGTCCCTAAACTAATAATGGACCACCACGTCCCTAAAACTGGCGATGGACCACTACGTCCTTAAACTGGCGACGGACCGAAACGTCCCTAAACTAATAATGGACCACTACGTCCTTAAACTGGCGACGGACCGAAACGTCCTTAAACTAATAATGGACCACTACGTCCTTAAACTGGCGACGGACCGAAACGTCCCTAAACTAATAATGGACCACCACGTCCCTAAAACTGGCGATGGACCACTATGTCCTTAAACTGGCGACGGACCGAAACGTCCCTAAACTAATAATGGACCACTACGTCCTTAAACTGGCGACGGACCGAAACGTCCTTAAACTAATAATGGACCACTACGTCCTTAAACTGGCGACGGACCGAAACGTCCCTAAACTAATAATGGACCACCACGTCCCTAAAACTGGCGATGGACCACTACGTCCTTAAACTGGCGACGGACCGAAACGTCCCTAAACTAATAATGGACCACTACGTCCTTAAACTGGCGACGGACCGAAACGTCCTTATACTAATAATGGACCACTACGTCCTTAAACTGGCGACGGACCGAAACGTCCCTAAACTAATAATGGACCACCACGTCCCTAAAACTGGCGATGGACCACTATGTCCTTAAACTGGCGACGGACCGAAACGTCCCTAAACTAATAATGGACCACTACGTCCTTAAACTGGCGACGGACCGAAACGTCCTTAAACTAATAATGGAGCACTACGTCCTTAAACTGGCGACGGACCGAAACGTCTCTAAACTAATAATGGACCACCACGTCCCTAAAACTGGCGATGGACCGCCACGTCCTTAAATTAGCGCAATCGAGCCCGAACGCTCTTTTGCCGGATCTAAACGGTCCCGTCTAAGTTGACCTCAGCCCCAAATACGGTTAATGTGTCCTTAGATCTTTAAATAAACAATAAAACTCCGAATCGACTTTGGTGCAGGGGTACATCTCTGAACTCCTCTGACGCCTGTCGTTGTAATCCCTCAACGACGTCAGAGAGGTGACGAGTCCCGACGGCCAGATAATTAAATCAATCACTACGTCAGGTTGATCTTAGTCTAAAACAGGACTAACATATCCTTGACGAACGTTTAAGTTGATCTTAGCCGCAACGCGACTAATGTATCCTTAAACCAAAAAACACCAAACCTAAATCTAAGTAAATACGGATTTGGACTAATCCACGTCCTACGGGTGACGACATCACTCAGTCTCCGTATACAATCCACGGGCAACCACGAACAAAACAAACACACACGACATGAAGTGAAATTCTGGAGAAGGAGAAAGTTGTTACCGCGACGCGGTAGCGTAATTAACTGCAGGGGCTTGCGCCTGCAGGGAAGAGCGTCCCCACAATCAAAAACCCCTCACCCTGAGGGGGAATCTGACGAAGTCTGCTACATCGGCCGCATCCGTCTAAACCTCCGATACAAGGTGCCATAAATCAACTTGGTATCTTCGGAGAGATAGACGGATAAAACCAAATAGCATCTGCCCCGAACCCCAGGCAACGGACGCGAAGTCCGGGCCGCCGTTCGGAGGGGAACAGATTCTGGCACGCCCGGTGGGACCTCTTCCTCTTTCCACTCCACACTTCGTGTGTCGTCTTCGCGAACCAATCGCGGTTTGTTAAATGGTTGCCTTCGGATTTCAAGTTGCTTAGATTTGGTCTTTTACCTGGCGCAGAGTTCAAGATTCAATGGCCACCAACTGCACCAACTGCTCGAAATGCCGCTGCAACGAACGCTCCACCTCACCGAGAGGTGTAACATATGGGCCCCAAGCGGCTTCCTTCCTGACTCTGCCGGTAGACCAGGTGACTCAAGCCACCACCGGCTTGTTTTTCGGGACCATGGTCCCACCTGTAAGCTTCTCTATGCCGACACCTGTACCGGAAGTGAACAAGAAGTCAGTTTTCGACCGGCTCACTGCTGCCACGATCCCTATCAACGGGTCGCCTGCTACTGAACCAACAGCCTCCGTTTTCACCAGGCTAGGTCAGAATTACAAAATGGCTGTCCCAAAGAGGGCAACGGCCGCTGCTTTGGAAGTCGTTAAAGCGGCTTCTCCCATCAGAGAGTCGGTCTTCATAAGATTGACGGTTCCCACTCCTCCCCCAGCTGGTCAAAAGGCATCAGTCTTTGATAGGCTGACATCAGCAGTTACCCCACACTCAAACAGGGGGCAGCAAGAAACCATCTCAATTTCCGAGCCTGTCCCAACGGCTCGTCGTGCGCGACGTCGCCATTGGCAGCGAGTAAGGAAAGCAGGGGGCAACTCCCCCTCAGGGCTAACCCCACCTGCTCCAGTGGTGGAGGTCAACGCTGCTGTTCCAACCGGGAACAGCTTTGAATTTCTGAGGAAGGTGAGAAAGAACTCTCCGATTGCTACATTGAAAAGATCTCCTCTGCCTATAGAAAAAACTCCGGAGACAAAGCAAGAACAGCCCCCTCAGCGGCTGTCGTCAAAGATTTATAAAGTTTGGCGGATGGTTCAAAACTCCGTGGTTGACCCAGACCACTTTCGGCACCAGAAAAAGGCAAAGGTGGAAAAGGACAAGAACCGCCCCATTAAATAGCAGGGGGCAACAAATGCTAGAATGCCCGCTTCAACGGCTCCTTCAACCTCAAAGGTCCATAAAAGGAAGAAGCCAGAAAAAGCTCCCGTGACACTGGCAAAGTTTAAAAGCAGTGAACCTAAACGCCCCAAGTCAGGGGGCATAACAGTTCATACGGTCTATATGGATTCTAGAAAGGAAGAAAGTCGTACTTCTACGGGTCACCGACCGCTTACCTGGTCAGTGACCAAGTCTCAGGAGCAGCAACAAAAGCTCCAGGAAATGATGACTACAATGGCTGCACTCACGGGGCCAAAAGAGAATCCTGAGACGTCCCTAGACGAACGCCAAGAGGAAGAGACTGACGCTGAGTTCCTCCGCCGAGTATTGGAAAAGAGAGACAAAGAGGCTGCTGAACAAGCAGCCAATATACAGCGTATGGGCCTCCTCTTCCAGGACATGATAGGGATGATGATACAACCAGAGCCCCCGACTGAAGAACCCCCGATCGTCCTTGGGGATGATAGAGGAGAAACATCAAACCCTCAGCCCGTTCTATCGACGGCTAAAGAAGACACAATCTCTAAAACTGATCTGGACGAATATATAGCCCAGCAAATAAAGGTTCATCACGCGGCCGAAGCAGCCGGCCACGTGGTAAAAACGGGGCGACCGTATCCGGGCTGGTATGACCAAATCAAGTACCCGCCGGGTTATACAATTCCCAAATTTCATGTCTACAAAGGGACCGGCAATCCCCATCAACATGTCGCCCAGTTCAGGGCGCTTTGCGGTAACACCGGCGGCGACGACAAGCTTCTGCTTCGCCAGTTCGTTGGAAGCCTATCAGATACGGCGTTCGAGTGGTATTCCGAGCTCCCCAACGACTCTATTAAAACCTTTGCGGAGATGGAGCTGCTCTTTACCCAACGCTTTGCAAGTGCCAGTGAGCGTACTCCGATGACGGCGCTGATTAACGCCAGGGTAAAGCCCGGCGAGACGTGGGTCCAGTACGCTATACGGTGGCGTAATCTATGGTCTAAGTGTGAACAGCGCATAGAAGAAGCCCCTGCGGTGGGAATGTTTGTTGGAACCCTTGATCCACAAGCAACCATTTCACAGTTTATGATGTTCTTCAAGCCGACTTCCTTTCAGGCTTTGATCGACAAATTGGTGCAGATGGACCAGATGGGCCATAAACCCCCTCTCTCGAAGCCGGACTCCCGAAACGATAAAGGAAAGGGAAAAGCGATCATAGTCGCTAATGCCCAACAACAACCGAACGACTCGAAGCCGGTCGCTCGTCCAAACAATACACGCCCATACGTACCCCTGGAGGACAGGATGGGACGTGCTTACTCCTTTCCCCGTGATAAAACGAGGAGACTATTTGAGCTGGCATTGCGCAACAGGCTCATAAATCTGCCAGACCCAAAACGTCCGTCGCAACCGAGTGACGTTAACGAGCCTAATTACTGCCCTTATCATCGAGTGCTGGGACATCCGATCGAAGACTGTTACGTTTTCAAAAATTGGCTTGAAAACCAGTACCGCCAGGGCAAATTTGCGCTATCCGACAAATGGAAGGTAAATCCCCCGCAGCCCCACACCTCTAAGGGGACGAATACGCCGGGGGCAACATGCTCCGTCGTTGAAGAAACTCCCTGGGAAGTCGTATTATCGGCCAAAACGAGGAGAATGCTAAATGATCTTCAGACCTGTCCAGCGGTCAAGTGGAAGAACCCCTTGGAGCCGCAGGTTATTGAGGGGATGTTGAAGCCGCGTCCGACTCCGAAGGCCGATGATGATAGTTCAAGCGTTCATGACCAGCCGTCAAAGTCTTCGAAAAAGAAGAAGAAGAAATCTAAGAAGCCCGTGAAGCCTGGCGACAAGCGCACGGACTTACAAAAGCAAATCGACGCGCTGGATGAATACAACCAAAAGGCGCGGACTCCCATTACGCTTCTAGATTTCCTTGAGCACATCTTTCAAAAAGAAGATGAGGGAGAAACTTCATCGGATGAATCCGACGAATATGTGGCAAGCTGTCATATGATCTCCCATGTGACCACGAACGATGAAGGGACTTCTGGCACTGAAACGCCGGGGGCAAATACTGAGTCAAGGGTTCCGGAGTTATCAGTTGAAATGATTGGCGCGTTTCTTAATGAAGCTCGATTGAAAAGCAAAGCTGATCAAGAACGCGAGACGGCTATATTCGAAAGGGCCAAGCGCCAGCGACTTGAGGAAAGAGCTGGGATGATCCCTCTGAAGCAAAATGCCTCCACCGCTGACAAAAGCCAATTCAAGATAAAAAAGAAGTTTGCTAAGGCCATATCGATGGGCATGAAGCTACCACCCTTTGAAGAAAAAGTTACTGGCGTAGTAGAAATGCACCCCTCTTATTGCTTATATCATCAGAAGGTCTCGCATTCTATCCAGGATTGCAAAGCTTTCGATGGATGGTGGCGAGGATACGTCGCTAATCAACAACGCTTTAAACGGGAAAAGCGTAAGATTCGTCGGGAGCAAAGAAACACGACCAAAGAGCTTGAAAGACCTGCCGGCCATTGTTGCATGGTTAACACTGGCGGGTCGCAAGTGCCTACATTTGGGAGCGACTCTGATGAGGAACTAGAACTTGGCCCCCTCTTCAAAGAATCCACTTCGGGAAAAGAAGAAGAACCGAAGTCTTGCGAAAATATACAGCTGCAGAATCGAACACTGCCTGAAAAGAACCTCGGACCTTCGAATAGAAAAGATAAAGGGAAAGAAAAGGTCTCTGAAGACATCGTTTTAGATGACCAAGTTCTGGAAGAGCTAAACGCCAAAAATCCGCCGAAGAGAAGTAAGGTGGATTACAATGTCTTGACGCATCTGAGGAAGCTGCCCTCACAACTCAGCATTCTTGATGCCTTGCTACTGTCAAAGGAGGCCAGAGACTCTTTGATTAAGGCGCTACAAGATCCGGACCAGTTCCAAGCCTTCTTAGCCGAAGAAAAGATGAAAGACGAATTAGAAGAAGTGCACACAGCCGACGTTGCTTTTGGTGATGAAGACCTTCTCCTCGGGACGTGTGAACACAATCGCCCCCTTTATGTCTCAGGATACTGCCATGACATAAAGATAGGTAAAATCCTGGTCGATAACGGATCGTCTGTTAATTTACTCAATGTGCGGGTTTTAAAAGAAATTTGCATGAGCATACAACACCTCGCCCGAGACAAGATCACTATCTCCGGTTTCGATTCCCAATCCTCGAAGACTCTGGGATCTGTGATATTGACGCTGCGCTTCGGGTTGCTCGTCACGGATATCAAATTCCATGTTATAGACGCCAAGACATGCTACAATGCTCTACTCGGCCGACCATAGCTACACGAGTACAATATCATCCCTTCCACACAGCATCAGTGCATGAAGTATTGTAGGGATGGCTTCGAGTACACTGTGGCAGGAGAATTGAATCCGTTTTCCGTGAATGAAGTTCGCAAGTATGAAGATGCCAAATACTTCTTACCGGATTTCGAAGACACGGAGAAGTGTCATGAGCCGGAGAACAAGACTAGCGCCACCATCCCTATCTTCGGCAGTGACACCGAGGACGAAGAGGATATAATTTATGCGGGTCTATCCCAGTCCACCAGGCCAGGACCATCCATTCCTTCATTGATCTTTGGCAGTGATTCCGAAGATGAAGTTCACGCTGTATTCCCTGCTCGGCCTTCAATACGGGTTTCCACTGATGAAGAGCGAAGTCTGCAGGTAACCATGGTGCCGCTTGAACATTACAAAGAACTGGATGCACTCGACACCAACAGCGTAGAAGAACTGCAGACATTCTATATCCCTCCCGGACGAAAAGGCGAGAAGGCAATCCTATTCTACCGTTCTGAAGAAAACAAGGTGGAAAAAGAAACTTGGCATGGCGCGGATCCCACGCTCGACAGGCTTCAGCCTATCCGTCTTCCCAGATATTATACCGAAGGTTTGAAGAAACTGTTGAAACGCCAAGGGATGTCCTTCACACAGACCGCTAGAAAAGCCAAATTCTATGACAAAGTCTGGAATATTCCAGGGACTCAATGCAAACTGCCTAACGGGAGAGTAGAAACAAAAGGGCTTGGGTACATCCGGTCAAAGAAACGGGAGCTAGTAAATAGCTGTTATGTTATGTATGACTTCGACGAAGAGGCGGACGCTCAATGGGAGGACGCTAATCCTAAGCCAGCAAAAGTTCCTGATACAAAACCGCCCAGTCCATCATTTGAAGACCAGATGAGCAAACTTATATGGGATGCGAGTCAAAAAGCCCGAGACGATCACAATCGTGAAATGGCAATTTACGAGAAAGCCAAGACACAGCGCCTCCTTCAATAGGCGGTGAAGGAAGAAAATGCCGCTCCTTGTCAACCTGCTACAAAAAAGGTTCGACGCGAAAACAAAAACAAGTCGAAAGGTAAGAGAAGCGCTCGACAGCCACAAAGCAGAGCTAAGAAGCCACGTATCTGAGAGTCGAGCGTTATTGACCTAGCCCTCAGGAAGAAAATGGGTCGAGCATACTCATTTCCTCGGAACAAAACGAGGAAGATATTCGATCTCGCTCTAAAACATCAAATGCTTACGTTGCCAGAGTCTAATCATCCTGAGCACGCAGGCGAGGTGTTCGAGCCAAATTATTGCTTTCACCATCGAGTAATGGGACACCCTCTTGAAGATTGCTTCACCTTTAAGAATTGGGTTGAGGACCAATATCAGCTCGGCAAATTCGCGTTGTCCGATAACTGGAAGGTAGCGCCGCCACAGAAGCACGAGCCCGAAGCCGCGAAAGGAAAACCAGTTCCACATTGGGATTGGCAGAAAATTTACACCTGTCGTATGATAACGACATTGAAAGAAGAGTCCGAGAACCTGGACAGCCTTCCTTGGTGCTTCGAAAACAGCAGCGACGAAATAATCTCAGAATTTCCACCAGCACCAAAAGAGCTGGAAGATGGAATCCATACCACTGCAGATAACCTCAAGAAAATTGAGTTGGGGACGGCAAACGATCCACGACCGACATTCATCAGCGAGTTACTATCTGAAGAAAGGGTAGCTGCGTTAAAAGACGTGCTTCTACAGCACAAAGACTACTTCGCGTGGAACTATTCCGAAATGCCGGGACTAGATCCAGAAATTGCTGTACACAAATTGGCAATATCCCCGGACATCAAGCCAGTCAAACAAGCGCCGAGAAGAATGCGACTCGAGCTTGAGATGAGCATCAACGCCGAAGTCAAAAAGCTGATAGACTCTGGCTTCATCCAGGAAGTCCAATACCCTGAATGGATCGCCAACATCGTCCCGGTGATGAAGAAAAATGGGACGGTGCGTATATGCGTGGATTTTTGGGATCTCAATAAAGCCTGCCCAAAAGATGACTTCCCAGTGCCAGTCACTGAACTGATGATAGACAATACATCCACTCACAAGGTTTTCTCCTTCATGGACGGCTCGTCAGGGTATAATCAAATAAAAATGCATCCAGAAGACCAGAAGCATACAGCCTTCAGGACTCCTCTTGGTATATTTTGTTATAAAGTAATGCCCTTCGGTCTGAAGAAAGCCGGTGCTACTTATCAGAGGGCCATGACAAAGATCTTCGACGACCTTATACACGAAATCGTTGAATGCTATATCGACGATCTCGTGGTTAAAAGCAAATCATACGAGGAACATCTCGAGCATCTGAAGACTGTATTTCAACGCCTTCGGCAATACAACTTGAAGATGAATCCTCTTAAATGTGCGTTTGGGGTCTCCTCGGGCAAATTCCTGGGATTCGCTGTTCGACACCGAGGTATTGAAATAGATCCGTCAAAGATTAAAGCGATCATGGAAATGCCTCCGCCGAGGACTCTCAAACAGCTGCGGTCTCTCCAAGGGAAACTCGCATACATACGGCGATTTATAGCCAACCTTTCAGGAAAGTGCCGTCCCTATAGTCACTTGATGAAGAAGGGAACCCCATTCCTGTGGGATCAAAAATGCCAAGGCGCACTAGATGAGATCAAGCAATACCTGCAGAACCCGCCGGTGTTGGCTGCTCCGGTTAAAGGGAAGCCTCTTATTCTTTATACAACCGCCCTCGAAGGTTCCTTAGGCGCATTATGGGCACAAGAGAACGATCAAGGGAAAGAAAGAGCGCTCTACTACTTAAGTCGAGTTCTGCTGGGGCAGAAAGCAACTACTCTCCCATTGAAAAACACTGCCTGGCGTTGATCTTCGCAATAACAAAGCTTAGACACTATGCGTTGGCGCACGAGGTCCGTCTTATTTCAAAAGTGGACCCCCATAAATATCTAATGTCAAAAGCCATATTGACAGGGCGACTCGCTAAATGGGCCCTGCTCCTGATGGAATTTTCGATAACATATCAACCTCTCAGGGCAGTAAAAGGCCAGGCCATCGCCGACTTCCTTGCTGAGCATCCCATACCTGCCGATTCTCCTTTAAATTGCGATTTGCCAGACAGACATGCGTTTGACGCAATCGACAATGGTGATGCCCGTTGGGAGCTTTATTTCGATGGAGCGTCTTCTATGAAAAAGCACAAACAAAGTATGCCAACGATCAAATCGGGGGTGGGACTCATCTTTGTAACTCCACAAGGAGGGATAATGCGCTACGCGTTCTCCCTGACGGAGCCGAGAACAAACAATGAAGCCGAATACGAAGCTCTGATAGCAGGCCTCGAGATCGCCATTGACATGGGAATTGAAGATCTCCTCATATACGGGGACTCCCAACTGGTCGTCAGTCAAGTGAACGGCGATTACCAAACATGCAAACCGGAATTGGTAAAATACGGTGAAAAAGTGCAGCAACTGCTAGCCCAAATTCCCTCCTACACGTTGGAAAGCATACCGCGCGCGGAAAACAGCAAAGCAGACGCACTAGCCAAACTTGCTAAAGAATTGGCTGACGAGAACCTCGATGACGTTAGAATCGTGATACAAAGCCGTCGAGTGCTCGCCCTGTTCCCCTCCGAACGGCGGCCGAGACGTTAGGACGTCCATGCCTGAGGTTCGGGGCAGATGCTATTTGGTTTTATCCGCCTATCTCTCCGCAGATGCCAAGTTGATTTATGGCACCGTGTATCGGAGGTTTAGACGGATGCGGCCGATGTAGCAGACTTCGTCAGATTCCCCCTCAGGGTGAGGGGTTTTTGATTGTGGGGACGCTCTTCCCTGCAGGCGCAAGCCCCTGCAGTTAATTACGCTACCACATCGCGGTAACAACTTTCTCCTACTCCAGAATTTCACTTCGTGTCGTGTGTGTTTGTTTTGTTTGTGATTGCCCGTGGATTGTATACGGAGACTGAGTGATGTCGTCACCCGTAGGACGTGGATTAGTCCAAATCCGTATTTAGTTAGATTTGGGTTTGGTGTTTTTAGTTTAAGGATGCAATAGTCGCGTTGCGTCTAAGATCGACTTAAACATTCGTCAAGGATACGTTAGTTCTGTTTTGGACTAAGATCAACCTGACATAGTGATTGATTTAATTGTCTGGCTGTCGGGACTCGTCACCTCTCTGACGTCGTTGAGGGATTACAACGATAGGCGTCGGAGGAGTTCAGAGATGCACCCTTGAACCAAAGTTGATTTCGAGTTTTATTTTTTATTTAAATATCTAAGGACACATTAACCGTATTTGGGGTTAGGATCATCTTAGACGGGACCGTTTAGATCCAACAAAAGAGCGTTTGGGCTCGATTGCGCCAGTTTAGGGACGTGGTGGTCCATATTCCAGTTTAGGGATGTGATGGTCTATATTCCAGTTTAGGGACGTGGTGGTCCATTATTAGTTTAGGGACGTTTCGGTCCGTCGCCAGTTTAAAGACGTAGTGGTCCATTATTAGTTTAGGGACGTTTCGGTCCGATATTAGTTTAGGGACGTTTCGGTCCGATATTAGTTTTAAGGACGCTTCGGTCCGATATTAGTTTAGGGACGTTTCGGTCCGTCGCCAGTTTAAAGACGTAGTGGTCCATTATTAGTTTAGGGACGTTTCGGTCCGATATTAGTTTAGGGACGTTTCGGTCCAATATTAGTTTAGGGACGTTTCGGTCCGATATTAGTTTAGGGACGTTTCGGTCCGTCGCCAGTTTAAAGACGTAGTGGTCTATTATTAGTTTAGGGACGTTTCAGTCCGATATTAGTTTAGGGACGTTTCGGTCCGATATTAGTTTAGGGACGTTTCGGTCCGATATTAGATGAGTGGTCGTTGGGACTCGTCACCTCTTTGACGTCGTTGAGGAATTACAACGACAGATGTCAAAGGAGTTCGGAGATGTACCCTCGAACCGGTCGTGACTTAGTTTATGAGAGGCGTTTAATTTAAGGACTTACAGCCAGGATTGGGTTAAGTCCAATTTTTATTTTAGGCTCTGCCCGATAAAAAGAATCAATCTAAACAGGGCTCTGCCTCTTTTTATTCTTGCAGTTTGATTTGGGCCAAGCCCTCAAGCATTTCCAAACAGGGCTCTGCCCTTTGTATGATTTGATTTGGGCCAGGCCCTCAAGAATTTTCCAAATAGGGCTCTGCCCTTTCATGATTTGATTTGGGCTAGGCCCTCAAGAATTTTTTAAATAGGGCTCTGCCCTTTTATTTTTGTGATCTGATTTGGGTCAGGCCCTCAAAAAATTTTCAAATAGGGCTCTGCCCTTTTATTTTTGTGATCTGATTTGGGTCAGGCCCTCAAGAATTTTTCCAAATAGGGCTCTGCCCTTTTATTTCTGATTTGGGCCAGGCCCTTTTAAATAATGAGTTGTAGGAACTCAAGAATCTTCTGATTGAAGAACAAAAGTGCATAGCACTTTTGATTTACATTTAGATTAAAAGAAAACAAGTTTTTCTTCTTGTTTTCTTTTCACAGAACCAAGGGTTCATATCAAGTGCAAGGCACTATTTATTATTCTTTTTCCTTTTTAGAACCAGGGGTTCATATCAAGTGCAAGGCACTATTTATTTTTTTATTTTCTGTTCTTCAGAAATTTTACCTTCTTCTTTTTTTTTGTTCTTGATTAATCTTCAAGAGCTCTCTTTTTCCAGAAGTTTTTTCCTTCTCTCGATGATGATTGATGATCTGATTATCTGATTGATCCTTTTGAATGAGGCTTGGGGTCTTATTTATAGTGCCCACAAATTTGTTGGATTTGTTAACAAAATCTTTCCTGAATAATTTTGGGAATTTTCCCACCATTGGATCTTTGATCCAAGGGTTCCTGTTTTACAGGAGAACAGAAAAGATTTATCTAAATCTTCATTCAGTTGCTGCGCAACTCACCAGCACATGACACGTGTCGCGCATCCGAGCGCTTGCGCAGTTGCGATTGCGCAACTGCGCAGATACGTGTCTCGCATCCGAGCGTGTTTCCTGATTTAAAATCAGGAAAGCTTCTGGGAAAAGCTTCAGAGGAGAGTCACGTGCTTACACGTGACTAGCGGTCACGTGTTGGCACGTGACACCTTAAAAGCATCATCAAGTCGAGTTCAGTCTCCTGACTACGCTGAAGAAAATGGGCTTCAGAAAGAGTCACGTGCTCCCACGTGACCAGGGTCACGTGGCGACACGTGACATTTGAATACAAGCGTCGAAGACACACAAGTTCTCTGATCAAGTCAAGAAAAAGGATTCAGAAGAGGTCACGTGCTTCCACATGACCAGGGTCACGTGTTGGCACGTGACGTTCAAGACAGTAGACTCGTTCTCCAGACGAACCAAGGAAAGAGAGTTCAAACAAGGGTCACGTGCTCACACGTGACCAAGAGTCACGTGGTGGCACGTGACGCTTAAGCAACAATCAGAAGAAAGGAAAAGGCTCATTCCAAAGGGGGTCACGTGCTCACACGTGACCATGGGTCACGTGGGCACACGTGACCGGCTTTCAAATCCCTTTTTATCAACAGAATTAAATTCTGAGAGAAATGCAAATCTTTCCAAAGGAACGCAACTATATTCATCCAATCAAATTAAAGATTCGGAGGTCATTTATCTATGGAAAATCTCGGGTTTGGAAAGATTTCCCCCTTAAATCTAACCAAAATAACAAGGGAGAATCTCTGGATCTGAAATCCAACGGTGAATAAAATTCACCTAATAATCCAAAGGTCCAGAACGAATGAAGGATGCAAATCAAATCTCTCAATGAAGATTCGTCACAAAACTAACTGATTCAGCTGCCTCTCCTATAAATAGGGGCCAAGAGACACAAAAATGGAGACATACATGCGCAGAGAAGAGAAAAGAAAAAAGGAGGAGAGCTTTGATACTTTGAAAAGACTCGGATCTTCTGCAAAAAACCCTAGGTAAGAAAGAGGAAGCCTTTCGAAAGAAAGAGAATTTAATTCTCTATAGAGTTTAACTCTAATATATAAAACAGAAGAGCAAATTTCTTCTCTCTTTGATAGAAGATCTGCAAAGTGCACATCTCCCCTTAAGGTTGAGAATTTAATTCTCAATGGGTTGAGATCCTGCCATGCAGATCCAAAACATAGAGAAAGAATGCAAGCACGAGAATTTAATTCTCACAGAACTATAGGAATTTAATTCCTCTAAGATAAAAGTAGGGCTTGACCCTGTGTTATGGGAATTTAATTCCTTCAAAATAAAAAGGAGCAGGGTTTAACCCTAATTAAGAATTTAGTTCTGTTGAAACAATGGGAATCTAAGTCCCTTAATCATAATCTGACGGGAAACGAAAGTTTGATTCCTTAAAAAGTTTTTTATTAGGGTTTAACCCTATCCAATTCTTCACATAAACGAGGAATCTAATTCCTATAGAAGGTTCAAGGATTGAAAGGGAAGTAGGAATTTAATTCCTTTGAAAATTAAAGCCAGAGGAATTTAATTCCTGAAAAGAAAGATCAACAGATCCTCTAGAAACTACATAGAGGCAGGGTCACGTGCTACCACGTGACCCCCCAAAACCCCTACAGAAAGCCCCTTTGAGGCAGCACCCCACGTGACCCACGTGACCCTTAGCAGAAGCCTTAACACAAAGGCATTTGAATGCCCATCACGTGACGGCACGTGATGCTATGAAGGAAATGATAATTTCAGCGGAACAAATGAAGGGAGGGCGCCCTCACGTGCTGCCACGTGACCCTTCTTGCCTTAGTGTTTAACACTAAAATTAAAACTCTCAAGCCCAATGTTAAAACACTGTCGAGCCTTAGCATTCAATGCTGACTAAAAAGCCTTATTGGCAGGATTCAACACTGATCCGTTTTAGTGTTTAACACTAATTTGAAAAAGCCTTATTGCTGGTGTTTAACACCAATTATCTCTTAGTGTTGAACACTAACTCAACAGCCTTATTCCCAGTGTTCAACACTGATTGCTCTGAAGTGTTTAACACTAGGCTTTGGCCCAATTGGCTAGAGGGATAGAGGCAAATATTCTCCCTCAATGGACCAACAAAGAGTCAATATTCCAGACCTGACTGGACTTAGCCCAAGCTGGCCATAAGTCCTCAATTTGTGATTAACTGGGCCGGTAGGCTCATAACATAATTGATCAGTCTTGACCCAAATTGGGCCAAGGACCATTTAATCCATCCCGGTTCTAGGGTACATCTCTTCACTCCTTTGATACTTGGCATTGTAATCCCTCAATGTCTTCAAAGAGGTGACGGGTCCCGAAGACCATTCATGATATGGACTGTGGGGTCCTTAAACCCATGCATGATACAAAATTCCTGGTTACGTGGAACGTGGATAACGTCACTCTTTGACCCCACGAAAAACGTCCAGAGCGGATCCTGGTCCTCGCAGAGCACGGCAGTGAACCCGTGTGAAGCATCCAGAGCGGAGCCTGGTCCTCGCCTAGCACGGCAGTGAACCCGTGTGAAGCATCCAGAGCACATACCGGACTGTGGAGTCCTTAAACCCATGGACTATGACGTCCTTAACCTTGACCGAGATGTCTTTAAACTACCAACGGACCGCAATGTCCTTAAACTACCCACGGACCGCAATGTCCTTAAACTACCCATGGACCGCAATGTCCTTAAAAACTACCCATGGACCGCAATGTCCTTAAACTACCCATGGACCGCGATGTCCTTAAACTACCCATGGACCGCGATGTCCTTAAACTAGAACAATAGAGCCCCACATGCTCTTTTGTCGGATCTAAACGGTCCTGTTTAAGTTGATCTTAGCCTCAAAGATGGCTAACGCGTCCTTAAACCTTCAAGCAGACTGGACTATGAATCCCCCTAATTAACTTTGGCTCGAGGGTACATCTCTGAACTCCTCTGACATTCGTCGTTGTAATCCTTCAACGTCGTCAGAGAGGTGACGGGTCCCGACGGCCACACATACGACGGACTACTATGTCCTGAAATTGGAACAATGGGGTCCAAACACTCCTTTGTCGGATCTAAACGATCCCGTTAAGTTGATCTTAGTCACAAAGTTAGACTAACGTATCCTTAACAAACGTTTGAGTCGATCTTAGCCTCAAGTATGGCTGACGTATCCTCAAACCAACCCCCCCAAACCCAAATTTATAATGCGGATTTGGACTAGTCCATGCCCTACGGGCGACGACATAACTCAGTCTCCGTAAACGATCCACGGGCAATGAAACATAAAACAAGAACACACGACACGAAGTGACCATCTGGAGAAGGAGAAAGTTGTTACCGCAAAGCGGTAGCGTAATTAACTGCAGGGGCTTGCGCCTGCAGGGAAGAGCGTCCCCACAATCAAAACCCCCTCAAACGAGGGGGAATCTGACGAAGTCTGCTACATCGGACGCATCCGTCTAGACCTCCGATACATGGTGCCATGGATCGAATTGGCATCTTCGGAGAGGTGGACGGATAGCACCTATTGGCATCTGCCCCGAACCTCAGGCGAGACGTCCCGACGTCCCGCGAGTCCGTTCGGAGGGGAACAGAGCGCTTGCGCAACTGCGCAGACACGTGTCGCGAATCTGTGCGCTTGCGCAGACACATGCCGCCCATCCATGCGCTTGCGCAGTTGCGATTGCGCAACTGCGCAGACACGTGTCGCGAATCTGTGCGCTTGCGCAGACACGTGTCGCACATCCATGCGCTTGCGCAGTTGCGATTGCGCAACTGCGCAGACACGTGTCGTGCATCCGTGCGCTCGCGCAGTTGCGATTGCGCAACTGCGCAGACACGTGTCGCGCATCCGTGCGCTCGCGCAGCTGCGATTGCGCAACTGCGCAGACACGTGTCGCGCATCCGTGCGCTTGCGTAGACACGTGTCACGCATCCGTGCGCTTGCGCAGTTAAGTCTTAATTAATTATGTTTTCTGAAGAGCCTTGCTCTGATGGGACGCACTGTCTCGGGCGTTACGCTGCCCAATTGGCTTCTGCCATGTGGCAAATTGCGCACTGCGCACGGAAACCGAAGCGTTGCTTCAAATTTTGAATTTTCAAAATTCAGTAGAGCCTTGCTCTGATTGGGGGAAACAGATGCCCCCCCACCGTTGTGCTTACGTGGCGCGACGTAAGCGCAACGGTGGCCAGGGTCAGTTGAAGGGGCGCAGGCGCCAATAAATAAGACCCTTGGTCTTTGTTAATCTCTTCATCATCTTCAAGATTTCTCATTTTCAGAGCCTTGCTCTTGCCTTCAAGAACTTCAGAGCCTTGCTCTTGCTTCCAAAGTTAGAACTTTTTAGAACAACTTAGGTAAAGAAATTAAACCTAAATTAAATTAAATTAATTTTAATTAATAGAGCCTTGCTCTCATAGATCTTTTGATCTAAGGAAAACCCCTTTGGGGTTTCACCAACAGAGCCTTGCTCTTAAGAACCTGTTTCAGGGTTTCTTAACCCATGAACAGGGCTTTGCTTTTTTGGCAAAACATAGATCTTTTGATCTGAAAAAAAGAACTCTTAAGAGTTTTCATGGGTCTTTAAGATCCCAAATTTTTTTTTAATTTTTAATTTTCAAAAATTAATTTCCCTTTGATGGATATTTCCATCATTATCACAGAGCCAAGCTCTTTTAAGGAATCTTGATCCCCTAGAACCAGAGTTTGACATGTGTCACTCTGTGAAAGAGCTTTGCTCTAAAAGAGGAGATTTTCTCTTTGTCTCCAGGGACTTCCCCACCAATGGGTGTATTCTATTGGGCCCTTTTTATGAATTGACAGTCCTATCCAATGATGGGATTGTCTTATTAAGTGATGTACATCACCCGGATTTTGTGGGTCCCCTTTTTGTCCCTTACCCACTGCATCACAGTGTGGAGCGAGGTTTTTATATATATACCTTTTTTTAATGCCAAGCGTTAGGCCACTAATGATGTATGTTTCTTTGTCTTTCCACAGAACATGTCTGACGACTTGTCTTTTCCCTTCGTTCGCTCGGAAGGAGGATTCCCTCATGCGCCAGTGGATCGGGTGGTATTCGCTCTTATTAAAGATCGCGACCCTGAATGCAAACAGCTCCACCTGTGGGGAAGGTGGTATAGCCAGATCATCCAAGGCCGCCGTAGTTTTAGTTCCGCCTCGCCTTCTGAACCCATAGTCACGATCCCCTATGCGGACAAACCCCCGGTGGAGTATGCCGTGGAGGTAAAAAATTGGAATGCAGATGACCTTCTCCAGCCTGCAATCGGCGCTATTCCGGTGCAGCCGCCGCCGGCCATAGATATCTTGGGAAGGCGAATCTGTCAGGGTGAAGCACGCCCTTGGGGACAGGCTTACAATCTTGGACTGAATCCGCGACCGCTTGCTGGATACCTGCCATGGGCTCGGTACATTTTAGCGGCGAAAAGAGCTCACCTGACGAAGATCGGTTTATACTCCGCCGTCTACGTCTCGCTTTTCGAATATCCTACTCCTCCAACGTGGTGGACAAAGGCTTTCATCGAACAATGGAATATCCCCACGCATACTTTCCTGACAGCGGATAGGGAGGTTTCCATTTCTCTAGAGGAGTTCGTTGAGCTTTCGGGTTTACCGGTGAGGGGGGAGCATTATGAGGAGCTGCTTCCTCCTGACGAGTACGTCTTTGCCACCAAGCAGGTGGTACTCGACTTAACTCCGGAAAATGCCATCCAGCATCAGCATCCGGGCCTGGTGAGGGTGTTGGAGATTTACGAGGAGCTTCATTTGGAATTGGGCGACCGAGGCGTTAGTTTCGCGGACTTCATTGCTCGCTTTATTCGCCCGGAATTTTTATCAGAGCGAGGTGATAAGTTCGCCCAACTTGCTGACCCTTTTGGTTTCGGCCTGGACCGCCGGCCTTCATCAGAAATTGATCAGCGGAGTTTCTACCTTCCCGGCACTACTATCGTCCCTTTCTCAGAGATCGCCGTCCCTGGCATGGATGAGGAGACCTTCTTCATAGGGTTCTTAGGTCTGTGGCTGTGCAGCTTCGCGCTTCCCATGCACCCACGCCTCATGCGGTCTTCTGTATTTTACCCGGCGCATCGAATGGTGGCCGGTCTGCAGTTATCAGTGGGGATCGCCGGGTTGGCTTACCTCTACAACGGACTTAGCATAGCGGCGGACGCTAATGAACCTGGGGTACAGCCTGCTAACTTCCCGATGCACTACTTCACTTCTTGGATGGAGCTGCATGTTCGAGGAGTGTTTGGTGCCCATAAAACTCCTCAGTTCTTTGAGAGCTTCAAACTTCCAAGAATCATGCGATTGGTCGGGGCTTCCATCGTGTTTGCACCTCCGCGGGAGTCCAGGGGACTGCTTCTGCGTTCGCATTTAGTCGGGGCGAAGACCTCTTTTGTGGATAAGGTCATCACCATGGGTTCCGAGACCACTAAGTCAGTGGTGTCGCTGCGTGATGACTTTAAAGGCGGTGTTTCCGTGTTGAAGGCTCGGGAAATTCTTCACCTTTATTCCATTCGGCCGGGCTACTTGGTATTTAAGCAGAATGAAACGGCCCTCTTCATGAGGTATAACCCGCATCGATTTGCCCGGCAATCGAGTTATAACCAAGGGGTCCCATTGGAAGCCTTCTTGGGAACACCTGCAGTCGGTCCAGAGGGGGTACGGAATGCGATGCATCACTTCATCCGGCTAAATACAGGCTCTTACTTTTTCATCAGTGAGCCCAGCTGTACCCCCAAGATACTCAATTCGTATGTGGCCTGGTACGCGCACGCGATGGGACCAATCATCTTGATGGAGAAACGTCTATTGGTCGATCGTAGGGCTGCGCCTCCCGGCGGCAATCGCAAGGCTCCATTGCAGCCCAGGGTTCAGGTTATCCCTCCGACGAAAGAGGCTGGAGCCGATCGACCACGCGTGTTGGCCCCTCCGCGTGGACTGCCACTGCCCACTGCGGTGGATGCCCCAACGGTACCCCGTGCTCCGACAAAGACGGCTAAAGCGGCCTCGCCGGAGTCGGGTGTAGGAGCGGACATCGGGACTCGCCGCCCGAAAGTGACTGCCAAAACTGGCAAGCACAAAGATGCTCCGAGTGGATCCAAGGCTGGTGAAAAGAAGAAGAAGAAGTCCACCTTGTCCCTCGACGCGATTCTTAACTTAGAGCCCGCGGCTCATCCTGTCGAGACTATATGTGAGTACGGCAGCAACGAGGGTTTCGTGGTGGACCCTGAGGACACTAATCTAGCCGCTGCCATTGCAGCTTCGGAGCGATCAGCGAGGCTCGAAGCAATGTTAAGCAGACTCGCCGAGTCAGGTAATCATCAGCCTCCTTACTTGTCATTTTATCCCACTTTTTATTACTGTCTTTAGCTAATATTTGCCTCATTTTCAGCAGGTGGATCTACTGAAAAGGCCATCGATGCCTCTCTAAAGACCTTCCAGGCGGAGGAGAAGAAGCGTGCCCTAGAAAGCGTCGGTATGTTTTACCCCGTTCTCTTTTATAAGGAAAGTTTGTTGCCTTTTTATGATAGTCGACCTGACCTTCTCTTGTTTCTTTACAGGGGTTGTATTAATCAGCGCAAGAACCCTTCCTAAGCCCGTCATCGAAGTCCCAGCTCCGTCGAAGTTACCGCAAGAGCCTCGGCTCGATGCAACGACGAGGGATGCTCTGAAAAATCTGGAGGTATCCCTCTACACGGATGAGGAGGCTTCACTCAAGGAAGCTCTGATGGCATCTGCCTCATCGGCTCAAGAGGAGCGGAAGCGGTCTAGACGCGAAGCTAAGGCGCGCAGAGCTGCTCTGGCCGCAGGAGCGGGCCCTAGCACTGTTCCTCACGCTAGTACTCCTTCTGAAGAGCCCCCTGTGGCCCTGTCTACTGCTCGTCGGCAAGTGGCGCGCGCGGTTCGGAGCGCCAACGATAAATCTGCTTCAGGTAGTATTTCCTTCAGAGCCTTGTTGTATGACTTGTAAAACTATTGGCTTATACATATCTCATCTCGTAGGGTCAAGTCCGACTGAGGGGGAGGGGGAAACGACCGTCGAACCCAAGGGAGCGGAGGACGCGGTACTCGCCGAACCCGAACCGACAGTGGACAACTTTGTCGAGGTCATGGGGCCTGGAGCCGAGATTGAGGAACCTAACGCGGAGCAGGTCATTGATGCCGTACCCGAAGTGGCGGCAGATGAGATGATTGTCTCAACCGAGCCGAAGGCGGTAGAGGGCGAGGTACTTGAGGCTGGGGACCTCGTGGTGCCGATGGACGGGACAGCTGTAATCGCTGATCCTGAGGGAACAGCAGGTGATGCGGCCATGATTCCTGAAGACGAGCTAGGTGCTCCTTCTCAGGAATCGGGCAATGTTCCTATCTTGGCCCTCCCTGCCTATGGTTCCCCGCCGCCTGCAGAGCTTGAGAGCGTAACAACGGTTCCCCTTGAGTCGGGTGACGAAGCTACAGGCGGTGGTCTTCCGTCAGTGGAGGAAGGGACTACCTCAGTTTCTGCTGGCAGCTCGTCAGGTGAATTTTCGAGTCACCAGCGTTTCCATTTTTTTTGTATATATCTTGTGATCTCTTCTAACAAGCTTGTTCTTGCAGGTGTGGCCAGTACTGATGCTCCATTGCTCGAGGGGGCACCATCAACTACTGCTTTGGCAATAGTTACCTCCCCGTCTTCCCTTGTACCGTCATGGATGTTGGAAGGTATGGATTCACGACTCATGCATTAATCTTTCAAAATTGCGGCTTTTGTACTAACGTTACACTATTGTGCCTTTGTAGGAGTGCTTTTTGATCACTTATACCAAGTGTTGCTCCCGCACTTCTCTTTCCCATCCGACCTCACTTCTCCTTCCAGTGGCGCCGGTGAGTATACTTTCACCCTAATGTCTTTATTTACCCCCTCTTTTTTTTAGCAGTGGGATAGTTTTTGATTTTTCCTTTTCTTTATTGCAGTGCCACAAATCGAAGGAGGGGATGCAAGACCTGCCGCGCTACCGGCCCTTCCGGCTCCGCCATCCGTTGCTGCTGGTATAGTAGATTTCCTTTTTGGTAACCCCTTAACATCTTTTGAACCATCGTTTAACCCTGTTTTGTTTCGCAGCTATTGTTCCGGCTCCAGTTCCCTTCGAAGCTCGCGTCTCTTCACCGGCAGGCCCCTTTTTGAGACGTCCGTCTTCAAAGGGTGCCGTGATGAGTCTAGGCATGCTGAGCGGGTACATCGAAGAACTCAGCATGGACGCTCTCCCTTCCGCTGTAGATTTCGCTGTGGATGTTAACCCCATGTTAGCGGCGCTCGTAACTTTTCACAGCGAAGGCGTCGTTGAATCTTGGGTTAATCACTGCAGGGAGATCGAGGCCTGCTTGTACCGGCTGGAGTTGACGCGCCCTGCTCCCGAAGTTTTAGCTCTGAGCGCCCAACGCCCAACTTGGCTCGAGCAAAGCACTTCGCACTCCCACCACTTGGAGCAAGAAGCAGCTCAAAGACTAAGGGAATGCCAAAAGACCTCAAACGAAATGGCTCATCTGCGCGCTGAGGTTGAGGCAAACGCTGCCGAAGTGAAGACTATCTTTGAGGGTCTCCTGGAGCGCATCTCTCATGGGCTAGACTTAAAGAGGAAGCTTGACGTGGTTGAGCGCCATATCCCAAGTCGGGAGGCCGCTTATCAAGGCGTGAGGGAGCAGCTCGCCTTGGTCTTGCGGCAACGAGCCCAAGTGGAGTCAGAGCTGACGGCGGTAGCTGAGCAGGAGAAGGCGTGGAAGGAGATATGCGAGCGGTTGCTACATCTGTGCAAGACGCTTCCTTCCCCATAATTCCCCTTGTATCATTTGTCTTTGTAAATTATATGTATATGTTTTTTTTTATTCTTTAGCACAATGTATCCTGTACTCAACCAATTTTTATGAATAAAAGATACACATCTTGTAATGCCTCGTGTCATTTCTCTGTCTTTCTTTTCTTTTATAATCAGTACGCCACCTTAATAACCGTAATTGACGGACGATTGGGACGAGTATCCCGACCTTCCTAAGAAATAACGATGGCTTAGGCCGCAGGTTCAAATCTGCTGCCTAAGACTTTTCAACTCTATAAGCCGTGAGGGTCTCATAGAGACTCTTCTCCCTACGGATCGAGAGGATCTCGCAGGTGAATTTTCTCCTTAGGAATCGTGAGGATTCCCAAGTGTGGTTTCCTCTCATAAGTCGGAAGGATCCTATAAGAGAATTTCTCCCTCTTACGAGTCGAGAGGGCTCGTAAGCGGTTGTTTCCCTCTTTGTCGAGAATCGACTTCAGAGAGTGAGACCCGTGGATAGTATGCAAGAGACCATTTAGGATTGACTTGCAGGATCCCATTGCCCCTCTTACGAGTCGAAAAGGCTCGTAAGCGGTTGTTTCCCTCTTTGTCGAGAATCGACTTCAGAGAGTGAGGCCCGTGGATAGTATGCAAGAGACCATTTAGGATTGACTTGCAGGGTCCCATTTGTTCAGGAAGTAAGTTTTGAATCCTTACTGCCCAAGATGTGAGTCAAAAAAGCTCTCGTCATGGAGTGTTTGTATCCGTGAGTTGAGAAGTTTGCCGGGATTATTTGTTTCCCGAGCGCCCAGGATTATTTGTGTCCTTGGGGTTTGAAACGAGTCGAGGGTTCCTACGGAGAGCTCTGCGGGTCGACGCGGATCAGAAGGCTCTCGTCAAGGAGTGTTTGTATCCGTGAGTTGAGGAATTTGCCGGGATTATTTGTTTCCCGAGCGCCAAGGATTATTTGTGTCCTTGGGGTTTGAAACGAGTCGAGGGTTCCTACGGAGACACTGGTGGCTCTGCGGGTCGACGCGGATCAGAAGGCTCTCATCAAGGAGTGTTTGTATCCGTGAGTTGAGGAATTTGCCGGGATTATTTGTTTCCCGAGCGCCAAGGATTATTTGTGTCCTTGGGGTTTGAAACGAGTCGAGGGTTCCTACGGAGGCACTGGTGGCTCTGCGGGTCGACGCGGATCAGAAGGCTCTCGTCAAGGAGTGTTTGTATCCGTGAGTTGAGGAATTTACCGGGATTATTTGTTTCCCGAGCGCCAAGGATTATTTGTGTCCTTGGGGTTTGAAACGAGTCGAGGGTTCCTACGGAGGCACTGGTGGCTCTGCGGGTCGACGCGGATCAGAAGGCTCTCGTCAAGGAGTGTTTGTATCCGTGAGTTGAGGAATTTGCCGGGATTATTTGTTTCCCGAGCGCCAAGGATTATTTGTGTCCTTGGGGTTTGAAACGAGTCGAGGGTTCCTACGGAGACACTGGTGGCTCTGCGGGTCGACGCGGATCAGAAGGCTCTCGTCAAGGAGTGTTTGTATCCGTGAGTTGAGGAATTTGCCGGGATTATTTGTTTCCCGAGCGCCAAGGATTATTTGTGTCCTTGGGGTTTGAAACGAGTCGAGGGTTCCTACGGAGGCACTGGTGGCTCTGCGGGTCGACGAAGATCAGAAGGCTCTCGTCAAGGAGTGTTTGTATCCGTGAGTTGAGGAATTTACCGGGATTATTTGTTTCCCGAGCGCCAAGGATTATTTGTGTCCTTGGGGTTTGAAACGAGTCGAGGGTTCCTACGGAGGCACTGGTGGCTCTGCGGGTCGACGCGGATCAGAAGGCTCTCGTCAAGGAGTGTTTGTATCCGTGAGTTGAGGAATTTGCCGGGATTATTTGTTTCCCGAGCGCCAAGGATTATTTGTGTCCTTGGGGTTTGAAACGAGTCGAGGGTTCCTACGGAGACGCTGGTGGCTCTGCGGGTCGACGCGGATCAGAAGGCTCTCGTCAAGGAGTGTTTGTATCCGTGAGTCGAGGAATTTGTCGGGATTATTTGTTTCCCGAGCGCCAAGGATTATTTATGTCCTTGGGGTTTGAAACGAGTCGAGGGTTCCTATGGAGGCACTGGTGGCTCTGCGGGTCGACGCGGATCAGAAGGCTCTCGTCAAGGAGTGTTTGTATCCGTGAGTCGAGGAATTTGTCGTTGAAGTCACTGGCTTCTTCAGTTGAAATGAACCGTTGAGGCTTGGTTTCGTCGTTTGACGGAATCCGCTGGGGAGGTATGGTTTCTTCTTTGTTCACGCCCTTGGATTGTATACAGGGATCGATATGATCTTAACTGTAGGGCCGAAGTTTTATCATTTCTTATTTTTTTTGTTTTATTTTATTTCCGCGATGCTCTATCATTTCAGCTTTTATATCGCGAAGGTCGCGATTGCCCAAACATTTCGGCTATTTTTCGCGGTGCCCAATCATTTCGGCTATTTTTTTATTTTTACTCGTTGCTTTTTATTACGAGTCGCCCAATCATTTCGGCTATTTTGCATGCATACATTTTACTTGCTGCTTTTTATTGCAAGTTGCCCTATCATTTCGGCTATTTCGTATGCATGAGTGGTCTATTGGCTTTTCGCTGTAAACCGATTTCGGCATCAGCACCGCTACAACTGGGATATTACCAGGAGCGAATCATCATCTGCTTCCGTCGATGTCGAACGAAGGTGGCTTAGCGAACAGGGTTAGGGTCCTGTCGACTAAGGCTTTGACTTCATGAGCCGTAAGGGTCTCATGAAGGTGTTTCTCCCTACAAGTTGTGAGGATCTTGTAGGTGTATTTTCTCCTTAGGGGTCGTTAGGATCCCTAAGTGTTTGTTTCTCTGTAAGTCGTAAGGATCCTACAGGAGGGCTTTCTCCTTGTAAGTCGAGAGGATTTACAAGGGTTGTTTACCATGCAAGCATATCCCTAGTTTCAGATGGGACTTAGTTAGGGAAATGTTTATTCGCGCCCGTGGATTGTATACAAGGGTCAGTATTGAGCCACTTGTAGGGCAATATTGGAAGTTTGTGGGGGTTTGCTTAAGCACAGGTTTAGGTCTCTGTGACTTAAGACTTTCAAATCCTATGAGCCGTGAGGGTCCCATAAGAGAGTTCTCCTTACGAGTCGTGAGGATCTCGCAAGCGTATTTTCTCCTTAGGAATCGTGGGGATTCCTAAGTGCGTTGTTCCCTTGTAAGTCGTAAGGATCTCACGCGGGTGGTTTCTCCTTACAGGGTCGAGAGGACTCCATAAGGGTTCTTTAATGAAGTTGCGCCCTTTCGGGTTTTCACAACATCCGCCGGTAGTCCTGCTGTTTTTACTCACGGAGCCCTTTCGGGTTTTCATCCGTGCCCATTCTGCTTATGGACTT
Source organism: Agapanthus africanus (assembly GCA_030015575.1). Classification (NCBI taxonomy): domain Eukaryota; kingdom Viridiplantae; phylum Streptophyta; class Magnoliopsida; order Asparagales; family Amaryllidaceae; genus Agapanthus; species Agapanthus africanus. The sequence goes on from JASDDO010000004.1 coordinate 325,581,686, forward strand.
ACCGTTTTTTTTATTTTTATTATTTTTTTTTATTTTCATTCATCTCGTCAGCCCAAGGATGCCGCAGCATTAGTTTAAAGACGTTTTCAGTCTGCTATTAGTTTAAGGACATTTCGGTCCATCACTAGTTTAAAGACGTCTCGGTCCGCCATTGAGAAGGCTGGCTACTGCTTATAAAGGTTGAGCTTAGGAAGATAGCGAGCGGACATAGTCGTCGTCATCTATCATTGACCTAGGCCATGGCTCATTAAGCGTAGTATCTTTTTAGGAAGCGACCGTTTATTGGCCTGAAAGGCCTTTCACCGTGCATGTCGATGAGTAGATAGGCCCCACCCTGGTAAACTTTATCTATGATGTACGGGCCTTCATAGTTTGGCTCGAATTTTCCTCGCTTGGCGCGATTGGGGATCATAGGCCTTTTGACCACTAACACGAGTTCACCTTGGCGGAATGTCCTCGATCGGGTCAATCTTTCGTATGAGCGCGTCATCTTTGCTTTATAGGCTTCCAGATTTTGTTGTGCTAGAAGCCGGATTTCATCAAGGGCGTCAAGCTCTTCAAACCGAAGGTGAGCATTTTCTTCGTCTGTCAGCTCGTAGTGGACTGCCACTCGTAGAGAGGGTAATTCTATCTCGAGAGGGAGTACTGCTTCCGTCCCAAATACCAATGCGTATGGCGTTGTGCTTGTGGCCGTTTTAAACGTAGTCCGATACGCCCAAAGAGCCTCCTGCAATCTTTCGTGCCAATCTTTCTTATTTCGTGACACTGTTTTCTTTATGATCTTCGTCAAGGTCTTGTTGAAGGCTTCAGCTAGACCGTTAGCTCGCGGGTTATAAACTGAGGAATATCTCCAGTCTATATTGTGCTGCTGTGCGAAACGGCTAATTTTATGACTTCGATAGGCTGGCCCATTATCAGAGATGATTCTTCTCGGGGTTCCAAACCGGTAGATGACATGCGTTTTGAAGAAATGGAGGATGTTCTCCGTCTTCACTTCCCTCAATGGTACTGCCTCTGCCCATTTGGAGAAGTAATCAGTCGTCGCCAAGGTGAAACGATGTCCCTTTGACGATGCTGGTTCGATGGGACCGACTATGTCGGTTCCCCACATTTCGAATGGCCAACTAGCCATTGTTGGATGCAGTGGATTGGGATGCTGATGGATGAAGTCCCCATGAATTTGGCATGGATGACATTGCCTCGCATATTCCAGGCAATCCTGCATCATCGTGGGCCAGTAGTAGCCCATCCGCTTTATCTTCAATTTCATCTTAGGGCCTGCTAGGTGGGAACCGCAGAGTCCGTCGTGAACTTCTTGGACGACCCTTCTCGCTTCGTCAGGTCCTAAGCATCTCAACCACAGAGAGTCGAATGACCTCTTGTATAGAGTATCATTGACAAAGGCGAAAGACAGAGCTCGTTTCGAGAGCTGATGTCTTGTGGACGCCTCTTCAGGTATTCGGTGGAACTTGAAGTAATCTATGAAGACTTCTCTCCAGTCCTCGGTATTTTCCCTGTCTTTTATTTGCAGGGTTGTCTCCTCAGTTGCTCCATTTTCTTTATATGATCCTGGAGATATTTCTGTTGGGGCAAGCACTCGACGGCTTTGTACCACGATTCTAACGTCGTCGAGGTTCTCGTCCGCTAGTTCTTTAGCAAGTTTGGCTAGTGCGTCCGCTTTGCTGTTTTCCGCGCGCGGTATGCTCTCCAAAGTATATGAGGGAATTTGGGTTAGCAGTTGTTGCACTTTTTCGCCGTATTTTACCAATTCCGGTTTGCATGTTTGGTAATCGCCGTTTACTTGACTAACGACCAGTTGGGAATCACCGTATATGAGGAGATCTTCAATTCCCATGTCAATGGCGATCTCGAGGCCTGCTATCAGAGCTTCGTATTCGGCTTCATTGTTTGTTCTCGGCTCCGTTAGGGAGAACGCGTAGCGCATTGTCCCTCCTTGTGGAGTTACGAAGATGAGTCTTACCCCTGATTTAATTATAGGGGTACTTTGTTTGCGTTTCTTCATGGAAGATGCTCCATCGAAATAAAGCTCCCATCGGATATTATCACCGTCGATCGCATCGAACGCATGTTCGTCTGGAAGATCGCAATTCAGAGGAGAATCGGCGGATATCGGATGCTCAGCGAGGAAGTCGGCGATGGCCTGGCCTTTCACTGCCTTGAGAGGTTGATACGTTATCGAGAATTCCATCAAGAGCAGGGCCCATTTAGCGAGTCGTCCTGTCAATATGGCTTTTGACATTAAATATTTAAGAGGGTCCACTTTTGAAATCAGACGGACCTCGTGCGCCAACGCGTAGTGCCTAAGCTTTGTTATTGCGAAGATCAACGCCAGGCAGTGTTTTTCAATGGGAGAGTAGTTGCTTTCTGCTCCCAGCAGAACTCGACTTAAGTAGTAGAGCGCTCTTTCTTTCCCTTGATCGTTCTCTTGTGCCCATAATGCGCCTAAGGAACCTTCGAGGGCGGTTGTATAAAGAATAAGAGGCTTCCCTTTAACCGGAGCAGCCAACACCGGCGGGTTCTGCAGGTATTGCTTGATCTCATCTAGTGCGCCTTGGCATTTTTGATCCCACACGAATGGGGTTCCCTTCCTCATCAGGTGGCTGTAAGGACGGCACTTTCCTGAAAGGTTGGCTATAAATCGCCGTATATACGCGAGTTTCCCTTGGAGAGACCGCAGCTGTTTGAGAGTCCTCGGCGGAGGCATTTTCATGATTGCTTTGATCTTTGACGGATCTATTTCAATACCTCGGTGCCGAACGACGAATCCCAGGAACTTGCCCGAGGAAACCCCGAACGCACATTTAAGAGGATTCATCTTCAAGTTGTATTGCCGAAGGCGTTGAAATACAGTCTTCAGATGCTCGAGATGTTCCTCGTATGATTTGCTTTTAACCACTAGATCGTCGATATAGCATTCGACGATTTCGTGTATAAGGTCGTCGAAGATCTTCGTCATGGCCCTCTGATAAGTAGCACCGGCGTTCTTCAAACCGAAAGGCATCACTTTATAACAAAATATACCAAGAGGAGTCCTGAAGGCTGTATGCTTCTGGTCTTCTGGATGCATTTTTATTTGATTATACCCTGACGAGCCGTCCATGAAGGAGAAAACCTCATGAGTGGATGTATTGTCTATCATCAGTTCAGTGACTGGCACTGGGAAATCATCCTTCGGGCAAGCTTTATTAAGATCCCGGAAGTCTACGCATATGCGCACTGTCCCATTTTTCTTCATCACTGGGATGATGTTGGCGATCCATTCAGGGTATTGGACTTCCTGGATGAAGCCAGAGTCTATCAGTTTTTTGACTTCGGCGTTGATGTTCATCTCAAGCTCGAGCCGCATTCTCCTCGGCGCTTGTTTGACTGGCTTGATGTCCGGGGATATCGCCAATTTGTGTACAGCAATTTCTGGATCTAGTCCCGGCATCTCGGAATAGTTCCACGCGAAGCAATCTTTGTGCTGTAGAAGCACATCTTTTAACGCAGCCATCCTTTCTTCAGATAACAGCTCGCTGACGAATGTCGGTCGCGAGTCATTTTCCGTCCCCAACTCGATTTTCTTGAGATTGTCTGCAGTGGTATGTATTCCATCTTCCAGTTCTTTCGGAGCTGGGGGAAATTCTGAGATTACCTCATCGCTGCCGCTTTCAAAACACCAAGGGAGGTTGTTCATGTCCTCGGACCCTTCTTTTAATATTGTTATCACATGGCAGGTGCAAATTTTCTGCCAATCCCAATGCGGAGTTGGTTTTATTCTCGTGTTTTCGGGTTCGTGCTTTTGCGGCGGCGCTACCCTCCAACTGTCAGACAACGCGAATTTGCCAAGCTGATATTGGTCCTCAACCCAATTCTTAAAGGTGAAGCAATCTTCAAGCGGATGCCCTACTACTCGATGGTAAAAGCAATACTTTGGGTTGGAGACTTCGCCTGCTTGTTCAGGGTGTTTAGACTCTGGCAACGTAAGCATTTGATGTTTTAGAGCGAGATCGAATATTTTCCTTGTTTTGTTCCGAGGAAAAGAGTATGCTCGACCCATTTTCTTCCCGAGGGCTAAGTCAATAACGCTCGATTCTCGGATGCGCGGCTTCTTAGCTCTGCTTTGTAGTTGTCGAGCGCCTCTCTTGCCTTTCGACTTATTTTTGTTCTCGCGTCGAACCTTTTTTGTAGCAGGTTGACAAGGAGCGGCATCTTCGTTCTTTACTGCCTGTTGGAGGAGGCGCTGTGTCTTAGCTTTCTCATAGATTGCCATTTCACGATCGTGATCATCCTGGGCTTTTTGACTCGCATCCCTTATAAGTTTGCTCATCTGGTCTTCGGACGATGGACTGGGCGGTTTTGTATCCGGAACTTTTGCTGGTTCAGGATTAGCGTCCTCCCATTGAGCGTCCGCCTCTTCATCGAAGTCATATATGGCATAACAGCTGTTTACTAGCTCCCGCTTCCTTGGCCGGATGTACCCAAGCCCTTTGGTTTCTACTTTCCCGTTAGGCAGTTTGCATTGGGTCCCGGGAATGTTCCAGACCTTGTCATAGAATTTGGCTTTTCTAACGGTCTGTGTGAAGGACATCCCCTGGCGTTTTAGCAGTTTCTTCAAACCTTCGGTATAATACCGGGGGAGACGGATAGGCTGAAGCCTGTCGAGCGTGGGATCTGCGCCATGCCAAACTTCTTTTTCTATTTTGTTCTCTTCAGAACGGTAGAATAAGATTGCCTTCTCGCCCCTTCGTCCGGGAGGGATATAGAATGTCTGCAATTCTTCTACGCTGTTGGTGTCGAGTGCATCCAGTTCTTTGTAATGTTCAAGCGGCACCATGGTTATCTGCAGACTTCGCTCTTCATCAGCGGAGATCCGTATCGAAGGCCGAGCAGGGAATACAGCATGAACTTCATCCTCTGAATCACTACCGAAGATCAACGAAGGAACGGATGGTCCTGGCCTGGTAGATTGGGATGGACCTGAATAAATTATATCCTCCTCCTCGGTGTCACTGCCGAAGACAGGGATGGTGGCATTAGTTTTGTTCTCCGGTTTGTGACACCTTTCCGTGTCTTCGAAGCTCGGCAAGAAATATTTGGCATCTTCATACTTGCGAACTTCGTTCACGGAAAACGGATTCAACTCTCCGGCCACAGTGTACTCGAGGCCATCTCTGGAATACTTCATACACTGATGCTGTGTAGAAGGGGTGATATTGTACTCGTGTAGCCATGGTCGGCCGAGCAGAGCATTGTAGCACGTCTTGGCATCTATAACATGGAATTTGATGTCTGTGACGAGCAACCCGAAGCGTAACGTCAATATCACAGATCCAAGAGTCTTTGAGGATTGAGAGTCGAAACCGGAGATAGTGATCTTGTCTCGGGCGAGGTGTTGGACACTCATGCAAATCTCCTTTAACACTCGTACGTTGAGTAAATTGACGGACGATCCGTTATCGACCAAGATTTTACCTATCTTTATGTCATGGCAATATCCTGAGACATAAAGGGGGCGATTGTGTTCGCACGTCCCGAGGAGAAGGTCTTCATCACCGAAAGCAACGTCGGCTGTGTGCACTTCCTCCAATTCGTCTTTCATTTTTTCTTCGGCCAAGAAGGCTTGGAACTGGTCCGGATCTTGTAGCGCCTTAATCAAAGAGTCTCTCGCCTCCTTTGATAGTTACAAGGCATCGAGGATGCTAAGTTGTGAGGGTAGCTTCCTCAGATGCGCCAAGACATTGTAATCCACCTTACTCCTCTTTGGCGGATTTTTGGCGGTTAGCTCTTTCGCGACTTGGTCATCCAAAGTGATGTCTTCAGAGACCTTCTCTTTCCCTTTATCTTTTCTATTCGAGGGTCCGAGGTTCTTTTCGGGCAGTGTCCGATTCCTCAGCTGTATATTTTCGCAAGACTTCGGTTCTTCTTCTTTTCCCGAAGTTGATTCTTTAAAGAGAGGGGCAATCTCTAGTTCCTCATCAGAGTCGCTCCCAAATGTGGGCACTTGTGACCTGGTAGTGTTAACCATGTGACAGTTGCCGGCAGTTCTTTCAAGCACTTTGGTCGTGTTTCTTTGCTCCCGACGAACCTTGCGCTTTTCCCGTTTAAAGTGTTGTTGATTAGCGATGTATCCTTGCCACCATTTATCGAACGCCTTGCACTCTTGGGTAGAATGGGAGACCTTCTGATGATATAAGCAATAAGAGGGGTGCATTTCTACCACGCTAGTAACTTTTCCTTCTGAGGGTGGTAGCTTCATGCCCATCGATATGGCCTTAGCGAACTTCTTTTTTATCTTAAATTGGCTTTTGTCAGCGGTGGAGGCATTTTTCTCCAGTGGGATCATCTCAGCTCCTCCCTCAAGTCGCTGGCGCTTGGCCGTTTCGAATATCGCCGTCTCGCGTTCTTGATCAGCTTTACTTTTCAATCGAGCTTCACTAAGAAACGCGTCAATCATTTCTATTGATAATTCCGGAACCATTGACTCAGTATTTGCCCCCGGCGTTTTGGTGCCAGAAGTCCCTTCATCGTTCGAGGTCGAGTGAGAGATCATATGACAGCTTGCCACATATCCGTCGGATTCATCCGATGAAGTTTCTTCCTCATCTTCTTCTTGAAAGACGTGATCAAGGAAATCTTGGAGCGTAATGGGAGTCCGTGCCTTTTGGTTATACTCATCCAGCGCGTCGATCTGCTTCTGTAAGTCCGTCCGCTTGTCGCTAGGCTTCACGGGCTTCTTAGATTTCTTCTTCTTCTTTTTCGAAGATTTTGACGGCTGGTTATGAACGCTTGGACTTCCACCATCGGCCTTCGGAGTCGGACGTGGTTTCAACATCCCCTCAATAACCTGTGGCTCCAAGGGGTTCTACCACTTAACCGCTGGACAGGTCTGCAGATCATTTAGCATTCTCCTCGTTTTGGCTGATAATACAACCTCCCAGGGAGCTTCTTCAATGACGGAGCATGTTGCCCCCGGCGTATTCGTTCCCTTATAGGTGTGGGGCTGCGGAGGATTCACCTTCCATTTGTCAGATAGCGCAAACTTGCCCTGACGGTACTGGTTTTCGAGCCAATTTTTGAACACGTAACAGTCTTCGATTGGATGTCCTAGCACTCGATGGTAAGGGCAATAATTAGGCTCATTAACGTCACTTGGTTGTGACGGACGTTTTGGATCTGGCAGATTTATGAGCCTATTGCGCAATGCCAGTTCAAATAACCTCCTTGTTTTATCACGGGGGAAGGAGTAAGCACGTCCCATCCTGTCCTCAAGGGGTACGTATGGGCGCGTGTTATTTGGACGAGCAACCGGCTTCGAGTCGTTCGGTTGCTGTTGGGCATTAGCGACGATGATCGCTTTTCCCTTTCCTTTATCGTTTCGAGAGTCGGGCTTCGGGAGAGGGGGTTTATGGCCCATCTGGTCCATCTGCGCCAATTTGTCGATCAAAGCCTGGAAAGAAGTCGGCTTGAAGAACATCATAAACTGCGAAATGGTTGCTTGTGGATCAAGGGTTCCAACAAACATTCCCACCGCGGGGGCTTCTTCTATCCGCTGTTCACATTTAGACCATAAATTACGCCACCGTATAGCGTACTGGACCCATGTCTCGCCGGGCTTTACCCTGGCGTTAATCAGCGCCGTCATCGGAGTACGTTCGCTGGCGCTTGCAAAGCGTTGGGTGAAGAGCAGCTCCATCTCTGCGAAGGTTTTAATGGAGTCGTTGGGGAGCTCGGAATACCACTCGAAAGCCGTATCTGATAAGCTTCCAACAAACTGGCGCAGCAAGAGCTTGTCGTCGCCTCCAGTGTTACCACAAAGCGCCCTGAATTGGGCAACATGTTGATGGGGATTGCCGGTCCCCTTGTAGACATGAAACTTTGGAATTGTGTAACCTGGCGGGTACTTGATTTGGTCATACCAGCCCGGATATGGCCGCCCCGTTTTTACAACGTGGCCGGCTGCTTCGGCCGCGTGATGAACTTTTATCTGCTGGGCTATATATTCGCCCAGATCTGTTTTAGAGATTGTGTCTTCTTTAGCCGTCGATAGAACGGGCTGAGGGTTTGATGTTTCTCCCCTATCATCCCCAAGGACGATCGGGGGTTCTTCAGTCGGGGATTCTGGTTGTATCATCATCCCTATCATATCCTGGAAGAGAAGGCCCATGCGCTGTATATTGGCTGCTTGTTCAGCAGCCTCCTGGTCTCTCTTTTCGAGCATTCGGCGAAGGAACTCGGCGTCGGTCTCTTCTTCTTGACGTTCATCGAAGGACGTCTCAGGATTCTCTTTTGGCCCCGTGAGTGCAGCCATTGTAGTCATCATCTCCTGGAGCTTTTGTTGCTGCTCCTGAGACTTGGTCACTGACCGGGTAAGCGGTCGGTGACCCATAGAAGTACGACTTTCTTCTTTCCCCGAAGCCATATAGACCGTATGAACTGTGATGCCCCCTGACTTGGGGCGTTTAGGTTCACCGTTCTTAGACTTTGTCAGCGTCATGGGAGCTTTTTCTGGCCTCTTCCTTTTATGGGCCTTTGAGGTTGAAGGAGCCGTTGAAGCGGGCATCCTAGCATTTGTTGCCCTCTGCTGTTTAGCGGGGCGGTTTTTGTCTTTTTCCACCCTTGCCCTGTTCCGGCGACGGAAGTGGTCTGAGTCGATCACGGAGTCTTGAACCCTCCGCCAAATTTTATAAACTTTCGCTGACAGCCGTTGAGGGGGCTGTTCGTGTTTCGTCTCCGGAGCTTTTTCCATGGGTGGAGGAGACTTTTTCAATATGGCAACAGGGGAGTTCTTTCTCACCTTCTTCAGCAATTCAAAGCTGTTCCCAGTTGGAACAGCAGCATCGACCTCCACCACCGGAGCAGGTGGGGTTATCCCTGAGGGGGAGTTGCCCCCTGCTTTCCTTACTCGCTGCCAATGGCGACGTCGCGCACGACGAGCCGTTGGGACTGACTCGGAAGTCGAGATCACCTCTTGTTGCCCCCTGTTTGAGCATGGGGTAATTGTTGATGTCAGCCTATCGAAGACTGACGCCTTCTGACCAGCTGGGGGAGGAGTAGGAACCGTCAATCTTGTGAAGACCGACTCTCTGATAGGAGAAGCCGCTTTAACGACTTCCAAAGCAGCGGCCGTTGCCCTCTTTGGGACAGCCACCTTATAGTTCTGACCCAGCCTGGTGAAAACGGAGGCTGTTGGTTCAGTAGCAGGCGACCCGTTGACAGGGGTCGTGGTAACAGTGAGCCGGTCGAATACCGACTTCTTGTTCGCCTCTAGTGCGGATATCGGCGCAGAGAAGCTTGTAGGTGGGACCATGGTCCCGAAGAACAAGCCGGTGGTGGCCTGGGTCACTTAGCCTACCGGCAAAGTCAGGAAGGAAGCCGCCTGGGGCCCATATGATACACCTCTCGGTGAGGTGGAACGTCCGTTGCAGTTGCACTTCGAGCAGTTGGTGCAGTTGGTGGCCATTGAATGCTTGAGTTCTGTACCAAACAAAAGAACAAATCTTAGGAACTTGAAATCCGAAGGCAATCATTTAACAAACCGCGATTGGTTCGCGAAGACGACACACGAAGTGTGGAGTGGAAAGAGGAAGGGGTACCACCGGGCGTGCCAGAATCTGTTCCCCTCCGAACGGCGGCCGAGACGTTAGGACGTCCATGCCTGAGGTTCGGGGCAGATGCTATTTGGTTTTATCCGCCTATCTCTCTGCAGATGCCAAGTTGATTTATGGCACCGTGTATCGGAGGTTTAGACGGATGCGGCCGATGTAGCAGACTTCGTCAGATTCCCCCTCAGGGTGAGGGGTTTTTGATTGTGGGGACGCTCTTCCCTGCAGGCGCAAGCCCCTGCAGTTAATTACGCTACCGCATCGCGGTAACAACTTTCTCCTACTCCAGAATTTCACTTCGTGTCGTGTGTGTTTGTTTTGTTTGTGATTGCCCGTGGATTGTATACGGAGACTGAGTGATGTCGTCACCCGTAGGACGTGGATTAGTCCAAATCCGTATTTAGTTAGATTTGGGTTTGGTGTTTTTAGTTTAAGGATGCATTAGTCGCGTTGCGTCTAAGATCGACTTAAACATTCGTCAAGGATACGTTAGTTCTGTTTTGGACTAAGATCAACCTGACGTAGTGATTGATTTAATTGTCTGGCTGTCGGGACTCGTCACCTCTCTGACGTCGTTGAGGGATTACAACGACAGGCGTCGGAGGAGTTCAGAGATGCACCCTTGAACCAAAGTTGATTTCGAGTTTTATTGTTTATTTAAATATCTAAGGACACATTAACCGTATTTGGGGTTAGGATCATCTTAGACGGGACCGTTTAGATCCAACAAAAGAGCGTTTGGGCTCGATTGCGCCAGTTTAGGGACGTGGTGGTCCATATTCCAGTTTAGGGACGTGATGGTCTATATTCCAGTTTAGGGACGTGGTGGTCCATTATTAGTTTAGGGACGTTTCGGTCCGTCGCCAGTTTAAAGACGTAGTGGTCCATTATTAGTTTAGGGACGTTTTGGTCCGATATTAGTTTAGGGACGTTTCGGTCCGATATTAGTTTTAAGGACGCTTCGGTCCGATATTAGTTTAGGGACGTTTCGGTCCGTCGCCAGTTTAAAGACGTAGTGGTCCATTATTAGTTTAGGGACGTTTCGGTCCGATATTAGTTTAGGGACGTTTCGGTCCGATATTAGTTTAGGGACGTTTCGGTCCGTCGCCAGTTTAAAGACGTAGTGGTCCGATATTAGTTTAGGGACGTTTCGGTCCGATATTAGTTTAGGGACGTTTCGGTCCGATATTAGTTTAGGGACGTTTCGGTCCGATATTAGATGAGTGGTCGTTGGGACTCGTCACCTCTTTGACGTCGTTGAGGAATTACAACGACAGATGTCAAAGGAGTTCGGAGATGTACCCTCGAACCGGTCGTGACTTAGTTTATGAGAGGCGTTTAATTTAAGGACTTACAGCCAGGATTGGGTTAAGTCAAATTTTTATTTTAGGCTCTGCCCGATAAAAAGAATCAATCTAAACAGGGCTCTGCCTCTTTTTATTCTTGCAGTTTGATTTGGGCCAAGCCCTCAAGCATTTCCAAACAGGGCTCTGCCCTTTGTATGATTTGATTTAGGCCAGGCCCTCAAGAATTTTCCAAATAGGGCTCTGCCCTTTCATGATTTGATTTGGGCCAGGCCCTCAAGAATTTTTTAAATAGGGCTCTGCCCTTTTATTTTTGTGATCTGATTTGGGTCAGGCCCTCAAAAAATTTTCAAATAGGGCTCTGCCCTTTTATTTTTGTGATCTGATTTGGGTCAGGCCCTCAAGAATTTTTCCAAATAGGGCTCTGCCCTTTTATTTCTGATTTGGGCCAGGCCCTTTTAAATAATGAGTTGTAGGAACTCAAGAATCTTCTGATTGAAGAACAAAAGTGCATAGCACTTTTGATCTACATTTAGATTAAAAGAAAACAAGTTTTTCTTCTTGTTTTCTTTTCACAGAACCAAGGGTTCATATCAAGTGCAAGGCACTATTTATTATTCTTTTTCCTTTTTAGAACCAGGGGTTCATATCAAGTGCAAGGCACTATTTATTTTTTTATTTTCTGTTCTTCAGAAATTTTACCTTCTTCTTTTTTTTTTGTTCTTGATTAATCTTCAAGAGCTCTCTTTTTCCAGAAGTTTTTTCCTTCTCTCGATGATGATTGATGATCTGATTATCTGATTGATCCTTTTGAATGAGGCTTGGGGTCTTATTTATAGTGCCCACAAATTTGTTGGATTTGTTAACAAAATCTTTCCTGAATAATTTTGGGAATTTTCCCACCATTGGATCTTTGATCCAAGGGTTCCTGTTTTACAGGAGAACAGAAAAGATTTATCTAAATCTTCATTCAGTTGCTGCGCAACTCACCAGCACATGACACGTGTCGCGCATCCGAGCGCTTGCGCAGTTGCGATTGCGCAACTGCGCAGACACGTGTCTCGCATCCGAACGCTTGCGCAGTTGCGATTGCGCAACTGCGCAGACACGTGTCGCGCATCCATGCGCTTGCGCAACTGCGCAGACACGTGTCGCGAATCTGTGCGCTTGCGCAGACACGTGCCGCCCATACATGCGCTTGCGCAGTTACGATTGCGCAACTGTGCAGACACGTGTCGCGAATCTGTGCGCTTGCGCAGACACGTGTCGCACATCCATGCGCTTGCGCAGTTGCGATTGCGCAACTGCGCAGACACGTGTCGTGCATCCGTGCGCTCGCGCAGTTGCGATTGCGCAACTGCGCAGACACGTGTCGCGCATCCGTGCGCTCGCGCAGCTGCGATTGCGCAACTGCGCAGACACGTGTCGCGCATCCGTGCGCTTGCGCAGTTAAGTCTTAATTAATTATGTTTTCTGAAGAGCCTTGCTCTGATGGGACGCACTGTCTCGGGCGTTACGCTGCCCAATTGGCTTCTGCCATGTGGCAAATTGCGCACTGCGCACGGAAACCGAAGCGTTGCTTCAAATTTTGAATTTTCAAAATTCAGTAGAGCCTTGCTCTGATTAGGGGAAACACGCCCCAGCAGAAATACATCCCAAATCATCCGAAGAAAAAGGAGCGAACGAGGAGGCGACCCTGCAAATAAAAGACTAGGAGAGCGCCGAAGACTGGAGAGAAGTCTTCATAGATTACTTCAAGTTCCACCGAATGCCTGAAGAAGCATCCATAAGACATCAGCTCGTGAAACGAGCTCTATCTTTCGCATTCGTCAATGATACCCTGTACAAGAGGTCATTTGATTCTTTGTGGCTGAGATGCTTAGGACCTGACGAAGCGAAGAGGGTCGTCCAAGAGGTTCACGACGGACTCTGCGGTTCCCACCAAGCAGGCCCTAAGATGAAGTTAAAGATAAAACGGATGGGCTACTATTGGCCCACAATGATGCAGGATTGTCTGGAATACGCAAGGCAATGTCATTCATGTCAAATTCATGGAGACTTCATCCATCAGCATCCCAATCCACTGCATCCAACGGTGGCTAGTTGGCCATTCGAAATGTGGGGAACTGACATAGTCGGCCCCATCGAACCAGCATCGTCAAAGGGACATCGTTTCATCTTGGCGACGACTGATTATTTCTCCAAATGGGCAGAGGCGGTGCCGTTGAGGGAAGTAAAGACGGAGAACATTCTCCATTTCTTCAAAACGCATGTCATATACCGGTTCGGAAATCCGCGACGGATCATCTCCGATAATAGGCCAGCCTACCGAAGTCATAAAATTAGCCGCTTCGCACAGCAGCACAATATAGACTGGAGATATTCCTCAGTTTATAATCCGCGAGCCAACGGTCTAGCTGAAGCCTTCAATAAAACATTGACGAAAATCATAAAGAAAACAGTGTCCCGAAATAAGAAAGACTGGCATGAGAGACTGCAAGAAGCTCTTTGGGCGTATCGGACTACATTTAAAACTGCCACAAACACAACGCCGTACGCGTTGGTATTTGGGACAGAAGCAGTACTCCCTCTTGAAATAGAATTACCCTCTTTGCGAGTAGCAATTCACTACGAGCTGATGAATGAAGAAAATGCTCACCTCCGGCTTGAGGAGCTTGATGCCCTTGAAGAAACACGACTCATAGCGCAACAAAATCTGGAAGCTTATAAAGCAAAGATGACACGCTCATACGAAAGATTGACCAGACCGAGGACATTCCGCCAAGGCGAACTCGTGTTAGTGGTCAAAAGGCCTATGATCCCCAATCGCGCCAAGCGAGGAAAATTCGAGCCAAACTATGAAGGCCCGTACATCATAGATAAAGTTTACTAGGGTGGGGCCTATCTACTCATCGACATGCACGGTGAAAGGCCTTTCAGGCCAATAAACGGTCGCTTCCTAAAAAGATACTACGCTTAATAAGCCACGGCCTAGGTCAATGATAGATGACGACGACTATGTCCGCTCGCTATCTGCCTACGCTCAAGCTTTATAAGCAGTAGCCAGTCTCCCAACAACGGACCGAAATGTCCTTAAACTAACAACGGACCGAAATGTCCTTAAACTAACAACGGACCGAAACGTCCTTAAACTAACAACGGACCGAAACGTCCTTAAACTAACAACGGACCGAGATGTCCTTAAACTAACGACGGACCGCAATGTCCTAAAACTCCTTAAACTAACAACGGACCGAGATGTCCTTAAACTAACGACGGACCGCAATGTCCTAAAACTTGCAAATGACCGAAGCGTCGTTAAACTACTCCCAACCCGCAGCATCTTCAGGCTGACGTGTTAAAAAAAAAAAAAAACGGTACGTCCACATGCAAAATGGGCACGGATGAAAACCCGAAAGGGCTCCGTGAGTAAGAACAGCAGGGCTACCGGCGAGTGTTCGTGAAAACCCGAAAGGGCGCGACCTCGTAAAAAAAAAAATAAAAAAAAATAAAGGTATGTTCATAAGCAAAAAGGGCACGGATGAAAACCCGAAAGGGCTCCGTGAGTAAAAACAGCAGGGCTACCGGCGAGTGTTTGTGAAAACCCGAAAGGGCGCAACCTCGTTAAAGAAATACTTATAGGATCCTCTCGACCCTGTAAGGAGAAACCATCTGCGTGAGATCCTTACGACTCACAAAGGAGCAACACACTTGGGGATCCCCACGATTCCTAAGGAGAAAATACACTTGCGAGATCCTCACGACTCGTAAGGAGAACTCTCTTATGGGACCCCCATGGCCCGTAAGACTTGAAAGTCTTAAGTTACAGAGACCTAAACCTGTGCTTAAGCAAACCCCCACAAACTTCCAATATTGCCCTACAAGTGGTCCGATATTGGCCCTTGTATACAATCCACGGGCGCGAATAAACATTTCCCTAACCAAGTTTCATCCATGACTGGGAATACGTTCGCATGGTAAGCAACCCTTATAAATCCCCTCGATTTATGAGGAGAAAACCTTCTTGTAGGATCCTTACGACTTACAGAAGAACAAGATGCTTAGGAACCCTCACGGTTCCTAAGGAGAAAATACACCTACAAGATCCTCACGACTTGTAGGGAGAAATACCTTCACGAGACCCTTACGGCTCATGAAGCCAAAAGTCTTAGGCGACAGGACCCTAACCCTGATCGCTAAGCCTCCTTTGTTCGACAATGACAGAGGCAAATGATGATTCGCTCCTGGCAATATCCCAGTTGCAGCGGTGCTGATGCCAAAATCGATGTCCAATTTCAGGTTTACGGCGAAAGCCAGTAGGCCGTACATGCATACGAAATAGCCGAAATGATAGCGCAACTTGCAATAAAAAGCAGCAAGTAAAATGTATGCATGCAAAATAGCCGAAATGATTGGGCAACTCGCAATAAAAAGCAGTGAGTGAAAATAAAATAAATAGCCGAAATGATTGGGCACCGCGAAAAATAGCCGAAATGATTGGGCAGTCGCGACCTTCGCGATATAAAAGCTGAAATGATAGAGCATCGCGGAGATAAAATAAAAAAAAATGATGATAAAACTTTGGCCCTACAGTTAAGATCACATCGATCCCCGTATACAATCCAAGGGCGTAAATAAAGAGGGAACCATACTTTCCCAACAGGCTCCGCCGGAAGATGAAGCCAAATCTCGACGGTTCAGTCCAACTCCGAAGAAACCAGTATCTTCAGCAGATTCCTCGACTCACGGATACAAACACTCCTTGACGAGAGCCTCCTGATCCGCGTCGACCCGCAGAGCCACCAGTGCCTCCGTAGGAACCCTCGACTCGTTTCAAACCCCAAGGACACAAATAATCCTTGGCGCTCGGGAAACAAATAATCCCGGCAAATTCCTCGACTCATGGATACAAACACTCCTTGACGAGAGCCTTCTGATCCGCGTCGACTCGCAGGGCCACCATCGCCTCCGTGGGAACCATCGACTCGTTTCAAACCCCAAGGACACAAATAATCCTTGGCGCTTGGGAAACAAATAATCCCTCGCAAAACTTCTCAACTCACGGATACAAACACTCCTTGACGAGAGCCTTCTGATCCGTGTCGACTCGCAGGGCCACCATCGCCTCCGTGGGAACCATCGACTCGTTTCAAACCCCAAGGACACAAATAATCCTTGGCGCTTGGGAAACAAATAATCCCTCACAAAACTTCTCAACTCACGGATACAAACACTCCTTGACGAGAGCCTTCTGATTCGCGTCGACTCGCAGGGCCACCATCGCCTCCGTGGGAACCATCGACTCGTTTCAAACCCCAAGGACACAAATAATCCTTGGCGCTTGGGAAACAAATAATCCCTCGCAAAACTTCTCAACTCACGGATACAAACACTCCTTGACGAGAGCCTCCTGATCCGCGTCGACCCGCAGAGCCACCAGTGCCTCCGTAGGAACCCTCGACTCGTTTCAAACCCCAAGGACACAAATAATCCTTGGCGCTCGGGAAACACATAATCCCGGCAAATTCCTCGACTCACGGATACAAACACTCCTTGACGAGAGCCTTCTGATCCGCGTCGACTCGCAGAGCCACCATCGCCTCCGTGGGAACCATCGACTCGTTTCAAACCCCAAGGACACAAATAATCCTTGGCGCTTGGGAAACAAATAATCCCTCGCAAAACTTCTCAACTCACGGATACAAACACTCCTTGACGAGAGCCTTCTGATCCGTGTCGACCCGCAGAGCCACCAGTGCCTCCGTAGGAACCCTCGACTCGTTTCAAACCCCAAGGACACAAATAATCCTTGGCGCTTGGGAAACAAATAATCCCTCGCAAAACTTCTCAACTCACGGATACAAACACTCCTTGACGAGAGCCTTCTGATCCGTGTCGACCCGCAGAGCCACCAGTGCCTCCGTAGGAACCCTCGACTCGTTTCAAACCCCAAGGACACAAATAACCCTTGGCGCTCAGGAAACAAATAATCCCAGCAAACTCCTCGACTCACGGATACAAACACTCCTTGACGAGAGCCTCCTGATCCGCGTCGACTCGCAGAGCCAGCAGCGCCTCCGCGGGAACCATCGATTCGTTTCAAACCCCAAGGAAACAAATAATCCTTGGCGCTTGGGAAACAAATAATCCCTCGCAAAACTTCTCAACTCACGGATACAAACACTCCGTGACGAGAGCTTCTTTGAGTCACATCTCGGGCAGTAAGGATTCAAAAACTTGCTTCCTGAACAATGGGACCCTGCAAGTCAATCCTAAATGGTCTCTTGCATACTATTCACGGGTCTCACTCTCTGAAGTCGATTCTCGACAAAGAGGGAAACAACCGCTTACGAGCCTTCTCGACTCGTAAGAGGGCAATGGGACCCTGCAAGTCAATCCTAAATGGTCTCTTGCATACTATTCACGGGTCTCACTCTCTGAAATCGATTCTCGATAAAGAGGGAAACAACCACTTACGAATCCTCTCGACTCGTAAGAGGGAAAATTCTCTTATAGGATCCTTACGACTTAGAAGAGAAAACTACACTTAGGAATCCTCACGATTCTTAAGGAGAAAATCCACCTGCGAGATCCTCTCGATCCATAGGGAGAAAAGCCTCTATGAGACCCTCACGGCTCATGGAGTTGAAAAGTCCTAGGCGGCAGATCTGAACCTGCAGTCTAGGCCATCGTTATTTCTGGGAGAAATGAATTTACTCGAAAAGGCGAAGAAGTGACACCAGACATTACAAAAAGGTGTATCTTTTATTCATAAACTTGATCAAATACAGGATACATTATGTCAAAAGATAAAAAATAATATATACATATACATTCTTTTATCTATAAGTACGAACGACACAAAAATGGATAGCTACTGAGGAGGAAGTGTCTTTAGTAAGTTCACAAGCTGCTCTCGCACTTCCTTCAGCACTTACTCTCGAGTGACAGCCGCGGCCACCTCCGCCTCCACCTGAGCCCGCTGCTGCAAGAAGGATGAAAGTTTCTCCTCTGCCGCCTTCTGGGATGCTTCCTGGCTGGCTGCAGCTCGCTCGACAACGTTAAGTTCATGCCTCAATGATAATCCTTCGGAGAGGCATTGCAGGAGGCCCTCAAAGATAACCTTCAGCCGTGCAGCATTGGCCTCCACCCGAGCATGCAGTCGAGCGGACCTGCTCGAAGCATCATCACGCTCCTCGCGCCCTGAAATAACTTCTTGTTCGAGATGGCGGAAGTAAGAAGCGCTCTGCTCAATCCACGCAGTCCTCTGATTATTGGCATCCACAATCTCGGGAGTAGGACGCAACGACTCCAATTGAAATAGGCAACCCTCGATCTCCTTACAATGGTTAACCCAGGATGCAATGATGCTCTCATTATGAAAGTTCACGAGTATCGCTAACATCGGGTTAACCACCATAGCGAAGTCTGCGGCAGAGGTAGGAGTTTCAACATCGAGTTCCTCGACATAGTCACTTAACATGCGCAGACTATTCGCGGCGCCTTTTAAAGACAGACTCCTCAGATAAGGACCCGCTGGCATTGTGACACGAGGTTCGAAGGACGCCGAAGCCAGAACGACAGCTGAAAGAGACAGGATGTGATCAGATAATAGTACAAAAAATAGAGGGAGGAAAGCTACCAATATGACGGTCATTATACCAGTTGAGACAGGTGGCAAGGTCGGAAGGGCTGGTGGCACAGCTGATCCGTCATCCCCTCCTTCAATCTGTAGCACTGCAGTTGAGATAAAAAAAGAGTCTAGAGACAATTCCGTCAATAAGAAATAAGAAAGGAAGGATGTCAACAGAAATCATACTCACCAACGCCACTAGGGGAAGAAGCATGCTTAGATGGGAAGGAGAAGTACAGGAGCAACATCTGATGTACATGATCAAAAAGCGCTCCTGAGAACACGACAGTGTGACTTTAGTACGCGAATTAGATATCTGGAAAACAAGATTAATAAATCGCAAACATATACCTTCCAACACCTTCGAGGGTATGAGGGAAAGTTGAGAGGTGACCACCGCCAAAGCGGTCATCGAAGGCGCTCTCTCGAGCGGTGGGGCATCGGCATTAGCTGCACCTGCATTACGAAAAGGTGGACTTGTCAGAAATGGTTGTAAAGTAAAGAAAAGCAGCCACTTAGGGTTTACCTGGGGAGCTCCCGGCTGAAACGGAGGCGACTCCCTCCTCTATTGACATAAGATCGCCACCTGTAACCTCATCGCCCGACTCGATGGGGACCGTTGTCGTGCTCGCGAGATCTGGGGACGGCGGAGGACCATAGATGGGGAGGGCGATGGCTGGAGTATTGCCAGATTCCAGAGAAGGCGCGGTTGGTTCGTCTCCAGGAATCGTGGCCACCTCACCCATTACTCCCTCAGGTTCAGTAGTGGCGGTCGTATCGTCCACCATCGCCAGGGGATCGCCGGCCTCGGGCGCATCATTCGCCACCACCCTGGACTCATCTATAATGATCATATCATCTGCCACCGCTTCAGGTCCGGCATCAATGACCTTCTCGGCGGCAGGCCCCTCGGACTCCACTTCAGGCTCCATGGCCTCAACGATACTGCCCACTGTCGGCTCGAGTTCGGCAGGCACCGCCTCCCCCGCTCCCCTAAGATCGACGGCCCTCGCCTCTCCCTCGATCGGACTTGGCCCTGCAAAGATAAGAGATATAAGGACCAACGATATTCAAATCCTTATAACAAAAAAGAAACCCTGAGAGAAATATTACCTGAAGCGGATCTACCATTTGCGCTCCGAACTGCTCGAGCCACCTCCCTGCGGGCAGTGGATAGGGCGACAGGGGCCTCTTCTGAAGGAGTACCAGCTCGAGGGGCGGTGCTAGGTCCCGCTCCCATGGCCAAGGCAGCCCTGCGCGCCTTCGCCTCACGCCTCAACCGCTTCCTCTCCTCCCGAGCGGTTATGATGGACCTCTGTGACGCCTCCTTCAAGGCGTCATCATCTTCATTCAGGGATGCCTCCAGAGCCTTTAAGGCATCTCTTATCGGCTCTTCAAGACGAACCTCCTGTGGTGGCCCAAAAGAAGCGGGAACATCGGCAGCTGGTAGGACGTCTGCGTCACTAGGAGGAAGCGGCATTGAGGTCCCTGCAATTAAAAGGGAAAGGTTAGGTCGACCATAACACAGGGAAAACAGAAAAAACTTGATGAGTCGAAACTTACTAAGGCCCACAGATGCCCTGGCACGTTCCTCTTCCTGAAAGGTCTTCAGAGAAGCGGCAATGGCTTCTTCATCGGTGATGCCTGTTGAAAGAAAAGAAAGAAGAGCGTTAGTCAAAAATAATGAAATAAGAAAGAAAATACGTTACAGTAAAGAAAAAGTGACTAGTAGTTACCTGATTGCGCAAGCTTAGTCAGCCACGCATCACGCTTCACCAGCCATGCTGAAGCTCTGAGAGCAGCTTCCAAGTCTGTATCGTCCGGCGGCGGCATCACTAATCCCGCGTTAGTCCCATATTCAAGCAGACCCTCGGAATAAGGAGCGTGGGGTTCCTGGCCAAACGCAACGTCGGCGGCGAAGAGCGACTTCTTTTTCTTTTGCCCTCCAACCCTAGGCTCACGGGGAAGCGACTTACGCTTGGCAGCCGCTTTGGGACGACGGGTCCCGATGTCCGCACCCACGCCAGACTCCGGCGAGGATACAACCACTGTTTCCGCCCGAGCGCGGGGTGCAGGAGGTGCATCCGCAATATCGGGGAGCGGCAATTCACACGGAGGACTTTGCACACGAGATGGTCTGCTCCCAGCATCTTTTAAGGGAGCGACTATTGGAGTCCTTGGCACCAGAGGAGCGTTGCGATCGCTACCTGGAGGTGCACCCTTACGGTCGATCAGCAACCGCCTTTCCTCCTTTATGACCGCTCCCGTCGAATGACTATACCATTCTGTGTATACCCTAAGAAGTCGGGGGCCGCAAGCCGGCTCACTGATAAAAAAATGAGAGCCCGTGTTTAGACGCATGAAATGATGCAGCGCTCTCTCCGTCCCTTCTTCGGTCGCGGCGGGTTCCGATAAAAAGGCCTCCAACGGTACCCCTTGGTTATAGCTCAGCTGTCGGGCGAAACGATGTGGGTTATATCTCATGAAGATCGCTCCCCCGTCCTGCCTAAACACCAAAAAGCCCGGTCTGATAGAATATAAGTGAAGGATCTCCCGAGCCGTTAAAATCGAAGCGCCATCCTTAAAAGTGTCTTGCAATGGCCGCACTGCAGTGGTGGACGTTTTTCCAATGGTCAACACCTTGTCAATAAAAGACACACCGGTTCCAACGGTGTGGGAACGAAGGAGTAAACTCCTGGCATCTCGCGGCGACGGATTTACAATTGATGCGCCGATCAACTGTAGAAGGCGAGGAAAAATGCACCTTTCGTAGAATGAGGGCCTTTTATGCATGCCGAAAACACCCGCTGTATATAGTTCGAGCCACGACATGAAGTAGTGCATTGGGAAAACCACGTGCAACACCCCAGGTTCATTAGCATCTGCCGCTCGGCTAAGGCCGTGATATAAATGCGCCAAGCCGGCGATCCCAACGGCCACCTTTACCCCGATAGTCATTCGATGGGCCGGATAAAAAACAGAGGGCCGCATGCGGTGAGAGTGCATTGGAAGTGCAAACCAACTCAGCCAAAGCCCAAGAAATCCCAAAAAGAAAGCCTCCTCGTCCATCTCGGGGGCTGCGACTTCCGCAAAAGACATGGTTGAGGAGTTGGGAAGAAAAAAGTTCTTTTGATCTATATCTTTCGTTGGCAGGTTATCCAAACCTAAGCCGAAAGGATCCTCAAGGTTGGCAAACTTAGCAGTCTTCGCCGAGAGGATGTTTGGATGAAGGAACCGAGCGATAAAATCCTCAAAATTAACTCCACGGCTCCCATGCTCAACGAAAAGGGCCTCATAGATGTTCAACACCTTGATCAGACTTGGGAACTGATGTTGAACAGCGTTCTCCGGCGTGAGCTCCCTTATCATCGGCTTGGCACCAAAGATGTACTCATCCGGCGGGAGCAACTCCTCATAATGCTCCCCCATAGCCGGTAGGCCAGACACCTCCGTAAACTCTTCCAACGAGATAGACACCTCCCGATCCATGGCAAGGAAAGTATGAGTAGGTATGTTCCACTGCTCCAGGAAGGCCTTGAACCACCAAGTAGGAAGCGTAGGATACTGGAAGAGAGAGACGTAGACTGCGGTGTACAGTCCTAGTCTTATCAACTGCGACTTCCTCGTCGACAGGATATACCGGGCCCACGGCAGATAGCCAACCGGGTGGCGGGGGATCAGACCAATGTTATATGATTGCCCCTAAGGTCTCGCTTCGTCCTGACAGATACGACGTCCTAGGATATCTAAAACCATAGGACGCTGGACCGGGATGGCATCTATGGCCGGATGAAGAAAACCCTTCGATGTCCAATCCGTCATCTCCGCGGCATACTGCACCGGGGGTGGGCTAGCGTAATGAATCGCCGTTATGGGCTCCGACGGCACCGCACATGTGAAGCTGCGTCGACCCATAATAATCTGATTGTACCACGACCCCCAAAGGTGGAGGCTCTTATACTCCGGGTCGTATGCCTTGATCATGGCCAGGACCTCGCGATCCAAAGGCGCCTCTGGAAATCCCTCCTCTGAGCGGACAAACGGAAATGAAGTGTCTTCAGACATAATCGCTGCAAAAAGAGCAATGTAGCTGTCAGTGTTGTAATCCTAACGCTTGACATTGGAAAAAGAAAATGCATTAATTAAATTAAAATCAAAATTAATTAATTACACCGCACCACAGTGCAGTGAATAGGAGACCAAAGAGGGACCCATGAAATCTAAATGACAATACGTCAGTTAAGGGGACAAACTCATCATTGGATGAGATTGTCAGTTGGCCCCCGGGGGGAACATTCCCATAATAAAAAAGGGGGAAAGAATCACTAGAGACAAGGAGAAAATCTCCTCTTTTAGAGAAAAGCTCTATCACAGAATGACACTTGTCAAGTTCTGGTCTCAAAAGAATAAAATTCCTTAAAAAAGATCTTAGCTCTATAATACCCCCACCAAAGGGAAAGTTTTGAAAAAGGAAATTTAAAATTAAAATTTCTGGAATCCTGACAAAGGATCCATAAAAGCTTACAGAGAAAATTCTTCATTTTTTTAAGTCTAAAAGATCTACATTTAATTCAGGAGCAAAGCTCTGTTCATGGGTTAGAACCCATGAACAAGATCTCTGTGGATCTATGAATTCGTGAGAGCAAAGCTCTGTGGATGAAACCCCGAAGGGAACTTCTTTAGATCAAAAGATCTATGAGAGCAAAGCTCTGTGGGTTAAAATTGACTTAAATTGATTTAACTTGGTTTTAAATTAAACATTACCTAAAAGTTTTCTAAAAACTTTGGGAAGCAAGAGCAAAGCTCTGAAGTTCTTAAGCAAGAGCAGAGCTCTGAAAATCTAAATTTAGAAAAATGGTGGAGAGTTCTAAGGGCCATAGGCTCTATTTATAAGGCGCTTGCGCCTCTTGAGATTCCCTCTTGATCTAACGGTCAGGGAGGGGTTGCCACCGTTGCACTCACGTGTGCGCCACGTGAGCGCAACGGTGGGGGGGCATTTGTTTCGCCCAATCAGAGCAAAGCTCTGTTTGAATTCAAAATTCAAATTTTGAAGCAAAGGTTCAAGTCTCGGGCGCAACGCGCCGAGCGCAGCGCCCAAGAAAGCGCACCCAATCAGAGCAAAGCTCTGATTGAAGGAAGCAACGCTTCAACTGCACTGCACACTGCGCTGCGCGACACGTGTCAGCGCAGATGCGCTAGCGCACCTGCGCTGCGCGACACGTGTCATGCGCTGGGGCATCTGCGCCAAACTAAATTAAGATTTTTATGAAATCTTTTCTGTTCTTTCCAGAACTAGAAGATTTTCTTCTGTCTTTGGATCAAAGATCCAGCGGTGGGAAAATTCCCAAAATCACTCAGGAAAGATCTTGTTAACAAATTCAACAGATTTGTGGTCACTATAAATAGGACCCTAAGCCTCAATCCAAAAAAGGGAATAATTTTCTCAAAAAATCAAGAACTCTAAGCAGAGAAAACTCTGAGAAGATCTCAAGAAAAAGGTAAAGAACCTTCATGAAGTAGAAGAAAGGCCTTCTAATAGATCATTCATCTAAAAATAAAATGGATGATCTTTATATAAAAAGAAAACAGTGCTTTGCACTTCTGGTGAACCTTCGGTTCTCTAAAAAACAATAAAAAATAATAAAAGAATAAAAGAATAGTGCTTTGCACTTTTAAGAACCTCTGGTTCTTCGAATAAAGAAAAATTTATTTTTCTTTGATCTAATTTAGACGAAGAAATTAAACAGTGCTTTGCACTTCCCTTCTTGAATCTAAAAGATTTTTAGTGCTTTGCACTTCCAAGTTGCGCCGTTGCGCTCTTAAGAGAGCGCCACGTGTCGGCTATAAAACCACTTGCGCTAAGCGCCCTTAAGATAGAGCTTTGCTCTCTGGAATTGGCGCAACTCACTGAGAGCGCGCCACGTGTCAGCAGCGCAATAGCGCAGCGCAACAGCGTAGCACACTGCGCTAGTGCGCTTGCGCTCATCAGAGCACGACACGTGTCATCACCATATGGACTTGCGCTCATTACTTAGCGCAAAGCGCAGATGCATTAAAAAGGGCCAAGCCCAATTAAGAGAAGGCCTAACAGGCTCAATAAAGCGCAAATGCATTGTTTTAAGAAACAGAGCCCAAACAAGAACAGATGCTTCGCATCATTTATAAATGGGCAGAGCCCAAACAAAATATTCAGAATGCTATGCATTTTAAAAGGGGCAAAGCCCAAACAAGGTAGATACTTTGTGCCATCTACAAAGGGGCAGAGCCCAAAATAAATTGATACTCTGTATCTTTTGTGGGTAGAGCCTAAATAAAAAAAAATGCAATGCAAAAGCAAATAAAATGTTGAACTGGACTTAGCCCAATCGTGGCCATAAGTCCTTAAATTAAATAGACTGAGCAAAATGGCTCTCCTAAGTCAATCTACGTCCGGTTCGAGGGTACATCTCCGAACTCCTTTGACATCCATCGTTGTAATTCCTCAACGACGTCAAAGAGGTGACGGGTCCAAACGACCACACATCCATATGGACTGCGGGGTCCTTAAACTCGTGGACCGAGACGTCCTTAAAACTAATATTGGACCGAGACGTCCTTAAAACTAATATCGGACCGGAACGTCCTTAAACTAATATCGGACCGAAACGTCCCTAAACTAATAATGGACCACCACGTCCCTAAAACTGGCGATGGACCACTACGTCCTTAAACTGGCGACGGACCGAAACGTCCCTAAACTAATAATGGACCACTACGTCCTTAAACTGGCGACGGACCGAAACGTCCTTAAACTAATAATGGACCACTACGTCCTTAAACTGGCGACGGACCGAAACGTCCCTAAACTAATAATGGACCACCACGTCCCTAAAACTGGCGATGGACCACTACGTCCTTAAACTGGCGACGGACCGAAACGTCCCTAAACTAATAATGGACCACTACGTCCTTAAACTGGCGAAGGACCGAAACGTCCTTAAACTAATAATGGACCACTACGTCCTTAAACTGGCGACGGACCGAAACGTCCCTAAACTAATAATGGACCACCACGTCCCTAAAACTGGCGATGGACCACTACGTCCTTAAACTGGCGACGGACCGAAACGTCCCTAAACTAATAATGGACCACTACGTCCTTAAACTGGCGACGGACCGAAACGTCCTTAAACTAATAATGGACCACTACGTCCTTAAACTGGCGACAGACCGAAACGTCCCTAAACTAATAATGGACCACCTCGTACCTAAAACTGGCGATGGACCACTACGTCCTTAAACTGGCGACGGACCGAAACGTCCCTAAACTAATAATGGACCACTACGTCCTTAAACTGGCGACGGACCGAAATGTCCTTAAACTAATAATGGACCACTACGTCCTTAAACTGGCGACGGACCGAAACGTCCCTAAACTAATAATGGACCACCACGTCCCTAAAACTGGCGATGGACCACTACGTCCTTAAACTGGCGACGGACCGAAACGTCCCTAAACTAATAATGGACCACTACGTCCTTAAACTGGCGACGGACCGAAACGTCCTTAAACTAATAATGGACCACTACGTCCTTAAACTGGCGACGGACCGAAACGTCCCTAAACTAATAATGGACCACCACGTCCCTAAAACTGGCGATGGACCGCCACGTCCATAAATTAGCGCAATCGAGCCCGAACGCTCTTTTGCCGGATCTAAACGGTCCCGTCTAAGTTGACCTCAGCCCCAAATACGGTTAATGTGTCCTTAGATCTTTAAATAAACAATAAAACTCCGAATCGACTTTGGTGCAGGGGTACATCTCTGAACTCCTCTGACGCCTGTCGTTGTAATCCCTCAACGACGTCAGAGAGGTGACGAGTCCCGACGGCCAGATAATTAAATCAATCACTACGTCAGGTTGATCTTAGTCTAAAACAGGACTAACATATCCTTGACGAACGTTTAAGTTGATCTTAGCCGCAACGCGACTAATGTATCCTTAAACCAAAAAACACCAAACCCAAATCTAAGTAAATACGGATTTGGACTAATCCACGTCCTACGGGTGACGACATCACTCAGTCTCCGTATACAATCCACGGGCAACCACGAACAAAACAAACACACACGACACGAAGTGAAATTCTGGAGAAGGAGAAAGTTGTTACCGCGACGCGGTAGCGTAATTAACTGCAGGGGCTTGCGCCTGCAGGGAAGAGCGTCCCCACAATCAAAAACCCCTCACCCTGAGGGGGAATCTGACGAAGTCTGCTACATCGGCCGCATCCGTCTAAACCTCCGATACAAGGTGCCATAAATCAACTTGGTATCTTCGGAGAGATAGACGGATAAAACCAAATAGCATCTGCCCCGAACCTCAGGCAAAGGACGCGAAGTCCGGGCCGCCGTTCGGAGGGGAACAATTGCCAGTGTATTGTCGAGTCGTTAGAGTCTCACATAAAGGGTTTCTCGGCTCTGGTGAAACGATATAGTGCGCGTGTGGTGATATGTGCGGGAGTTCGATTATATGCGTGTATATGATACACATACATTAATCGGACGTTTGATAATACTAGCCGGTATATTTGATACCAGATTATTAAATCAATTTTTGATTTAATAATAGATATATACACTAGTATTATATTTTACTCTCACTCACTTTTTGATATTTGTATTATGATACAAATATAAATATGTATTTATGAAAAACATTATCTTTTTTCCTTTTCTTTTAAGAGCTAAGTTTTGTGCTATGTGATGGCACATGAGGGAAGGGGGCATACCCACCCCAATATGTTTGACATGTGAAGGAGAGAGGATTGGGGTTATATGAGAGTGAGAACTCTCTCTCTCTCATTTGATAATGCTTATTCATTTTCCTTTCCTCACACTCTCTCTTCATTTTCTAGCTCTGAAAAAAAGAAAGAAAGAAAGAAAGAATAAGAGAGCAAAATACTTCTCTACATCACTTTCCATAATCTTCTAACAAGAATTCATTGCAAGTTACTTCAATAAAGATCACTTTAGAGTGAAGCTGGAGCTGGAGCTCGAGTTTTCTTCGCGTGGATCATCTTCGTCATGGTTGATCGTCGACCAAGCTCGTTCTCGGAGGACTCGGAGCTTAGAGAGGGTCTTCCACAATTAGGTGGACACGCTACAAAGGTTGTAGCTCTATAAAACCTAGCTTTAGTCTCTAGTTGCTTTCTTTTGTTTGCAAGTTCAAGTCTTTGGGTTTTTGTTTGGGTTTTCATGGCTTTTGCTTGCTAGAAATTTTTTTATGACTTCCGCTTTGTTTGCAAATGTTGCGATGCAAGTAAAAATCACTTACATGGTATCATAGCTACTAAGCAGTGCCGGCTCATGAGGGGTTCTTGTTGGCTATAGTTCCATCAAGGTAATTATTATAATTGCAGGTAGGTGATTATGATAATTGAAGGAGAACCTATACAGATAGAACAATCTTGCTCAAGATGATAGTATGCTATCAGGTTTGTCTTTATCATTGATGTGTATACGTTTTACTGGTTATTACGTGTCGCTAATACATAATGATAAAGCCCGTAGAATCTTTGCTTGACTACCAGAGTTATGATCGCGATCATACTTGTGAGAGTTGGGTAGTCCATTAGCACATTCTTAAATGTCTCTGGTCGTGGGAGTATCGAGACTGGGCATCGATATACCAAAGTAAACTAGTGTATACGTTTCTAGATCCCTACGAGGGTCGGTGGCAGGTCTTATATCCATTGGTGTGTTGCACCTGATATTGTATACAGGTGCTCACTGGAAGTGAGTATACCGGATGGACTCACAAGTACTTGTAACACCCTAATTCATTTATACCAATTCAAATTCAAGTATTTACTTATTTAAGGTAGTTTCTTGGTTTACTGTGTTTTGGGTGCGAATAGTATTTTGATATTTGTATTTGCATTTTACCCGACCCGCTTGCTCGAAACCTGTCTTGATTCATGTTTATGATTTATCCTGACCTGTTACATGGATTTGTGCATTTTCATTTTTTTACTGTATACTGGCATTTTATCTGGCATCTGCATTTTTTAATATAACATTTAAAGTCAAGTAAAATATTTTAAAAATATCTAGCATGGCCTGCATGATACCCCTGACCCTGTCGTAGCATCCGCGCATCTTGTTCTCATCCCGTTCAGTGAAACAGACTCGTTTGGATGGCTACGTGCACGCTACGTGCATCCGTCCGTGGGGGTATGCATTTTCGTTACCCGGATATCCAACTTTAATTTTGGTCGACATATATATTTTTCATATTTTGAAACTGAATTTTAGACCCAACCCGGATATGTTTTGGACTATGTTTGTATTTACCAGAATATCAAATTTTATTTATATAATATTAATTTTATAAACTGATACAAATTAAAATTTAGTTAACTAATAAAAGATTTTTTAAATTTAAATCTAAGCTAATTTCCTAACAAACTAACAACCCCTTTCTCTCTTTCTCTCTTGTGACTCTCTCTCTCCCCTCTACATATATATATATATATATATATATATATATATATATATATTTATCTTTCCTTATTTAATACACAGCCTCTTCTTCTTCTTTCTTCTTTCTTTTTCTTGATCTTGTTTCTTGATTCCGGTGATCACCGCCGGAGCCGTGCTCTTCGCTGATGATCCGAGTGATTCAGTGCACGTACCTTGCCTGTGTGATCACCCTCTTGCCTTGCCTGGACCCGTCCCGCGTGCCGCGTGTGCGTTGCGACGATTTACCGACGTCGGACGTGCCGTGCGTATCCGTCGCGTGATTCGATCGAGGCAAGTTTACAATTTGCTACATGCTATGCTTTATATAATTTATTTGTATGTTTCTGTATCATCATCATCATCATCATCATCATCATACAGCTATATCTATATAATTTATACACCGTAGTTATTTAACGTTAATCGGTTTTATAATATAAAATGTATGAAAGTTTACAACTTGCGACATGCTATAATTATATCTATAAAATTTATATCGTCGTAATATTTCTTATTATTATCTTTAATTAGTTTATAATCTGCATTTTATAATGTTATACAAAATATAGTTTGTAAATATTATAGTTTACACATGAAACGTCGTTGCAAAGCGGATACGACAAATCTGAAATTTACTGTACACCTTAACTGATAAAATTCATTATAAATCATAGAAAAATCATTAGTATACGTTCTTTAGTTCGTTACGAAGCTAACTCAGAATACTATAACTCTATGAAATATTTACTTGCAAAATAAATTGTTTAAATAACGTAAAATGCAAATGAAAATATCTCTAAACTGTTGTCCAGGGAAATTCCAGCAGCAAACTTTCAATTTCGAATGTTCATAAATTTTTGTAGAAACAACCTGAGATACTTCAACTTATAAAAATGAAAACCTTATTTAATTATCTTTGTTTTGGTATAAGACACGCCCTTTTTGGAGAACGTTTGTTATTTTTAAGCTATTTTACAAATCAGGGTGACGCTGAATTTCTGAACGGAACTTTCTTGTGCATGGTTAATCAATACCACTTTTATAGTTATTAATCGGTTTGAATATATTATCCATGTTAATATTATTATACATCCATATGAGTAAAATGTTACCCGTTTATCACATTGTACATCCATACTAAAAGTTTACTGTTTTCGGATACCCGTTTGCATCCATATCATTTAAAATATATATAACTGCATTTATAGATCACATTAATTCATATTATTATTGTAGTAACACCCCATACTTAATAAAGTGCATCCTAATTAGTATTGGAACTATAAATGTAACCCCTAATCGATATTTGTGCATCTATACCATTAATTCTATAACTATTCGCATACCATGTCACATTATTACATATTGTTGTTATATTGACACCCCATGCTTGATATTGTGCACCCTATATAGTCATGATGTAACCCCTGATCGATATTTGTGCGTCCATGCTTTTATTGTACATCCGTACTTTCACCCTGATTCAATACCTGCTATAGTTTTATTATGAGCATCCGTTTGATACCTGTACACTACTTGACGTGACCTGATACACCACTACTTGATATGACTTGATACATGTACACTACCTGACATGACCTGATATATCACTACTTGACATGTTACCTGATCCTGTTTCTAATAACGACAATATTGACATGTTGTCCCGATGGACATATCATATTGTCTGTATAGACAAACCTGTTCCTGCTTGATCCTGTGTTGGCATTAGTTTCAGATTTATCAATACCTGACTTGAAGACATAACTTAGGGGTATGGGGAAATAAATGATGAAACCTGACTTGTAACTCGACAGTTCGATGCTTATACTGATCAGTTTTACGGGCTAGGCCAGCCCCGGGATGCTGCTGCTGACATTATTCGTCTGTACATATTACCTGTTTACTGCCTAGTGGCACGTCTCGGATTCAGCCCGAGAGTCTTGACCGTGGTCCCGGGAACGCATGGGATACTATTGAGTTACATCGACGATTCATTAAATTGATTTCAAAGACTTGAGAGTAGTTAACCTACTAGTTTAGTTCAGATTACTCACCGCACGTCACATGTGCTTATACCCTTCACTGTTTCTTATTCGTGTTACTGTTATACTTTTATTACTGTCATACTCATTCCTGCATGACTTGTTACCTCGTGATTATATTATGATTGATATTATGACGCACTGACGTCTGGGTTTTGCATGGGCCAGATCCTCTACCTTTGTCGCAGGCTGATCAGGAGTATTTCCGCCGTCAGGCCGAGCAGTGAGGATCCTGTTAGTATCCAGTTTAGTTATGTTTACTTTCCAGATGTTATTTCTCATTGGATTTATTGCTTCCGCATATTATTTCTTGACTCGTTTATTCTGGCTCATGGACATGTACTAGATAGTTTATTTACTTTCCTGTTTTTGATATCTTCTAGACAGCCGTAATGTGACTGTGGACGGATGTTTCCTAGCCACAGGTAGCATGGTTGGCTCTGTCACATGCCGATCTTAGCGCACTCTGGGAAGCAGGGCGTGACAGGGCTTGTTTGGTATCAGAGCCATAGGATTTAGGTTAATCGGGTTTGATTTTTTTTGTAGTTGGGTATTGGACCCAATACACGAATCGAAAAACTCGTAATTAGGAACATGTCCTGCCATATTGTTATCGTGATTTTTGAATCATATCTTTCTCTTGACCCTTGTTTTGACGATATGCAAACAACTTTACATCTCGGCTTGGAAACTTTGGTTCCCTATTGTTTCTCCATGTTCCTTTGATTCTGATACTAGGATTTGGGCGACTTGAACGGAGTTATGTAATTGTAACTATGAACTGCAACATGGTTACAATGCGGTACTCTATTTAAATAACTTGGAGTCCTGGTCTTGATTCATGGTCGTGAAATTTCCTTGGTTCTGTCAGTTTTATCGCTTACCAGTTCTTGTTTTGCAGATTTCTTGGTGATTGATACCGGCAGTTATGAAGTTGTCTTGGGAATGGATTTTCTCGGCACTTTCCACGCTCACATTAATTGTAGAGCGAAGAAAGCGATTTTCCAGATTCCCGGACATCCGGAGTTTGTCTTTGCTGGAGGTAGCAGTTTTGTCGGGCCAGTCGGGTTTAGGGCTAGGCCGGCAAATAGTGTTCTTTCGTCGATGGAAGTTGATAAGGAGGAAGCGCCAGTTGTAGTTCAAGAGTTCATGGACGTGTTCGAGGACATCTCGGGTTTACCGCCAAAACGAGATGTGGAGTTCACGATCGATCTTGTTCCTGGTGCAGCGCCAATCTCAAAGGCGTACTATCCGATGGCACCAGTGGAGTTGGAAGAAGTCAAGAAGCAGGTTACCGAATTACTTGAGAAGGGTTGGATTCGCAGCAGCAATTCATCTTGGGGAGATCCAGTTCTTCTAGTAAAGAAGAAAGATGGCACAAGGAGGATGTGCATCGATTATCGAGAATTAAACCGGGTGACTATTAAGAACAAGTACCCGATCCCTCGCATTGGCGAAATATTCGAGCAACTTAATGGCGCGAGGGTATTCTCGAAGCTGGATTTGCGATCCGGATATTATCAGGTCCGAGTTAAACCAGAGGATATTTGGAAGACTGCGTTCCGAACTCGGTATGGACATTACGAGTATTTAGTGATGCCATTCAGAGTCACGAATGCACCGGCGATATTTGTGGACTTGATGAACCGAATCTTTTCACCATTCTTGGACCAGTTTATAGTGGTGTTCATCGATGATATTCTGGTCTACTCGAGGAACCTAGAAGAGCATGTAGAACACTTGAAGATCGCACTGCAGACATTGAGGCAAGAAAGATTATATACAAAGATGAGCAAGTGCGAGTTTTGGCTTGAAGAAGTGAAGTTTTTGGGGCATATCGTATCCGGAGATGGAATCGCCATTAACCCTGAGAAGATTATAGCAGTTCGAGATTGGCCGATTCCGAAGAACGTAGCAGAGATCAGAAGTTTTCTTGGACTTGTCGGGTATTACAGAAGATTCGTGGAGAATTTTGCTCGTTTGGCTGAGCCTCTGACCAAGCTTACGCGTAAGGAAGTACCATTTGTGTGGACGGATAAGTGTGCATCAGCTTTTGAGTCATTAAAGCAGAGATTGATAACCGCCCCTATTTTAACCGTACCAGACAGTTCTGGAGGATTGGTGATTCACAGCGACGCATCTGGGAAAGGATTGGATGTGTTTTGATGCAGCATGGGAAAGTTATAGCTTATGCATCACGGCAGTTGAAGACCCATGAGAAGAATTGCCCAACTCATGATTTGGAGCTAGCAGCTGTGATTTTCGTTTTGAAGATTTGGAGACACTACTTATTGGGCGAAAGGGTCGAAGTATTCACCGATCACAAAAGCTTAAAGTATGTGTTCACGCAGAAGGAACTCAACATGAGGCAGCGTAGATGGTTGGAGCCGATGGATGACTACGATCTGGATCTAAAATACCATCCAGGGAAAGTTAATGGAGTGTCGGATGCGCTTAGTCGGTTACCAGCAATTCGGATGTTGACTGCACAGAAGGAACTTATCGAAGACTTTCGAAGATTCGAGTTGGAGATCGTGCTACCGCATTCTTCGGGACAGTTGATGCAGCCGCAAGTGCAGTCATCGTTGATCGATAATATTAAAGCAGCGCAGTCACAGGACCCAATATTGCAGAAGTTTCGAGGACAGGTTGAAGAAGGACTTCAAACAGACTCGTTGATCCATGAAGATGGTTCGTTGCGATATGGTAGCCGTTTGTGTATGCCGAAAGGAAGCATTCGCGAAGAAGTTATGAAGGAGGCACACAGTTCCGCGTATTCCGTACATCCAGGAGGCACGAAGATGTACCGTGATCTACGACAACATTTCTGGTGCGAAGGCATGAAAAGGGAGATTGCTCGCTTTGTAGCGAAGTGCTTGGTGTGTCAACAAGTCAAGGCTGAACATCAAAGGGTAGCTGGTTTATTGCAACCACTTTCGATTCCTCAATGGAAGTGGGAACATATAACCAAGGATTTCGTGACTGCTTTACCGCGGAGCCCAAAGGGCAATAAAGCAGTTTGGGTGATTGTTGATCGATTGACCAAGGCAGCTCATTTCATCCCGTTTCGAGTTGGTCAGTCGACGGAAGCGTTAGCAGAACGGTATATGCAGGAGATTGTGAGATTGCATGGAGTACCTGTGAGCATCGTGTCCGACCGTGACACCCGATTCTTATCACACTTCTGGAGGAGTCTACAGGAAAGTTTGGGGACGCGATTGAAGTTTAGCACAGCTTATCATCCTCAGACAGATGGCCAGTCGGAGAGAATGATCCAAACTCTTGAAGTTACGTTGAGAGTTTGCATGTTGGACTTCAAGCGTTCGTGGGAGGATCATTTACACTTGGTTGAGTTTTCTTACAATGGCAGTTTTCAGGCGACTATTCAGATGGCTCCATTCGAAGCATTGTATGGTCGCAAGTGTCGTTCACCTGTTGGTTGGGACGATGTTGGAGAACGAAAATTGTTGGGACCGGATTTGATCGTACAAACCGTGGAGAAAGTTAATACTATCCGAAATCACATAAAGGCAGCACAAGATCGGTAGAAGAGTTGGGCCGATACATCGAGAAGACCTCTAGAGTTCGCTGTTGGTGATCTGGTATTCTTGAAGATATCACCTACTAGAGGAGTGATTCGTTTTGGGAGTTGAGGCAAGCTTAGTCCTCGATTCGTGGGGCCTTTCGAGATTATGGAGCGTGTTGGAGAAGTGGCTTATCGATTGGCTTTACCACAATCTTTGGCGAATGTTCATGACGTGTTTCATGTATCTCAACTCCGTAAGTATGTTCGGGATGAAACACACATGCTGGATCATTCGGAGCTAACTGTAAGGGAGGATTTAACCTTTGAGGAACGACCGATGTCGATTATTGATCGAAGAGAAAAGGTCCTTAAGAACAAGATTATCCCTCTTGTACTTATTTCTTGGGGGAATCGCTCGCACGGAGAATCGACTTGGGAACGAGAAGACGAGATTCAACAGAAGTTTCCAGATCTCTTCTTGCAGTTTCATGATTGTTTATCTTTTCTTGTCTTGGGAATTTCGAGGACGAAATTCTTTTTGTAGTTGGGTATAATGTAACACCCTAGTTCATTTATACCAATTCCAGTTCAAGTATTTACTTATTTATGGTAGTTTCTTGGTTTACTGTGTTTTGGGTGCGAATAGTATTTTGACATTTGTATTTGCATTTTACCCGACCCGCTTGCTTGAAACCTGTCTTGATTCATGTTTATGATTTATCCTGACCTGTTACATGGATTCGTGCATTTTCATTTTTTTACTGCATACTGGCATTTTATCTCGCATCTGCATTTTTTTAATATAACATTTAAAGTCAAGTAAAATATTTTAAAAATATCTAGCATGGCCTGCATGATACCCCTGACCCTGTCGTAGCATCCGCGCATCTTGTTCTCGTCCCGTTCAGTGAAACGGACTCGTTTGTATGGCTACGTGCACGCTACGTGCATCCGTCCGTGGGGTATGCATTTTCGTAACCCGGATATCCAACTTTAATTTTGGTCGACATATATATTTTTCATATTTTGAAACTGAATTTTAGACCCAACCCGGCCATGTTTTGGACTATGTTTGTATTTACCAGAATATCAAATTTTATTTATATAATATTAATTTTATAAATTGATACAAATTAAAATTTAGTTAACTAATAAAAGATTTTTTAAATTTAAATCTAGGCTAATTTCCTAACAAACTAATAACCCCTTTCTCTCTTTCTCTCTCGTGACTCTCTCTCTCCTCTGCATATATATATATATATTATTTATTTATTTTTTATCTTTCCTTATTTAATACACAGCCTCTTCTTCTTTCTTCTTTCTTTTTCTTGATCTTGTTTCTTGATTCCGGTGATCACCGCCGCAGCCGTGCTCTTCGCTGATGATCCGAGTGATTCAGTGAACGTACCTTGCCTGTGTGATCACCCTCTTGCCTTGCTTGGACCTGTCCCGCGTTCCGCGTGTGCGTTGCGACGATTTACCGACGTCGGACGTACCGTGCGTATCCGTCGCGTGATTCGATCGAGGCAAGTTTACAACTTGCTACATGCTATGCTTTATATAATTTATTTATATGTTTCCATATTATCATCATCATCATCATCATACAACTATATCTATATAATTTATACACCGTAGTTATTTAACGTTAATCGGTTTTATAATATAAAATGTATGAAAGTTTACAACTTGCGACATGCTATAATTATATCTATAAAATTTATATCGTCATAATATTTCTTATTATTATCTTTAATTAGTTTATAATCTTCATTTTATAATGTTATACAAAATATAGTTTGTAAATATTATAGTTTACACATGAAACGCCGTTGCAAAGCGGATACGACAAATCTGAAATTTACTGTACACCTTAACTGATAAAATTCATTATAAATCATAGAAAAATCATTAGTATACGTTCTTTAGTTCGTTACGAAGCTAACTCAGAATACTATAACTCTATGAAATATTTACTTGCGAAATAAATTGTTTAAATAACGTAAAATGTAAATGAAAATATCTCTAAAATGGTGTCCAGGGAAATTCCAGCAGCAAACTTTCAACTTCGAATGTTCATAGATTTTTGTAGGAACAACCTGAGATACCTCAAGTTATAAAAATGAAAACCTTATTGAATTATCTTTGTTTTGGTATAAGA
Source organism: Agapanthus africanus (assembly GCA_030015575.1). Taxonomy (NCBI): domain Eukaryota; kingdom Viridiplantae; phylum Streptophyta; class Magnoliopsida; order Asparagales; family Amaryllidaceae; genus Agapanthus; species Agapanthus africanus. Next base: position 325,618,462 of record JASDDO010000004.1, read on the forward strand.
CACGTCCCTTTTGGAGAACGTTTGTTATGTTTAAGCTATTTTACAAATCAGGGTGACGCTGAATTTCTGAACGGAACTTTCTTGTGCATGGTTAATCAATACCACTTTTATAGTTATTAATCGGTTTGAATATATTATCCATGTTAATATTATTATGCATCCATATGAGTAAAATGTTACCCGTTTATCACATTGTACATCCATACTAAAAGTTTACTGTTTTCGGATACCCGTTTGCATCCATATCATTTAAAATATATATAACTGCATTTATAGATCACATTAATTCATATTATTATTGTAGTAACACCCCATACTTAATAAAGTGCATCCTAATTAGTATTGGAACTGTAAATGTAACCCCTAATCGATATTTGTGCACCCATACCATTAATTCTATAACTATTCGCATACCATGTCACATATTACATATTGTTGTTATATTAACACCCCATATTTGATATTGTGCACCCTATATAGTCATGATGTAACCCCTGATCGATATTTGTGCATCCATGCTTTTATTGTACATCCGTACTTTCATCCTGATTCAATACTTGCTACAGTTTTATTATGAGCATCCGTTTGATACCTGTACACTACTTGACGTGACCTGATACACCACTACTTGACATGACTTGATACATGTACACTACCTAACATGACCTGATATATAACTACTTGACATGTTACCCGATCCTGTTTCTAATAACGACAATCCTGACATGTTGTCCCGATGGACATATCATGTTGTCTGTATAGACAAACATGTTCCTGCTTAATCCCGTGTTGGCATTAGCTTCAGATTTATCAATACCTGACTTGAAGACATAACTTGGGGGTATGGGGAAATCAATGATGAAACCTGACTTGTAACTCGACAGTTCGATGCTTATACTGATCAGTTTTACGGGCTAGGCCAGCCCCGGGATGCTGCTGCTGACATTATTCGTCTATACATGTTACCTGTTTACTGCCTAGCGGCACGTCTCGGATTCAGCCCGAGAGTCTTGACCGTGGTCCCGGGCACGCACGGGATACTATTGAGTTACATCGACGATTCATTAAATTGATTTCAAAGACTTGAGAGTAGTTAACCTAGTAGTTTAGTTCAGATTACTCACCGCACGTCACATGTGGTTATACCCTTCACTGTTTCTTATTCGTGTTACTGTTATACTTTTATTACTGTCATACTCATGTCTGCATGACTTGTTACCCTCTGATTATATTATTATTGATATTATGACGCACCGACGTCTGGGTTTCGCATGGCCCAGATCCTCTACCTTTGTCGCAGGCTGATCAGGAGTATTTCTGCCGTCAGGCCGAGCAGTGAGGATCCTGTTAGTATCCAGTTTAGTTATGTTTACTTTCCAGATGTTATTGCTCATTGGATTTATTGCTTCCGCATATTATTTCTTGACTCGTTTATTCTGGCTCATGGACATGTACTAGATAGTTTATTTACTTTCCTGTTCATGATATCTTCTAGACAACCGTAATGTAACTGTGGAAGGATGTTTCCTAGCCAAAGGTAGCATGGTTGGCTCTGTCACGTGCTGATCTTAGTGCACTATGGGAAGCGGGGCGTGACAGTACTTCTAGATGATACTATATCTATCGTCAGATAGTAGTTCTCTGGTGACATGAGTACATATAGACTGTTGACCAGAGATCATCATTTGTCTTATGTGAGTTCCTACTATACTTAGATTACTCTCCTACCACGACTCTACTGAGTAGTGCAAACAGGTTTTAGTTGGGTACAGTCCTGAACTAGATGGAGGCAGTGAGCGGTCGTCAGGGATTCGTCTCTCCCAGTGTAGGGAGTTGATGTAGCGCTGTGTTCGGTTGGCTATCACCATAAATCCCTGGCAAGTGTGGATGGGATTTACTGATTGTAGATCAGTAGTTTCTCAGTGGGTGATAAGCTTGACACCGATACGACTTATCGGGTTATTAGGGGTCTGATGTTATCCACCCCGTAGACCCTCTATGCAATACTCTTAGACAAAGTGACCGGACTATACGGTGATTTTCACTTACATGCTCTGTAGGGATACATATGAGTTTACTCATCGAACTTCCTTTCGTTCAATACCCGGGTAGTCGTTACGTACAGCAAGTGCCACTGACGTGCTTGTGGTTAAACTCATTGCTAACGTATTGTCGAATCTTTAGAGTCCCACATAGAGGGTTTCCTAATTTAGGAGAAATGATGTAGTGTGAGCTTATTTTGATACGCACTCAGGCTTGATTAAATACGTGTAGTTTATACACGTATTTTAATCGGGCATTTTGTTTATATTATCGGGTTTGAAAGATAGCCGGATTTTATTTGTGAGCTAGTATTATAGCTCTCATTTTCTCTCTTTTAGTATTCGTATTTTTATACGAACAAGATATTTGTATTTTGATACGAATAAGATATTTATATGAATACGAGTATTTGTATAAATACTGGTATTTGTATCTCAATACGAATACGGGTATTTTTATCTCAATACGAATACGGGTATTCGTATTTTTATATGAATACGGTATTCGTATTTTGATACGAATATGGGTATATATATTTTGATACATATTTGGTTGTGTGTGTGTGTGTGTGTACACATAAACATTCAACTCACCTTAGAAGCTTGTTGAAGAGTGTGGATGGGTGAGTCATTGGGGTGACTCACTCATCCACCCACACTCTACAATATTTGAGAACAAAAAGAGAAAGAGAAGAATTATGCAAGGATTTGGATTTATACTTTACTCATTTCTTTCTTCTCTTTTCTCTTTATGTTAGCTTCTAAAATGAAAAGGAAAAATTGGCAAAGAGAGAAAACTTGAGATATTCACCACCACATCAACACAATCATTTCTTAGCAAGTTTTTTTGTGAGTTGTTTCACTTGATTTACTAGTGTGAAGCTATAGCTTGATTCAGAATCCCTCGGGTGGATCATCTTCGGTAAGGTAGATCGGTGTGCAAGCTCATTCCCGATAACTTCGGACCCAAGCTATAGTCCATGGAGCAGTGTAAGGGTCTTCCACAATTGTGTGAAAATACTACAGAGGTAGTTATCCCCCTAAACTTGTATGTAATGCTATCTAGTTTAGTGTTTGGAATCGATTCTAGAGTTTTGGTCGCTTGTGCTTGCTATAAATTTTTTGTTTTCGCTTCCGCCTTCGTTGCGAGTCTTGTGGCGTGAGCACTAGGGACCTAACAGTGGTATCAGAGCCGTGCCAAACACTTTAAATAGTTATAGACGATATTTACGTTTCAAAATCGAAAGTTTAACCGTATCAAGTTTCGTAAATCAAGTTTTTGTCAATTTTTGAAAACGGTCTCTGAAATTTTTTTAAAGTATTTCAGAGAGCAAGGTTTGAAGTATGAAAACATGACACGAAACCCGAGGACCTCTGTCAAAAATTTGGCCACTAGAATATTCTTTTGGCTACTATTTACGCCCTAAAATTTGATTTAGGTCCCTGGGTTTTTACAGGGGCTTGGTTGTTAGGAAACTTGATTTTTGGTGATATTTTTTTGCCCAGATTTTAGTTTGTGTTATCTTTTTATTCGAGCAAGTTCGGAAAACTTTTCGATCGAAACTAAAGCATCTTTTATGGTCCGTATCTTTATTTGTGTGTTGGACAACGTCTTCTAATTAATATATGTTCGATTAGAATGGGTTGCACACTAGTTACTTGTTTTGTTGGTTTAGATATATATCTTGTGATGGTTTAGCCAGATTGTCGTGACAGATAGCCCCTCGTGCGATATGCTTGTATAATTTTGATATTTGTATTCATTTATTTGGGACGAGCGGCCGGATTATGGCCGCTGTTTCCATTTGATGTATATTCTTTTATTGGAACATGTCCGGGTTGAGGACATTGTCGCCATTGTATATATTTCATTTTTGTACTAGGATAAACCTGGGAGAAGTGCTCGGGTAGACAGGTTCTAGAGTGCGGAAGGTGGTCGTATCATGGTGATGAGTTCGAGCCGTCTCGCTCTAGAATTGGCGGGTTGATCTCAGAACTTGTAGGACTTTTAGCTTGACCCACGGAGGAGTCTTAAGTTACCGGATTCCAAGAAGTGCCGGGTGGCCCACTCATGACATTGAGTATGGGCTGCCTCACTTCTAGAATTAGTGGATAACTTGCTGCACTCGTAGGGGTCATGGTTCGATGTTGTATGGGCTGTCCACACTACCGGAGAGCGTTGGTATTCGTTTGGCTCAAACGAAACATGGGACTCTTAGTTTATCCGCTATTCCATCCTGTTTGTTGTTTATCACATGCCTGTGATTTTTATTACTTGCATATATATGTGTGTGTGTGTGTGTGTGTGTGTGTGTGTGTGTGTGTTTATATGTTTTGCATCTGCGCTAGCCCTGTCCTCGCTGCCGTAAGTTAAGTAACCTTATAGTGAAGACCCGGTACCCCCAAGCGAATACAGATGGTATATAAAGCATGCTATTTTTGGTTGTTTCTGTTGTGGCTATAAACATAAATGATGGGATCATATTATATTGATAATGCAAGGAAAACAAACCAAAAATGTTGTTCTCAGAACAAATTTTAAAACTACACGGTTTTCTTCAAAACCAATTGTTTTAAAAGAGGAGCCTAAACAACTCTTTTTCAAAGCCACTTGAGTTCCTCCAACGATATCAAGTTCATTACTTTAATGGTTTTCGCCAAAAACCAGCCGTAGCCCTCCGTCATTTCTTACGAGCAGTGCTTAGTATTCGTGCTGCGTTTGTTGACTCAGTCAAGGCGTAGTATGTGGTAGCTAAGTGGTGCTTGTTTGTAGCATGTGATGCGATTGGTTAGGACATTCATACGGCCTTTTTGAGTCAGTCAAGGGCTGGTGCGGGTGGGTCTAATACAATCAAGATAATGACGGGTTGAACTTAACTAGGACCCTTTGATCTGCTGACTCAGTCAAGATCACTAGGGTCCTAGGGGTAAAAAAAAAACCATATCGGGAGTTTCAAATATAAGGGAAACTTTCCAAGTATGCGCATTCCTTCTGGAGTGTGGTGATTTTGGTCGTCGTCCGTCGAAGTTATCACACAATGATAGTTGGGTCCCGATTCCTAATAATGAGTAGGTATTACTCCCAGGAGAGTTTCACTTCACAATCGGCTAACCCATTAGGTGTCTAGAAAAATGTTAACGAGGTTATGCCTCTGCAGAAATGGGGTTATTAATTAGGTTCGTGCGAAAGCACGGGGATCCTCCCTCGGAGTACAAACACTGGCCTGGCTGAACGGTTAGCAAACTTGTAAGGTGTAAATGATCCCGACTAATTTTCTTTTAGGGTTTGAAGGAGAATTCGAGAAAACAGTAGGAGCCATCCTGATTAGATAAAGTAATTAACCAATCTAATCTTGAAAGAGTGCATGCTGAGTGTTTCTTTTCTCTCTCTAGTTTGCGACCATGACTGACCTTAAACTAAAACTCATAAACCAAGTTAACCGAACCTTTTTACATCTGGCTTTGGATTTTCATGATTCACGACAAAATCGCATATATCCCTGTCACTCCTACTTTACTCTTTGCATTTTCCACAACACTCCGTATCACTACGGATATCCATATTTCTTAGAATGGCCATCTCGTATAGTTACATACAAACTCGAAGAAATTTATTTCAGTCCGAGGATGGCTACAGGTTCTGGAGAAATTGAATTGTAGAATTCGGTTGTCCCTTCCCTTTACCTTCTCTCAAGCTGAGAGCTAGTTTTATTAGGAGAGTACACCCGTTGCGCTTGTTGGATAGTCTTTTTCCAAACCTTAGGCAGGTGCCGAAAGGTAGGGAAGGAAGAAAACCAACTAGCCTAAGTTGGTGTACAGAAGGTAAGATGTAGAGACATATAAAGGGATTGAAGTCAGGGCAAAGGAAATTGCAACTATTGTCGTAAATATAGGCATTGGAAAAGGAATTACTAGGAATACCCGGCCACCCCCTTGAAACATTATATGTTTCAGTTTTTCTGTATGGTTGTAATTAAAAACTGTTTCCCAATTATTTCTGACTTTAGGGTATATGTATATCGGATTAGTATCTCACATCTGTAAGGCATTACAGATCCTGAGAAGGAGTAGAATATTGGGAAATGGGTGATTCGATCCTCAATATCAGAATTCGTAGTAATTGGTGATGTTGGATTAAATCACCTGGTTTTGCGTAACGACAAATATTTAGTTTTTGAATAACCGTTGTTATGCACCGATTTTTAAAATGATATATCCGTATATTTATTTTATAAAGTAGGATTTAATTTTTGAAAATTATGTCCTAGACATTTACCTTTATCAGTTGAGGATAAGCTAAGGTGTATTGAATAACGGTATCGACGTTCTTAACCAAAATACAATTTTCAACTTACAACACACGGAGTTTGAGTTAGTATACTCCTGGGACTTATACATGGTACTGTATGTTATCTGGTGTCCTCATGGATAAGGGGTTGTTACTCTTACTTCATTCCATTTTACCTATGAGTTCTCTGGTTTTAGACACGCATTCGTTGAAATGCAAAGTCCAAACATTTTGAGAAGTTTATAGGTATAAGAATAAAGTAGAGAACCAGACATTGGAAGTATCAAGATTCTTCGAAGTGATCGAAAATGTAGATACTTATGCTAGGTATTCCGTCATAGTAATAATGAGAATATTGTTTCTCATAGGTTACTCATCCGAGGGTGCACTCCTTGATGAGTAATGCTGTATGACCCTTTTCTATTTAGGGGATATGCACTGGACACAGTTGCATAACATTTTGAATCTGGTTCTATCTAAATTAGCGCCTTTGATTCAATGTGGACATAGAATGGTTGCATATCTTATGGTTGTTAAGATATGGAGTTATTCGGTTTTTGTTTAAAAGCAGAATCTGGACGAACTCAAGGCACGCTTCTTTAATAGTAGTTTGTTGATTATCCCAAGCTTTCGCAAGGGTTTAATTTCTACCATTTGCAAGATCAATAGTTATATTGTTCTTGACTCACCACCTTTTTTTTATAAAAAGGACTTGTTTTTGCAAAAGATATTAATGGGAGTATGGTAGAACTGAAAGTAATTCCAGAACCGCAAACGGTTACTGAAAATTTAGTAGAACCTACGGATTCATTTGGACCCAAAAATCCTCAGCCACTCCACGAATTTTAGTAGGTAATCTCAATCACCTGAGAGGTATTTTGGTTTCCTTGTAGACGGTGACAGGGAGGTTTGCATCATGGTTATGATAGCCCTACTAGTTATCAGCTGGCCATTAGGAAAAGGTGACTTCCGGATGATGACCATATACCAGATATCCAAGTTGGACTCTACGCACTTCAGCAAATTATGGAATTTTCCGGGTGCTTCTGAAGGGCTAAAACCCATCAGGAGCATGTAGATCTTTCTAGATCAGTGTAGGTGGAAAGGTAGTAATCTACTAAGGCTAGACTTGTAGTAAAGAGTTTTCATCAAATACCCGTTGTGGATTGTGATGAAACTTTTTCTTCAATGTATGTGCTGAAGTCCATACGGATATTACTTGCTATTGATACTATTCATGACTATGAAATCTGGCAGGTGGATGACTATAACGTCTTTCTAAATGGGTATTTATAGGCGCACGTACATACGATTCTGCTAGAGGGTTGTCGTAGTCAGTGGGAGCAGCGGAAAGTGTGCAAGTTGCTTGTGTCTATTCATAGCTAAAGCGGGCATAACGGAGATGGATCATCTGTTTTAATGTGAAAGTCAAGGTGTTTGACTTCATCAAAATAACAGATGAACCCGGTAAAAAGTGTATAGGGAGTAGTATCATATGGATGACACACTTCTGATAGGAAGTAATGTTCCTATACTACAATCGGTCAAAATTTGGTTGTCACAGATATTTCTCCACACAGGATCTGGATAATATATCACATATGTGTCCCAATCCGGATACTTGGACACCATTCTAAAAGGGTTTAGAAGTAACGAATCCTAAAGTGGTAGTTTTCCCGCAGGTGATGGAGTCACCCTCTCTAAAGAGAAATCTTCCAGACTGATTTGGAGAGGGACTCGCATGAATGGCATTCTAATTGCTTTGCCAATTGGGTCAATCATGTGATGTCAAGACCAGACCAGAAGTTGCTTTTGTACTTAGTGTAGTAAGCAGATATTAATCCTGGAGAAACAAAAGGAAGGGGTGAAGAACATATCAGGATGCTCTTGGTGTATGGTAATGGCAGCCTCCTACAGGAGGCGGTTACCGGTTTTGGCTTCCGGAGTTACCTGGATGACAGAATGGCTGTCAGAGTTAAAAAGTTTACCCTCTACTAAGGTGCAGTATGTTGGAAAGGGTTCCAAACGGATACTGAGGTAGACATGGCGTTGGATGCTGACTCAACAGAGGATATAACCCAAGAAGTTTGTTGGATAAAGTCGTTCATTTATGAACTTGGTCCCATCAGGTATCCAGACAAATTCTAAGGCAGGGTATCGCCCAGTTCGGGCGATAGTTGATCTTCGTGAAGTTAAGATACAGAGAGATAAAGTTAGAAATATTATAGCGGATCCACTCACTGAGACTATTTCTCTAATACACGAGCTGTTAGTAGAGAAGTTAGGTATTCGGTAGCACACGAGCTGTGGGTATGCAATACCGTAATAATTAGCCTTAAATGCGAGTGGGAGATTGTTGGTTATAGTGCTCTCAAGATAATTATTGTAATTGCAGGTAGGCGATTATGATAATTGAAAGAGGACCTATACAGATAGAACAGTCTTACTCAAGATGATAGTATGCTATTTGTCTTTATCATTAATTTGTATACGTTTTACTGGTTATTACGTGTCGCTAATATATAATGATAAAGCCTGTAGGATCTTTGCTTGACTACCAGAAATATGATGGCGATCATACTTGTGAAAGCTGGGTAGTCCATAAGCACATCCTTAAATGTCCCTACTCGTGGGAGTATCGAGACTGGGTATAGATATTCCAAAGTAGACTAGTGTATACGTTTCTAGACCCCGACGAGAGGCGGTGGCAGTTCTCATATCCATTGGTGTATTGCACCTAAGATTGTATACAAGTGCTCACTGGAAGTGAGTACACTGGACAGACTTGCCGAAAACTTCTAGATGATACTATACGTATCGTCAGATAGCAGTTCTCTGGTGACATGAGTACAGGTAGTCTGTTGACCTGAGATCGTCATTTGTCTCGTGTGAGTTCCCATTATACTTAGATTACTACCCTACCACGGTTCTACTGAGTCTTGCAAATAAGTTTTAGTTGGGTACAGTCCTGAGCCATATGAAGGCAGTGAGCGATCGTTAGGGATTCGTCTCTCCCGGTGTAGGGAGTCGATGTCGCGCTGTGTTCTGTTGGCTATCACCATAAATCCCTATACAGGGTGGATGGGATTTACTGATTGTAGATTAGTAGTTTCTTTGTAGGTGATGAGCTTGACATCGACATGACTTTTTGGGTTAGTAGGGGTCTCACGTTATCCACCTCTCTAGACCCGGTATGCGATACTCTTAGACGAAGAGACCGAACTGTACGAAGATTGTGACTTACAGGCTCTGTAAGGATACTGATGAGTTTGTTCGCCGACCTTCCTTTCGTTCAATACCCGGGTAGCCGTTAGTTATAGCTAGTGCCACTGACGTGCTTGTGGTTAAACTCATTGCTAGCGTATTGTCGAGTCTTTAGAATCCCACACAGAGGGTTTTCCGATTCAAGCGAAACGATATAGTGTGTGCATATTTTGATACGCACTCAAACTCGATTAAATACGTGTAGTTTATATACGTACTTTAATCGGGTGTTTTGTTAATACTAGCGAGTTTGAAAGATAGTTGGATTTTATTTGTGAGCTAGTATTATATCTCTCATTTTCTCTCTTTTGGTATTCATATTTTTATAAGAATATGGTATTTGTATTTTAATACAAATACGGTATTTATAAGAATATGAGTATTTGTAAAAATACGGGTATTTGTATCTTAATAGGAATACAGATATTTTTATCTCAATATGAATACGAGTATTCGTATTTTGATACGAATACGAGTATATGTATTTTGATACATATTTGGTTGTATATATATAAATGTGTGTGTGTGTATGTATTTGTGCATGTATGTACACATAAACATTCCACTAACCTTAAAAGCTTGTTGAAGAGTGTGGATGGATGAGTCATTAGGGCGACTCACTCATCCACCACTACACTGCAACATTTGAGAACAAAAAGAGAAAGAGAAGAATTATGCTAGGATTTGGATTTATACTTTACCCATTCCTTTCTTCTCTCTTCTCTTTATGTTAGCTTCTAAAATGAAAAGGAAAAATTGGCAAAGAGAGAAAACTTGAGATATTCACCACTATATCAATCTCACAATTATTTCTTAGCAAGTTTTGTTTGTGAGTTGTTTCACTTGATTTGCTAGTGTGAAGCTATAGCTTGATTCGGACACCCTCGGGTGGATCATCTTCGGCAAGGTAGATCGGCGTTCAAGCTCGTTCCTGATGACTTTCGAGCCGAGCTAGAGTGCATGGAGCGGAGTAGAGGTCTTTCGCAATTGCACGGACATGCTACAAAGATATCTAGCCCCCTAACCTTGTATGTAATGTTATCTAGTTTAGTGTTTGGAATCGATTCTAGGGTTTCGGTTGCTAGTGCTTTCTATAAATTTTTTGTTTTCGCTTCCGTCTTCGCCGTGAGTCTTGCGGCGCGAGCACAAGGGACCTAATAGTTCTCAACAGTGTGGCGAAGTGCTGGATCTTACCCCTAAGGTGTAAGTAAAAGCTCATGCTCGTGCCGCTAACTTGCGTCTAAGGCGGAATACAAAACAAAATTTTTACACAAGAGCAAAAGCCTCTACGACCTTGAATCGATTCCAAACATTAAAGTAGCAAGCTAAAATAGACGATAACTACTCGGTTAGATGTTTACAACCTTTGTAGTCGTTTTCGTCTTCTTTTCCACTTCTTGAGCTTCTAAGTCTACAGGGAACAAGCCTGGGAGTCGGTCTTCCTTGTCGAACATGATCCACTCGAAGGAACCCCAGCAAAGACTCTAGCTTTATACTAAAAGACTAAGTGAAGAAACTTGTGAACAAGACTTGCTAAGAATTAATCACAAGTGATGTAGTAAAGGTTATCTATTTGTTTTCTTTCTTTTTCTTTTTCTCACCTCAACTAGGAAAAAAATAGAGAGAGAAGAAGAAGATAAGGATGATGATAATGATCAAAACATCACCATTCTCTTTTCTTTTCTTTTAAGTGTGAAGTGGGTGGAATTGTGACTCACACATATGAGTCACAAGTCCATACACTTCCACTATAAACAAGAAGAAATGAGAAGAGAAATGAAGCCACATCATTTGTACACATACACACACAAATATAAGTATATGCTACAAATACACACACCCGTATTCGTATCAAAATATATACACCCATATTCCTAGAAGATACGAATGCCCATATTTGTATTAAGATACAAATACCCGTATTTATATCAAGACACGAATATCCGTATTTATACAAATACCCGTATTCGTATAAATATTGTATTCGTGTCAAAATACAAATACTAAAAAAAAGATACCAAAGGAGATATAATAATAGTTCACATGTTTCCCCAATCAGAGCAAGGCTCTGTTTGAATTTTAAAAATTCAAATTTTGAAGCAACGCTTCAAATCCCGTGCGCTGCGTGCAACGCGCCACGTGTCAGAAGTTGATACGACAGCGCAACGCCCAAGGCGGTGTGTCCAATCAGAGCAGGGCTCTTTTAAAAACAAAAAGTAAAAGAAGAAACGTTCAGTTCGCAAGCGCTGCGCTGCGCGACACGTGTCTGCGCAGTTGCGCAAGCACAGCTGCGCAACCTCTGCGCTGCGTGACACGTGTCTGCGCAGCTGCGCAAGCACAGCTGCGCAAGCGCTGCGCTGCACGACACGTGTCTGCGCAGTTGGAGTTGCGCAAAACAGACTAAATCTTTTCTGTTCTTGTTAAAACAAGAAGATTTTCTTCTGTAAAGCAGGGGCCTTTGGATCAAAGATCCAACGGTGGGGAAAACTCCCCAAATCACTCAGAAAAAGATCTCTGTAACAAATTTAACTAATTTGTGAGCCCTATTAAAAGGACCCCAGACCTCATTTCGAAGAGGAGGAACATCTTGCTAAAAAAAAAGAGAGAAAGAGGACTCTGAAGAATTCCTTAAGAATAAAAAAAAGGTAAAAACCTTTGAAAGAAGAGAAATTTCTCTTATGAACAAGATCATGGATCCTTAATAAATAAATAAACAAATAAAATAAAAAATAAAAATAGTGCCTTGCACTTGTTATGAACCTTTGGTTCTCTGAAACAAGGAAAAACTTGTTTAGATGAAGGGATCAAAAAGTGCTTTGCACTTCTGTTTTGAATCTAAAAAGATTTTTTAATGCTTTGCACAAATGCAATGCATTTCCTGAAGGGCCAGGCCCAAATCAAAAAGACCTAGTAGGCCTAATTAAATTGCAGTGCAATAAAAGGGGCAGAGCCCAAACAAAATAGATGCTCTGCATCATTTATAAAAGGGCAGAGCCCAAACAAAACAAAAATAATGCAGTGCATTATTTGAAAAGGGGCAAAGCCCTAACTCAGGTCTAATAGGCCAGAGACAAATAAAAATGTTGAACATCCAACTGGACTTAGCCCAGTCATGGCCATAAGTCCTCAAATTAAATTGACTGAGCACGGCTGCTCCCTAAATCAATTTACTACCGGTTTGAGGGTATATCTCCGAACTCCTCTGACATCTATCGTTGTAATCCTTCAACGACGTCAGAGAGGCGACGTGTCCCAACGACCACACATGAATATGGACTGCGGGGTCCTTAAACTCGTGGACCGAAACGTCCTTAAACTAATATTGGACCGAAACGTCCTTAAACTAATATTGGACCGACACGTCCTTAAACTAATATTGGACCGAGACGTCCTTAAACTAATATCGGACCGAGACGTCCTTAAACTAATATCGGACATATCGGATCGAGACGTCCTTAAACTAATATCGGACCGAGACGTCCTTAAACTAATATCAGACCGAGACGTCCTTAAACTAATATCGGACCGAGACATCCTTAAACTAATATCGGACCGAGACGTCCTTAAACTAATATCGGACCGAGACGTCCTTAAACTAATATCGGACCACCAAATCCTTAAACTGGAATATGGACAACCACGTCCCTAAACTGGCGATGGAGCACCACGTCCCTAAACTGGAAAATGGACCACTACGTCCCTAAACTGGAACAATAGAGCCTCCAAATGCTCTTTTGCCGGATCTAAACGGTCCCGTTTAAGTTGATCTTAGCCCCAAATACGGCTAACGTATCCTTAAACATTTAAATGAATGATAAATCTCCAAATCAACTTTGGTTCAAGGGTACATCTCTGAACTCCTCTGACACCTGTCGTTGTAATCCTTCAACGACGTCAGAAAGGTGACGAGTCCCGACGGCCAGATATTAAATCGATCATCACGTCAAGTTGATCTTAGTCCAAAACAGGACTAACGTATCCTCGACGAACGTTTAAGTTGATCTTAGCCGCAACGCGACTAATGCATCCTTAAACTAAAAACACCAAACCCAAATCTAAGTAAATACGGATTTGGACTAATCCACGTCCTACGGGCGACGACATTACTCAGTCTCCGTATACAATCCACGGGCAACCACAAACAAAATAAACACACACGACACGAAGTGAAATTCTGGAGAAGGAGAAAGTTGTTACCGCGATGAGGTAGCGTAATTAACTGCAGGGGCTTGCGCCTGCAGGGAAGAGCGTCCCCACAATCAAAAACCCCTCACCCTGAGGGGGAATCTGACGAAGTCTGCTACATCGGCCGTATCCGTCTAAACCTCCGATATACGGTGCCATAAATCAACTTGGCAGCTTCGGAGAGGTGGACGGATAAAACCATATAGCATCTGCCCCGAATCTCAGGCCAGACGCGAAGTCTGTGCGCGTCATTCGGAGGGGAACAGATTCTGGCACGCCCGGTGGGACTTTTTCCTCTTTCCACTCCACACTTCGTGTGTCGTCTTCGCGAACCAATCGCGGTTTGTTAACGGTTGCCTTTGGATTTCCAAATTACTAAGATTTGGTCTTTTGTCTGGCGTAGAACTCAAGCATCCATGGCTTCTAACTGCACCAACTGCGCGAAGTGCCACTGCAACGGACGCTCCACCTCACCTAGAGGCGTAGCATATGGGCCCCAAGCGGCCTCTTTCCTCGCTCTGCCGGTAGAACAGGTGACCCAGGCCACCACCGGCCTGTTTTTTAGGACCATGGTCCCACCTACAAGCTTCTCCGTGCCGATACCTGCACCGGAAGTGAACAAGAAGTCGGTGTTCGATCGGCTCACTGCTACCACGGCCCCTGTCAACGGGTCGCCCACCACCAAGCCAACAGCCTCTGTCTTTGCGAGGCTGGATCAAAACTCTGAAGGGCCCGCTAAGAAGCCCAGGAACTCTAAAATGGCTGTCCCAAGGAAGGCAATGACTGCTGCTTCAGAAGTCGTCAAGGCGGCTTCCCCTGTCAAAGAGTCAGTCTTTTCAAGACTGACGATTCCTGCTCCTATCCCTGCTCGAGGATCTGTCTTCGATAGGTTGGATATCACACCTCAGAAGACAACCTCAGTCTTTAAGAGGTTAACACCGGCGGCATCTTATTCAGACAGGGGGCAAAAAGAAGTTATCTCTATCTCTGAGCCAATCCCAACGGCTCGTCGTGCTCGACGTCGCCATTGGCAACGAGTGAGGAAGGCAGGGGGCAACTCCCCCTCAGGGATAACTCCACCGGCTCCACCGGTGGAAGTCAACGCTGCTGTTCCAACTGGGAACAACTTTGAATTGCTGAGGAGGGTACGAAAGAACTCTCAAACCGCTACATTGAAAAGATCTCCCCCACCTGCGGAGAGAGTTCCGGAAACAAAACAGGAACAACCCCCTCAACGGCTGTCCTCAAGAATTTATAAAGTTTGGCGAAGGGTTCAAGACTCCGTGATCGACACGGATCACTCCCGTCAACGAAGGAAGATGAAGGTGCAAAAAGAAAAAGACCGTCCAATTAAACAGCAGGGGACAGCAGCTGCTAGGATGCCTACTTCAACGGCCCCTTCCACCTCAACGGCCCACAAAAGAAGGAGGCCAGAGAAAACTCCCGTGTCAGCGGCAAAAGTTAAAAATGGTGAACCTAAACGCCCCAAGTCAGGGGGTATAACAGTTCATACGGTTTACATGGCATCGGGAAAAGAAGATAGCCGCATGTCAACAGGTTATAGACCGCACACGAGGTCAGTGACCAAAGGCTCAGGAGCAGAAGCAGAAGCTCCAAGAAATGATGAACGCTATGGCCGCACTTACAGGGCCAAAAGAAACCCCGGAAACATCCTCGGATGAGCGTCAAGAACAAGAAACGGACGCCGAATTCCTTCGGCGCGTACTAGAGAAGAAAGATAAAGAAGCTGCGGAGCAGGCATCCAACATAAAGAAAATGGCCCTCCTGTTCCAGGATATGGTGGGTATGATGATTCAACAAGATCCACCTGCTGAAGATCCCCCGATCATTCTTGAAGACGATAGGGGAGAAACGTCGAATCCTCCACCAGCTCTATCCACAGCTAAAGAGGATACCATCTCAAAAGCCGATTTGGATGAATACATCGCCCAGCAAATACGGGTGCATCATGCGACCGAAGCAGCCTGCCAGGTCGTAAAAACGGGGCGGCCATACCCAAGTTGGTACGATCAAATCAAGTACCCGCCAGGTTACACAATTCCCAAGTTCCATGTCTACAAGGGGACGGGAAATCCTCATCAGCATGTTGCCCAGTTCAGGGCACTCTGCGGCAATACCGGCGGTGATGCCAAGCTTCTACTACGCCAGTTTGTTGGAAGTTTATCGGATACGGCGTTTGAGTGGTATTCTGAACTCCCAAACGACTCTATTAAAACCTTCGCGGAGATGGAGCTGCTGTTTACTCAACGTTTTGCAAGTGCCAGCGAACGTACCCCGATGACGGCACTGATTAACGCCAGGGTAAAACCCGGCGAGACGTGGGTTCAGTACGCTATACGATGGCGGAATTTATGGTCAAAGTGTGAGCAGCGCATTGAAGAAGCTCCCGCGGTTGGTATGTTTGTGGGAACCCTCGATCCACAAGCAACCATCTCGCAGTTTATGATGTTTTTCAAGCCGACTACCTTCCAGGCCTTGATCGACAAATTAGCACAGATGGATCAGATGGGCCATAAACCCCCTCTTCCAAGGCCGGACTCCCGAAATGACAAAGGGAAGGGAAAAGCGATCGTCGTCGCTAATGCTCAACAACAACCGAGCGACCCGAAGCCGGTTGCTCGTCAAAATAATATGCGCCCGTACGTACCCCTTGAGGATAGGATGGGACGTCCTTATTCCTTTCCCCGCGATAAAACGAGGAGGTTATTCGAGCTGGCGTTGCGCAACAGACTCATAAATCTGCCGGATCCAAAACGTCCGTTGCAACCAAGTGACGTCAACGAGCCCAACTACTGTCCTTATCATCGAGTACTAGGCCATCCGATCGAAGATTGCTACGTTTTCAAGAATTGGCTTGAAAACCAGTACCGACAGGGCAAGTTCGCGTTATCTGACAAATGGAAGGTGAATCCCCCGCAGCCCCACACCTCTAAGGGGACGAATACGCCGGAGGCAACATGCTCCGTCATTGAAGAAGCTCCTTGGGAGGTTGTATTATCAGCCAAAACAAAGAGGATGCTAAACGACCTTCAGGCATGTCCAGCGATCAAGTGGAAGAACCCGTTGGAACCGTAGGTCATTGAAGGGATGTTGAAGCCACGTCCAACCCCAAAGACCAATGGGGGTAGCTCAAACACTCGCAACCAGCCGTCAAAATCTTCGAAAAAGAAGAAGAAGAAATCTAAGAAACCCGTGAAGCCTAGCGACAAGCGCACAGACTTACAAAAGCAAATTGACGCGCTAGATGAATACAACCAAAAGGCACGGACTCCCATTACGCTCCAAGAGTTCCTCAATCACGTCTTTCAAGAGGAAGATGAGGGAGAAAGTTCATCGGATGAATCCGAGGAAAATGTAGCGAGCTGTCATATGATCTCCCATTCGATCACGAACGATGAAGAAACTTCTGGCACTAAAACGCTGGGGGCAGATACCGAATCAAAAATTCCGGAGCTATCAGTCGAAATGATTGACGCGTTCCTTAACGAAGCTCGACTGAAAAGTAAAGCTGATCGAGAACGCGAGACGGCTATATTTGAAAGGGCCAAGCGCCAGCGACTTGATGAAAGAGCTGAGACGATCCCGCTGGAACTAAACACCTCCGCTACCGACAAAAGCAAATTCAAGATAAAGAAAAGGTTTGCTAAGGCCATGCCAATGGGCATGAAACTACCATCCTCTGGAGGAAACATCACCGATGAAGTGGAAACGCACCCCTCCTATTGCTTATATCATCGGAAGGTTTCGCACCCTACTCAAGAGTGCAAAGCTTTCGATAGGTGGTGGCAAGGGTATGTGGCTCATCGACAACACTTCAAGCGGGAAAAGCGTAAAACTCGTCGAGAGCAAAGAAATACGACTGAAGGGCTTGAAAGAACTACCGGCGATTGTCGCATGGTTAACACTGGAGGGTCACAAGTACCTACATTCAGGAGCGATTCTGATGAAGAGCTGGAACTCGCCCCTCTCTTTAAAGAGTCAACTTCGGGAAAAGAAGAAGAGCCAAAGGTTTGCGAAAATATCCAGCTACGCAATCGGACGTTACCTGAAAAGAATCTCGAACCCTTAAACAAGAAAAATAAAGGGAAAGAAAAGGTCTCTGAGGATATTACTCTAGATGACCAAGTTGCGGAAGAGCTAACCGCCAAGAATCCGCCGAAAAGAAATAAGGTGGATTACAATGTCTTGGCGCATCTGAGGAAGCTGCCCTCACAACTCAGCATTCTTGATGCCCTGTTACTATCAAAAGAGGCAAGGGATTCTTTGATTAAAGCGCTACAAGATCCGGACCAGTTCCAAGCCTTCCTGGCCGAAGAAAAGATGAAGAATGAGTTGGAAGAGGTGCATACGGCCGACGTTGCTTTTGGCGATGAAGACCTTCTCCTTGGGACGCGCGAACACAATCGCCCTCTCTATGTCTCAGGATACTGCCATGATATAAAGATAGGCAAAATCCTGATCGATTATGGATCGTCTGTTAATCTCCTCAACGTGCGAGTGTTGAAGGAAATCTGCATGAGCGTTCAGCACCTTGCTCGGGACAAGATCACCATCTCCGGGTTCGACTCCCAATCGTCAAAGACTCTTGGATCTGTGATATTGACGTTACGCTTCGGGTTGCTCATCACCGATATTAAATTCCATGTCATAGACGCCAAGACATGCTACAATGCTCTGCTCGGTCAACCATAGTTACACGAGTACAATATTATCCCTTCTACACAGCATCAGTGTATGAAATATTGTAAGGATGGTCTCGAGTACACTATGGCAGGAGAATTGAATCCGTTTTCCGTGAATGAAGTTCGTAAGTATGAAGATGCCAAATACTTCTTGCCGAGTTTCGAAGACATGGAAAGGTGTCACAAGCCTGAGAACAAAACTAACGCCACCATCCCTGTCTTCGGCAGCGATATCGAGGAGGAAGAGGATATAGTTTATTCGGGTCCGCCCCAACACAATAAGCCAGGACCGTCCACTCCTACGTTGGTCTTTGGTAGCGACTCGGAGGATGAGATCCATGCTGTATTCTCTGCTCGACCTTCAATACGAACGTCCGCTGACGAAGAGCAAAGTCTACAAGTCGCCATAGTGCCGCTTAAACACCGTAAAGAACTGGATGCGCTTGATATTTACAATGTAGAAGAGCTGCAAACGTTCTATATCCCTCCCATGCGAGAAAGCGAGAAAGCAATTCTGTTCTACCGCTCTGAAGAAACCCAGGTGGAAAAGGAAATCTGGCATGGCGCAGATCCAACGCTGGACAGGCTTCAACCCATTCGTCTACCTAGATATTATACAGAAGGCTTGAAACGACTGTTAAAGCGCCAAGGGATACCCTTCGAACAGACTGTTAGGAAGGCCAAATTCTATGACAGAGTCTGGAACGTTCCCGGGACTCAACGCAAACTGCCTAATGGAAAAATGGAGACAATCGGGCTTGGATACATCCGGTCAAAGAAACGGGAGCTACTAAACAGCTGCTATGTCATGTATGACTTCGATGAAGAAGCGGATGCTCAATGGGAGGATGCTAATCCTGAGACAATGAAAGTTCCAGATGCAAAAGCGCCCAGTCCATCGTTCGAAGAACAAATGGACAAGCTTATAAGGGAAGCGGGTCAAAAAGTCCGAGACGACCATAACCGCGAAATGGTCATCTACGAGAAAGCCAGAATGCAACGCCTTCTCCAACAAGCCGTGAAGGATGAAAAGGCTGCTCCCTGTCAACCTGTTATAAAGAAGGCTCAGCGCAAAAGCAGAAATAAGTCGAAAGGCCAAAAAGACGCTCAACAACAACAAAGCAGGGCTAAGAAGCCACGCAAACGGGAGTCGAGCGCTATTGATCTATCCCTTATGAAGAAAATGGGTCGAGCGTACTCATTTCCTCGGGATAAAACGAAGAAGATACTTGACCTCGCTCTAAAACATCAGATGCTTACACTGCCGGAGTCCAAACACCCCGAACAAGCAGGCGAAGTCTCACACCCATACTATTGCTCTTATCACCGAGTAATAGGGCATCCTCTCGAAGATTGCTTCACCTTCAAGAATTGGGTCGAAGATCAGTACCAGCTTGGCAAATTCGCTCTATCCGACAACTGGAGGGTAACGCCACCACAAAAGCACGAGCCCAAGGTCACGAAAGAAAAACCAGTTCCACATTGGGATTGGAAGCGAATTCGCACCTGTCACATGATCACAATATTAAAAGAAGAGCCCGAGGACATAGATGAGCTCCCTTGGTGCTTCGAAAACAGCAGCGACGAGATAATCTCAGAATTCCCACCAGCGCCAAAAGAGCTGGAAGATGGAATCCATACCACTGCAGATAACCTCAAGAAGATTGAGTTGGGGACGGCAAACGATCCACGACCGACATTCATCAGCGAGTTACTATCTGAAGAAAGGGTAGCTGCGTTAAAGGATGTGCTTCTGCAGCATAGAGATTGCTTCGCGTGGAACTATTCCGAAATGCCGGGACTAGATCCAGAAATTGCTGTGCACAGATTGGCGATATCTCCGAACGTCAAACCAGTCAAACAGGCGCCGAGAAGAATGCGGCTCGAGCTTGAGATGAGTATCAATGCCGAGGTCAAGAAGCTGATCGACTCTGGTTTCATCCAGGAAGTTCAATACCCTGAATGGATCGCCAACATCGTCCCGGTGATGAAGAAAAATGGGGCAGTGCGTATATGCGTAGACTTCCGGGATCTTAATAAAGCTTGCCCGAAAGATGATTTCCCAGTGCCAGTCACCGAACAGATGATAGACAATACATCCACTCATGAGGTTTTCTCCTTCATGGACGGCTCATCGGGGTATAACCAGATAAAGATGCATCCCGAAGACCAGAAGCACACAGCCTTCAGGACCCCTCTAGGTATATTCTGTTATAAGGTGATGCCGTTCGGTTTAAAGAACGCCGGTGCCACCTACCAAAGGGCCATGACGAAGATCTTCGACGACCTTATACACGAAATCGTCGAATGCTATATCGATGATCTCGTGGTTAAAAGCAAATCATACGAGGAACATCTCGAACATCTGAAGACCGTATTTCAACGCCTTCGACAATACAACTTGAAAATGAACCCGCTCAAGTGTGCATTCGGAGTTTCCTCAGGCAAATTCCTGGGATTCATTGTTCGACACCGAGGTATTGAAATAGATCCGTCAAAGATCAAAGCGATCATGGAAATGCCTCCGCCGAGAACCCTCAAACAGTTGTGATCTCTCCAAGGGAAGCTCGCGTACATACGGCGATTTATAGCCAACCTTTCAGGAAAGTGTCGTCCTTACAGTCACCTGATGAAGAAGGGAACCCCATTCGTCTGGGATCAAAAATGCCAAAGCGCACTGGACGAGATCAAGCAATACCTGCAGAACCCGCCGGTATTGGCTGCTCCGGTCAAGGGAAAACCCCTCATTCTTTATACAACCGCCCTCGAAGGTCCTTAGGCGCATTATGGGCACAAGAGAACGATCAAGGGAAAGAGAGAGCACTCTACTACTTAAGTCGAGTTCTGCTGGGGGCAGAAAGCAACTACTCCCCCATTGAAAAACACTGCCTGGCGTTGATCTTTGCGATAACAAAGCTCAGGCACTATGCGTTGGCGCATGAAGTCCGTCTCATTTCAAAGGTGGACCCCCATAAATACTTGATGTCAAAAGCCATATTGACGGGACGACTCGCTAAATGGGCCCTGCTCTTGATGGAGTTTTCGATAACGTATCAACCTCTCAAGACAGTGAAAGGCCAGGCCATCGCCGACTTCCTCGCTGAGCATCCCATACCGGCCGATTCTCCTCTGAATTGCGATCTTCCAGACGAACGTGCGTTTGATGCGATCGACGGTGGTGATACCCAATGGGAACTTTATTTCGATGGAGCATCCTCCGTGAAGAAGCGCAAACAAAGTACCCCTATAATTAAATCGGGGGTAGGACTCATCTTTATAACTCCACAAGGAGGGATAATGCGCTATGCGTTCTCCCTGACGGAGCCGAGGACAAACAACGAAGCCGAATACGAAGCTCTGATAGCAGGCCTCGAGATCGCCATTGACATGGGAATTGAAGACCTCCTCATATACGGGGATTCTCAACTGGTCATTAGTCAAGTAAACGGCGACTACCAAACGTGCAAGCCAGAATTGGTAAAGTACGGCGAAAAAGTGCAACAACTGTTGACCCAAATTCCCTCCTATACTTTGGAGAACATACCGCGCGCGGAAAACAGCAAAGCAGACGCGCTGGCCAAACTTGCTAAAGAACTGGCTGACGAGAACCTCGATGACGTTAGAATCGTGGTACAAAGCCGTCGGGTGCTTGCCCCAGCAGAAATATCTCCGGAATCATCCGAAGAAAAAGGAGCGAGCGAGCAGACGACCCTGCAAGTAAAAGATTGGGAAAATACCGAGGATTGGAGAGAAGTCTTCATAGATTACTTCAAGTCCCACCGAATGCCAGAAGAAGCGTCCGCAAGACATCAGCTCATGAAACGAGCTCTATCTTTTGCCTTCGTCAATGATACTCATTCGATTCTCTGTGGCTAAGATGCTTAGGACCTGACGAAGCGAAAAGGGTCGTCAAGGAAGTTCACGACGGACTCTTGTTCTCACCAAGCAGGCCCTAAGATGAAGTTGAAGATAAAACGGATGGGCTACTACTGGCCCACGATGATTCAGGACTTCATCGAATATGCGAAGCAATGCCACTCATGCCAAATTCATGGGGACTTCATCCACCAGCACCCAAATCCACTACATCCAACGGTGGCTAGCTGGCCATTCGAGATGTGGGGGACTGATATAGTCGGCCCCATCGAACCAGCATCGTCTAGGGGACATCGTTTCATCTTGGCGACGACTGACTACTTCTCCAAATGGGCAGAAGCAGTACCGTTAAGAGAAGTTAAGACGGAGAATATCCTCCATTTCTTCAAGACGCACGTCATATATCGGTTTGGAACTCCGCGACGGATCATCTCCGATAACGGGCCAGCTTACAGAAGCCACAAGATCAGTCGCTTCGCGCAACAGCATAATATAGACTGGAGATATTTCTCGGTTTACAATCCGCGAGCCAACGGACTAGCTGAAGCCTTCAACAAGACCTTAACAAAAATCATAAAGAAAACGGTGTCCCGAAATAAGAAAGACTGGCACGAAAGACTGCAAGAAGCTCTTTGGGCATATCAAACTACGTTCAAGACGGCCACAAACACAACGCCGTACGCGTTGGTGTTCGGTACAGAAGCAGTACTCCCCCTCGAGATAGAGTTACCCTCTCTAAGAGTGGCAGTCCACTACGAGCTGACGGACGAAGAAAATGCTCACCTTCGGCTTGAGGAGCTTGACGCTCTTGATGAAACCCGGCTCATAGCGCAACAAAATCTGGAGGCTTATAAAGCAAAGATGACGCGCTCGTATGAAAGATTGACCCGACCGAGAACATTCCGCCAAGGCGAGCTTGTGCTAGTGGTCAAAAGGCCTATGATCCCCAATCGCGCCAAGCGGGGAAAATTCGAGCCGAACTATGAAGGCCCGTACATCATAGATAAAGTTTACCAGGGTGGGGCCTATCTACTCATGGACATGCACGGTGAAAGGCCTTTCAGGCCAATAAACGGTCGCTTCCTAAAGAAATACTATGCTTAATAAGCCACAGCCTAGGTCAATGATAGATGACGACGACTATGTCCGCTCGCTATCTTCTTAAGCTCAAGCTTTATAAAAAGTAGACGGCCTTCTCCATGACGGACCGAAACGTCCTTAAACTAACGACGGACCGAAACGTCCTTAAACTAACGATGGACCGAAACGTCCTTAAACTAACGACGGACCGAAACGTCCTTAAACTAATAGCAGACCGAAACGTCTTTAAACTACTACCGCAGCATCTTTAGGCTGACAAGATAAAAAAAAATATATGAAAATAAAAAAAGTAAATAAAAAAAAAACAAAAAAAAAACGGTATGTCCATAAGCAAAAAAAGGGCACGGATGAAAACCCGAAAGAGCTCCGTGAGTAAAAACAGCAGGACTACCGGCGAGTGTTTGTGAAAACCTGAAAGGGCGCAACCTCGTCAAAAGGCACTTACAGGGTCCCCTCGACCTTGTAAGGAGAAACCACCCGCGTGAGATCCTTACGACTCACAAGGGAGCAACACATTTAGGGATCCTCACGATTCCTAGGGAGAAAATACACTCGCGAGATCCTCACGACTCGTGAGGAGAACTCTCTTATGGGACCCTCACGGCTCATAAGATTTGAAAGTCTTAAGTTACAGAGACCTAAACCTGTGCTTAAGCAAACCCCCACAAACTTCCAATACTGCCCTACAAGTGGCTCAATACTGACCCTTGTATACAATCCACGGGCGCGAATAAACATTTCCCTAACCAAGTCTCATCCGTGACTGGGGACATGTTCGCATGGTAAACAACCCTTGTAAATCCTCTCGATTTATGAGAAGAAAACCCTCATGTAGGATCCTTACGACTTACAGAGGAAACGAACACTTAGGAATCCTCACGAGTCCTTAGGAGAAAATACACCTACAAGATCCTCACAACTTGCAGGGAGAAATAACTTCGTGAAACCCTTACGGCTCATGAAGTCAAAAGCCTTAGCCGATAGGACCCTAACCCTGGTTGCTAAGCCACCTTTGTTCGACATCGACAGAGGCAGATGATGATTCGCTCCTGGTAATATCCCAGTTGTAGCGGCGCTGATGCCGAAATCGGTTTATAGCGAAAAGCCAATAGGCCGCACATGCATACGAAATAGCTGAAATGATAGGGCAACTTGCAATAAAAAGCAGCAAGTAAAAATGTATGCATGCAAAATAGCCGAAATGATTGGGCACCGCGAAAAATAGCCGAAATGATTGGGCAGTCGCGACCTTCGCGATATAAAAAGCTGAAATGATAGAGCATCGCGGAAATAAAATAAAATAAGAAGAAGAGATGATAAAACTTTGGCCCTACAGTTAAGATCACATCGATCCCTGTATACAATCCAAGGGCGTAAATAAAGAGGGAACCATACTTTCCCAGCAGGCTCCGCCAGAAGGCGAAGCTAAATCTCGACGGTTCAGTCCAACTCCGAAGAAACCAGTATCTTCATCAAATTCCTCGACTCACGGATACAAACACTCCTTGACGAGAGCCTCCTGATCCGCGTCGACTCGCAGAGCAACCAGTGCCTCCGTGGGAAGCCTCGACTCGTTTCAAACCCCAAGGAAACAAATAATCCTTGGCGCTTGGGAAACAAATAATCCCTAGCAAACTCCTCGACTCACGGATACAAACACTCCTTGACGAGAGCCTCCTGATCCGCGTCGACTCGCAGAGCCACCAATGCCTCTGTCGGAATCCTCGACTCGTTTCAAACCCCAAGGAAACAAATAATCCTTGGCGCTTGGGAAACAAATAATCCCTAGCAAACTCCTCGACTCACGGATACAAACACTCCTTGACGAGAGCCTCCTGATCCGCGTCGACTCGCAGAGCCACCAATGCCTTCGTGGGAATCCTCGACTCATTTCAAACCCCAAGGAAACAAATAATCCTTGGCGCTTGGGAAACAAATAATCCCTAGCAAACTCCTCGACTCACGGATACAAACACTCCTTGACGAGAGCCTCCTGATCCGTGTCGACTCGCAGAGCTACCAGTGCCTCCGTGGGAATCCTCGACTCGTTTCAAACCCCAAGGAAACAAATAATCCTTGGTGCTTGGGAAACAAATAATCCCTAGCAAACTCCTCGACTCACGGATACAAACACTCCTTGACGAGAGCCTCCTGATCCGCGTCGACTCGCAGAGCCATCAGTGCCTCCGTGGGAATCTTTGACTCGTTTCAAACCCCAAGGAAACAAATAATCCTTGGCGCTTGGGAAACAAATAATCCCTAGCAAACTCCTCGATTCACGGATACAAACACTCCTTGACGAGAGCCTCCTGATTCGCGTCGGCTCACAGAGAAACCATTGTCTCCGCGGGAAACTCCCGATTCGTCTCAACTTGCAAATGAAGCCTCAGGCAGCAGGGACTAAAAAACTTGCTTCCTGAACAATGGGACCCTGCAAGTCAATCCAAAATGGTCTCTTGCATACTATTCACGGGTCTCACTCTCCAAAGTCGAATTTCGACAGGGAGGGAAACAACCGCTTGTGGGTCCTCTCGACTCGTAAGAGGGAAAAATTCTCTTATAGGATCCTTACGACTTATAAGAGAAAACCACACTTAGGAATCCTCACGATTCTTAAGGAGAAAAACCCACCTACGAGATCCTCTCGATCCGTAGGGAGAAAAGTCTCTATGAGACCCTCACGGCTCATGGAGTTGAAAAGTCTTGGGCAGAAGATCTGAACCTGCGACCTAAGCCATCGCTGATTCTTAAGAAAGTAAAGATGCGTGCTCTATTATCCGTCAACCATGGTTACTAAAGTGGCATGCTGATAACAAAAGAAAGAAAAGGGCGGAGAAATGACACAAGACGTTATAAAAAAAATGTGTATCTTTATTCATAGACTTGATTGAGTACAGGATACATTGTGCTAAAGAATAAAAAAATATACATATGCATTTTTTTTTATTTACAAGTACAAACGACACAAGGAGAGTTACTAAGAAGGAAGCGTATTCAGTAGCTTTATCAGTTGTTCGCACACTTCCTTCCATTCCTTTTCCTGATCGGCTACCACCGCCAGTTCGTCCTCTACTCGAGCCCGCTGCTGCATAAAGGATGCAAGCTGTTCCTCAACGACCTGCTGGGCTGCTTCACGGCCTCGGGCATCACGCTCGGCGGCATCAAGCTTCCGCTTCAGTGCTAGCCCATTAGAAATATGCTCCAGAAGGCCTTCAAAGACGACTTTCACCTCAGCAGCATTCGTCCTAACTTCAGCGCGCAGGCGAACAGTTGCGCTTGAAGATTCCTGACGTTCCTTCAACCGTAAAGCTGCTTCTTGCTCCAAATGGCGGAAATAAGAAGTGCTTTGCTCGAGCCAAGCTGTACGCTGGGTGCCTATGGCCAAAATTTCAGGAGAAGGACGCGTCGACTCCAGCCGATGTAGGCAGGCCTCGATCTCCCTGCAGTGGTTAACCCAAGATTCGACGACGCCCTCATTGTGAAAGTTTATGAGCGCCGCCAACATTGGGTTAACTTCCACAGCGAAATCTGCGGCAGAAGGGAGAGCGTCCGCATTAAGCTCTTCAATATACCCGCTCAGCATGCCCAAACTCATCACGGCACCCTTTGAAGATGGACGTTTCAAGAAAGGGCCTGCCGGTGAGAGGACACGAGACTCAAGAGGGACCGGAGCCGGAACGATAGCTGCAAAACAAAACATGGTTAAATGATGGTTCAAGAGATGTTAAAGAATCATCAAAAAGGAAATTTACTATACCAGCCGCAACAGATGGTAAAGCTGGAAGGGCCGGTGGCGTGACAGGTCTTGCGCCCCCTCCTTCAATTCGTGGCACTACAATAAGAAAGAGGAAGAGTCAGAAATCATCCCATTGCTAAAAAAGGGGGGGAAATAAAGACATCAAAGTGGAACTATACTCACCGGCACCACTAGAGGGAGAAGCGAGTTCGGATGGGAAGGAGAAGTGTGGAAGCAACACTTGATATAGATGATCAAAGAGCACTCATGAAAAGACACAGTGGTACGGCGTTAGTACATAAGTTATGCGGTTAAAAGGTAAACTAATGAATCGCAAATCCATACCTTCCAACATCCGTGATGGCACAAGGGAAGGCTGGGAGGTGACCACCGCCAAGGCAGTAATTGACGGTGCTCCTTCGAGCAATGGAGCATCGGCGTTGGCTGCGCCTGCGTTAAAAACAAAGACAGAATTGTTAGAAAAGATCGCAAGATATGTAAAAAAGAGGGAATGATGGTAACTCAAAGTTTACCAGACGAGCTGCCAGCCGAAACTGAGGCAATTCCCTCCTCCATCGACATGAGGCCACCACCCGTAACCTCATCACCCGACTCGATAAGGACCGTCGTCACGCTCGCACGACCAGGAGATGGCAGAAGATCGTAGGCGGGGAGGGCAATGATGGGAGCGTTGCCGGACTCTTGGAAGGAAGCGGCTGACTCTTCCCCAAGAGTCGTGCCCATCTCACCCGCTACTTCCTCGGGCTCCGCTGTCTCCATCGGCTCATCTGCCATCATCACGAGGTCGCCAGCCTCAAGTGCCTCGTCCGCCATCACCCCGGACTCAGTTGTAATGATCGTTTCATCTGCCGCCACTTCAGGCTCGGCATCAACGACCTTCTCGGCTATAGGCCCCTCAACCTCCGCACCAGGCTCCATGGCCTCAACGATGTTGCCCACTGTCGGCTCGAGTTCGGCAGGCACCGCCTCCTCTGTTCCCCTGGGTTCAACAGTCTCCGCCTCACCCTCGGTTGGACTTAGCCCTGCAAAATAAGAGATATAAGAACCGTCGGCATTATAACTCTCACAATAAAAAATTCTGAAAGAAATTTTACCTGAAGTGGACTTATCATTTGCGCTTCGAACGGTGCGCGCCACTTGTCTGCGAGCAGTGGATAGGGCGACAGGGGCCTCTCCGGAAGGAGTATCTTCCCGAGGGACGGTGCTTGGGCCCGCTCCCATAGCCAAAGCAGTCCGGCGCGCCTTCGCCTCACGCCTCAGCCGCTTTCTCTCCTCCTGGGCCGTTGAGACGGACCTCACCAGAGCCTCTCTCATTGAGGCATCTTCGTCCGTGAGTAGGGATGCCTCCAAGTTTTTCAGGGCATCCCTCGTCGTTTTGTCAAGTCGAGGCTCTTGTAGTAGCCCCGATGAGACCGGGACTTCAGTAACAGGCTCGAGGAGGATCCCCGCATCAATTGATATAGCTCCTACAAAGAAACAAAGGAAGAAGGTTAGGTTGACCATTAGAAGAGATAACAATTTTTTTTTCTTATAAAAGAAAAGGGGGTGGGACGCACCAACGCCTGCCAGAGCACGTTTCTCCTCCCCCTCTTGGAAAGTTTTCAAAGAGGCAGCAATAGCTTCTTCAGTAGAGACACCTGTTGAAAATGGGAAAAGTATTAGTCAAGAATATAAAAAAAAATGCGATGAACTGATGAGGAAAGCGGCTAATGATCACCTGACTCCGTGAGTTTGCTTAACATCGCTTCGAGCCTTGCTGATCGCTCAGAAGCTGCAATAGCGGCCGCCAAATTGGTGTCTGCAGGGTCTACCAAGAAGCCCTTATTGCTGCCATATTCACTTATTCCTTTGGTAAGAGGGGCCTCAGACTCTAAATTGAGGATTGCGTCGAGAGAAAGGATCGACTTCTTCTTCTTTTTCCCGCCAACTTTAGATGCACCTAGAATTGATTTGCGCTTGGCAGTCACCTTAGGGCGGCGGGTCCCGATATCCGCTCCTGTGCCGGACTCTGGCGATATTACATCAACTGTCTTCGTGGGAACACGGGGCGCCTGTGGTGCATTCACCGTAGCAAACAGCGGCAATCCACGCGGGGGGCTCAACACGCGTGGTCGGTCGACTCCGGCATCTTTCAACGGAGGAATGACCGGGATCCTTGGTTGCAAGGGGGCCTTGCGATCACCGCCAAGAGGCGCACCCCTACGGTCAACCAGTATACGCTTCTCTGTTAAGATAATTGGGCCCATCGCATGCGCATACCAAGCCACGTACGTGTTAAGCGTCTTAGGGACACAGCTGGGTTCACTAATGAAGAAATAGGAACCCGTGTTAAGCCATGTGAAATGATGCATTGCGTTCTTCATCCCCTCTCGGCTGACCATAGGCTTTTCCAAGAAAGCTTCCATCGGGATCCCTTGGTTATAGCTCGATTGCTGAGCAAACCGGTACGGGTTGTATCTCATGAAAAGTGCGGTCTCATTCTGCCTAAACACTAGATAGCCCGGCCGAATGGAGTAGAGGTGGAGGATTTCTCGAGCCTTCAATACGGAAGCCCCGTCCTTGAAATCATCGCGCAGTGGCACTACTGATTTAGCAGTCTCTGAGCCTATGGTTATAACCTTATCCACAAAGGAAATCTTCGCTCCGACCAGATGTGGACGAAGGAGCAGCCCCCTAGACTCCCGCGGGGATGCAAACACAATTGAAGCGCCGACCAACCGCATGACTCTCGGGAGTCTGCATTTCTCGAAGAACGGAGGAATCTTATGGACACCGAACACCCCTTGCATATGCATTTCCATCCAGGAGGTGAAATAATGCGTCGAGAAGTTAGCGGGCTGTATCCCCGGCTCACTAGCGTCCGCCGCTACGCTAAGTCCTTTATAAAGGTAGGCCAGCCCGGCGACTCCTACCGATAACTGTAAACCAGCCACCATCCGATGCGCTGGGTAAAAGATGGAGGGCCGCATGTGACGCGGGTGCATGGGGAGAGCAAAGCTGCATAGCCACAAACCCAAGAACCCAATAAAAAAGGTCTCCTCATCCATGCCCGGGACAACAATTTCTGAGAAAGGGACGACGACAGTGCCGGGGAGATAAAAATCCCTTTGATCATTCTCCGATACAGGTCGGCGGTCTAAGCCGAAGCCGAAAGGGTCATCGAGCTGAGCAAACTTCTCACTCCGCTCTGATAGGAGCTCCGGACGAACGAAGCGGGCAATAAAATCTGCGAAACTGACGCCCCGGTCGCCCAATTCCAGATGGAGTCCTTCGTAGATCTCCAACATCTTCACCAGGCCCGGATACTGATGCTGGACGGCGTTTTCCGGAGTTAGGTCAAACACCAGCGGCTTGGTGACAAAGACGTATTCGTCAGGAGGTAGCAACTCCTCGTAATGCTCCCCTCTCATCGGTAAACCCGAGAGCTCGGCAAACTCCTCCAAGGAAATTGAGACCTCCCTATCCGCCATCAGGAAAGTGTGGGTAGGGATATTCCATTGTTCAATGAAGGCTTTGATCCACCACGTTGGAGGAGAGGGATACTCAAAGAGCGAGACGTAGATGGCTGAATACAACCCAATCTTCATTAGATGAGTCCTTTTCGCCGATAAGATGTATCGGGCCCACTGCAAGTATCCGGCAGGCGGCCGCGGCACCAATCCAATATTATAGGCCTGTCCCCAAGGGCGTGCTTCACCCTGATAGATTCGCCTTCCTAAAATATCTATTGCCGGCGGCGGCTGCACGGGAATAGCACCAATTGCGGGTTGGAGGAGGTCATCCGAATTCCAATTTTTAACTTCCACGGCATACTTCACCGGGGGTTCGTCCGCATAGGGGATTGGAGTTATGGGTTCAGATGGCGTGGCAAAACTGAAACTGCGACGACCCTGGATGATCTGGCTGTACCACCTCCCCCACAGGTGGAGTTTTTTGCACTCGGGGTCATGATCCTTAATAAGAGCGAGCGCCACCCGGTCCACTGGCGAATGAGGGAACCCTCCTTCCGAGCGAACAAAAGGGAAAGACGAGTCGTCAGACATGTTTCCTGTGGAAAGACAAAAATAACCGTTTAGTGTTCTAACGCTTGGCATTTTAAAATCTTACTCCACACTGTGATGCAGTGGGTAGGGGACCAAAGGGGGACCCACAAAATCTGGATGACGGTGCATCATTTAATAAGACAATCCCATCATTAGATGAGACTGTCAATTCATGGAAAAAGATCCACAGAGAATATCCTCATTGATGGGAAATCCCTAGAGACAAGGAGAAAATCTCCTCTTTTAGAGCAAAGCTCTGTCACAGAGTGACATTTGTCAAACTCTGGTCTCAGGGGAACCCGATTTCTCAAAAGATCATAGCTCTGTGGTAATAATGGAAAGGTCCATCGATTTTTTTTTGTTAACACTTAAAAGAATTAAAAAATTTTTTAAAAAAAACCTTGAAAAATCCATGAAAACTTATAAAAAAAATTTTCTTCATTTTTCAGATCTAAAAAGATCTACATTTGATCCAAGAGCAAAGCACTGTT
Organism: Agapanthus africanus; assembly: GCA_030015575.1. Lineage (NCBI taxonomy): Eukaryota > Viridiplantae > Streptophyta > Magnoliopsida > Asparagales > Amaryllidaceae > Agapanthus > Agapanthus africanus. The sequence goes on from JASDDO010000004.1 coordinate 325,650,212, forward strand.
CATGGGTTAAAACCCATGGACTAGATCTCTGTAAATCTGTGAGTTCTTGAGAGCAAGGCTCTGTTGATGAAACCCCAAAGGGGTTTTCTTTAGATCAAATATCTATAAGAGCAAGGCTCTGTGAATTAAAATTTAATTTAAATTAATTTAATTTTCTTACCTAGAGTGATTCTAAGTTTTGAACTTTAAAATTCTTGGGAAGAAGCAAGAGCAAGGCTCTGAGAGTTCTTAAGCAAGAGCAAGGCTCTGAGTCAAAATTCTTGAAGTGGTAAAGAAATTAAAAGACCAAGGGTCCTATTTATAGGCGCCTGCGCCCCTTCAACTTACCCCGTTTGATCCAACGGCCAGGATCTTGCCACCGCTGCACTCACGTGCGCGCCACGTGAGCGCAATAGTGGGGGGGCATTTGTTTCCCCAATCAGAGCAAGGCTCTGTTTGAATTTCAAAAATTCAAATTTTGAAGCAACGCTTCAAATCCCGTGCGCTGCGCGCAACGCGCCACGTGTCAGAAGTTGATACGACAGCGCAACGCCCAAGGCGGTGCGTCCAATCAGAGCAGGGCTCTTTTAAAAACAAAAAGTAAAAGAAGCAACGTTCAGTTGCGCAAGCACTACGCTGCGCGACACGTGTCTGCGCAGCTGCGCAAGCACAACTGCGCAAGCTCTGCGCTGCGCGACACGTGTCTGCGCAGCTGCGCAAGCACAACTGCGCAAGCGCTGCGCTGCGCGACACGTGTGTGCGCAGTTGCGCAAGCACAGGTGCGCAAGCGCTGCGCTACACGACACGTGTCTGCGCAGTTGGAGTTGCGCAAAACAGAATAAATCTTTTCTGTTCTTGTTAAAACAAGAAGATTTTCTTCTGTAAAGCAGAGGCCTTTGGATCAAAGATCTAACGGTGGGGAAAACTCCCCAAATCACTCAGAAAAAGATCTCTGTAACAAATTTAAATAATTTGTGAGCCCTATAAAAAGGACCCCAGACCTCATTTCGAAGAGGAGGAACATCTTGCTAAAAAAAAAGAGAGAAAGAGGACTCTGAAGAATTCCTCAAGAATAAAAAAAAAGGTAAAAACCTTTGAAAGAAGAGAAATTTCTCTTATGACCAAGATCATGGATCCTCAATAAATAAATAAACAAATAAAATAAAAAATAAAAATAGTGCCTTGCACTTGTTATGAACCTTTGGTTCTCTGAAACAAGGAAAAACTTGTTTAGATGAAGGGATCAAAAAGTGCTTTGCACTTCTGTTTTGAATCTAAAAAGATTTTTTAATGCTTTGCACAAATGCAATGCATTTCCTGAAGGGCCAGGCCCAAATCAAAAAGACCTAGTAGGCCTAATTAAATTGCAGTGCAATAAAAGGGCAGAGCCCAAACAAAATAGATGCTCTGCATCATTTATAAAAGGGCAGAGCCCAAAAAAAACAAAAATAATGCAGTGCATTATTTGAAAAGGGGCAAAGCCCTAACTCAGGTCTAATAGGCCAGAGACAAATAAAAATGTTGAACATCCAACTGGACTTAGCTCAGTCATGGCCATAAGTCCTCAAATTAAACTGACTGAGCACGGCTGCTCCCTAAATCAATTTACTACCGGTTTGAGGGTACATCTCCGAATTCCTCTGACATCTATCGTTGTAATCCTTCAACGACGTCAGAGAGGCGACGGGTCCCAACGACCACACATGAATATGGACTGCGGGGTCCTTAAACTCATGGACCGAAACGTCCTTAAACTAATATTGGACCGAAACGTCCTTAAACTAATATTGGACCGACACGTCCTTAAACTAATATCGGACCGAGACGTCCTTAAACTAATATCAGACCGAGACGTCCTTAAACTAATATCGGACATATCGGACCGAGACGTCCTTAAACTAATATCGGACCGAGACGTCCTTAAACTAATATTGGAACACCACGTCCTTAAACTGGAATATGGACCACCACGTCCTAAACTGGAAAATGGACCACTACGTCCCTAAACTGGAACAATAGAGCCTCCAAATGCTCTTTTGCTGGATCTAAACGGTCCCATTTAAGTTGATCTTAGCCCCAAATACGGCTAACGTATCCTTAGACATTTAAATGAATGATAAAACTCCAAATCAACTTTGGTTCAAGGGTACATCTCTGAACTCCTCTGCCACCTGTCGTTGTAATCCTTCAACGACGTCAGAGAGGTGACGAGTCCCGACGGCCAGATATTAAATCGATCATCACGTCAAGTTGATCTTAGTCCAAAACAGGACTAACGTATCCTCGACGAACGTTTAAGTTGATCTTAGCCGCAAGCGACTAATGCATCCTTAAACTAAAAACACCAAACCCAAATCTAAGTAAATACGGATTTGGACTAATCCACGTCCTACGGGCGACGGCATTACTCAGTCTCCGTATACAATCCACGGGCAACCATAAACAAAACAAACACACACGACACGAAGTGAAATTCTGGAAAAGGAGAAAGTTGTTACCGCGATGCGGTAGCGTAATTAACTGCAGGGGCTTGCGCCTGCAGGGAAGAGCGTCCCCACAATCAAAAAGCCCTCACCCTGAGGGGAAATCTGACGAAGTCTGCTACATCGGCCGCATCCGTCTAAACCTCCGATATACGGTGCCATAAATCAACTTGGCAGCTTCGGAGAGGTGGACGGATAAAACCATATAGCATCTGCCCCGAATCTTAGGCCAGACGCGAAGTCTGTGCGCGTCATTCGGAGGGGAACATCACATTTCATCTAAATATGATAATATATCTATCTTTCAAACCAGCTAGTATTAACAAAATGTCCGATTAAAAGTACGTGTACAAAAACACGTATTTAATAGAACCTCCGTACGTATCAAAATACGTACACTATATCGTTTCGTCTGAGCCGGGAAACCCTTTGTGTAGGACTCTAAAGACTCAATAATATGTTGGTAGTGGGTTTAACCACAAGCACGTCAGTGACACTGGATGTAAGTAACGGCTACCCAGGTATTGAACGAAAAGAAGGTCGATAAGCAAACTCGTCCGTATCCCTTCTGAGCCTAAAAGTGACAATCTCCGTACAGTTCTGTCTCTTCGTCTGAAAGTGTCGCATACTAGGTCTAGGGGGTAGAAAAAGTCAGACCCTTAAAAAAACTGATAAGTCATGTTGATGTGGCTCAAAACCGTCCCGAGAAACTGCTGATCTCACTATCAGTAAATCTCATCTGTCTTGGCCAAGGTCTTATGTTGAGGACCAATCGAATACAGCACAACACCGACTCCCTATACCGGGATAGACGAATCCCTTCTATCGCTCACTACCCCCAAGTGCTTCGGGACTGTACATAACTAAAACCTGTTTGCATGACTCTTTAAAGCCGTGGTAGGGTAGTAATCTAAGTACAGTGGGAACACACTCGAGACAAATGATGAACTCAGGTCTAAAGACTACCCTATTCCTATGTCACGAGAGAATTATTATCTGAAGATAGATATATTACCATCTAGAAGTTCTCGGCGAGTCCATCCAGTGTAACTCATAACCTAATGAGCACCCGTATACAATCTTTGGTGCTATACACCAATGGCCGTGGGGCCAATCATCGCCCCTCGTCGGGGTCAAGATACGTATACACTAGTCTACTCTGGAATATCGATGCCTATTCTCGATACTCCCACGACTAGGGACATTTAAGGATGTGCTTATAGACTACCCAGCCCCCATAAGTATGATCGCCGTCATAACACTGGTGGTCAAGCAATGATCCTACGGGCTTTATCAACATATAATAACAGAATGTAGTATCTAGTATACATGTTAAGATAAAGACAAACCAAATAGCAAACTATCATATTGAGCAAGATTGTTCTATACATACATATCCCTAACATCTTATACAATAAAGGCCTCTAGGGTATACATATCCAACACAGGGTGTCCCATACGGAGGGTCCGATGGGTTGTATTCTATCACGAGGGGACATGCGTAAAAAGTAGTTCTGAGCGACCAGTTGGGCCACGACGACCTTATGGGATGGGGTGCGCTGTCTGACCAACTTGGTATCAGAGGTACTAGGCAGGGAAGCCGACCCATGGAGAGTTCTCATTGTGTGACAGTAGTGGCGAAACGCAGGCTCTTACCCTTAGGGTGCTCCGTACAAATTGGTAAGGCGGTTTATAGTTTGTCGCTAGGGGATAATGTAAAAAGTAGCCGCCGAGGGACCTTTGGACACCATGACAAGCTTCCGCTGCGTTGACTGACCTAACATGGTATCAGAGCCGGCCCAAAGAATTTTAACTTTCTTGTGAAAATGTTTTAGTTTCGGATCATGAAGTTTTCCATTTCTAGTTTCTTAGAATTAAGCCTCTGTTCATTTTTATAAACTCGACCTGAAAATTTTTTGAAATACATTTTTGAACTGGGTATTTTACTAAAATCATGTGGGAGAAGCAGGGAACAAAAAAGATGTTCCCTGGTCGCCCAAGTTGGCCTTTTGGCCGCCTGAGTTGGCCAGGGCACACTGGTTTGGCCCCTGTTTCTTTCATGGGCTTAATCAGAGGGAAACTAGATTTTTAGGGTGGTCATTTTTCCCCGGGTCTTTGTTTGTGCTATTTTTAATTTTTATGGGTAGTTCGGAAACTTCTTGATCGAAATTATAGCATCGTTTTTGTTTTGCTTTTAATGGTATGTGTTGGTAAACGTCGTCTAATTGCTATATGGACAATTAGAAAATGGTTTCACATATGATACTTGTGTTGTTGTGTATATGTTTGAGACGGTTTAGCCGGATTGTCGTGATGTATATCTCCTCATGTGATGATTTTTGTACAGTTTATGATTCATGTATATTCATTTATTCGGGACGAGCGGCCGGTTTTTGGCCGTCGTTACAACTTTGTGTATATTCTATTATTGCGACACGGCCAGGCTGCGGTCGTTGTCTCCTTTGTATTTTTTTTCATTTTCTGGACTAGGGTAACCCATGGAAAAGTGCTCGAGAAACTGGGTTCTATGATGCAGTAGTTCGCAATCTCAAGGAGTTGAGACCGGGCTTCTTCGTCCTGGAATTGGAGGGTTGCTTGCTGCACTTGTAGGGTTTTAGGATAGACCTATGGAGGGGTGTCCAAGTTACCGGATTCTAGCAAGTGCCAGGTGGCCCACCATGACATTGAGTTCAGGTTGCCTCGTTTCTAGGATTGGCGGATGGCTTTCCGCGTTCATAGGGGTCTTGGATCGATATTGTTCGGGCTATCCACATGACCGGGAAATGTTGTGTTTCATTTGCGGCTCAAATGAAACATGGGGCTCCTAGTTTATCCGATATTCCATATGGTTTATTGCATGCCTGTGATGTTTGTTAGTGATATATGCCCTAGAGGCCATTATTGTATAGTACTGGATTGTATATTTCATTTTGGAAGCTTGGGATATACACAGATATAATAACAGTCTTGCTCAATATGATAGTATGCTATCTGGTTTGATTCTATCTTAATATGTGTATATATTTCTTTTAGCATATCGCTAATACATATTGATATGTGCTGGACCCGGCGTGATTCTCATGTTGGTTCATGTAGCCTACTCCATATGCTTGGGATAAAAGGCTCGTTGTTGTTACTAATACATATTGATAGAGCCCTTAGGATCTTTGCTTGACTACCAGCATTGTGATGGCAGTCAAACTAGTGGGGGGCTGGGTAGTCTATAAGCACATCCTTAAGCTTGCCCCTAGTCGTAGGATTATCGAGACAGGGTATCGATACTACAGAGTAGACTGGTGTACATGCTTCTCATCCCAGTCATGGGAGATGGCCTATCCCGCAGCCATTGGTATGTCGTGTAAGTCTACGCTAGCGCCCCGGCAGTCTACAGACGCCAAAATGCGGAACAAAACTTTTAAACTGGCGCTATCGTATACTTTAACCCGGATCTGCCATTATTGCTAAACTAACAAACTGTAAAGAGTGTAGGAATGTTATACCGAACGATCCGAGTCCTTCGTTCTTCAACCATCATCCCACGCTCCGTTGCGGCTGCTCCGATCTCGTCGATCTCCGATCTCCTCGTCGAGGTGGCACCACATGATCGGTTCTTTAAACGGGCTCCCGCCTCTGACTCGAGGCAACTCGATCGTCAAGTTTGCTAAAAGAGACGACCAAGAATGATGTAGAGAATGAGTAGATGACTTTGTCTCACTTCGTCCAAATCCGTGGACGATCGGTTAATGAAGTTGCCGTGGAAATCGGGTGATGGAATGAAATGGACTGTGAAATTCCATACATCGATAAAACCTATCATAATCTTCTTCTACCAAATTGAAACTCAAGTGAGAGAGTGAATGAGAGAGAGAGGAGGCTTATCATATATATAGAATGAGGAGGGTGAGTGTAGGAGCTTCAAGTGGTGACCATATCCCTTCATACTTATCTTAACCTAACAACAAAGCATGAATCACTAGATATCATTAAAAGCAAACCAATCATATTAAACCTAGTCATGCTTTATCATTAATGAACCATTAATGACTCAAGTGAGTCACTAGCCACTTCATCACTTCTAGAAGCTTCTAGAATGATGACTCACTCATATCAGAAGAAAAGATAAATCCGTCTTTAACCGAATGTTAAAAGACGGCTGATAGAAAACTGGAAACTGGCAACTTCCAAAAGTGATCCTGAAACAACTTTCAGGATAACCCCGAAACTGTATAAATATACCCGCATTTGTATTACGACCGAATACAAATGCAACTGAGACAAAGATATTATACCTACTCAATATAATACTCGGATCCGGCTTAAACCAAAGCCGACCAGTATTATCTGCCCGAAAATTGACACGTGCGCAAACGCACGTGCATTCTCCGAACCCTGCCATAAAACCATACGGCCTCTACAACGTTTCGCCCGAACTTGGGAAACAGTCTATGGGGGACTCTAATGACTCGTCAGCACCCTGGCAGTGGGTTTAACCACAAACCGTCAGCGGCACTAGCAATGCGTAACGGCTGCCCATGGACTGACCTCAAGGGTGGCCGAGGAGCGAACTCAAGGGAGACCGATGAGCGAACTCCTCCGAAAACCCTACTGAGCCTAACAGTGACAATGTATATACAGTCCGGTCCGTTCGTCAATGAGTATCGCATATCTGCCTAGGGGGCTAGTAACGTCAGACCCCCAATAGCAATATAAGTCATGTCGGAGTGAAGCCCAAATACACCCTGAGATACTACTGGAGTACCTACCAGTAAATCTCCTACCATGGCCATGGATTTGTGTAATGGCTCTCCTAGACACAGCACGACCTCACCCCCAATACCGGGAGAGACGAATCCCCTGCCGATCCGCTCACGTGCCTCCATATGGCTCGGGACTGTACCCAAAAACTACCTGTTTGCACGACTCCTTTGAGCCGTGGTAGGGTAGAAATCAAAGCACAGTGGGAACTCACACGAGACAAATGACGACCTCAGGTCGATGAACTAACCTGTACACATGTCACCAGGGAACTGCTATCTGACGATAGGTATAGTACTAACTAGCAGATTCCCGGCGAGTCCTGTCCGGTGTACTCATAACCCAATGAGCACCTGTATACATCTTAGGTGATCCAACTGACACCAGTGGCTTGTGAGACCGGCCACCGCCCCTCATCGGGGTCTCGACTGTACACACTAGTCTACTCTGGAGTATCGATGCCCTGTCTCGAAACTCCCACGACTAGGGACCACAATTAAGAATATGCATATAAACTACCCAACTCTCACGTATATGATCGCCATCATACTGTTGGTAGTAAAGCAAGATCCTAAGGGCTCTATCAAAGTGTAACATGCAATCAGTCACCTGAACATGTACACGACTGATAAAGGAAAACCAGATAGCATACTATCATCTCGAGTAAGACTGTCCTACCGGGATAGGTCCTCCGCAATCATTGCAATCACGTACCTGCGATCCAATAATTGACTATGAGGGCACTATCTCCAACAATCTCCCACTTGCACTCAAGGCTAATATTGCGATGTCGACTACTCACAGCCCGTGTGAAACCGAACATCCAACTCCTCTACTAATCAGTTCACAAAGCCCGTTTGTAAAACTATTGTGTTCGAGAAATAGCCTCAGTGAGTGGATCCGCCTAGAAGTATCTTTCTATATCTCTCTTAATCTCAAGTTCGTGGAGAAAACCATCTCCCGAATTGAGTAATACCTGTCTTAGAACATGTCTGGATATCTGATGGGACCTTAGTTCATAAATGAACTCCATATCCAAACTTCTTAGACTGAATCGATCACTGAACCTAATCAGTATCGGGCACCTTGCTTCCCACAGTATCCTCTTGGACCACCTGTCCATAATACTGTCCCTCTTCGTCAGAGGGAAAAACTAAAACTCTGACAGTCACTCTGTCATCCACGTCACCTTTGATGCCTGGAATGATTATCGTCTCCCGAAGGAGGCTGCCGTCATCAAATCCATAGAACATGCACTTATGTTCTAAAACTGCTTCCTTATGTTTCTCCAGGATTGGATTAATACAAACTTATTGCATCTAGTGCAAAAACAACATTTGGTGTGGTACTTGACATCTCATGATTGACTCAATTGCCTAAGCAAGTGATCTTCCAATCATGCACATCCCTCTCCCCTTTAGTCTGTAAGACACCTTTAGAGAGGGTGACTCCATCATCTGCAGGTACACCACCATGCTAGGAGTCAACTATTCCAAAAACCATTAGAATATCTGTCAAAGTACCCACATTGGGAAACTACCCAAATCCAGATCTAAAACCATAGATCTAGAAACCAGAATGTCAAATATTATATCCATATCCTGTCTGGAGAAACAACTGTGTGACGACCACAGTACAACCGATCGTAGTATAGGAATTTTACTTCCCACTCTGTGTATGTCATCCAGATACCATGACATCACACCCTACTACCTTCTTAACTGATCCATCCCTTATTCCGATTGAAGTCAAACCCATGACTGTCACATCAAAATTAGATGATCTATCTCCGCTATAACTGCTCAAGTCTATAAATAGATATAAGCATCTTGCCCACTATGCTTCCGCTGCTCCCACTGACTACGACAACCCTCCTACCGGGTCTCATATCCTGGAACAACAGTAGTGTCAAGTCTTGGTAGATAAGAACCTCCCTGTCACCGTCCTTGAGGCTACCGAAGTACCTCTCAGGTGTCTGAGGTTACCTACCATACCTGCGGAGTGGCTATTGGAATGTCAAACCTGATTGAATGTATTGGTCCTATTAAATTTTCCGTAATCGTTCGCGGTTCTGGATCACTTCCAGTTCTACCATACTCCCACTACTGTTTTCTTAAAAAGATCCATTTTACTAAAACTGTGGCGAGTCAAGAACAATAACACTATTGATCTTCCAAATGGTAGAATATCAACCCTCGTCATAGCCAGGGTCAACCCACAAACAACCATTACAGAAACGTGCCCTGAGTTATCCAGTGTCTGGTTTTAATCATAAGCTGGACAACTCCCCGTACCTTAATTTCTTTTAAGGTACGAACTATTCTATATCCAATATAGAAACTTTGGCACTTATTTAATTGGAACCAAATTCAATCCATGCATCTGTCTCCAGTGCATATCAACTTAATGGAAAGAGGCTAATCAGCATTACTCAACTTAGGAATCCATCCAATTATGAGTAACCTGAAAGAGAAACACGTTTCTCAAAACCATCACTATCATCTGAATACCAATCACAAGAATCTACATCTTCGATCTCTTTGAAGAATCCCGATACTTGTGATACCTGGTTCTCTACTTTATTCTTATACCCACAACTTCTCAAAACTTAGACCTTGTATTTCTACGAAACACTCGTCTAAATACTAGAGAAGTTATAAGTAAACAGAACATAGCACGAGGACCTACCCCTTTGTCCTTATGGACACTGGACAACATACAATACTCTGTATAAGTCCGCTGAGTTGAACAACTCATAACCTGTGCGTTGTAGGTGGAAAACTGTACCCTGGCGATTTCCTCAAATATCACCAATTACAACGAATTCCGATATAATGAGGATGATCACCTAATTCCCAATATCTTACTCCCACTCATCATCTGTAAAACCATACAGATATGAGAATGAAACCTGGTAAATACATACCCTTGGAGTAAGTGTCTAATCGGGAAAACAGTTTTTCCTTTAACAATGCACTGAAACATGAAAATGTTCCGTAGGGGTATACTGGTATTCATAGCAATGCCTCTTCCATAATCCAATTCATGACTTCAACCGTATTTTATTGCCATCTCTCCAAATCCCTTTATTTGTCTTTAGTCGTTACCTTCTGTACACCATCGTTAGGCTAACTGGTTTTCTTCCTTCCCTACCGTTCGGCACCAGCCTATGGTTTGGATGAAGACTATCCAGTAAGCATAATAGGTGTGCCCTCCTAAACCAAGGAGTACTCGCATCTCGAGACAAGGTGACGATAAAAGACAATTGAATAATACCTTATTCTTTTAAAGGTGAAATAGGAGTGGCGATGAAGTACGCGGTTTTGGTCGTGAATGATATCAGTCGCAATTTACTTTGCCCTCTTTCTAATCCCTTTATTTTGTTTTTACATATTACCTTCTGCACACCCTACTTAGGCTAATTGGTTTTCTTCATTCCCTACCTTTCGGCACCAGCCTATGGTTTGGAATAAGACTATCCAATAAGCGTAATAGGTGTACTCTCCTAAACCAAGGAGCTCTCGCAACCTGAGAGAAGGTGATAATAAAAGACAACTGAATAAACCAATTCTATTTCTCCTGAACCTGGATCCATCCTCGAAGAAGTCCCTTCGAGTTCGTATATAACCATACGATGGATCTATCCAATGGAAGTGGATATCCGTAGTAATACGGGTGTTCTGAGAAATTCAAAGGGTAAAAGAAGGAGTGGCAATGACTTATGCAACTTAGACAATCCAAAAGCCAGTATTTTAAGAAGGTTCGGTCAACCTGGTCACTGAGTCATAGTCTAGGGTCGGTCAAAGGTCGCTGCCAAAGAGAGAGAGAGAAAAGAAACACTCTGCGTGCACTCTAACCTAGATCAGAATGGTCATCATTTTATCTAATCCGGAAACCTCCCACTGTCCTGTCAAATTCTCCTCCAAACCTAAAGAAGAATCAATCGGGATCACCCGAAGAGTAAACCAACTCATCAGTGGGAATCAGGATCCAACTCTCATCGCATGATAACGTGATGGAATGCATCCACGTTACTCATACTCCAGAAGGTATGCGCACACTCGGCAAGTTTCAGTTTCTTTAGAAACTCCTGATATTAATTTTGCCCCATGCTCTTATAACCTTGGCGTTGGTCAAAATGTCATAAGTCACATGCCAAGTTCTACCCGTCACTATCTTGCCAATTTGAACCCACCCGCACATGCCCTTGACGTTGGCCAAAATGGCAGAACGACTGTCCCAAACTAACTCATCTATCTATGCAACAATTGAATACCCAGCAGCTACCAAACACTATGCCTTGGCGTTGGTCAAAATACGTAGCTTGAATACTACTGAATACCCAAAAGAAGTGACGGAGGGCTACGACTGGTTTTTGGCGAAAAACCTTTAGCGTAGTGAACTTGATATCGCTGAAGGAACCTGATAGCTTTTTAAAATATAGTGGCGAAAACCTTTTGCTTAAAGAGGTCACTCCCGGTAAAGGGATCTCGGCTCTTTCCTCGTGGAATGAGGTGCAGGATATTCCACTGAATATCGTTATGCAAAGCAACATGTAATCGACTATAGTGAAGTTATTACTCTGACGCAAACTTCTGTCCAAGGGGTCGGTCCCGGTGAAGGGATATCGGCCCTTGCCTCGTCGAATGAGGTGCAGGATATTCCACTGAATACCGCTATGCATAACAAAAGGAAACGTCTTTGTAACAACACTTTTTAAATTTGTTCCAACAACTCAAACAGGTTTGTTTTTACTTTGCGTTGATTAGAATCAACGCAGTCCCATCAATTATCACACCAGAAAAGAACGAAAATAAAATGTACGTATATGCCATCCGCATTTGTCACTGGGTCCCGTCATCACCCGTTAGGTTACTTAACTAACGACAGAGCGGGGGCTGGACTAGCGCGGGTGTAAAACATATACAACATCTAATAGTATATAAACCAGTATACATAATCGCTCCAGGCGTGATAGTATGCAACATTACAGAAAAGTAACAAGCATCACAGAACAATACAGATAACCTGGGATCCCCGAGTTTCACAGAGCCGCTGCTGAAACTCGACGTTCCCCTGTCGTGTGGATAGCCTGTGCAATGAAACCTAGACCCCTACGGGTGCGGCAAGTTACCCGCCAAAACCTGAAGCGAGGTAGTCCCCACAACACAGTGAATGGAACACCCGGCACTTGACGGAATCCGGTAAATTGAGCACCCCTCCTTGGGTCAACCTGTACCCCCTACGAGTGCGGCGAATAGTCTGCCAATTCTGAAGTGGGGCCCCTCTGCCTCTCAAAGCCATGAGATGCGGACCCGTTGCTTTCCCGAACCCGGCTATCCGTGCACTCCGTCGCGGGGCAAAACCTAGTACAGTAATGAAAAATAGTACAATAGGTACATCGACCGCAACCTGGTCGTGCCCCAAAAGAATATTATACAACAGGCAGTGACGGCAGTCCACAAGTTGGACGCTCGCCCCGCAATATCAAATGTACAAATAAACTCAAACTGTACTACCATTGCACACTGCTATCCACCACGACAAATCCGCAACATCACAGCACAACACAGAACATCAACGCGAATGTCACGTTCGCAAACCCGTCTAAAAGAAGTATAGCAATCAAACGCGGTTTACCGATCAAATGACATTCCCGGTCGGAGATATAATGTAAGCACTGTAAACTAACGTGTTTAAATTACGATCGACCAAAAACCAAATATCGAAAAGTGGGCCCCACTGCTTACTGGTGAACAGTAACAAAACCTGGGAGAAAATGATATTTACCAAAAACCCCAAAATCAAACAGAGAAGCCACTGGAAAAATTTGGGAGCACGTGCTCACCACATGGCCGCGGAAGCGCGGTCAAACCATGGGTTTGACCGCCTTTACGCGGCGGTTTGGTGAGTTCACGTGCCCAAATTTTGTCGTAGTTCTTATAATTCCCTGCATGGATTTTTAAGACATGCAGAAATTGATTTTGAGACCATTTAAAATTAACAGAAACTGTCGGCTTGGATTTTGGCAGTTTTCGATTTACGGTCGGATCGATGTTTTAAACGCGTTAGCACAAGTTAGTATAGCAAAATGGTTAGGCTCTGATACCACTGTAAGTCTACGCTAGCGCCCCGGCAGCCTACAGACGCCAAAATGCGGAACAAAACTTTTAAACTGGCGCTATCGTATACTTTAACCCGGATCTGCCATTATTGCTAAACTAACAAACTGTAAAGAGTGTAGGAATGTTATACCGAACGATCTGAGTCCTTCGTTCTTCAACCATCATCCCACGCTCCGTTGCGGCTGCTCCGATCTCGTCGATCTCCGATCTCCTCGTCGAGGTGGCACCACATGATCGGTTCTTTAAACGGGCTCCCGCCTCTGACTCGAGGCAACTCGATCGTCAAGTTTGCTAAAAGAGACGACCAAGAATGATGTAGAGAATGAGTAGATGACTTTGTCTCACTTCGTCCAAATCCGTGGACGATCGGTTAATGAAGTTGCCGTGGAAATCTGGTGATGGAATGAAATGGACTGTGAAATTCCATACACCGATAAAACCTATCATAATCTTTTTCTACCAAATTGAAACTCAAGTGAGAGAGTGAATGAGAGAGAGAGGAGGCTTATCATATATATAGAATGAGGAGGGTGAGTGTAGGAGCTTCAAGTGGTGACCATATCCCTTCATACTTATCTTAACCTAACAACAAAGCATGAATCACTAGATATCATTAAAAGCAAACCAATCATATTAAACCTAGTCATGCTTTATCATTAATGAACCATTAATGACTCGAGTGAGTCACTAGCCACTTCATCACTTCTAGAAGCTTCTAGAATGATGACTCACTCATATCAGAAGAAAAGATAAATCCGTCTTTAACCGAATGTTAAAAGACGGCTGATAGAAAACTGGAAACTGGCAACTTCCAAAAGTGATCCTGAAACAACTTTCAGGATAACCCCGAAACTGTATAAATATACCCGCATTTGTATTACGACCGAATACAAATGCAACTGAGACAAAGATATTATACCTACTCAATATAATACTCGGATCCGGCTTAAACCAAAGCCGACCAGTATTATCTGCCCGAAAATTGACACGTGCGCAAACGCACGTGCATTCTCCGAACCCTGCCATAAAACCATACGGCCTCTACAACGTTTCGCCCGAACTTGGGAAACAGTCTATGGGGGACTCTAATGACTCGTCAGCACCCTGGCAGTGGGTTTAACCACAAACCGTCAGCGGCACTAGCAATGCGTAACGGCTGCCCATGGACTGACCTCAAGGGTGGCCGAGGAGCGAACTCAAGGGAGACCGATGAGCGAACTCCTCCGAAAACCCTACTGAGCCTAACAGTGACAATGTATATACAGTCCGGTCCGTTCGTCAATGAGTATCGCATATCTGCCTAGGGGGCTAGTAACGTCAGACCCCCAATAGCAATATAAGTCATGTCGGAGTGAAGCCCAAATACACCCTGAGATACTACTGGAGTACCTACCAGTAAATCTCCTACCATGGCCATGGATTTGTGTAATGGCTCTCCTAGACACAGCACGACCTCGCCCCCAATACCGGGAGAGACGAATCCCCTGCCGATCCGCTCACGTGCCTCCATATGGCTCGGGACTGTACCCAAAAACTACCTGTTTGCACGACTCCTTTGAGCCGTGGTAGGGTAGAAATCAAAGCACAGTGGGAACTCACACGAGACAAATGACGACCTCAGGTCGATGAACTAACCTGTACACATGTCACCAGGGAACTGCTATCTGACGATAGGTATAGTACTAACTAGCAGATTCCCGGCGAGTCCTGTCCGGTGTACTCATAACCCAATGAGCACCTGTATACATCTTAGGTGATCCAACTGACACCAGTGGCTTGTGAGACCGGCCACCGCCCCTCATCGGGGTCTCGACTGTACACACTAGTCTACTCTGGAGTATCGATGCCCTGTCTCGAAACTCCCACGACTAGGGACCACAATTAAGAATATGCATATAAACTACCCAACTCTCACGTATATGATCGCCATCATACTGTTGGTAGTAAAGCAAGATCCTAAGGGCTCTATCAAAGTGTAACATGCAATCAGTCACCTGAACATGTACACGACTGATAAAGGAAAACCAGATAGCATACTATCATCTCGAGTAAGACTGTCCTACCGGGATAGGTCCTCCGCAATCATTGCAATCACGTACCTGCGATCCAATAATTGACTATGAGGGCACTATCTCCAACATGTCGTACCAGAGATAGTATACAGGTGATGTAACACCCGAGCCCAGTAATACTATTCATATTACTAGTTGATGGTTATATATTGCTCATTTCCAATTACCCTGATGGTTTGGTGCTTTTTGCAAAATTTTAACCGGTTAAGTCATTTTGGCACATAACAAATTTTAACTCCTAAAATGAAATTAAAAATGTCCATGTTGGCCTACTCGTCGCCACTAGTCGCGTGGTAGCGTCCGCCCGTCGAGATTCCGTCCCGTTCGGCTAAACGGGTAAGTTTGGACGACTACGCACGCGTACAAGTGTATGACTTGGGGGCATGCATTTTTATCATTAAACACCTCTTTTCAAAATTTGGAACCCGCTTAAAATCCTATAATTTGAATTTGGAGCATTTGGGCGCAACCCGGGCGCGATTTGGAAATGTTTCATTTAGCGCCGAAATTGCCCATTTAATTAATTAATATAAACTATATAATATATTCTCAACCAAAAATTTTACACGAATCTTACTGTTTTCTAAAATCCCTTTCAAATCTTTTGAATTGCCCTGGCCAATCACGAGGGGATTAATCCCTCGTGGGCCCCCCTTTTTCCCCCTCTCTCTCTCCGCCTCTCTCTGTCTCTCTTTTCATTCTCTTTCTCTCTCTCACTCTAAATCTTTCTCTCTCTCTCCAATCTCTCTCTCTCTTCCCTATATAATTCCTTCCATGCAGCCGCCTCCCCTCTCCCTCTCGACCACGAGAAAACCCACGAGAACCCTAACCCTAGCCCTCGTGCTCGCGCCGCCGACCTCCCCGCGTCCTCGCCGTCGCCACCATCGCCTCCCCGGCCTTACCGCACCCTCTTCCTCCTTCCGCCGCTCTCTTCCGCGCCTGCACCCAACCCCGACGAAGCCACCAACCACCGCAGGTCTCGTCGTCGACGCTGCCTCCAGCCACCGACGACGCCCGCGGCTCCCTCTCTTCCTCCTCGTCCCTACCTCGTCGTCGCCTTCCTCCTCCCCTCGCCGGACCACCACCAGACCCGAGCCCAGCCCTACCACCCTCTGCAGTTCGCCGGAAAACACGCCGTCGACCCTCGTCGACGTCACCCGCGCCACCTCCGACCACCTCCTTTTCCCCTCGACCACCAGAGCCGACCACCACCCTCCTCTACTCGTCGCACCACCCTCTCCAGCGAACCCCGAGACTGTTCAGGCCTTCGCAGCCGCCGTCGCTGCCTCGCCGGCGTTCCAGCGCCGTCGAGCCCGCCGGGGTGACCCCTGGTGTCTCCCTGTAAGCACCCCTCATCTTTCCTTTTATGCAAAATCCCCCCCCCCCGCTGATCTTATTCCATATATCATGTTGCTAACTCGTTGCCGATGACTTTTGCCGGAATCCGACCGTGCCGTCTTTTTGACCCGATGCTCCAGCGAAGTATTCTGGTCCGTATTGCTCCGCTGTTCGTGTTTGGACTCGGCCCGTACCGTGCACCAGATCGCGCTGCAGATCGTGACCGTATCGCGTCCGTACCGCGCACCAGACCGCGCCGCAGATCGCGTCCGTATCGCGCACCAGACCGCGCCGCAGATCGCGCCTAGACCCAGTACCGTGTCGTGCCGTTTCACACGCCGTATCGCGACTTGTGCATCAGGCCGCCTGCATCTCGACCCTTGTTCTGAGGCAAGATTTCTTGCTACATGCTACCTTAAAACTACTTAAATGTTTTACTCACAAATTTGATATAATAACCAGTATTGCTACTTATCTCATTGGACGAAATATGTTGTACATCATAATACTGCTACTTAAATCGTATTTTGCCACCGTAACCCTAATAACAACCACCTGCTAATCATTTTACTATTTTAGAGGATAATAGCCGCACACTTATATCTTTATTTCCTGCTGTTGTTCCTTGTTCGTCATTATACCTGTTATCAGCATACATTTGATTGCATTACATATTGACCGATCTGGATACACCTGACATATGTACTGATACACCGGACATGACACCCTGTACATATCAACTCAACTTGTTGAAAACGTGACCTGACCTGTTACCTGATTTCATGCCTAATGCCGACAAACCTGACCATTCCTGCTGTCTATCCAGACAGACCTACTTTACATGATTTTGTGTTGGCATTAGTCCTTGACTATTGAATACCTGACCTGACATACATAACTTGGGGGTATGGGGAAATCAAAGGTGAAACCGACTTGTAACTCAACAGTTCGATACTTGTTCTGATCAGTCTTACAGGCTTGGCCAGCCCCGGAGTGGTGATGCTGACATCACTCGCCCATCTTGCTACCTATTACTGCTTAGCGGCACGTCTCGGATTCAGCCCCGAGGACCTTGACCGTGGTCCCGGGCACGCACGGGATACTATTGAGTTATATCGACGATTCATCAATTGATTTCAAAGACTATAGAGTAGAAGCCTGATAGGACAGTTTAGTCACCCTTGCACTTTACCCTGCTCTGTTATTGTACTGCTTTATTCATGTTCATATTTGCATTGCTTATTACCATGTTTATATTATATACTTGATGTCATGACGCGCTGACGTCTGGGTTTTGCATGGCCCAGATTCCGTACCACTGTCGACGATCGAGCAGGAGTACTTCAGCCAGTAGGCTGAACTGTGAGTTCCTTAGGGTTTAGTTTATTTATTTTCATTTCATTTCCAGATGAGAGCCCGCATTATGGGACGTACTGTTTATTTATTGTATTGGATCATTTGCTTCCGCATTCTTTATTTATTGATTCTTGTTATTATGGATTTGGACATGTATTAGATTAGTTTAATATTTTGTTCTTGATATCTCTACAACCGTAATGTGACTGTGGATGGATATTTCCTACCCACAGGTAGCATGGTTGGCTATGTCACGTGCCCAATCTTGCGTACTCTGGGAAGCGGGGCGTGACATGGTTCTTTTGGTATCAGAGCCATAGGATAGTCGGGTTGATTCTTTTGTAGTTGGGTATTGTACCCAATACACGAATCAGAATACCCGTGTTTAGGAAACATGTCCAGCCACATTGACCGTTTTACCATTCTTGAATCACATTCTTCCTGATTATGTCTTTTACGACGTGCAAACTTACTTTGCATGTCGACTCGGAAACCTGATTTCTTGTTATCCCTAGGACTTGGGCGACTTGGGTGGAGTTAAGTAATTGCGGCTATGATACCGCGTCATAGCTACAATGCAGTACTCTATTTAAGTATCTTGGAGTTCTAGCCTTGATCCACATTCAGAATCTATCATCATGCTAATGTTGGGTGTTTTGAGTTCAGGATTATGACAGGTAAGAAGTTGAAGACTTACCAGAGGCGTGTGAACGAAGCCGCCATGCTTGGAGTGATAAGAGGGATGCTGGAAATCAAAGAGACAGACTGAGCTGATCCAGCAATAGCAGATTCGTTTCAGGAAGGTTTGCAGTTCGTTCAGCAGTCTGTAAACAACGATGGAACTAGACCAGTCGAACGAGTAGGGAATGTAGCAGATTTCAGACTTTTGGGTCCGTCTACTTTCACTGGTCTGGAGGAGCCGTTGCCAGCCGAGCAGTGGCTAGTGACACGGAGAATTTGCTGAGTGCGGCACAGATTCCAGAGGACAAAGGAGTTGATGTAGTGCGCATTCAACTAGTGGATTACGCCCGAGAGTGGTGGCATGTGGAGGAGAACCGCTTGCCCCAGGCCAAGTAGTGGGCGGATTTCTCTTAGTGTTTACTGGAGAAGTCCTTCCGCGGACTGAGCGGAGGAAATGGAAGAGAAGTTCATCGGACTAAGGCAGAATGGAGCAACCGTGGACGTGCATGCAGCAGAATGGACGAGACTCAGTAGTCTTTCTGGACCTTTCGTGGCCAACAGTGTAGACAGCAGTTGCGGTAAGGAAGCAGTTCTGTCGGGCCAATCGAGTTTAGGGCTAGGCCGACAAACAGTGTTCTTGCAGCTATGGTAGTGGATAGAAATGAAGAGCCGGCAGTTGTCCGCGACTTTATGGATGTGTTTGAAGATATATCGGGCTTACCGCCGAAGCGAGACGTGGAGTTCGCGATCGACCTTAGTCCTGGTGCAGTGCCGTATCAAAATCTTATTATCCGATGGCACCGGTGGAATTGGAAGGAGTTAAGAAACAAGTTGGTGAATTACTCGAGAAGGGATGGATTCGAAGCAGCAACTCACCTTGGGGAGCTCCAGTTCTTTTAGTAAAGAAGAAGGATGGCACGAGAAGGATGTGCATTGATTATCGAGAATTGAACCGGGTGACTATTAAGAACAAGTACCCGATCCCTTGCATTGGAGAACTTTTTGAGCAGCTTAGTGGTGCGAGGGTATTCTCGAAACTGGACTTGCGATCAGGATATCATCAGGTCCGAGTGAAAGCAGAAGACATTTGCAAGATGGCGTTTCGAACTCGATATGGGCATTTCGAGTATCTAGTGATGCCCTTCGGAGTGACTAATGCGCCAGCAATATTTATGGATTTGATGAACAGGATCTTTTCACCGTTCTTGGACCAGTTTATCGTGGTATTCATTGACGATATTCTGGTGTACTCGAAGAGTCCGGAGGAGCATGTTGAGCATTTAAGGATCGCATTGCAGACGCTGAGACAAGAGAAGTTATTCGCGAAGATGAGTAAGTGTGAATTCTAGCTGGAAGAAGTGAAGTTTCTGGGGCATGTTGTGTCGGGCAATGGAATCGCCGTCGATCCCGAAAGGATTGCAGCAGTTCGAGATTGGCCTATTCCAAGGAATGTAGCTGAGATAAGAAGTTTCCTTGGTTTGGCCGGATACTACAGGAGATTTGTGGAGAACTTCGCTCGTTTGGCAGAGCCATTAACCAAGCTTAAGCGTAAGGAAGTACCGTTTGTTTGGACGGATGGATGTACATTGGCCTTCGAGACGTTGAAACAGAAGTTGATAACCGCCCCGATCTTGACCATACCGGATAATTCAGGAGGACTAGTGATACACAGCGACGCATCCGTAAAAAGGATTGGGATGTGTTTTGATGCAGAATGGGAAAGTCGTCGCTTACGCATCGAGACAACTGAAGACTCATGAGAAGAACTATCCGACTCATGACTTAGAGCTTGCAGCCGTGATCTTCGCCCTGAAGATTTGGAGACACTACCTTTTGGGCGAGAGAGTTGAAGTCTTTACAGATCACAAGAGTTTAAAGTATGTGTTCACCCAGAAGGAGTTGAACATGAGGCAACGCAGATGGTTGGAGCTGATGGCTGACTATGACCTTGATCTTAAGTACCATCCGGGAAAAGTCAACGTCGTGCCGGATGCGCTGAGTCGGTTACCAGCAATTCAGGTATTGACTGCACAGAGGGAGATCATCGCGGATTTTCGGAGATTCGACTTGGAGGTTGTGCTACCACGTGCTGTGGGACAGTTGATGCAATTGCAAGTACAGTCGTCCTTAGTTGAGAAGACTAAAGCGGCACAATCGCAGGATCCTAGACTGCAAAAGTTCCGAGAGCAGTTTGAAGCCGGACTACGGACTGATTTACTGATCCACGAAGACGGTTCGTTGAGATATGGTAGCCGTGTGTGTGTGCCAAAAGGAGTTGTGCATGAAGAGCTTATGAAGGAGGCACACAGTTCAGCCTACTCTGTACATCCAGGAGGGACAAAGACGTACCGAGATATTCGACAGCACTTCTGGTGGGAAGGTATGAAACGGGAAATTGCTCGCTTCGTGGCTAAGTGTTTGGTGTGTCAGCAAGTCAAGGCTGAACACCAAAGGGTTGCTGGTTTGTTGCATCCACTTCCGATTCCTCAGTGGAAGTGGGAATATATAACCATGGATTTCGTGACAGCTTTACCGCGGAGTCCAAAGGGCAACAATGCCGTATGGGTGATTGTCGATCGTTTGACCAAGGCAGCTCACTTTATTCCTTTTCGGGTTGGTCAATCGACAGAGACTTTGGCAGAGCGGTACATGCAGGAGATTGTCAGGTTGCATGGAGTACCGGTAAGCATCGTGTCCGACCGGGACACTCGGTTCTTGTCGCACTTTTGGAGGAGTTTACAAGAAAGTTTGGGGACTCGATTGAAGTTCAGCACAGCCTATCATCCTCAGACTGATGGACAATCGGAGAGAACGATCCAGACCCTTGAAGATATGTTGAGGGCTTGCATGTTGGACTTCAAAGGTTCATGGGAGGATCATCTACACCTGGTGGAGTTTTCGTACAACAATAGCTTCCAAGCAACTATTCAGATGGCTCCGTTTGAAGCACTGTATGGTCGTAAGTGCTGTTCACCTGTTTGTTGGGATGATGTTGGTGAACGAAGGTTACTAGGACCAGATTTGGTGGTACAGACAGTCGAGAAGGTGAATACAATCAGAAAGCATATGAAGGCAGCTCAAGACAGACAGAAAAGTTGGGCCGACACGTCAAGAAGACCTCTAGAGTTCGCCGTGGGTGATTTGGTATTCCTGAAGATATCACCGACTAGAGGGGTAATTCGCTTCGGAAGTCGGGGAAAGCTTAGTCCCCGATTCGTCGGACCCTTCGAGATATTGGAGCGTGTTGGAGAGGTAGCGTACCGGTTGGCGTTACCACAGTCATTGGCAGGAGTGCATGATGTATTCCATGTGTCTCAACTACGGAGGTATGTTCGTGATGAGACTCATGTCTTGGATCTTTCGGAGTTGACTGTACGGGAGGACCTAACCTTTGAGGAGCGACCAGTTGAAATCAAGGATCGAAGAGAAAATGTTCTTAAGAACAAGGTTATCCCTCTTGTGCTAGTTTCTTGGGGTAATCGATCGCATAGAGAATCAACTTGGGAGCGAGAAGACGAGATCCGGCAGAAATTCCCTCACCTTTTCCAGTAGTTAGCTATCTTGTATTCTTGGAATTTCGAGGACGAAATTCTTTTGTAGTTGGGTATGATGTAATACCCGAGCCCAATAATACTATTCATATTACTAGTTGAGGGTTATATATTGCTCATTTCCAATTACCCTGATGGTTTGGTGCTTTTTGCAAAATTTTAACCGGTTAAGTCATTTTGGCACATAACAAATTTTAACTCCTAAAATGAAATTAAAAATGTCCATGTTGGCCTACTCGTCGCCACTAGTCGCGTGGTAGCGTCCGCCCGTCGAGATTCCGTCCCGTTCGGCTAAACGGGCAAGTTTGGACGACTACGCACGCGTACAAGTGTACGACTTGGGGGCATGCATTTTTATCATTAAACACCTCTTTTCAAAATTTGGAACCCGCTTAAAATCCTATAATTTGAATTTGGAGCATTTGGGCGCAACCCGGGCGCGATTTGGAAATGTTTCATTTAGCGCCGAAATTGCCCATTTAATTAATTAATATAAACTATATAATATATTCTCAACCAAAAATTTTACACGAATCTTACTGTTTTCTAAAATCCCTTTCAAATCTTTTGAATTGCCCTAGCCAATCACGAGGGGATTAATCCCTCGTGGGCCCCCCTTTTTCCCTCTCTCTCTCTCCGCCTCTCTCTGTCTCTCTCTTCATTCTCTTTCTCTCTCTCACTCTAAATCTTTCTCTCTCTCTCCAATCTCTCTCTCTCTTCCCTATATAATTCCATCCATGCAGCCGCCTCCCCTCTCCCTCTCGACCACGAGAAAACCCACGAGAACCCTAACCCTAGCCCTCGTGCTCGCACCGCCGACCTCCCCGCGTCCTCGCCGTCGCCACCATCGCCTCCCCGGCCTTACCGCACCCTCTTCCTCCTTCCGCCGCTCTCTTCCGCGCCTGCACCCAACCCCGACGAAGCCACCAACCACCGCAGGTCTCGTCGTCGACGCTGCCTCCAGCCACCGACGACGCCTGCGGCTCCCTCTCTTCCTCCTCGTCCCTACCTCGTCGTCGCCTTCCTCCTCCCCTCGCCGGACCACCACCAGACCCGAGCCCAGCCCTACCACCCTCTGCAGTTCGCCGGAAAACTCGCCGTCGACCCTCGTCGACGTCACCCGCGCCACCTCCGACCACCTCCTTTTCCCCTCGACCACCAGAGCCGACCACCACCCTCCTCTACTCGTCGCACCACCCTCTCCAGCGAACCCCGAGGCTGTTCAGGCCTTCGCAGCCGCCGTCGCTGCCTCGCCGGCGTTCCAGTGCCGTCGAGCCCGCCGGGGTGACCCCTGGTGTCTCCCTGTAAGCACCCCTCATCTTTCCTTTTTTGCAAAATCCCCCCCGCTGATCTTATTCCATATATCATGTTGCTAACTCGTTGCCGATGACTTTTGCTGGAATCCGACCGTGCCGTCTTTTGGACCCGATGCTCCAGCGAAGTATTCTGGTCCGTATTGCTCCGCTGTTCGTGTTTGGACTCGGCCCGTACCGTGCACCAGATCGCGCTGCAGATCCTGACCGTATCGCGTCCGTACCGCGCACCAGACCGCGCCGCAGATCGCGTCCGTATCGTGCACCAGACCGCGCCGCAGATCGCGTCCGTACCGCTAAGCAGATTGCGCCTAGACCCAGTACCGTGTCGTGCCGTTTCACACGCCGTATCGCGACTTGTGCATCAGGCCGCCTGCATCTCGACCCTTGTTCTGATGCAAGATTTCTTGCTACATGCTACCTTAAAACTACTTAAATGTTTGACTCACAAATTTGATATAATAACCAGTATTGCTACTTATCTCATTGGACGAAATATGTTGTACATCATAATACTGCTACTTAAATCGTATTTTGCCACCGTAACCCTAATAACAACCACCTGCTAATCATTTTACTATTTTAGAGGATAATAGCCGCACACTTATATCTTTATTTCCTGCTGTTGTTCCTTGTTCGTCATTATACCTGTTATCAGCATACATTTGATTGCATTACATATTGACCGATCTGGATACACCTGACACATGTACTGATACACCGGACATGACACCCTGTACATATCAACTCAACTTGTTGAAAACGTGACCTGACCTGTTACCTGATTTCATGCCTAATGCCGACAAACCTGACCATTCCTGCTGTCTATCCAGACAGACCTACTTTACATGATTTTGTGTTGGCATTAGTCCTTGACTATTGAATACCTGACCTGACATACATAACTTGGGGGTATGGGGAAATCAAAGGTGAAACCGACTTGTAACTCAACAGTTCGATACTTGTTCTGATCAGTCTTACGGGCTTGGCCAGCCCCGGAGTGGTGATGCTGACATCACTCGGCCATCTTGCTACCTATTACTGCTTAGCGGCACGTCTCGGATTCAGCCCCGAGGACCTTGACCGTGGTCCCGGGCACGCACGGGATACTATTGAGTTACATCGACGATTCATCAATTGATTTCAAAGACTATAGAGTAGAAGCCTGATAGGACAGTTTAGTCACCCTTGCACTTTACCCTGCTCTGTTATTGTACTGCTTTATTCATGTTCATATTTGCATTGCTTATTACCATGTTTATATTATATACTTGATGTCATGACGCGCTGACGTCTGGGTTTTGCATGGCCCAGATTCCGTACCACTGTCGACGATCGAGCAGGAGTACTTCAGCCAGCAGGCTGAACTGTGAGTTCCTTAGGGTTTAGTTTATTTATTTTCATTTCATTTCCAGATGAGAGCCCGCATTATGGGACGTACTGTTTATTTATTGTATTGGATCATTTGCTTCCGCATTCTTTATTTATTGATTCTTGTTATTATGGATTTGGACATGTATTAGATTAGTTTAATATTTTGTTCTTGATATCTCTACAACCGTAATGTGACTGTGGATGGATATTTCCTACCCACAGGTAGCATGGTTGGCTATGTCACGTGCCCAATCTTGCGTACTCTGGGAAGCGAGGCGTGACAGGTGCTCATTGGGTTATGAGTTACACTGGACGGACTCGATGGGTACTGTTGGTTAGTATTATACCTATCGTCAGTTAGCAGTTCCCGGGTGACATGAGTACAGATTAGTCCGTTGACTTGACATCATTATTCGTCTTGAGTGTGTTCCCACTGCACTTAGATTACTACCCTACCACGGATCAAATGAGTCGTGCAAACAGTTAGTGGTTGGGTGTAGCCCCGAAGCACTTAGAGGTAGTGGTGGATAGAAAGGATTCGTTTCTCCCGGTATTGGGAGTTGATATCGCGCTGTGTTCGGATAGCCAATACACAAAGTCCCTGGCCAGGGCAAGTGAGATTTACTGGTAGGTACATCAGTAGTTTCTCAAGGTGTATTGGGCTCTACACCGACACGACTTATTGCGTTATTAGGGGTCTGACGTTTACCACCCCTAGGCCCGATATGCAATACTCTTAGACGAACAGACCGGAATATACGGAGATTGTCACGGATAGGCTCAGTAGGGGTTCAGATGAGTTCGCTCGTCGACCTTCTTTTAAACAGATTCCTATGTAGCCGTTATGTACAGCTAGTGCCGTTGACGGACTTGTGGTTAAATCCACTACCAGCGTACTGTCGAGTCTTTAGAGTCCACACAGAGGGTTTCCCTGGTTCAGGAGAAACGATGTAGAGGCCGTATGGTTTTATGTCCAGGGTTCCGATCATATATGTGTACTGGCTACACGGATGTTGTTCGGACGGATAATACTAGGGGGTTTTGGTTTAAGCCAGATTCTAGTATTATATTATTGGATTATTATTATCTTATAGCATTCGTATTTTCACAGTACAAATACAGGTATGTATATACGATGAGGGCATTCTTGTAATTTTACAAGAGATACTTCTAGAAGGGAACACCTCATTATTGGATTTATCTATTTTGGAAAATAGATTAATGAGGTGGAAAATGGAGATATTTGTGGTATGGTGAAGCATGGCTTATTGATTTGTTTATTGGTTTGGACTTACTATTGAAGCATGGTTAATATTTTCTATTGGAAATAATCCATGCTTCATGTGAGAAAAACAATGAGCCATTCTTCACAAGACACAAGACTTGGCTCATTTGCATTTTCTTTTCTCTCTCCATTTTTCCTTCTCCTTCTTCCTCAAGACCCTAAACCTTACATGTGTTGTGAAACCTAGGGTCCTTTGAGATAAAACACTCCAATTAACTCTCTACATCTTCTAAGCTACCTAGTTTAGCGAACTAGGTACTTTAGTTACCTCGGTTTAGAGGTTGGAGCTTGAACCATAGACTCTCGGGTGGATCGTCTTCGACACGAGGAGGCCGGCGACCGAGCTAGATCCGCAACTTCGAGGAGCTAAAGGAAAGGAGAAAAAGACCCGAAGGACTAGATTAGATTCAAGGAGGTATAAACTCTATCAGAGTAGTTAAAACCTCTAAGTAGTTTAGCTAGTTAAGGTTTCCGAAAAGATCCTGTATGATATGTCGGTGTTGCAAGTATAAAAAACCGTTTTTTGTCAATTCTGTTAGTTATGTTTATGCCCTAGAGGCCATTACTGTACATGTGATGTATATTGTAGTGGATGCTTGGACATATATAGGGAGGACTTTTTTGCTCGACATGATAGTATGCTATCTGGTTGCTCTTTATCTTAACATGTACACTTATTGTCTCTCTATTACATGTTGATAAAGCCCTTATGATGAGTACTTGACTACCAGGATTATGATGCAGATCATACTAATGGGGACAAGGTAGTCGGTAAGTACATCCTTCAATTGTTCCCAGTCGTCGGAGTATCGAGACGGGGCATCGATATTCCAAAGTAGACTAGCGTATACGCTTCTCGACCCATGTGATGGGCGATGGATGATCTCATATCCATTGGTGTTTGACATCAGAGATGGTATACGGGTGCTTGGTGGAGACTAGGTACACTGAACGGACTCACCGAGAACCCCTAGATGGTATTATACCTATCGTCAGATAGCAGTTCTCTGGTGACACTGGTACAGGTTAGTCTGTCGACCCGAGATCGTCATAGAGTCTTGTGTGATTCCCACTGTGCTTTGATTTCCATCTTACCACATTCAAGAGATCGTGCAAAACGGTGGTTTTTGGGTACAGTCCCGAGTCACATGGAGGCAATGAGCGATAGGAGGGGATTTCGTCTCTCCCGGTATTGGGGGTTGATGTTGCGCTATGCTCGATTAGCCATAGCAGGAAATCCCTGACCAGGGTTGCTGAGATCTACTGGTAAGTGTTATCAGTAGTTTCTCAAACCGTTATGAGCCTCACATCGGCATGACTTATCAGGCTATTGGGGTCTGACGTTATATCACCCCCAGGCTGTGATATGCGACATATCTGACGAAGAGACCGGATTGTACGGTAGTGTTACTGATTAGATTCGCAGGAGTATGAGCAGGCTTTCTTGTTGATCTTCTGATCGCTCAATACCCGGGTGGCCGTTACGTTTAGCAAACCGCTTGTGGCTTGTGGGTGTTTGATATGATCATCATCTACTGCCGGCGTATTGACGAGTTTTTAGAGTCCTACACAGAGGTTTCCTGGTTCATGCGAAATGAAGTAGGAGCACATATGTGATATGTGTGGGACCAAGATTAATGCGCGTATGTGATACCGCATTCTATTCTCGCGATATGTGATATCAGTTGGTTATATGTGATATAGCCGGGTTATCGGATCAAGTGTTGATTCGATAAGTTGTTACATTTGATATTAGTCGGTTGTATGTGATATAGCCGGATTATTAAATCAAGAGTTGATTTGATAATTTAATGTATAATTATATATTTGATATATTAACTTACATTAACTAATATTTGCTCACTAAACATTTCTTTTTCTCACTTGTATGCATATAGTATATATGTGATATATATTAATGTACATTATTTTGTGTCATGCTTGATGCCACATGCTTCTTGGGTGTATGAGAATTACACTATACTTAAGATAGTATTAAGGTTTTTATTTATTTTAGTAATTCACAAATTGGTGGAAATTTGTCATGGCTAGAAGCTTGGAGAAGCTTGTTGTGTCCATTGACTTAGTCCACTAATTTGTTTTACTTAAGATATTTATTAACCTAACCATTATCCTTAGCCATAGTTTAGTCTCTACATGAGTTAGTGTATGACACTAACTCACCCATGGTTTCTATTCTCACCTCATGAGTTTTCATTATCATCTCCACTTCATCTTCTTCTTCCTCATGAGAAAGCTTTCTAGCTTTTCTCAAGGTGATGACATATTGTGAGAAAAATAAATCTAAAGTGAGAAAAATTCCTACTTCATCATCCTCTACTATATTAGCCATTTATTTTAGGGTGTTTGCTTCACTAATCTACCATTGGTGAAGAGCTAGCATGAGCTTGAGTCTCCTCGACGTAGATCATCTTCGGCCTCGAAGATTTCAAGCAAGCTTGTTCATTTCTTCATGTGAACCCTTACTAGAGTTCGGGTGTTCACTACTTGGAGCGAAGGGACTACTACACGGAGCTTTAGAAGTGAAGGACCAATCTACAAAGGTTGTATTTCTCATTCACTTAGATGTAAAGTTGTTTACATTGTTGTTTCGTCTAAATCTCTAGTTAAGATTCTAGGATTAGGGTTCTTTAGTACAATAATTTTTTAAAATTGGTATGGACGGTGCCTCTCGAAACCTTGCTGTCGTGCTAGGCAACCCTGCAGTGGTATCAGAGCCAAGCTAGAGAATTAGACGATGTTTGTAGAATTACGAAACCGAAACAACTCCGAAACACCTGATATAAAAATCTAGTTTCTGTCGAATTTTTTAAAGTGTCAAATTTTTTTAAGCAACTGCAGAATATTATATGAGATGTAACATGAACACAGTAGAAATTTGAACACTCCCCACCCGTTTTTGGCCGGCCACAAGGCTTGAAAATCCGAGCTCACCGGTTCCTCTGGGGCATTTGGGCTTCAAATTTTTTCTGTGTTCCGGTCTCTGGGTTTTGGTATTTCAGGTGTTGCTTATTTTTGCTAAAATTGCATGTGATGTTATCTTTGTACAAAGGTAATTCGGAGTGTTTCGTAATCGTAATTCTAACATATATTCGGGTTATTCAGACGACGTTAAAAAGTTCGAACGGATATCAATAACTCATTTCTTCCCTCGCTGGAAATTTTCCAAGAGTTGGATTTTTTCCAAGTTTAAAATCTTCAGAAAATCATGCAAGCGATTCTGTGGACCCTCTAGAAGAACGATACCCAAACTCGACTTTTTGGATCGCGGAACCGCGGTCATGCCCTAGGATTTGCGTCAGTTCTGAGGCGACATGAGTGGGGCATGGGTTGGCCCTTCTACGGATGGTTCATAGATGTTGTGGCATGTTCTGGGTACTTTTTAAACTCCGCTCAAGTGTTGAGCTTTTTGGGAAATTTTGGATGTTTGTTGATTCGATCGAAAAGTTTAACATCGTCTAGCTATCTGTGATTGTGATACAATATTTGGAATCCACAATAATTAGTTATGTGATAACTAGTTTGAATTTTATAAATCTAGCAATTTAGTCTCATTTGATCGGTTGCCACGGGATTTTTATGTGGATCAAAAGTCCATCGCAATCACGTAGCGTACGTGGATACTCGCCGGGTAACCTTACTAGATAGCCACGCCATATAGCCCCGACCAAGTGACTGTAGGAGAACCCTGTCGCTAAAAGCATCCGTTCGGGTGCTCGCGGCCGCGGTGTTCCGCCTTAGTGCACTTCGTCGACGGCATCAGGGGTGCGGCCGTTTACTAAAGTTTCCGACGAGCATTCGATCAGGTTATCAGGAATCTTGTTGAATTACCCGACAGGTTATTGGAAAGTGTTTTCAATATCGACACTAAAATGCGGGGTTTATAATTGTTAGGCATGTGATGTCTAAGGAATTCATTTGGTTGGGCATGAAATCCAAAGTATGTGATACATTGGGTTTATGATGTCTAAGGTAGTTGCGGATTCCCATTGTTGTAGTTTTTCACTTTCTTTTCTGCGACCGTAAGTGTAATATGTGGTGTATCGTCGGTTTCGTTGCTATATGTCAACGACAATTGGGATACACATATTTACTTACGTTGATGATATGTGATGTTATGTGTTGCTGTGATATGTTATATTGGATCGTCGTGTTTTGAATAGCCGGGTTTTTTTTATGTGAGATGAGAGATTTTCATTTTCATTCATGTAAAATCTTGTATGTAATATTCTTTTATTGGGGAACTTCCAGGTTGGGATGATGTCACCATTGATGTATATTATTTACTTTTCCGCATTAGGATAGACCCAAGGAGGGGAGCACAAGTAACCGGGTTCTAGGGTCCAGTGGGAGACCATCTCGAGGAGTCGAGACCGGGTGTCCTAACTCTAGAATTGGGAGGGTTGCTTGCCACTCTCGTAGGGGTCTAGGGATGTGGGTTTGGCTATTCATCGCGACCGTGGAATCCGCGTTTTTTATTGGCTTAATTAAAACACGGAATTCCCAGTATATCCAATATTTAATATGTGTTCTTCTGCTGCTGATATTATGTGATGTGATCACTTGATATTCTAAGATGAATGCCTATATTATATATATGATATATAATAACTATTGCTGCTTTCGTTTCTTATGTGATGCTTAGGAAGCATAATTGATAGGACTTCATTAATGAGATTAATGAAAGAAAAAGAAACCTAAAGATGTTGTAGAAACTTGTTTTAAAACTGGTAGCTCTAGTTCTTGCTTTGCATAGCGGTATTCCTTGTAGAATATCCAGCACCTTATTCGATAAGGAAAGAGCCGAGATCCCTTCACCGGGAGTGACCTCTTTAGCGAAACTGGCAGATACTATAACCCACTCGGTTTGTCTTTTGATTGCTTCTATAGTTTTTGTTTTGCATAGTGGTATTTGTGAAATATCCTGCACCTCATTCGATGAGGAAAGAGCCGAGATCCCTTCACCGGTAGTGACCTCTTTAGCAAAGCTAGCAAAAGCCTAAAAAACACTCCTTTTCAAAATCACTCGATTCTACAACGATATCAAGTTCATTACGCAAAGGGTTTTCTTAAAAACCTGCCATAGCCTTCCATCATTTCAGATAAGTACTACTTAGTATTCGTGCTACATTTGTTGACTATGTTAAGGCGTAGTGTGTGGTAGCTGATTAGTGCTTATCTGCTTAAGCATATGATGCTATTGGATTAGGGTAGTTATACGACTTTGTTGACTATGTTAAGGGTCGTGCGGGTGGGTTTAATTCAATCAGGAAATGACAGGTTGAACTTGGCTAGCGCTTATGATTTGTTGACCTTGTTAAGGTTATAAGTTGCTAGGGGAAAAATATTATCGGGAATTTCAAGTGTTGAAATTTGTAATGAGATTGCATACCTTCTATGAGATAGTTGGATCCCGATACCCACTGCGAGTAAGAGTTACTCTTGGGAGAGTTTTACACATTACAATTAGCCGATCAAGTAGGTGTCTAGAAAGGTGTTAACGGGATAACACCCGTGGGAAAATGAGGTTTATTTTAATAAGGTCCGTGCGAAAGCGGGGAACCTCCCTCAAAGTACCGACACTGGCCTGGCCAAAAGATTGGCGAACTTGTAGGGTGTAATTAATCCCGGCTAGTCTTACCTTTTAGGGTTTGAAGGAAGATTTGATAAAAACAGTGGAAGCCATCCTGATTAGAAAAAATAATAACCAATTCGATCTTGCAAGAGCGCACGCAGAGTGTTTTCTTCTCTCTCTCTCTCCTGGTAGCGACCATGTCACGGCTTAATCAAGATAATACTATGGATGGATTGACCGAACGTGCTTATTACGCGGCATTGGGTAGTACAAACTTGCCTGATTTACCTACTATCGGTTTAGGATGCAATTCATTTCTAATTTTCCAGTCCTGAAGATCCATCCGAGTATGGAGGTTGTCTTTCGATTTTCCGTCTTTAAAAAAAAGCAAGTTGAGTATGTGCTCGGATACTCCCTTCTCTATGTGCATGGCGTCCAAACAATGATGCACTAAATTTGTTGACCAGTATGGAAGCTCGAAGAAAATTCTTAACTTATTCCAGAATGGTGGTTTGAACTGTTTTGTCGGATTTATCCCAAAGGTCACATTATTGTAACCATCCTACTGAGCAGTCACGTCCTCTCCGGACAATGGGGCTGGAGGTCCAAGAAGCACCTGATGAACATCAAAGTGAACATCGTCTAACCTGTAGGGATGGTCTAGAGGCAGGAAACGTCGATGGCCGCAATAACAAACCTTCGTGCTAAAATTCAAGAATTTCGATGTTGTATGTTGATGGCAATAAGGACATACTTTGTGACCATGTACGGACCAACCTGATAGCATTCCATACGCAGGAAAGTCATTAATTGTCCACATTAAATCCGCACGCAGTATGAAGGTTGTATTTGTGTTTGCATCGTAAGTCTCTACACCATCAATGAATAAAGATTTTAACTCATCGATCAGAGGTCGGAGATAGACATCGATATTGTTTCCCGGTGAGTTTGGTCCGTCGATAAGAAGAGGCATCATAAAGTATGATTGATCCATAAGCAACCAAGGCGACAAATTATAAACTATCATTACAATAGGCCATGTGCTGTGGCTTCCAGCCATATAGTTGAATGGGCAGAAGCCATCACTAGCGAGTCCGAGCCTGACATTGCGAGGATCGCTACTGCATATTTTGTGTCTTCTATCGAAATCCTTCGATGCCGGTGAATCTCTTGGATGACTCATTTTTCCATCTTCATTTGGAGGAGCACGGTGATGCCAAATCATTGCCTCGGCTGTTTTCTTGCACCTGAATAGCCTCTGCAGCCTCTGTGTTATGGAAACGTATCGTGCTATCTTGACAGGTATATCGGGCTTCTTATTAGAATCTTTCGGCTTATACCTGGTATCTCCGCATGTTGGTCACTCTTTCAAATCTGAATTCTTTTTTCGGTACAACACGCAATTTTTGGGACATGCTTGAATCTTCTCACACTTCAGACCCAAATCAGACATCATCTTTTGGGCTCCGTACCAGCTGTCGGACACATTATTTCCCGGGAGTATAGAATCTTTCAAGAACTTCAAAAGTATTATAAATGACTTGTTGCTCCATCCATTTAGACACTTAATCTGGAAAATTTGGACGAACCTTGAGAGGGTGGAATATTTTGCATTCTCATAAATTGGTTTTCTAGCATCATTCATGAACTTTTCATACTTATCCACACGGGGTCCTTGACCGGAAGGAATATTGTCTTCGGTACGAATAGATTCACCTAGGGCACTGTTCAGTCGAAAATATCGCACTTTTGATATAACATTTTCCTTATTTTTCTTAAATATCTAAAGGTGTTTTTTATAAATATGACACATATTTGGGTTTATCTGTAAACATACTATTTATCATATGTTTATATATTATAATTAACATTATGAATGAAAATGTATGCATACAATATTTATATAATATTGTGATAATTTAAATATGCATATCATATCAAATATCCTTAATCAATATTCTTAAAATATAATATCATATCAAATTGGTTAGGATAATATCTCAAAAATACCAAATATTACTAACATTATTCATTGAGATATTGTGCAAGGTTTAGTTCAGGTCAGGAGATCGAGATGTTGAGATGTCGGGAATTAAAAATCTGCCGATAAAGTTAAATAAAATCGAAGAATCAATACTGGCAGAGACTCAGAAAAGATATGAAGATTTCAGACATCAAATAAATCTCCATGTGTCACAACAAAGCAGCTCCAGAATTCTGAAGCCAAGATTTCACCAACAAACCGCGCTTCCGCGGCCAAACCATGCAATATGCGGGGAATCCGCGGCCGATTCACCGAGTCAGGATTTAGGATTTTTAGTTGTGATTTGCAACAAAAAACCCTAATTCTGGGGATCTTTGGTTTCTGGTTTTGGGGCTATATAAAGGACCGATGGCTAAACTTAGAAATCATCAATCTTTTACATAAGCTAATCACCGTCAAAGAACAAGTGATCCAAGACAGGTCCAAGATTCGACGTGATAAAGCGATGTGAGATTCGACGGAACATCTACATCCGACAAGGCAGAGATCGAGAGCAACTTCTTCTTCCTCTTGTAATCTAAACTTGAAGTTTGTACTTGTGAAGTTGATTAATAAAGGTAGATCTTAGTTTAATTAATTAGTAGTTTAATTATTTAGTTACATTATGAATTCCATCTCTATCCGTTCTTCTATCTCCATCACGCGTGAGTAATTCTCCGTTTGATAGGGTTCGTAGGATTATGGTAGATCAATGGATGAGAAAATATTTTAACTTCTTTTACGTCTTATGAAGTTTATAAATTTTAGTAAAAGAATCGTTAACATCCTTATCATTGCTAGTCTCGACCGCGATTTGAGATTGGATTAACAATTGTTTTGTTAAGGGCTAGACATGAATAGAGATCAATGAAAGGACAAGGGTCAATAGTGTGGAAACCCTAGTTTCTTCCAAGAACCTTAATTCTCATTCATCACTATCAATCTAGTTTTAAATCTATTAAAAGGTAAAAGGAGTCATCTTTATTAGTCATCCAAGATTACTAAATCCTAACGAACCTACAAGCCCTCTTCTGATATAAAATCTTCATCCGTCAATAAACTAGATCTATATTCTACATCCGTGTTTAACGTAGATCTAGATTCTATAACTATTCTTCACTATTATCTATTCTTCTTCCTCTTCCTAATCAACATGTCTAAAGAAAGATTAAAAGATTCCATATATCCCTGAGGACGACCCGTACTCATCTCGGTCTAGCTACGCGCGACACCGTTATTGATTGCGGTTATTTCTATAAATACTTCTTTAAAACAGATCAATCAAATGGCGCCGTTGCCAGGGATACGTGCGTAATTTTTTTCCTGCTATTCGTGTTGAATTCTTATTCGATCTATATCATAAAAATAAAACAAAACCACATCTTGCATATTTAACGATTAGTGTGCGATTTTTGCGAGGGAATCTGGAGTCACTTTAGCTAGGAGATAAAAATTCAGTGACATTCATCAAGACCCAGAGGAGCAAAGGAAGCCACAGTAAACAAATTAAACAAAGAACCCCCTAAAGCGCAGCGGAACCGCGGCTATTATGTGCAAACGGTGGCGGAACCGCGGCGGTCTTGGGAAGTTGTGCCCTCAAACTTTTCTGGTATCTTTTCTATCTCTTTCTCTCTCCTTTAAAAAATCCAATAATATATTTTCTACAGGATTCTTTGTAAAATATCGCCGCTCAAAAATCTTTTTGTGTGTTTTGTTTTGCGGGTTGTTTTTGTATATTTTAATACGGACTTTAAGGGGCAAGACCATAATTCAGATTAGGTGGGGATTTCATCACTCTTCCTAGGCCCCACAAATCACAAAACGAGTATCCGCATAATCCTATATTAATTAAAAAATATCTAGATCAAGACCCTAAGGACCGTCGCGCTCAAATAGGACAGAGGAAAGTCGTGAGTAATCTATCGCTTATCCGCATTTCTTTTGTGGTGTCCTGGAAAGTGTGTCTAAGGCAAGTGGTTACTTAATTAGGCCCGCTATTTTCGGTGATTCATATAGCGGATACCTCCCACTTACCTAGCACTTACCTGGCCACAAGAGTTATAAAGAGGTGGTAGAGTATTGATCCTGCGGTTTGTCCTTTGGAAGTCTAGGAGTGGTCTAGTGCTTGACTTAGGTAACCTTAGTTCTAGGGTTTGCTTGTGCATTTTGTGATTTGTTGAGTCAATCCTCAATTCCCACTTTCAAAGCAAAATAATCCAAATAGAGTTTAAATCTTTTCACCATCCTCCCTCTTTTCACCTTCTTATAATGGGTAACCCAAATAAAAGAACTCTTGTCGAGTTTTGCTATCCAGAAGCAGATATTTCTTGTTATCGTAATTGCTTCGGTATACCATCCGACTCTACCATGTCTTTAAGAGATCGGATAGAGCAAGCGAAAAGAAACAGTTGGCCACCTCACTCCAGGTCCTATCAACCGCATCAAAATTCTACATCTTCTTTTGTTGATACTCCATCTAAAGCGTGTGAGGGAA
Organism: Agapanthus africanus; assembly: GCA_030015575.1. Lineage (NCBI taxonomy): Eukaryota > Viridiplantae > Streptophyta > Magnoliopsida > Asparagales > Amaryllidaceae > Agapanthus > Agapanthus africanus. The sequence continues at coordinate 325,686,637 of JASDDO010000004.1, forward strand.
CTCCTAAACGCATGTCCATCGCTGAGTATATAGTAAGGACTAACGGCCAAAGTTTCAATCCGGTCAAACCGTTAGGACAACAAACACCACCACTTTCTAAAGAAGATTTTACTACTCGGTTTGTGGCGTATATGACATCTGTTGACAGTCGCCAACCAACCAACCAATATCAATATTCTTCTTATCACAATGTTGATCCTACTCTTGCCCAATTTTCACAACCATTCGATTCCTATCAATCCTACCCGATTTTTACACCTTCTCTAGACATTCCTTTTAATCAGTCATTTGGGAGTTTTACTTATCCACAAGAATTTCGATCTTATGCTGAAACTCCTTACCGACCCATGTCTAGTCTTGAACGGACTGCGGAAGAATATGTGGTAGCGTCACGCCGTGCCAGAGAAGAATTGAATGAGTGCATGACCGTCCTCAATAAACAAAATGAACGAGCAACTAGTTTCAAACCAGCTCAAAATTTTCCAACGTATGATACGACCATAAGACAAATTGAGAATTTGGGTAGTGAGAGAGAGAAGTACACCCTTCCAAATCAAACCTCCCCATCTCAAATTGAAATCCACAACTTCAGTTTCACAAATCTATCGAGTACACCAAATGATTCACCAATTGAAGATAGAATGTCTGATGAGTTGTGTAACTTTGTAGTGTTTGATTTACCTGATTGTGAGCAGTCCATTTCAAGTGAAGCCATACCCAATCCTTGTGATCTCTACACCTCCACTCTAGAACCACAATTGATTGAAAACCATGCTTTTGATGAGGTATCTGAGACTTTTAACCTTCACTTGATTGAGGATATTGACGTTGGGCATATATTGGATGATGAACCCGAAATTTTGGATGAGTTTGTCCCACCAATTCATCAGGTCCTTTCACTCCCGTGTGGTCATCATCTCGAGCCTTTTAGTATTCTTCCCGAACCCCACATACGTCTTGAAATTGATGATAAATGTATGACCGAAAAGCAGAACGAAATTCAGCCTTCATTTACCATATCTGGTTCAGCAATACTCGACACACCAATTTGTTTACCCATTTCATCTTCCACTTTCTCTGATTCTTCTTCTAATCTTCCTTTAATGATAGCGAGTGTTGATGAATCACAATCCGATATTTCGAGTTCGATAATTTTAGAAAGACAACTTGATTTAGACTCTTTTGAGAATGAGTTAGATGAGCTTTACGAGTCTCCTACCTCCATATTTTTTGATAAATCAAGTGTGTTGAATTCTGGCGCGACACTTATTGAGATTGAAACGTTTAATCGGACCATCGATGAAAGTTTCGAAGATATTTTCGCCGACGAACTTGCATTCCTAAACGACACGGATTTTGTGATTAATCAACCTCCACCTGAAGAAGTCGAACCACCACTATTTCTTCTTATCCCATATGAGAATATGACCATTCTTTCCATTCCTAATCATCTATATTCTCGTTTCTGTTCACCATTATTGTTCGTCTCTATCAACCAAGACGTAAACCATACCGCCTCCTATCTCCCCACTTATTCAAATCTCTGATTTCCCACCAACCAGTGCGTTACATCGATAAATTTTTTGAATGGTTGGTGTTGACTTTTAGTCTTTGTAAGGCTTTACTTTGGCCAATAACTTTAACCCCCCCAATAATTTTAAATGCTTAATACTATTTTACTCAAGTTTAGGGGGGGATATTTTGGCTCTTGAAAGAATTTTTTTATAAAATTGTGAGCCAAAAAATAAGTTTGTGGGAGAATTTTACTTGCACTATTTCATGTCCCCGTTACTAACTTTTCCTCCCAAGTCTACAGTTTTTTTTAAGCTTAACAGATGACATCAATGAGGACATTGCTGTAAACACGTTTGGGGGAGGTTTGGGCTTATTCACGCATTACTTTGTATTATACTATATATAAGCACAATTTTTTTTTGATAATGAAAGTTTAAAAGTGAAAATTTATATATGAATGATAGGAATAGTTTGAGAAAAGAAAGAAAGTTAGATGTTTTCTTAAATAAAACTAGTAATAAGTAGTTATGAGCCGTTGTCCCAAGGGTTAGTAAGATGAAGGAATTGCTAATATGAGGATAAAAATAAGTCTGAAAAATAGTCCCTATTCTTGAGGCCAAACATTTGAACGTTGATACCCTACTATACGCACTTACACACATCTTGAAACTTGGGATAGTAGAGAATACCTTGAAATGCTCTTGTCTAAAAGTCTTAGCATGAAGGAAAATAAAATAAAATATAAGTGGTGAAGAAAAAAATGAACAACGGTTTTGTAATTACTTAAGGCAGCATAAAAAAAATATAGCGAGGATGCTTTATCACCTAGTGCCTTAGACCAACTGGTTTAGAAGCCACTGCTAAGCCTTAGGTATTGCAAAACGAGGAATTATGCCTTAATACGCGAGCACATTTTGTAATCGGTTGGTTAGTACCTCAAGAAGTATTAACGGCTGCATGAAGAATGTGTGAGCAATTCCATCTAAAATATTCACCAGCTAAAAATTACTAAGGAAGATGGACAAGAGTATGATAACTTGAATTGAATTCCCTAAGTGTAAGGATGTCTTTTACACACACGTAGGGGTATATGATCAATATTTGGAGGAAAGATAGAGAGGAAAACTAAAAACGATGTTTTATTGATGGATGATGTGATTTCTAATATCTTTTCACGACCATTAAGATAGGGCTCATGACAACCGAAAAACTGGTGTAGTTGGAAACTCTTATTTTCAAGTTCTTTCTTTTATAGTTCTTATCTTTGTATGTAACTTTCACCATCTTTCATTTATTATAGGATTTTGTGGGTGTAATCTGCTGAAAACCCTCAGGAGACAATACTCCTCCTACTAAGGACACCTAGAGGTTTAACGGCTTGTTGCACGTGCTCAGTGCAATTGTGTTGCTTATGAAAGTGTGCTACTTAGGTTTTTCTTTTTCTCGCTCTCTTAAATAAATAGTTTGCTCGGGACGATCAAAGTTAAGTTTGGGGTATTTGTTCAGTCGAAAATATCGCACTTTTGATATAACATTTTCCTTACTTTTCTTAAATATCTAAAGGTGTTTATTATAAATATGACATATTTGGGTTTATCTGTAAAAATACTATTTATCATATGTTTATATATTATAATTAACATTATGAAGGAAAATGTATGCATATAATATTTATATAATATTATGATAATTTAAATATATATATCATATCAAATATCCTTAATCAATATTCTTAAAATATAATATCATATCAAATTGGTTAGGATAATATCTCAAAAATACCAAATATTACTAACATTATTCATTGAGATATTGTGCAAGGTTTAGTTCAGATCAGGAGATCGAGATGTTGAGATGTCGGGAATTAAAAATCTGCCGATAAAATTAAATAAAATCGAAGAATCAATACTGGTAGAGACTCAGAAAAGATATGAAGATTTTAGACATCAAATAAATCTCCATGTGTCACAACAAAGCAGCTCCAGAATTCTGAAGCCAAGATCTCATCAACAAACCGCGCTTCCGCGGCCAAACCATGCAATATGTGGCGGATCCGCGGCCGATTCACCGAGTCAGGATTTGGGATTTTTAGTTGTGATTTGCAACAACAAACCCTAATTCTAGGAATCTTTGGTTTCTGGATTTGGGGCTATATAAAGGACCGAGGGCTAAAGTTAGAAATCATCAATTTTTTACACAAGCTAATCACCGTCAAATAATAAGTGATCCAAGACAGGTCCAAGATTCGACGTGATAAAGCAACGTGAGATTCGACGGAACATCTACATCCGACAAGGCAGAGATCGAGAGTAACTTCTTCTTCCTCTTGTAATCTAAACTTGAAGTTTGTACTTGTGAAGTTGATTAATAAAGGTAGATCTTTAGTTTAATTAATTAGTAGTTTAATTATTTAGTTACATTATGAATTCCATCTCTATCCGTTCTTCTATCTCCATCATGCGCGAGTAATTCTCCGCTTGATAGGGTTCGTAGGATTAGGGTAGATCAATGGATGAGAAAATATTTTAACTTCTTTTACGTCTTATGAAGTTTATAAACTTTAGCAAAAAAATAATTAACATCCTTACATTGCTAGTCTCGACCGCGATTTGAGATCAGATTAACAATTGTTTTGTTAAGAGCTAGACATGAATAAAGATCAATGAAAGGACAAGGGTCAATAGTGTGGAAACCCTAGTTTCTTCCAAGAACCCTAATCCTCATTTATCACTATCAATCTAGTTTTAAATCTATCAAAAGATAAAATGAGTCATCTTTATTAGTCATCCAGGATTACTAAATCCTAACGAACCCTAGAAGCCCTCTTCTGATATAAAATCTACATCCGTCTTTAAATTAGATCTATATTCTACATCCGTGTTTAACGTAGATCTAGATTCTATAACTATTCTTCACTATTATCTATTCTTCTTCCTCTGACTAATCAACACGTCTAAAGAAAGATTAAAAGATTCCACATATCCCTGAGGACGACCCGTACTCATCTCGGTCTAGCTACACGCGACACCGTTATTGATTGCGGTTATTTATACATACACTTCTTTAAAACAGATCAATCAGGCAGCCTCTACCATATCCTCCATTTCTTCTCCTGGAAAGAAGTTACCGTCTTCTTCTTCTGCCGCATTACCGTCTTCTCCTTCTTCTTCTGCCGCATTACCGTCTTCTCCTTCTTCTTCTGCCGTATTACTGTCTTCTTATTCTTCCCCGTGATATAACCAAGTTGTATAAAATCTAGTAAAACCATGTTTAACAATATGAAGCTCTGCGAATTCTACCTTCTGCCACTACTTATTCCCACATCTATCGCACGGGCAGAGAATCTTCTCTAACACGATCTTATTATGTGCGCGTGCAAATTCAATGAAAGCAGCAACTCCTGCGACAAACTTAGGTTGCATACGTTGTTTCCAATCCACATACATCCAGTCCTTAACTCTGATGTACTTATGGGCCATGTTAGACTGTATAACATATAAATTGTAGGTTATGATGGCTATATTGAGAAATCTTAGAACATGATGGTTACTAAAAAAGGAGAAAATCCGTGTATGTTCTTTGTGTGTTGTTCATATCATAATATTGCATTTTATATTCCCCATTCTTATTCGTTTTTATAAATAAACAGGTGCTTTTGATGTATGTCTGCTACATATTACAGGTTACAGGTTCTTGGAGCGAAAACAGTGAAAAAGACAAAAGATGATACAAAAAGGGACTTTTGACAAACAAACAGAAGACTCTTGATCAAGTCTACATCAAAGATAAAATTCACAAAGTACAAGGCAATGCAAGGTCCAAGATTTCGAAGCCACGGTTAAAAGTCCACCACAATTATTCACTGGAAAGTCTGAAAGAGAACAGAAGCTATTTTAAAGAAAGAATTAAAGAATTAAGTAGCCCAGGAAGCCCAAAGACAGAAGAGCCCACAAAGGAAATGCCCAATACTTCCTTTTTAAGAAGACAAAAGGAAGATTTTATTTTACCAAAATTCATTTGTGGCTTTTACTAGTTGACCTAGGGCTATTTTTGTAATTGTAGACATGCGGATCAAAATGTAACCTAGGGTTTCTATTTCCTATAAATAGAACTCTAAAGCTTGTAATTTCTTATGCCTCCCTTTAATGAATAAAATTTAGAAATCTTTTGGAGAGCATCGGTGCCTCTCTTTAATTCAGAAATTCAGATCTGACAAACCTGCATGGAAGATTGGAGGGATCCATCTGTAAGTAATTTAATTTCTTGTTCTAGTTTAGATTTTAATTCCTTGCCTTAGATGTTAGCTTTGGGAAGGGCTTTTGAGAGATGAGATCTCTCATCCCTTTCTTACCCATCACATAGAATCTATAGGACTCCATGCATACACGCACACACTGCGCCCTACGGCACCCTATCCCTCGAGGTAGCGGTGATACCGTAGTATAAAGGCTCAGTTGCGCGCGTTTTCCATGGAGGTTAGGGTAAGGATCTCTAAAGGAAGGACAAGAACCTAGAGGAAGGAACACCTTCCGAATGGATCTAATCCCCTTTATTGATAATTACCATAACTCCTCTTAGATCCTAATCTGGGTATAGAAAGCGTTGAGATTTATTTACATTTCCAAACCATTCCTAAACCTAACCCTAGCAAGATTTAGATCTAGATAATTGCCCTAGGATAATTTAGGATTTTAGATTTAATAACTACTCCGAATACCCATCGGAATTAACTCGTAAGCGCGAATCGGAAATTCACAACATCCCTGTGGACCGACCCGTACTCACCGGCTAGCTTCATGCGACGCCGTCTTGATTGCGGTTACAAATATTTTTGATCTATCTTTTAGAAAGCGCAAGCACGCTAAATCACACCAATCGTGCATTTGTCATTGAAAAGAATAAATTATCGATAAACAAAGTTAGATTTGAGGATACCCAAGCATGAGTTGTATTCTGTATATGTGTGTTTCAATTTTTGATTTCGCTTAAGTGTAGGGTTGTTAGTGTGTATGTGCTGTGTGTGCGTTTATTGTGTATTCGTGTTGTATGTGTGTGTTTCGGCTGTCGGGGGTAAGGATTCTATCCCATTAAGAATGTATAGAGCAGACACCCATTCGCTTGTGCTTTCAACCGTTTCGAGTAAATTTCGGCAGCACCTCCCCGCTGTTCTCCGAGTACACTGTAATAGAATAGACAATCATTTCAAAGCTGTGAAACGACACTGAAATGAACATCTAATCTATCTTTGTATATGGAGAACCAACGGAAAAGTACCGACGAAATAACTCGAAACGAATGAAAACACAAGTGAATGCAGGTGTTTGCTTTAAACATTCCTAACTTGTCCACACTGGACAAATCTATCGGTTATCATACGATTGAATCTTCTCATCATATAGAATACACGACGGTTGTTAGTACCGAACTATACCGTCCGATATTTAACAACTTTCGTATAGTTCTATGTCACGACAAATATCGAACGTATGTTAACTTATAAACGGGGACTAAGTCACGTTTTAATTTTCACATATGATTATCGATAAGAATATGAAAGTTTCATATTATTATCGAGTATCATATATTGGTTTTAACTTGAACATTTAACATTAATAGGTTTTACGTTTACGTTTCGTTATTAAGGGTTCGAAGTTTCAAGTTTAGGATAAATTTTTCTTACGTTTACGGTAAAATTGTACGTTTATGTTATCATCGAGTATCCTACTGAAGAATCTAGTGCACCCTAAACCCTAACCTTAATTAACCCAAATTAACCTAATTAACCCCAATTAACCCTAATCGTCACCCTAACACAAATTATCCCTAAATAACCCAAATTTAACCCAATTAATCCAAATTAACCTAATTAACCCAAATTAACCCTAATCAACACCCTAACCCTTCAAATTATCACTAATTAACTCAATTAACCCTAATCAACACCCTAACACAAATACACTCTATTTTACCAAATTAACCCAAATTAACCCTAGCCTCTAACCCTAACCCTGAACCGAACCCTAACCCTAACCCTAACCCTAACCCTAACTAATTAACCCTAACCTGAACTGAACCGAACCCTAAACTGAACCCTAACCCTAACCCTATTCCTGAACCGAACCCTAACCCTACACTGAACCCTAACCCTACCTAATTAACCCAAACCCTAGACCGAACCCTAACTCTAAGCCCTAGTAGCAACCCAATAATCAACAATAACACAAATAAATGCATAATTAGAAGTTAAAAAATGAAATTTACTAACCTTAACCCGACAATTCTACTGTCCCGACGACGCAAGGGGGAGATCGGCGAAGAGAGAGTTCCTACCGTCGAAGAGGAAGTCGATGATCATGTCGGCGACGACGAGGTGCGCACGGGAGTGCGGTGGCGACGAGGTGTGCACGGGAAACGAGTGAGAGCGAGGAAATTTTGGGAAGAAGGAAATTTCTAGGCTTTATGTTTTTATAAATAACCCATATATGCGCCTACAGATTAATCCGTAGGGCCTTCTTTTGCGGCTCCGTAGGGCCAAATAACAAATTATGTTTTAATATTTTAAATTAATCCGTAGGGCACAGTAGGGGCAACCATGGAGACATACGGATTAATCCGTAGGGGCAATAAAAAGTTGCCCCTACGGATTCTTGTAGCCGTAGGGGCAACCCCTTATTGTAGTAGTGATGATCCGATTATGATCCAACCTGAATATTAAATTGATCGGGTCGACCCAACCCAAATATTAAACGGGTTAGGTGCGAGTCTTAAAAAGCTAACGCGGTTATTAAGCTGGTCGAATCGACCTGAACTCAATTTTGGTTGGTCAAACGTGACCAGACCTAATTTTGACCTAACCCGACCCGTTTGACAACCCTTTCAATTACTGATAGGTTGCGCTTGGTATATTGAATGGAAGATTACCGGGAATTCTTGTATTCTTAGGAATGGGATGACCGGGTATCTAATCCAAGGAATCTTACATTAACTTGCTTGGTGTTCATCACAGAAAACTGCAATTTAATACCGCTCATTCATTATCTATTTTTTGTATTTATCGGTATTATTAACCAGTGTCTGCTCAGTATTACAGATTACAGGTATACGTGACAAAATACTGGAAATACACTTAAAATCATGGATATTACAGTTATGAGCTGACACTGCAACCAGAACCGCAAACCGACCGATAATTCTTGGGTTTCTTTGAGCAACATGCTTGTGTACACACTTTTCTATCTAAATGAACCAACACAATACAAGTTGTACACAAGTGTACACTAGGACCTAGGGTGGCTGCCATGGCACACACTCATGATGGCTAGGAGCAAGTGGCATGGTGTGATGTGCATTTATTGCATAAAAGGTGTGATGTGATTTGTATCTTCTAGTTTCCCTTCAAGACCTGGGTGCAGACCAAGCCTAATTTGAGAAAATAAACAATACCAGAGTCATATTGGAGACAGCCCAAGCACACCACAGAAGCACGAGCTCATGTGCTCGGATTTGACCCAAGCACATGGCCACTATAGCCGAGGTTGCCGGCCATGCAGTCCCTAATGGGTTCTATCTTTCTGTGGGACCCTCCTTACTGCCACCTCATCATGTTTATATTGTTTATTTATTCTCCTTTTAAGCCTATATATAACAAGAAGTGGGCAAGGGTTCAAGGGTCCAATTTTTTCCTCACTTTTGTCCAAGTTTTATCATTCTTCTTCCAAGTTTTCTTTTTTAGTTCTTGTACATAGCTAATCCCCCTTGAGCTCTCTACCTTAACTTGATCTTGCAACCTCTTCATTGAGCTTGCAAGTTTAAGCTTTGGTCATTGATCTCAAGGGATTGTATCATTATTTTGGAATCAATAAAGCTCTCTTTTTGTGCCTTCATTCACCATGAGTTCTTTGCCATCACTTGATCTTGCAATCTCTTCATTGAGCTTGCAAGTTTAAGTGTGGGTTATTGAACCCATGTCTTGTGTTTTGTTCCATGGTTCTTAGTAGTTTCTTTCTTGCACTTTTCTTTCTTGCTCTTCTACATTCATGCAATTTATTACCTTGCTTTACTTTCATGCACTTAAATTCCATGCACTTACTTACTTGTAATCTTTTCTTTTCTTTGTTCTTTTGTTCTCTCTTTTTGGTTTGTTTTGTGAATGGTTGTTAATATGTGTTGTTAGGAAAAGATAAAGATATTGTAAGTTAACGTTTCGTTCCTCATTTCCTTTTCCCGTCTTTTCCATTTGAAACTCCGTCCAAACCGTACGCAAGCGCTCCGTTAGACACCCTACCAAGGTATCGGTGATTCCTAACCGCGACCGGTTGCGTTCGGATTGACCGGAGGCGAAAGCAAGAGACAAGATTGGACGGACAAGGGTCAATAAGCCGGATTCTACGAATACCGTGCTTAAATACCCTAATCTACGTTGTTGTCGATTGCTCTAGCTTCATTGGTTGAGTTCGGCTCAAAGTACTTGAATACGGAATCCATTAACTTACACTATCCTATCGTTTCCTAACAAGCTTTATACTTGCATATACACATATGGTAGATAACGAACTTTCCGCCCTCGCGCATTAACTCGTCATAACAAGAACTTAAAACACTTCGTCTCCCTGTGGATCGATCCGTGCTCATCGCGGCTAGCTGCAAAGCGACACCGTCCTGATTGCGGTTAACTTTAATTCTTTCAATCAAATGGCGTCGTTGCCGGGGAAACGGTAACGTTTTTGTTTTTGTTATTTCGGGTTAATCATTGTACATCTCACTTATACAACTAACCCTATTTTAAAAACAAACTAAAAATTTCAAAAACCAAAACAAAAACATTAACTTTGCTAACTTGATTTTGCTCTCTGGAATTTTGTACCTGCTTGCACTCTGTAACTAAACTAAAAATATAAACAATACCAGTGAGATACCTATATAAAATTATGACACCAGAAGAAGTTTGGAGCCCAAAATCCAAAATCGAACCGACGACTTTCCCTTCAAATCCGAGCTCGCCGGCCGTTGTGCTTCCTGTTGCCTCCAATTTTTCTTCAGTGCTCCGGTGTTATGTTTTTGTCTTATTTTTATTGTTTGTTTTTTTATAATTTTTAGTGTACAGGTATTTGGGCATTCGTATCGTTTTTCCGCACTAATATCCATTTTTTCCGACATTTGCAGATTTTGCGGAATTGCGAACGGCGATTGGGGGGGGGGAAAGTGTATATTCACAGCTAAGGTGATTACGACGTATAGTGCCAAAGATCCGCGTAGTTTGACCCGCGCAAGCGAACATTTTAAGCTATTCGGATTTAACTTCAACGGGGGTTTCTAAACCCGAAAATTTATCGGTACGTACTTCGTTAACACCTTCTTTCTCAAATCCGACGCATCCAATATACTATTCTTTGCAGGATTCTTTGCAAGTTCGCTGTCAAACGCCAAAATTGACTAACCCGTATTTGTTGCAGTGCCGAGCTTAAACGTAAAAAAAGATTGTTTGAAATTTTGAACAAATTTTTTCATTGAATTGCGCATTGCATACATTAATACGGACTTAAGTGAAAGCGGACCCCACAACATACGGTAAAGGATTTCATCACCTTTTCCGTGGCCCACAAATCATGAACTTGAACATAACGTTTACCCGCACAAAATTTTAAAAGAAACTAGACTTTTAAGCCTTAAGGACTTCGCGCTCATTAGGAGAGATTAATTGTGTTTAGAATACCGCTTAACGGTATATTGTTTACGGGGTGTCTAAGAAAGTGTTAAACGGCGATACCGCCAAAAGAGAAAGGGTTATTTAATTAAGGACCTTCGCGAAAGCGTCGGAAAACCTCCCCTTATCTCCGCACTTACCTGGCCTCGTGATCAGTATATCTTGAGCCCGTTTCTCGACACAGTTTTACTTTGACAATCAAGTTCTTGAGCAGGTCTAGTTGACTTAGGTGAACCCTAGACCATTTAGGTGCATGGTGTTTTTGTGTCGTGATTGTTTTTGTCCAGATTCTTTTTTGTGTATATTTCATTCTTTTGTTGATAACTAACTTATAAAAAATAAAAAAATTAAAAAAACTTCACACTCTTTCTCTTCTTCTTCTTCTCTTTATATCATGGGTACCCCACCCAGAAAAGCTCTCGCCGAACTGTGGTACCCACAACCAGACATCACTTCTTACGGTTCGTGTTTTGGTCGAATTTCGAACGATCCATCCATGCCCAAAATTTCTTTGAAAGATCGCATAGACGCGTCTAGGACAAAAACTATTAGTTATGTATATGCCCTAGAGGCCATTGTTGTATATTTGATGTATATTATGATGGATGCTTAGATATATACGGAGAGGACTTTCTTGCTCGTCATGATAGTATGCTATTTGGTTTCACTTTATCTTAACATGTTGACTTGTATTGGTTTACTGTCTTTCTCTCACATGTTGATAAAGCCCTTAGGATCTGTACTGGACTACTGGGATTATGATGAGATCATACTAGTGGGGCTACGGTAGTTGATGAGTACATCCTATAAATGTTCCTAGTCGAGGGTATATCGAGACAGGGCATCGATACACCAGAGTAGACTAGCGTATACGCATCTTGACCCATATGATGGGCGATGGATGATCCCATATCCATCGGTGTTTGAAATCAAGGATGATGTACGGGTGCTCAGTGGAGACTGGGTATACTGGACGGACTTGCCGAGAACTCCCAGTTGGTGATATACCACACGTCAGATGGCAATTCTCCGGTGACACTGGTACAGGGTAGTCTGTAGACCCGAGATCGTCATAGAGTCTTGTGTGATTCCCACTGTGCTTTGATTTCCACCTTACCATGTCCAAGAGGGCGTGCAAAATGGTGGCTTTTGGGTACAGTCCCGAATCACATGGAGGCAATGAGCGATAGGAGGGGATTCGTCTCTCCCGGTATAGGGAGTTGATGTTGTGCTGTGTTCGATTGGCTATAATTGGAAGTCCCTGGCCAGGGCTGATATAGAGATATACTGGTAAGTGTTACCAGTAGTTTCTCGACCTGTTATGAGCCTCACATCGACACGACTTATCGGTTACTGGGGTCTGACATATACCACCCCTAGACCTGATATGCGACATATCAGACGAACAGACCGGACTGTACGGGAGTGTTACTGATTGGATTCACAGGAGAACGCACAGGCTAGCTTGTTGATCTTCTGATCGCTCAATACCTGGGTGGCTGTTACGTTTAGCTGACCGCTTGCAGCTTGTGGGTGTTTGATATGATCATCACCTGCTACCGGCGTATTGACGATTCTTTAGAGTCCTACACAGAGGTTTCTTGGCTCAGGCGAAACGGAGTAGAGGCACATATGTGATATGTGCAGCACCGAGGATAATGCGATATGAGATACCGTATTATATTCTCGAGATATTTTGATATGAATCGGGACATCGGATCAAGTGTTGATTCGATGAATCGGTACATGATATATTAGCCGGTTATATTCGATATAGCCGGATCGTTGGATCAAGTGTTGATTCGATGATTTAATGTATAATAATATATATGATATATTGTATTACATTATCTAATATTGTCTCACTTTATTATTTCATTTTCTCACTGGATTAATACATTGATATATATGCGATATATGTTAAATGTATTATTTTCTATTGTTGCAAATATATAATATATATGTGATATATATTATTGTGACATGATATGATTTATTATTAAACATGTTTAAGGATGATTAAATGGGATTAGGGTTTGATTAGGGTTAGCTTCTTCTTGCACATTCTAGAAGCTTTTCCTTTTGTCTTGGTTAAGATATTATGGTTGATACTTATCCTTAACCTAACCAAACCCTAACTCTAGTTTATTCTCTATAAATTCTTAGCCACTCATCCTTGACCATGGTTGATATATCAATCATATAGATTTCTTTTCTATTCATCACAAAAGGAATTATCATTTCCATGATCATCTTCTTCTCTCTTGATTTTGAGCTCACTAGAAATTCCATTTGTGATGATAAATTATGAGAAAGTGAAATGAAAAGAAAGCATAAATACTACTCCATCATCCTCATCTAATCTAGCCCATTAGATTAGGGTGTTCATCTCTTTAGAGTGAGAAAGCTTGAGTTATAGCAACTTCGACGTAGATCATCGGAGAATCGGAACACTTCAAGCTAGCATGGATCGTTCGAGTCGTAGAGCCTCTCTTGAGTCCGGGAGATCGTGGATCGCGGCGAAGGGACTTCTACTCGGAGCTTGTGAAGCGAAGGAGCAGACTACAAAGGTTGTAATCCCTCACACTTAGCTTTAAAGATATCATCTTGCATGCTAAACCCTAATAATCTAGCAAAGATCCCGTCTTTGGGTTGTTCGGCACATGTAAAATTTTATTCGGGCATGTTTGATGCTTTATGAACCTTCACTAGTATGCCTAAGAACCCTACAGTGGTATCAGAGCCTAGCTAGAGCATTAGGCGACGTGTTTACGAAGTTAAAACTCCGATCGAACCCGAACCGACAAAATTTACCCCCCTCTGGAAAATTTTCAAAATCTTGGATTTTTCTGAATTAAAAATACCTGAAAAATACAGCAGGGAAAAATAAGAAATTCGGTGAAAAAATTATCCCATGATCCGTACAAAATGCCGCGGAGCTGCGGCCGTACCTTGCGTGGGCCGCGGAACCGCGGCAGTATGAGGAGATCAAGGAGTAATTTTTGCGCAGTAATTCCTACTTTTGTGATATATATTTTATGGGTATTTTTATTCTGACTCAAGTGTTGAGTATTCTGGGGTTTGTTTTGTAATCGTAGATTCAATCGGAATATTTAAATTCGTTTTTATTTCCGGATATTTAGAAACTGTTAAACTATTTGAACGGATATCATTAACCCACTTTATCCCGGCACGGCAAACTTTCAAGTGTTGAATTTTTATTGGGTTTAAATCTTTCGGAAAAATTGTACAAGTTAAGCGGTGGACCCTCTAGAAGACAACAAACCTTAACTCGATTATGTGACCGTCTTGAACTGCCTTTTGAACCTTCGGGTTTGGGGCAGTACGGCGTGCCACATGTGAGGCGTTGGCTTGACCCTTCTACGGCTGGATCACTGGTACTATGACATATTCTGGGATTATTTGAACTCCGCTCAAGTGTTGAGCACTTTGGGAAATTTTGGGTATTTGATTATCTGTTCGAAAAGTTTAATACTGTCTATTTATCTGGAATGTGATACAATATGTGGAATTCATAGAGTTAGGCATGAAATGCGAAGTATGTGATATTTCGGATTTATGATGTCTAAAGTGATTGTGGATTCCAAATATTGTAGTTTTACACTTTCTTTTCTGTGACCGTAAGTGTAGTATGTAGTTGTATTGCCGGTCTTCGTTGCTATACATCGACGACGATCAGTGTATGCATACTTACTTACGTTGATGATATGAGATATTATGTGTTGCTGAGATATGATGTGCAGGATTGTCGCGATTGAATAGCCGGGGGTTTTATGTGAGATGAGAGTTTTATATTTTCATTCATGTAAATTCAATTGTAATGTAATATTCTTTTATTTGGGGCACTTCCGGGTTGAGGTTGATGTCACCAGTGTTGTATATTATTTACTTTTCCGCATTAGGTAGGACCCAAGGAGGGGAGCACAGGTGACCGGGTTATGGGGTTCAGTGGGAGGCCATCTCGAGGAGTCGAGACCGGGTCTCCTAAACTCCAGAATTGGTAGGGTCGCTTGCCGCTCTCGTAGGGGTCCAGGGTGTGGGCTTGGCTATTCATCGCGACTGTGGAATCCGTATTTTCTATTATTGGCTAAGTACTAAATACGGACGTCCTAGTATATCCCACATTATATCTATGTTTCTGCTGCGATATCTGTGATGTGATCATTTGATATGTTGTGATGGATACAGTATATAGTATATATGATATATTATATAGATGTTACTTATGTTTTACACCCGCACTAGCCCTGCCCTGCTCTGTCGTTAGTTACCTAACCTAACGGTGCACGAGGGGACATCGAGGCGAATGCGGATGGCATAAGTGTACGTCGTATTTATCTGTGATGCTTAAGAAGCATAAGCTGATGGGATTTTATTAATGAGATTAATAAAAAGAAAAGAAACCTAAAGATGTTGTAGAATCAAAAGTTTATAAAAAAAAAGGGTAGCTACAGTTTTGCTTTGCACAGCGATATATATGATATGTCCTGCACCTTATTCGATGAGGAAAGAGCCGAGATCCCTTCACCGGGAGTGACCTCTTTAGCGAAACTGGCAGATGCTACAAAAATCGGTTTGTCTTTTGATTGCTTTTAGAGTTTTGCTTTGCACAGCGGTATATATGATATATCCTGCACCTTATTCGATGAGGAAAGGGCCGACGATCCCTTCACCGGGAGTGACCCCTTTAGCGAAACTAAGAAAAGCCTCAAAAACACTCCTTTTTCAAAAACTACTCAATTCTACGACGATATCAAGTTCATTACGCTCAGGGTTTTCTGAAAAACCTGCGTAGCCCTCCGTCATTTCAGATAGATATTATTTAGTATTCGTGCTATGTTTGTTGACTTAGTTAAGGCATAGTGTACGGTAGCTAAGTAATGTTTATCTGTTAAAACATGAGATGTGATTGGATTAGGGTATTCGTACGGCCTTGTTGACTCAGTTAAGGGTCGTACGGGTGGGTTTAATTCAATCGGAAAATGTACGGGTTGAACTTGACTTGCGATTTATGGTTTGTTGACTTAGCTAAGGTCATAGATCGCTAGGGGCAAAATATTATCGGGAATTTCAAGTGTTGAAATTTGCAATGAGATTGCATACCTTCTATGAGATAGTTGGATCCCGATACCCACTGCGAGTAAGAGTTACTCCTGGGAGAGTTTTACACAGGACAATTAGTCGATAAAGTAGGTGTCTAGAAAAGTGTTAACGGGGTTACGCCTCTGGGAAAATGAGGTTTACTCTAATCAGGTCCGTGCGAAAGCACGGGGAACCTCCCTCAAAGTACCGACACTGATCTGGCTGAAAGATTGACGAAATTGTAGGGTGTAATTAATCCCGGCTAATCTTACCTTTTAGGGTTTGAAGGTAGATTTGATAAAAACAGTGGGAGACATCCTGATTAGATAAGATAATAACCAATCTAATCTTGCAAGAGCATACACTAAAGTGTTTTCTTCTCTCCCTCTCCAGGTAGCGACCATGTCAGGCCATAATCAAGATAATAATATGGATGTATTGACTGAACCCGCTTATTATACTGAGCAGGGGAACGTTGGACCCGTTCTTTCTTATAAGAGTTATAAGACTGAACAGGGAATAGAAGAATATCTATATTCTCAAGCCGCCCAAAAGAACATGCATGTTGATGCATCTTCTTCAGGTGTGTTAGTTATTGAGAACTGTTTCTCAGTTCACCCTACGTCCTGGGTATTAGATACCGGATCAGGATCCCACATATGTAAATTGTTACATGGGCTACGTAAAGGTAGAGAACTGGGAAAAGGTGATCATTCCGTTCAAGTAGGGAACGGTGCAAGTATTGCAGCCAAAGCAGTTGGCGAATATCACCTAGTATTGCCAAGTCATAATACACTGATTCTAAATGAGTGCTATTATATACCGAACATGATGTGCAACATTATATCAGTTTCTTTATTAAGTAAAGAAGGATATAATTTTGTAGTAAAGGATAATGTTATGAACATATTCCTAGATCAAAAGTTGATTGCATCAGGCTCGTTACATAATGGCATATTCATTCTAAATCAGAATACAGTCCTGAATATACAAAACACACACAAGAGGAAAAGTTCAGAAATGAACGAATCTTTCTTGTGGCATTGTAGACTTGGTCATATCAATGCGACACGATTGGCTAAGTTACATAAGGATGGTTATTTGAATCCGTTCGAATTATCATCTTATGATACTTGCCATTCATGTCTCAAAGGAAAAATGACCAAAGCTCCGTTTAGTGGACACGGAGAAAGAGTTACAGAACTCTTAGGACTGATACATAATGATGTATGTGGTCCCATGTCTACGCATGCCAGGAACGGTTCTTCCTACTTCATTACATTCACTGACGATCTCTCTAGATACGGACATTTGTTTCTGATGAAACACAAGTCTGAAGCTTTTGAGAAATTCAGAGAATATAAGCACGAAGTAGAGAACCAAACGGGCAAGAGTATTAAGATTCTTCGATATGATCGAGGAGGTGAATACTTAAGCAGTGAGTTCCTAGATTATCTAAAAGAGAATGGGATTCTCTCTCAGCTTACTCCTCCTTATACACCACAGCACAACGGTGTATCGGAACGAAGGAATCGGACCCTATTAGATATGGTGCGATCTATGATGAGCGATGCTGAGTTACCTATTTCCTTTTGGGGGTATGCGCTTGAGACAGCCATATACATATTGAATCTAGTTCCGTTTAAATCTGTACCTACCACACCATATGAGATATGGAGTGGGAAGAGACCATATTTTAAACGAGTTAAGATATGGGGTTGTCCGGCCTATGTCAAAAGACAAAATCCAGACAAACTCGAGGCACGATCAGTTCTTTGCAAATTTGTGGGATATCCTAAGAATTCTCAAGGATGTATTTTCTATCACGCTGAGGAACAAAAAGTGTTTGTTTCTCAATATGCCACCTTTTTAGAAAAGGAATTTCTTGCAAAAGAAATTAGTGGCAAAAAGAAATAGAGCTGGAAGAGGTTCCAGAAACACAAATTGCAACTGAAGATTTAGTAGAACCAGAGGATTCAGTAGTACCCGACGAACCCCAGCCTCTCCGCCGATTTAGCAGGGTTTCTCATCCACCTGAGAGATACTACGGTTTTCTCATTGATGGTGGAAGCGAGGATTGCATCATGGAAGATGATGACCCCACTAGTTTCGAGCAGGCCATCACAAGTGGTGACTCTGTGAAATGGCTGGATGCAATGCGATCTGAGATGGAATCCGTGTACACCAATAAAGTATGGATTTTGGAAAATGCTCCTGAAGGGGTAAAACCCATTGGGAGCAAGTGGATTTTTAAAAAGAAATTTGGTGTAGATGGAAAAGTTGAGACTTTCAAAGCTAGACTTGTAGCAAAGGGTTTTCGTCAACGACCAGGTGTGGATTATGACGAAACCTTTTCTCCAGTGGCTATGCTTAAGTCCATCCGGATCTTACTTGCCATTTCTGCATACCATGACTACGAAATCTGGCAAATGGATGTTAAGACCGCCTTTCTAAACGGTGATTTAGAAGAGTGCGTGTACATGACTCAGCCAGAGGGCTTCGTAGATAGTGGGAGCAGCGGAAAGGTGTGCAAGCTGCTTAAATCCATTTATGGGTTAAAGCAAGCATCGCGGAGTTGGAACATCTGTTTTGATGTTGTAGTCAAAGAGTTTGACTTCATCAAAAACATAGATGAACCTTGTATCTATAAGAAGGTAGCAGAGAGTAAGGTTGTCTTCCTCGTATTGTACGTGGATGACATACTCTTGATAGGAAATGATATTCCTATGCTGCAATCAGTCAAGCTCTTCTTATCATAGAGATTCTCAATGAAAGATCTAGGTGATGCCTCCTGCATATTGGGAATCATGATCTATAGAGATAGATCTAAACGGATACTGGGATTGTCCCAATCCAGGTACATTGACACCATCCTAAAGAGGTTTAGTATGGAAGAATCCAAGCGTGGGAACCAACCCACGATCTCTGGACTCACTCTCTCCAAAGAGATGTCTCCCAAGACTGATTTGGAGAGAGCTCGCATGCAAGGGATACCCTATGCTTCGGCAGTAGGCTCTATCATGTATGCGATGCTATGTACCAGACCCGATGTAGCATACTCACTAAGTGTAGTGAGTCGGTATCAAGCAGATCCTGGAGAGAGTCACTGGACAGCTGTGAAGAACATTCTCAAGTACTTGCGAAGGACTAGAGACATGTTCTTGGTGTATGGTAACGGAGAACTCCGTGTGGAGTCCTTTACCGATTCCAGCTTCCAAAGTGATAAGGACGACTCTAAGTCGCATTCGGGTTTTGTCTTTACCCTCAATGGAGGGGCGGTATGTTGGAAGAGTTCCAAACAGGATACCGTTGCAGACTCAACGATGGAGGCTGAATACATCGCTGCCAACAATACTGCCAAAGAGGCTGTCTGGATGAAGAAGTTCATTAGTGAACTTGGTGTGGTTCCATCCATTGAACATCCAATACCTCTGTATTGCGATAACAATGGAGCTGTGGCTTTGGCTAAGGAACCCAGACCCCATCAGAAATCCAGACATATTCTGAGGCGGTATCACCTGATCAGGGAGATAGTTGATCGCCGGGAGATCGAGGTCAGGAGAGTAGATACGAAGGACAACACTGCGGATCCACTCACGAAGGCCATTCCCCAGATACAGTTTGAGAGATTATTCGGGATGCTAGGTATAAGATACTACAGCAGCTGGCCTTAATGCAAGTGGGAGATTGTTAGTTATGTATATGCCCTAGAGGCCATTGTTGTACATTTGATGTATATTATGATGGATGCTTAGATATATACGGAGAGGACTTTCTTGCTCGTCATGATAGTATGCTATTTGGTTTCACTTTATCTTAACATGTTGACTTGTATTGGTTTACTGTCTTTCTCTCACATGTTGATAAAGCCCTTAGGATCTGTACTCGACTACTAGGATTATGATGAGATCATACTAGTGGGGCCACGGTAGTCGATGAGTACATCCTATAAATGTTCCTAGTCGAGGGTATATCGAGACAGGGCATCGATACACCAGAGTAGACTAGCGTATATGCATCTTGACCCATATGATGGGCAATGGATGATCCCATATCCATCGGTGTTTGACATCAAGGATGATGTATGGGTGCTCAGTGGAGACTGGGTATACTGGACGGACTCACCGAGAACTCCCAGTTGGTGATATACCACACGTCAGATGGCAGTTCTCCGGTGACACTGGTATAGGGTGGTCTGTAGACCCGAGATCGTCATAGAGTCTTGTGTGATTCCCACCGTGCTTTGATTTCCACCTTACCACGTCCAAGAGGGCGTGCAAAATGGTGGCTTTTGGGTACAGTCCCGAATCACATGGAGGCAATAAGCGATAGGAGGGGATTCGTCTCTCCCGGTATAGGGAGTTGATGTTGTGCTGTGTTCGATTGGCTATAACTGGAAGTTCCTGGCCAGGGCTGATATAGAGATATACTGGTAAGTGTTACCAGTAGTTTCTCGACCTGTTATGAGCCTCACATCGACACGACTTATCGGTTACTGGGGTCTGACGTATACCACCCCTAGACCTAATATGCGACATATCAGACGAACAGACCGGACTGTACGGGAGTGTTACTGATTGGATTCACAGGAGAACGCACAGGCTAGCTTGTTGATCTTCTGATCGCTCAAAACCTGGGTGGCTGTTACGTTTAGCTGACCGCTTGCAGCTTGTGGGTGTTTGATATGATCATCACCTGCTACCGGCGTATTGACGATTCTTTAGAGTCCTACACAGAGGTTTCTTGGCTCAGGCGAAACGGAGTAGAGGCACATATGTGATATGTGCAGCACCGAGGATAATGCGATATGAGATACCGTATTATATTCTCGAGATATTTTGATATGAATCGGGACATCGGATCAAGTGTTGATTCGATGAATCGGTACATGATATATTAGCCGGTTATATTCGATATAGCCGGATCGTTGGATCAAGTGTTGATTCGATGATTTAATGTATAATAATATATATGATATATTGTATTACATTATCTAATAATGGCTCACTTTATTATTTCATTTTCTCACTGGATTAATACATTGATATATATGCGATATATGTTAAATGTATTATTTTCTATTGTTGCAAATATATAATATATATGTGATATATATTATTGTGACATGATATGATTTATTATTAAACATGTTTAAGGATGATTAAATGGGATTAGGGTTTGATTAGGGTTAGCTTCTTCTTGCACATTCTAGAAGCTTTTCCTTTTGTCTTGGTTAAGATATTATGGTTGATACTTATCCTTAACCTAACTAAACCCTAACTCTAGTTTATTCTCTATAAATTCTTAGCCACTCATCCTTGACCATGGTTGATATATCAATCATATAGATTTCTTTTCTATTCATCACAAAAGGAATTATCATTTCCATGATCATCTTCTTCTCTCTTGATTTTGAGCTCACTAGAAATTCCATTTGTGATGATAAATTGTGAGATAGTGAAATAAAAAGAAAGCATAAATACTACTCCATCATCCTCATCTAATATAGCCCATTAGATTAGGGTGTTCATCTCTTTAGAGTGAGAAAGCTTGAGTTATAGCAACTTCGACGTAGATCATCGGAGAATCGGAACACTTCAAGCTAGCATGGATCGTTCGAGTCGTGGAGCCTCTCTTGAGTCTGGGAGATCGTGGATCGCGGTGAAGGGACTTCTACTCGGAGCTTGTGAAGCGAAGGAGCGGACTACAAAGGTTGTAATCCCTCAAACTTAGCTTTAAAGATATCATCTTGCATGCTAAACCCTAATAATCTAGCAAAGATCCCGTCTTTGGGTTGTTCGGCACATGTAAAATTTTATTCGGGCATGTTTGATGCTTTATGAACCTTCACTAGTGTGCCTAGGAACCCTACAAAAACTTGCACTCCGCAATCCACTTTGTATCAACCTTTTCAACCTTCCCTACCTACATACGTTGATACCTCTTTTGAGAGTCCTGTTGTTACTCCAAGACCCATGTCTACTGCCAACAGAATTGAACAATCCCGTAGCCGATCTTTCACTCCTTTCACCACTGCCAATTCTTTTGATCAACAATTCCAATCACCTTCTTATCCGAATGTTGATCCTACCCCTGTCCAACCATTCAATTCCTACCAGTCCTATCCAACTTTTACACCTTCCCTAGACATTGCTTCTAAACCGCCATTTTGGAGTTTTCAGTATCCAAAAAACTTTGAATCTTTTACTGAAGCTCCTGCACAACCCATGTCTAGTCTAGAACAGTCATTGGAAGACTTTAGGGTAGCGTCGTACCAACAGATGATGGATTTGAATGCGTCCATGGCCACCCTCATACAACCTAGTGACCCCGTAGCTAGTTTTCAACTAGCTCCAAATTTTCCAATGTATGAAGAGGCGGTAGGACAGGCTGAGAATTTGAGTGGAGAGAGTGAGCTGTACACCCTTCCAAATCAAACCTACCCATTCCAAATTGAATCTCACAACTCCGGTTTTGAATGTCTATCGAGTGTCCCAAATGAATCACAAATTGCCGATAGAACATTTAGTGAGTTGTACGACTTTGTAGTATTTGATTTACCAGATTGTGAAGGGACCCTGTCGAGTGAAACCAATCCCCAACCTTTTGACCTCTACACCCCCATCTTAGAACCTGAATTGATAGATATCCATGCTTTTAATGAGATGTCTGAGAATATTGATCTTCACTCGATTGAGGATATTGACGTCGGGAATATTTTGGATGATGAACCCGCAGCTTTGGATGAGTTTTTCTCTCCAATTCATCATCCCGAGTCATTAACTGTTTTCCCGAACTCCATATGCGTCTTGATTTTGATGAAATTTGCATGGATGAAATAATTTTTGAGGAGACTTTTGAGGATAGCTTTGGGGATGAACCAGTTTTAATTGATGAGTCGGATTTTCCAATTCATCCTATACCTTTCATTAACTGTGTACACTCTCCGGAATCTTTAACCGATAACCTTCCTCAATCACTTTCCTCCATCCTTTCCATCGTTCCGACCTTGCAAGACACTTATCACTTTCATTTCTTGTGTCTGGTTTACCAAGTTCGGCGTACTCATGTTTTCTTACGAATCTTGAGGGATTTGGCCACATTTCTCAACGGGTTGATAGATTAGCACAATCGCTTTTTACACATCAGTCATTACAAATTGTGCTAATTTATTCACCCCATTTTCACCCTCAAGTTCGTACTCCATTTCTTTTTCCCTTCCGCCATTCTTCTCCTCATATACCGAGACCGTATACCACTTCTATCCCCATACGGTCTCGCGTATTCTCCATTTCTTTCCTCTCCTCATTCTTTCACCAACCGCTGCATTATAGCGATGAAATTTTTGAATGGTTGGTGTTAACTTTTGGCCTATGTAAGGCTTTGTATAGATAATACTGTTCTCTTTCCCCCCTAATCCTGAACTTCACCGCTTAAACAGTGGAAACATTGTTTCACTTAAGTTTGGGGGGAACCTTTTTATGTATATATTTTTGTTTTCCTTTTTGTTCTGTATAAATCTTTTGGGGAGCGCCGACAATTTTGACCCTCTTGGTGTAGCCTGACAGTGAGGGCACTGTCAAGTTTAAGTTTGGGGTGTGTTCGGTAAGCTTTCTACCTTCGCAATCATATGTATATTCTGCATTTGCATACCTTATTAAAATCCCATAAAAATCGAAAATTTCCAAAAATATAAAAACTTTGTTGTCAAGTTAGCTAATAGGGTAACTTAGATTTTATTCCGAAAGATTAGTTGATACATTAGAAACAACTAAATCCTAGGCTTAAGAATTGAAAACCCTAAAATTAACCCTCATTCTGTTTAACCTTGGTAATTATACATCCTTACAGTTTTTTTGAGAAATAGGTAATTTTGAGTTCAGTTTTTGAGTTAAGTCGAAATGAAGGGAAAGTATTAAAGTTTTACTGAAAGATAAGTCTGAAAAATAGTTTCTATTCTTGAGTTCAAATTTAGAAAGTATATACCCTATAACTGCACATACACGCACCTTGAAACTTAGGATAGTAGAGAATACCTAGAAATACTCTTGCCTGAAAGCCTAGTATGAAAGAAAAATCGGTAATTAAAGCTAAACACCAAAAGAGCATCAGTGAAAAATATATCCGGTCTTGAAAAAGAAAAATAAAGAAAAAGAAAAAGAAAAATAAATAAAGTCAAGACCTAGAAACTGCTAATTACGCTTTAAGCTTACACATTCAGTAATCGGCTGGTTAGTGCCTCAAGAAGCATTAATAGTCGCATAAAAGGTGTGTGAGCAACACCGACCATCATTAAATGAAAAGAAGTAGTATTAGGTATTAGGGCAAGTGTACTATAGCTTGAATTGAATTCTTAAGTGTAGGGGTGAAAATTTACACACACGGAGGGGTATACAATCGATGTTTGGATAAAAGATAGAACTGAAGAATAAGACTTATGTTTTATGTAAAGTTGATAAAAATCCCTGATTTAAGACAGCACTTTAGAAGGAAAACTCAGGAGATACCAACATCTTTCTAAACTTTTTTGGAACGTATAGGATCTGATGTTAATAGATAGGAGGCGTGAAATATAAGGGTTGGATATTTCTAACTTAGGATGATAGAATTTCTAACGTAGATACTAAACTGTAGAAGTAGAATCAACGTTAACTTATGAAACTAACTTGACGGGATTTTGTGGGTAGTATCCGCTGAAAACCCTCAGGAGACAACACTCCTCCTACCAGGGACACCTAGAGGTTTAACGGCTTGTTGCACGCGCTCAGTGCAATCGCGTTCCCTGCGAAACTGAGGCTAGGATTTTGTTTTGCTCGGGACGAGCAAAAGATAAGTTTGGGGGTATTTGTTCATCACAGAAAACTGCAATTTAATACCGCTCATTCATTATCTATTTTTTGTATTTATCGATACTATTAACCAGTGTCTGCTCAGTATTACAGATTACAGGTATCCGTGAAAAAATACTGGAAATACACTTAAAATCACGGATATTACAGTTATGAGCTGACACTGCAACCAGAACCGCAAACCGACCGATAATTCTTGGGTTTCTTTGAGCAACATGGTTGTGTACACACTTTTCTATCTAAATGGACCAACACAATACAAGTTGTACACAAGTGTGCACTAGGACCTAGGGGGCTGCCATGGCACACACTCATGATAGCTAGGAGCAAGTGGCATGGTGTGATGTGCATTTATTGCATAAAGGTGTGATATGATTTGTATCTTCTAGTTTCCCTCCAAGACCTGGGTGCAGACCAAGCCTAATTTGAGAAAATAAACAATACCATAGTCATATTGGAGACAGCCCAAGCACACCACAGAAGCACGAACCTATGTGCTCGGATTTGACCCGAGCACATGGCCACTCTAGCCGAGGTCGCCGGCCATGCAGTCCCCAATGGGTTCCATCTTTCTGTGGGACCCTCCTTGTTGCCACCTCATCATGTTTATATTGTTTATTTATTCTCCTTTTGAGCCTATATATAGCAGGCAGTGGGCAAGGATTCAAGGGTCCAATTTTCGCCACTTTTGTCCAAGTTTTATCATTCTTCTTCCAAGTTTTCTTTTTTAGTTCTTGCACATAGCTAATCCCCCTTGAGCTCTCTACCTTAACTTGATCTTGCAAGCTCTTCATTGAGCTTGCAGGTTTAAGCTTTGGTCATTGATCTAAAGGGGTTGTATCATTATTTTGGAATCAATAAAGCGCTCTTTTTGTGCCTTCATTCACCATGAGTTCTTTGCCATCACTTGATCTTGCAAGCTCTTCATTGAGCTTGCAAGTTTAAGTGTGGGTTATTGAACCCATGTCTTGTGTTTTGTTCCATGGTTCTTAGTAGTTTCTTTCTTGCATTTTTCTTTCTTGCTCTTTTACATTCATACAATTTATTACCTTGCTTTACTTTCATGCACTTAAATTCCATGCACTTACTTACTTGTAATCTTTTCTTTTCTTTGTTCTTTTGTTCTCTCTTTTTGGTTTGTTTTGTGAATGGTTGCTAATATGTGTTGTTAGGAAAAGAGAAAGATATTGTAAGTTAATGTTTCGTTCCTCATTTCCTTTTCCCGTCTTTTCCATTTGCAACTCCGTCCAAACCGTACGCAAGCGCTCCGTTAGACACCCTACCCTACCAAGGTATCGGTGATTCCTAACCGCGACCAATTGCGTTCGGATTGACCGGAGGCGAAAGCAAGAGACAAGAACGGACGGACAAGGGTCAATAAGCCGGATTCTACGAATACCGTGCTTAAATACCCTAATCCACGTTGTTACCGATTGCTCTAGCTTCATTGGTTGAGTTCGGCTCAAAGTACTTGAATACGAAATCCATTAACTTACACTATCATATCGTTTCCTAACAAACTTTATACTTGCATATACAAATAAGGTAGATAACGAACTTTCCGCCCTCGCGCATTAACTCGTAAGAACAAGAACTTAAAACGCTCCGTCTTCCTGTGGATCGACCCGTGCTCATCGCGGCTAGCTGCAAAGCGACACCGTCTTGATTGCGATTAACTTTAATTTTTTCAATCACTTGGCATACTTTAATCATTCCCAATAATATATGTATGTGCAACCGTCAACCGGTGGCGAGATCGAAAGAGCGCCGGTGGATGGCGGCGAGGCCGGCGACAAACGGCCGATCGGCGGCGGGCCAGCGAGGGACTGGCAACGGGCGGCCGGGCCTGCCGGCGGACGACCGGCGACGAACTATGGCCGGTCAATGATGAAAGTCCGATCGACGACGGGCCGACCAGTGAATGATCAACGATGACCGTCAGCCGGCTGGCAGCGAATGGCCGATCGCCGGCCGGCCGACAATGGGTGGCGAGGCCGGCCGGCGAGTGGTGAGGGAGGCCGCCTACAGATGGTCATGGCCCATTTAATGTTAGACGTGAATATTTCGTGGTAATTTAGAATAGACACGTGTTTTTGGGGGAATATGATTACCATGAAATGGAATCATTTGATTACCATTGTAATCCTATATTTTCGGGAATATCTTTTACACCTAAATAAGTATGATAATATTTTATGGTAATTTAGGATTACCACCTAGTTTATCTCTACCAAGCGCACCCATAAAGTAGAGAGAGGATTGGGAGGATTGAAGGGGAGGTTCTTATCTTTTGGACGAAGTATTACCTTTCTCAATTCAACGTTGTCAGTTATACCTTCCTACCATCTAACGTATTATGATATGCCAGTTTGAATTGAGAAGAAAATAGACAAAACTGAAAACACATCATGTGGATAAGTGGTGGAAATGACTTTAAAGGGAATTACTTAGTGAAACGGGAGAAAGTGTGTCAGAGAAAGGAGGTTGGTGTCTCCAAATCATGAACTGATATGGATAAATCCATACTAGTCAAAATATAGTAAAAGTTCCGAACGGTTGCCCGATCAAAGGGTCGAATTAAGCGACAGTCTAAGTCATGAAGGGGAAATATAAAATGTTTTTTTTTATTTTACCCGCCCACTTCTTCTATATTTTCAAAAAATACATCAAAGTCGTCGTATTTTTAAAAACAATATCAAATTCTAACACCTTTGTCAACTTTTCATTCAGATCACGTTAATTTTATATTGTTAGGACATCAAAAGAAGAAAGTACCCCTTCCATCACATCCCTCTCATTCCTCCTTGATCCACAACCCCAAAACCCTAAGACCCAACAAGTTTCACATCCTCTCCTGCTTCAACCACTCCTCCTGCATCCTCTTCCTCGCCTTCTCCTCTTCCCCCATTCGTCTCCTTCAAACTCTTCTCCGGTGACTCCCTTCCTCCCCCTCAACCCCTTTCTCTATCGGATCCCCAATTCGCTGTTCTCAATCTTCCCGTGCAAATAGAAGAAGATTGTTGAGATTTTTAGAAGCATTTTTGTTCTTTCAAGTTCTTAATGATTAAAATTGGATGGAAAGTTAACAAAAGTGTCGTTTTTAGATAAGTTAAAAGTAAATGGTGTTGTTTTTAGAAATAATAAGTATTTGGTGGGTTTTTTTAAAATATTAAAGAATTTGGTGGCCAAAATCAAAAAAACTTGAAAATATCAAAGAATTTGGTTGTTTTTTAATATAAGGTTTTTTTTATTTAGGCCGCACAAGTTTTTTCATATTTTCAAAAAAACAAACAAACCATTTCATATTTCTTAAAACAATATTAATTTCTTTAACTTTATCTAAAAAGGACACCATGGTTAAATTCCATTAACTTTATGTCCATATCAAATTCACTGCTGTCAATTTTAGCTGTTAATTAAGGGGCTTAAAAGACAAAAATAAATGGATGTATTTTTTGTTAAAAGGGTTCAAGGGTCTCTCTCTTCTTCTCACTACTACAATAAGGGGTTGCCCCTACAACTTTATCCGTAGGGGCAAAGCATTGCCCCTACGGATACCTTCGTAGGGGCTAGAAAATTCTCCGTAGGTGCAATTGACGCAGGTGCAAGTCTTCGCCCTGAACATGCCCCTACGGAGTAAAAATTGCCTATACGGTTTCATGCGTAGGGGACTATGTACCTACGGTGTATTCCGTAGGGACAAAATATTTATTTAATTTTGTGGTTTATAAAATAAAATACTTACCCCTCCAGTGCTATCCGTAGGGGCAAATTCCAGCCCCTACGGAGTTAGCCGTAGGTCTACATATAAGCCCCTACGTGTGTATCCGTAGGGGCACGTGTAACTCCTGTTACTGAATCCATAGAGGCAAAATGTCAGTTATCCTGATATTTTGTCCCTACGGATAAATATGTAGGGCAAACATTGGACCTACGGATTAATCCGTAGGTGCAACTGATGGCCCTACGGCTTAATCTGTAGGGACATAATATTAGGGTTTTTTTTATAAAAAAAGGGCTTCCTGTTTTTAACCCGTCCTGTGCACAATAATATATATATATATATATCATACGACATCAGGATAAATATAATAGAAATAGACATAATATAGAAATATTCATAATCAACCATGTCACGCATAATATATAATAGAAATAGACACACAGAATACGATATCAGGATAAATCATCGTTCATAAACAACCACCAACCATTATCGTCCAAAATTTATACAATATGTATCAGATAAGTATATACATTCTCAAAAATATAAATAAAGCTACCCTAGCTCGGTCCAGCTCCTCCACCTCTGATAATCGACTTAATCTGGCGCATCTGCTCCTCGGTGCAGCCCTGAGTCGTCAAAAACTCTACCAATGAAGGAGAGGACTGTGCAGGAGTCTAAGCGGGCTGTAGAGCTGCAGGAGTGGTCTGCGCAACCGCAGCCGAGGTAGTGGCTTGCGGAGCCGCAGCCGAAGGAGATGCATGTGGATCCGCAGCTGAAGTACCCTGTCACATCTGTTCAATTTTGTGTGTAATAAACAAGTAAGAACCGTGTATTAGTCGAATTAGTTTCATTATCAGGTTATTGCGAAACCCCAATCTAAGATTAATCAAAATTAAGTCTACAGCCAAATAAGCTTAGGCTACTAATATTGGATATATTACTATCTATAATATGATATAATATTTTACTATTAAGTAGTATACATACTATCATCTCCTTCAACTCCTGGACGGTGGTCTTCAAGAAGGCAATATCTTGCTCTAGACGTCGCTTACGGGGGGTAAGGGAAGTAACCGCCGGAGTAGAGTCCAACTTCATATGGGCCCTGCTAGGACCCAGTCCCCGGCCTCTCTCCCAACCTCCGTGGTGCCCTCCGTGTGCGGGGTCTAGAACTAGGGTCAGTAGCATCGGATCGTTCTGTCCAGTAAAATCGATCCCCGATCCCTCCGCCTGCTCCACCACCCACCCCTACACCCACATTAACCATTAAAATATAAGTATATCATTTAAATTTGAACTTTTCAAAACAAAAATTTCAAACCTGTTAGAATAAATATTAACACTTACGTAATACTCCTAGGTAGCGGTGTCGGGGAATCGAAGCTCGCCCGTGGAAGGATCTGTCTAGGTGCCGTGGACGGCAAGATACGCGGACATCACGCTCGGTGTACCACCCTACGCCAGGGTCTGAGCTCTTTGCAATTCGCGAAAAATTTACATATATTATAAAATAACTCTTAATATTACAATATATCACAGTAGGTCTATTGTAATTTACCGATAACTCAATGGCACGAGTAATATTCCTCGAGCCACCTGTAAAAATGTGGCGACCCCTCTTTGCCCACTTCCTATTCTTTTTATTTTGATCGGCCGATTTCTGCACAACACATTCAGATTTAATTTTCTAATTAAGCAACAAAAAATAAATAAATTATATACTAAATAATGAATTACATTTAAAATACAAACCTGTTTGCGCTGAGAGTCAAAATATTGGCACAAGAGAGGCCATGTATCTACGTCGACTCTCGCAAAGGCCGGAGTATGTAGGAGAGCCGCTCTCTCTGCCTCGGGGGTCTCCATCCACAAGGAATAGCAGTCGATCTTCAGCTCGTTCCTATTGTATCGGACCTTTGATTGCATGTTCTTTATCAGGCCATGGTACAGAGCGTAAAGATCGAGCACTCTCTCAAGGTGATCAGGATCGGGTACATGCCGAAAGTCGTAATCCAACTGCAAATACAAAAAAACAATGTTATTAAATTGCAAGTGTTAAATAATAATAAATATATTGGGTAAGTCAAATGAAACTATATATTAATCCCCGAGCCTGGTCCCAGAAGAGGGCAAACGAGCGCCGGTGCTGGTCGCCCCACTCAACGTGAAGTGGATACTTCTTCACGAGGCGGCTCTCATCCCCCATATACCGGCCGAATATCTCGGAATAATCTCCGGTATAGCGATAATCAGGGGTAAAGAAGAGGGGGAATGCTGCCTCCCCCTAGCTCTGTCGGGCCTCAGCCTGTCGGACTGATTCGGGCCTCGAGTCCCCCTCTCGGGATGGGGATGCCCTGCATCTACAAGAAATATCAAGATAATTAATATTAAGACAAAGTGGTATTAAGAAATCAAGGTTTAACGAAAATTGAAGTGTAATATATACCTCCGGCGACAGAAGCACGAGCCTGGGCCCGGGCAGCAGCACGAGCGGGACGATAGTTCCTCCGGTGAGGAACAGCCGGTAACCCGGACGTGGACGCATCTCCAACAAGAAAATAAATATCGATAAAATTACATGAAGTTCATGTTTATTCTTAAAGGATATGTAAAATGAATAAATATTTTATATTTATTCATACAAACCTGCAGACTAAGCAGAGGATATGGAAGTGATGGGAGTGGCCCCTGCACCAGACGTGGACGCACCACCCTATAATTAGACAATCAAATATTGACTATATAAGTAATTGCAAAAAGAATGTGTAAATCAATAATATAACATTCTAAATCAACATGTATACACCATAGGATATATAAACATACCCGCAGGTGCGGTGGTGGCCTCTACCCGAGATGTAAGTACGTAAAAGCAAAAAGAATGTATGTATATTTATGATATAGCATTCTAAATCAATATACATGCACTATAGATATATAAACATACCTGGAGGTGCGGGAGTGGCCTCTGTCCCTGATGTGGACGCACCACCAACAGCTAGACAATCAAACATTGAATATATAAGTAATTTTGACATGAATATGCATGTATATCTATAATATTACATTCAAAATGAATATACGTGCAATATACCTGGAGGTGTGGCAAAGTCCACACGGAAGGAGGCATCCGAAGGGGTCTCCGATCGGGGTGCAAGACCGGCCTTCTGAAACTCCCTACACAGCTCTCCGGGCGGCAGAACCGCTCTACCTCTGCCTCTGCCGGTGTCGCGGCTGGAGCTCTTGCCGCGGCTCGCTGCTCCCGTCATCGTCATCAAATCTAGATAAAACGGTTCGTGGACGCATTAGACAATCATTACATATGCATGCTATATATGTATAGATCATAAAAAGTGAAGTAATAATATAACATTACTGATAACCTTTTTCGTTTCGTGGACGCATTAGACATATCTACTTGGATTTCATCATCGATATCATTTCTAACCCACGTAACTTCATGATCAGCCGAAGACAACCCGTCTTTCGAAACAGATGGTCGGAGCATTCTAAGTCTTCTCTCTTCTTCATCCTCATCGCTGTCCTCGAATTCTGGGACATCGTAAACATCCCTGGGTTTCCAACGGCATATGACACTCCATCCTGGATGCTTCAAACACTGTGAGTAGTATACTTGGAACGCTTGGTTCGTAAAGATAAACGGATCCTCCTGAGGGTAAAATCAAAGTGTATTCACACTGGTCAATTCATATTCATCTTTCCAAGTCCCGAGATTGCTTCTCCACTTATCCGTATCGGTTCGTGTATCGTACCAAGTACACTGAAATATATAAAACGGTTCTGATTGTCCGGGATATTGGATGCCAAGTATACAATTTAAGTATCCATAATAAATCACACCATCCGATCCTCCCGTTGCAATCCCACTATTCTGAGTGGTTCTAGATGTTTCTATGTCCTTAACTTCGAATTTGTATCCAAGGACACCGAATTCTTTATAATATGCAACCTCCATACTAGGAAACTGAGCTAAACATTTTGAATCACTCTCTAATGATACAGACAAGTTCGGATCGTGGATCTAACAAAACAAATTTTACGACAAATACATAACGATATAAGTTTAGATTAAAACTGGTAGCAATAACATGTTATTCGAATAATTTACATGATCTGCAACCCAATCACAAAAATTATCCTGATGATATTTTTCCAATCGTTCATCGTTCTAATCAGGATGCCCCTCACGTACCTCGTTAAAATGAATTCTGTTCTCAACAATAAATTATGACATTAATATTATATCATTTCATACACACACAAACACAAATATAACAATTAATCCAAAAAAACTTACTCTCTAATTTTTTCAAGACAGGTGCTATTGAGGAGGATAAACCGGTATATCTTGTTGATAAACATAGTGTCTACCCTCTTATAATCAGCTTTACCATATGGCCCGTCCTGAATTCTTCGAGGCCGGTTAAGTCTCGTCTCAATGTTCTCGTCCAGATAGCGAGAACAAAATGTGGTTGCTTCATCTAGAAGATAACCTTGCATGATAGAACCCTCTGGTCGATTTCTTTTGCGTATATACTTTTCTAGAGTGTAGAGGTACCTAAAGAAAAATATGTTAAATATGTAGGGATCCTAGGCACACTATAGAGGTCTCACAAGGCATCAACCATGCCAATTTCAAATTTTATGGGTGCCGAGAAACCCTAATACGGATCGTCGACTAGAATTCTAGGCGAAAAACGAATCTAGTTAACAACTTAACTAAAGATATGAAGCTACAACCTTTGTAGATCCGCTTATCCACTTCCTTAGCTCCATGTAGTCGTCCTCTCGCTGTCCATCTCGAATCCCGAACTCAAACGTCGGCTTCATCGGAGAATTGGGCGGACTAGGTCGTCGGCTTCGTGCCGAAGATGATCTACGTCGAGGCATCACAAGTTCAAGCTCGAACTTCACAAATTTGTGAAACTTGTGAAGAAAACACCCAAAACCACTTGGCAAGAGGTAGAGGATGAAGAAATAGGAGGTGGGTTCACTTTAGAATTGGATTTCTCACTTTAGAACTCAAGATGCCATTGATGGCATCAAGCTTTCTTTCTTGAAGATGAAGAAGAAGAAGTAGATAGAATATGATAAGTGTTTTTAAAAGAATAATAAAAATCAATACTTATCATCTTCTAACCTTGGTTAAGTGTAGAGAATAGACCATGGTCAAGTGAGAATGGTTAGGGTTAAGTATGAAGACAAAAGGGTCACATTAGTCAAACCTTCTTGAAGCTTCAACAAGCTTCATGTTAGAATGAAACCATTTTGTTTTCTTTTATTTATTTATCAAGAAAGAATAGATAAATAAATAAGTAAATGAATCAAAACCCTAACTATTATCATAACCATGGTTTAAGTCTTAACACAAAACCAAAAATCATGCATCATCAAACATGATACAATCAAGTGCATAAAAGTATATCACATATACAACTTGTGAACTTCAAGTGAGAAAATCCATTTAAAGTGAACCAATACTAGTTAATGCAAAGCAATATATCAAATATATAATTATACATTAAATCATTAAATCAACATTTGATTCAATGATCCGGTCATGTCACACATAACCGACTAGTATCCAATGTATCGATTTATCGAATCAATGATTCGATAACTAGGTCATATCGCATACAACCAATCGAAACATTCATCGCGAGAATAAAATGCGGTATCACATACACGCATTATTCTCGGTCCCGCACATATCTCATATGCGCTCCTATTTCGTTTCGCTTGAGCCAGGAAACCTCTGTGTAGGACTCTAAAGACTCGTCAATACGCCGGTGGCAGATGATGATCATATCAAGCACCCACAAGCCGCAAGCGGTCTGCTAAACGTAACGGCCATCCGGGTATTGAGCGATCAGATGATCGACGAGCTAGCCCGCTCACACTCCTGTGAATCCAACCAGTAACACTTACCATACAGTCCGGTCTGTTCGTCTGATATGTCGCATATCAAGTCTAGGGGTGGTAAACGTCAGACCCCAGTAACCGATAAGTCGTGCCGATGTGAGGCTCATAACGGGTCGAGAAACTACTGGTAACACTTACCAGCAAATCTCTGATCAGCCCTGGCCAGGGACTTCCCTGTTACGGCCAATCGAGCACAGCGCAACATCAACCCCCAATACCGGGAGAGACGAAACCCCTCCTATCGCTCATTGCCTCCATGTGACTCGGGACTGTACCCAAAGACCACCGTTTTGCACGCCCTCATGGACGTGGTAAGGTGGAGATCAAAGCACAGTGGGAATCACACAAGACTCTATGACGATCTCGGGTCTACAGACTAACCTGCATAAGTGTCACCTGAGAACTGCCATCTGACGTGAGGTATAATACCATCTGGGAGTTCTCGGCGAGTCCGTCCAGTGTACCCAGTCTCCACTGAGCACCCGTACACCATCTCTGATGTCAAACACCAATGGATATGGGATCATCCATCGCCCATCTCATGGGTCGAGAAGCGTATACGCTAGTCTACTCTGGTATATCGATGCCCCGTCTCGATACAACCACGACTAGGGACCTTGAAGGACGTACTTATAGGCTACCATGCCCCACTAGTATGATCTGCATCATAGTCCAGGTAGTCAAGTACACATCCTAAGGGCTTTACCAACATGTAACTATAAGACAGTTTAAAGAGACTAGTGTACATGTTAAGATAAAGAGTAACCAGATAGCATACTATCATATCGAGCAAGAAAGTCATCTCTATATATGTCCAAGCATCCAATATAATATACATCATCTGTACAATACTGGCCTCTAGGGCATACATACAACTAACAATCTCCCACTTGCACTAGGGCCAGCTGCTGTAGTATCGCATACCGAGCATCCCGAAGAGTCTCTCAAACTGTATCTGGGGAATGGCCTTCGTGAGTGGATCCGCCGTGTTGTTCTTCGTGTCAACCCTCCTGACCTCGATCTCCCGGCGATCAACTATCTCCCGGATCAGGTGATACCGCCTCAGAATATGCCTGGATCGCTGATGGGACCTGGGTTCCTTGGCCAAAGCCACCGCTCCATTGTTATCACAATACAAAGGTATTGGATGCTCAATGGATAGAACCACACCAAGTTCAGTAATGAACTTCTTGATCCAGACAGCCTCTTTGGCAGCATCGTTGGCAGCGATGTATTCAGCCTCCATCGTTGAGTCTGCCACGGTTTCCTGCTTGGAACTCTTCCAGCTAACAGCCCCTCCGTAAAGGGTAAAGACAAATCCCGACTGCGACTTAGAGTCGTCCTTATCACTCTGGAAGCTCGAATCAGTAAAGGACTCCACTTGGAGTTCTCCGTTACCATACACCAAGAGCATCTCTTTAGTCCTTCGTAAGTACTTGAGAATGCTCTTCACAGCTGTCCAGTGACTCTCTCCAGGATCAGCTTGATACCTGCTCACTACACTTAGTGAGTATGCAACATCGGGTCTGGTACATAGCATCGCGTACATGATAGAGCCTACGGCCGAAGCATAGGGTATCCCTTGCATGCGAGCTCTCTCCAAATCAGTCTTGGGAGACATCTTTTTGGAAAGAGCGACTCCAGAGATCGTGGGCAAGTTCCCACGCTTGGATTCTTCCATACTAAACCTCTTTAGTACGGTGTCAATGTACCTGGATTGGGACAATCCCAATATCCGTTTGGATCTATCTCTATAGATCCTTATTCCCAATATGCAGGAGGCATCACCAAGATCTTTCATTGAGAATCTTTGTGATAAGAAGAGCATGACCGATTGCAGCATAGGAATATCATTTCCTATCAAGAGTATGTCGTCCACGTACAATACGAGGAAGACAACCTTACTCTCTGCCACCTTCTTGTAAATACAAGGTTCATCTGGGTTTTTGACGAAATCAAACTCTTTGATAACGACGTCAAAGCAGATGTTCCAACTTCGCGATGCTTCCTTTAATCCATAAATGGATTTAAGCAGCTTGCACACCTTCCCGCTGCTCCCACTGTCTACGAAGCCCTCTGGCTGAGTCATGTACACGCACTCTTCTAAATCACCATTTAGAAAGGCGGTCTTAACATCCATTTGCCAGATTTCGTAATCATGATATGCAGCGATGGCAAGCATGATCCGGATGGATTTAAGCATAGCCACTGGAGAAAAGGTTTCGTCATAGTCCACACCTGGTCTTTGACGAAAACCCTTTGCAACAAGTCTAGCTTTGAAAGTCTCCACTTTCCCATCTACACCAAGTTTTTTCTTGAAGATCCACTTGCTCCTAATGGGTTTTACCCCTTCAGGAGCAACTTCCAAAGTCCATACTTTGTTGGTGTACATGGATTCCATCTCGGACCGCATAGCATCCAGCCATTTCACTGAGTCCTTACTCGTGATGGCCTGCTCGTAGCTAGTTGGGTCATCATCCTCCATGATGCAATCCTCGCTTCCACCGTCAATGAGAAAACCGTAGTATCTCTCAGGTGGACGAGAAACCCTACTAGATCGGCGGAGAGGCTGGGGTTCGTCGGGTACTACTGAATCCTCTGGTTCTACTAAGTCTTCTATTATAGTTTGTGTTGTTGGAACCTCTTCCAGTTCTACCTCAATGCCACTAATCTGTTTCATAAGAAAACCTTTTTATAAGAAAATGGCATGTCGAGAAACAAACACCTTTTGTTCCTCGGGGTGGTAGAAGATATACCCTTGTGAATTTTTGGGATATCCTACAAACTTACATAAGACTGATCTTGCCTCGAGTTTGTCCGGATTTTGTCTTTTGACATAGGCTGGACAACCCCATATCTTAACATACTTAAGAGATGGTCTCTTCCCTTTCCATATCTCATATGGAGTGGTAGGCACTGATTTGGTAGGAACCATATTCAATAGGTGTATGGCTGTCTCAAGCGCATACCCCCAGAAGGAAATAGGTAACTCAGCTGTACTCATCATTGAACGCACCATATCTAATAGGGTGCGATTCCTTCGTTCCGATACACCGTTGTGCTGTGGTGTATAAGGTGGAGTAAGCTGGGGGAGAATCCCATTCTCTTTTAGATAATCTTGGAATTCATTGCTCAAGTATTCTCCTCCTCGATCAGATCGAAGGATCTTAATACTTTTGCCCGTTTGGTTCTCTACTTCGTGCTTATATTCTCTGAATTTCTCAAAAGCTTCAGACTTGTGTTTCATTAGGAACACATGCCCGTATCTAGAGAGATCGTCAGTGAATGTAATGAAGTAGGAAGAACCGTTCCTGGCAAGGGTAGACATGGGACCGCATACATCACTATGTACCAGTCCTAAGAGTTCAGCAACTCTTTCTCCGTGTCCACTAAACGGAGCTTTGGTCATTTTTCTTTTGAGACATGAATGGCAAGTATCATAAGATGATAATTCGAACGGATTCAAATAACCATCCTTATGTAACTTAGCCAGTCGTGTCGCATTGATATGACCAAGTCTACAATGCCATAAGTAGGATTCGTTCATTTCTGAACTTTTCCTCTTGTGTGTGTTTTATATATTGAGGACTGTATTTTGATTTAGAATGAA
This sequence comes from Agapanthus africanus, assembly GCA_030015575.1. Lineage (NCBI taxonomy): Eukaryota > Viridiplantae > Streptophyta > Magnoliopsida > Asparagales > Amaryllidaceae > Agapanthus > Agapanthus africanus. The sequence goes on from JASDDO010000004.1 coordinate 325,725,087, forward strand.
TATGCCATTATGTAGCGAGCCTGATGCAATCAACTTTTGATCTAGGAATATATTCATAACATTATCCTTTACTACAAAATTATATCCTTCTTTACTCAATAAAGAAACTGATATAATGTTGCACATCATGTTCGGTATATAATAGCACTCATTCAGAATCATTGTATCACCACTTGGTAATACTAGGTGATATTCGCCAACTGCTTTGGCTGCAACATTTGCACCGTTCCCAACTTGAACGGAATGATCACCTTTTTCCAGTTCTCTACCTTTTCGTAGCCCATGTAACTGTTTACATATGTAGGATCCTGATCCGGTATCTAATACCCAGGACATAGGGTGAACTGAGAAACAGTTCTCAATAACTAACACACCTGTAGAAGATGCATCAACATGCATGTTCTTTTGGAAGGCTTGAGAATCCAGATCTTCTCCTGTTTCCTGTTCATTCTTATAACACTTATAAGATAGAACGGGTTCAACGTTCCCCTGCACAGTATAACATGCGGGTTCGGTCAATACATCCATATTATTATCTTTATTAGGGCATGACATGGTCGCTACCTGGAGAGAGAGAGAAGAAAACACTTTAGCGTATGCTCGTGCAAGATCAGATTGGTTATTATCTTATCTAATCAGGATGGCTCCCACTGGTTTTTATCAAATCTTCCTTCAAACCCTAAAAGGAAAGACTAGCCGGGATTAATTACACACTACAAGTTCGCCAATCTTTCAGCCAGGCCAGTGTCGGTACTTTGAGGGAGGTCCCCCGTGCTTTCGCACGAACCTAATTAATGTAAACCTCGTTTTCCCAGAGGCGTAACCTCGTTAACACCTTTCTAGACACCTACTTGATCAGCTAATTGCAATGTGTAAAACTTTTATAGAAGTAACTCTTACTCGCAGTGGGTATTGGGATCCAACTATCTCATAGAAGGTATGCAATCTCATTGCAAATTTCAACACTTGAAATTCCCAATAATATTTTACCCCTAGTGTTCTATGACCTTGACGAATGCCAAACAACCCATAGTCCACTAGTCAAGTTCAACCCGTACATTTCTTGATTGAATTAAACCCACCAGTACGACCCTTGACGAATGCCAAACAACGCCGTACGAATACCCTAATCCAATCTGCATCATATGCATAAGCAGATAAATACTAGTTAGCTACCGTACACTATGCCTTGACGAATGCCAAACTACCGTAGCACGAATACTAAGTAGTACTTACCTGAAATGACGGAGGGCTACGAAGGTTTTCAGAAAACCATGAGCGTAATGAACTTGATATCGTTGTAGAATCAAATGAAGTTTTAAAATGGAGTGATTTTGAGGCTTTTCTAGTTTTGCTAAAGGGGTCACTCCCGGTGAAGGGATCGTCGGCCCTTTCCTCGTCGAATGAGGTGCGGGATATATCATATATATCACTGTGCAAAGCAAAAACTCTTAAAAGCAATCAAAAGACAAACCGAGTGTGTAGCATCTGCCAGTTATTGCTAAAGGAGTCACTCCCGGTGAAGGGATCTCGGTCCTTTCCTCATCGAATAAGGTGCAGGGTATATCATATATACCGCTATGCAAAGCAAGAACTGTAGCTACCTGTTTTGTTTAAAATTTGATTCTACAACATCTTAGGTTTCTTTTCTTTCATTAATCACATTAATGAAGTCCCATCATTTAAATACCTAAACATCACAGATAAATACGACGTACACTTATGCCATCCGCATTCGCCTGGATGTCCCCTCGTGCACCGTTAGGTTAGGTAACTAACGACAGAGCAGGACAGGGCTAGTGCGGGTGCAAAACATAAGTAACGTCTATATAATATATCATATATACTATATACTGTATCTATCACAGAACATCACATGATCACATCACAGATATCGCAGCAAAAGAAACATATGAAACATTGGATATACTAGGACGTCCGTGTTTTCAATACGAGCCAGTATAAAACACGGATTCAACGGTCGTGATGAATAGCCAATCCCACACCCCTAGACCCCTACGAGAGCGGCAAGTAACCCTGCCAATTCTAGGGTTAGGAGACCCGGACTAGACTCCTCGAGTTGGTCTCCCACTGGACCCCAGAACCCGGTTACTTATGCTCCCCTCCTTGGGTCTATCCTAATGCGGAAAAGTAAATAATATACAAAAGGTGACAACTTCTGCAACCTGGAAGTGCCCCAAATAAAAGAATATTACATACAAGTTTTTACATGAATGAAAATGAAAAACACTCATCTCACATAAAAACCCCCAGCTATTCAAACACGACAATCCAATATAACATATCCAGCAACACATAACATCACATGTCATCAACGTAAGTAAATATACGCATCCCAATTGTCGTTGTCATATAGCAACGAAACCGGCGATATCACATATTACACTTACGGTCACAGAAAAGAAAGTGTAAAACTACAACAATTGGAATCCGCAACTTCTTTAGACATCACATGCCTAATCAAATGAAATACTTAGACATCACATGCCTAACAATTATAAACCCCGCATTTTAGTCTCATTATCGAAAACTCTTTTCAATATCAAGTGAGACTAAACGGCTAGATTTATAACATTCATTCAGTTATCTCATAACTGTTTATGAATTCCAATTATTGTATCCCATTCCGGATAAATAGAAAATATTAAACTTTCCGATCGAACATTCGAACACCCAAGTTTTCCCGAAACCGATCAACACATGAAATAAGTTCAAAGACATTCACTTCATGCCTCAGTACTAACGGTCCAGCCATAGAAGGGCAAGCCAATGCCTCACATGTGGCACGCCGTACTGCCCCAAACCCGAAGGTTCAAAGGGCAGTTCAAGACGATCACATAATCGAGTTAAGGTTTGTTGTCTTCTAGAGGGACCATCGTATTACTTGCACTACTCAGAACGTCCTTAACCATACAAAAATCCAACACTTGGATATTTTCCGGCAGGGGAAAAGTTGGGTATTTATATCCGGTCGAACTTTTTAACATATTCTAAAGTCATCCGGAAATACACAAAGACGAAATTTGATAATCCGGTCGAAACATCGAAGCTCTAAAACACCCCAGAAAATTCAACTCTTGAATAAATATTAAAAATACCCATAAAACTCAGCTGCTGAAATAATGAATTACTGTGCAAAGTAGGAGGGCTGACGTCATCATTAGGCCGCGGAACCGCCGCAGAATCCATGCTTCTGCCGCGGTTCCGCCGCACACTATACAGTTCATTGGAAAATATTTGCATCGTAATTCTTAGAATTCCCTGCTGAATTTTTTAAGCATTTTTAATCTGGAAAAATCCCAGTTTATAGAAAAAGTCCAGAGAGCATGATGTGTTAGGGTTTCGACGTGTATTCGGGTTTCAAACGTCGTCTAGACTTCGTCTAAGGCTCTAGCTAGGCTCTGATACCACTGTAGGGATCCTAGGCACACTATAGAGGTCTCACAAGGCATCAACCATGCCAATTTCAAATTTTATGGGTGCCGAGAAACCCTAATACGGATCATCGACTAGAATTCTAGGCGAAAAACGAATCTAGTTAACAACTTAACTAAAGATAAGAAGCTACAACCTTTGTAGATCCGCTTATCCACTTCCTTAGCTCCATGTAGTCGTCCTCTCGCTGTCCATCTCGAATCCCGAACTCAAACTTCGGCTTCATCGGAGAATTGGGCGGACTAGGTCGTCGGCTTCGTGCCGAAGATGATCTACGTCGAGGCATCACAAGTTCAAGCTCCAACTTCACAAATTTATGAAACTTGTGAAGAAAACACCCAAAACCACTTGGCAAGAGGTAGAGGATGAAGAAATAGGAGGTGGGTTCACTTTAGAATTGGATTTCTCACTTTAGAACTCAAGATGCCATTGATGGCATCAAGCTTTCTTTCTTGAAGATGAAGAAGAAGAAGTAGATAGAATATGATAAGTGTTTTTAAAAGAATAATAAAAATCAATACTTATCATCTTCTAACCTTGGTTAAGTGTAGAGAATAGACCATGGTCAAGTGAGAATGGTTAGGGTTAAGTATGAAGACAAAAGGGTCACATTAGTCAAACCTTCTTGAAGCTTCAACAAGCTTCATGTTAGAATGAAACCATTTTGTTTTCTTTTATTTATTTATCAAGAAAGAATAGATAAATAAATAAGTAAATGAATCAAAACCCTAACTATTATCATAACCATGGTTTAAGTCTTAACACAAAACCAAAAATCATGCATCATCAAACATGATACAATCAAGTGCACAAAAGTATATCACATATACAACTTGTGAACTTCAAGTGAGAAAATCCATTTAAAGTGAACCAATACTAGTTAATGCAAATCAATATATCAAATATATAATTATACATTAAATCATTAAATCAACATTTGATTCAATGATCCGGTCATGTCGCACATAACCGACTAGTATCCAATGTATCGATTTATCGAATCAATGATTCGATAACTAGGTCATATCGCATACAACCAATCGAAACATTCATCGCGAGAATAAAATGCGGTATCACATACATGCATTATTCTCGGTCCCGCACATATCTCATATGCGCTCCTATTTCGTTTCGCTTGAGTCAGGAAACCTCTGTGTAGGACTCTAAAGACTCGTCAATACGCCGGTAGCAGATGATGATCATATCAAGCACCCACAAGCCACAAGCGGTCTGCTAAACGTAACGGCCATCCGGGTATTGAGCGATCAGATGATCGACGAGCTAGCCCGCTCACACTCCTGTGAATCCAACCAGTAACACTTACCGTACAGTCCGGTCTGTTCGTCTGATATGTCGCATATCAAGTCTAGGGGTGGTAAACGTCAGACCCCAGTAACCGATAAGTCGTGCCGATGTGAGGCTCATAACGGGTCGAGAAACTACTGGTAACACTTACCAGCAAATCTCTGATCAGCCATGGCCAGGGACTTCCCTGTTACGGCCAATCGAGCACAGCGCAACATCAACTCCCAATACCGGGAGAGACGAAATCCCTCCTATCGCTCATTGCCTCCATGTGACTCGGGACTGTACCCAAAGACCACCGTTTTGCACGCCCTCATGGACGTGGTAAGGTGGAGATCAAAGCACAGTGGGAATCACACAAGACTCTATGACGATCTCGGGTCTACAGACTAACCTGCACAAGTGTCACCTGAGAACTGCCATCTGACGTGATGTATAATACCATCTGGGAGTTCTCGGCGAGTCCGTCCAGTGTACCCAGTCTCCACTGAGCACCCGTACACCATCTCTGATGTCAAACACCAATGGATATGGGATCATCCATCGCCCATCTCATGGGTCGAGAAGCGTATACGCTAGTCTACTCTGGTATATCGATGCCCCGTCTCGATACACCCACGACTAGGGACCTTGAAGGACGTACTTATAGGCTACCATGCCCCACTAGTATGATCTGCATCATAGTGCAGGTAGTCAAGTACACATCCTAAGGGCTTTACCAACATGTAACTATAAGACAGTTTAAAGAGACTAGTGTACATGTTAAGATAAAGAGTAACCAGATAGCATACTATCATATCGAGCAAGAAAGTCATCTCTATATATGTCCAAGCATCCAATATAATATACATCATCTGTACAATACTGGCCTCTAGGGCATACATACAACTAACAAAATAAATAAATACGGGTATACAGAACAACAATAATTTTACAAATTGTGCGAAATGAAAAATTCTACATACCTCTCGACGGGATACATCCATCGATATTGTACCGGTCCAGCTAATTTAGACTCAGTTGCAAGATGAACCGTCAGGTGTATTATGTGATCGAAGAATGACGGTGGAAAATACGCTCAAACTTGTAAAGTATTAACGAAATAGAATTTTCTAGTTTCTCCAGCATCGCAACTTCCAGTGTTTTTGCGCATAATTCTCTGAAAAAACAACATAGGTCATTGATAACTAGACTAACCGATTCGGGAAGGGAAGTCCTGAGGGCTAATGGGAGAAGGTACTCCATAATAACATGGTGATCATGACTTTTCAGCCCATCGATCTTGCCTTTCACAGTTTTTATCTTCTTGCTGAATGATCCTGAGAAATCTGTGGGAACTTTCAAATCATGCAACACCTGCAGGAATCTTTTCTTCTCCGGTTGTGATATATGATACGCGGCATAGGGAAGTACAAACTTGCCTGGTTTACCCGCTACCGGTTTAGGATGCAATTCACTTCTAATTTCCCAGTCCTGTAAATCCATTCGAGCATTGAGGTTGTCTTTCGATTTCCCGTCTTTACAAAGAAGCAAGTTGAGTATGTGCTCGGATACTCCCTTCTCTATGTGCATGACGTCCAGAAAATGACACACTAAATTTGTTGACCAGTACGGAAGCTCGAAGAAAATGCTGAACTTTCTCCAGAATGGTGGTTTGACCTGTTTTGTCGGAACCATCCCGAAGGTTACATTATTGTAACCATCCCACTAAGCAGTCACGTCCTCTCCGGACAATGGGGCTGGAGGTCCAAGAAGCTCCTGATGACCATCAAAGTGAACAACGTCTAACCTGTAGGGGTGGTCTAGAGGCAGGAAACGTCGATGACCGCAATAACAAACCTTCCTGCTAAAATTCAAGAATTTCGATGTTGTATGTTGATGGCAATAAGGACATGCTTTGTGACCATATACGGACCAACCTGATAGCATTCCATACGCAAGAAAGTCATTAATTGTCCACATTAAAGCCGCACGCAGTATGAAGTTTGTATTTGTGTTTGCATCGTAAGTCTCTACACCATCAATGAATAAAGATTTTAACTCCTCGATCAGAGATCGGAGATAGACGTCGATATTGTTTCCCGGTGAATTTGGTCCGTCGATAAGAAGAGGTATTATAAAGTATGATTGGTCCATATCCAACCAAGGCCACAGATTATAAACTATCATTATAAGGGGCCATGTGCTGTGGCTTCCAACCATATAGTTGAATGGGCAGAAGCCATCACTAGCGAGTCCGAGCCTGACATCGCGAGGATCGCTTCTAAATATTTCGTGCCTCCTATCGAAATCCTTCGATGCCGGTGAATCTCTTGGATGACTCATTTTTCCATCTTCACTTGGAGGAGCACGGTGATGCCAAATCATTGCCTCAGCTGTTTTCTTGCACCTGAATAGCCTCTGCAACCTCTGTGTTATGGAAAAGTATCGTGCTATCTTGACAGGTATATCAGGCTTCTTATCAGAATCTTTCGGCTTATACCTGACCTCTCCGCATGTTGGACACTCTTTCAAATCTGAATTCTACAACACGCAATTTTTAGGACATGCTTGAATCTTCTTACTTCAGACCCAAATCAGACATCATCTTCTGGGCTCCGTACCAGCTGTCGGGCACGTTATTTCCCGGGGGCATAGAATCTTTCAAGAACGAAAGAAGCATTGTGAATGACTTGTTGATCTATCCATTTAGGCACTTAATCTGGAAAAGTTGGACGAACCATGAGAGGGTGGAATACTTTGCATTCTTATAAATTGGTTTTCTAGCATCATTCATGAAATTTTCATACTTATCCGCACGCGGTCCTTGACCGGAAGGAATGTTATCTTCGTTACGAATAGATTCACCTAGGGCAGCCTCTACCATATCCTCTATTTCTTCTCATGGAAAGAAATTACCGTCTTCTTCTTCTGCCGTATTACCGTCTTCTCCTTCTTCTTCTGCCGCATTACCGTCTTCTCCTTCTTCTTCTGCCGCATTACCATCTTCTCCTTCTTCTTCTGCCGCATTACTGCCTTCTTCTCCTTCCCCGTGATATAGCCAAGTTATATAAAGTCTAGTAAAACCATGTTTAACGATATGAATCTCTGCAAATTCTACCTTCTTCCAGTACTTATTCCCATATCTATCGCACGGGCAGAGAATCTTCTCTATCACGATCTTATTATGTACGCGTGCAAATTCAATAAAAGCAGCAACTCCTGCGATAAACTTAGGCTGCATACGTTGTTGCCAATCCATATATACCCCGTCCTTAACTCTGATGTACTCATGGGCCATGTTAGACTGTATAACATATAAATTGTAGGTTATGATGACTATATTGAGAAATCTAAGAACGAGATGGTTACTGACAAAGGAGAAAATCCGTGTATATGCTTTGAGTGTGTATTTGTCGTTGAAAAGAATAAATTATCGATAATCAAAATTAGATTTGAGGATACCCACGTATGAGTTGTATTATATATATGTGTGTTTCAATTTATAATTTCGCTTAAGTGTAGGGTTGTTAGTATATATGTGTTGTGTGTGCGTTTGTTGTGTATTCGTGTTGTATGTGTGTGTTTCGGCTGTCGGGGGTAAGGCTTCTATCCCATTAAGAATGTATAGAGCAGACACCCATTTGCTTGTGCTTTCAACCGTTTCGAGTAAATTTCGGCAGCACCTCCTCGCTGTTCTCCGAGTACACTGTAATAGAATAGATAATCATTTCAAAGCCGTGAAACAACGTTGAAATGAATATCTAATCTATCTTTGTACACGGAGAACCAGCGGAAAAGTACCGACGAAATAACTCGAAACGGATGAAAACACAAGTGAATGCAGGTGTTTGCTTTATACATTCTTAACTTGTCCACACTGGACAAATCTATTGGTTATCATACGATTGAATCATCTCGTCACATAGACTATACAACGGTTGTCAGTACCGAACTATACCGTCCGATATTTAACAATCTTCGTATAGTTCTATGTCACGACGAATATCGAACGTATGTTAACCGATAGACGGGGACTAAGTCGCGCTTTGATTTTCATATATCAGTATCGATGAGAATATGAAAGTTTCATATTATCATCGAGTATCATATATTGGTTTTAACTTGAACATTTAACTTGAATAGGTTTTACGTTTACGTTTCGTTATTAAGGGTTCGAAGTTTTTAGTTTAGGGTAAATTTTTCTTGCGTTTACGGTAAAATTGTACGTTTACGTTATCATCGAGTATCCTACTAAATGAACCAGTGTACCCTAAACCCTAACCCTAAATAACCCTAATTAACCTAATTAACCACAATCGTTACCCTAACACAAATTATCCCTAATTAATCCAAACTTAACCCAATTTACCCAAGTTAACCTAATTAACCCTACTCAACCCAAACTTAACCCAATTTACCCAAATTAACCTAATTAACCCTAATCAACCCAAAATTAACCCAATTTACCCAAATTAACCCTAATCAACATCCTAACCCTTTCAAATTATCAATAATTAACCCAAATTAACCCTAGCCTCTAACCCTAAACCTGAACCAAACCCTAACCCTAACCCTAGCTCAAGTCTTACCCTAACCCTAACCCCAACCAATTAACCCTAACTGAACCGAACCTTAACCCTAAACCTACCCTCAACTGAATCCTAACCCTCCCCCTAACCGAACCCTGAACCCTAACCCTAGCCCAATTATCTACCCAATAATCAACAAAAACAGAAATAAAAGCATAATTAGAAGTAAAACTATGAAATTTACCAACCTGTAGATAGGTCGGCGATGGAGGAGACCGGAGACGGTCGACGACGCAATCGGCGACGAGTCGCGAGCGGTGGCGACGAGGAAGTTGACGGTGATGTCGGGGACGACGAGCCGCGCGCGGGAGGGCGGTGGCGACGAGGCGCGGGCGGTGGCGACGAGAGATGCGCGCGGGAGATCGAGTGATGAGAGAGAGTTTTTTGGGATCGATGACTTTTCTGTGTTTATTTTCTTATTAATAACCCATATACATGCCCCTACGGATTCAACCGTAGGTCATTCTTTTGCGGCTCCGCAGGGCCAAATAACAAATTACGTTTTAACATTTTTAAATTAATTCGTATGGCACCGTAAAGACAACCATGGGGATCTACGGATTAATCTGTAGGGGCAAACTTTTATTGCCCCCACGGATAATTATATCCGTAGGGGCAACCCCTTATTGTAGTAGTGCCTCCTCCTTCTTCTCTTTATATCTCCAACAAGTTGAAACACTCTCTCTGTTCTCATCCTCCCTTTCTCTTCATTCTCATTTGTTAGCTGATGTTAGACTTTTATTTCTTGATAAATTTTGCTTAATTAGCATCCATGTATTTGGTTCATATTGCGTCTCATTGCATTTTGGCAACCACTTTTCTTACTTCACCAATTTGATGACCAACATATGAGAGAGAGAGAGAGAAAGATATGTTTGATTACAAGAAGAAAAGAGGAGATCATGACAGCCACAAAGAAGGAACGCCATGGTTTTCTGTTTGTTGAGCTGAAGCTTCAGAATAGGGAAAGAGAAGGAAAGAGAGAGATGAGGGAGAAAGAGAGAGATGGGGGATAATGCCGTTATAATTGTCATAACCCTATCTCACAGTTATATTAACTCACTCTCTAACTCAACTTAATAATTTCAAACTAACATGTGTCCTTTTTAGATGACGGTGAAAAAATTGTTGTTTTTAAAAATATAAAGTAGTTGTGTGTCTTTCGAAAATATGAAAGAAGTTGGTGATCAAAATAAAAAAATCCCTAAAAATAAACAATCAATATTTATGTTTTGGCAAGGATCTAGTTTGCAGTTGGAGACATGATTTTTCTCAATACTAAAGCGGAATGGAAAATGAAAAGAGTAAACTTTAAGAAAATTGTTTGCGCTGGACCTATCATTGAATTTTTTTTTCTGGGACAACACAGAGTATCAAGATATTGCAAGGGACGAAAATTGCAATTTGCACAAGTATGGAAGGATGAGAGGAGGAACTTGCATTTCACACGACTATGTATACTATCTACACATGACTAGCTAGTCAAGAGGAACAACAATTGTTGGATATCTTAGGCATAAAGAGGTCGGTGTTGGATTGAAAGGATAGTTTCGAGATAGGGGAGCAATAGTATCATCTAGCTTAATTAGGTCCTTTATAGAAGTTAATAAGAGTTATCAAGCGCTACGTGTATCTTGAAACTTGCAATCCCGGAGAAGGTCAAAGCGTTAATGTGGCTGGCTTGCATATAGGAATGCAATTCTCACTAAAGATCAATTTTACTTTAATCCACCATTTTACGAAAGTAGATTGAAAAGAGGAAAAAAAAAACAAGAAAAAAATTAGCTTGCCATGTTACCTCATTTTAAGCTGCAGAAGAATCAAACACAGTGTTTATTTGCAAAGATACGTTTGCAGTTATATGCATTATTCACAGTGCTTCACAAATCTTGACCACAGCTTTTGCCAATGTATACACAAACATTGAAACTAAGTGGCAAATTCTACAAAGTTAATTTATAAAGTTTAAAATAGTTATCTTGGTAAACATTATGATATGGTTTTTAGTGCATTATACATCAAATGTTGGCACAAACTACAATAGACAGTTATCATTCCTGATTCCAAATACCCCTCTCGCATCCTATAAATTGTTTAGTCTTGCAAGAAACAAGATAAGAGAATTCCATTGTTTAAATTACTCTTTCTCAAACAATAACAACAGCAAGTAACAGGAATAACAAGAAGTCAATTATTCAAGAAGTCCCATTCCAAGAATACAAATGGATGGCTCCCGCCGCTACGACCGACAGGGCTTCTTCTTCGACGATGACGGTTATCCGGTAATGCTCCACGACCAACATGGCTTCTTTTTTGATGGTGACGGTTATCCGGTAATGCTCCACTTGGGAACCCACCGCTTCCACCGTATTTGTCCACCTTACATCCGTCAACCCATCACCATCCTCTCATCCTCCTTCAGCTGCGTCCTCTGCCGCGACTCCGCCAACTCCTACCACGTATTCAACCCACTCTCCAATCGTTCACCCCTGCACATGGCCCTCCCCAACCCTGGCAAGCGCCATTCCAACACAACTCCCGCTGTTCTCGCTTTCCACCGACATCCCCTTTGGCCTATCGATATCACCGACATACCTTTCCGCGTCATCTGCGCCGTTCAAGTGGGCCATGGCCGCTACAGCTTCGATGCCTTCTGCTCCCGGTCAAGAACCTGGACCTTGGATCAAGCTCCAATCGATCTTCGTGATCATCATTACGGATTGTATGGAATCCGTTTGAACACGGGTGTTTCTTGTCGGGGACTAGCTTTCTGGCTTACCGATCATAACGTTTCTAACAGTCATTTCCCGTTGCTTGTCATCCATGATCCTCATACAATGACTACCTCTATCGTGGATAGCCGCCCGCAGTCAAGTATAGGGCATGAAATGAGGTTTCAGCTAGGAAGAGTTGGAAATGACCTAGGCATCGTTGTTTTGAACAACGTCAGTTTTGAGGCAGATCTTTTCTTTTTGATGGACGAACCTGAGCGGAGACCACGTCATGCGTCATCGTCGCCGGTGTACGATAGACAATGGGGACCACGTAGGGCTCAGACAAGACTACCGGGGGCGCTGACGCTGCCTCTGCCTCTGAGGTTCGAGAGTGATGAATTGGAGATACTGCTCTATGCAGGTGGGAGATTACTACTGTGGGAGAGCAGCGGCGGAGACGAGACAAGGCTGGTGGCTGTAAATGATAATAATGCACCGGTGCCTCAAAACATCGCTAACGGTGTCCCCTACCTTGGCCATTACGAGCCTCCTGCTGCTGCATTCCCGCTTTCGCCTCGACTGTAAATGATAATAATGTACAGGGCAGCGCTTGATAATATTGCATACGGTGTTTCCCTATGCTGCCCCCCTTTCGCCTCAACCTCAAGAACTCTTCTTGCCCATGATGATCGAATATATAATGCGGTTCTAGTACTTGAGATATTGCTGAGATTGTTCTCTTTGATATCATGCAATTATCCCTTTTGATCCTTACAGATTGTTCACTAATTGTTTCTTGATCAAATAAATGGCATTTTCTTTAGTACTTAGTTTCTTTTCTTCTTGATTTGTTGATTAATTTCAAGTGGGTCGTTTTGTAGTTCAGTGCATTTTATTTGAGGTTTAAATATAATTTTGGTGCAATCTTCTTTTCATGTCAGATTATTATTGCAGATATAATGCATATATTGTACATATAGAGTTTCTCGCCGGAGACCACTACCGTGGGAGAGCGATGGCACTTGGTTGCATAGGTCACGGGTGGTGGATCTAAACGACGACGATGTACTGGCACTTGATAGTATTGCTAACGGCGTTGCCTATGTGCACCCACTTACACCTCAACAAGAACTCTTCATGCTCTTCATGCACATGATGATCGTATATCAGGAGGTTCTACTTGAGATGTTGCAGATCTGCAGCCCTTTTGATCCTTATTGTTCACTATAATTTCTTGATCATAGCATTTTCTTTAATCACTGCTATAAGATAGGGATTTGTTCACGGTTTAAACCGTAAGATAACCGTGATCCAAACCCGCGTAAGCAAATCTTGGGTCACGGTTCTAACCGTGAACACAATAAAAAAACGTTCACGGTTATAACCGTGAACGTTTCTTAGCGTAAAAACTTAAAAATCAGTTAATTGGTGGGCCCCACAATTTTGTTCATGGTTATAACAGTGAACAAAACCAGTTATGGGTCACGGTTACAACCGTAAACAAAATTTGTAACCGTGACCCCATAACAAAGACCTGCATTAGATAACAGTATTTGGAGCAGTCTTTTTGTTCACGGTTGTAACTGTGACCGAATGTCTTTAGTCATGGTTACAACCGTTAGCAATATTTTTCTTTTAAATAATTAAATTTTCCGAGCCCCACGCACGTTAATTTCAATCACAAGCAATATATAATTTTCATTCGGACGAATCAATATATAATCATCATTCACGTAATACATTCAATTCTCACGCTATTAATATACGATTATCAAAATAATAAGCTATGAATTGGATGCAAACATAAACAAAAAATACACATACAATTAATATGATCAATACTTCACTGATCAACAAATCAAAAAATATATGTGTCAAAAAATCATTCAATATGATCAATGCTGCACTAATGTCCTATTGTATGTGTCAACAAATCAAAAAATATGACTAACGTCGTTGGGACGACAATCCACCTCCATCGTTCTGTGGCCTAAAGAATACGCTCAACTCATTTCGTATTTACTGCTATACGGAATCGGTGTGCGACTGTCTCATGTCTCGGATCCCGTCCTAAACTCCTACAACTCGTGCCGCGTCTTCTGAAGCTCCTGACGTGTCTCCTGCTGCATTTGATGCTACTGCTCCGCCTGCTCGCGAAGCCGATGGATCTCCTCCCGCGACTCATCTGCCACATCCGCCCACGTCTGGGTCACGGCGTACTCATGCGCGGATGAACGTTTATCAAAAAATCGATGGGCCCCGAGACCAACACCATGCTCATACTCACCGTGATGCCCGCTAGATCTCGAATTCAGGACAAGGACAATGGCGGTGATCGAGTCGCCGGGGCTAAGTCCCAAGACGTCCGTCTGCTCCTGGAACTGGGTATACACACAGGTGCTAACTTAATATACGTAATCAACTTGATTATATGAAACTTACTATGTATGCGTTCATGCCCATATGTAATGCCGCCCACCCCTTAGCTTCATTGTAGTTGGCGGGGTCTTTCTTTCTCTGCGATGAAATTAGGATTTAGTTTAATAATTAATTAACGATATAGAAAACATATGGAATTATACATCGAAATACTCTCCAAGTGCCACCGAGTATTGGCCTACGAGCGCTTCCCTTAGATCGGGATAGCGCGTTCTCGCACGCCCTTGTTTTGCTTCTTCTTATTTCGAACCGATACCGTCTTGCAAAAATAAAGATTATAATATGATTTTATGTTATATTGTTAAAATCTTAAAAATTAAATTGATATCTGCACATCATCGCGCTCAAAATAGGCGACAAGAAACGGCCAATCCTCTCTCGGGATCTCCAGCGCTATGATCTCCATCAAGTGCATCCACTGATCCTCGGTCGTCGCGGCCTAGGAAAGGTAAAGTTCACTCTTCACTTCCCATTGGCGATGTCGCTTGATCACTTGACACCGGCCTAAGAAGTGAGCAAGGGCGCGATCTATATATAATGGCCTGTACACGCCATCCTCGCCGGGCTCGCCAATGAATCTGTAGTTCTTCCTGGTCTGAAATTGAAATATATTAAACAAATAATTATATGTATATGTATATAACGACAATTGAAATTTAAATATATGAAAAGGGTATGTCATACCTCTTCCGACCCAAAATACTGCATAGCATGTTCGGTCTAGACCTTGTTCCACCGCATATGGAGCGAGTACTTGTAATAAGTACGGACCTCCTGCCCAACATAATTCCCCCACTGGGTCGCGTGCTCTCCAACAGGCACACCTGTCGCGTCAAAGATCAGATCCCAAGGCCTAGCATCCGCCCGTGGCTTGCAGCAGTAAGACCACTCGTCCTAACACTGCTTGAGCCTATGAAAAAATAGATATAACATACACAATATTATAATATTTAAAATATGAATATAGAATTTGACAAATTTAAATTACAATCGTTATTTAAACGCTTTAAGAAATAACGATTATACCTGTCTTCCCCAGCGTGGCACTAGAACTGGCACCAGACGCCATCCTGCGAATAAAATACGGATTTGCAAACAATAAGCTGTTAGATGATTCAATATCCATCTATATTGTAATAATGTATCAAATTTTAAATGAGTAAACTACGCACCATGTGCATGTGTGACGGAGTATGAGGACCCACTGACGCATTGTAAGGGTATGGGGAGGCAGCGACACTGCGGGTGATCTGGCGGTAGTATGAGGAGCGCTAGTAAGGATAGGGGGATAGTCGAGGATGATGCGGTGTGAGTAGGAGGACATGGGGGATGATGTGGCGGTAATAGGAGGAGTGCTAGTAAGGATAGGGGACAGTCGGGGGCGATGCGGTGTGAGCAAGGGGCGGTAATAAAGGAGCGTTGCTAGGGATATACGCTGCTGCGGCTCCCATGCCTGTTGAGGGTCCTGGGACAGTCTCATTGGCGGGTGTGGATCGACTCAGAATGTTCCGTAGACACTGTCTTTTATGGCGTTTAGTGCCTTTGCCAGCGTCCATGATCAAATCCTACATATATATAAACGTTATTTTATTATTTATAATCATTATACAATTTAGAACATTCAATTTAACTTTATTACCTAACACGTTTATGTGGTACATTATCTGAAAATTCGTTGGGTGGATTCTCAAAATCTTGATCCGTGACAATCAATTCGCCGATGTCACTTCTTATAAACGTATGGATAGGAGGCGCAGAATAGTTCGGATCCATGGTATGTTCAATAGATTGAATGAGACATGTTATCGCAAGATCTTCATCGTCACTCTCATCTTTAGAGGCATTCAGCGTCGGTACGTTATAATAATCTCTTGGTTTCCAACGACAAACAATATCTTAGTCAACCTTCTGCAAGTCCGGAGCATAATATATTTTTGTTTCCATTGTGGGAAAGATAAATCTGTCGTATTTTGGTAACATCCGTTTGGTGTTTACCAAAGTCAGACAGTATTGATCGACCTTCATACTCCGGTCAGTCTTTGTTGGCTATAGTGCCCTCAAGTCAATTATTGAATTGCAGGCACACGATTGAGATGATTGAGGGTGGACCTATACGGGTAGAACAGTCTTACTCAAAATGATAGTATACTATCTGGTTTGTCTTTGTCATCACGTACATGCTTTATGTGGTATTAAAGATCACTATTACATATTGATAGAGCCCATACGATTCTTGCTTGAGTACCAGCATTATGATGGCGATTATATACGTGGGAGCTGGATGGTCTGTAAGCACATCCTTAAATGTCCTTAGTCGAGGGAGTATCGAGACTGAGCATCGATACACCAGAGTAGACTAATGTATACTTATCGAGACCCTGATGAGGGGCGGTAGCCAGGTCTCACAAGCCATTGGTGTCAGTTAGTCACCTAAGATAGTATATTGGTGCTCATTGGGTTATGAGTATGCGGGACGGACTCGCCGAGAACTTGCTAGTTGGTATTATACCTATTGTCAGATAGCAGTTCCCAGGTGACATGTGTATAGATTAGTCTGTCGACCTGAGATCGTCATTTGTCTTGTTTGAATTCCCACTGTTTTTTGATTACTATCCTAACACGGCTCAAAGGAGTTGTGCAAACAGGTTTTAGTTGGGTATAGTCTCGAACCACATGAAGGCAGTGAGCGGATCGTCGGGGATTCGTCTCTCCCGGTATTGGGGGTTGATGTCGCATTATGCATAGGTGGCCATCACCAGAAATTCTTGGCTAAGGTAGACGAGAATTACTGATTTGGATCAGTAGTTTCTCAGATGGTGATGGGCTTCATATCGACATGAAATATCGCGTTATTAGGGGTCCGACTTTATCCACCCCTAGACACGATATGTGATACTCTTAGATGAACAAACCGGACTGTACGGAGATTGTCATGGACATGCTCAGTAGGGGTTCAGATGAGTTTGCTCTTCGACTTTCCTTTCGCTCAATATCTGGGTAGCTTTTACGTAAAGCTAGTGCTGCTAACGTGCTTGTGGTTAAACCCACTGCCAGCGTATTGATGAGTCTTTAGAGTCCCACAAAGAGAGTTTCCCTGGCTCCGGCGAAACGATGTAGAGGCCGTATGGATTTACGGCAGGGTTCAATCATATACGTGCACTTGTGCACGTATCATAATTCGGACGGATAATACTAGTGGGCTTTTGTTTAAGCCGGATCCTAGTATTATATTATTGGATTATTTTTGTCTCTTTGTATTCGTATTTTTCGGAATACGGATACGGGTATGTATATATGGATGAGAGGCATTCTTGTAATTTATTATAAGTTGCTTCTAGAAGAAGACACCTCATTTAGTTTATAACCATTTAGTTAAATGGTTAATGAAGTGGAGGATGAGGTGTGTTATTACATTTATTGAAACATGGCTTTGTGGTGACTCATGGAGTGACTCATAGTTACTATTGAAGCATGCTTGATATTTGTGGGTTGTGAATTATTGGTTTGCTTCAAGAGGGTTCACAACACTTAGCCATTTTCTTGGGTTGCTTCACACTACACTCTCATCTCTCCTCATGCTTGCTTCTTCTACCTCCACCCTAGAGTCTCATGTGTTGAGAAAGTTAGGGTGTTATGAGACATATTAATCCATCATTAGACTCTATATTCTCTAGGCTATCTAGTTTAGCGAACTAGGTACCCTAGTACTTCGGCTATGAGGTTGGAGCTCGAACTACAAATCCTCAGGTGGATCATCTTCGACCGAGTGAGACTGACGATCAATCTTGATCATGGTGGCTACTAGGAGCTTGGGAAGATGGTTAAATACCGAAGAACTCGGATCATTCGATATAACCATTCTAACCCCTTTTTAGTTTGCTAGCTTATAGGTTTATGGTAGATCCGGGTTATCGGGTTGTTCTAGCGCCAGTTTAGAAATTTTTTGTTCCGCAATCGGCCATGGTAGATGGTTAGGGCACTGGCATAACCCAACATGGTATCAGAGCCGACTTATAAACCCTAAACTAGCAGTTTTAGATGATGTTTAAATAACGAAACCGAAATAATACGCTAAATATTCAAGTTTCTGTCAAATTTAATTAGTCTTCTAAATTTTTTTAAAACAATTGCAGAAGATTACTCTTGTGATAACTAGAACACATTTTAAAAACGAGCCCAAAATTCTTTAAGTTGGCCGGCGAGACCGGACTTTTTCCCGGCGCTGTCGGTGGAACTGTGGAGTTGGGTCTTGTGTTTTTTAGTGTGTTCAGGATTCTTGAATATTGGCTTTTGGGTATTATTTGTTTTTGCCCAGATTACATATAATATTATCTTTGGTTTAGGGGCAATAAGGAGTTTTTCGAAGTCGCTATTTTTAACACCGTTTAAAAGTTTTCAGTACATACATTACTATCTGCGATCGTGAGTGTCATTAGAGTGGTATAATTCGTTTAACTGCTATATGTTCTTTTAGACGGGTTTACGAACATGACATTCACGTTGATGTTCTGTGTTGTGCTGATGTTGTGGTTGGATTGTCGTAGTGGATAGCTTGCGGTGCAATGGTAGTAATACAGTTGAGATTCATTTGTATATTTGATATTGCGGAGTGAGCATCCGACATGTGGACTGCTGTTTCTGCTAGTTTGTATATTATTTGTTTGAGGTACAACCGGGTTGAGGTCGATGTCACCCTTGTACATATTTTTTTTATGTACTAGGATTACCTCGTGGTGGAGTGCTCGAATAGATGAGTTCTGGAGGGAAACGGGCCCGCATCTCACGGCATTCAGACGGAGGGGGCCTTACTATAGAATTGGCGGGCTATTTGTCGCACTCGTAGGGGGTATAGGATGACCTATGGAGGGCTGCTCAAGTTACCGGATTCCATGAAGTACTGGGTGACCCATTCACTTTGTTGATTGGGGTTGCCTCACTTCTGGAATTGGCGGGTAACTTGCCGCACTCGTACGGGTCCAAGTTTTCATTGCATTGGCTATCCACATGACAGAGAACGTCGGGTCTAATTTGCGGCTCAAATGAAACCCGAGACTCCAAGATTATCCACCATCTGTGTTGCTTGCTGAGATTCTGTGATGTTGCGTATATCATGCCTGGGATGAATGTTATATATATATATATATATATATACTAGTAGATGTTGTATATGTTTTGCACCCGTGCTAGTCCATCCCCCGCTCTGCCGTTAGTTAAGTAAGCTAACGGTGCATGACGGGGCCCCATGGCGAATGCAGATGGCATATACGTACATTATATTTTCATTCTATTTTCTGGTGTGATATGTTTAATTAATAGGACTGCGTTGATTCTGATCAATGCAAAGAAAAAACAAACCTATATGATGTTGTTGAAACCAAGTTTTTTGAAAATAGACATTACAGATGTTTTCTTTTGCTTTGCACAGTGGTATTCGATTAGGAATATCATGCACCTCATTCGACGAGGCAAGAGCCGAGATCCCTTCATCAGGAGTGACCTCTTAATAAGAAGTTTGCGTCATCATAATAGCTTCACTTTATTCGATTCTTTTTCTTTGCATCATGGTATTCAATTGGGAATATCCTGCATCTTATTCGATGAGGAAAGAACCGATATCCCTTCTTAGGGAGTGACCTCTTTAGCAAAAGTTTTCGCCACTGTATATTTGTAAAATCACTTGAGTTCCTTCAATGATATCAAGTTCATTACGTTAAAGGTTTTTCGCCAAAAACCAGCCGTAGCCCTCTGTCATTTCAGATCAGTATTGCTAAGTATTCATGCTACGTATGTCGTGCATTGCCGAGGCGTAGTGTTCGGTAACTATGTAGTGCTTTTCTGTCGCATGGATATGTGGATTGGTCAGGACAGTCATATGGTCATGTTGGCATTGTCAAGGACTCGTACGGGTGGGTTTAATGCAATCAAGATAATGACGGGTTGAACTTGACTAGGACTCTTTGATACGTTGGCATTGTCAATGTCAACACCCGAAGGTACGGAACGTGACTGACACTTAAATTACGAAATGTCTCAAGGCGCAACGTAATCTAAGTAAGCCAAAACTCAGAATCTAAACCATTTTAAAGAAATAGAGTAAAGGAAAACTTAGCTTAAAAAGGAGATGTAGTAAAATAAACTCACATTAACGCATTTTAGAACATCAATTTTCCTAAAAATTTCGGCAGGTCTCTTTTGTAAAAACTGGCCCCAAACGGGTACAAAACAGGAATATACATAAGTAATGAATAAGGCATCCCCAAGCGGGAGCTAGCTCTTCTCCAATTGACGGAAACAACCACACATGCAATAATATAATATACAACGCCGAAGGACGATGATCAAAACTCAAAAGAAACCAACATCCTCAAGAAAACCAGAGAAGAACCATAATAATACAAGCGCGCGACTCTAAGGTCAAAAAAATAAACAACTGGTTTCTAAGTCTATCAAATATACAATATCTGGTTGATGGAGCTTACTGGATACAACTAAAATAAATAAGAGTACAACGGCGGTCACGATACAAGTGAACCCACCTACCAAGCAATCACCCGGAAGGAAGTGGTGTGCCAGCAAAGCCACCATGGAACCTGTATGGCTAAACCTGCAAGAAACTGTAGCACAACGGGGGTGAATTGCCAACTCGTGAGTAGAAGACATCACCAGGTAGAAATCATATGAAAGACGATCTCCTAGGTCGTACAATAATATGCCCATAATATAATGCTGAAGCATCTAGTAGTGGCAACGGTACTAATCTAAGCATAAATGTAATACCAACACTCGTGTCAGTGCCTCAAGTAGTAACATGTCATATGTATATGTATGAATGCATCATGAATGAAACAATCAACCACGAAATCTGGATATATCTGGTATAAGAAAATCTGTGTTTTTATCTTAGTAAAACCTGTATAATAAAACCGAAACATCATCAGTGAAATCGAGAGAAAATCCGTGTCAAGCATCGACACAATATCTCAATATCTCAAATTCTCAAATTCTCAATGTCTCAATATCTCAATGTCTCAAAATCTCAATGTCTCAATATCTCGGGCTCCGTCAGTCCGGATCGGCCCATAACATCAAATCTCACGACTACGGTCGGTATCCTCCAAATATCCACCGCGCCCGACATCACCGGTAGGTAGTCTTCCCCTGTCAGGCTCATCGTCTACAACCCGAGCTTCTTGTCCCGAGGTACCGTACCGGGCCCACCATATACCCGAAACGGTTCATCCTACTTCTCGAATCGGGTCTCGAAAACCAACAGAAATTAGGAAAATTCATGGTGGATGACACATACATCATATCACGAGAAAACCACAACTTGCATTTTTTAAAAAAAATAATGAGTTTTTAAGAGTTTTGCGGTTTTCCCCCAAATCCAGAAATCTCATAGAAAATCCGAAATCCCCGAAATCAAGAGTCAATAAGCAGTGAATACCGGCATAAAGCCCCACAATATTGCATAACAGAATGAATATATGAATACGTGAAGTATCTAAGTAAAGAATGCAATGTCTAAACTAGAATAAGAGGGCAAGCATACTAACAATATGTTAAAACTGCTAACTAGCAATCTATGCCACTAAAGTAATGTTTTCTAAAGTGTATGTGACATAGAAATTACCGATAATGATGTGTGTGAGCCGGCGAGCAAGTGTACGTGGAGCATACGCATCATCGGTAATGGCGCTGGTGTCCTAACAGACATGGTTCATAATTACCAAAGAAAACACATGTGTGAACATGCAATGCGCGAGAACAACATGAATACAACGGAGAATGAATAGTAAACGCAACATTATAGAACATACATATCTATATACGAGTTATACCATTTTTGTGTTTGAAATAGCCCGAATCGTGGTTTTTAGAAAAATAGGGGCTACGGTGTTTTCAAGAAAAGATACATCCTTTGAAAATCCGTAGCATCCATCAGATTGTCTTTTGAAAATGCTCACAATTCGTTAGTTTTTGAAAATAGGTATGACTCGAGCCTAGTTTAACATCTACCTAATCAACTAAAAGGCTAAACTAAGAAGCTAGTCGAAGGGTGAAAAAAACCACCAAAATTCCGAGTCGATACACCTAATAGTCGGCGATCCAGCCTCATAACATCATGTACTGTATAATACATAGTACGACATCCTCGAGTCAAGAGTGCGGATCAATCATCATATCTATAGCTCATACGGTAAAATCTATCGTACGGCATCCCAAAAATCGGGGTACGGGTCAACTATCATATATGCATCATCATTCATATGGTATCATCATCAAATAATTTCATGATCTTGGGCACTGTTCTAAGGTCCTGTACATTCCAATATCATCAACACATATTATCGTATGTATAATTACACATCGCCCATCGATCCACTATAATATCACGTCATATATTATATTATGACTCGATCACATATCAATTATCTCACGGCATCATACCCGATCATATCGACTCATCTCCAAGTATCATATACCATCCTCATATCACGTGTATATATATGTATGTATATATATAAAACCTACACACACACACATATATATACACACCAAGTCAAGTGTGCGTGTGTACGTGTGTGTCTACATGAAACCTGCGATTTTCCTCCAAGGTAATCATCCTCTGCATAGACCTTCCTAGATCAACCAAATCTATCCTAAGTCTTCTAACTACCCTACTCGTTATGTACCCAAAATCTCATACAAACCCATTATAATAATATGGTAATAACCCTATTCTATGTCTGCGGGGGTGCTATACGCCATCCACCCGACTTCCCCCGTAGATATACATCTACTCACCTTGATCCATGCTTGCCGAAGTCGATGTCACCTTGCTCTCCCTTGTTATGCGAATCCACATGAAGGTGCCTACATATATAAACACATAGTATCGTAAACAGAAATCGCGTATGAAAACCAAAACGGCACACGAATCACACATAGGTTAAAACCTATGGTCTACGCATGCAAGAATAACCAAATAACTCCCGATATCAACTTACAAATGTCAAGTGACCGAGACAAAACACAATATCCAAAGTTTCAAGTCATTAAAAGTCACACAACAAAACAACAACACAAGAAAATGGTTCCAGATTTAGTCTCAGGTGAATTGGGGAAAAACAAGCAGTACAGTGGGGTAGTATATGGGGTATTTGAGCTACAGAACCAATCCTAACACCAATGCCCACAAATGACCCGGCGACATCCTCCCAAAATCCGGTCTGGCAGGCCCTAGCTTCTTGGATTGGGTTCGTCTTCTCAGGATGGTCCTATAATGTTTAATCTAGGTCAATAGGGTTGCTAGTTTTTCTTGTAAAGGTTCCAGGTCATTCCAGATTTCTTGTAGTCCACAAGTTATACACAAAACTGACATTTGAAATATATAACTCAAGTTTCATGTCTAGGCTCTGGTTTTTAACACTAAGGGGGTTTGTAGTCACCAAATTACACATCAATTTCACCATCGCAACACAAGAGTCCCCTAACTTCATCATGGAATTTTCCAAGATCACTAAACCTTACTTAATCAACCCAAATCTATTATGTAACTTAAAGGAATTTAAATTCCAAGGTAAGGCTGTGTAGATTACCTTATTTGTCAACTCAAGAATATTCTTGAGTTGCCCAAACCCTTCAAAACCTTGCTTTGATGTCTTCATAGGGTTTGTGAGGGTGTTAGGATCACTTTTTATGAAGGCAATATGTAATTTTGATGGAATTTTTGAGGTGGTGTGAGGTGGAGGGAGAGGGCAACCATGGAGATGAAGGAGAGGGTGAAGTAAAGAAATGTGTGGGGAGCTTTAGAATTTTCTCATTCTCTCTCTCACTCAAGGACCATGGTCCCACTCTCTCTCCCCCTAACAAAATATCTCTTTCCATTTCTTTTCTTTTCTTTTCTTTTTAAAGCAAAAGTATTTAAAACAAAATGGTGCCATGATGATAACAAATAAAATGTAATAAGTCTCATGCAACATATTATGTTGCATGCCTCATGCATAAACAAAATTAATACACAATTAATGAAATATTAATCGAGTTTAGTATAAAATTAGTTGCATAAGTAAATTATGAAATACCCAAATCAACTTAATACCTTCAAAATCAAGAATTATATAAATTACCAAATATTTTCTAATATTTATAAAATTTACTATTTTAATTATTTAATTTCTCAAAAATAACATTTTATTTTCTGAAATGTTACAGTCAAGGTCACATGGGCCCTAAGGGTAAAAATCACATCGGGAGTTTATACAGGAAACTTGCCAGGCATGCGCATACCTTCTGAAGTATGGTTACTTGAGTGACTTCCATCAAGTTATCATGCGATGATAGTTGGATCCCGATTCCCACTGATGAGTAGGTGTTACTCCTCGGGTGATTTTCACATGATCCCGACTAATTCTCCTTTTGGATTTGAAGGAGAATTCGAAGAAATGGTGGGAGCCATCCTGATTAGATTAAGTGATTAACCAATGTAATCTATGTTAAAGTGCATGCTGAGTGTTTTTTCTCTCTCTCTCTCTCTGGAAGCAACCATGACCTGACCCTAGACTAAAACTCATCAATTAAATTAACTGAATCTTCTTAAAACACTTTGGCTTTTAGATTGTCATAGTCTCATATATCACTACTGCTCTTATTTTTCCTTTTCATTTCTCCAGAACATTCCGTATCACTACGAAAATCCATATTGATTAGATAAGCCATCATATGGTTACATACGAACTCGAAAAAACTTGTTTCAGTTCGAGGATGGTTTCCAGTTTTGGAGAAATTGAATATGATTATTCAGTTGTCTTTTCCCTTTACCTACTCTTAAGTTGCGAGGGGTCCTGGTATTAGGAGAGTACACCTATTGTGCTTATTGGATAGTCTTCTTCCAAACCATAAGCAGGTGCCGAAAGGTAAGGAAAGAAGAAAACTAATTAGCCTAAGTGTGGTGTACAGAAGATAATAAGTAAAGACATATAAAGGGATTAGAAAGAGGGAAAAGGAAATTGCGACTAGTATCATTCACGACGAAGCCACGTATATCATCGCCACTTCTACTTCCCCTTTGTATTTCTCCAGGACACTCCGTATCACTACGAAAATCCATATTTCTTATATATGCCATCGTATAGTAACATACGAACTCGAAGAAACTTGTTTCAGTTCGAGGATGGTTTCCAGTTCAGGAGAAATTGAATAGGTTTATTCGGTTGTCTTTTATCTTTACCTTCTCTCAGGTTGCGAGGGCTCCTAGTATTAGGAGAGTATACCTATTACGCTTATTGGATAGTCTTCTTCCAAACTTTAGATAGGTGCCAAAAGGTACGGAAGGAAGAAAACCATTTAGTCTAAGTGTGGTGTACAAAAGGTAATAAGTAAAGACATATAAAGGGATTAGAGTGAGAGAAAGAAAATATACGGTTACAGTCATGAATCTGGATAGTGGAAGAGGCATTACTAGGAATACCCGGATACCCCTTCGAAACATTTTCATGTTTCAGTTTTGATGTGCAGTGTTAATTGAAAACTGTTTTCCCAATTATACTCTAAATCCAGGGTATATAATTACCAGACTTGATTCTCACATCTGTATGGTGTTACAGATGCTGAGTGGGAGTAAGATATTGGGAATTGGGTGATAAGATCCTCAATACATATCAAAATTCTTTGTAATTGGTGATATTTGAGAAAATCACCTGGGTTTTGCCTGACGGCAGATATTTGGTTTTGAATATCCGTTGTTATGCACCAATTTCAAACTGATATATCTGTACGTTTATTTTATAAAGTGAGATATAACTTTTTGAAATTATTTCTATGATATTTACCTATATCAGTTGATGGTTAGGTAAGGTGCATTCAACAACGCTGTAATTCTTCTTAAGCATAGCACAGTTTTCAACCTACGATGCACAAGATTTGAGTTATTGAACTCAAAGGACTTATACAAAGTATTATATATTGTCCGATGTTCATTAGGACAAAGGGGTTAGTACTCGTACTATATTTAGTTTACTTTTGACTTCTATAGTTTTAGACAATTATTTCGTTAAAATACAAGATCCAAATTTTGAGAAGTTATAGGTATAAGAATAAACTAGAAAACCATATATTGCAAGTATCAGGATTCTTTAAGGTGATCGAAAATATAGATACTTGTGCTAGGTATTCCGTCGTAAGTAATGGTTTTGAGAACTTGCTTCTCTTTCAGGTTATTCATATATGGATACATTCCTTAATGAGTAATACGGCTCGGCCTCCTTCCATTTAGTTGATATGCATTGGAAATAGCTGCATGTATTCTTTGAATCTGGTTCCAATTAAATTAGTGCCCTTGTTTATATATTGGATATAGAATGGATTCATATCTTAACGATGTTAAGGCATATGGAGTTGTCCGGCTTATACTTAAAACCATAATCCGGATAAACTCAAGACACGTTTCAGTAATGGCAGTTTGTGGGTTATCCCGGGCA
This sequence comes from Agapanthus africanus, assembly GCA_030015575.1. Classification (NCBI taxonomy): domain Eukaryota; kingdom Viridiplantae; phylum Streptophyta; class Magnoliopsida; order Asparagales; family Amaryllidaceae; genus Agapanthus; species Agapanthus africanus. The sequence goes on from JASDDO010000004.1 coordinate 325,752,054, forward strand.
TTGACGAGAGTTAACTTTCTACTATTTTGGAAGATCAATAGTTATATTGATTCTTGACTCGCCACTAGTTTTAGTAAAATGAATTCTTTTTAGAAAATATTAGTGGGAGTATAGTAGAACTGGATGATATTCCAGAACCACAAACGATTACTGAAAATTTAGTAGAACCTAAACATTCAATTGGATTCGACAATCCATTAGCCACTCCGCAGATTTGGTAGGTAACCTCAGACACTCGAGAGGTACTTCGGTCTCCTCAAAAGCGGCGACAGGGAAGTTTTTGATTATCCAAACTTGCCACTATTTGCTGTTCTAGACTATGATATCTGGCAGGAGGATGAGTATACTATTGTTCTAAATTAGTTTTAGAAGTGTATGTGTATATGACTCTGCCAGAGAATTGTTGTAGTCAGTGGGAGCTGCGGAAGCATAGTGGGCAGGCAGCTTATGTCTATTTATAGACTAAAGCAGGTATAGAGGAGTTAGATCATCTATTTTTGATGTGACAATCATAGAGTTTGATTTCATCAGAATAATAGATGGATCTGGTAAGAAGGTAGCAGGGAGTGATGTCCTGGTTTTTGGATGACATGAACTTAATAGGAAGTAAAATTCCTATACTACGATCGGTTATATACTGTGGTTGTCACAAGATGTTTCTCCATATAGGATCTAGATAAAATATCAGGGATTCTGGTCAATAGATCGATGGTTTTAGATCTAGTTTTGGGAAGTGTCCCAATTCGGGTACTTTGACATTATTCTAAAAGTGTTTTAAAATGGATGACTCCTGACGTGGTGGTGTACCAGCAGGTGATGGAGTCACCCTCTCTAAAGGATGTCTTATAGACTGATGGGAAGAGAGATTTGCATGATTAGCATATCACTTGCTTAGGCAATTGAGTTAATCATAAAATGTCAAGCACCACACCAGATATTGATTTTGCACTAGTTGCAATAAGTATATATATTAATCCAATCCTAGAGAAACGTTGGGAAGCAGTTATGAACATAAGTGGATGGTCTTGGAATATGGTAACGGCAACCTCCTTCGGGAGGCGGTTATCATTTCATTCTTCCAAGGTGACCTGGATGACATAGTGGCTGTCAGAGTTATAGTTTTCCCTCTTTTGAGGGATAGTATGTTGGACAGGTGGTCCAAGTGGATACTGAGGAAGGCATGGCGCAGGATACTGATTAAATTCAGTAGATGATATAGTCTAAGAAGTTTGTTGGATTTGGAGTTCATTTGTGAACTGGGTCTCATCAGATATCCAGACAAATTCTAAGATAGATATTGCTCATTTCGAGAGATAGTCTTTCTCCGCGAACTTGAGATATAGAGAGATAAAGAAAGAAACATTGGAGTGGATCTACTCACTGAGACTATTTCTTGAACACAATAGTTTCGCAAACGAGATTTGCGAGACTGATTAGTAGAGAAGCTGGGTGTTCGGTATCACATGGGCTGTGAGTATGTGACACCGCAATAATTAGCCTTAAGTGCAAGTGGGAGATTGTTGGCTATAGTGCCCTCAAGTTAATTATTGAATCGCAGGCACGTAATTGAGATGATTATGAGAGGACCTATACAGGCAGAACAGTCTTACTCAAAATGATAGTATGCTATCTGGTTTGTCTTTGTCATCATGTACATATTTTATGTGGTATTACAGATCACTATTACATGTTGATAAAGCCCATAGGATTCCTTCTTGACTACCAGCATTATGATGGCGATCATATATGTGGGAGCTGGATAGTCTATAAGCATATCCTTAAATGTCCCTAGTCGAGAGAGTATCGAGACTGGGCATCGATACTCCAGAGTAGACTAGTGTATACTTATCGAGATACCGACGAGGGACGGTGGCTAGGTCTCACAAGCTATTGTTGTCAGTTAGTCACCTAAGATAGTATACACATGCTCATTGGGTTATGCGTACACTGGACGGGCTTGCCGGGAACTTGCTAGTTGGTATTATACCTATTATCATATAGCAGTTTCCATGTGACATGTGTATAGGTTAGTCTGTCGACCTGAGATCGTCATTTGTCTCGTGTGAGTTCCCACTGTGCTTTGATTACTACCCTACCACGGCTCAAAGGAGTCATGCAAATAGGTTTTAGTTGGAAACAGTCCCGAGCCACATAGAAGCAGTGAGCGGATCGTCAGGGATTCATCTCTCCTGGTATTGGGGGTTGATGTCGCGTTGTGCAAGGGTGGTCATCACCAGAAATCCTTGGCCAAGGTAGACAAGAATTACTGATTTGGATCAATAGTTTCTCAGGTGGTGATGGGCTTCATACCGACACGAAATATCGTGTTATTAGGGGTCTGACTTTATCCACCCCCTTAGACTCGATATGTGATACTCTTAAATGAACAAACCGGACTGTATGGAGATTGTCACGGACAGGCACAGTAGGGGTTTAGATTAGTTTGCTCATCGGCCTTTCTTTAGCTCAATACCTGGGTAGCCGTTACGTACATCTAGTGCCGCTGACGTGCTTGTGGTTAAACCCACTGCCAGCGTATTGACGAGTCCTTAGAGTCCCACACAGAGGGTTTCCCTACCTCAAGCGAAACAATGTAGATGCCGTATGGTTTTACGGCAGGGTTCGATCATATATGTGCACTTTTGCACGTATCATGATTCAGATAGATAATACCAATGGGATTTTGTTTAAGCCGGATCCTAGTATTATATTATTGGATTATTTTCGTCTCTTTGTATTCGTATTTTTTGGAATTCGGATACAAGTATGTATATACGGATGAGGGGTATTCTTGTAATTTATTACAAGGTACTTCTAGAAGAAGACACCTTATTTAGTTTATGACCATTTAGTTAAATGGTTAATGAGGCAGATGATGGGGTGTGTTATTACATTTATTGAAGCATGGCTTTGTGGTGACTCATAGGGTGACTCAAGATTACTATTGAAGCATGCTTGATATTTATGGGTTGTGAATTATTAGTTTGCTTCAGGAGGGTTCATAACACTTAGCCATTTTCTTGGGTTGCTTCACACTACACTTTCATCTCTCCTCATGTTTGCTTTTTCTTCCTCCACCCTAAAAGTCTCATGTGTTGAGAAACCTAGGGTGTTATGAGACATATTAATCCATCATTAGACTCTACATCCTCTAGGCTATCTAGTTTAGCGAACTAGGTACCCTAGTTACCTTAGCTATGAGGTTGGAGCTCAAACTACAAATCCTCAGGTGGATCATCTTCGACCGAGGGAGACCGATGATCAAGCTTGATCATGGTGACCACTAGAAGCTTGGGAGGATGGTTAAAGACCGAAGGACTCGGATCATTCGGTATAACCATTCTAACTTCTCTTTAGTTAGCTAGCTTATAGGTTTATGGTAGATCCGGGTTATTGGGTTGTTCTAGCGCTAGTTTAGAAATTTTTTGTTCCACAATCGGCCACGGTAGATGGCCAAGGCGCTGGCATAACCCAACAGTCTTGGTATCATACCATCTGCATTAGAATATATGAAATGGGGCAGTCGTACGTGAATGTGTTTGTTAGCACCATAACTGGGGTTTACTAGCATCAAGTATGCCATTTAAAAAATTTTTAGGTTCTAATTAACACTAACCAAGATCTGTAACTAGATGATTAGGGTTTAACTATCATATAACAAAAACTATAACTAAGAGAATGAGCCTACAACCTTTGTAGCCCGTGTCTTTCTCTTCATATGCTCTGGGTTGTAGTCCCTACGACTCCACTAAGCTCCACTTGAAGAAGGTGCATGCTTCCTCCGATGACCTTCGTGCCGAAGATGATCCACCCGAAGCTCCACTAATCCAAGTTATCTCTTCACTAAACACTTTAGTGAAGGCAACACACTACACTTGAGTGCTAATCAAATGTGGGATGGTGAAATAGGGGTTTTGTTTTCTCACTAGGGTTCTCACAAGCCTTAGGTTTCATAACTCATATGAGTGTTAAGGCTTGGAGGTGTGAGGAGGAAGATGGAAAAAGCTAGAGAGCAAAAGAGTTCAACTCAAAAAGAATGAACTTATGAAAAACACAAGTGTAGAATGAATATGTGAAGCATGGATACTTCATCCTCTTTCCAATTATTGAAGCATCCATATTTTATAATAATAAAATGAAGCCATGCTTCAATAGTGAAAGAAAAAAAACAAATATCCAATGCCACGCTTCACCATTCCTCCCATTTTCCACCTCATTTTTTTCTATTTTCTAAAAATAGAAAATCTATGCCATGCTTCATATAATATATATATATATATATATATATATATATATATATATATATTATGAAGAATAATTAGTGAGCTAATAATATTATTTAATATACAATTATATCAAATATAATATATATCAAATTATTAAATCAACACTTGATTTAATAATCCGGTTATATCATATATAACCGACTAATATCATTAATCTGTTTATCACATTATCAAATCGGCACTTGATTCGATAATCTGGTTATATCACATATAACCTAACCGATAACAAATAACCGTCAGATTATAATACGGTATCTCATACTCGTATTTAATCAGGCCCCCGCATATACCAGCATATGTGCCCCACTTCGTTTCGCTTGAACTAGGAAACCTCTGTGTGGGACTCTAAAGACTCGTCAATATGCCAGCAGTAGGTGATGATCACATCAGTCACCCACAAGCCGTCAGCGGTACTAGCTGGACGTAACGGCTATCCAGGAATTGAGCGATTAGAAGATCAACAAGAAAGCGTGTCCAAAATCTCATGAAGCCTATAAGTAACACTTACCATACAGTCCGGTCTCTTCGTCTGATATGTCGCATATCGACTATGGGGGCGGATACGTCAGACCCCAATAATTTGATAAGTCATGCCGATATGTGGCTTATAACGGTACGAGAAACTACCGATAACTCTTATCAGTAAATCGCATCAACTGCCCTGGCCAGGGACTTCCAGTTATAGCTAATCGAGTATAGCGCAACATCAACTCCCAATACCGGGAGAGACGAAACCCCTCCTATCGCTCATTGCCTCCATGTGACTCGGGACTGTACCCAAAATCCACCTGTTTGCACGACTCCTTTGAGCCGTGGTACAGAGAAAATCAAAGCACAGTGGGACTCACACAAGACTCTATGATGATCTCGGGTCTGCAGACTAACCTGTACCGGTGTCACCAGAGAACTGCTATCTGACGATAGGTATGGTACCATCTAGGAGTTCTCGGTGAGTCCTGTTCGGTGTACCCATTCTCTAACGAGCACCTATGTATAATCTTTGATGTCAAACACCAATGGCTATGGGATCAACCATCGCCCCCATACAGGGTCAAGAAACGTACACACTACTCTACTTTGGAATATCGATACCCTGTCTCGATACCCTCGACTAGGAACAATTAAAGGATGTGCTTGTGGACTACCCAGGTCACAGTAGTATGATCTGCATCATAGTCCAGTAGTCAAGCTACTAAGGGATTTATCAACATGTATATGAGAGACAATATAATAATACCAGTGAACATATTAAGATAAAGTCAACCGGATAGTATACTATCATGTCGAGCAAGAAAGTCCTCTATATATATGTCCAAGCATCCACTATAATATACAATCATGTACAATAATAGCCTTTAGGGCATACATATTTCTAACAGTATGCTGGTATGAGACTGCTATAACTTCCTCAAGAACACCGCAGTAGGCATTTCCATCCTCGTCAATGGTTGCGATGCCGCTATTTTGTGTAGCCCTGTTCCGTACTTTCTACCTTAAATTTATATCCGGATACCCCATACCCGTTGTAAAACCTAGCCGCAATCGTTGGACCGTTTAAAAGGTCATGGACTTCTTTATCAACGTAATGTCCACGGTTCAATTGTTCGTTCACTTCTTTTATAGACCAAGCGACGAAAGTGCGCTTCTGTTCTTCTTCGATCCTATCATTCGACCACGTCCTAGGATTCGATCTCGTGAGTATATCTTTGTGCGCTCTGTTCTTTAATATACAGTTATATTAATTAGATTATATTTAATTTCTAACGAATAAAATGATGAAATAATAAACACTTACTCTACATATTTAGCAAAACAATCGAAGATTATCAAGATGTACGCATGTACACTGGCTGCAAGATCGTAAGACATATTCTTTAGCCTTCCTGCTCCAATTGGACCGTTAAGAATACTCTGCGGTTTGTTCAGCTTCGTCCTAACATCGTCGTTCAGGAAACGAGCACAAAAAGACATGACTTCTTCCACGAGATAATCTTGAGCAATCGAACCTTCAGAACGATACTTATTGTGGATATAGTTTTTTAAAGTTAACAGATATATGCTGAAAATGAAATAAATTAATAATTCAAGATAATTCTTTGCAATTTAAATGATGAATAATAAATGTCAATAATATCTCTTGATTGGATACATCCAACGGTAATGGACCGGATCACCAATACCGACCTCGGTTGTCAGAAAGACGGACAAGTGAACAATAATGTCGAGAAAGGATGGTGGAAAGATAGTTTCGAGTTTGCAGAGGATCAAAAGAATATATTTTTCGAGCTCTGCTATCTCATTGATGTCTATGTTTTTGGAATACAATTGGCAGAAATATGTGCAAAAGTCGTTAAGCACAAGACCAACTTCTGGTTTTACCGATACTCTGAGACATATAGGAAGAAGAAGCCGTATCAATATGTGATAATCGTGGCTCTTGAGTCCTACGATTATTCCGTTTTCTACTTGCACCTATTTGGAAATGTTTGATGAGAAACCGTCGGGAACTTTCAATTCTTTTAACACATGCAAGACCGCTGCTTCTCCACTTTATTCATATTGTAGATTGCCGGTGGGATCTCGTAATAACCCGATTTACCAGCCACAGGCCGAGGTTGCAATTCTTTTCTAATGGATGAACCATCTAAATTTGCCTAATCACGATGGGCGTTGATATTGTCCTTCGTTTTTCCATCCTTACATATCAAAAGATTGATGATGTGCTTAGAGATGCCCTTCTTGATATGCATGACATCTAAATTGTGGCGCAAACCACTAAGCTTCTTTCAGCTAGATGAGCATGATATTGCATCTTTGTTATGTATCTTTCCGAATGTGATATTCTGATAATTTCTCCATTATTGCAGTATGTTGTCATCGGACAATAATTCAGGCAACATACCGGTCTCCATCTTACCATTGAACATTTCTTTATACCTTCTGAACCTGTGAGTTATAGGCAAGAATCCCACCCTAAAACCTTTAAATTGAAACGTAAACGTAAAACTAATTCAAATTAAATCTTAAACCAAGTGTATAATACTCGATGATAATATGAAATTTTCATATTCTCATCGATAATCATATATGAAAATTAAAATGCGACTTAGTCCCTGTCTATCGGTTAACATACGTTCGATATTCGTCGTGACATAAAATTATACGAAGGGTGTTAAATATCGGACGGTATCGTTTGGTTCTAACAGCCGTCGTGTACTCAATGCCCAACACTACTACTAAACTGAAATTTAGAGTATTTTAGTTTATTCAAGAAGATGAATGGTTTATTTAAATTTGTTAAGGTAGTTTAGTGAAAAACCAACAGTAATTAAGGGTATTTTAGTGTAATTTACTAAAATTGAAAAAATAGGTTTCTTAGAACCCTCGTTATGGTAGTTTAGTAATAAAACAACATAAGCCAAGAGTCATTTAGTGAAACATTTTAAGGTATTTTATAGTAATCTAATAAATGTGTGTGTGTATGTGTGCGCATGCACGCATACACACACAAGCGCGCACGCGCACACAGAGAAAGACACACACACACATACAAATAAGGCCAAAATTTAATTCAACATTATTCTTCTCTACATAGAATTCTTGTCAAATCCCACCCTAACCCCAATATACACTCTCAGATATATACAAGCGCGTGCGCGCACACACACACACATGAACAAGGCTAAACCCTAATTCATCATCATTTTCCTCTACATTGAACTCTTGTCAAATCCCATACTAACCTTTTTCCTAAATCCAAAATCTTAAATTTAATTAAGAAAACCCTCATCTTTAAAAAAAAATTATCATAAACTTAGAACTTCAAACTATTCTGCGGCTCACGTCTCAGTCCATATATTGAACATACCACGGATCCAAATTATTTCGCACCGCCCATCCATATGTATGTAAGAAGTGGCATCGGCCAATTGATTGTCACGGATCAAGATTTTGAGAATTCACCCAACGAATCTTCAGATAATGTATCACATAAACGTGCTAGGTAATGAAGTTAAATTGAATGTTCTAAATTGTATAATGATTATAAGTAATGAAATAATGTTTAAATATATATGTAGTATTTGATCATGGGCGCAGGCAAAGGCACTAAAAGTCACAAGAGACAACGTCTACAAGACATTCTGAGTCAATCCATACCCGCTGACGAGACTGTCCCAGGAGCCTCAGTAGGCATGAGAGACGCAGCAGCAGCGCCTATCCCTAGAAATGCTTCCCCGATTACCGCCACATCACACTAGATGGCCCCACTACTCACACCACATCACCCCCAATTGTCCATACTATCCTTACTAGTGCTTCTTATATTACCGCCAGATCACCCGCAACGTCGTTGCCTCCCCCTATCCCTATTAGTGTGTCAGCGAGTCCTCATACCCTAGTCACTCCTGCGCATGGTGCATAGTTTACTCATTTAAAAATTGATACACCATTACAATATAGGTGGATATTGAATAATCTAACAGTTTATTATTTGCAGATCCGCATTCTACTCGCGGGATGGTATCTGGCGCTATGCCGGGGAAGACAAATATAATCAATATTTCTTAAAGCTTTTAAATAATGATTGTAATTTAAATTTATCAAATTTTGTATTCATATTCTAAATATTATAATATTGTGTATGTTTATCTATTTTTCGCAGGCTCTAGCAGTGTTAGGACGAGAGGTCCTACTAGGCCCGACTGCTGCAGGCCGTCTAAGAATGTTGGGTCATGGGATCTCTTCTTTGACACGACAGGTGTGCCTGTTGGAGAGTACACGACCTAGTGAGGGGATTATGTTGGGCAGGAGATCCGTAGTTATTATAAGCACCCGCTCCATATTCGGTGGAACAAGGCCCAGATCGAGTGTGCTATGCGGTTTTTTGGGTCGAAAGAGGTATGACATATCCTTTCACACTTTTAAATTTCAATCATCGTTATACACACACACACAAATATAATTATTTGTTTAATATATTTCAATTTCAGACCAGGAACAATTACAAATTCGTTGGCGAGCCCAGCGAGGATGGCGTGTACAGACCATTCGATATAGATCGCGCTCTTGCTCACTTCCTTGGATAGTGTCAATCGATCAAGCGATATCATCGATGGGAAGTAAAGAGTAAACTTTACCTTCCTTGGGCATGGCGACCGAGGATCATCGGATGCACTTGATGGAGGTCATAGCGCAGGAGATCCTGAGAGAGGATTGGCCGCTTCTTGTCGCCCATTTTAAGCGCGATGATGTGCTAGTATCAATTTAATTTTTAAGATTTTAATAATATAACATGAAATCATATTCTAAAATATATTATAATCTTTATTTTTGTAAGACGATGTTGGTTCAAAATAAGCAGAACCGGAACAACGACGTGCGAGAACGCGCTATCCTGATCCAAGGGAAGCGCTCATAGGCCAACGCTCAGTGTCACTTGGTGAGTATTTCGATACTTAATTCCATATGTTTTCTATATAATTAATTAATCATTAAACTAAATCCTAATTTCATCGCAGAGAAAGAAAGACCTTGCCAACCACAATGGAGCCAAGGGATGGCTGTGTTACACAAGGGCACGGGCGCGTACATGGTAAGTTTCATATAATTAAGTTGATTACGTATTTTAAGTTAGCACCTATGTGTGTATACATATATTCTATACAGACCCAGTTCTAAGAGCAGACGGACGCCTTGGGACTTGGCCCCAGCGACTCGATCACTGCCATTATCCCTGTCTTGGGTTCGATATTCGACGGGCATCATGGTGGGTATGAGCGCGGGGTTGGTCCCGAGGCCTATCGATTTTTTATAGGCGTTCGACCACGCATGAGTACGCTGTGACCCAGACGCGGGCGGATGTGGCAGCTGCACCGCAGGAGGAGATCCATCGGCTCTATGAGCAGGTTGAGAAGCAGCATCAGATGCAGAAGGAGTTGAAGGAGACGCGGTATGAGCTGCAAGAGCATAGGGCAGAGATCAGAGACATGAGGCAGTCGCATACTGATTCCGTCCAGCATGCCATATGAAATGAGTTGAGCGTATTCTTTAGGCCATGAGACAATGGAGGTGGATCGTCGTCCTAACGACATTAGTTCTATTTTTTGATTTGTTGATATATACATTTGTTCATTAATGGAGTATTGATCATATTGTACGATTTGTTGACACATACATTTTTTGATTTGTTGACACATACATTTGTTCATTAGTAGAGTATTGATTATATTGATTGTATGTATATATTTTGTTTATGTTTGCATGCGATTCAGAGTTTATTACATTGATTATCATATATTGCGTAAGATTTGAATATATTGCATGAATGAAAATTATATATTGCTGCTTATGAATAGAAATTATATATTGCTGATTGTGATTGAAAATAACACGCGTGGGACGCGAAAAATTTGGTTATTTTTAAAAAAAACATTGTTCACGGTTGTAACCATGACTAAAGGCATTTGTTCACGGTTACAACCGTGAACAAAAAGCTACTATAGATATTGATATCTGAAGCAGGCTACAGGTTTTGTTCATGGTTCGCACTATAAACAAAACCCTAGGGCCTACCAACTAATTGACTTTTTAATTTTTTCATGCTAAGAAATGTTCATGGTTCTAACCGTGAACATTTCTCATTTCGTTCACGGTCAGAACCATGACCCAACCTTTGCTTATGCAGGTTTGGGTCACGATTCACTCACGGTTTAAACTGTGAACTAAAGTCCTTTTGTTTACGGTTCCGCCTTGTAGTAGTTCTACAAAGTTAATTTATAAAGTTTAAAATATTTTGTTACTGAGGTCAGATGTCTTCAGTTGAATGAGGAAGACGTCAAGACGTGTATGAGAAGTATGTCAGAAACACCAGAGCAACGACAGCCGTCTGCAGACCAGTAAAACAAATGTCTATGGAAGAACGAAGCCCAATCCAGTGCTCAGGCAGACATCTGCCCAAGTGTGGGTCATACGTCCTTCTTAAGAAGCTAAATATTTACAGAGTCGGGACAGACGTCTGCCCAAGTGTGGGTCAGAAGTCTGCCGTCGTGATAACTACTATGAATCTTTTTTCCCAAATTGTGATTTATCTCTATTTTGTGTTGGATTAGGGTTTGCCTATAAAAAGGGACCTCTCATTTAATATTTGTACTGTCGAATTAAATTAAAAGGAGAGAATATTGTATTGATAGGGTGACGGCATAGATCTAGAGAGATTTGAGAGAAATCTCCTAGGGTTTGCTCGTGGTGTACTTGATTCAAGATTATAGTAAACATTTAAAAGTCCACTCTGCCGGGTATTATCCATACAGTGGGTGAACCTCGTTAACAAATCCCTTGTGCCTTTCTGTGTTTGATTCTTATTTATTTATTCTCGCATCGTTATAAATTTATATTTCATTATTAATTGTGTGGTTGTTTTTATTGCATGATTTGGTTTGCTGTGAGCATTGTTCCATGTATCAACTGGTTTCCCAACCCAACAACTGGTATCAGAGCCTAGGGCTTTTTAAGGAACCTAGGCTTCTTCGATTCTACAATCTAGGTTAACAGTGGGTAATGATGCCATCTTCCCCACTTTTGTAGATCGTCATTTTGAATTCGCTGGTTCAGATCAAGAGGGAAGTTGGGTTTGCTGCGACATAAACGAAAGATGGTGGAGGATAAAATAAGGATCGAAAAATTCAATTGTCATAATTTTGGTTGGTGTCGTATGCAGATGGAGGACTAGCTATACCAAAAGGACATATATCTTCCGTTGTTAGGAGGAAAGCCCGAGAAGATGACCGATGAGGCATGTACCCTTTTGGATAGGAAAGTCCTGACGATAATCAGATTGTCGTTGACTTCGAAGGTGGCCTTTAATATCTCAAAGGAGAAGACAACTATGGCGCTAATGACGACGTTACCGAAGTTGTATGAGAAGCCTTCAATATCAAACAAGATATACTTGATGAAGAAGCTTTTCAACATGAAAATAACAGGAAGCGGTTCAGTGAAAGAACACTTGAACGAGTTCAACAACATGATGAGCCAATTAGAATCCATTTTAATTATATTTGAAGACGAGATTCGGGCCTTGTTATTTCTCTGTTCGTTGCTGGAGAGTTGGGAAAACCTCGTGATGGAGGTAAGAAACTCGATCTTAGAGACTCTTACGTTTAATTATACAATGAGTTGCATATTAAAGGATGAGATGAGAAGAAAGGCCATGAGTGAGAGTTCGGGAACTTCTGCACTTTCAGTGGAGAACCGCGGCAGAATGATGGAAATGGGAAAATGGAAGATGAGCAAGTCAAAGAGCTGAGGAAAATCGAAATGGAAGATCATATTGACATCCATGTCACACGATCCTCAGTTTCGATTATTTAGTTTAAAACTTTATTTAAATAAATTCATAAGTTATTGATAACGTTTCCAAGTGTTTATGTCTTGAGTACAGCATGCATGATATATCAAATATTTAAGCAAGATTGCCTACAATATGATACGCACTCAAAACGATGATATGGTATGATGACTTGACGCAAGAGATAAAGTGATGAAAGATTAATCAAAATTCAATAACATTTCAATGTAACTAATTAAGGGAATGAAGATTATCGAAAAACCAAGATGAAGATAGAAGTTATAAGTGTTATACATATGTTTAAGGATGATCTCATAAGGATAGAAACCTCATTCCAACTTTTTTTAATGCTCAAGACGTCTCCTTCTCTTTTAGAGACGTCTAGCCTATCCGTTTGAATCCAAATTGCCACGTTTCAAAATCAAATACTCACCCATGTCAAAAAACAGACGTCTGTACTAGACGTCTGTCTCAGAAATTTTGAACACCAGACGTCTCTATACAAACGTCTCTATCTCAAATTCCCAAATATTGGATAATTGTAACGACTCTGATTTTACTGTATGAAAATTTTCAATTTAATATACAGTAAGGAGTTTACAAGTCTGAGTATAATTTATAAGTTATTTTTGTTTAAGAACAGCAAGAAAACACTTGTAGCTCATTGGTAAAGCCTTGCACTGCTGTGACGTAGCCCCTGTGTTCGAATCCCTTCTGACACATTATATTTTTTCTTCTGATTTTCATTATAAACTTTTTGGAAGCCCAAAAGTTTACATGTGCACTACACATAAAAATGAAAAGACTGAATAAATAAATATGTGCAAAAGAGTATAAATATAGAGTAGGACACGTGGCCAAGATCCGACGGCTCCCCTCCATAGAACGACCAGTGAGATGGGAAATTGGGCAAGCGCTGACGGTCCATCCGTAGGTGATGAGGCCCGTGCTTTACACATAAGACTTTTGGCCTACCTCTAACTCCCTTGCACTGTTTGATTACTCTGCAATCAAACAGAGACCCCTCAATTTCCCATTTATCACATTTTAATGCATTTTAATTCATCTTTTAAATTCCAAAACTCTAATTCCAAACTATAAATACAGCCCCAAAATTCTCAAAGTCAAGAATAGTAGAAGTGGAGTTAGCAAGAGATCGACTTTCGGCGAGGATCGAAGCAAGTTCCGGCAATCCCGCGATACCACGAAGATCAACAATCCCTCATCTACCTTTCCTTAGGATAACTAGCTCGTAAGTCTCTTCTAATCCTCTCTCTTCTTCTCTAAAAGTTATTTTTCAAAACCTATGTCGGAAGTGGAGTTAATACCAACAATTTTCTTCTATTCTATATAAAATCCACTTTTCTTATATATTTGGCATCCATATTCTTACACCATATTTATAATCATAAAACCAATATTTAGAACCAACTTTCACTCAATAATATCATGAAACATAGCTTTAAATCAACTTTTACATTAAAATTCCATGAACTTTGTATCTACCATATTTTGCTTAATTATACCTTTAGAAAACTATACGGGGTAACGACCCACCCCTCACAAACACACATGTTTTCCATAGCATGATACACTTCGAGTGTATTTTTAGTTACGAACACAATATTTCATTAAAATACCATGTTATATAAAAAAATGGTTTTCTTTTTAGATTGTATTTTTAAATCTTTGCGATTATACCTCTACAACCCTTTATGGAAAACCCGCTATTGGATGGTGCGGATTATCGCACATCCTAAGGCTAGTAGAGCGAGATACAGAACTCCTCACGGAGCATTCGGTCTCGAAAGATTTTTAATACGATTTTTAAGAAAAACGAAATTTCTACTTAATAATAAAATTAATTTTTAATAATTATATAAATATTATCAAACCACATATTTTCAAGATATAATAAAATTTCATATTTTTTAAAAAGATAAAGAATGAAAAATTTCACCAAAATACTCTCAAATTATCCAAAAGTCAAGCTTTACAATAAAATACTATGAACTATTCAAGCTAAGTTATTATCATTAAAATACCTCACATCTTTAAAATTCACATCCATGAAAACCCTAAATAATATAAAAAATTCTTAGGGTTATTTTTAAACTATATATTAAAAATATTTTTCATAAAACCCTCTCGAGTTATATAAAACACTGTTAAGGACTTTAGTAAATATAGGTTTAAGCGGGATCAATTTTCTTGAGCCTTAGGGAGCCGGAGAAAGTGAGTGCTTGCCTATTAAAGGTAGAAAAACTTAACGATATTAGCAATGGTAATTGTCTTGGAAAAATATACAAATCCTGCCGTCTATGTGCAGCAGTTACCGATAACACCCGAACTTAATTCAGGATCCAAATCAGTTATAAATATCTGACTCAAATCTGAGTATAAATAAATCTGAGTCCAACTCAAATCAGAATCAAATTCAACATGAATCCAAACTCTAACCTGAATACCTGAATCTGAATATCAGAACAATATCAACATGCCGACTTGACTTGACTGAACCATGGCTATAACTTGACTTGATCACATGACTACTTGTTTACATCCCGAACCTGATTACATGAACAACTTGTATTCATGGTCTTGGCAAGTCTGATAATTATAACCTTTATAAAACATTACTCGAGGTTAACAGGATAGATTGGTATGGAATGTATTAAAAGTGACACGATAATGGTCATTAAAAGACACCTACATGAACTCTCGTGCCGTTGTCCCGTGGGTTTTGACGGGGCCTTGTACTTACATGTTACCATAGTCTATAGGATAGTTGGACTCCACTCGTATATACTGATATATTCTGTACCAAGTTACAAACAACTACGTTAGAGTGATGGACTGATACATGTATAACTTAACAGTTTTCTTCAACATTACGTTGTTGTATTCCTTCCTTTCTTTTGGGACTTATCGAGCGCTAATTCTCTGATGACATTCCTGTCTATTTCTTTCTTGGAATATTCATCAAGAGGACCCGACTCTCAGGAGATCGAGCCGAGCCAGGAGGACTTGGACCAGTTCACAGAGCAGTCAGACTTCTAGCTTTCCTTGTACTTATTTTCCATTTTGTATGCCACTGTTTAGGCACTGCTTTATTCATTGTACTTTTCCTTTTCAAAATAGTTGTATTGTAAAGATGAATGTTAATAAAAGTTGCTGTTTATTTTACATCTTTTGTCATTCTTGTGTATTTTATTTATAGTTCTTAATTTACGCTTAACGTATTTACTTCTTAGTAAATACGTTGCGGCCCGCCACGTCACCGCTTATGTACACTGGGAAGCGTGGTGTGATAGGTTTTGTTGATGGCCTATGAAGGTCAGTTCTGCATGGAATCCTAAGCAATATATTATAAGAATTATAAGAATCAACAACTATACATTCTTTACATTACAAATTCTTTGAATCTATCCTAAACTTTCCTTTTCTATCAAGCTCATGGATTCACCGAACAACACAAGCACCAATGTCAATGGTAACACCCCATCACCTCCTCTACCACCACCACCTACCATTGTAGTTCCCATCAACGAGCAGACAGTACTGCTTGAGATGATAAAGAGCCTCTTGGAGAGTTAGCAGTATCGGACTGCTATCCTAATGCACCGCCTAGAAGCTGAGGCATCCGGAGTCGAGCAATTCTGGGCACTGCATCCGAAACATTTCTTTGGCAAAGAGTGCCCACTGGAGGCAGAAGAATGGGCTCAGTCAATAGAAGATGACCTGGTAGCAGCACAAGTGCCAAAGATTGCTTGGGTGAAAGTTGCAAAGATGCAACTAACAGATAACGCCAGAGTCTGGTGGAAGGCTGAAGAAAGACGACTCACCTAACCTATTGAATGGAGGACATTTCACGATATGTTCGACGTGAAATACTTTCCTGAGAGTGCCTATTTCGATATGGAACAGCAGTTCATCCACTTGCAATAAGGATCGATGTGGAGCAAGTCAGTGGATGAATACGATGCTGAGTTTATCATGCTTAGCAGGTAAGATATGTCTCAATATTCAATTTCCTGATATCACATATTACACTGCTAACATAATATTCTAACAGGTTTGCAGCACACCTGATCCCGACTACTGAGATCAGGGCTCAACGAT
The DNA here is from genome assembly GCA_030015575.1 of Agapanthus africanus. Classification (NCBI taxonomy): domain Eukaryota; kingdom Viridiplantae; phylum Streptophyta; class Magnoliopsida; order Asparagales; family Amaryllidaceae; genus Agapanthus; species Agapanthus africanus. Next base: position 325,768,809 of record JASDDO010000004.1, read on the forward strand.
TTCAGCAAGGGTTGGATCCGGAAATCCAAGTTGCACTCGTTACATGGGATTTCCCAACCCATAATCTCACTCTGAAGGCTACCCGATGCTATGAGACAGTGGTGAAGAAGAAGGACAGACCTCAGACTGCCTGTGTGAAATGCCCTTCCACTTAGATGGCAGGAGGAGCCTCTTCCAGGCTAACTTTTGCACCCAGGAGACCGGGAGTAACATTTAACCGGCCCAGTCCAGACTTTTTCTTCTATTGCAAGAGGAATGGACACCTGGCGAAGAACTGCAGGCATGCAAATGACCTGTGATTAGCTTATGGCGCATCCATTCACGCTATTGGAGCATGTCCTCATAGACTTAACCCAGCTCCAGCACCCAGACTAGCCATCACCTTTTCGCAGCGGCCAGCTATTTAGGCTCCTGCACTTCGTCTTTCTCTACCTGCACCACCTCCACGTGGACTTCCTGCATAGCCTCCTCGTCAATTCCATCATGCATATATGAACATTCCTCAAAGGTAGAGGAACGTGCCCTAGAGACAGAGGAATGTGCCTCCAGCAAGGAGGAATGTACCCCGGCATCAGGCTTTCACAATGACTGTTGAGGAAGCTGAATCCACTGGCCAAGTCATCACTGGTAACTCCCAATCTTTCAAACCTTTTTCAATCCTTATATATCTATATAATTTCTCTATACCTAAATATATCCCACACAACTTAGGTACAATCTTAGTAGCCTCCCTACCTGCTTTTGCACTCTTCGATACTGAAGTATCACATTGCTTTATGTCGCAACGGTTCGTTCGAACTCATGCGATTCCAGTTAAACCGCTCGTATCCATATGGAATGTCAGTTCAGGGAACGATGTTTTAAAGGCAACTATAGGATACGATCTGTGTCCAGTGGTCGTCTGCCGCAGAGAATTTTATGCGGACTTCAAGGTGCTGGACATACCAAACTTCAACGTAGTCTTGGGAATGGACTGGATGGGAAATTTCTTTGATGCTATCGACTGTCGTCAAAGGAGGGTAGTGTTCGAGATACCAGATCATCCAATCTTTTATTTCAAGAGTAGAGACCGTACCCTAGAACCCGGCACCTACAAACCTAAACCAAAGAAGGCAGTGATTGCAACATTACAAGTGGAATATTCGAAACCAGAGGTAGTTTGAGAGTTCGAGGATGTATTCCGTGAAGATATAACAGGTTTGCCTCTTAATCGAGCTCTTGAATTCAGTATCGATTTACTACCTGGTGTGCAACCGGTGATCAAAGCTCCGTACCGGTTAAGTCCAGAAGGATTGAAAGAGATCCGTACTCAGTTAGAAAGACTTCTGAAGAAAGGTTGGATTCGTTCTAGTACATCAAGTTAGGGATCTCCAATTTTGCTCATGAAGAAGAAAGAAAGTTCATACAAAATGTGTGTAGACTACCGAGCTCTGAACGAAGTGACGATAAAGAAAAAGTATCCACTACAGCACATCGATCATCTGTTAGATCAGCTAAGTGGGTCTTATGTTTTCTTAAAGCTAGATCTTCGTTCAGATTTTCATCAGGTGAAGGTCAAAGAGTCTAATAGACTTGCTATGGTCATTAAAAATATCTCGTGATGCCATTTGGAGTAACCAATTCACCTGCCATCTTCATGAATCTGATGAACCGAATTTTCCGAGAGTATCTAGACAGGTTTGTTGTTATTTTCAGCGACGACATCTTGGTGTATTCAAAGGATCGGAAAGAACATGCTGAGCATTTACGGATTGTCCTGGATACATTGCGACAACATCAACTCTATGCGAAGTACAGCAAGTGTGAATTTTGGCTAGATCAATTCGGATTTCTCAGACATATTGTTTTAGGCGAAGGAATCTCAGTAGATCCAGCTAATGTGTCAGCTGTCAGCGAGTGGCCAACACCAAAGATGTTGAAGGATATACGAAGTTTCTTAGGATTATCAGGATACTACCGAAGATTCATTGAAAGCTTTTTGAAGATTGGATCACTCCTGACCAAGATCACACGTAAAGACGAAGCATTCGTGTGGTCAGAAGCATGGAACAAGCTTTTGTAGAATTCAAGTCGAGGTTAACTTCTGCTCCTATTCTCGTAATACCGGACCAATCTGGAGGATTTGTTGTGCATTGCGATGCATCCGGTAAGGGATTAGGATGTGTTCTACACCAGCACGGAAAAGTTGTAGCTTTTGCATCAAGATGGCTGAAAGTTCATGAGCGCAACTATCCAATACATGATCTTGAGTTGGCAGTCGTTATCTTTGCACTTAAGATTTGGCGCCGCTATTTTCTGGGAGAACGAGTGGATATATACACTGACCACAAGAGTCTGAAGTATGTATTTACTCAGAAAGAATTGAATATACGACAGAGATGATGGCTAGAACTCATGGCGGACTTCGACATCAACTTACAGTATCATCCAAGAAAGGTGAATTTAGTTCCTGACCCACTTAGCCGCTAGCCATTAGCAATCTCACCGCTCAGTGGAACCTACAGCAGGAATTGCACGGATTAGCGATCGAAGTAGTTATGCCAGGTAACGCTTCGTATTTGATAAACTTATAAGTTCGGTCTACTATTGTCAATCAGATCAAGACAGCTCAAGCAAATGATACCAAGCTGTAAAAGATCCGAGAAAAAGTAGAAAGAGGACTTTGAATAGACTTCATCATCCACGAAGACGGATCTTTGAGATATGGAAGTAGATTGTGTGTACCACAAGGTTCTGTTCGAGAAGAGTTGATGAAAGAAGCTCACAACTCTCCTTATTTTGTTCATCCCGGTGGTACCAAAATGTATAAAAATCTACGACAACACTACTGGTGGTATGGAATGAAGCGTGAAGTAGCCGGAAGCATAGCCAAGTGTTTAGTGTGTCAGCAAGTGAAGGCTGAACATCACAGAGCTGCTGGTCTACTTCAGCCGTTACCAATCCTAGAATGGAAATGGCAGCACATTACCATAGACTTCGTGACTGCCATTTCTCGCAGCACGAAGGGTAACGACGTAGTATGGATTATTGTGGACCAACTCACCAAGTTGGCACATTTCATCCCATTTCTAGTTGGCTAATCTACCGAGAAATTAGCAAAGAAGTATATGGAGGTAAGCATGAATCTAAAGTAAGATTTAACCTCAAAATGTACTATATTTGATACCCATAAACTCATGCAAGAGATTGTGAGATTACATGGAGTACCAGTTTGCATCATCTTCGACCGTGACACAAGATTTCAATCACAGTTTTGGCAGAGTCTGCAAGCTAGCCTGGGAACGAGTCTGAACTTCAGCATGACTTACCATCCACAAACAGTTAGACAGTGTGAGGGCACAATTCAGATTCTAAAAGACATGCTAAGAGCTTGTATGTTAGACTTCGGAGGTTTGTGGGAAGATCACCTACACCTTGTGGAGTTTTCATACAACAACAGTGAAAGTGTGTCTTAGCACCAACACTGGGTTTTAACTGGCATCAAGCATGCAATTTAAAAATTTCTTGGGTGCTAAGCTATACTAACCTAGAATCTAACTAAAATATTAGGGTTTAAAGCATGATATAATCTATCTTTACACTAAGTGAAAGAGATTACAATCTTTGTAGATCAAGTCCTTCACTTCTATAGCCCCGAGTAGTAGTCCCTACGACTCCTCTAGGCTCCACCTGAAGAAAGAACAAGCTTGCTTCGTGATCTTCCACGCTGAAGATGATCCACCCGAAGCTCTCTAGCTCAAGCTACCTCTTCACTAATATACTATTAGTGAAGGAAACAACCTAATTTAAATGGCTAATCTAGAGTAGGATGTTGAGTTAAGGTTTTAAGCTCACTTAGAATTTTCTAAAGCCCTAGGTTTCATAATACATGTGTGGGTTAGGGCTTGAAGTAAGAGGAAGTAGAAGAAGGAAAATAGGGAGAGCTAAGGAAAAAATGAGCTAGGTTAAAGTGAGGAAGTGTGAAAAATGGCTTAATAAATCATTCACTTATTGAAGCATGCAATAAATTGCAATAATAAATTGCAACCATGCTTGTATAGTGAACACAAATGAATAAAAAAATGATCAAGCCATGCTTCACCCATTCCACAAATATCTCTCTTTTTTCCACCTCATTTTTCTATTTTCTCAAAAATAGAAAAACCATGCTTCATAATATATATGTATGTGTGTATATATATATATATATATATATATATATATATATATATATTAATATATATTAAGAGTAGAAAATAATTAATGAGCAATAATATTAGTTAATATATAATTATATCAAATATAAATATATATCAAATTATTAAACCAATACTTGATTTAATAATTTGGTTATATCATATATAACCGACTAATATTATTTATCTGTATATCAAATTATCAAATCAACACTTGATTCAATAATCCGATTATATCACATATAACCTAACTGATATCAAATGTCGCAAGATTAGAATACGGTATGACATATTCGTATTTAATCAGGCCCCTACACATATCAACATATGTGCCCTACTTCATTTCAGTTGAACTATGAAACCTCTGTATGAGACTCTAAAGAATCGACAATACGCTAGCAGTAGGTAATGATCACACCAGTTACCTAGAAGCCGTCAGCGGTACTAGCTGGACGTAACGGCTACCCAGGTATTGAGCGAATAGAAGATCAACAAGAAAGCTTGTCCAAACTCCCATGAAGTCTATACGTAACACTTACCGTACAGTCTGGTCTCTTCGTCTGATATATCGCATATTGAGTCTCAGGGTGGATACGTCAGGCCCCAGTAACTTGATAAGTTATGCCGATGTGTGGTCTATAATGGTTTGAGAAAATACTGATAACTCTTACCAGTAAATCTCATCAGCCCTGACCAGGGACTTGCTGTTATAGCCAATCGTGCATTGCGCAACATCAACTCCCAATACCGGGAGAGACGAAACCCCTCCTATCGCTCACTGCCTCCATGTGACTCAAGACTGTACCAAAAATCCACCTTTTTGCACGAATCCTTTGAGCCATGGTAGGGAGGAAATCAAAGTACAGTGGGAACCACAGAAGACACTATGACAATCTCGGGTCAACAAACTATTCTATACAAGTATCACCAGAGAACTGCTATCTGACGATAGGTATGGTACCATGTAGGAGTTCTCGTCAAGTCCTGTTCGGTGTACCTATTCTCTAATGAGCACCTGTGTGCAATCTTTGATGTAAAACACCAATGGTTATGGGATCAACCATCGCCCCATACAGGGTCAAGAAATATACACACTAGTCTACTCTGGAATATCGATGCCCTGTATCGATATCCCCTCGACTAGGAACTATTAAAGGATGTTCTTGTAGATTACACAAGTCCTAATAGTATGATCCGCATCATAGTCCTGGTAGTCAAGCAAATATCCTAAGGGCTTTATCAATATGTATCAGAGAGGCGTTATAATAATACAAATGTACATATTAAGATAAAGAGAAACCGGATAACATACTATCATGTCGAGCAAAAATCCTATATATATTTGTCCAAGCATCCACTATATCATAAAATAATGGCCTCTAAGCATACATATTCCTAACAATCTCCCACATGCAGTAAGGCCAGTTGTTGTAGTATCTCATACCCAACATCCCATAAAGTCTCTCAAACTGCTTCTGGGGGAGGGCCTTCATGAGTGGATCCACTGTGTTTTACTTCTGTCGACTCTTCTGACCTCGATCTCCCGTCGATTTACTATCTCCAGGATCAGGTGATACCACCGAAGAATATGTTTGGATCGCTGATGGGACCGGGGTTCCTTGCCCAAAACCACAGCTCCATTATTATCACAATACAAAGGTATCGGATACTCAGTGGATGGAATCACACCAAGTTCAGCTATGAACTTCTTCATCCAAATAGCTTCTTTGGCAGCATCGTTGGCAGCGATGTATTCAGCCTCCATTGTCGAGTCTGCTACGGTATCTTGCTTGGAACTCTTCCAACGTACCGCCCCTCCATTGAGAGTGAAGACAAAACTCGAGACCGACTTACTGTTGTCCTTATCACTCGGGAAGCTCGAATCGGTAAATGACTCCACTTAGAGTTCTCCGTTACCATACACCATGAACATTTCTTTAGTCCTTCTCAAGTACTTAAGAATGTTCTTCACAGCTGTCTAGTGGTTTTCCACAGGATCTGATTGATACCTACTCACTATACGTAGTGCGTAAGCTACATCCGGTCTGGTACATAACATCGCATACATGATAGACCTGACTGCAGAAGCATAGGGTATCCTTTGCATGCGAGCCCTCTCCAAATCAGTCTTAGGAGATATCTCTTTGGAGAGAGTGATTCCTAAACAAGCGGGTAAATTACCACGCTTAAAATCTTCTATACTAAATCTCTTTAGTATGGTGTATATGTACCTGGATTGGGACAATCCCAATATCCATTTAGATCTATCTCTATAGATCTTAATCCTCAGGATGTAGGAGGCATCACCCAGATCTTTAATGAAGAACTTATGTGATAAGAAGAGCTTGACCGAGTGTAGCATAGGAACATCGTTTTCTATCAAGAGTATGTCATTCACGTACAATACGAGGAAGACAACCTTACTCTCTACAACCTTTTTGTATGTACAAGTTTCATCTACGTTTTTGATGAAGTCAAACTCTTTAATATTTTCATAAAAATAGATGTTCCAGCTCCGCTATGCCTACTTTAATCCGTAGATTGATTTAAGCAGCTTGCATACGCTTCCGCTGCTCCCACTGTCTATGAAGCCCTCTGGCTGTGTCATGTACATGCTCTCTTCTAAATCACCATTTAGAAAAGCGGTCTTGACGTCCATCTACCAGATTTCGTAGTTATGGTATGCAGCAATGGCAAGTAGGATCCTGATGGACTTAAGTATAGCCACTGGAGAAAAGGTTTCATCATAGTCGACTCCTGGTCGTTGACAAAAACCTTTTGCTACAAGTCTAGCTTTGAAGGTCTCAAACTTTCCATCTACACCAATTTTCTTTTTAAAAATCCACTTGCTCCCGATGGGTTTTACCCCTTTAAGAGCAACTTCCAAAGTCCATATTTTGTTGGTGTATATGGATTCCATCTCAGATCGCATAGCATCCAGCCATTTCACAGAGTCTCCACTTGTGATGGCATTCTTGAAACTAGTTGGGTCAGCATTTTCCATGATGCAATCCTTGCTCCCACAGTTTATGAGAAAACCGTAGTATGTCTCTCAGATGGATGAGGAACCCAACTAGATCAGTGGAGTGGCTGAGGTTCGTTGGGGATTATTGAATCCTCTGGTTCCACCAAATCGTCAGTTATAGTTTATGTGGCTAGAACTTCTTCGAGCTCTATCTCATTACCACTAATTTATTTAACAAGAAATTCCTTTTCTAAAAGGGTGGCATATTAAGAAATAAACACCTTTTGTTCCTCAATGTGGTAGAATATATATCCATATGAATCCTTTGGATATCCTACAAACTTGCATAGAACAGACCTTGCCTCGAGTTTGTCCGGATTTTGTTTTTTAATATAGACCAGACAACCCCATATCTTAACTCGTTTAATAGATGGTCTCTTCTCATACCATATCTCATATGGAGTGGTAGACACAGATTTGGTCGGAACCCTATTCAATAGGTATGCAGCTGTCTCAAGTGCATAACCCCAAAAGGAAATAGGTAACTCAGCAATACTCATCATAGAGCGCACCATATCTAATATGGTGCGATTCCTCCACTCCGATAATCCATTGTGCTGTGGTGTATACGGAGGAGTAAGCTGAGAGAGAATCCCATTCTCTTTTAGGTAGTCTCGGAATTCGGTGCTTAAGTATTCTCCTCCCAGATCAGATCGAAGGACTTTAATATTTTTACCCGTCTGGTTCTCTACTTAGTACTAATATTCCTTGCATTTCTCAAAAGCTTTAGATTTGTTTTTCAACAGGAACACATGTCCGAATCTTGAGAGATCATCGGTGAATGCAATAAAGTACGAAGAACCATTCCTGGCATGTGTAGACATAGAACCACATACATCACTATGTATCAGTCCTAAGAGTTCAGTAGCTCTTTCTCCGTGTCCTGTAAACGCAGTTTTGGTCATCTTTGATTTGAGACATGACTTGCAAGTTTCATAAGATATAAATTCAAACGAATTTAAATATCCATCTTTATGCAACTTAGCTAGTCTTGTCACATTGATATGACCAAGTTTACAATGCCACAAGAAGGCTTCGTTCATCTCTGAACTTTTCCTCTTGTGTGTGTTCTGTATATTTAGAACTGTAGTTTGATTTAGATCGTATATACCGTTACACAACGTACCAAACCCAATCAACACTTGATTTAGGAAAATATTCATAACATTTTTGGTACGAAATAACAGTCGCTCAGAATCAATGTATTACTATTTGGTAATACTAGGTGATATTCGCCAACTTCTTTGGCTGCAACAATTGCTCCATTCCTTACTTTTAGAGACATATCACCCTCTTCCAGTTCTCTACCTCTCCTTAACCCATGTAACAAATTACAAACGTGGGATCCTGATCCGGTATCCAATACCCAGGACGTAGAGAAAATTGAAAAACAATTCTTAATAAAGAACACACCCGAAGAAGATGCATCGGCATGCTCTTTCTTCGTTTGGGTTGTGTGGGAATCCGGGTATTCTACTATTCCTTGCTCAGACTTATGACAGTCATAAGATAAAGTGGAACCAACGTTCCCTAGCCTAGTATAATCTACGTGTTCGGTCAATACATCTAAATTATTATCTTGATTAAGGCGTGTCATGGTCGCTACCAGGACAGAGAGAGAAGGATAACAGTTTAGCGTGTGCTCTTGCAAGATTAGATTGGTTATTTTCTTATCTAATCAAGATGGCTCCCACTGTTTTTATCAAATCTTCCTTCAAACCCTAAAAGGTAAGATTAGCCGGGATTAATTACACCCAACAAGTTCGCCAATCGGTCAGCCAGGCAGGTATTGGTACTCCGAGGGAGTCTCCCCGTGGTTTCGCATAGAACTAATTAAATAACGTTGTTTCCACCGGGGCATAACCCCATTAACACCTTTCTCAGACACCTACTGGATCAACTAATTATAAAGTGGAAAACTCTCCCAGGAGTAACTCTTACTCGCAGTGGCTATCAAGATCTAACTATCTCACAGAAGGTATGCAATCTCATTGCAAATTCCAATACTTGAAATTCCCAATATCTATTTTTACCCCTAGCGACTTATGACCTTAACAAGGTCAACAAATCATAAGCGCTATCCAAGTTCAACCCGTCATTTCGTGATTAAATTAAACCCACTCGTATGACCCTTAATAAGGTCAACAAAGCCGTATAACTACCCTAATCAATCGCATCACATGCGACAGATAAGCACTAATCAGCTACCACATACTATGCCTTGACAAGTTCAACAAACGCTGCACGAATACTAAATAACGCTTATCTGAAATGACGGAGGGCTACGAATAATTTTTATGAAAACCTTTAACGTAATGAACTTGATATCGTAGTAGAATCAGGTGATTTGAAAAACGAGTGGTTTAAGCTCTGCTTTTAAAATCGAGTCGTTTTCAAAAAAAAACCGAGTATGTTGTAGCATTTGCTAAAGAGGTCACTCCTGGTGAAGGGATCTTGGCTCTTTCCTCATCGAATGAGGTGCTGGATATTCATCAAGGAATACCACTATGCAAACCTAGAACTTGAGTAGCTATCAAAACAAACCGAGTGGGTTGTAGCATTTTATGGTTTTGCTAAATTGGTCACTCCCGGTGATGGGATATCGGCTCTTTCCTCATTGAATAAGGTATTGGATATTCATCAAGGAATACCACTATGCAATGCAAAAACTAGAGCTACCTTTTTGAAAAGTTTGATTCTACAACATCTTTAGGTTTCTTATCTTTTCATTAATCTCATTAATGAAGTTCCATCATTTATGTTTCCTAAACATCATAGAAGAAACGAAAATAGAACGTACGTTATGCCATCCGCATTCGCCATGGGGCCCCGTCATGCATCGTTAGGTTACTTAACTAACGGCAGAGCGGGAGCTGGACTAGTGCGGGTGCTAAACATAAGTAACGTTTATTATATATATCTATATATAGAATTCGTCTCACGCAGTTATATGATCACATCACAGAACCAAGCAGCAGAAGCAAAACATATGAAATATTGGCTATACTAGGAGGTCCGTGTTTTATATTCAGCCAGCAATGAAAAACACGGATTCCACGGTCGTGATGAATAGCTAAACCCACATCCCCAGACGTTTACGAAAGCGGCAAGTAACCCTGCCAATTCTAGAGTTAGGAGACCTAGCCTCGATTCCTCGAGATGGCCTCCCATTGGACTCTAGAACCCGGTTACTTTTGCTCCCCGCCTTGGGTCTATCCTAATGCGGAAAAGTAAATAATATATATCAATGGTGACAACAACCTCAACCCGGAAGTATCCCAATAAAAGAATATTACATACAATTTTACATGATTGAAAATTGAAAAACTCTCATTTCACACAAAAACCCTTGGCTTTTCATTCACGATGATCCAATATAACATATCACTGTAATACATAAACATCACATGTCATCAACACAAGTAAATATGCGTATCCTGAATATCATTGACGTATAGCAACGAGATCGGGGATACCCCACATATTACACTTACGGTCACAGAAAAGAAATGAAAACTACAATAATTAGAATCCGTATATCCCTTAAACATCATAAACCCGGAATATCTCATATTCCAAATTTCATGCCTAACCCTATAAACCTTGCATTTTAGTCTCAAATCGAAAACACTTTTCAATAACTTAGTAGGGTAATTCAACAAGATTCCTGACTACCTGATCGAATGCTCGTCAGGAACTTTAGTAGATGGCCGCATCCCCGACACTGTCGACGAAGTGTACTTAGGCGGAACACCGTGGCCGCGAGCACCCTAGTGGATGCTTTTGGCAACGGGGTTCTCCTATAGTCACTTGGTCGGGGCTTTGGGGCGTGGCTATCTAGTAATGTTATCCGGCGAGTATTCACATACTATACGAGATTGCGATGGAGTTTTGATCCGAATCAAAACACCGTGGCAATCGATCAATAGAGACGAAAACACTAGATTTACCAATTACAAACTAGTTTTCACAAAACTAATTTATGTGGATTCTAAATATTGTATAACATATCAAACTTAAACCCGAAATGATGTTAAATTGTGACTACGAACCACTCCGAATTGCCCTAATACAAAAGATAACATCACATACAATCTGGGCAAAACAAACATAACCTGAAACCCTAAAACCAAGCCATCAGAACACCAACAAAAATGAGCTCAAACTGATATGAAGAAACCGGCCAGGCCGTCCAAAAATCAAATCTCGTCGGCCAAATAAATGACTCATGATCTCATTTTTGTCTGGTGTTCTAGTTACATCACATGTAATATTCTGCACTTGCTTAAAAAAATTTCAGAGACCTTTTTAAAATTTATAGAAACTAGGGTTTTTGGTTTCAGTTTTCGGAGTTGTTTTGGTTTCGCAATTTCTTACATATCGTCTAATGCTCTAGCCTGGCTTTGATACCATGTAAGTGTATTTTAGCACCACCACTGGGTTTTAAATGACATCAAGCATGCAATTTAAAAATATCTTGGGTGCTAAGCTACACTAACCTACAATCTAATTAGAGTATTAGGGTTTAAAGCATGGTATAATCTATCTTTACACCAAGTGAAAGAGATTACAACCTTTGTAGATCGAGCTCTTCATTTCTATAGCTTCGAGTAGTCGTCCCTACGACTCCTCTATGCTCTACTTGAAGAAGGAACGCACTTTCTTCGCGATCTTCCACGCCGAAGATGATCCACCCGAAACTTCTCTAGCTTAAGCTACCTCTTCATCAATCTATTATTAGTGAAGGAAACAAGCTAATCTAAATGGCTAATCGAGAGTAGGATGATGAAGTAGGGTTTTAAGCTCACTTAGAATTTTCTAAAGCCCTAGGGTTCACAACACATATGAGGGTTAGGGCTTGAAGCAAGGGGAAGAAGAAGAAGGAGAAGGAAAATAGAGAGAGCTAAGGAAAAAATGAGCTAGGTTAAAGTGAGGAAGTATGAAGAATGGCTTAATATATCATTCACTTATTGAAGCATGTAATAAATTGCAATAATAAATTGCAACCATGCTTGTATAGTGAACACAAATGAATAAACAAATGATCAAGTCATGCTTCACCCATTCCACAAATATCTCTCTTTTTTCCACCTCATTTTTCTATTTTCTCAAAAATAGAAAAACCATGCTTCATAATATATATATATATATATATATATATATATATATATATATATTAAGAGTAGAAAATAATTAGTGAGCAATAATAGTAGTTAATATATAATTATATCAAATATAAATATATATCAAATTATTAAATCAATACTTGAGTTAATTTATCATTTATTTGTATATCAAATTATCAAATCAACACTTGATTCAATAATCCGGTTAAATCACATATAACCTAACTGATATCAAATGTCGCCAGATTAGAAAAAGGTATCACGTACTCGTATTTAATCAGGCCCCCGCACATATCAGCATATGTGCCCTACTTTGTTTCGCTTGAACTATGAAACCTCTGTGTGGGATTCTAAAAACTCGTTAATACGCCAGCAGTAGGTAATGATCACATCAGTTACTTACAAGTCGTCAGCAGTGCTAGCTGGACGTAACGACTACCCAGGTATTGAGCGAGTAGAAGATCAATAAGCAAGCTTGTCCAAACTCCCATGAAGCCTATAAGTAACACATACTGTATAGTCCGGTCTCTTCATCTGATATGTCGCATATCGAGTCTGAGGGTGGATACGTCAGACCCCAGTAACTTGATAAGTCATGGCGATGTGTGGCCTATAACAGTTCAAGAAACTACTCATAACTCTTACCAATAAATCTCATCAGTCCTGGCCAGGGACTTACTGTTATAGCCAATCGAGCATAGCGCAACATCAACTCCCAATACCGGGAGAAATGAAACCCCTCCAGTCGTTCACTGCCTCCATGCGACTCGGGACTGTACAAAATATCCACCTATTTGCATGACTCCTTTGAGCCATGGTAGGGAGGAAATCAAAGCATGGTAGGGAGGAAATCAAAGCATGGTGGGAACCACACAAGACACTATGACGATCTCGGGTTTACAGACTAACCTGTACCAGTGTCACCGGAGAACTGCTATCTGACGATATGTATGGTACCATCTAGGAGTTCTCGGTGAGTCCTGTTTCGTGTACCCATTCTCTAATGAGCACATGTGTGCAATCTTTGATGTCAAACACCAATGGTTATGGGATCAACCATCGCCCCATACAGGGTCAAGAAACGTACATGCTAGTCTAATCTGGAATATCGATACCCTGTTTCGATATCCCCTCGACTAGAAACTATTAAAGGATGTGCTTGTGGACTACACAAGTCCTAGTAGTATGATCCACATCATAGTCCAGGTAGTCAAGCAAACATCCTAAGGGCTTTATCAACATGTATCAGAGAGGTAGTATAATAATACAAGTGTACATGTTAAGATAAAGAGCAACCAGATAGCGTACTATCATGTCGAGCAAGAAAGTCCTTTATATATATGTCCAAGCATCCACTATATCATAAAATAATGGACTCTAGGGCATACATATTCTTAACAAATAGCTATCAGGAAAGTATTGGTATGGCACCATTCGCAGCACTCTACAGAAGGAAATGTTGTTCACCATTAAGTTAGGACAACATCGGAGATCGGGAACTTCTTGGACCAGAGATGATCATGGCAGCTGTAGACGTAGTCCGCACGATCAGGGAAAGAATGCGCATAGCCCAAGACCGACAGAAGCATTGGGCTGATGCAAAGCGCCGATACCTGGAGTTCCAACCTAGAGATCTTGTTTTTCTATAGATTTCTCCAAACCGAGGAGTAATCCGCTTTGGCAAGAGGGATAAGCTCAGTCCGAGATATATAAGACCGTTCGACATTCTCGAATGGGTCGGAGAAGTGGCATACCGTTTGGCACTTCCACCCACATTGGTGTAGGGTTTCCTTACCACCATGCCTAGGGTTTGCAAGCATCAAATATGCCACAACAAAAATTTTAGGGGGTGCTAAGAAAACTAACCTAGGAATCGAACTAGAAAGTTAGGGTAACAACAAGTATGTAATCAAACATTACAAAAGTGAATGAGGAATACAACCTTTGTAGATCGGTGCTTCACTTCAATAGCTCCGTGTAGTAGTCCCTTCGCTCTAAGCATCGATCTCATAGACTCAAGATAGGCTCTACCAAGCGAAATGAACAAGCATGCTTGAAGTCTTCGAGGCCGAAGATGATCTACGTCGAGGAGACACTAACCCAAGCTTCCTCTTCACTAATATGGAATTAGTGAAGCAAACACCCAAACATCCAACGAACCTCAGCCTCTCCGCCGATCTAGTAGGTTTCCTCACCCACCTGAGAGATATTTTGGTTTCTCTATGACAGTGGGAGCGAGGATTGCATCATGAGATGATGACCCAACTAGTTTCGAGCTGGCCATCAGGAGTGGGACTCTGTAAGAATGGCTGGATGCTTAGTGATCTGAGATGGAATCCTTGTACACCAACAAAGTATGGACTTTGGTTGCTACATCTGAAGGGTTAAATCCCCATCAGGAGCAAGTATATCTTGAGAAGATTACTTGGTGTAGATGGAAAAGTTGAGACTTTCAAAGCTAGACTTGTTAAAGATTTCGTCATTGACCAGGCGTGGATAATGATGAAACCTTTTCCAGTACCTATGCTTAAGTCCATCCAGATCTACTTGCTACGGCTACATACCATGACTACGATATCTGGTGGTTGGGTGTCTTAACTGCTTTTCTAAATGATGATTTGGAAGAAAGCGTCTATAAGTACACAGCCAGAGGGCTTCGTAAACAGTGGGAGCAGCGAAAACGTGTGCAAGATGTTTTATCTAATAAAGCAGGCATCGCGGAGTTGGAACGTCTGTTTTGTGTGTTAGTCAAACAGTTTGACATCATCAAAATGGTAGATGAACCTTGTATAAACAAAAAGGTAGTAGGGAGTATTGTCATGCTCCTCGTAGAGTACGTGGATGACATACTCTTGATAGGGAAGGAGTTTCCTATGCTACGCTCAGTCAATCTCCGCTTATCACAATGATTCTCCATATAAGATCAAAATGATACCTACTAAATCCTGGATTTTGGATCTATGAGATAGATCTAAATGGATGTTAGGATACTCACTAGTTGTAGTGAGATGGTATCAGTTGATCCTGGGGAGAATCACTGGAAGTGTTCCAGAGTGATAAAGACGACTGAATGTCAGTCACAGGCATTGTCATTACCCTCGGTAAAGGAACGATATGTTGGAAGAGTTCCAAGCTACACACCGTGACATACTAGACGATAAAGGCACGATGCATCACTACTAAAGATGCTACCAAAGAGGCTGTTTGGGTGTATATTGGTTCATGAGATGAACTACGTTCCTCCCATTGTGTGACAATGGAGTTGTGGCTTATGCCAAGGAACGCCGGTCCCATCAGTGATCCAGACTTATTCTAAGGCAGTATCGCCTGATCATGGAGATGGTTGATCTCCAGGATGATCGAGCTTTGGAGAGTAGACTCAGAGGACAACACGGCGGATCCACTCACAAAGGCCTTTTCCCAGAGAGAGACTTTTATGGGATGGTTGAGTATGAGATACTTCAACCACTGCTATCAGATGGCCCTAGTGCAAGTGGGAGATTGTTAGTTATATGTATGCCCTAGAGGCCATTGCTATACATAGGATGTATATTGTAGTGGATGCTGGGACATATATAGGGAGGACTTTCTTGCTCGACATGATAGTAAGCTATCTGGTTACTCTTTACCTTAACGTGTACATTGATTGTCTCTCTGTTACATGTTGGTAAAAGCCCTTAGGATGTGTACTTGACTACCTGGACTGTGATGCAGATCATACTAGTGGGGACATGGTAGTCCATAAGTACATCCTTCAAGGTCCCTAGTCGTGGGTGTATCGAGACGGGGCATCGATATACCAGAGTAGACTAGCGTATACCTTCTCGACCCATACAGATGGGCGATGGATGATCCCATATCCATTGGTGTTTGACATCAGAGATGATATACGGGTGCTCAGTGGAGACTGGGTATACTGGACGGACTCGCCGAGAACTCCCAGATGGTATTATACCTTACGTCAGATGGCAGTTCTCTGGTGACACTGGTACAGAGTAGTCTGTTGACCCGAGATCGTCATAGAGTCTTGTGTGGTTCCCACTGTGCTTTGATTTCCACCTTACCACGTCCAAGAGGGCGTGCAAAACGGTGGTTTTTGGGTACAGTCCCGAATCACATGGAGGCAATGAGCGATAGGAGGGGATTCGTCTCTCCCGGTATAGGGAGTTGATGTTGCGCTCTGTTCGATTGGCTATAACCGGAAATCCCTGGCCAGGGTTGCTGAGATATACTGGTAAGTGTTACCAGTAGTTTCTCGAATTGTTATAGACCTCATATCGACACGACTTATCGAGCTATTGGGGTCTGACGTTTACCACCCCTAGGCGAGATATGCGACA
This sequence comes from Agapanthus africanus, assembly GCA_030015575.1. Classification (NCBI taxonomy): domain Eukaryota; kingdom Viridiplantae; phylum Streptophyta; class Magnoliopsida; order Asparagales; family Amaryllidaceae; genus Agapanthus; species Agapanthus africanus. Next base: position 325,785,475 of record JASDDO010000004.1, read on the forward strand.
TATCAGATGAACAGACCGGACTGTACGGTAAGTGTTACTGGTCGGATTCACAGGAGTATGAGCGGGTTTGCTCGTCGATCTTCTGATCGCTCAATACCCGGGTGGCCGTTACGTTTAGCAGACCGCTTGCGGCTTGTGGGTGCTTGATATGAACATCATCTGCTACCGGCGTATTGACGAGTCTTTAGAGTCCTACACAGAGGTTTCCTGGCTCAAGCGAAACGAAATAGGAGCGCATATGAGATATGTGCGGGACCGAGAATGATACCAGTATGTGATACTGTATTCGATTCTCGCGATTTGTAACATTGATCGGTTATATGCGTTATAGCCGGGTTATCGGATCAAGTGTTGATTCGATAAGTTGTTACTATTGATATTAGTCGGTTATATGCGATATGACCGGGTCATTAAATCAAGTGTTGATTTAATGATTTAATGTATAATTATATATTTGATATATTACTTTGCATTAACTAGTATTGGTTCACTTTAAATGGATTTTCTCACTTGAATTGTGCAAGTTGTATATGTGATATACTTTTATGCACTTGATTGTATCATGTTTGATGATACATGTTTACTTGGTTAAGTGTAAAGAATTAAGCCATGGTTTAACTAATGATTAGGGTTTTCTTTTCTTACTTATTTATTTATTTATTTATTTTGAAAAGATGAGAAAAGAATGGTTGCTATTTTTGTAGTTTAGTTGAAACTTCATGAAACTTTGACCTAGTCCACCATTCTTGTCTCTTGCTTAACCCTAACCATCATATCTAACCATGGTCCATTCTCTACACTAAACTAAGGTTAATATTATGATAAGTATTCATTTTCCTTTTCATTTTAATAACTTATCATAATTCTTTCTTCATCTTCTTCTTCTTCTTCACAAGAAGAAAAAGCTTGACCATCAATGGTGATTGATGAATAAGAGTGAAAAATCCAATTCTAAAGTCTAGCCACTTCCTATTTCTTCATCCTCTACCTCTTGCCAAGTAGTAGAGTGTGTTTTCTTCACAAGTTTTATGACTTGGTGAAGTTGGAGCTTGATCTAGTGATGCCTCAACGTAGATCATCTTCGGCATCGTAGTCGACGACCTAGCCCGGTCTTTTCTCCGATGAAACCACCGTAAGAGCCATGGTTCGATTTGGACAGCGGAGAGGACTTCATCACGGAGCTATGGAGGTGGAGGACCGGATCTACAAAGGTTGTATTTCCGTTCTTGTAGTTAAATGTTAACTAGTTTCATTTTATCACCTAAATTTCTAGCCAACGATCTAGTCTAGGGTTTCTCGGCACCGTAAAATTTGGAATTGGCATGGTTGATGCCTTGTGAGACCTCTTGAGAGTGCCTAGGAACCCTACAGTGGTATCAGAGCCAGGCTAGAGCCTTAGGCGATGCGTAGACGGAATTGGAAGTCCGATCGAACCGAAACCCAAACCCTAATTTGCTCTCTGGACTTTTTCCAAAAAATGGGTTTTTTCCAGATTAAAAATATGCAGAAAATTCAGCAGGAAATTCAGCAGGAAATTCTAAGAATTACGATGCAAAAATTACCTAATGATCTTTCTAAAGTGCGGCGGAACCGCGGCATTACCGTGCTATTGCGGCGGTTCCGCGGCCCTTTTGTCTTATCTCCCATTAAATTTTGCACAATAATTCCTACTTGGCAGTGCTGGTTTTCTTGGGAATTTTTAATCTGAAATAAAGAGTTGAGTATTTTGGGTTGTATTGGGAGTTCGCACATTCGATCGGATTGTCAAACTTTGTCTATATGTTTTTCCGGATAATTTTAGAATATGTTAAAAAGTTCGACCGGATATAAATACCCCCTTTTTCCCCTGCCGGAAAATTTCCAAGTGTTGGATTTTTCCGTGGTTTAAAGACGTTCTAAGTAGTGCAAGTAACGCGATGGTCCCTCTAGAAGATAACAAACCTTAACTCGATTATGTGACCGTCTCGAACTGCCCTTTGAACCTTAGGGTTTGGGGCAGTACGGCGTGCCACATGTGAGGCGTTGGCTTGACCCTTCTATGGCTGGACCGTTGGTACTGAGGCATGAACTGAATGTTTTTAGATTTATTTCATGTGTTGAGCTGTTTCGGGAAAACTTGGGTGTTCAAATGTTCGATCGGAAAGTTTAACATTTTCTATTTATCTGGAATGGGATACAATAATTGGAATTCACAAGCAGTTATGAGATAACTGAATGAATGTTATAAACATAGCACTTTAGTCTCACTTGATCGGTTGCCACCGAATTTTGATGTGATCAAAAGTCCGTCGCAATCACGTAGCGTACGCGGATACTCGCCGGGTAAACTTAATAGACAGCCTCGCCCCATAGCCCCGACCAAGTGACTGTAGGAGAACCCCGTCGCCGAAAGCATCCGTTCGGGTGCTCGCGGTAGCGGTGTTCCGCCTTGGTGCACTTCGTCGACGGTATCGGGGGTGCGGCCGTCTACTGAAGTTTGCGACGAGCATTCGATCAGGATGTCGGGAATCTTGTTGAATTGCCCGACTTAATATTGAAAAGAGTTTTCGATTTTGAGACTAAAATGCGGGGTTTATAATTGTTAGGCATGTGATGTCTAAAGTATTCATTTGATTAGGCATGCGATGTCTATGCAAGTTGTGGATTCCAACTGTTGTAGTTTTACACTTTCTTTTCTGTGACCGTAAGTGTAATATGTGATATCGCCGGTTTCGTTGCTATATGCCAACGACAATTGGGATGCGCATATTTACTTACGTTGATGACATGTGATGTTATGTGTTGCTGGATATGTTATATTGGATTGTCGTGTTTGAATAGCCGGGTTTTTTTTATGTGAGATGAGTGTTTTTCATTTTCATTCATGTAAAAACTTGTATGTAATATTCTTTTATTGGGGCACTTCCAGGTTGCGGAAGATGTCACCTTTTGTATATTATTTACTTTTCCGTACTAGGATAGACCCAAGGAGGAGGGCACAAGTAACCGGGTTCTGGAGTCCAGTGGGAGACCAACTCGAGGAGTCGAGTCCGGGTCTCCTAACTCTAGAATTGGTAGGGTTGCTTGCCGCTCTCGTAGGGGTCTAGGGGTGTGGGTTTGGCTATTCATCGCGACCGTGGAATCCGTGTTTTATACTGGCTCGTATTGAAAACACGGACGTTCTAGTATATCCAATATTTCATATGATTCTTCTGTTGCGATATCTGTGATGTGATCATGTGATGTTCTGTGATAGATACAGTATACAGTATATATGATATATTATATAGGCGTTACTTATGTTTTACACCCACGCTAGCCCTGTCCTGCTCTGCCGTTAGTTACCTAACCTAACGGTGCATGAGGGGACATCGAGGCGAATGCGGATGGCATAAGTGTACGTCGTATTTATCTGTGATGTTTAGGTACTTAAATGATGGGACTTCATTAATGTGATTAATGAAGAGAAAAGAAACCTAAGATGTTGTAGAATCGAATTTCAAAATAAAACAGGTAGCTACAGTTCTTGCTTTGCACAGCGGTATATGTGATATATCCTGCACCTTATTCGATGAGGAAAGGACCGAGATCTCTTCACCGGGAGTGACTCCTTTAGCAATAACTGGCAGATGCTACACACTCGGTTTGTCTTTTGATTGCTTTTAAGAGTTTTTGCTTTGCACAGTGATATATATGATATATCCCGCACCTCATTCGACGAGGAAAGGACCGACGATCCCTTCACCGGGAGTGACTCCTTTAGCAAAACTAGAAAATCCTAAAAAACACTCCATTTCAAAATTCATTCGATCCTACAACGATATCAAGTTCATTACGCAATAGGTTTTCAGAAAAACCTGTCGTAGCCCTCCGTCATTTGAGATAAGTACTAGTTAGTATTCGTGCTGCGGTAGTTTGGCCTCCGTCAAGGCGTAGTGTACGGTAGCTAACTAATGCTTATCTGCTAGCATATGATGCGATTGGATTAGGGTATTCGTACGGCGTTGTTTGGCCTCCGTCAAGGGTCGTGCGGGTGGGTTTAATTCAATCAGGAAATGACGGGTTGAACTTGACTGGTGGACTATGGGTTGTTTGGCCTCCGTCAAGGTCATAGGACGCTAGGGGCAAAATATTATCGGGAATTTCAAATGTTGAAATTTGCAATGAGATTGCATACCTTCTATGAGATAGTTGGATCCCGATACCCGCTGCGAGTAATTGTTACTCCTGGGAGAGTTTTACACATTACAATTAGCCGATCAAGTAGGTGTCTAGAAAGGTGTCAACGGGGTTACGCCTCTGGGAAAACGAGGTTTACAGTAATTAGGTTCGTGCGAAAGCACGGGGGACCTCCCTCAAAGTACCGACACTGGCCTGGATGAAAGATTGGCGAACTTATAGCGTGTAATTAATCCCGGCTAGTCTTTCTTTTTAGGGTTTGAAGGAAGATTTGATAAAAACAGTGGGAGCCATCCTGATTAGATAAAATAATAACCAATCTATTCTTGCAAGAGCGCACGCTGAGTGTTTTCTTCTCTCTCTCTCCAGGTAGCGACCATATCACGCCTTAATCAAGATAATAATACGGATAATTGACCGAACCCGCTTGTTATACTGAGCTGGGGAACGTTGGTCCCGCTCCAACTTATAATTGTTATAAGACAGAGCAGGAAATTGGGGAATACCAGATTTCCCGTGCCGCCCAAACGAAGAGAGTGCATGTTGATGCATCATCTTCGGGTGTGTTCATTACAAAGAACTGTTTCTCAGTATCCTCCGCATCCTGGGTATATGATACCGGATCAGGATCCCAGATATGTAATCTGTTACATAGGGCTACAAAAAGGTAGAAAAACTGAGAACGGGTGATAAGTTTCATAAGACAGAAATCGGGGCAAGTGTTGCAGCCAAGTCTGTTGGTCACTGTCACCCTGTATTACCAGAATACATTGATTCTGAACAAATGCTATTAGATACCGAACCTGATATACAAAATCATATCAGTCTCTTTATCAGTAAAGAAATGATAAAATTTTGTATTGGTGGATAATGTTTTGAACATTTCCTATATCAAAAGTTGATCGGTTCAGGCACGTTATCTAAAAGCATTAATGTTCTAAATCAAACTACAGTTCTTTAGTATACTGAACACACACAAGAGGAAGAGTTCAGAAATGAACGGATCCTTCTTGAGGTATTGTAGACTAGGTCATATCAATGCGACCCGACTGGCTAGAGTTACACTAAGATGCATATTTAAATTAGTTTGAATTTACATCTTGTGAAACTCGCCAGTCATGTCACAAAGATAAGATGACCATAGCTCCGTTTACTGGAAACAGAGAAAGAGTTAGTGAACTTTTGGGATGATACATGTTGATGTATAAAGGTCCCCTGTCTACACATGCCAAGACCGGTTCTTTGTACTTCATTACATTCTTTGATAATCTCTCAAGATTCAGACATATGTTCCAGTTGAAACACAAGTCCGAACCTTCTGAGATAGTCACGGAATATAAGTTAGAAGTAGAGAACCAAAATACGGGTATAAGTATTATGTCCTTTGATGTGATCGAGGAGGAGAATACTTGAGCACGGAAATCCTGGACTATTCTAAAGGAGAATGAGATTCTCTCTCAGCATTACTCCTCCGTATACACCATAGCACGATGGTATATTGGGGCGGAGCAATCACACCCTATATGATAAGGTGTGCTCTATGATGAGTACTACTGAGTTACCTATTTCCTTTTGGGAGTTATGCACTTGAGAAGCTGCATACCTATTGAATAGGGTTCCAATCAAATCAGTTGCCTACCACTTCGTATGTGATATGGAAAGGGAAGAGCCCATCTCTTAAGTCAGTTAAGATTTGGGGTTGTCCGGCCTATGTCTAAAAGCAAAATCCAGACAAGCTCGAGGCAAGATCTGTTATGTAGAACTGGAAAGGTTCCAGCCATACAAACTACAGCTGATGATTTGGTAGAACTAAAGGATTCGATAGTATCCAACGAACCTCAGCCTCTCCGCCGATCTAGTAGGTTTCCTCACCCACCTGAGAGATATTTTGGTTTCTCTATGACAGTGGGAGCGAGGATTGCATCATGAGATGATGACCCAACTAGTTTCGAGCTGGCCATCAGGAGTGTGACTCTGTAAGAATGGCTGGATGCTTAGTGATCTGAGATGGAATCCTTGTACACCAACAAAGTATGGACTTTGGTTGCTACATCTGAAGGGTTAAATCCCCATCAGGAGCAAGTGTATCTTGAGAAGATTACTTGGTGTAGATGGAAAAGTTGAGACTTTCAAAGCTAGACTTGTTAAAGATTTCGTCATTGACCAGGCGTGGATAATGATGAAACCTTTTCCAGTACCTATGCTTAAGTCCATCCAGATCCTACTTGCTACGGCTACATACCATGACTACGATATCTGGTGGTTGGGTGTCTTAACTGCTTTTCTAAATGATGATTTGGAAGAAAGCGTCTATAAGTACACAGCCAGAGGGCTTCGTAAACAGTGGGAGAAGCGAAAACGTGTGCAAGATGTTTTATCTAATAAAGCAGGCATCGCGGAGTTGGAACGTCTGTTTTGATGTGTTAGTCAAACAGTTTGACATCATCAAAATGGTAGATGAACCTTGTATAAACAAAAAGGTAGTAGGGAGTATTGTCATGCTCCTCGTAGAGTACGTGGATGACATACTCTTGATAGGGAAGGAGTTTCCTTTGCTACGCTCAGTCAATCTCCGCTTATCACAATGATTCTCCATATAAGATCAAAATGATACCTACTAAATCCTGGATTTTGGATCTATGAGATAGATCTAAATGGATGTTAGGATACTCACTAGTTGTAGTGAGATGGTATCAGTTGATCCTGGGGAGAATCACTGGAAGTGTTCCAGAGTGATAAAGACGACTGAATGTCAGTCACAGGCATTGTCATTACCCTCGGTAAAGGGACGATATGTTGGAAGAGTTCCAAGCTACACACCGTGACATACTAGACGATAAAGGCACGATGCATCGCTACTAAAGATGCTACCAAAGAGGCTGTTTGGGTGTATATTGGTTCATAAGATGAACTACGTTCCTCCCATTGTGTGACAATGGAGTTGCGGCTTATGCCAAGGAACGCCGGTCCCATCAGTGATCCAGACTTATTCTAAGGCAGTATCGCCTGATCATGGAGATGGTTGATCTCCAGGATGATCGAGCTTTGGAGAGCAGACTCAGAGGACAACACGGCGGATCCACTCACAAAGGCCTTTTCCCAGAGAGAGACTTTTATGGGATGGTTGAGTATGAGATACTTCAACCACTGCTATCAGATGGCCCTAGTGCAAGTGGGAGATTGTTAGTTATATGTATGCCCTAGAGGCCATTGCTATACATAGGATGTATATTGTAGTGGATGCTGGGAAATATATAGGGAGGACTTTCTTGCTCGACATGATAGTATGCTATCTGGTTACTCTTTACCTTAACGTGTACATTGATTGTCTCTCTGTTACATGTTGGTAAAAGCCCTTAGGATGTATACTTGACTACCTGGACTGTGATGCAGATCATACTAGTGGGGACATGGTAGTCCATAAGTACATTCTTCAAGGTCCCTAGTCGTGGGTGTATCGAGACGGGGCATCGATATACCAGAGTACACTAGCGTATACCTTCTCGACCCATACAGATGGGCGATGGATGATCCCATATCCATTGGTGTTTGACATCAGAGATGATATACGGGTGCTCAGTGGAGACTGGGTACACTGGACGGACTCGCCGAGAACTCCCAGATGGTATTATACCTTACGTCAGATGGCAGTTCTCTGGTGACACTGGTACAGAGTAGTCTGTTGACCCGAGATCGTCATAGAGTCTTGTGTGGTTCCCACTGTGCTTTGATTTCCACCTTACCACGTCCAAGAGGGCGTGCAAAACGGTGGTTTTTGGGTACAGTCCCGAATCACATGGAGGCAATGAGCGATAGGAGGGGATTCGTCTCTCCCGGTATAGGGAGTTGATGTTGCGCTCTGTTCGATTGGCTATAACCGGAAATCCCTGGCCAGGGTTGCTGAGATATACTGGTAAGTGTTACCAGTAGTTTCTCGAATTGTTATAGACCTCATATCGACACGACTTATCGAGCTATTGGGGTCTGACGTTTACCACCCCTAGGCGAGATATGCGACATATCAGACGAACAGACCGGACTGTACGGTAAGTGTTACTGGTCGGAGTCACTGGAGTATGAGCGGGTTTGCTCGTCGATCTTCTGATCGCTCAATACCCGGGTGGCCGTTACGTTTAGCAGACCGCTTGCGGCTTTTGGGTGCTTGATATGATCATCATCTGCTACCGGCGTATTGACGAGTCTTTAGAGTCCTACACAGAGGTTTCCTGGCTCAAGCGAAACGAAATAGGAGCGCATATGAGATATGTGCGGGACCGAGAATGATACCAGTATGTGATACTGTATTCGATTCTCGCGATTTGTAACATTGATCGGTTATATGCGTTATAGCCGGGTTATCGGATCAAGTGTTGATTCGATAAGTTGTTACTATTGATATTAGTCGGTTATATGCGATATGACCGGGTCATTAAATCAAGTGTTGATTTAATGATTTAATGTATAATTATATATTTGATATATTACTTTGCATTAACTAGTATTGGTTCACTTTAAATGGATTTTCTCACTTGAATTGTGCAAGTTGTATATGTGATATACTTTTGTGCACTTGATTGTATCATGTTTGATGATACATGTTTACTTGGTTAAGTGTAAAGAATTAAGCCATGGTTTAACTAATGATTAGGGTTTTCTTTTCTTACTTATTTATTTATTTATTTTGAAAAGATGAGAAAAGAATGGTTGCTATTTTTGTAGTTTAGTTGAAACTTCATGAAACTTTGACCTAGTCCACCATTCTTGTCCCTTGCTTAACCCTAACCATCATATCTTACCATGGTCCATTCTCTACACTAAACTAAGGTTAATATTATGATAAGTATTCATTTTCCTTTTCATTTTAATAACTTATCATAATTCTTTCTTCATCTTCTTCTTCTTCTTCACAAGAAGAAAAAGCTTGACCATCAATGGTGATTGATGAATAAGAGTGAAAAATCCAATTCTAAAGTCTACCCACTTCCTATTTCTTCATCCTCTACCTCTTGCCAAGTAGTAGAGTGTGTTTTCTTCACAAGTTTCATGACTTGGTGAAGTTGGAGCTTGATCTAGTGATGCCTCGACGTAGATCATCTTCGGCATCGTAGTCGACGACCTAGCACGGTCTTTTCTCCGATGAAACCACCGTGAGAGCCATGGTTCGATTTGGACAGCGGAGAGGACTTCATCACGGAGCTATGGAGGTGGAGGACCGGATCTACAAAGGTTGTATTTCCGTTCTTGTAGTTAAATGTTAACTAGTTTCATTTTATCGCCTAAATTTCTAGCCAACGATCTAGTCTAGGGTTTCTCGGCACCGTAAAATTTGGAATTGGCATGGTTGATGACTTGTGAGACCTCTTGAGAGTGCCTAGGAACCCTACAGGTATCATATACACGTATTAATCTCGGTCCCGTACAAATCACATATGTGCTCCTACTTCGCTTCGCCTGAGCTAGGAAACCTCTGTGTAAGACTCTAAAGACTCGTCAATACACCGGCAGTAGGTGATGATCATATCAAACACCGACAAGCCATAAGAGGTCTGCTAAACGTAACGGCCACCCGGGTATTGAGCGATCAGAAGATCAACAAGCAGGCTTGCTCATACTCCCGTGAATCCAATAAGTAACACTACCATACAGTCTGGTCCGTCCGTCTGATATGTCTCATATCCAGCTTGGGGGTGGTGAAATGTCAGACCCCAATAGCTCGATAAGTCATGCCGATATAAGGCACATAACGGCTCGAGAAACTACTGGTAACACTTACCAGAAAATCTCGGCAACCCTGGCCAGGGATTTCCTGTTATGGCCAATCGAGCACATCACAACATCAACCCCCAATACCGGGAGAGACGAAATCCCCTCCAATCACTCATTGCCTCCATGTGACTCGGGACTGTACCCAAAAACCACCAGTTTGCACGACTCAGTAGAGCTGTGGTAGGGTGGAAATCAAAGCACAGTGGGAGACACACAAGACTCTATGATGATCTCGGGTCTACAGACTAACCTATACCAGTATCACCAGAGAACTGCTATCTGACGTGAGGTATAATACTATCTAGGAGTTCTCGGCGAGTCCTGCTCAGTGTACCCAGTCTCCACTGAGCACCCGTATACTATTTTTCATGTCAAACACCAATGGATGTGGGATCATCTATCGCCCATCATATGGGTCAAGATACGTATACGCTAGTCTACTCTGGAATATCGATGCCCTGTCTCGATACCCCCATGACTAGGAAAAATTGAAGGATATACTTACCGACTATCCAGACCCTACTAGTATGATCCCTATCATAATCCTGGAAGTCAAGTACAGATCCTAAGGGCTTTACCAACATTTCACAGAGAGACGATAAAAGTGTACATGTTAAGATAAAGAGTAACCAGATAGCATACTATCATATCGAGCAAGAAAGTCCTCCCTATATATGTCTAAGCCTCCACTATAATATACATCATATGTACAATAATGGCCTCTAGGGCATACATACAACTAACAATCTCTCACTTGCACTAGGACCATCTGTTGTAGTATCTCATACCCAACGTCCCATAAGAGTGTTTCGTGGGAAAGGCCTTCGTGAGTGGATCCGCCATGTCTTCTTCAAGTCAACTCTCCTAACCTCGATCCTCTAGAGATCAACCATCTCCTGATCAGGTGATACTGCCTCAGAATATGTCTGGATCGCTGATGGGACCGGGGTTCCTATGCCAAAGCCACAACTCCATTGTTGTCACAATACGAATATTGGACGCTCAATAGTAGGAACGATGTTCATCTCATGAACAAGAAATACCCAGACAACCTCTTTGGTAGCATCGTTGGTAGCGATGTATTCAGCCTTTATTGCCGAGATTGCCACGGTATATAGCTTGGAACTCTTCCAACATATCATCCCTCCACTAAGGGTAATAAACAAAGCCTGTGACTGACTTTCAGTCGAGCTTATCCCTTCTGGAAGCTCGAATTGGTAAAGGACTCCCACTGGAGTCTACCGTTACCAAACATAAAGAATACTTCTTTAGTGCTTCACAGCTACCCAGTGATTCTCCTGTTAGTTATATGTATGCCCTAGAGGCCATTACTGTACATTGGATGTATATTGTAGTGGATGCTGGGACATATATAGGTAGGACTTTCTTGCTCGACATGATAGTACGCTATCTGGTTGTTCTTTATCTTAACATGTATACTTACTGTCTCTCTGTTACATGTTGATAAAGCCCTTAGGATGTGTACTCGACTTCCAGGACTATGATGCAGATCATACTAGTGGGGCCTGGGTAGTCTATGAGTACATTCTTCAATGTTCCTAGTCGTGGGAATATCGAGACGGGGCATCGATATTCCAGAGTAGACTAGCGTATATCTTCTCGACCCATGTGATGGGCGATGGATGATCCCATATCCATTGGTGTTTGACATCAGAGATGGTATGCGGGTGCTCAGTGGAGACTGGGTACACTGAACGGACTCGCCGAGAATTCCCAGATGGTATTATACCTCACGTCAGATGGCAGTTCCCTGGTGACACTGGTACAGCTTAGTCTGTTGACCCGGGATCGTCATAGAGTCTTGTGTGTCTCCCACTGTGCTTTGATTTCCACCCTACCACGACTCTACTGAGTCGTGTAAACAGGTGGTTTTTGGGTACAGTCCCGATTCACATGGAGGCAATGAGCGATATGAGGGGATTCGTCTCTCCCGGTATTGGGGGTTGATGTTGCGCTATGTACGACTGGCCATAACAGGAAATCCCTGGCCAGGGTTGCAGTGATATACTGGTAAGAGTTATCAGTAGTCTCACGAATGTTATGGACCTCACGTCAGCATGACTTATCGAGCTATTGGGGTCTGACGTTTACCACCCCTAGGCGAGATATGCGACATATCAGACGAACAGACCGGACTGTACGGTAAGTGTTACTGGTTGGATTAACAGGAGTGTTAGCGGGCTTGCTCGTCGATCTTCTGATCGATCAATACCCGGGTGGCCGTTACGTTTAGCAGACCGCTTGCGGCTTGTGGATGTTTGATATGATCATCATCTGCTGCCGGCGTATTGACGAGTCTTTAGAGTCCTACACAGAGGTTTCCTGGCTCAAGCGAAACGAAATAGGAGCGCATATGAGATATGTGCGGGACCGAGAATAATGCGTGTATGTAATACCGTATTCTATTCTCGTGATGAATGTATCGAATGGTTGTATGTGATATAACCTAGTTATCGAATCGAGGATTGATTCGATAAGTCGATACATTGGATACTAGTCGGTTATATGCGACATGACCGGATCATTGAATCAAGTGTTGATTTAATGATTTAATGTATAATTATATATTTGATATATTACTTTGCATTAACTAGTATTGGTTCACTTTAAATGGATTTTCTCACTTGATGTACACAAGTTGTATATGTGATATACTTTTGTGCACAAGATTGTATCATGTTTGATGATACATGCTCACTTGGGTTTGTGTAAAGATTAAACCATGGTTATGTAATGGTTAGGGTTTTCATTTTATTATTTATTTATTATTCTTTCTGAAATGATAAAGAGAAAATGGTGGCTTTGTTTGTTTGTTGTTGAAGCTTCATGATGCTTTGACTAAGTGACCATTTTGTCTTCATGCTTAACCCTAACCATTCAAACTAACCATAGTTTATTCTCTACACCTAACTATGGTTGGTATATGATAAGTATTCATATTATTTTCCTTTTTGAGAAATACTTATCATATTCTTTCTTCATCTTCTTCATCTTCAACAAGAAGAAAAAGCTTGCCTCCATCAATGGCAACTTGAGAAAAAGAGTGAGAAATCCAATTCTAAAGTGAACCCCCTATTTCTTCATCCTCTACCTCTTGCCAAGTAGTATAGAGTGTTTTCTTCACAAGTTTCATGACTTGGTGAAGTTGGAGCTTGATCTTGAGTTGCCTCGACGTAGATCATCTTCGGCATCGAAGTCGACGACCTAGCCCGCCCATTTCTCCGATGAAGCCGATGCTAGAGTCATGGATTCGATTTGGACAGTGGAGGGACGTCATCACGGAGCCTAGGAGGTGGAGGACCGGATCTACAAAGGTTGTAGCTTCTTTCCTTTAAGTTAAAGTTGTTTACTTGCATCGCATCACCTATAATTCTACTTAACGATCCGTATTAGGGTTTGTAGGCACATGGAAAATCTTGAATTAGCCATGTTTGATCACTTGTGAGACCTCATTAGTGTGCCTAGGAACCCTACATCTCACAAGATCCCATTGATTCCTGATCACTACACCTAGTGAGCTATATCTGGTATGGTACATAACATCGCATACATGATAGAGTCTATTGCCAAAGAAGAGGGCATCCCTTGTATGCGAGCTCTATCCAAATCAGTCTTTGGAGACATCCTTTTGGAGAGAGTGATTCTGAGTAAGTGGGTGAACCACTATTCTTAGAATCTTCCATACTAAACCCCTTTAGTATGGTGTTAATGTATCTGGATTTAGGACACTCCCAACATCCACTTAGATCTATCTCATAGATCTCTACCCCAAGATGTAGTAGGTATCACCCAGATCTGTCATGGAGAATCCTTGTGATAAGAGTGGCTTGACCGAGCGTAGCATAAGAAACTTATTTCCTATCAAGTGAAAGACAATCTCACTCTCTACTACCTTTTTTTTGTATATACAAGGTTCATCTACCTTTTGATGAAGTCAAACTGTTTGACTGCTATCAAAATAAACGTTCCAACTCCGCTATGCATGCTTTAACTAAGCAGCTTGCACATCTTTCCGCTGCTCCCACTAGTCCACAAAGCCCTCGGGCTGTCATGTACACGCTCCCTTCTAAATCATATTTAGATAAGCGGTCATGATATACAAATGCCTAATATCGTAGTCATAGTATGCAGTGATGGAAAGTAGGATTCGGATGGTCTTAAGCATAGGCACTGGAGAAAATGTTTCATCATAATCCACACCTGGTTGTATGACGAGAACCTTTTACTATATGTCTAGCTTTGAAAGTCTTAACTTTTCCATATACACCAAGTATCTTTCTCAAAGATCCACTTGCTCCCGTTGGGTTTTACTCCTTTAGGAGCAACATGCAAAGTCATACTTTATTGGTGTACATGGATTCCATCTCAGATCACATTGCACCCAGCCATTTCACAGAATCCCTATTTATGAAGGCCTGCTGAATCTAGTTGGGTCATCATCAACCATGAAGCAATCCTTGCTCCCACTGTCACTGAGAATAATCGTATTATCTCTCAGGTGGGTGAGGAACCCTACCAGATTCGTGGAGAGGCTGAAGTTCATTGGAGACTATTGAATTCTCCGGTTCCACTAAATCATCATTCGTAGTTTGTATAGCTGGAACTCCTTTCAGTTCTACCTCATTACCACTAAATTGTTTTTTCAAAGAAATTTCTTTTCCTAAAAAGGTGGCATGTTGAGAAACAAAACACTTTTGTTCCTCGGTTCGGTAGAAGATATTCCCTCACATATATTTGGGATATCCAAAAAACTTACAGAACTGACTTTGTCTCGAGTTTGTTCGGATTTTGCCTTTCAACATAGGACGGACAACCCCATATCTTAACTCGTTTAAGACATGGTCTCTTCCCATACCATATCTTATATGGATTGGTAGGCACTGATTTGGTGGGAACCCTATTCAATAGGTATGCAGCTTCTCAAGTGCATAACTCCAAAAGAAAATAGGAAACTCAGTAGTACTCATCATAGAGCGCATCCTATCTCATAGGGTGTGATTCCTTCGCCCCGATACACCTGTTGTGCTGTGGTGTATACGGAGGAGTAATGCAGAGAGAGAATCTCATTCTCTTTTAGATAAACCAGGAATTCCATGCCTAAATATTCTTCTCTTCGATCAAATCGAAGGGCTTAATACTTTTACCCTTCTGGTTCTCAACTTCATGCTTATATTCTTTGAATTTCTCAAAAGCTTCAGACTTGTGTTTCAACAGGAACACACGTTTGAATCTTGAGAGATAGTTAGTGAATATAATAAAGTACGAGGAACCAATCCTGGTATATGTAGACATGGATCGCATACATCAACATGTATCAACCCAAGAGTATAACAACTCTTCCTCCATTTCCAGGAAACGGAGTGTTGGTCATTTTATCTTTGAGACATGACTCGCAAGTTTCATAGGATGAAAGTTCGAACGGATTCAAATATCTATCTTTATGTGCCTTAGCTAGTCGTGTCGCATTGATATGACCTAGTCTATAATGCCTCAAGAAGGATTCGTTCATTTCTGAACTTGTCCTCTTGATTGTGTTCTGTGTACTTAGAACTTTGATGCTATTTCATAACGTGTTTGATCCAATCAACTCTTGATTCAGGACAATGTTCACAACATCATCCTGCAATACAAGATTATATCTTTCTTTATCAAA
Source organism: Agapanthus africanus (assembly GCA_030015575.1). NCBI lineage: Eukaryota > Viridiplantae > Streptophyta > Magnoliopsida > Asparagales > Amaryllidaceae > Agapanthus > Agapanthus africanus. The sequence continues at coordinate 325,801,073 of JASDDO010000004.1, forward strand.
TATAGAGACTGATATAATTTTTGTATGTCAGGTTCGGTATGTAATAACATTTGTTCAGAATCAATGTATTCTAATAATACAAGGTGATATCTGCCAACTGACTTGGCTGAAACAATTGCATTATCACCCGATCCCAGTTCTCTACCTATCCAAGCCCATGTAACAAATTACATATGTGGGATCCTGATCTGGTATCATAAACTCATGACGTAGAGTATACTGAGAAACAGTCCTCTGTAACGAACACACCTGAAGAAGATACATCAACATGCTTCTTCTTCAATTGGGTGGCATGGGAATTCTGGTATTCCCCTATTTCCTGCTCAGTCTTATAAAAATTATAAGAAAGAATGGAACCAACGTTCCCCAGCTCAGTATAATAAGCATGTTCGGTCAATACAACCATATTATTATCTTGATTAAGGCATGTCATGGTCGCTACCAGGAGAGGGAGAGAAGAAAACACTCTGCGTGCGCTCTTTGCAAGTTTAGATTGGTTATTATTTTATCTAATCAGGATGGCTCCCACTGTTTTTATCAAATCTTCTTTCAAACCCTAAAAGGAAAGACTAGCCGGGATTAATTACACTCTATAAATTCGCTAACTGTTCAGCAAGGCCAATGTCGGTACTTTGAGGGAGGTTCCTCGTGCTTTCGTACAGACCTAATTAAAGTAAACCTCGTTTTCCCATAGGAATAACCTCATTGACACCTTTCTAGACACCTAATAGGTTAGCTAATTGTAAAGTGCAAAACTCTTCCAGGAGTAACGATTACTCGTAGCGGGTATCGGGCTCCAACTATCACATAGAAGGTGTGCAATCTCATTGCAAATTTCAACACTTGAAACTCCCGATAATGGTTTTTACCCCTAGTAGCTTATGACCTTAACTATGGTCAACAAATCACAAGCACTAGTCAAGTTCTACCCGTCATTTCATGATTAATTAGACCCACCCACATGACCCTTAACTATGGTCAACAAAGTCACATGACTGTCTTCATATGCGGTGTAGAAAGACATCACTTAGCTACCGTACACTGCGCCTTAACTATGGTCAACAAACGCAGTACAAATATTAAGTACTCTACTTTCTAAAATGATGATTGGTTGCGGATGTTTTTTAAGAAAACCTTTAACGCTTTGAACTTGATATCGTTGCAGAATCAAATGGTTTTAAAAGGAGTGGCTTAAGCTTCGCATTTTGAAACTTGCTTTTTCATAAAAAGGCCGAGTGAATTTCAAATCCGATTCTGCAACATCATTTAAGTTTATTTTCTTTCATTAACCTCATTAATGAAGTCCCATCATTTTAAGCTTCCTAAGCATCACAAAAAATGAAACGAAAATAGAACGTACGCTTATGCCATCTGCATTCGCCACAGTGTCCCGTTATGCACAGTTAGGTTACTTAACTAACGGCATACCGGGACGGGACTAGCGCGGGTGCAGAACATAAGCAACGTTTATTATATATCTCATATATAATATATCCATTCGTCTCAGAATATCAAGTGATCACATCACAGAATATAAGCAGCGGAAAATAACATATGAAATATTGGATATACTAAGATTTCGGTGTTTTATATCAAGCTAGTAAAAAACATGGATTCCACATTCGTGATGAATAGCCAAACCCACATCCCTAGACCCCTACGAGAGTGGCAAGCAACCCTACCAATTCTAGGGTTAGGAGACTCGGTCTCGACTCCTCGAGATGGTCTCCCACTGGACCTTAGAACCTGGTTACCTGTGCTCCCCTCTTTGGGTCTATCCTAATGCGGAAAAATAAATAATATACATCAATGGTGACATCATCCTCAACTCGGAAGTGCCCCAATAAAAGAATATTACATACATTGAATTTTACATGAATGAAAATGAAAAACTCTCATCTCACATAAAACCTCCGGCTATTCAAACATGAAGATCCAATATAATATATCACAGCAACACATAACATCACATGTCATCAACGTAAGTAAATATGCGTATCCCAATTGCCGTTGACGTAAAGCAACGAAACCAGCGATACACCACATATTACACTTACGGTCCCAGAAAAGAAAGTGATAAGCTACAACAGTTGGAATCCGCAACCACCTTAGATATCATAAATTCAATGTATCACATACTTCAGATTTCATGCTAAACAATATGAATTCCTTAGACATCACATGCCTAACAATTATAAACCCCGCATTTTAGTCTCGATATTGAAAACACTTTTCAATAACCAGTCGGGCAATTCAACAAGATTCCCGACATCCTGATCGAATGGTCGTCGGAAACTTTAGTAGACAGCCGCACCCTCGATGCCGTCGACAAAGTGCACTTAGGCGGAACACCGCGGTCGCGAGCACCCGGACAGATGCTTTTGGCAATGGGGTTCTCCTACAGTCACTTGGTTGGGGCTATGGGGCGTGGTTATCTAGTAATGTTACCCGGTGTGTATCCGCATATACTACGTGACTGTGACGGACTTTTGATCCACATCAAAATTCCGTGGCAACCGATCAAATGAGACTCAATTGCTAGATTTATAAAATTCAATTCAGTTTTCACAAAATTGATTATTGTGGATTCCAAATATTGTATCACAATCATCTAGACGATGTTAAACGTTTCGATCGCATCAACAAATACCACAACTCCCAAAAGGATCAACACTTGAGCAAAGTTAAAATACCCAAAACATGCCTCAGTACCTGTGGACCAGCCGTAGAAGGGTCAACCATTGTCTCACCTATGGCGCCGTGGAACTACGGCAAACCCTAGGGTTCGGTCACGGTTCCGTGGTTATAGAATCGAGTTAGGATTTCGTTCTTCTAGAGGGTCCACAGAATTACTTGCACGAACATTGAATATACTCAACTTAGAAAATTCTAACTCTTGGAAAATTATAGAGGGGGTCAAGAGGAGGTGTTTGAAGTTCATTCGAACTGTTAAACATAGTCTAGGTTACCATTACAATGTTAAAAAACACGACTACGAAACTATCCCTATTAGCCCATATCAAAATTAACATCACATGAAATTTTAGACTAAACAAACAATACCTGAAACCCCAAAACCTACAGAACAGAGCACAGAAGAAAATCGAGACGAATTAGAGCTTCTTTGGCCGGCCTCCTCGGTTTTATAGGGATTGTGCTCGGGTGAAATCCGAGGAAACGACTCAATTTTATTCTGTGTTCTAATTGTATCATATACAATCTTCTGTAGTTGCTAAAATAATTTTTTCAGTTCGTTTAAAAATCGACAGAGAGCAAAATTCAGGGTTCCAGAATATCGTTTATTCGAAGTTGTTTCGGTTTCGTATTATATTTAACATCGTCTAAATTTCTTGTTTGGCTCTGATACCACTGTAGGGTTTCCTTAGCACCATGCCTAGGGTTTGCAAGTATCAAACATGCCACAACAAAAATTTTAGGGGGTGCTAAGCAAACTAACCTAGGAATCGAAATAGAAAGTTAGGGTAACAACAAGTATGCAATCAAACATTACAAAAGTGAATGAGGAATACAACCTTTGTAGACCGGTCCTTTGGTTCAATAGCTCCGTGTAGTAGTCCCTTCGCTCCAAGCATCGATCTCCCGGACTCAAGATAGGCTCCACCAAGAGAAATGAACAAGCATGCTTGAAGTCTTCGAGGCCGAAGATGATCTACGTCGAGGAGACATTAACCCAAGCTTCCTCTTCACTAATATGGAATTAGTGAAGAAAACACCATAAACTAAATGGCTAGTAGTAGAGGATGATGAAGTAAGAATTTTGCTCACTTTAGATTTGTTTTTCTCACTAGGATTCTTCATCTCCTAAAACCTAGAGAGCTTGAAGAGATGAAGAAGAAGATGAACATGAGAATGAACAAGAGAATGAGATGAGGTTAGAAATGCAACCATGGTGAGTTTATGTTATACACTAACCCTTGTAGAGACTTAACCATGGCTTATGATAGTTGGTTAGGTTTAAAAATATCTTAAGCAAAACAAATTTGGTGGACTAAGTCAATGGTTGTTCAAGCTTCTCCAAGCTTTTAACCATGACACTTTTCCATCCAATTTTATTAATTACTTAGATAAATAAAACCCTAATTCTATCATGGTCATGGTGTGAGTCTCATACACCCAAGTTGCATATATAACCATGCATGATACATAATATATATCACATATATATCATGTATGCACAAGTGAGAAAAAGAAATGGTTAAGTGAGCTAATATTAGTTAATGTAAATTAATATATCAAATATATAATTATACATTAAATCATTAAATCAACACTTGATTTAATAATCCGGTTATATCACATATAATCGACTAATATCAATAATATCAACTTATCGAATCAACACTTAATTCGATAACCCGGCTATATCACCTATACCCGGCCGATATCACATATCGTGAGATTAGAATATGGTATCATATACATGTATTAATCTCGGTCCCGCACATATCACATATGTTCTCCTACTTCGTTTCTCCTGAGCCAGGAAACCTCTGTGTAGGACTCTAAAGACCCGTCAATACGCCGGCAGTAGGTGATGATCATATCAAACACCCACAAGCCACGAGAGGTCTGCTAAACGTAACGGCCATCCGGGTATTAAGCGATCAGAAGATCAACAAGCAGGCTTGCTCATACTCCCATGAATCCAATAAGTAACACTACCGTACAGTCCGGTCTGTCCGTTTGATATGTCGCATATCCAGCCTGGTGGTGGTGAAACGTCAGACCCCAATAGCTCGATAAGTCGTGCCGATATAAGGCATATAACGGCTCGAGAAACTACTGGTAACACTTACCAGTAAATCTCGGAAACCCTGGCCAGGGATTTCTTGTTATGGCCAATCGAGCATAGCACAACAGCAACCCCCAATACCGGGAGAGACGAAATCCCCTCCTATCACTCATTGCCTCTATGTGACTCGGGAATGTACCTAAAAACCACCTGTTTGTACGACTCAGTAGAGCCGTGGTAGGGTGGAAATCAAAGCACAATGGGAGACACACAAGACTTTATGACGATCTCGGGTCTATAGACTAACCTGCACCAGTGTCACCAGAGAAGTGCTATTTGACGTGAGGTATAATACCATCTAGGAGTTCTCGGCTAGTCCTATTCAGTATACCCAGTCTCCATTGAGCACCCGTATACTATCTTTCATGTCAAACACCAATGGATGTGGGATCATCCATCGCCCATCATATGGGTCAAGATACGTATACGCTAGTCTACTCTGGAATATCGATGCCCTGTCTCGATACTCCCACGACTAGGAACAATTGAAGGATATACTTACCGACTATCCAGACCCTACTATTATGATCCCTATTATAATCCTGGAAGTCAAGTACAGATCCTAAGGGCTTTACCAACATTTCACAGAGAGACGATAGAAGTGTACATGTTAAGATAAAGAGCAACTAGATAGCTTACTATCATGTCAAGCAAGAAAGTCCTCTCTATATATGTCTAAGTCTCCACTATAATATACATCATATGTACAATAATGGCCTCTAGGGAATACATAAAACTAACAATTGGAAGGAGTGCACAAAATGTTTCACATATCCCAGCTTCGAAGATATGCGACCGACCCCAGCCACATCCTTGATCACTTTGAGCTCACTGTACAGACGAATCTAACTTATGAGAAACAACCCGTTGAGATACTGGACCGAAAGATGAAGACACTGCAGAACAAGGAAGTAAACTTGGTCTGAGTGATGTGGAGAAAAGATTAATTAGGAGAATCAACGTGGGAACGAGACGACGACATGCGTGCAAGATATCCTCACTTATTTATAAATTAGTCCTTATGTAATTGTAAATTTCAAGGACAAAATATTTATAAGGAGGGTAGAATGTAACGAATCTGATTTTACTATATGGAAATTTTCTATTTAATGTGCTGAAAGGAGTTTACAAGCCCGAGTACAATTTATAAGTTATTTTTGTTTAAGAATAGCAAGAAATCACTTGTAGCTCATTGGTAAAGTCTTGCACTATTGTGACGTAGCCCCTATGTTCGAATCCCTTCTGACACTTTATATTTTTTCTGATTTTTATTTTAAACTTTTTGCAAACCTAAAAGTTTACAGTGCAATGCACATAAAAATGTAATGACTGAATACATAAACATGTGCAAAAGGGTATAAATACAGAGTAGGACACATGGGTAGGATCCGAAGGCTCCCCTCCATAGAACGACTGGTGAGATGGGAGATTGGGCCGGCGTCGACGGTCCATCCGTAGGTGATGAGGCTGTTGGATATGTATGCCCAAGAGGCCATTATTGTATATGTATACATATGGATGCTGGGGATATATATGTACATGATATTCTTGTTTAGTTATATAGTATATTATTTGAGTTGTTTTTATCAGGATATATGTATTTGTTTTTACTAATGCTTTATCCGGCTTGCACATATTGATAAATGCTTAATACAGTAGTATACTATTATGATTCGACTTTATCTTAATATATGCATATGTTATACTCGTTATTACATACAGCGGTTACATGTTAATAAAGCCCGTAGGATCTTGCTTGATTACCAGCGTTATGATGGCGATCATACTTGTGGGAGCTGAGTAGTCCATAAGCACATCCTTAAATAGTCCTTAGCTATGTGAGTATCGAGACTGGGCATTGATACTCCAGAGTAGAGTAGTTTATACCTTTCTAGACCCCGACGAGGGGCGATGGTTGGTCCCGCAGCCATTGGTTTGATGCACCTAAGATCGTATACATGTGCTCGCTGGGTATGAGTACACTGGACGGACTCGCCGAGAACTTCCAGATGGTACTATACCTATCATCGGATGGAAGTTCTCAACTGACATGTGTATAGGTTAGTCTTCAGACCTGAGATTGTCATTTGTCTCATGTGAGTTCTCACTATGCTTTGATCACTAACCTACCACGGCTCTACTAAGTCGTGCAAACAGCTTTTAGTTAGGTACAGTCCCAAGCCACATGGAGGCAGTGCGTGATTGTTGGGGATTCGTCTCTCCCAGTATTGGGAGTCGATATCGCACCGTGTTCGATTGGTCAGGACCATAAGACCTTGGCCAAGGCAGCTGGGATTTACTGATTGGTTGATCAGTAGTTTACCGGATTGGTCCTGAGCTGAATCAGCATGAATTATCAAGTTATTAGGGTCTGACGTTTACCACCCCCTAGACCTTGTATGCGATAATCCTAGACGAAGATACCGGACGGTACGAAGATTGTCACGGATAGACTTAGTAGGAGTTCGGACGAGTTTGCTCGTCGGCCTTCTTTTCGACAGGTACCTGGATAGCCGTTACGTACAGCTAGTACTGCTGATGTGCTTATGGTTAAACCCACTGCCAACGTATTGTCGAGTCTTTAGAGTCCCACACTGAGAGTTTCCCTGCTTCGGGAAAAATGATGTAGAGACCATATGGTTTTACGACAGGAGTTCGATCATATACATGTACTAGCTACACGGATCATGATTCGGATGGATAATACTGGTGAGCTTTGGTTTAAGCCAGATCCTAGTATTATATTCTTGGATTATTTTGTCTCTTTGTATTCGTATTTTTCGGAATACGGATACGGGTATCTATATACGGTAAGGGGTATTCTTGTAATTTCTTACAAGGGTGCTTCTAGAAGAAGATACCTCATTATTTGTTTAACCATTTTCGTTAATGGTTAATGAGGTGGAGGTATGTGGTGTTCATTTATTATTAAATGGAGCATGGCTACTTGGTGACTCATGGGGTGACTCATGCTTTACAATTGATTCATGCTTGATATTTTGTGTTGTAAATTATTGATGCTAGATATTAATCACAACACTAAGCCATTCTTCATTCTATGCTCTCTACTGCACTTTCATCTCCTCAATCTTCATTTTCTTCTACCTCAGACCATAAAAGTCTCATGTGTTGAGAAACCTAGGGTTAGTGAGACAAATCATTCTATCATCACTATCTACATCATCTAGGCTACTTAGATTAGCATACTAAGTACCATATTTACTTCAGTTTAGAGGTAGGAGCTCAAAGTACACACTCTCGGTTGGATGATCTTTGACGCAATAGGCCGTCGATCAAGCGCGATCTGTACATCATTTGAGGAGCTAAAGGAGAGGAGCGAAGACCCGAAGGGCTAGATTCTTTAGGTATAAACTTCGATCATTGCAGATAGCTTCTCTAGTTGCTAGTTAGGTTTATGGTAGATCCGAATATTTGGTTATTCTAGCGCCAGTTTAAACTCGTATAATTTTTTTTTCTGCAAACCGGCCACGGATGATGGCTAGGGCGTTAGTGTAACCCAACATGATATTAGAGCCAGCCCATAAACCTTAAATTAGCAGTTTTTAACAATGATAAAATAACGAAACCAAAACAACTCCGAAACAAACCGTGAAATATTCAAGTTTCCGTCGATTTCAAAATGTCTTCAAATTTTTTTTAAACAATTGCAGAAGACTACTCTTGTGATAACTAGAACACCAGTAAAAAATGAGACCCAAACTATGGCCGGCGAGAATGCTAAATTTCCCGGTGTCGCCGGCCATGTAGAGATTTTGGGTGTTGGAATTTTTTGGGTGTTCTTTACTCTTGAATATTGGTTCTCTAGTACTGTTTGATTTTGCCCAGATTGGATATTCTATTATCTTAAATATGGTTGCAATACGGGGCATTTCAAAGTCGTTATTTTAACGCCGTTTATAAGTTTCAGTACATACATTACTATCTGCGACCGTGAATATCATTAGAGTGGTATAATCCGTCTAACTGCTATATATTCTATTAGACGGGTTTGTGAACATGACTTTCACATTGATGTTCTGTGTTTGTGTTGAGCTTGTGGTAGGATTGTCATGGTGGATAGCTTGCGGTGAAATGATAGTAGTACAGTTAAGATTCATTTGTACATTTGTTATTGCAGGACGAGCATCCGACATGTGGACAGCCGTTACTGTCATGTTGTATATTATTTAATTGGGACACGACCGGGTTGAGGTTGATGTCACCATTGTACATATATTTTCTTTTTCTGTACAAGGATTACCCCTCGGTGGAGTGCTCGAATAGCAGGGTTCTAGAGGGCAACATGTCATCATCTCATGGAGTTGAGACAGAGGGGGCTTCTCTCTAGAACTGGCGGGCTATTTGCCGCACTCGTAGGGGGTACAGGATGACCCACGGAGGGGCGCTCAAGTTACCGGATCCCACGAAGTGCTGGGTGACCCATTCACTTTATTGATTGGGGTTGCCTCACTTCTGGGATTGTCGGGTAACTTGCCGCGCTCGTAAGGGTCCAGATTTTCATTGCACAGGCTATCCACACGACCGGGAATGTCGGGTCTCATTTGCAGCTCAAATGAAACCCGAGGCTCCAAGATTATCTACCATTCTGTGTTGCTTGCTGAGATTCTGTGATGTTGCTTATTATCATACCTGGGACGAATGTTATATATATTTATATATTTACTAGTAGATATTGTATATATTTTAGACCCGCGCTAGTCCATCCTCCGCTCTACCGTTAGTTAAGTAACCTAACGGTGCACGAAGGGGCCCCGTGGTGAATGCGGATGGCATATACGTACATTGTATTTTCGTTCTTTTCTGGTGTGATAGGATTAAATGATGGGACCGCATTAATTTTGATTAATGCAAGAAAGGAAACCTAAAAAGTTGTTGGAATAAATTTTGAAAAACTACAGTTATATTCTTTCGCTTTGCATAGTGGTATTCGGTTGTGAATATCCAGCACCTCATTCCAGGAGGCAAGACTCGAGATCCCTTCATGGGGAGTGGCTTCTTGAGAAAAGTCTATACTGTAGATAACTTAGTTTTTTCAAAACCACTAGTTTTCAAAAGCGGAGCCTAAGCCACTCCTTTTCAAAACTGCTCAGGTTCCTTCAACGATATCAAGTTCATTACGTTAAAGGGGTTTTCGCCAAAAACCCAGCCGTAGCCCTCCGTCATTTCAGAATAGTAATATTTAGTATTCGTGCTGCGTTTGTTGACCTAGTCAAGGCATAGTGTACGGTAGCTAAGTGGTACTTTTCTGTGCATTGTAAATGCGATTGGTTAGGACAGTCATGCAGCCTTGTTGACCTAGTCAAGAGCACGTACGGGTGGATTTAATGCAATCAAAAAAATGATGGGCTGAACTTGACTAGCGGTTTATGGTTTGTTGACTAAGTCAAGGTCAGAAATCGTTAGGGCAAAAACCACATTGGAAGTTTCAAATATACAGGAAACTTGCTAATGTTGCAAACCTTTGGAGTATGGTAACTAGAGTGGCTTCCATCTAGGTTATCACGCGATGATAGTTGGATCCCGATCCCACCACTGATGAGTAGGATTATTTTGGGAGATTATTTCACTTAACAATCAATGCTATAAACCAAGCAGGTGTCTAGAACGGTGTTAGAGGGGCCACGCCTCTAGGAAAAAGAGGTTATATAATTAAGGAACTTCACGAAAGCATTGGAAAACCTCCCTCGAAGTACTAACATTAGTCTGGTTGAAAGGTTAAGCAAGTATTGTAACGTGCAATTAATCCTGACTAGTTCTCATTTTGAGGTTTGATGGAGAATTTGAGGAAATGGTGGGAGCCATCCTGATTAGATAAACTAATAACCAATCTAATCTTGCAAGAGCGCACGCTAAGTATTTTTTTCTCTCTTTCTCCACGTCGCAACCATTTCACGCCCTAATCAAGATAATAAAATGTATCACTTGACCGATCCGAATTCTTATTCGGGGCTGGGAAGCATCGGTTCGGCTCTAACTTATGACAGCTGTCATGAGAATGAGCAAGGGAAAGAGGATTGCATGAATTCCTTGATGACCCTAATGAAGTAGAAGCATACTATTACGTCTTCTTCAGGTTTTCTTGTTATTGAGAACTGTTTTTCGGTCATTCCTATCTCTTGGGTTCTAGATACCGAATCGGGATCTCATAGATGTAATTTATTGTAGGGACTGAGAAAAACTAGGATGGTTGGACCTGGTGACATGTCCTTCAGAGTAGGGAACGGAGCACACGTTGATGCTGCAGCCGTCAGAGAATATCACCTAGTGTTGTTAAATGGAAATACTATCAACAACAACAACAACTGAGCCTTTTATCCCAAGCATATGGGGTAGGTTACATGAACAAACATGAGAATCACGCAGGGCCCAGAACATGAATCCTCCGCCTCCACTCACTCCTATCGAACAATATAATTTTATTGAGTCCTTTGGCAACCATATCGTTTCGTATCACCTCCATCCATGTTTTTTTCAGTCTCCCTTTTGCCCTTTTGCCATTGCCCATATTGAGAGTATCTATTCGTCGAACCGGTGCTTCCATAGGTCTGCGTCGCACATGACCAAACTATCTTAGCCGGTTTTCCCGCATCTTCTCCTCCACAGGTGCTACACCAACTTTTGCACGAATATTCTCATTTCACACCTTATCTTTTCTAGTGTTACCGTACATCCAATGAAGCATGCGCTTCTCCGCTACGTGCATCTTCTGTCTATGATGCTTCTCAGGGGCCCAGCATTCTGTACCATATAATAAGGCATGCCGAATAGCGCTCCGATAAAACTTCCCTTTCAATTTTAACGGAAAGTTACGATCACACAAAATCCCTGTTGCACTCCTCCATTTCAACCAACCAGCTTGGATCCTTTGATTAACATCGCTATCAATCTCCCCATTCTTTTGGATGATGGAACCGAGATATCTAAACTGGTCGCTCGGTGATATCTCTTGCCCTTCCAATGTTATACCAATATGGTTTTGACTTCTCTGGTTACTAAATTTGCAATACGGTGGGTTTCCAAATGGCAATACTATGATTTTGAATAATTGATACTATGTATCTTCCATGGTTTGCAGCATCATATCAGTTTCTTTACTTGATAAAGATGGATATAAGTTTGTTCTTAATAGAAATATCATGAACGTTTACCTTAATCAGGTATTGGTTGCAGAAGGTACACTGTGTAATAGTATCTATGTTCTAAATCAAAACACAGTTTTCAATATACAAGACACACGCAAGAGGAAGAGTCCAGAAATGAACGAATTCTACTTGTGGCATTGTATACTTAGTCATATCAGAGAGAAAAGACTAAGTAAGCTGCATAAAGATAAATATTTGAATACGTTCGAATTTTCATCTTATGAAACTTGTCGGTCTTGTTTCAAGGGAAAGATGACTAAATCTCCCTTCACCGGACACAGAGAAAGAGCAGCAGAGCTCTTAGGACTCATACACAGTGATGTGTGTGGTTCGATATCTATACATGCAAGGGATGGGTTCTCATACTTCATCACATTCACTGACGATCTCTCTAGGTTCTGATATGTGTATCTCATGAAACATAAATCTGAAGCTTTTGAGAAATTCAAAGAATTCAGAAACGAAGTACAGAACTAGACTGGAAAAATTATCAAGATCCTCCGATCTGATAGAGGAGGGGAGTACTTAAGTACGGAATTCCAGGATTTTCTAAAAGAGAATGGTATTCTCCCTCAGCTTACTCCTTCGTATACACCACAGCACAATGGTTTATCAGAGTGGAGAAACCGTACCATATTTGACATGGTTCGCTCCATGATGAGTAACGCCGAATTGCCTCTTTCATTTTGGGGACATGCGCTTCTGACATCGGCATATCTGTTGAATGTTGTTCCATCCAAATCCGTGCGTAAGACACCGTTCGAGATATGGAATGGTAAAAGGACATATCTTAAAAGATTTAAGATATGGGGTTATCCGGCTTACGTTAAAAAGCATAATCCGGATAAACTATATGCACAGTCATTTTTATATAAGTTTATGAGATATCCAAAGAATGGTTATGGATATCACTTCTACCACACCGAGGAACAGAAGGTGTTTGTTGCTCAGCACGCCGTTTTCTTAGAAACAAAGTTTCTTGCAAAAGAAATTAGTGGGAACACGGTAGAATTGGAAGAAATTCAGGAACCACGAACTGAAATTGAAGATTTGATGGAACCTCAAGATTCAATTACCCCGGATGAACCTAAGCCATTCTGCAGATCTGGCAGGATTTCTCATCCGCTCGAGAGATACTACGGTTTTTTCATGGACGGGGATCGAGAGGATTCCATCTTGAAAGAAGATGATCCTACTAGTTTCAGACATGCTATTATCAGTAGGGACTCTGATAAATGGCTGGATGCTATACGATTCGAAATGGAGTCCATGTACACCAATAAAGTGTGGACCTTGGATATTGCTCCACCTGGGGTAAAACCCGTTGGATGCAATTGGATCTACAAAAGGAAGTTTGGTGTAGATGGGCAGGTGGAAACCTATAAGGCTAGACTCGTTGCAAAATGTTTTCGTCAAAGACCAGGAGCGGACTATGACGAAACCTTTTCTCCAGTGGCTATGCTCAAATCCATTCGGATCCTACTTGCCATTGCTGCCTTCCATGACTATGAAATATGGCAGATGGACGTAAAAATGGCTTTCCTAAACGGAAATTTAGAAGAGTGCGTTTCTATGGATCAGCCGGAAGGTTTTGTAGACAGTGGGAGCAGCGGGAAGGTGTGCAAGTTTCTTAAATCCATTTATAGATTAAAACAGGCATCGCGAAGCTGGAACATTTGTTTTGATGAAACAGTCAAGGATTTTGACTTCATCAAGAACGAGGATGAGCCTTATATATATATAAGAAGATTGTAGGACGAACTATCGTATTCCTAGTTTTGTACGTGGACGACATTCTTTTGATAGGAAACGATATTCTTATGCTATATTCGGGTAAGTTGTTCTTGTCACAAAGGTTCTCCATGACCTGGGTAATGCCTCGTACATTCTGGGGATTAAGATCTACAAAGATAGATCTAAGAGATTATTGGGACTTTCGCAGTCCAGGTACATAGAGACCGTACTAAAGAGATTTAGTATGGAAGATTCCAAGCGCGGTAACATACCCGTTTTGCACGGAATCACCCTCTCCAAAGAGATGTCTCCTAAGAATGATGAGGAGAGGGTTCGCATGAGTATTATACCCTATGCTTCGGTTGTAGGATCTATAATGTATGTGATGCTGTGTACCAGACCAGATGTAGCATAAGCGCTTAGAGTGGTGAGCCGGTATCAGTCAAACCCAGGTGAGAATCATTGGACGGCTGTGAAGAACAATCTCAAGTACCTGAGAAGGACTAAGGATATGTTCTTATTATATGGTAATGGAGACCTTAAGGTCGAGTTCTTTACCGATTCAAGCTTTCAGAGTGACAGGAATGACATCAAGTCTGTCTCAGGTTTTGTGTTTACCCTTAATGAAGGGGAGGTGTGTTGGAGAATCTCCAAACGGGACACCGTCGCAGACTCGACGATGGAGGCTGAATACATTGTTGCGAACGATGCCGCAAAAGAAGTGGTCTGGATGAAGTTCATTGCTGAACTTCAGGTAGTTCCGTCCATTGTTGATCTAATACCTTTGTATTGCGATAACAATGGGGCTATACCTTTAGCGAAGGAATCACGGTCCCTTCAGAAATCAAACACATCTTAAGGTAGTGTCACCTGATCAGGGAGATCATAAATCGCTAGGAGATTGAGGTCCGGAGAGTGGATACAAAAGAAAACACAGCGGATCCATTTACAAAGGCCCTCCCTTAAGCGCAGTTCGAGTGACTTTTTAAGATATTGGGTATGCAGTATGCCAACAGCTGGCCTTAGAGCAGACGTTGGGTATTCGGTACGCCAATTACTGGCCTTTAGTGCAAGTGGGAGATTATTGGATATGTATGCCCTAGAGGCCATTATTGTATATGTATACATATGGATGCTGGGGATATGTATGTATATGACATTCTTGCTCAGTTATATAGTATATTATTTGAGTTGTCTTTATCAGGATATGTGTATTTATTTTTACTCATACTTTATCCAGCTTACACATATTGATAAAGACTTGATACAGTAGTATACTATTATGGTTTGACTTTATCTTAACATGTACATATGTTATACTCGTTATTACATACTGCGATTACATGTTGGTAAAGCACGTAGGATCTTGGTTGACTATCAGCGTTATGATGGCGATCATACTTGTGGGAGTTGGGTAGTCCATAACCACATCCTTAAATGGTACCTAGACACGTGCGTATCGAGACTGGACATTGATACTCCAGAGTAGACTAGTGTATACGTTTCTAGACCCTGACGAAGGGTGATGGTTGGTCCCGCAGCCATTGGTCTGATGCACCTAAGATCGTATACAGGTGCTTATTGGGTGTGAGTACACTGGACGGACTCGCCGGGAACTTCTAGATGGTACTATACCTATCGTCAAATGGAAATTATCAGGTGACATGTGTAGAGGTTAGTCTTCGGACCTGAGATCGTCATTTTTCTCGTGTGAGTTTCCACTGTGCTTTGATCACTACCCTACCACGGCTCTACTGAGTCATGCAAACAGGTTTTAGTTGGGTACAGTCCCGAGCCATATGGAGGCAGTGAGCGATTGTTGGGGATTCGTCTCTCTCGGTATTTGGAGTCGATATCGTATTGCGTTCGAATGGTCAGGACCATACGAACTTGGCCAAGGTAGCTCAGATTTACTGATAGGTTGATCAATAGTCTGGATTGGTCCTAAGCCGAATCATCACAAATTATCGGGTTATTAGGGTCTGATGTTTACCACCCTCTAGACCCGGTATACGATACTCTTAGATGAAGAGACCGGACTGTACGAAGATTATCATGGATAGACTCAGTAGGAGTTCGGACGAGTTTGCTCGTCGACCATCTTTTCGACAGGTACCTGGGTAGCCGTTATGTACAGCTAGTACCACTGACGTGCTTGTGGTTAAACCCACTGCCAGCATACTGTTGAGTCTTTAGAGTCCTACACAGAGGGTTTCCCTGCTTCGGGTGAAACGATGTAGAGGTCCTATGGTTTTACGAATGGGGTTCGATCATATACGTGTACTAGCTACACGGATCATGATTCGGATGGATAATACTAGTGGGCTTTAGTTTAAGCCGGATCCAAGTATTATATTCTTGGATTATTTTGTCTTTTTGTATTCGTATTTTTTGGAATACGGATACGGGTATGTATATACAGTGAGGGGTATTCTTGTAATTTCTTACAAGGGTGCTTCTAGAAGAAGACACCTTATTATTTGTTTAACCATTTTTGTTAATGGTTAATAAGGTGGAGGTATGAGGTTTTCATTTATCATTAAATGAAGTATGGCTACTTGGTGACTCATGGGATGACTCATAGTTTACAATTGATTCATGCTTGATATTTTGTGTTGTGAATTATTGATGCTAGATATTATTCACAACACTAAGCCATTCTTCATTCTATGCTCTCTACAACACTCTCATATCTTCAAGCTTCATCTTTTTCTACCTCAAACCCTAAAAGTCTCATGTGTTGAGAAACCCAGGGTTAGTGAGACAAATCAATCCATCACCACTCTCTACATCATCCAGGCTACTTAGATTATCATACTAAGTACCCTAGTTACCTCGGTTTAGAGGTAGGAGCTCAAAGAACACACTCTCGGGTAGATCATCTTTGACGCGAGAAGGCCGTCGATCAAGCATGATCCGTACATCCTTTGAGGAGCTAAAGGAGAGGAGTGAAGACTCGAAGGACTTGATTCTTTAGGTATAAACTTTGAACATAGCAGATAGCTTCTATAGTTGCTAGTTAGGTTTAGGGTAGATCCGGGTATTTGGTTATTCTAGCGCCATTTTAAACTCGTATAAAAATTTTGTTCCATAAAACAGCCATGGATGATGGCCAGGGCATTAATGTAACGCAACAGAGGCCCGTGCTTTGCACACAAGACTCTTGGCCTACCCTTAACTCCCCTGCACTGTTTGATTACTCTGCAATCAAATAGAGACCCTTAAATTTCCCATTTATCACATTTTAATGTATTTTAATTCACCTTTTTAATTCCAAAACCCTAATTCCACACTATAAATGCAACCCCATACCCTAGCCCTTCCATATTCTGAAAATTCTATCCAAAATTTTCAAGGTTTTCTAAGTACAAGAAGAGTACAAGTGGAGTTAGCAAGAGATCGACTTCCGGCGAGGATCGAAGTAGGTTCCGGCAATCCCGCAACGCCATGAAGATCAACACTCCCTCGTCTACCTTTCCTTAGGATAACTAGCTTATAAGTCTCTTCTAATCCTCCCCCTTCTTCTTTAAAAGTTTTTTTTCAAAACATATATCGGAAGTGGAGTTAATACCGACATTTTTCTTCTATTCTATATAAAATCCACTTTTCTTACATATTTGGCATCCATATTTTTACACAATTTTTATAATCATAAAACCAATGTTTAGAACCAACTTTCACTCAATAATATCATGAAACATAACTTTAAATCAACTTTTACATTAAAATACGATGAACTTTGTATCGACAATATTTAATTGTTTTGCTTAATTATACCCTTCCCTCATAAAAAGAGAGAAAGGGGAAAAAAATTACCCACTACTCAAGCCTCACGTGTTAAACACGTGAGCGCCAATATGTAAAGCATATAAGCGCTGTAATCAAACAGTTGATTGGCTAAATAAGCCTCACGTGTTAAACACGTGAGCGCCTATATGCAAAGCATATAAGCGCTGTAACAAAATAAAAAATAGGCCAAATTGGCCTCACGTGTAATACACGTGAGCGCCTATATGCAAAGCATATGGGTACAAAATTGGAAGGGTTAAATAAGACCCACGTGTTAAACACGTGAAGACACTTTCTTACGTAGAATTAAATTCTACTCAATGAACTGTTGGATCAAGGATCCAATGGTGATTAAGCATAGAATTAAATTCTATTGGAAAGAATATTTTCTGTTAAACAGAAAAGTTAGTGAATCAAAAATCCAATGAGAAGCAAAATATTTCTCATATCTTTCTAAACAAAAAAAGATTGTGCTCTGTTAAACCGAGCATCCTTGGATTAAAAGTCCAATGGTGATTAAAAATCACCATTTTATAGAATAAAATTCTATATGTAGGAAAATATTCCCCCAATCTTACTAAAACAAGAAAATATATTCTGTAAAAACAGAAGTTCTTGGATCAAAGATCCAATGGTGAACAAAATTCCACAATTCGATTTTTGAGACCAATAAAATCAATGGAATCTCTCAATAAGAGATTTTAATTAACAAACTCACCTTCACTATATAAAAAACTGAGACTTCAAGTCTCACAAGGAAAAAAAGAGAGAGACGAAGAAAAGAAGAAAATAGAAAGAAAGAAAAAAGGCCCCCAAGAAGCTTCTGCAAAAAAGAATACAGTGGGCTCTTGAGAGAAGAGAGAATTTAATTCTCAAAGAAGAAGACTTTCGACATTGAAACCCTAGGTAAAGTAAACACAGAGATTATATTGTCTCTCCTTTGCCCATCTAAGGGTTTAACCCTTCATGTAAGAACTTAGTTCTTCTTCTGGTTGAGATTCACAGAAGCAAATCTCCCCACAAGTTGAGAATTTAATTCTCATCAGGGAGATTTTGTTCTGCGGATTCAAAATTTAGGAGAAAAGAACTAGGTTAAAGAAGAAAGAGAAAGAACAGGAACATATGGGAATTTAATTCCTCCAAAAATTAGGGTTTAACCCTTCATAAAGAACTTGGTTCTTATAAAAGTGAAAAAGAACTTAGTTCTTCAATAAAAACAATGATGATGATCCAAGATCTTCAAAATAGAAATCTTGATGATCATCAATGACTAAAATGTCACTAACAGAGATCAATATCTCTTGGGTAAAAAAACAAGAATAACTTGGCGTCTCATTAGTGCTTAGCACTATTATGGAGCCTCACGTGTTTCCCACGTGAGTGTTTAAAACAAACAAAAGGAAAACTAAAACCGTCTCACATGTTTCCTACGTGGGCGGCTAAAGAGCAAAGAAAAACTCCTTTGTGTCAATTAGGCAGCCACCAAATAAAGCACCTCAACTCCCTAAAAGAAAGTAGTCACGTGAAATACACGTGAAACACTCTTGGAAATCTAAAATTTGGCCTCTCATGTGCCTCACTCGTGGGCTCTAGCCAAGTGATTAGCACTTCTGTAAAAAGAGGGGAAGTGAACAAATAAAACGGAATGCTGAGCACTCACGTGTTTCCTACGTGAGTACCATGTAAAGTGCTTCGCACTCTATGATTAGTCAACATGACTAAAGTGCTTGGCACTGATTGGGCAATGCCCATATCTGAGCGCCTCACGTATTTCACACGTGAGCGCCACAGGACTCTAGTGCTTAGCACTAATCCAGCTCTTAGCACTAATCCAACGCCCCATGTGAAACACACGTGAGCGTTGTATGTCCCAGTGCTTAGAACTGTTGGGTAATTATGGAAACTCAATCTCCGCCCCAAATTGGCTACGTTTCCTGAGGTTAAACCTCTTTGTTTTTAAATCATCTGAGCCCATATGCTCGTGATTTCCAAATCGATCTTAGTCTTAAACATGACTGATGATCTCTCATTGATGATATCCAAAATGATATTCATCCTATATCTCCTAAGGTAATCTTAGTCTCCAATATGACTACCAATTGTTAGGTCCAAAACAACCCCTTCTCCCCTTAAATAAGGGGATTTGGTTCAATGGTACATCTTTCCACACTTCTGATATATGTCGTTGTAATTCTTCAACGTCTTCAGAGAAGTGGCGGGTCTCGACAACCAACAACTCCTTTCATCATACACTGATGCACTTCCAAATTGATGTGAAGACCTCAAATCGGATCGTATCCCAAATTGGGCGCATTCCATATCACAATTGTTCACTCCGTCACGTAACAAATACATGTGCACGTAAGATGAATAATGGACCGAAATGTCCTTAAACTAACATTTGTCCTCAAAACGGGAATGTTGGACTAAAATGTCCTTAAACTAACATTCGTCCCCAAAACGGGATTGTTGGACCGAAATGTCCTTAAACTAACATTCGTCCCTAAAATGGAAATTTGGATCGAAATATTCTTAAACTAATATCCGTCTCAAATACGGTGATAATGGATCGAAATGTCCCTATACTAATATTCGCCTCAAACATGGCGATAGTGGACCTTGATGTCCTTAAACTAGAATAATTGGGCCCAAATGCTCATATATTTAAGTCAATCTTAATCCCAAATCTGGTTAATAGTCCTTAAATAAACCAAACCCAAATCTAAAATATATGGATTTGGAAAAATCCGTACCCTACGGGTGACGACATAAACTAGTCTCCGTATACAATCCACGAGCAACCAAAATAAACAAAACACACACACACGACACGAAGTGAACTGCCGGAGCAGAAGAAAGTGGTTATCTAACATTATTAACTGCAGGGGCTTGCGCCTACAGGGAAGAGCATCCCCATAATCAAAAACCCCTCATAAAATGAGGGGGAATCTGATGAAGTCTGCTACAACGGTCACATCCATCCAAACCTCCGATATATGGCACCATAATGCAACTTGGTATCTTCGGAGAGGTGGATGGACAAATCCAAATAGCATCTTCCCCCAAACTCAGGAAAGACGATCCATCCCGGCTCGTCTCTGTTTTCGGCGGTGAACAGATTCCGGCACGCCCGTTGGGACATTTTCCTCTTTCCACTCCATACTTCATGTGTCGTGTTTCGCTAACAAAATCGCGGTTTCCTATAATTGCTCTTAGTTTTGAAGTACTATGATTTGGTGTCTTTCTCTTGTTTAGAAGAGAAAATCGATGGCTTCCAGCTGCACAACTTGCAACAGCAACTCCCGCTTCACCCCAACTGAAGGAGTGATTTATGGGCCCAACACGTCCTCCATCTTTTCATTGCCGGTGGGGCAAGTAACTCAAGCTACTACTGGACTATTCTTCGGGACCATGATCCCACCAACGAGTTTTAGTGCCCCAGCGCCGTAAGAGGAAGCTCCCAAGAATTCGGTCTTCGATCCACTTGCAACCACAACGGCCCCTCTCATGGGTCGTCCAAATCCGATGTCTCAATCTTCAACAGGCTGAGCCGAAGCTCAGACGTCTCAGTTGTCAACAGGCTGAACAAGAACCAAAACGGGCCTGGATTTTCCCAAATCCCAAATCAAATACCCGCCGGGATATACGATCCCCAAGTTCCATATGTATATGGGGACATGCAACCTACACCAGCATGTCGCTCAGTTCAGAGCTCTATACGGAAACACTGGAGGCGGCGACAAACTGTTGCTTCGCCAATTCGTTGGCAACCTGTCAGAGACGTCCTTTAAATGGTACTCGGAGCTTCTAAATGACTCCGTGAGAACATTCATAAAGATGGAACTTCTGTTCATACAGCGGTTCACCAGCGCAAGTGAGCGCACCCCGATCAGGGCCTTAATCAATGCCAGGGTAAGGTCAGTAGAGACCTGGGTCTAATACATGATCCGGTGGTGGAACCTATAGTCAAAGTGCGAACAGTGCATCGAAGAATCTCCCGCCGTGGGCATGTTCATCAGGACCCTAGATCCTTAGACGATTGTATCCCAGTTCATGACATTCTTTAAGCCGACCACCTTCCAGACTTTGATCGATAAACTGGCCTAAATAGACCAGATGGCCTACGGGCCTTCCTCCTCAAATAAAGACCCTCAAAATGCCAAGGGTAAAGGGAAAGTGGCCTTCGTTGCAAATACTGAACAACAACTGAGTGGCCCAAAGCCGACTACTCGCCTATCCCTGGAAGAAAGGCTGGGATGCGCTTACTCGTCTTCCCACAATAAAACGAGGAGACTCTTCGAGTTGGCAGTGCGCAACAAACTCATTACACTTCCAGACCCACGACGTTCACCGCAACCCGGCAATGTCAATAGCCCAAACTACTGCTTCTATCACAAAATGGTGAGCCACCCAATTGAGGATTGCTACGTCTTCAAGAACTGGGTCGAAGACCAGTATCAAAAGAGGAATTTCACGCTGTCTGAGAACTGGGTGGTGAATGATTGATTATAGATTTGGAAAAAGTGTGTTCGTAAAGTAACTGCAAGAAATAATGGTGTCGCTAGTAGCTAGCCGAGATGAGTACAGATCATCCTCAGGGAAACGTGAAACCTTTATCTTGTTTTAGACGAGTTGATTGAAAGAAGGGATGATTGGTCTTAGATCTATGTTGAATACGGATGTAGAATTTATAAAGAAAAGGCTTGTAGGGTTCATAGGACTTAGTAGTAATGGATGACTAATTAAAGATGAATCCTTTAATATTTTAATAGTTTAGAACTAGATTGATAGTGATGAATGTAGATTACGGTTTTTGGAAGAAACTAGGGTTTTCCTACTTCTAACCCTTCTCATTTCATTGATCTCTATTCATGTCTAGTTTTTAACAAAATAATTGTTAGTCTAATCTCAAATCGTAGTCGAGACTATCAATAAATTTATAGCGCGCCCGATAAGGATGTTAACATTTGTTTTGCTAAAGTTTATAAACTTTAAAATGAATAAAAGAAGTTAATTGATTTTCTCATCCATTGATTTACCCTTTTCTACGAACCCTAGCAAGTTAGGAATTACTCACGCATGGTTTGCGAATAAGAAGAAAGGATACAGAATGAGATCATAATGTAAATACACAAAGTAAATGCAAAGTTTAAGAGCAGAAAGTAAAATGCAAAGAATTAAACTAAAAATCTACCTTTATTAATCAACTAGATCATTTACAACTCCGTACAAAGTAGAATAAAAAGAAGCCTAGTTGCTCTCGATCTCTCTTGTTGGAGGTAGATGAACAGCTGATGATCACGTGGATGCGTGGATCACTTTAGACCACTTAATCTTTTCGGTTGATGGTTCTCAAAGTATAGCTCTCGGTCCTTTAAATAGTCACAGAGACAGAAAACCCTAGATCCATGTATGGTGATTTGTTGTCATAATCACACCTAAAAAATAACAAATCCAACGGCCACAATATTGCTACGGATCCGCAACAAATAGTGGTGTTTGGCTGCCCAACCGCGATGGTTTAGTGGCATCTCGTTTTGAAAATTCTTGTGCTCTCTGGTGTTGACATGTAGAGATCACTTCGATGTCTATTTTCTTCAAATCTTTCTCTGAGTCTCTGCCATTTGTGATTTTATGATTTGATTCATCTTTTCGGCAGATTTGATCCCGACATCTCGGATCTCGAGGATTTCAGAACTGAGCTCATATCTGCACAATATCTCAATTCATAGTATTAGTAATATTTTTTATATTTGAGATATTATCCTAACCATTTTATATGATATTTAATCTTTAAGAATATTGAGTAGAGATATTTGATATGATATGCATATTTTAATTATTATAATTTTATATAAATATTATATGCATGTATTTTCTCTCATAATGTTAATTGTAATATTGAAACATATGATAATTATCTTTTTACAAATAAACCCACATATGCTTTATATTTACAATAAACACCTTTAAGCACTTAACAAAAGTATGGAAAATGTTCATTCAAATCTACAATATTTTAGACTAATCAAATACCCTCAAACTTAACTTTGATCGTCCCGAGCAAACTAGTTATTAAAGAGAGAAAAAGAAGAAAAATAAAAAGAAAAACCTAGCACACTTTCGTAGGCAACACGATTGCATTGAGCACGTGCAAAAAGTCTTTAAATCTCTAAGTATCTCTAGTAGGAGGAGTGTTGTCTCCTGAGGGTTTTTAGTAGATTACACCCACAAAATCTCATAATAAAAGAAAGATAATAAAAGTTACATACAAAGACAAGAAACATATAAAAAAAAGAATTTGAAAATAAGAGTTTCAAACTATACTAACTTTTTAGTTGCCATGAGCCCTATCTTAATGGTCATGAAAAAAGGTCAAAAATCATATCATTCCTCAATAAAATATCGCCTTTAGTCTTCCTTCCTATCTTTCTCCCAAATATCGATCATATACCCCTATGTGTTTATAAAAGTCATCCTTACACTTAGAGAATTCAATTCAAGGTATCATACTTTTGTCCATCTTTCTTAGTAATTTTTAGTCGGTGAGTATTTTAGATGGAATTGCTCACACATTCTTCATACGACCGTTAATATTTCTTGAGATACCAACCAAACGATTACTAAATGTGCTCACTCATTTAGGCGTAATTAGCAATATTCTCATCTTGCAATATCTAAGGCTTAGCAGTGGCTCCTAAACCAGTTGGTCTAAGGCACTAGGTGATAAAGCACCCTCGCTAAATTTTTTTTATGCTGCCTTAAGTAATTATAAAACCAGTGTTCATTTTTCTTCACCATTTTTTTATATTTTTATTTTTCTTTATACTAAGACTTTTAGACAAGAGCATTTTAAGGTATTCTCTACTATCCCAAATTTCAAGATGTGTGCAAGTGCCTATAGTAAGGTATCAACGTTCAGCGGTTTGAACTCTAGAATAGGGACTATTTTTCATACTTAATTTTATCCCCAGATTAGTAATTTCCTTCATCTTACTAACCCTTGGGACAATAGCTCATAACTACCTATTACTAGTTTCGTTTTAAAAACATCTAATTTTCTTACTTTTCTCAAACTCTTCCTATCTTTCATAAGTATTATCCACTTTCTAAGTTTTATTATCAATAAAAAAATTTGTGCTTTTATTAGTATAATGAAAAATGATGCATGAAATAGCACAAACCTCCCCCAAACCTATTTGTAGCAGTGTCCTCACTGATGTTATCTTTTAAGCTCAAAACTTGTAGACCTTAGAGGAAGAGTTATTAGAGGGGAAAAAAATTAATGACAGTAAAATTCTCTCCCAAACTTATTTTTGGCTCACAATCATGTAAAAATTTTCTTTGAAGAGCCAAAATATCCCCCCCCAAACTTGAGTGAAACAATATTAAGTATCATAAAGAAGGGGGTAAAGTTATTATTGGTCAATATAAAGGTTTACAAAGACCAAAATTCAACACCAACCGTTCGAATATTTTATCAATGTCACACCAAGGTTGGTAGAAGATCATGTCACCTATAAATGTGAAGAAGTGGGGAGGAGATAAAGGTATAATAGAATGGGTTTATGTCTCGGTTGGTAGAGACGAAACAGTGATGGTGGCTGAAAATAAGAATATGAAAGATAAGGAATGGATGGAATATCCGCATTCTCGGGTGGCAGTTCAAGTTCTTTGGGTAGGGGTGGATTCATCACAACTCACATGTCTTCGAGAAATGCTATTTCTTCGGCAAAAATTTCTTCAAAGCTTTCATTGATAGTTCGAATGATAACCTCATCGGAAAGAAAGGTATGATACTCGGACTCCATAAAAGATTCATATTTAGCGTTAGATGTTGATCCAAACAGCTCGACTAACTCATTCGACAAGTCAAAGGATTTGGACGTGGGTGTGGACTTTTCGATAGAAAGATCCTCAAGTGTATAATAAATAGCAGGATCAAATACGTTATTGGAGTCTAGATCAGTATCGTGAAGCTCTTCAAATTCGCAACTGTCAGAATCTATCTTTTCGACAGAACATACATGAGCATAAGGTTCGGAGGGTTCACTTCGCAACTTGTAAATGTTAATCTCAATTGTCATCTTCCCGAAAGATAGGTTCATAGAACCGTTACGACAATTGATTACTGCGTTGGAAGTTGCTAGAAATGGTCGACCTAGAATCATCGGGATTTGGTTCCGTGGGTTTTCTACAGGCTGTGTATCTATAACAATAAAGTCCACAGGGAATATGAATTCCCCAACTTTGATTAACACATCCTCTAGCTCACCCCTAGGTTGGGTGATAGATCAATCAGCCATTTGGAGAGTGCAATGAGCAGGTTTCAACTCTCCGATCCCTAATTGCTCATAAACAGAATACGGAAGCAAGTTAACACTAGCACCCAAATCGAGTAGAGTACGATTGATATTTTTACCCCAAATAGTAATAGATATTGTAGGACTCCCGGGTTTTTTTTGTTTCTTGGGTATTTGTTGGGTAAAAACAGTGCTCACATTACTCGCTAGAAAAACTTTTTTAGGCACTTGAATTTTCCTTTTCCTAATGCACAAGTCCTCTAGAATTTTTGCATAAGATAGAGCTTGTTGGATAGCATCTAAGAGAGTAATATTTATATTAACTTGCTTAAAAATTTCCACAATCTTCTCCATTTGGGAACTTGGTCAGTTGCCCCTTAACCTGTGTGGAAAATGAGTTTTATTAATAAGGGTTGGGTCCAACATTAGAGGAGAAGTTTGTGGGGATGGAATGGATCTAAGAATTGGAGTTGGGATCGTTTGAGGTTGATGATTGGTTGTATTTTGAAACGAAGTGTTTGCAGTAGTAACCGCAATCAGCACGGCGTCGCTTGTAGCTAGCTGTGGTGAATACGGGTCGTCCTCAGGGATTCATGGAATTTCTAATTCTTGCTTTAGACGGGTCAAAAGAAATAGAAAAGAGAAAGGAAGGAGAATAAAGATAATAGTTTCAACATCTAAATTAATTACGGATATAGATTTTATATAAAGAAGGCTTGTAGCATTCGTTAGGATTTAGTAGTCATGGATGACTAATAAAGATGACTCCTTTTATCTATTGATAGATTTAAAACTAGATTGATGGCGATGAATGAGAATTAGGGTTCTTTTGGAAGAAACTAGGGTTTCCCCACTATTGACCCTTGTCCTTTCATTGATCTCCATTCATTTCTAGCCCTTAACAAAAAGATTGTCAATCTGATCTCAAATCGCGGTTGAGACTATCAATGAATTGATAGCACATCCGATAAGGATGTTGACAATTCTTTTGCTAAAGTTTATAAACTTCATAATACTTAAAAGGAGTTAAGGTATTTTCTCATCCATTGATCTACCCTAATCATACAAACCCTATCAAGCGGAGAATTACTCTCGCATCATGGAAATAGAAGAAGAAAGAATAGGGAAAGAATTCATAATGCTGAAATTAAAATGTGAAATAATAAAACAAATAATCTACCTTTATTAATCAACTTCACAAATACAATTCTTCAAGTTTAGATTACAAGTGGAAGAAGAAGTTGCTCTCGATCTCTGCCTCGTAGGAAGTAGATGTTCCGTCGATTATCACGTCGCTTTATCACGTCGAATTGCGGGCCTGTCTTGGATCACTTGTTCTTTGACGATGATTGGTTTCGTGTAAAAGGTGATTAGAATGATTGATAGATTCCTCTTTTCTTAGGTTTAGCCCTCGGTCCTTTATATAGCCCCAAAACCAGAAACCAAAGATCCCAAGAATCAGAGGTTGTTGTAGAGATCCAAACCACAAAATCCTAACTCCTAACTCTACATATAGGCCGCGGAACCGCCGCACATAGGTGTTAGTTGCCGTGGTTTCGTCGCGCTTTGGAGTGGTCTTGGTTCCAATCTTCTGGGGTCATCTCATAGTGAAACGTGGAGATTTATTTAATCTCTGGAATCTTCATATCTTTTCTGAGTCTTTGCAAGTATTGATTCTTCGATTTTCTTTAACTTTATCGGCAGATTCTTGATTCCCGACATCTCAATATCTTAATCTCCTAAGCTGAGCTAACCTTGCACAGAATCTCAATGAATAATGTTAGTTATATTTGGTACTTTTTATATATTATCCTAACCAATTTGATATGATATTATAGTTTAAGAATATTGGTTAAGAATATTTGATATGATATGCATATTTAAATTATCAAAATATTATATAAATATTATATGCATACATTTTTCTTCATAATGTTGATTATAATATATAAACATATGGTAAATGGTATTTTGCAGATAAAACCCTAAATATGTTTTATATTTATAACAATCACCATTAGATATTTAAGAAAAGTAAGGAAAATGTCGTATTAAAAGTGCAATTTAATCGACCGAACAAATACCCCCAAACTTAATTTTGATCTTCCCGAGCAAACTTGTTATTGAAGAGAGGGAGAAAAAGAAAAGGAAAAAAAAAACTAACTAGCACACTTTCGTAGGCAACATGATTGCACTGAGCACGTGCAACAAGCCGTTAAACCTCTAGGTATTCTTAGTAGGAGGAGTTTTGTCTCCTGAGGGTTTAGCGGATTACACCCATAAAATCCTATAATAAAAGAAAGATAGTGAAAGTTACATATAAAGATAAGAACTATAAAAGAAAAGAACTTGAAAATAAGAGTTTCCAACTACACTAGCTTTTTGGTTGCCATGAGCCTTATCTTAATGGTCATGAAAAGATGTTAGAAATCACATCATCTTTCAATAAAACACCGCCATTATTCTTCCTCCCTACCTTTCTTCCAAATATCGATCATATACCCCTATGTGTGTGTAAAAGACATCCCTACACTCGGAGAATTCATTTCAAGCTATCATACTCTTGTCCATCCGCATTAGTACTTTTTAGTCGGTGAATATTATAGATGGAATTGCTCACACATTTTTCATGAGACCATTAATACTTCGTGAGGTACTAACCGACCGATTACTAAATGTGCTTACTTATTAGGTATAATTAGCAATTTCCTCATCTTGAAGCACCTAAGGCTTAGCAGTGACTCCCAAACCAGTTGGTCTAAGGCACTAGGTGATAAAGCACCCTCGCTATATTTTTTTATGCTGTCTTTATGATTACAAAATCAGTTTTCATTTTTCTTCACCATTTTATATTTTATGCTTCATTTTTATTTATTTTTTTTCATACCAAGGCTTTTTAGACAAGAGCATTTCAAGGTATTTTCTACTATCCCAAGTTTCAAGATGTGTGTAAGTGCGTATAGTAGAATATCAACGTTTGGATGTTTGGCATCAAAATAGAGACTATTTTTCAGGCTTATTTTTATCCTCAGATTAGTGACTTCATCTTACTAACCCTTGGGACAACAGCTCATAACTACCTATTACTAGTTTCGTTTAAGAAAACATCTAACTTTCTTGTTTTTCTTAAACTATTCCTATCTTTCGTATGTAATTTTTCACTTTCTAACTTCCATTATCAAAGAAATTTTTTGTGCTTATGCAAAGTGTAATGCAAAGTAATTCGTAAATAAGCACAAAGCTCCCCCAAATCTGTTTACAGCAATGTCCTCACTGATGTCATATTTTAAATCTCAAATATCTGTAGACTTGGAAGGAAAAGTTATTAACGGGGACAAGAATAAATGAACGTGAAAACCTCCCCAAACTTATTTTTGGCTCATAATTTTGTGTACAAATTTTATTTTTAAGAGCCAAAATATTTTTCTCCCCCCTAAACTTGAGTTAAACAGTATTAAGCATTTAAAATTATAAGGAGGGGGGAAGTTATTGGTTAATATAATACTTTATAAAGACCAAAAGTTAATACCTACCATTCAAAGATCTTATCGATGTAACGCACTGGTTGGTAGAAGAACATGTCACCTATCGACGTGAGGAAGTGGGGAAGAGATAAGTGGTGTAATAGAACGGGTTTGCGTCTCGGTTTATAGAGATGAAACAATGATGATAGAATACTCCCATTCTTTTTATTGATAAGAAGAAGGGGTGGTGGTTCAACTTCTTTGGTTTGGGGTTGATTCATCAAAACTCTAATGTCTTCTAAGAATGCGAGTTCATCAGCGAAAATTTCTTCAAAGCTTTTATCGATATCCCAAAAAATAATCTCATCGGAAAGAACCGAATGATACTCATACTTTATAAAAGATTCATAATAAGCGTTAGATGTTGACCGGACAGCTCGATAGAAGGGTCCGTATGTGTATAATAAATAGTAGGATCAAACAACAACGTATTAAGGGAGTCTAGATCAGTGTCGTGAAGCTGTTCAAATTCGCTGCTATCGGAATCCATCATTTCGACAGAGTATACATGAGCAGATGGTTCGGAGGGTTCACTTCCCAACTTGTAAATGTTATGCTCAATTGACATCTTTCCGAAGGATAGGTTAATAGAGTCGTTTCGACAATTGATGATAGCATTGGAAGTGGCTAAGAAGGGTCGACCGAGAATCACCGGAATTTGGTTCGTGGGTTTGCTACAGGCTGTGTATCTGGAACAATAAAGTCCATAGGGAATATAAATTCCACGACATTTATCAACACGTCCTTTAGCTCACCCCTAGGTTGGATGATAGATCGATCGGCCATCTGAAGAGTGCAGTGCGCCTGCTTCAACTTTCCGATACCTAATTGCTCATACAAAGAATATGGAAGCAAGTTAACACTAGCGCCAAGGTCGAGTAGAGCACGATCAATATTTTTACCCCCAATAGAAATAGATATTGTAGGACTCCCGGGTCTTTTCGCTTCTTGGGTAGTTGCTGTGTAAAAGCAGTGCTCACATTACTCACAAGGAAAACTTTTTTGGTACTTGAGTTTTCCTCTTCCTAGTGCACAAGTCCTTTAGAATTTTCGCATAGGACGAAACTTGTTGTATAGCATCTAGGAGAGGGATATTTATGTTAACTTGCTTAAAAATTTCCACAATCTTCTCCATTTGTGAACTTAGTTTGTTTCCCCTTAACCTATTTAGATAAGGAGCTTTATCAATAAGGGTTGGGTCCAACATTGGAGAAGATTGTGGGGGTAGAACGGATTCCAGAATCAGAGTTGGGATCGTTTTAGGTTGACTCAAGAAAGTGGGCTGAGGGTTCGAGCCTAGGGAAAAACAGAGAATAGGCTTGGAAGAAGATGGTAGATTAGACAAAATAGGGTTAGAAGTGGAAGCTGGGGTATCATTGATTGATTCATCCCTATCAACCTGTTCACCGACTTGATTGTTCAGCAATCTTCCCAATCTCAACGTGGTAATGGTGTAGGGTTGCGTAGCACTACCACAAGGTTTAGGAAGGCATCACACATGCCATTTTATAAAATTTTGGGGTGCTATGAAACCCTAACCAAGATCTTAACTAGAGAATTAGGGTAAACATTGCATGTAAACAACTTTACATTTAACAGATAGGGATTACAACCTTTGTAGTCCGTTCCTTCGCTTCAAAAGCTAAGAGTAGTGGCCCCTTCGCTACGATCCATGAACTCCCGAACTCTTGAGAGGCTCCACAAGATGTACGATGCATCCTTGCTTGAAGTCTTCAAAGTCTACGATGATCTACGTCGAGGAAACACGGACTCAAGCTCTCTCTTCACTAATATGGAATTAGTGAAACTAACACACTAATCTATATGGCTAATATAGAAGAGGATGATGAAGTAGGAATTTTGCTCACTTTATTATTTAATTTTTCACAATCATTCATCACAAAATGAAAAATCTAGCAAGCTTTTTTCCAATGAAGAAGAAGAAGAAGAAGCAAGTCATGAATTATTGTTGTGTGGTTAGAAAATGCAACCATGGGTTAGGTATATCATCCTTAACCCATGTAGAGACTTAACCATTATCTATTGTTAAAGGTGAGGTTGATAAATATCTTAAGCTAGATAAAAAGAGTGGACAAAGTCAAAGAAGACGACAAGCTTCTACAAGCTTCATCCTTGATCAATATCCACAATATTTGAATTACTTAATGATAAATATAAACCCTAATATTAATCCTGGCATGGTTTAACTCTAATAAACCCTAGTTGCATTTATAACCAAGCATGTCACAATATTATATATCACATATATAATATTTATGTAACAAAAGAAAACAATACAATAAACATATATCACATATATGTTAAATGTATTATAAGTGAGAATAATAAATATTTAAGTGAGCATAATATATATATATATACATATATATACATATATATTATATATTATTTCATCGAATCAACACTTGATCCGATAACCCGGCTATATCACATATAACCGGCCGATATCACATATCGCGAGAATAGAATACGGTATCACATACGCGTATCAATCTCGATCCCGCACATATCACATATGTGCTCCTACTCCGTTTTACCTGAGCCAAGAATCCTCTGTGTAGGACTCTAAAGACTTGTCAATACGCCGGCAGTAGGTGATGATCATATCAAACACCTACAAGCTGCAAGCGGTCAGCTAAACGTAACAGCCACCCGGGTATTGAGCTACCAGAAGATCAACAAGCAAGCCTGTACATACTCCTGCGAATCCAATCAGTAACACTACCAAACATTCCGGTCTCTTCGTCTGATATGTCACATATACAGTCTAGGGGTGGTAAAAA
Organism: Agapanthus africanus; assembly: GCA_030015575.1. Taxonomy (NCBI): domain Eukaryota; kingdom Viridiplantae; phylum Streptophyta; class Magnoliopsida; order Asparagales; family Amaryllidaceae; genus Agapanthus; species Agapanthus africanus. The sequence goes on from JASDDO010000004.1 coordinate 325,833,203, forward strand.
TCAGACCCCAATAACCGATAAGTCGTGTCGATGTGAGGCTCATAACGGGTCGAGAAACTACTGATAACACTTACCAGTATATCTCCATATCAGGCCTGGCCAGGGACTTCCAGTTATAGCCAATCGAACACAGCGCAATATCAACCCCCAATACCGGAAGAGACGAAACCCCTACTATCGCTCATCGCCTCCATGTGATTCGGGACTGTACCCAAAAGCCACCGTTTTGCACGTCCTCTTGAACGTGGCAAGGTGGAAATCAAAGCACAGTGGGAATTAGACAAGACTCTATGACGATCTCGGCTATACAGACTAACCTGTACCAGTGTCACCGGAGAACTGCTATCCGACGATAGGTATAATACCATCTAGGAGTTCTCGGTGAGTCCGTTCAGTGTACCCAGTCTCCACTGAACACCCGTACACCATATTTTATGTCCAACACCAATGGATATGGGATCATCCATCGCCCATCATATGGGTCAAGATGCGTGTACGCTAGTCTACTCTGGAGTATCGATGCCCTGTCTCGATACACCCTCGACTAGGAACAATTATAGGATGTACTCGTGGACTACCCTGGCCCCACCAGTATGATCTCATCATAGTCCTAGTAGTTGAGTACATATCCTAAGGGCTTTATCAACATGTGAGAGCAAGACAGTAAACTAATACAAGTCAACATATTAAGACAAAGTGAAACCAGATAGCATACTATCATGTCGAGCAAGAAATTCCTCTCTATATATATCCAAGCATCCATTATAATATACATCATATGTACAACAATGTCCTCTAGGGCATATACATAACTAACAATCTCCCACTTGTACTAAGGCCAGCTGTTGTAGTATCTCATACCCAACATCCCGAAGAGTCTCTCAAAATGTATCTGGGGAATGACCTTCGTAAGTGGATCCGCAGTGTTGTCCTTCGTATCAACTCTCTTGACCTCGATCTTTCGGGAGATCATCCATCTCCATGATTAGGTTATACTGCCTAAGAATATGTCTGGATCATAGATGGGACGGGGGTTCCTAGGCCTAAGCCATAACTCCATTGTCTCACAATGGTAGGAACGAAGTTCATCTCATGAACCTATATATCCAGACTGCCACTTTGGTAGCATCCTTGGTAGCAATGTATCCAGCCTTTATTGTCTAGTTTGCCACGGCATCTAGCTTAGAACTCTTCCAACATACCGTCCCTCCACTGAGGGTAAAGACAATACCTGTGACTGACATTCAGTCGAGCTTACCATCCTGGAAGCTATCCAGTGATTCTCCCCAAGATCAATTGATACCATCTCACTACACCTAGTTAGAATCCTAACATCCAATTAGATTTATCTCATAAATCCAAAACCCAGGATTTAGGAGGTATCACCTTGATCCTATATGGAGAATCTATGTGATAAGAAGAGATTGACAGAGCGTAGCATAGGAACCTCTTTTCCTATCAAGTTTATTTCATCTACGTACAATACGAGGATCTCCACCATACTCCCTACTACCTTTTTTTATATACAAGGTTCATCTACCATTTTGATGAAGTCAAACTCTTTGACTATCACATCAAAACAGATGTTCCAACTCTGCGATGCCTGTCTTATCCTATAAAGCAACTTGCACACATTTCCGCTGCTCCCACTGTCAACGAAGCCTTCTGGCTGTGTACTTATAGACGCTCTCTTCTAAATCATCATTTAGAAAAGCAGTCATGACACCTAACCGCCAGATATCGTAGTCATGCTATGTAGCAATGGCAAGTAGGATCCGAATGGACTTAACCATAGGGACTAGAAAAGGTTTCATCATTATCCACACCTGGTCGATGACAAGAGCCTTTTGCAACAAGCCTTAGCTTTGAAACTCTCAACTTTTCCATGTACACCAAGTAATCTTCTCAAGATATACTTGCTCCTGATGGGGATTTAACCCTTCAGATAAAGCAACCAAAGTCTATACTTTGTTGGTGTACATAGATTCCATCTCAGATTGCTTAGTATCCAGCCATTCTTACAGAGTCACCACTCCTGATGGCCTGCTCGAAACTAGTTGGGTCATCATCTCATGATGTAGTCCTTGCTCCCACTGTCATAGAGAAAACCGAAGTATCTCTCAGGCGGGTGAGGAACCTTACTAGATCGGCGGAGAGGCTGAGGTTCGTTGTGAACCATTGAATCCTTCGGTTCTATCAAATCATCAGTTGTAGTTTGTATAGCTGGAACTCTTTCCAGTTCTACCTCATAACCACTAATTTCTTCACAAGAAATTCCCTTTCCAAAAGGTGGCATGCTGAGAAATAAAACACCTTTTTTCTCCCCAGTGTGGTAGAAGATATTCCCCTGCAAATGCTTGGGATATCCAACAAACTTCCACAGAACTGACCTTCCCTCGAGCTTGTCCGGATTTTGCTTTTAGACATAGGCTGGACAACCCCAAATCTTAACATCCTTAAGAGATGGGCTCTTCCCATACCATATCACATATGGAGTGGTAAGCACCTGATTTGATTATAACCCTATTCAATATGTATGCAGCTTCTCAAGTGCATAACCCCCAAAAAGAAATAGGGAACTCAGTAGTACTCATCATAGAGCACACCATATCACATAGGGTGCAATTGCTCTGCCCCGATATACCAACGTGCTGTGGTGTATACAGAGGAGTAATGCTGAGAGAGAATCTCATTCTCCTTTAGAATAGTCCAGGATCTCCGTGCTCAAGTATTCTCCTCCCTGATCTCATCATAGGACATAATAATTATACCCGTTTTGGTTCTCTACTTCTAACTTATATTCTTTGAATATCTTAAAAGGTTCAGACTTGCGTTTTAACGGGAACATATGTCTGAATCTTGAGAGATCATCAGTGAATGTAATAAAGTACAAAGAACCAGTCCTGGCATGTGTAGATAGGGGATCTTCATACATCAGCAAGTATCAATCCCAAGAGTTCAATAACTCTTTCTCTGTTTCCAATAAACGAAACTATGGTCGTCTTATCTTTATGACATGACTTACAAGTTTCACAAGATGTAAATTCAAACTGATTTAAATATGTATCTAAATGTAACTTCAGCTAGTCGGGTCGCATTGATATGACCCAGTCTATAATGCCTCAAGAAGGATTCGTTCATTTCTGAACTTTTCCTCTTGTGTGCGTTCTGTATGTTAAGAACTGTAGTTTGATTTAGAACGTATATGCTTTTAGATAACGTTCCTGAACCGATCAACTCTTGATATAGGAAATGTTCATAACATTATCCAACAATACAAAATTATATCCTTTTTTAATAAATAAAGTGACTGATATGATATTGTATATCATGTTCGGTATCTAATAACATTCGTTCAGAATCAATGTATTTGGTAATACAGGGTGATAACTGCCAACATACTTGGCTGCAGCACTTGCACCATTCCCTACTCTTACGGAATGATCACCCATTCCCAGTTCTCTACCTCTCTTTAGCCCATGCAATATATTGCATATGTGGGATCCTGATCTGGTATCTAATGCTCAGGACGTAGAGTGAACTGAGAAACAGTTCTCGGTAACTAACACACCTGAAGAAGATGCATCAATATGCTCATTCTTCATTTGGGTGGCGTGAGAATCCAGATATTCTCCTATTCCTTGCTCAGACTTATAACAATTATAAATGGGAGCGGGACCAACGTTCCTCTGCTCAGTATAACTAGCGGGTTCGATCAATACATCCATATTATTATCTTGATTAAGGCCTGACATGGTCGCTACCTGGAGAGAGAGAGAGAGAAAACACTTTAGCATGCGCTCTTGCAAGATTAGATTGGTTATTATCTTATATAATCAGGATGGCTCCCACTGGTTTTATCAAATCTTCCTTCAAACCCAAAAAGGTAAAACTAGCTAGGATTAATTACACCTTACAAGTTCGCCAATCTTTCAGCCATGTCAGTGTTGGTATTTTGAGGGAGGTTCCCCGTGCTTTCACACGGACCTAATTAAAATAAACCTCATTTTTCCAAAGGCATAACCCCGTTAACAACTTTCTAGACACCTACTTGATCGGCTAATTGTCATGAGTAAAACTCTCCCAGGAGTAACTCTTACTCGTAGTGGGTATCGGGATCCAACTATCTCATAGGAGGTATGCAATCTCATTGCAAATTTCAACACTTGAAATTCCCGATAATTTCTTTTGCCCCTAGCAACTTATGACCTTAACATAGTCAACAAATCATAATTGCTAGCCAAGTTCAACCCGTCATTTCCTGATTGAATTAAACCCACCTGCACGACCCTTAACATAGTCAACAAAGTCGTACAACTACCCTAATCCAATCACATCTCATGTTTTTAGCAGATAAGCACTAATTAGCTACCGCAGTCAACAAACGTAGCATAAATACTAAGTAGTACTTATCTGAAATGACGGAGGGCTACGCAGGTTTTTATGAAAACCATGAGCATAATGAACTTGATATCGTTTGTAGAAACAAGTGATTTTGAAAAGGAATGTTTTTGAGGCTTTTCTAGTTTCGCTAAAGAGGTCACTCCCGGTGAAGGGATCTCGGCTCTTTCCTCATCGAATAAGGTGCAGGATATTTCATAAATACCGCTGTGCAAAGCAAGAACTATAGACGCAATCAAAAACTAAACCGTGAGTTTGTAGCATCTGCCAGTTTTTCTAAAGAGGTCACTCCCGGTGATGGGATCTCGGCTCTTTCCACATTGAATAAGGTGCAGGGTATATCACATATACCACTATGCAAAGAAAAAACCGTAGCTACCATTTTTGAAAATTTGATTCTACAACATCTTTTAGGTTTCTTTTCATTTCATTAATCTCTTTAACGAAATCCCATCATTTAAGCTTCCTAAGCATCACAGAAGAAACGAAAGCTGTAATATTTATATATCATATATATATAGTATAAGCATTCGTCTCACACATATAAAATGATCACATCACAGTATATCAGCAGCAGAAGATAACATATGAAATATTGGATATACTAGGAGGTCCGTGTTTTATTTTGAGCCTGTATAAAACACAGATTCCACGGTCGCGATGAATAGACAAATCCACATCCCTAGACCCCTAAGAGAGCGGCAAGTAACCCTCCCAATTCTAGGGTTAGGAGATCCGGTCTCGACTCTTTGAGATGGTCTCCCACTGGACCCTAGAACTCGGTTACTTGTGCTCCCCTTCTTGGGTCTATCCTAATGCAGAAAAGTAAATAATATACAATGGTGATATCAACCTCAACCCGGAAGTGCCCCAATAAAAGAATATTATATACAAATGAATTTTACATGAATGAAAAAGAAAACTCTCATCTCATATAAACCCCCGGCTATTCAAAACATGACGATCCAATATAACATATCACAGCAACACATAACAACACATGTCATCAACGTAAGTAAATATGCCTATCACATTTGTCGTCGATCTATAGCGACGAAAACGGCGATATACCACATATTAAACTTACGGTCGCAGAAAAGAAAATGTAAAACTATAATATTTGGAATCCATAATCTCTTTAGACATCGTAAACCCGAAATATCACATATTACGGATTTCATGCCAAACTAAATGAATTCCACATATTGTATCACAACACAGATATCTAGGAGAAGTTACACAATTCGATCGATTCAACGAATTCCCAAAATACCCCAGTGAGCTCAACACTTGAGCAGAAAATAAATATTCCCAGAAGCATGCCTTATCACCTACAGACCGTCGCTGAAGGGCCCGTCCCAAGCCTCCACAGTGGCGCCGTGGAACCGCCGCCAAAACCAAGTTTTGGCCGCGGTTGCGCGGCCACTGTAGCGAGTTAGGGACTCGTTCTTTAGGTGGGTCTATAGAATTTCCTGCATGATTTTCTGAATATTTTTGATATGAAAAATTTCAACTTCTGAAAAATTTTCCAGAAAAGGGGTCTCGTTTGGGTTTTCGGGGTTTGATCGGATTTTAAATTTCGTCTAGACATCGCCTAATGCTCTAGCTTGTCTTTGATATCACTGTAGGGCTGCGTAGCACTACCACAAGGTTTAGGGAGGCATCATACATGCCATTTTATAAAATTTTGGGGTGCTATGAATCCCTAACCAAGATCTTAACTAGAGAATTAAGGTAAACATTGTATGTAAACAACTTTACATCTAAGAGATAGAGATTAAAACCTTTGTAGTCCATTCCTTCACTTCAAAAGCTTCGAGTAGTGGTCCCTTCGCTGCGATCCATGAACTTCCGAACTCTTGAGAGGCTCCACAAGATGTACGATGCATCCTTGCTTGAAGTCTTCAAAGTCTACGATGATCTACGTCGAGGAAACACGGACTCAAGCTCTCTCTTCACTAATATGGAATTAGTGAAACTAACACACTAATCTATATGGCTAATATAGAAGAGGATGATGAAGTAGGAATTTTGCTCACTTTATTATTTAATTTCTTACGATCATTTATCACAAAATAAGAAATATAGCGAGCTTTTTTTCAATGAAGAAGAAGAAGAAGAAGCAAGTGATGGATTATTGTTGTGTGGTTAGAAAATGCAACCATGGGTTAGGTATATCATCCTTAACCCATGTAGAGACTTAACCATTAGCTATGGTTAAATGTGAGGTTGATAAATATCTTAAGCTAGACAAAAAGAGTGGACAAAGTCAAAGAAGACTACACCGAAGAATACCAAGGTGGGAGAGATGGACCGAAACAGAAAATCCGACGTTCCCAAGCTTCATCCTTGATCAATATCCACAATATTTGAATTACTTAATGATAAATATAAACCCTAATATTAACCCTGGCATGGTTTAACTCTAATAAACCCTAGTTGCATTTATAATCAAGCATGTCACAATATTATATATCATATATATAATATTTATGTAACAAAAGAAAACAATACAATAAACATATATTACATATATGTTAAATGTATTATAAGTGTGAATAATAAATATTTTTGTGAGCATCATATATATATACATATATATTATATATTATTTCATCGAATCAACACTTGATCCGATAACCCGGCTATATCACATATAACCGGCCGATATCACATATCGCGAGAATAGAATACGGTATCACATACGTGTATCAATCTCGATCCCACACATATCACATATATGCTCCTACTCCATTTTGCCTGAGCCAGGAAAGCTCTGTGTAGGACTCTAAAGACTCGTCAATACGCCGGCAGTAGGTGATGATCATTTCAAACACCTACAAGCTGCAAGCGGTCATCTAAACGTAACGGCCACCCGGGTATTGAGCGACCAGAAGATCAACAAGCACGCCTGTACATACTCCTGCGAATCCAATCAGTAACACTACCATACAGTCCGGTCTCTTCATCTGATATGTCACATATATAGTCTAGGGGTGGTAAACGTCAGACCCCAATAACCGATAAGTCGTGTCGATGTAAGGCTCATAATGGATCGAGAAACTACTGATAACACTTACCAGTATATCTCCATATCAGTCCTGGCCAGGGACTTCCAGTTATAGCCAATTGAACACAGCGCAACATCAACCCCTAATACCGGGAGAGACGAAACCCCTCCTATCGCTCATCGCCTCCATGTGATTCGGGACTGTACCCAAAAGCCACCGTTTTGCACGTCCTCTTGAACGTGGTAAGGTGGAAATCAAAGCACGATGGGAATCACACAAGACTCTATGACGATCTCGGGTATACAGACTAACCTGTACCAGTGTCACCGGAGAACTGCTATCCGACGATAGGTATAATACCATCTAGGAGTTCTCGGTGAGTCCGTTCAGTGTACCCAGTCTCCACTGAGCACCCGTACACCATATTTGATGTCCAACACCAATGGATATGGGATCATCCATCGCCCATCATATGAGTCAAGATGCGTGTAAGCTAGTCTACTCTAGAGTATCGATGCCCTGTCTCGATACACCCTCGACTAGGAACAATTATCGGATGTACTAGTGGACTACCCTGGCCCCACTAGTATGATCTCATCATAGTCCTAGTAGTCGAGTACAGGTCCTAAGGGCTTTATCAACATGTGAGAGCAAGACAGTAAACTAATACAAGTCAACATGTTAAGTCAAAGTGAAACCAGATAGCATATTATCATGTCGAGCAAGAAAGTCCTCTATATATATATCCTAGAATCCATTATAATATACATCATATGTACAACAATAGCCTCTAGGGCATATACATAACTAACAAATAGCACTCACATTATGCTGTTGCGAGTGGCCAGGATTAGGTAGGGGTTGAGATGGAAGTTTCCCTTTCTCTATAGCACTCATTGCGGCATTTAATTGTGCAATTTGTGCTTCTATCGATTTTATACTCTCACCGTGGGAAGCGGGGTCCTTCCTTAATGTTTGGATAGAAGACTTTATATCATCCGACATTTTCATGTAATGTTTCATAAACATATCCAAGGTTCTTTCGAGTGCTGAGGAGTTTTCGGTACCGACTGTTTGGAAGGAATTATTATAAGGTGCAGAATTGTTGCCCGGATTTTGAAAAGTTTATGGTTGAAAGGGGTGCTGACTCTGTGGTGGTTGCTGTTGCTTTGGAGGAGCCCTTTGATAGTTATTTTGGCTTGGGACTGTATTTTGAGTTTTGTTTTGGTTTTGGTTCCAAGAAAAATTAGGGTGATTCCTCCATCCCTGATTATATGTGGAAGAATAAGGATCGTTTCTAGATCGCTGCTGAAAAGAAGCATTAGTTTGCTCGTGAACTTGAAACGGAGGATTCAAAGAACATTCTTCCGCCAGATGTGATGGGTCGGAACAGCAACCACACACGGTTTTAGGGAGCGTTACCTGGTTTAGGAAGGCTAATAAAAATTTGTTTTCCATAGCTTTGAGTTTCTTTTGCATCGCCGCCATTTTGGGTTTTGCTGCGATCGAAATATCGAGCTGATGGATACCTTCCCTAGATGATGGTGGTCTAACGCTTTCCCGTTGCAAAGTATGTTCAGCGAGATCTTCCAGGAATTGCCAAACTTCACCATCGTCTTTAGACATGAAATTGCATTGACACATGGTTTCTAGCATATATTTTATCGTTGGATTAATGCCCTCATATATAATTCGGCACAGATCACATCTATGGATTCCGTGATGAGGACATTAAACAAGCAGAACCATTCAAAGTATTTCCAAAATGGTTCGTTAGGAAGCTGGATAAACTGGTTGATTTTGCTCCGAACACGGGCGGTCTTATGATTAAGATAAAAATTCTTAAGGAATACTATAATGAATTCGTCCTAATTGGAAATAGAGTGTGCGGTCGTGTTATAAAGCCATTTTTCAGCTAAATCGCACAAAGTAAACGGGAGAAGACGTAAACGCATAGCATCCACAAAAAGTTGTGAAGTGCCCATCATATCACATACGTTTTAGAATTTGGTGATAAAAACGTATGCGTCTTCGGACTCAAGCCCATGAAATTTAGGCAAAAGGTTGATAAAGTGGGGTTTGATTTCAAAATTATCCCCATTGTCTGGTGGAATAGATAGACAAGTAGGAAGGGGATCACGTATAGGATAGCATCTCTCTTCAAGAAAGATGCGTAGTGGATTCTATGCACCTGCGGGTGGCAGCAGAGTGGTGTTATTAAAATTTGATGGAGAACCGTCCATCTCGGTCGTCGTTGTTGGTAGGGGAAAAGAAGATGAATAAGTACCGAATTCGGAGTCGATAGCTGAAACGCGGACAAGACGGGCACTAGAATCCCATATCCAGCCGAGCATGCACTAAGCGGGTTTAGCGCAAGTGGCAGCGTTTGTGAGAATTATGTAAAAAGGTTTGTTTTGAAAAATTCGGACTTAGACAAATCACAAAAATGCACAATCAACCCTAGATCTAAGGTTACCTAGTCCAAGTCACTAGACCGCTCCTAGACATCCAGAGGACAAGTCGCAGGATCAATCCTCTACCACCTCTTATGGACAGGTATGTGCCAGGTAAGTGGGAGGTATCCGCTATACAAATCACCGAAAATAGCAGGCCTAATTAAGTAACCACTTGACTTAAACACACTTTGCCTAGACACCACAAAAGAAATGTGGATAAGCAGTAGATTACCCACGACCTTCCTCTGTCCTTAATGAGCGCAACAGTCCTTAGAGTCTTGGTCTAGATATTTTTTAATTAATATAAGGTGATGCAGATACTATTTTTGTGATTTGTGGTGCCTAGGAAGGGTGATGAAATCCCCACCTAATCTGAATTTGGGTTTTTGCCCCTTAAAAATCCGTATTAATAATATGTAAAATCAAAACCAATTTCAAAGCACGTAAAAAGAAATTTTTAAGCGGTGAATTTTGCAAAGAATTCCGCAGAAAATATATTATTACACTTTTCAGAGGAGAGAGAAAGAGATAGAAAGATACCAGAGAAAATTGAAGTCCTAAATCACCAACACCGCCGCGGTTCGGCTGCCAAAATGGACTTCTTGCCGCGGTTCCGCGACGGAGTTGAGAGTTCTTTGAAATCTTTTTACTATGATGGCCTCCCTTTCTTCTCTGGTCTTGATGAATGTCTTTGAATCTTTATCTCTTCGCTACAGTGACTCTAGATTTTCTCGCAAAAATCGCACACTAATTGTTAAATACACATGATGCGGTCTTGATTTATATTTTATGGATAGGATAATAATTCAATCCAAATAACAAGAAAAGAAAAATTATGCACGGATCCCCAGAAACGACGCCATTTGATTGGTTGTATTTTGAAAAGAAGTGTTTGTAGTAGTAACCGTAATCAGCACGGCGTCGCTTGTAACTAGCTGTAGTGAATACGGTTCGTCCTCAGGGATTCGTGGAATTTCTAATTCTTGCTTTAGACGGATCGAAACAAATAGAAAAGAGAAAGGAAGGAGAATAAAGATAATAGTTTCAAGATCTAAATTAATTACGGATGTAGATTTTATATAAAGAAGGTTTGTAGGATTCATTAGGATTTAGTAGTCATGGATGACTAATAAAGATAACTCCTTTTATCTATTGATACATTTAAAACTAGATTGATGGCGTTGAATGAGGATTAGGGTTCTTTTGGAAGAAACTAGGGTTTCCCCACTATTGACCCTTATCCTTTCATTGATCTCCACACTACTACAATAAGGGGTTGCCCCTACGGATAAAACCGTAGGGGCAACTCACTACCCCTACAGATATATTCGTAGGAATACAAAAATACACAGTAGGTGCAAAGGCCGTAGGTGCAAGTCTTCGCCCTGAACATACCCCTACGAAGTAATAATTGCCTCTACGGTTTCCTCCGTAGGGACAAAATATTTATTTAATTTATTGGTTTATAAAATAAAATACTTATCCCTCCGGATAAATCCGCAGGGACAAAGACATGCCCCTACGGAGTTATTCGTTGGTCCAGATATAATGCCCTACGAATTTCTTCGTAGGTCTATCTTTAGGCCCTTACGGAGCAATCTGTAGGGACAGACAAAAGCCCCTACGGATATATTCTTAAGGGCAAGTGTAACGCCAGTTACTGAGTCCATAGGGGCAAAATATCAGGTATCCTGATATTTTGTCCCTACGGCTAAATCCGTAGGTGCAATAGATGGCCCTACGGATTAATCCGTAAGTGCAACAGATGGCCCTACGGATTAATCCGTAGGGACAAAAAATCAGTTTTTTTTTTAAAAACAGACTTCCTGTTTTTCTCTCGTCCTGTGCACAATAATATATACATCATATAACCAAATATCGCAGTATTCATAATCAACATCTCACGCATAATATATAAAAGAAATCAACAAACAGAATACGATATCAATCTAAATCATCGTGAACATGCAAACACCACCAATATCGTCCAAATTATAAACAATATGTATCATATAAGTACATGCATGCTTAAAATATAAAAAAATTCTACCCTAGCTCGGTCTAGCTTCTCCACCTCTGATAATCGCCGTAATCTGGCGCATCTGCTCCTCAGTGCATCCCTAAATCGTCAAAAACTCGACCAATGAAGGAGCGGACTGTGCGGGAGTCTGAACGGGCTATGGAGCTGCAAGAGTAGTGTGTGCAACCGCAGCCGAGGTAGTAGCTTGCAAAGCTGCAGCCGAAGGAGATGCATGTAGAGCCACAGCCGAAGTAGCCTATCGCATCTGTTCAATTTTGTGTGTAATAAACGAGTAAGAACTGTGTATAAGTCGAATTCGTATCATTATCAGGTTATTGCGAAACCCCAATCTAAGAATACTTAGGGACTTAGGCCTCGTTTGGATATCTATTTTGGAAAACTGTAGTTTATTTTAATTAGGCAGTTCCATGTAAGTATGATTAATCAAAGCTAAGTTTACAACCAAATAAGCTCAGCCTACTAATATTGGATATGTTACTATCTATAATATGATATAATATTTACTATTAAGTAGTATACATACCATCATCTTCTTCAACTCCTGGACGGTGGTCTTCAAGGTGGCAACATTTTGCTCTAGACGTCGCTCATGGGGGGTAGGGGAAGTAACTGCCGGAGTAGAGTCCAACCTCATATGGGCCCTGCTATGACCCAGTCCCCGGCCTCTCTTCCAACCTTCGTGTGCGGCGTCTAGGACTGGGGTCAGCAGCATCGGATTGGTCTGTCCAGTAAAATCGATCCCCGATGCCTTCGCCTGCTCCACTACCCGCTCCTACACCCACATTAACCAGTAAAATATAAGTATATCATTTAAATTTGAACTTTTCAAAACAAAAATTTCAAACCTGTTAGAATAAATATTAACACTTACGCAATACTCCTGGGTAGCGGTGTTGGGGAATCAAAGCTCGCCCATGGCGGGATTTGTCGAGGTGCCGTGGACGACAAGATATGCGGTCAGCACACTCAGTGTACCACCCTGCGCTAGGGTCTGAGATCTTTGCAATTCGCAAAAAATTTACATATATTATAAAATAACTCTTAATATTATATTATATCATAGTAGATCTATTGTAATTTACCGATGCCTCCATGGCACGAGTAATATTCCTCAAGCCACCTGTATAAGTGGAGCGACCCATCTCCGCCGACTTCCTATTCTCTTTATTTTGATCGGCCTGTTTCTGTACAACACATTCAGATTTAGCTTTCTAATTAAGCAACACAAAAAAATAAATTATATACTAAATAATGAATTACATTTAAATTTCAAACCTATTTGTGCTGAGAGTTGAAATATTGGCATAAGAGATGCCATGTATCTACATCGACTCTCGCAAAGGCCACAGTATGTAGGAAAGCTGCTCTCTCTGCCTCGGGGGTCACCATCCACAGAGAATAGCGGTCGATCTTCAGCTCTTTCCTATTGTATCGGACCTTTGATTGCATGTTCTGTAAGTCGATGTAGTACACCCCAGTAATTATGGGGAGGCGGAATTTACAAAAAACTATCAAGTTCAAACAACGAACATCGACTAACCGCATGAATCGAAGCTAAACCCTAAAAACCGTATTCTTATGAGTTTCATTACAAAAGAGATTAGGGATTATACCTAATGAACCGGTCCTTCTTCTTTATGTCCTCCTTGGTTCTCCTCGGCCTTCTCTAGGTAGTAGACGATCCACCCGAGAGCGAAACTCCAAGCTAAACCTCTAACTTGAGGTAACTAATCAACTTTGATTGCTAATCAAAGAAGCTAGGTGTAATATAGAGATGGTTATGGATTGATTAGTCTTACTAATCCTAGATCTCAACACATGAGGGTGAGGATTAGTCTTTTGAAGAGAGAGAGCTAGAGGAGAGAGAAGGTGAGAATGATTGTAATGAGAATAGTAAATCTATCATAATATATATGAACCTTTAATATTCATCCATAAAAGAAAACTAAAATGATGAATAATGAAGTTTCATAAATATCTTGTGGTGATTCATAACCATGACTCATTAAGCATTTATCATGCATTAATGATATGCATGAATCACCCTCATGACTCACTAAACTCATTTAATGCAAATGACACCTAAACCTCCTTAGTCACCACTTCTAGAAGCTTCTCGCAAAATTACGAGAACGCCCCTCCGATCCGTAAAAATACGGAAAAACTTTAGACTGTAAAAATCCAATAACCGGATACCAGTAACTGGCTTAAACCAAAGCCGACTGGTAAAATCTGTCCGAAAGTCGTACGCGCGTAAACGCACGTATGCGTCCGAACCCTTTGTCGCAAAACCATGCAACCTCTATATCGTTTCGCCTGGAGTAGGAAACTCTCTGTGTGGGACTCTAGAGACTCGACTACTACGCTGGCAGTGGGTTTAACCACAGACCGCAAGCGGCACTAGCTGTACGTAACGGTCCCCAGGTAGTTGTCGATAAGAAGGCCGATGAGTAAACCCATCCGAACTCCTACTGAGTCTGATGTGACAATCTCCATACAGTCCGGTCCGTTCGTCCATGACTATCGCATATCGGGCCTAGGGGGGCGGCAAGCGTCAGTCCCCTAATAGCGGTATAAGTCGTGTCGGAGTGAAGCCCATTACACCCTGAGAAACTGCTGGAACCTACCAGCAAATCTCGCTTGCCCTGGCCAGGGACTTTGCGTAATGGCTCTCTGACACAGCACGATATCTACTCCCAATACCGGGAGGGACGAATCCTGTCTAACCGCCACTGCCTCCAAGTGCTCGGGACTGCACCCAACTGCTACCTGTTTGCACGACTCCTTTGAGCCGTGGTAGGGTAGCAATCTAAGAACAGTGGGACACACTCGAGGCGAAGTAGCAGTGTCAAGTCTGCGGACTACGCTGTACTCATGTCACCTGGGAACTGTTCACTGACGACTGGTATCAAACCAACCAACAGTTCCCTGTGAGTCCTGTCCGGTGTACCCGTAACCTAACGAGCACCTGTATACTATCTCCAGTACGACGTACTGATGGCTGTGGGACAGACCATCTCCCCAACTGGGATGAGAAGCGTACACACTAGTCTACTCCGGAGTATCGATGCTCTGTCTCGATAATCCAACGACCAGGGACCTGAATAAGGATGTGCTTGTAGACTACCCAGCCCCCACTAGTGTGACTGCCATCACAACGCTGGTAGCCAAGCAAGATCCTAAGAGCTCTATCAATACGTACACTCACATATTAAGATAGAAAAACCAAGTAGCATACTACCATGTTTAGCAAGACTGTTATATACATGTGAATATCCCAAGCTTCCATTAAGTAATATACAAGCTAGTATGATACAGTAATGGCCTTCTAGGGCATAAACACTAACAATCTCCCACTTGCACTAGGGCCATGTACTGGCATATCGCAGACCAATGATCTCGAGTAGCCTCTCGAACTGAATCTGAGGAAGGGCCTTCGTGAATGGATCAGCAATGTTCTCTTCTGAAGCAACTCTCCGAACCTCGATCTCCTGACGATCAATGATCTCCCTGATCAGGTGATACCGCCTCAAGATGTGTCTGGACTTCTGATGGGACCTTGGTTCCTTCGCTAAAGCTATAGCTCCGTTGTTGTCGCAATACAGAGGTATTGGATCAACTATGGTAGGAACCACCTGAAGTTCTGTTAGGAACTTCTTCATCCAGACTGCTTCTTTTGCGGCATCGCAAGCAGCTATATACTCCGCTTCCATCGTCGAGTCAGCAACGGTGTCCTGCTTGGAGCTCTTCCAGCACACCGCCCCTCCATTGAGGGTAAAGACATAACCCGACATGGACTTGGAATCGTCCTTATCACTCTGGAAGCCGGAATCAGCAAAGGCCTCTAACCTGAGGTCTTTTCCGCCGTAAACCAAGAACATCTCCTTAGTCCTCCTCAGGTACTTGAGAATGTTCTTTACTGCTATCCAGTGCTTCTCCCCTGGGTCTGACTGATACCGGCTTACCACGCTTAGTGCGTAAGCTACATCTGGTCTGGTACACAACATCGCATACATTATAGAGCCTACCGCAGAAGCGTAGGGTATAATTGACATGCGTTCCCTTTCTAAATCAGTCTTGGGAGACATCTCTTTGGAGAGGGTGATTCCGTGACAAGCCGGTAGATTACCGCGCTTAGAATCTTCCATACTGAATCTTTTCAGCACAGTGTCGATATACCTGGACTGCGAAAGTCCCAACATCCTCTTGGATCTATCACGATAGATCCGGATCCCCAGAATGTAAGAGGCATCACCCAGGTCTTTCATGGAGAACCTGTGTGACAAGAATCCTTTGACAGATTGTAGCATAGGAATGTCATTTCCTATCAATAGAATGTCATCCACGTACAAGACGAGGAATACGACACTTCTGGCCACAACTTTACTATATATGCACGGTTCATCTGGATTTTTGATAAAGTCATATTCTTTGACTGTCTCATCAAAACAGATGTTCCAACTCCGCGATGCCTGCTTTAGTCCATAAATGGACTTAAGCAGCTTGCATACTTTCCCGCTGCTCCCACTCTGATTGAAACCCTCTGGCTGATCCATATAGACGCTCTCTTCTAAATTTCCATTCAGAAAAGCCGTCTTTACGTCCATCTGCCAGATTTCATAATCATGGAAGGCAGCAATAGCAAGAAGGACCCGAATGGATTTGAGCATAGCCACTGGAGAAAAAGTTTCGTCATAGTCCAAACCAGGTCTTTGACGAAAACCCTTTGCAACAAGTCTAGCCTTATAGGTTTCCACCTGTCCATCTACACCAATCTTTTTCTTGAAGATCCATTTGCATCCTATGGGTTTTACCCCATCTGGAGCAAAGTCCAAAGTCCATACTTTGTTGGTGTACATGGACTCCATTTCGGTCCGCATTGCATCTAGCCATCGTACCGAGTCGCCGCTCTGGATGGCCTGCTGGAAGTCAGTAGGTTCATCATCATCTATGATGCAATCCTCTCTATCCCCGTCTATGAGAAAACCGTAGTATCTCTCAGGCGGACGAGACGGCCTACTACTCCTGCGGAGGGGTGCGGGAATGTTCTGTTCTTCTTGAACCTCTGGTTCTACCAAACTTTCAGTAGCAGTTTGTGGTTCTGGAATTTCTTCCAGTTCTATTTCGCTCCCACTCTTCTGATTTTCTAAAAATTCAGTTTCTAAGAAGTGGGCATGACGAGAAACAAAAACCTTTTGTTCCTCTGCGTAATAGAAATAATATCCCTTGGAGTTCTTTGGATATCCCACAAGCTTACACAGTACTGAGCGTGCCTCGAGCTTGTCCACATGCTGCTTTTTTACAAAAGCTGGACACCCCCATGTCCTAAAATGTTTTAGACAGGGTTTCTTCCCACTCCACATCTGATATGGTGTGGTAGGCACAGTCTTGGTTGGAACCTGGTTCAAAAGATATGCCGCTGATTCTAGCGCATAACCCCAGAAAGATCGCGGTAACTCAGCATTACTCATCATGGATCGTACCATATCCAATAGGGTTCGATTTCGTCTCTCCGATACACCGTTGTGCTGTGGAGTGTATGGAGGAGTAAGCTGAGAGAGAATTCCTTTCTCTTTTAGGTAACCTAGGAACTCGGCACTTAAGTATTCTCCACCTCGATCAGATCTTAGTGTTTTAATACTTTTGCCAGTTTGGTTTTCCGCTTCACTCTTAAATTCCAGGAATTTCTCAAAGGCCTCTGATTTATGCTTCATTAAGAAAACATATCCATACCTAGAGAAATCATCTGTAAAAGTAATGAAGTAGGAATAACCACCTCTCGCATGTGTAGACATTGGACCGCATACATCACTGTGTATGAGTCCTAAGAGCTCGCTCGCTCTTACTCCTTGTCCAGTGAATGGAGTCTTTGTCATCTTTCCTTTGAGACAAGATTGACAAGTGTCATAAGTTTGATATTCGAACGTGTCCAAATATCCTTCTCTATGCAACTTAGTCAACCTTCTCTCATTGATGTGACCCAGTCTACAATGCCATAAGAAAGCTTTATTTAAATCTGGAGACTTTCTTTTTAGTGTGTTCTGGACATTGAAAATTTGGAGTTGGTTTTAACACATATATGCCGTTATTTAGAGTACCGGACCCAATCAAACCATGATTAAGGTGGATGTTGACAACATCTCTTACAAACGTGAAATCATAACCTTTATTTGATAACAAGGAAACTGATATGATATTACACGTTAAGCTGGGTACAAAATAACAGTTATGTAAAACCAAAATGTGTCCACTCGTCAATCCTAGGTGATAATCCCCGACGGACGCAGCTCCCACGCTAGCTCCGTTAGCAACCCTGAGGATCATATCACCTACCTCCAGCACTCTACGGTTTCTCAGTGCCTGCAATGAATTGCAAATATGAGATCCTGATCCGGTATCCAATACCCAGGAAGTAGAGTTGATTGACAGACAATTCTCAATTACAAACACACCTGAAGTCGAAGCCACAGCTTGCTTCGGTTCCTGGTTCTTGGCGTTCCACGCCTTGCAATCCTTCTTCCAGTGCCCTTTCCTGTGACAATGGAAGCACTCATCCAGGCCAACTACCGGTGCTGCAATCTTTTTCTTTCCCTTCTTTCCCACCTTACTAACACCTCCTCTAGGTCTGGGTGCGGCCTTCTTCTTCCTTCCTTTGGCCCTAGCCTTGGACCCGGAAGAAGATGCTCCGCCAACAAACATAGCGGGTGTTTCCCTTGCCTTCTGCAAGGTGCCCTCTGCACTCCTTAACATGTTCAGGAGTTCCGCAAGTTCAACTTCTTTTCCTTGAAGATTGAAGTTGAGGATAAACTGGGCGTAGGTGGGAGGAAGGGACTGGAGAACGAGGTCTGTATAGAGCTCATTATCCAAAGTCGTCCCAAGGTCCGCGAGCTCTTCAATATAGCCGATCATCTGTAGGACATGTTCACCTACAGATGACCCGACAGCCAACCTCGCTCGAAACAGTTTCTTCGAGGTCTCGTATCTTGCTATACGAGATTGCTCTCCATAAAGTTCCTTTGTATGGAGAAATATGCCATCTAGAGACATATCCTCGTGCCTCCTCTGATGTTCATTGTTCATCGAGGCAAGCACGATGCACTTGGCTCTCGCGCAATCTAAATCCCAGGTTTTGCGGATTTCCTTATCCGCATTGCTGGATTTGGGACCAAGGACAGCAGGTGCTGTAGCGGTGAGGACGTACCCCAGTTTGTCATAGGTCAAAGCCATCTTGACATTCCGCAGCCAATCTTTATAGTTTGGCCCTGTCAGTATATTTTTCTCTAAAAGTAACTTAAGTCCAGTCATTTTCAGGGTCGCTGCAATTAGGAGAGAGAGAAGAAAACTCTTTAGCATGATGCTCTTGCAAGTTTAGAGTGGTTTTTAGTTTATCTAAACTGGATGGCTCCCACTGTTTCTCGAATCCTTCCTCAAACCATAAAAGAAGAATTAGCCAAGACTATTCCCACCGTACAATACTTGCTTAACCGTTCAGCCAGGCCGGTGTCGATACTTCGAGGGAGGTTTTCCAACGCTTTCGCGAAGTTCCTTAATTAAAGAACCTCTTTTCTCTGGGGGCGTAACCCCGCTGACACTTTTCTGGACACCTACTAGGTTTATAGCATTGATCGTTAAGCGACGAATATCCTGATAAGTAGCATATACTCACAGTAGGATCGGGATCCAAATATCATCGTCTGATAATGTTGTAGGAATGCTACCAACATTCATCAAACTCAAAATGGTATGCATCTCTTTGCAAATTTCAGTTTCTTTAGAAATTCCCGATATTAGTTTTTGCCCCATGCTCTTATGACCTTGACTAAGGGCCAACAAATCATAAGTCACATGTCAAGTTCTGCCCATCATTATCCTGTTGATTTGAACCCATCCGTATACTCTTGACTAAGGGCCAACAAAGTAATACGACTGTCCCAAACCAACTCATCTATCTATGCAACAAATGAATACCCCAGCAGCTACCAAT
Source organism: Agapanthus africanus (assembly GCA_030015575.1). NCBI lineage: Eukaryota > Viridiplantae > Streptophyta > Magnoliopsida > Asparagales > Amaryllidaceae > Agapanthus > Agapanthus africanus. Next base: position 325,853,096 of record JASDDO010000004.1, read on the forward strand.
CACTATGTCTTGACTAAGGGCCAAACAAACATAGCTTGAATACTACTGACCATTCATAAGAAATGACGGAGGGCTACGACTGGTTTTGGCGAAACCGTGAACGTAGTGAACTTGATATAACCGAAGGAACCTGATAGCTTTTAAAAGGAGTGGTTAAATCTCCGCATTTAAAAATATCTGTTTTAAAAATAACCGAGTGGTTTCTTTTAAATTGTTCCAACGATTTAAACTTTGGTTTGTTTTACTTTGCATTACAGATAATGCGTCCCATCATTAACCTATCATTGCAGAAACAACGAAAATACAACGTCCTCTTATGCCATCCGCATTCGCCACGGGGTCCCGTCATCACCCGTTAGGTTACTTAACTAACGACAGAGCGGGGGCTGGGCTAGCGCGGGTGTAAAACATAAGTGGCGTCTAAATAGCTATCATAATATAGATATTTTACATTCGTCTGACGCAATGATATTCATTCCAGAACACAGATAAACAATATTGGATTTGCAAGCAATCTGTATTTCTTTTGAGCCTGCAAGAAAAGACAGATTACACAGTTGTGATGAATAGCCGTTTACCCCACCCTCGACCCCTACGGGTACAGCAAACTACCCACCTGGCAGTCTGTGTACCCCACCTTGGGTCAGTCCTAGGAGCAAAAACAGTAAAATGAAATAATACAACGGTGGCTACGACCGCAACCTGGAAGTGCCCCGCGAAAATAATATTACAACAAATTACATTTACAACAAACGAATTAAACAATAACCCTTTGCTAACCCCGGCTATACACCACAACAGTCCAATACAGTTTATATGCACAAACAGATATAACCATTTCAGAAATGTGCAACCCCCTGCCAACCGACATACTAGCAGTTGGGGGAGGTTTACGAACACATCAAACAATCACAGATATAATCCAATACGCAAATACTGTATTTTTCGATCGAATAAACAACTTCAAAATTGCTCCAAAATCTGCTCTGTTAAACAGTAACCTGAGCAATAATTAAATATTCCAGAAAACCCCAAATGTCACAGGGGACCCACCCATGAAAAATGAGCTCATGACTCGGCAACTCGGCCGCGGAAGCGCGGCGGATCGGTGGGATCCGCGGCGCTTCCGCGGCGCTTTAGTCGAATCAGGGGCTCGTTTTTCTTGGGTGTTCTCCTGTGTTCATGTCAAGCTCTCTGAACACTCCAGAAAAATTTTAGGACTTGATTTTCACTTCGACAGAAACTGAACAGAACTAGGGTTTTCCGGGATCGTTTTTTCGTTCGAAATTCGTACAAATTTGCGATTAAGTTATTTAGTGTTTAGCGAGGCTCTGATACCACTGTAAGTCGATGTAGTACACCCCAGTAATTATGGGGAGGCGGAATTTACAAAAAACTATCAAGTTCAAACAACGAACATCGACTAACCGCATGAATCGAAGCTAAACCCTAAAAACCGTATTCTTATGAGTTTCATTACAAAAGAGATTAGGGATTATACCTAATGAACCGGTCCTTCTTCTTTATGTCCTCCTTGGTTCTCCTCGGCCTTCTCTAGGTAGTAGACGATCCACCCGAGAGCGAAACTCCAAGCTAAACCTCTAACTTGAGGTAACTAATCAACTTTGATTGCTAATCAAAGAAGCTAGGTGTAATATAGAGATGGTTATGGATTGATTAGTCTTACTAATCCTAGATCTCAACACATGAGGGTGAGGATTAGTCTTTTGAAGAGAGAGAGCTAGAGGAGAGAGAAGGTGAGAATGATTGTAATGAGAATAGTAAATCTATCATAATATATATGAACCTTTAATATTCATCCATAAAAGAAAACTAAAATGATGAATAATGAAGTTTCATAAATATCTTGTGGTGATTCATAACCATGACTCATTAAGCATTTATCATGCATTAATGATATGCATGAATCACCCTCATGACTCACTAAACTCATTTAATGCAAATGACACCTAAACCTCCTTAGTCACCACTTCTAGAAGCTTCTCGCAAAATTACGAGAACGCCCCTCCGATCCGTAAAAATACGGAAAAACTTTAGACTGTAAAAATCCAATAACCGGATACCAGTAACTGGCTTAAACCAAAGCCGACTGGTAAAATCTGTCCGAAAGTCGTACGCGCGTAAACGCACGTATGCGTCCGAACCCTTTGTCGCAAAACCATGCAACCTCTATATCGTTTCGCCTGGAGTAGGAAACTCTCTGTGTGGGACTCTAGAGACTCGACTACTACGCTGGCAGTGGGTTTAACCACAGACCGCAAGCGGCACTAGCTGTACGTAACGGTCCCCAGGTAGTTGTCGATAAGAAGGCCGATGAGTAAACCCATCCGAACTCCTACTGAGTCTGATGTGACAATCTCCATACAGTCCGGTCCGTTCGTCCATGACTATCGCATATCGGGCCTAGGGGGGCGGCAAGCGTCAGTCCCCTAATAGCGGTATAAGTCGTGTCGGAGTGAAGCCCATTACACCCTGAGAAACTGCTGGAACCTACCAGCAAATCTCGCTTGCCCTGGCCAGGGACTTTGCGTAATGGCTCTCTGACACAGCACGATATCTACTCCCAATACCGGGAGGGACGAATCCTGTCTAACCGCCACTGCCTCCAAGTGCTCGGGACTGCACCCAACTGCTACCTGTTTGCACGACTCCTTTGAGCCGTGGTAGGGTAGCAATCTAAGAACAGTGGGACACACTCGAGGCGAAGTAGCAGTGTCAAGTCTGCGGACTACGCTGTACTCATGTCACCTGGGAACTGTTCACTGACGACTGGTATCAAACCAACCAACAGTTCCCTGTGAGTCATGTCCGGTGTACCCGTAACCTAACGAGCACCTGTATACTATCTCCAGTACGACGTACTGATGGCTGTGGGACAGACCATATCCCCAACTGGGATGAGAAGCGTACACACTAGTCTACTCCGGAGTATCGATGCTCTGTCTCGATAATCCAACGACCAGGGACCTGAATAAGGATGTGCTTGTAGACTACCCAGCCCCCACTAGTGTGACTGCCATCACAACGCTGGTAGCCAAGCAAGATCCTAAGAGCTCTATCAATACGTACACTCACATATTAAGATAGAAAAACCAAGTAGCATACTACCATGTTTAGCAAGACTGTTATATACATGTGAATATCCCAAGCTTCCATTAAGTAATATACAAGCTAGTATGATACAGTAATGGCCTTCTAGGGCATAAACACTAACATGTTCTTCATCAGGCCATGGTACAGAGCGTGAAGATCGAGCACTCTCTCAGGGTGATCAGGGTCGGGTACAGGCTGAAAGTCGTAATCCAACTGCAAATAAAAAAACAATGTTATAAAATTGCAAGTGTTAAATAATAATAAATATATTGGATAAGTCAAATTAAAATATATATTAATACCCGAGCCTGATCCCAGAAGAGGGCAAATGAGCGCCGGTGCTGGTCACCCCACTCAACGTGAAGTGGATATTTCTTCATGAGGCGGCTCTCATCCCCTATATACCGGACGAACCTCTCGGCATAATCGCCGGTATAGAGATAATCAGGGGTAAAGAAAAGGGGGAATGCTGCCTCCCCCTACCTCTATCGAGCCTCAGCCTGTGGGACTGATTCGGGCCTCGAGTCCCCCTCTCGGGATGCGGATGCCCTGCATCTACAAGAAATATCAAGATAATCAATATTAAGACAAAGTGGTATTAAGAAATCAAGGTTTAACGAAAATTGAAGTGTGATATATACCTCCGGAGATAGAAGCATGAGCCTGGGCCCGGGTAGCAGCACGAGCAAGACTATAGTTCCTCCGGTGAGGAACAGCCGGTGACCCGGACATGGACGCATCCCCTCCAACTAGAAAATAAACATCGATAAAATTACATGATGTTCATGTTTATTATTAAAGGATATGTAAAATGAATAAATATTTTATATTTATTCATACTAATCTGCAGACTGAGCGGAGGGTACGGAAGTGGCGGGAGTGGCCCCTACACTAGAAGTGGACGCACCATCTATAATTAGACAATCAAACATTGACTATATAAGTAATTGCAAAAAGAATGTGTATATCAATAATATAACATTCTAAATCAACATGTATACACTATAACATATATAAATATACCAGCAGGTACGGTGGTGGCCACTTCCCAAGATGTGGAGGCACCACCTAAGCTAGACAATTAAAAAATGATTATTTAAGTACGTAAGAGCAAAAAGAATGTATGTATATTTATGATATAGTATTCTAAATCAATATGCATGCACTATAAGATATATAAACATACCTGGAGGTGCGGGAGTGGCCTCTATCCCTGATATAGACGCACCACCAATAGCTAGACAATCAAATATTGACTATATAAGTAATTTTGACATAAATATGCATGTATATCTATAATATTACATTCAAAATGAATATGCGTGCAATATACCTGGAGGTGTGGCAAATTCCACAGGAAGCATCCGAAGGGTTCTCCGATTGTGGTGTAAGACCGGCCCTCTAAAGCTCCCTACGCAGCTTTCCGGGTGGCAGAACCGCTCTGCCTCTGCCTCTACCGGTGCCGCCGCTGGAGGTCTTGTTGCCCCTCGCTGCTCCCGTCATCGTCATCAAATCTAGACAAGAGTACAATCATTACATATGCATGCTATATATGTATAGATCGTAAAATTTGAAGTAATAATATAACATTACAGATAAGCCTTTTCGTTTCATGGACGCATTAGACATATCTACTTGGATTTCATCATCCATATCATTTCTAACACACGTAATTCATGATCAGCCGAAGATAACCCGTCTTTTGAAACAGACGGTCATAGCACTCTAAGTCTTCTCTCTTCTTCATCCTCATCGCTGTCCTCGAATTATGGGACAACATAAACATCCCTGGGTTTCCAATAGCATACGACACTCCATCCCGGATGCTTCAAACACTGTGAGTAGTATACTTGGAACGCTTGGTTCGGAAAGATAAATGGATCGTCCTGAACGTAAAATCAAAGTGTGTTCACACTGGTCAATCCATATTCATCTTTCCTTGTCCCGAGATTGTTTCTCCATTTATCCGTATCGGTTCGTGTAACGTACCAAATACACTGAAATATATAAAACGGTTCTGATCGTCCGGGATATTGGATGCCAAGTATACAATTTAAGTATCCATAATAAATCACACCATCCTATCCTACCGCCGCAATCCCACTATTCTGAGTGGTTCGAGATGTTTCTATGTCCTTAACTTTGAATTTGTATCCAAGGACATCGAATTCTTTATAATATGCAACCTCCATACTAGGAAACTGAGCTAAACATCTTGAATCACTCTCTAATGATGCAGACAAGTTCGGATCGTGGATCTAACAAATTTTTTTTATGACAAATACATAACGATATAAGTTTAGATTAAGACCGGTAGCAATAACATGTTATTCGAATAATTTACATGATCTGCAATCCAATCGCAAAAATTATCCTGATGATATTTTTCCAATCGTTCATTGTTCCAATCAGGATGCTCCTCACGTACCTCGTTAAATGAATTCTGTTCTCAACAATAAATTATGACATCAATATTATATCATTTCATACAGACACAAACACAAATATAACAATTAATTCAAAAAAACTTACTCTCTAATTTTTTCAAGACATGCGCTATTGAGGAGGATAAACCGATATATCTTGTTGATAAACATAGTATCTACTCTCTTATAATCAGCTTTACCATATGGCCCATCCTGAATTCTTCGAGACCGGTTAAGTTTCGTCTTAATGTTCTCATCCAGATAGCGGGTACAAAATGTGGTTACTTCATCTAGAAGATAACCTTGTATGATAGAACCCTCTGGTCGATTTTTATTGCGTATATACTTTTTTAGGGTGTAGAGGTACCTAAAGAAAAATATGTTAAATAAATAAATACAGACATATAAGACAACAATAATTTTACAAATTGCGCGAAACGAAAAATTCCACGTACTTTTCGACAGGATACATCCATCGATATTGTACCGGTCCGGCTAACTTAGCTTCAGTTGCAAGATAAACCGTCAGGTGTATTATGATATCGAAGAATGACAGTGGGCAAATACGCTCAAACTTGCAAAATATCAACGGAATAGAATTTTCTAGTTTCTCCAACGTCACAACATCCAGGATTTTAGCGCATAATTTTCTAAAAAAGCAACATAGGTCATTGATTACTAGACCAACCGATTCGTGAAGGGAAGTCCTGAGGGCTAGTAGGAGAAGGTGCTCCACTATAATATTGCGATCATGAATTTTCAGCCCATCGATCTTGCTTTTCACAAATTTTATCTTCTTGCTAAATGATCCTGAGAAACCTATGGGAACTTTCAAATCATGCAACACCTACAGGAATCTTTTCTTCTCCGGTTGTGACATATGATATGCGGCATTGGGAACTACAAACTTGTCTGATTTACTCGCTATCGGTTTAGGACGCAATTCACTTCTAATTTCCCAGTCCTGTAGATCCATCCGAGCATGGAGGCTGTGTTTCGATTTTCTGTCTTTACAAAGAAGCAAATTGAGTACGTGCTCGGATACTCTCTTCTCTATGTGCATGACATTCAGACAATAACACACTAAATTTTTTGACCAGTACGGAAGCTCGAAGAAAATGCTTAACTTGTTCCAGAATGGTTGTTTGATCTGTTTTGTCGGATCTATCCCAAAGGTCACGTTATTGTAACCATCCCACTGAGCAGTCACGTCCTCTCCGGAAAATAGGGCTGGAGGTCTAAGAAGCTCCTGATGACCATCAAAGTGAGCAGCGTCTAATCTGTAGGGATGGTTTAGAGGCTGGAAACGTCGATGGCCGCAATAACAAACCTTCCTGCTAAAATTCAAGAATTTCGATATTGTATGTTGATGGCAATAAGGACATGATTTATGAACATGTACGGACCAACATGATAGCATTCCATATGCAGGAAAGTTATTAATTGTCCACATTAAAGCCGCATACAGTATGAAGGTTGTATTTATGTTTGCATCGTAAGTCTCTACACCATCAATGAATAAAGATTTTAACTCATCGATCAGAGGTCGGAGATAGACGTCGATATTATTTCTCGGTGAGTTTGGTCCGTCGATAAGAAGAGATATCATAAAGTATGATTGATCTATAGCCAACCCGGTGACGGATTATAAACTATCATTACAACCGGCCATGTGCTGTGGCTTTCAGCCATATGGTTGAATGGGCAGAAGCCATCACTAGCGAGTCCAAACCTGACATTGAGAGGATCACAACTGAATATTTGTGCCTCTCATCGAAATCCTTCCATACCGGTGAATCACTTGGATGACTCATTTTTCCATTTTCACTTAGAGGAGCACGGTGATGCCTAATCATTGCCTTGGCTGTTTTTTTGCACCTGAATAGCCTATTAAGCCTCTGTGTTATGGGAAAGTATCGTGCTATCTTGACAGGTATATCGGGCTTCTTATCAGAATCTTTCGGCTTATACCTGGCCTCTCCGCATGTTGGACACTCTTTCAAATCTAAACTCTCTTTCCGGTACAACACGCAATTTTTTGGACATGCTTGAATCTTCTCACACTTCAGACCCAAATCAGACATCATCTTCTGGGCTCCGTACCAGCTGTCGGGCACGTTATTTCCCGGGGGCATAGAATTTTTCAAGAACAAAAGAAGTATTGTGAATGACTTGTTGCTTCATCCATTTAAGCACTTAATCTGGAAAAGTTGGACGAACTATGAGAGGGTGGAATACTTTGCATTCTCATAAATCGGTTTTCTTGCATTATTCATGAACTTTTCATACTTATCCGCACGCGGTCCTTGACCGGAAGGAATGCCATCTTCGGTACGAATAGATTCACCTAGGGCAGCCTCTACCATATCCTCCATTTCTTCTCCTAGAAAGAAATTACCGTCTTCTTCTTCTGCCGCATTACTGTCTTCTTCTCGATAGCCAAGTTGTATAAAGTATAGTAAAACCATGTTTAACGATATGAAGCTCTGCGAGTTCTATCTTCTGCCAGTACTTATTCCCACATCTATCGCACGGGCAGAGAATCTTCTCTAACACGATCTTATTATGTGCGCGTGCAAATTCAATGAAAGCAGCAACTCCTGCGACAAACCTAGGTTGCATACATTGTTGCCAATCCACATACATCCAGTCCTTAACTCTGATGTACTCATGGGCCATGTTAGACTTATAATATATAAATTGTAGGTTATGATGATTATATTGAGAAATCTAAGAATGAGATGGTTATTGAAAAAGGAGAAAATCCGTGTATATGCTTTGTGTGTGCGTTTGTCGTTGAAAAGAATAAATTATCGATAAACAAAGTTAGATTTGAGGATACCCAAGTATGAGTTGTAGTCTGTATATGTGTGTTTTAATTTATGATTTCGCTTAAGTGTAGGGTTGTTAGTGTGTATGAGTTGTGTGTGTGTTTGTTATGTATTCGTGTTGTATGTGTGTGTTTCAGATGTCGGGGGTAAGAATTCTATCCCATTAAGAATGTATAGAGCAGACACACATTCGCTTGTGCCTTCAACCATTTCGAGTAAATTTCGACAGCACCTCCCCGTTGTTCTCCGAGTACACTGTAATAGAATAGATAATCATTTCAAAGCTGTGAAACAACGTTGAAATGAACATCTAATCTATCTTTGTACATAGAGAACCGGCGGAAAAGTACCGAAGAAATAACTCGAAATGAATTAAAACACAAGTGAATGCAGGTGTTTGCTTTATACATTCTTAACTTGTCCACACTGGACAAATCTATCGGTTATCATACGATCGAATCTTCTTGTCACATAGACTACACGACGGTTGTTAGTACCTAACTATACCATCCGATATTTAACAACCTTCGTATAGTTCTATGTCACGACGAACATCGAACGTATGTTAACAGATAGACAGGGATTAAGTCACGCTTTGATTTTCACATATGAGTATCGATGAGAATATGAAAGTTTCATATTATCATCGAGTATCATATATTGGTTTTAACTTGAAAATTTAACATGAATAGGTTTTAAATTTACGTTTTGTTATTGAGGGTTCGAAGTTTCAAGTTTCGGGTAAATTTTTCATACGTTTACGGTAAAATTGTACGTTTACGTTATCATCGAGCATCCTACTAAAGAAACTAGTGCACCCTAAACCCTAAGCCTAATTAACCCACATTAACCATAATCGTTATCCTAACACAAATTATCCCTAATTAACCCAAACATAACCCAATTAATCCAAATTAACCCTAATCAACACCATAGCCCTTCAAATTATCACTAATTAACCCAATTAACCCTAATTAACACCCTAACACAAAATACACTCTATTTTACCTAATTAACCCAAATTAACCCTAGCCTCTAACCCTAACCCTGAACCAAACCCTAACCCTAAACTGAACCCTAATCCTAACCCTAACTAATTAACCCTAACTCTAACTGAACCGAACCCTAACCCTAAACTGAACTCTAACCCTAAACCTAACCCTATTCCTGAACCGAACCTTAACCCTACACAGAACCCTAACCTAACCCTAAACCGAACCCTAACTCTAAGCCCTAGTAGCAACACAATAATCAATAATAACACAAATAAATGCATAATTAGAAGTTAAAATATGAAATTTACTAACCTTAAGTCGGCGATTCTAATATCCCAAGGTGGAGGAGTCCGGAGATGGTCAGTCGACGATGCAATCGGGGATGAGAGAGTTCCTAACATTAATGAAGAAGTCGATGGTGATGTCGGTGACGAAGAGGCGCGCGTGGGAGTCCGGTGGCGACGGGGAGCGCGGGAGTGTGGTGGCGACGAGGCGTGCGCGGGAGAGTGAGAGCGAGGAAATTGTGGGAACGAGAAAATTTCTGGGCTTTATTTTTTTTATAAATAACCCATATAATGCCCCTACTGATTAATCCGTAGGTCTTCGTTTGCGGCTCCGTAGGGCTAAATAACAAATTATGTTTTAATATTTTAAATTAATCTGTAAGGCACCATAGGGGCAACCATGGAGACCTACGGATTAATCCGTAGGGGAAATAAAAGGTTGCCCCTATGGATACTTCTATCCGCAGGAGCAACCCCTTATTGTAGTAGTGCATTCATGTCTAATCCTTTACAAAAAGATTGTCAATCAGATCTCAAATCGTGGTCAAGACTATCAATGAATTGATAGCGCACCCGATAAGGATGTTGATGATTCTTTTGCTAAAATTTATAAACTTCATAAGATTTAAAATGATTTAAGGTATTTTCTCATCCATTGATCTACCCTGATCTTACGAACCCTATCAAGCAGAGAATTACTCTCGCATCATAGAAATAGAAGAAGAAAGAATAGAGAAAGAATTCATAATGCAGAAATTAAAATGTGAAATAATCAAAATAATAATCTACCTTTATTAATCAATTTCATAAATACAATTTTTCGAGTTTAGATTACAAGAGGAAGAAGAAGTTGCTCTCGATCTCTGTCTCGAAGGAAGTAGATGTTCCGTCGATTATCACGTCGAATCGCGGAGCAGTCTTGGATAACTTTTTCTTTGACGGTGATTGGCTTCATGTAAAAGGTGATTAGATTGATTGATAGATTCATCTTTTCTTAGGTTAGCCCTCGGTCCTTTATATAGCCCCAAAACCAGAAACCAAAGATCCCAAGAATCAGAGGTTGTTGTAGAGATCCAAACGAAAAAATCCTAACTCCTAACTCCACATATAGGCCACGGAACCGCCGCACATAGGTGTTAGTTGCCGTGGTTCTGCCGCGCTTTGGAGTGGTCTTGGTTCCAATCTTCTGGGATCATCTCATAGTGACACGTGGAGATTTATTTGATGTCCGGAATCTTCATATCTTTTCTGAGCCTCTGCCAGTATTGATACTTCGATTTTCTTTAATTTTATCGGCAGATTCTTGATTCCCGACATCTCAACATCTTGATCTCCTGACCTGAGCTAATCTTGCACAATATCTAAATGAATAATGTTACTTATATTTGGTACTTTTGAGATATTATCCTAACCAATTTGATATGATATTATAGTTTAAGAATATTGGTTAATGATATTTGATATGATATGCATATTTAAATTATCAAAATATTATATAAATATTATATGCATACATTTTTCTTCATGATGTTGATTATAATATATAAATATATGGTAAATGGTATTTTGCAGATAAAACCCCAAATATGTTTTATATTTAAAACAAACACCTTTAGATATTTAAGAAAAGTAAGGAAAATGTCATATCAAAAGTGCAATTTTGTCGACTGAACAAATACCCCTAAACTTAACTTTGATCGTCCCGAGCAAACATGTTATTGAAGAGAGGGAGAAAAAGAAAAGAAAAAGAAAAACTAACTAGCACACTTTCGTAGGCAACATGATTGCACTGAGCATGTGCAACAAGCCGTTAAACCTCTAGGTGACCCTAGCAGGAGAAGTGTTGTCTCCTGAGGTTTTTTAGCGGATTACACCCACAAAATTCTATAATAAAAGAATGATAGTGAAAGTTACATATAAAAATAAGAACTATAAAAGAAAAGAACTTGAAAATAAGAGTTTCCAACTACACCAGCTTTTCTGTTGCCATGAGCCCTATCTTAATGGTAATGAAAAAATGTTAGAAATCACATCACCCCTCAATAAAATATCGCCTTTATTCTTCCTCCCTACCTTTTTTCCAAACATTGATCATATACCCCTATGTGTGTGTAAAATACATCCCTACACTCAGAGAATTCAATTCAAGCTATCATACTCTTGTCCATCTGCCTTTGTACCTTTTAGTCGGTGAATATTATATATGGAATTGCTCACACATTTTTCATCTGACCGTTGATAATTCTTGAGGTACTAACCGACCGATTACTAAATGTTCTTACTTATTAGGCGTAATTAGCAATTTCTTCGTCTTGCAACACCTGAGACTTAGCAGTGGCTTCCAAACCAGTTGGTCTAAGGCACTAGGTGATAAAGCACCCTTGCTATATTTTTTTATGCTGCCTTGGTGATTACAAAACCAGTGTTCATTTTTCTTCACCATTTTATATTTTATGCTTCATTTATTTTTATTTTTTTTTCATACCAAGGCTTTTAAGACAAGAGCATTTCAAGGTATCCTCTACTATCCCAAGTTTCAAGATGTATGTGAGTGCATATAGTAGGATATCAGCGTTTAGATGATTGGCCTCAAAATAGAGACTAATTTTCAGGCTTATTTTTATCCTCAGATTAGTGACTTCCTTCATCTTACTAACCCTTGGAAAAACAGCTCATAACTACCTATTACTAGTTTCGTTTAAGAAAACATCTAATTTTCTTGTTTTTCTTAAACTATTTTTATCTTTCATATGTAATTTTTCACTTTTTAACTTCCATTATCAAAGAATTTTTTTGTGCTTATGCAAAGTGTAATGCAAAGTAATGCATAAATAAGCACAAACCTCCCCCAAACCTGTTTACAGCAGTATCCTCACTGATGTCATATTTTAAATCTCAAAAACCTATAGACTTGGGAGGAACAGTTATTAATGGGGACAAGAATAAATGAACGTGAAAACCTCCCCCAAATATATTTTTGGCTCATAATTTTGTGTACAAATTTTATTTCTAAGGGCCAAAATATTTTTCTCTCCCTCCCAAACTTGAGTTAAACAGTATTAAGCATTTAAAATTATAAGGAGGGGGTAAAGTTATTGGTCAATATAAAGCTTTACAAAGGCCAAAAGTCAATACCAACCATTCAAAGATCTTATCGATATAACACACTGGTTGGTAGAAGAATATGTCACCTATCGACGTGAAGAAGTGGGGAAGAGATAAGTGGTGTAATAGAACGGGTTTGCGTCTCGGTTTTTAGAGACGAAACAATGATGATGAATTACTCACATTCTTTTTATTGATAAAAAGAAGGGGGGTGGTTTAACTTCTTTGGTTTGGAGTTGATTCATCAAAACTCACATGTCTTCTAAGAATGCGAGTTCATCAACGAAAATTTCTTCAAAACTTTTATCGATATCACGAAGAATATTCTCATCGGAAAGAACAGGATGATACCTAGACTCCATAAAAGGTTCATAATAAGCGTTGGATGTTGACCCGGACAGCTCAATAGAAGGGTCCGTATGTGTATAATAAATAGCGGGGGTCAAACAATAACGTATTAAAGGAGTCTAGATCAGTGTCGTGAAACTTTTCAAATTTGCTGCTGTTGGAATCCATCATTTCGACAGAGTATATATAAGCAGAGTGTTCGAATGGTTCACTTCCCAACTTGTAAATATTAAGCTCAATTGACATCTTCCCGAAGGATAGGTTCATAGAGCCGTTTCGACAATTGATGACAGCATTGGAAGTTTAGAAAGAAGTTTCCCTTTCTCTCTCTCACTCATCGCAGCATTTAACTGTGCAAGTTGTGCTTCTATCGATTTTATGCTTTCACCATGGGAAGCGGTGTGCTGCACTAATGTTTGGATAGAAGACGTTAAATTTGCCGTCGTTTGCATGGAATATTTAATAAATGTTTCCAAGCTTCGTTTGAGTGCAAAGGATTTTTCGGTACCGGCCGTTGGGAAAGAATTATTATAAGGTGAAAAATTGTTGGTCGGATTTTGAAAAGATTGTAGTTGAAAGGCGTGCTGACTCTGTTGTGGTAGCTGCTGTTGCTTTGGGCGAGCCCTTTGATAGTTTTTTTGGCTTGGAAACGGATTTTGAGTTTGAGTTTGGTTTTTGTTCCAAGCAAAATTAGGGTGATTCCTCCATCCCTGATTGTATGTGGAAGAATAAGGATCGTTTCTAGATCGATTAAAAGTAGCATTAGTTTGTTCTTGACCTTAAAACGGAGAACTCAAAGGACATTCTTCCGTTAAATGTGATGGGTCAGAACAGCAACCACACACGATTTTGGGGAGCATAACTTGGTTTAGGGAGGCTGATGAGAATTTTTTTCCATAGCTTCGAGTTTCTTTGCATTGCTGCCATTTCGGCTTTCATTATGATAGAAACATCGAGCTGATGGATACCTGCCCTAGATGAAGATGATGTTGGTCTAACGCTTTCCTACTGTAAAGTTTGTTCGATGAGATCTTCCAGGAATTGCCAAACTTCACCATCGTTTTTAGACATGAAATGACATTGACAAATGGTTTCAAGCATCTGTTTTGTCGCTGGATTAATACCCTCATATATAATGCAACAACATTTCCATCTATCGATTCCGTGATGAGGACATTGGACAAGAAGATCTTTAAACTATTCAAAGCATTTCCAAAATGGGTCATTGGGAAGTCGGGTAAACTGGTTAATCTCTCTTCGAACACGGGCGGTTTTGTGATTGGGATAAAATTTCTTAAGGAATGCTATAACGAATTCATCCTATTTGGCAATGGAATGTGCGGCAGTGCTATAAAGTCATTTCTCTGCTAGGTCGCACAAAGTAAAAGGGAAAAGACGTAATCTCTTAGCATCCACAGAAAGTTGTGTAGTTCCCATCATTGCACATACGTTTTCGAATTTGGTTATAAAAACGTATGCGTATTTGGATTCAAGCAAGTGAAATTTAGGCAACAGGTTGATGAAGTGGGGTTTAATTTCGAAATTATCCCTATTGGCTGGTGGAATAGATAGACAAGTAGGAAGGGGACCGCATATCGGGTAGCATCTTTCTTGAAGAGAGATGCACGCTGGATTCTGCGCACCTACGGGTGGTGGCAAAGTGGTGTTATTAAAATCTGATGGAGAACCGTCCATTTGGGTAGATGTGGTGGGTTGAGGAGAAATAGAAAATGAAGAAGTACCGACTTCGGAGTTGATAGCAAAAACGCGGACAAGACGGGCACTAGAATCCCGTGTCCAGCCAATCATGCAGTAAGCGGGTTTAGCGCACGTGGCAGCGTGCGTGAGAAGTAAAAAGGTTTGTTTTGAAAAAGTGTCGGACGTGACTCAACAAATCACAAAAAATGCACAATCAAACCCTTGAACTATGGTCACCTAGGTCAAGTCATTAGACCGCTCCTAGACTTTCAAAGGACAAGCCACAAGATCAATCCTCTACCACCTCTTTATCACTCTTGTGGCCAGGTATGTGCCAGGTAAGTGGGAGATATCCGCTATACGAATCACCGAAAATAGCGGGCCTAATTAAGTAACCACTTTCCTTAGTCACACTTGCCTTAGACACCACAGGAGAAATGTTGATAAGTGGTAGATTACCCTCGAGCCTCCTCTGTCCTAATTGAGTGCGACGGTCCTTAGAGGCATGGTCTAGATATTTTTTAATTAATGCAGGTGAGAGTATGCTCGTTTTGTGATTTGTGGGGCCTAGAAAGGGTGATGAAATCCCCACCAAATCTGGATTTGGGTTATTGCCCCTTAATGTCCATTTTAGATATACATAAACAAACCGATATCAAAATACACAAAAAGATTTTTTTAAGCGGCGATATTTGGAAAGAACCATGCAAAAAATCAGATTATTGGATCTTAAAGGAGAGAGAAAGATACCTGAAGATTTTAGGGGCACAAATCCCTAAAGCCGCCACGGTTCCGCGGCCAAGTTCTTACTATTTTCGTGGTTCCGCCGCACTTTGCTGTGGTCTTTTGCTGGTTTTTCTGCAGTACACACCTAAGTTCCTCTGGAATATATGGAAAGTCTCCGATCACTATTTCCTCGCTCCAGTGACTCCAGATTCTCTCGCAAAAGTCGTATAATAATTGTTAAATACACAAGATGCGGTTTTGGTTCTCTTTATAATATGTTTACTGGATTTTATAAGAATACAACACGAATAGCAAGAAAAAAATTACGCACGTATCCCCAGCAACGGCGCCATTTGATTAATTCTGTTTTGAAAAAAGTGTGTTCGTAAAGTAACCGCAATTAATAACAATGTCGCTAGTAGCTAGCCGAGATGAGTACGGGTCGTCCTCAGGGAAACATGGAACTTTTATCTTTCTTTAGACGAGTTGATTGAAAGAAGGGGTGATTGGTTTTAGATCTATGTTTAATATGAATGTAGAATTTGTAAAGAAGAGGCTTGTAGGGTTCATAGAACTTAGTAGTAATAGATGACTAATTAAAGATTACTCCTTTTATTTTTTAATAGTTTAGAACTAGATTGATAGTGATGAATGTAGATTGGGGTTTTTGAAAGAAACTAGGGTTTTCCTATTTCTAACCCTTGTCTTTTTATTGATCTCTATTCATGTCTATCTTTTAACAAAACAATTGTCAATCTAATCTCAAATCGTAGTCGAGACTATCAATAAATTGATAGCGCACCCGATAAGGATGTTAACATTTGTTTTGCTAAACTTTTTAAATTTTAAAATGAATAAAAGAAGTTAATTGATTTTCTTATCCATTGATCTACTCTTGTCTACGAACCCTAGCAAGTTAGGAATTACTCACGCATGGTTTGAGAATAAGAAGAAAGGATAAAGAATGGGATCATAATTTAAATGCAGAAAGTAAATGCAGAATTTAAGTGCAGAAAGTAAAATGCAATGAATTAAACTAAAAATCTACCTTTATTAATCAACTTGATCATTTACAACTCCGTACAAAGTAGAATACAAAGAAGTATAGTTGCTCCCGATCTCTCCTATTGGAGGTAGATGAACAGCCGATAATCACCTGGATACGTGGATCGCTTTGAACCTCTTGATATCTTCAGTTGATGGTTTTCAAAGTATAGCTCTCGGTCCTTTAATTAGTCACAGAGGTAGAAAACCCTAAATCCTATGTATGATGATTTGTTGTCACAATCACACCTAAAAAATACCAAATCCAATGGACACAATATTGCCGCGGATCCGCCGCAAATAGTGGTGTTTGGACGCCCAACCGTGGCGGTTTAGTGGCATCTCGTTTTGAAAATTCTTGTGCTCTCTAGTGTTAGCATGTGGAGATGACTTCGATATCTATTTTCTTCAAATATTTTTCTGAGTCTCTGCCATTTGTGATTTTATGATTTGATTCATCTTTTCTGCGGATTTGATCCCGACATCTCGGATCTCGAGGATTCCAGACCTGAGCTCATATCTGTACAATATCTCAATTCAAAGTATTAGTAATATTTGATATATTTGAGATATTATCCTAACCATTTATATGATATTAAATCTTTAAGAATATTGATTAGAGATATTTTATATGATATGCATATTTTAATTAATATAATTTTATATAAATATTATATGTATGTATTTTCCCTCGTAATATTAATTATAATGTAGAAACATATGATAATTATCTTTTTACAAATAAACCCACATATGTTCTATATTTATAATAAACACCTTTAAGTACTTAACAAAAGTAGGGAAAATGTTCATTCAAATGTGTAATATTTTAGAGTAATCAGTGAACCTGCCCCAGAAGCACACTCCCAAAAAGGTGGATGCAACGGGGGTATCATGCTCGCTCGTGGAAAAAACTCCATGGGAAGTCATTGTTTCAACTAAAACCAAAAGAATGCTGAAAGATCTACATGCATGTCCGGCAGTCAGGTGGAAAAGTCCTCTTGAATCCAAAATCATCGAAAGGATGCTGAAACCGCGTCCCGAACCAAAAATTGTCGACAAAAGGCGAAATCCCCAAGTCGAGCCTTCAAAGTCTTCAAAGAAAAAGAAGAAGACCAAGAAGCCTGTGCAAACTGCCGAGTATGACGACAAACGCACGGACCTATAAAGTTACTTTGACATGCTGGAGGAGTACAACTAGAAGGTGCAGTCACCAGTCACCCTCGAAGAGTTCCTCAAGCATATTCTTGAGAACGAAGATAGTGACAACGATGAGGAAAATGACTAATCAGGAGAAACCGAAGACTATGTACCAAGTTTCCAGATGGTCTCCCATTCGTTGTTAAATGACGAAGAAACTCTCTCAGTGTTAGAAAACAACACGGAGGGACTGGGGGCAGAATCGGCGCTAAAATCCCCGGAATTGCCAAAAGACCAGATTGATAGACTGTTAAATGAGGCCTTTCAAAAAGCAAAGCTGATCGAGATCGCAAAACAGTCATATACGAAAAAGCTAAGCGTCAGCATCAGGATGAAGAAGCTGCGGCGGGGACAAGTTATAAAGTACTCCAACAAACCAAAGCACACCTGCCACAGATAAGAGCAGGATCAAGAAAGAGAAGCGGTTCGCCAAAGCCCTGTCAATGGAAATGAAGCTGTCACCACTCGTAGGAAACAATCTCGGGGTCATATGCCTCGAAGGAGAGGATCAATATCCAAACTACTGCCTATATCATCATAGGGTTATCCACCCCATTGAGGAATGCAGTGCCTTCAAGAAGTGGTGGTAAGGATACGTTGTCCATCAAAAACATTTCAAAAGGATGAAGCGTGAAGCTCTTCGACGGCAAAAAAGTACGATAGATGCATATGAAAAAGCGACTGGCAACTGTTATATAGTTGATACCAGTCCGAAAGGGGAAAACCCCCAAGTTCTTACCTTTGGAAGCGATTCTGAGGACGAAATACCCCTCAGCCCTCTCTTCAAAGAATCCACCTCCAAAAAAGAAGAAAAGAAGAAGAACTGTGAAAACATTCAGCTGCGTAACTGCACGCTTCCTGAGAAGAATCTTGGAACTACGAACAAAGGTTCGAGCAAAAGAGACAAAGGGAAAGAAAAAATACCTGAAGAAATCACCCTCGATGACGGAATTATCAAAGAGCTCGTAGCCAGGGACTCGCTTAAGAAAATCAAGGTGGATTACAATGTCCTAGCACATCTGAGGAAAATACCCTCACAGCTGAGCATATTGGATGCTCTCCTCCTGTCCAAAGAGGCACGAGATTCTCTGATCAAACCATTACAAGAGCCTGTTTAGTTCGAAGCTTTCCTCGCAGAAGAGAAGATGAAGGACGAGCTGGCAGAGGTTCACACAGCTGACATTACATTTAGCGATTAAGATCTCCTTCTCAGAACGTGCAAGCATAATCGCCCATCATACGTTACCGGGTACTGCCACGACATCATGATAGGGAAAATCTTTGTCGACAACGGATCCTATGTCTACCTTCTCAACGTGAAGATGCTGAAGGAAATTTGCATAAACGTTCAGCACCTGGCCCGAGACAAAATTACCATATCCGGATTTGACTCACAGTCGTCACGGATGCTTGGGTCCGTAATACTGACGTTACGCTCCGACTTGCTTGTCATTGACATCAAATTTCATGTCATTGACGCCAAGACTTGCTATAACGCTTTGCTCGGCAGGCCTTGGTTACACCAGTACAACGTCATCCCTTCTACACAACATCAGTGTATGAAGTATTTCAAAGACGGGTTGGAATACACCATTACAGTGGAACTAAATCGATTTTTCGTAAATGAAGTCCGAAAATACGAAGACGCAAAGTACTTCCTGCCAGACTTCAAAGATACGGAAAAGTGTCATAAGACGGAGCATAAACAGAAGTCCGTAGCCATCATCTCGATCATTGGGACCGACACCGAGAAAGATGAAGAAATAGTCTACTCGGGGCAACCCCAAAACAACAGGCCTGGACCATCTACTCGTATTCCGGTCTTTGATAGTGACTCTGAGGACGAAGCTAACGCCGTTTTCTCAATCTGCCCGTCGGTGCAAACCCTCGCTAGAGCGGATCAGAGCCTGCAAATCACAATGGCTCATGTTCACTGCCGAAAACAGAGATGAACTGGGATGGATCGTCTTGCCTTATTTTGGGGGCAGATGCTATTTGGATTTATCCGTCCACCTCTCCGGAGATACCAAGTTGACTTATGGCACCAAATATCGGAGGTTTGGACAGATGCGACCGTTGTAGCAGAATTCATCAGATTCCCCATCATTTTATGAAGGGTTTTTTTATTGTGGGGACACTCTTTCCTGCAGGTGCAGGCCCATGAAGTTAATTACGTTACCGTGTTGCGATAACCACTTTCTTCTGCTCCGGCAGTTTACTTTGTGTCGTGTATGTTTTTGTTGGGTTTGGTTGTCCGTGGATTGCATACGGAGACTAATTTATGTCGTCTCCCGTAGGGCATGGATTAGTCCAAATCCATATATTTTTTATTTGGGTTTGTTTTATTTAAGGACCGTTAATCTTGTTTGAGATTAAGATCGACTTAAATATATGAAAGAATTTGGGGCTCGATTTGTTTTTTATTTTTTCTAAGGATACGTTAGTCAAATTTGAGACTAAGATCCACTTAACAATATTTTGGGATCACTTTTTCTTGTGATCCAGCAAAAGAGCATTTGGGCCCATCTGTAAGAAAACTTCAGAGACCTGGCCATTTTGGGCTTAGTCTTTTCTTTTATTCAAAAAGTGCTAAGCACTTATTTGGGCTCTGTTTGTTTAGCTGCTTTTTCCTTTTATATAAAAGTGCTAAGCACTTATTTGAGCTCTGATGCTCATATATATGACATGTGAATTATTGAGCACTTAGCCATTTTGGCTGTTTATGGAGTGCTGGGCGTTTTTATCTCTTTTTTCCTTTTTTGGTGGAGCCCAAGTGAGGAGCACGTGAGGCGCTGGGCGCTGCCCAATCTGTGCTAAGCACTTATCCGTTTTGGCTATTTATGGAGTGCTAAGCACTTTTATTCAGCGCCCACGTGTGTTTCATGTGAGGTGATGGACTTCTGATTTAGGCACCCACGTGTCTTTCACATGAGGCACTAGGCACTATTAAGAGGGGTGCCCATGTGGGAAGCATGTGAGGCGTTAGTCTTTTTTCCCTTTTTAGAGATTAAATCTCTGTTAATGGCATTTTGACCATTAATGATCACCAAGATCTTCGTTTTTTTAAGATCTGGGATCAGGTTTTTTCTTTAAGAACTGAGTTCTCTTATAGGTTCTTTCTCCTTTTGTTCTTCTTTTGGATCTAGTTCTTTTCTGAATCTTTAGATCAAGAACAAGGTCTTCCCGATAAGAATTAAATTCTTAACTTATGGGAGACTTGTCTTGTGGATCTCTGATCTAGAAAAAAACTAAGTTCTTTGAGAAGGGTTAAACCCTTAAATCGGTAAAAGAGCTATTTTTATCTCTGTATTTTCTTTACCTAGGTTCTTCTTCTTGAAGAGGGAAGTCTTCTTTTTTGGGAATTAAATTCTCTGTTCTTTTCGAGAGCTCCCTGTATTTTTTTCTTTTGCAGAAGCTTATAGATGTTTTTTTTCTATCTTTTGAGTGTCTCTCCTCTGTTTCGTCTCTCCCTTTTGTCTTCTTTTTTTTTGGAGACTTGAAGTCTTGGAACTTTTATATAGTGGAGGCAAGTTTGTTTAATTTTGAGAAAATCTCTCATTGAGAGAGTCCAATTGATTTAATTGGACCCAAAATTGATTTGGGGAATTTTACCTACCATTGATCTTTGATCCAAGGACTTCTGTCTTTACAGAATATGATTTTTGTTTTAACGAGATAGGGGAAATATTTTTCCTTATATAGAATTTATTCTGTAGAATGGACCACCATTGGATTTTTAATCCAAGGGTTTTCTATTTTACAGAGAGCAATCTTTCTTATTAAAAAGATTGAAGGAATGTATTCCAGAATAGAATTTTATTCTATAGTTGGATCTTGGATCCCACCGAGAGTATCTTACTTATTTTAGAAAGATTTGGGGAATGTTTTCTCCCAAAAGAATTTGTATTTTTGATGATTTATCATCTCCGTTGGATGTTTGATCCAACGGCTCTGTTTAACAGAGAGTATTGTAGAATTTAATTCTACTTGGGTGCTGGCGCTCACATGCTGTGCACGTGGGCACAACTTAAGAATTCAATTCTTAAGATGGGTATTCCTGTGCTTTGCACATTGGTACCCGCGTGAGGAGCACGTGAGATGCCACCATAGGATTTAATCCTAAAAGATTGGCTTTGGCGCTAACACCCTAGTGGAGAGCACGTGGGGTGCTGCTTCAACAAATTCAATAGAGCTTTACTATTTTATTGGGAAAACAAATGCCTCCACCGTTGTGCTCACATGGTTCACACATAGGCTCAACGGTGTTATTTTATCCACCGTTCGATCTTCTGCGGAGTTGAACTGTCCCTTCATATCATATAAATAGAACCTTTAGCCCTTGAGATGACTGTCGTTCTATCATCTTCTTGTGTCTTCTTCTTCCTTAAGAATTTAATTCTTTTTTCAGAGCTTAGATCTCTGTTCCCAGAACTTTCTCAGAGTTAAATTCTGTTTAAAGTTGGTAAGAATCTTGACCATGATTTAACTCTTAAAGAAACTCTTAAAAGAATCTCTTTTTGTTTTTGGTTTTAACCCATTAACAGAGTTTTGCCTTTCTCTTGGAACGATCTCTGGGTAGACCATGAGTCTTAGAGATCTTAGGGTTTTACCCTATTACTGACTTTGATCTTTGATGGTTGTTTGGAATTTAATTCCATTTCCCGTGCGGATTTCTGGGATTTTATCATATTATTAGAGGAATTTAATTCCGGGTTATTCTACAGAGCTTATCTCTTAAAAAAATTTCCTTTTAAGAAATTCTTTTGGGAATTTTATTCCCCTTTTCTTATTTTCTTTTTTTAGGGTTCTTCTTGCAAATTAGAATCTGCAGCAGAACTCGTTTTTTTAGGATATTGGGAGTTTAACTCAACAATTCAATGAGATTTTTCATTAAATGAGTATTCTTTTGGATTCTTACAATGAGTGCCTTCCTCATCATTGATGGGGGAGTTACCTTGATTTTGTAGGGCCTATTGTCCTTTTTTCCTTGGACTGTGGTGACTTTAATATGCCAGAATGTAGTACAAATTTGGATGTACTGAAAATGCTAAGACCTTTAATTGTAGTTGATTTCATTGCGTTGATAACTAACCCTCTACGAGTTCTTTTCTTTTCAGGTATTATGGCTTCTGATTCCTCCTTCCCCTACGTTTGCTCGGAGAGTGCTTTCGCCGATGTGCCTACAGATCGGAAATATTTTGTGCTCATTTGGGATTATGATCCATAGAAAAGGTATCTTCATCAGTGAGGGTCATGGTACAGTCAAATTATCTGGGATCGGTGCAGATTTACCTATGCAGCGCCGTTAGAACCGATCCCGTCAATCCATTATACTGACCCTCCGTAGGTAGCTTACGCGGTAGAAGAGGTCAACTGGACCTCTGAAGGTCGTCTCCAACCTTCCATGTCATCAATACCAGTGCACCCGCCAAAGGCCCTAGACATTCTAGGGCGTCGCATATGTAAAGAAGAATCGCGTCCTTGTAGACATGTTTACATGTTAAGAATGACTTCCCGCCATCCATCTGGCTATCTGCAGTGGGCCTATTACATTCTGTCGGCCAAGAAGTCCCTGCTGCTGAAGACCGATCTATGCCTCCCTATTTTATTATCATACTCATCATGTGTGGTGGGTTAAATCTTTTCTGGAGCAATGGAATATCCCGACCTACACATTTCTCTTATTGGATCGGGAGGTCTCAATCTCATTGGAGGAATTCGTGGAGATATCTGGATTACCCGTCAGAGGAAAACATTATGAGGAGATACTTCCCCCTGACGAGTACATCTTTGCTACCAAATCAGTGGTAATGGATCTTACCCCAGAGAATGCCATTCAACACAAGTTTCCAAGCTTGATCAAGATGTTGAACATATACGAGAGCTTATTCTTGGAGTCTAGTGGGCACGGGGTTAGCTTTACAGATTTCATCGCCCGCTTTCTTCGTCCGGAGCTTTGCCGAAAAAGGCTGTGAAGTTCGCCAAGCATGATGATCCGTTCGAATTTGTCTTAGACAAATTACCGACGGTGGAAACAGACTTAAAGCAGTTTTTTTATTCCGGATACCCCGATTGTTTTTTCGCAGAGATTGTTGCTCCGGACATTGATAATGAGACATTCTTCCTGGGGTTCATCGGCTTATGGTTGAGCTGGTCCGCACTTCCGATGCGTCCCCGTTATATGAGACCGTCTATCTTTTATCCGGCTCACCGTATTATAGTGGGGACACACCTCGCCGTTGGGGTTGCAGGTCTGACTCACTTATATCATGGCCTGAGTCTAGCGGCTGACGCTACTCAACCGGGTCTGAAGCCTGTTAATCTCCCACTGCATTACTTCACCTTGTGGATCGAGATGCACGTGCTGGGTGCTTTTGGTATGCATAAATGACCCAGATTTTTTAAAGATACAATTTTCCTCGGGCCATGCACTAGGTCGATGCTTCTTATCCAGACCCAACACAGCTAGAGGCTCGGCGATTGCTTCTTTGTCCGCACATGGTTGGGGACAGCATGACCTTTGTCGATAAAGTCCTGACCATCAGCAAAGAATCTTCCGAAGTGATCCAGCCGCTGCAAAATATTTTCATGGACGAAGCTTCTGTGTTGAGGGCCCGAGTGATTGTCCATTTGTATTCTGTCAGGCCAGGTTTCCTGGTATTCAGACAGAACGTCTTGATTTTGTTTATGATATATAATCCGCACCGTTCACCCAGCAATTAGGTTATAACCAAGGCGTTCCCTTCGAGGCATTCATTATGGATCCCGTTACTACTGAGGAAGGTGTTCGCAACGCGACGCATCATTTCATGCGTTTGAATACGGGGTCCCACTTCCTCATCAGCGAGCCGAGTTATGTCCCAAGGGCCTCGAATGCTTATGTTGCTTGGTACCAACATTGACGGGTGCTGTCATCAAGGAGGAGAGGCGTCTTGTTCTTGACCACAAGGATGTTGTCCCAGCTAGTAATCCAGCGGTCCCACTGAAGCGACATGCAATCTTTCGTCCATCTTTAAGAGAGAACGCCACGGCTGTAATCCTATGAGCTTTTCCAGATAAGCTTCGACTGGATGCTCCTGCGACTGTGATAGCTGTGGTGTCTCCGGAGTTGGGTATAGGTTCGGAGATTGGGACCCGCAGTCCGAAGAAGCCCGTTAAGAGAAAACTCTTATCATCGGCTGTTAGTGCTAGTTCACAGAAAAAGAAGAAATCTTTATTCTCAGCTGATGTCATATTCGGTCAGGAGTCTCATTCTCCTTATAGCAAAGGCTTGTCCGAGTATGGCACCAACGAGGGTTTGTTTGAAGCTCCCGCTGCTACTGACCTTTAGGCTGCCATCGAAGCTTCTTAAAGACTGGCTCATGAGCAAGAGTTATTAGCTTCTCTCGAGGCATCTGGTATATTTCATTTACATTTTTCTGTAAATACATTTCTTATCATGCTTTATTGACGCTCTTCTTTTAACAGGAATCTCCACTGAAGAGACTCTCTTGGTGTCCCTCAAGACATTTGGGGAGGAGGAAAGGCTCCGCGCATTCATGGGCCTCGGTATGTTTGCGACACATTTACATATCTAATTCATTTCATTCATACAATGACTCTCTCCCTCTTTTTTTATAGGAACCACCTCCATTCATGCTGTTCTAAGTACCATGTCATCTTTAAGCGATGGTGTGGAGGAGCCTTCAAGGCCACCGTCTATAGTTAAGGCCATCCTAGGGGCACCATGAGAGGCGTCTCTAAAGCAGCCAATGATGGATGTTGCAGCAGATCCGGAGGCCGAGCCTGATTTAGACGATGATGTCCCCCTATTGGAGGTTTTGAGGAGATCTGTTCATACAGCCCAGGCTGAGAGGAAGCGCAAAAAGCATGAAGTAAGGGAGCATCAGGCTATATTAGCCGCAAGTGCGGGTTCGAGTGATGCTCAACCTTCTGGCGTTCCTACGGTGGACGTTCCTTCTGTAAGTCCGTGTCACGCACCCCACGAGGTCGCGGGAGGCGGAATGTTAAGAAACGGATTTTCAAAGGTCGCAATACGGACTTAAACACTAGGATCTTGTCTAAACCCTAGCTAACAAAATACTGTATGAAGTTTAACTACTTGGATAAGAAGTTATACCTCACGATACAAGTCATTCGGGTCTTCTCCCCTATCCTCCTTGTCATCGTAGGCTTCGAGGATTGATCCGGATCGTAGCTTCCTCGTCGGCTTCCTCAAGTCAAAGACGATCCACCCGAGTGTCTATAGTCCGAGCTCCCACATCAAATCTGAGGAAACTAGGGCACCTAGTTTGCTAAACTAGATGACCTAGGCGATGTAGAAAAGAAGATGGATTTATTTGTCTCTTGGAACCCTAGTTTACTCAACTCATGAGACCTTAAGGGTTGAGAGAAAGAAGAAGGAGAGCTTAAGGAAAGAGAAAATGTTTTTCATAATGATAATTGAGATGGCTACCCTTGATATGACTACAAGCATAGCAAGAAAAATATCTAACCCAAAATATCTAGTGCCACAAAATATCTCACAAAATATCTAAGTCAAATAGTCAAACTAAGTCAAATAGTCAAACCAAGTAGCCATGGCACAATTATCATTTATAAAAATAACAAACAATTCCCTCCACCTCATAATTGTTTTAATCAAGTCAATGGTCAAAACCCTAATGGGGTGTCTCCTTCTAAAACAATCTTGAGTAATTACAAGAATGCCCCTCTCATCCGTATATATATACCCATATCCGTGTTTCGAGAAACTCGAATACAATGAGACGAAAATGATCCATCAATATAATACTAGGATCCGGCTTAAACAAAAGCCTACTAGTATTATCCGACCGAACATCATACGTGCATAAGTACACGTACGTGATCGAAGCCCTGCCGTAAAACCATACGGCCTCTACATCTTTTTCCCGATGCAGGGAAACACTCTATGTGGGACATTAAAGACTCGACAGTATACTGGCAGTGGGTTTAATCACAAGCCGCAAGCGGTACTAGCTGCACGTAACGGCTGCCCAGGTATCTGTCGATAAGAAGGCCGATGAGCAAACTCATCTGAACTCCTACTGAGCATGTATGTGACAATCTTCGTACAGTCCGGTCTGTTCGTCTAAGAGTATCGCATATCGGGACTGGGGGCGGTAATCGTCAGACCCCTAATAGCGCAATAAGTTGTGAAGGAGCCTAAAACACCCTGAGAAACTACTGGAATACCTACCAGTAAATCTCGCTCGCCCTGGCCAGGGACTTTGTGTAATGGCTCTCCGAACACAGCGAGATATCAACCCCCAATACCGGGAGAGACAAATCCTGTCTAACCGCTACTGCCTCCAAGTGCTTAGGGACTGCACCCAACTACTACCTGTTTGCATGACTCCTTTGAGCCGTGGTAGGTTAGTAATCAAAGTGTAGTGGGAACACACTCGAGGCGAAGTATCAGCGTCAAGTCAACGGAGTAAGCTGTACACATGTCACCTGGGAACTGCTACCCGACGATAGGTATAATGCCCACCAACAGTTCCCGATGAGTCCTATCCGGTGTACTCATAACCTAATGAGCACCTGCATACTATTTCCAGTATGACGTACTAATGGTTGTGAGACAGACCATCTCCCCTGCTGGGATGAGAAGTGTATACAGCAGTTTACTCTAGAGTATCGATGCCCCGTCTCGATAGTCCTACAACTAGGGACCTGTATAAGGATGTGCTTATGGACTACCCAGCCCCCACTAGTGTGACTACCATCACAACGCTGATAATCAAGCAAAGATCCTTAGGGCTCTACCAATATGTATAAGTTATATGCTAAAAGAAACACATGCACATATTGAGGTAGAAACAAACTAAGTAGCATACTACCATTTCGAGCAAGAATGTCAATACAACTGTGGATATCCTAAGCTTCCATTAAGTAATATACAAACCAGTATGATACAATAATGGCCTCTAGGGAATATACACTAACAATCTCCCACTTGCATTATGGCCATTTATTGGCATATCGCAGACCTATCATCTTGATTAGCCTCTCGAACTGTGTCTGAGAGATGGCCTTCGTGAGTGGATCTGCAGTGTCATTCTCCGTATCTAATCTCCTCACATCGATCTCCCGGCGATCAACGATCTCCCTGATCAGGTGGTAACGCCTTAAAATGTGTCTGGACTTTTGATGGGACGTGGGTTCCTTCGCTAAGGCTATAGCGCCGTTGTTGTCGCAATACAAAGGTATTTGATCTACAATGGATGGAACCACCTGAAGTTCTATTAAGAACATATTCATCTAGACTGCTTCTTTCGCGACGTCATAAGAAGCTATGTACTCCGCTTCCATCGTTGATTCAGCAATGGTGTCCTGCTTGGAGCTCTTCCAACAGACCGCCCCTCCATTAAGAGTAAAAACATAACCTGACATGGACTTGGAGTCATCCTTGTCACTCTGGAAGTTGGAGTCAGCAAAGGCCTCGATCTGGAGGTCTTTTCCTCCATACACCAAGAACATCTCCTTAGTCCTTCTTAGGTACTTGAGAATGTTCTTTACTGCTATCTAGTGCTTCACCCCTGGGTTTGACTGATACCGGCTTACTACGTTTAGTGCGTAAGCAACATCTGGTCTGGTACATAATATCGCATACATTATAGAGCCTGCCGCAGAAGCGTAGGGTATAGATGTCATGCGAGCCCTTTCCAAATCAGTCTTAAGAGACATCTCTTTGGAAAGGGTGATTCCGTGACAAGCTGGTAAATAACCGCGCTTTGAATCTTCCAAACTAAATCTTTTTAGTATCGTGTCGATGTACCTAGATTGTGAAAGTCCCAACATCCTCTTAGATCTATCACGATAGATCTGGATCCCCAGAATATAGTTGGCATCACCCAGGTCTTTTATGAAGAACCTCTGTGACAAGAATCCTTTGACTGATTATAGCATAGGAATGCTATTTCCTATCAAGAGAATGTCATCCATGTACAAGACGAAGAATACCACAGTTCTCCCTACAATCTTACTATATATGCATGGTTCATCTGGATTTTTTATAAAGTCGAATTCTTTGACCGTCTCATCAAAACAGATGTTCCAACTCCGCGATGCCTGCTTTAGTCCATAAATGGACTTAAGCAACTTGCACACTTTCCCGCTGCTCCTACTCTGAATGAAGCCCTCTGGCTGATCCATATAGATGCACTCTTCAAAATTTCCATTTAGAAAAGTCGTCTTTATGTCCATCTGCCAGATCTCATAATCGTGGAAGGCAGCAATGACAAGAAGGATCGGAATGAATTTGAGCATAGCCACTGGAGAAAAGGTTTTATCATAGTCCAAACTATGTCTTTGACGAAAACCTTTTGTAACAAGTCTAGCCTTATAAGTTTCAACCTATCCATCTACACCAATCTTCTTTCTGAAGATCCATTTGCAGCCTACGGGTTTTACCCTTTCTGGAGCAATGTCCAAAGTCCATACTTTGTTGGTGTACATGGACTCTATCTCAGCCCGCATTGCATCTAGCCATTTTACCGAGTCGCCGCTCTGAATGGCTTGCTGGAAGCTAGTAGGCTCATCATTGTCAATGATGCAATTCTCTTGATTCCCGTCTATGAGAAAACCGTAGTATCTCTTGAGCGGATGAGACTGCCTGCTAGTTCTGTGGAGTGGCACGGGGACGTCCAGTTCTTTTGAAATCTCTGGTTCTACCATGCTTTCTGTAATAGCTTGTGGTTCTGGAATTTCTTCCAGTTCTATTGCGCTCCCACTTATATGATTTTCTAAAAATTCAGTTTCCAAGAAGCGGACATGACGAGAAATAAAGACCTTTTTCTCCTCTGCGTAATAGAATAGATACCCCTTGGAGTTCTTTGGGTATCCCACAAACATACACTGTACTGAGCGTGCCTTGAGCTTTTCCGCATGCTGGCTTTTGACAAAAGATGGACATCCCCATGTCTTAAAGTGTTTAAGTCAGGGTTTCTTCCCACTCTACACTGATATAGTGTGGTAGGCACTGACTTAGTAGAAACCTGGTTTAAAAGATATGCAGCTGATTCAAGTGCATAACCCCAGAAGGATCGCGACAACTCAGTCTTATCCTTCATTGAACGAACCATATCCAATAGGGTTCTGTTCCGCCTTTCCGATACACCATTGTGTTGTGGTGTATATGGAGGAGTAAGATGAGAGAGAATTCTATTCTCTTTTAGGTAATCCAAGAACTCGGCACTTAAGTATTCACCACCTCGATCAGATATCAGTGTCTTGATACTTTTGTCTGTTTGTTTTTCCACTTCATTCATGTATTGCCGGAATTTCTCAAAGTCCTCGGATTTATGCTTCATTAGGAAGAAAGTCCATACAAAGAGAAATCATCCGTAAAAGTAATGAAATACGAATAACCACTTAATGCGTGTGTAGACATTTGACCACACACATCGCTGTGTATGAGTCCCAAGAGCTCTCCTGCTCTTTCTCTGTGTCTAGTGAACGGAGTCTTTGTCATCTTTTCCATGAGACAAGACCGAAAAGTTGCATAAGACTGATATTCGAACGGATCCAAATATCCCTCTCTATGTAACTTCGTCAACCGTGTTTCATTGATGTGACCCAGTCTAAAATGCCATAAGAAAGCCTGATTTAATTCCGGAGACATTCTTTTAAGTCTGTTCCGGACACTGAAAACCTGAGCTTGATTTAATACGTATATTCCGTTATTTAATGTACCTGACCCAATCAAAGCTTGATTTAGGTGGATGTGGACCACATCGCTTACAAATGTAAAATCATATCCTTCCTTAAAAAGTAAGGATACAGATATGATATTACGAGCTAGACTACGTGCGTACAAATAGTTACGTAGAATCAATATCTGCCCACTTGTTAATCCAAGATGATATTTCCCTATGGATTCAACGTCCACGCTCAGTCCGTTAGCAACCCTGAGAGTCATATCACCTACCCTGATAACTCTACGGTTTTTCAAAGCCTGTAAAGAATTACAGATATGAGATCCTGATCCGGTATCTAGTACCCAGGAAGTAGAGTTAATTGACATACAATTTTCAATTACAAACACACCCGAAGTCGAACCCACAACATGCTTCGGGTCCTGGATTCTGGCTTTCAAAGCCCTGCAATCTCTCTGCCAATGCCCATTCCCGTAACAATAGAAACATCCCTCCTTACCTACGGTCAGCCCCAAAACTTTTGCCCTTCCCTGTCCCTCTACCTTTCTGATACCGCATGTCGGCTTTGTGGAGGTCTTCTTTTTCTCACCCTTTGCTTTCGCCTTGGATGCAGAAGAGGATGCTTCCCCATTAAGTAGAGCGGGTGTCTCCCTGGTTTCCTTCAGGGTGTAAGTAGAAGGTAGGAATTATAGAATCAAGTCAACATCTTACTGGTTCTCCAACGTGGTCTCCAGGTCCGTGAGCTCATTAATATAGCTAGTCATTGTAAGGTCGTTGTCCCTTACAGATGACCCGATAGACAACCTCGCTTGAAGAAATTCTTTCGAGATCTCATATCTTGCGATACGAGATTACTCTCCATATAAAACTTTGTTATGGTGGAAGATGGAGGCTAAGTCCTTCTTTTCGTGCTGCCTCTGGTTCTCACCATCTACTGAGGCTAACATGAGGCACTTGGCATTCACACTATCCCTTTCCCTTGTCTGATGGATATCAATATCCACGATGGTGTAAACTGGACCTGGGACGGCGGGGGATTGAGTAGTAATGAGGTGGTCCATCTTGTCACAGGCAATGGACATCTGGGCAAACCCTTTCCAGTCAATATAGTCTAGCCCAGTCATTTTATTAGCTAGTTGTAACTTATGTGTGGTCAATTGGTCGCTGCAATTAGGAGAAAGAAAAGAAACACTTTAGCATGATAATCTTACAAGTTTAGATTGGTTTTTAATTTATTTAAACAGGATGGCTCCCACTGTTTCTCGAATCCTTCCTCAAACCATAAAAGAAGAATTAGTCAGGATTAATCTCACCGTACAATTCTTGCTTAACTTTTCAGCCAGGCCAGTGTCGGTACTTCAAGGGAGGTTTTACGACGCTTTCGTGAAGTTCCTTAATTAAATAACCTCTTTTCCCTGGAGGCGTAGCTCCGCTAACACTTTTCCAGACACCTACTTGGTTTATAGTATTGATCGTTAAGTGAAAAATCTCCCGAGGAGTAGCATATACTCACAGTAGAATCGGGATCCAAATATCATTGTGTGATAATGCTGAAGGAATCCTACCAATATTATCACACTCCAAATGGTATGCAGCACTAGAAAGTTTCAATTTCCTTAGAAACTCCCGATGTGGATTTTTGCTCCATGCTCTTATGACCTTGACTAAGGCCAACAAATCATAAGTCGCATGTCAAGTTCTACCCGTCATTGTCCAGATTAATTTGAACCCACCCATACATACCCTTGACTAAGGCCAACAAAGTAGTACGACTGTCCGAAACCAACGCATCTATCTATGCAACATATGAATACCCAGCAGCTACCAATCACTATGCCTTGACTAAGGCCAACAAACATAGCTTGAATACTATTGAATATTCATATGAAATGACGGAGGGCTAGGAATGGTTTTGGCGATATCGTGAATGTAGTGAACTTGATATAATTGATGGAACGTGATAGCTTTTAAAAGGAGTGGTTTAAGCTCCGCATTTTTAAAAGTTTCTGTTTTGAAAAAACCGAGTGGTTTTTAAATTGTTCCAACGATTCATCTTTGGTTTGTTTGCTTTGCATTAATATAATGCAGTCCCATCAATTAACCTATCATTGGAGAAAACAACGAAAATACAACGTACGCTTATGCCATCCGCATTCGCCACGTGGCCCCGTCATCACCCGTTAGGTTACTTAACCAACGACAGAATGGGGGATGGACTGGCGCGGATGCAAAACATAAGCAACGCCTATTATATAATGTATATAATAATATCCATTCGTCAGACGCAATAATAGGCATTCAGGATCACAGATGAACACATTGGATATACTAGGAATTTCGTGTTTCGTTTAAGCCTGTAACGAAAGACGGATTCCACGGTCGTGATGAATAGCCAAACCCCACGCAGACCCCTATGGGTGCGGCAAACTACCCACCAAATACCCGAAGTGAAGCAACCTCCCTCATCAAACTGAGTAGGCCACTCGGCACTTCAAAGTACCCGGTAGTTTGTGCACCCCACCTTGGGTCTATCCTAGGAGCAGAAAACTGTAAAAGAAATAATATACAACGGTGGCTACAACCTCAACCCGGATGTGCCCCGTAAAAATAATATTACATCACTTTACAATATTAAATCGAATTTAAGAATGAAAAACCCTTATCTCACATCCCCGGCTATTCATCCACAACGATCCAATAAATTCATATACACAAACCACAAGAACAACAACACAGATATGTGCAACCCCGACTAATCGACGTATAGTAATTAGTTGACGTTTCCAAACACATCTATCACAACTTGAAACTTTAAACGACATTAAAACTACGACTTTGAAATAACCCATATTGTCACAGTAAATAGATAACAGTATATCCAAAATTGGCAAAAACAAACAACACTACAGACCTTAGATCCAAGCAACTAGAACACAGACCAAAATTCAAAGCATTTCACCGTAAAAAAAAGGTGAAACCCGTTTTTTTGAGAATGTGGCCGGCCCAATTCCGGTGAAATTGCTTCAATTTTTGTATGTGTTCATATCACAACAAGTACAACACTCTGCAATTGTTTGAAAAAATTTTAGAGGCTCGGGAAAAATTGACAGAAACTTGGATCTTTGTCTTGATATTTCGGAGTTACTTCGGTTTCGTAGTTTTACACTTCGTCTAAACTGTTAGCTATGTTTTAGTAGGCTCTAATACCACTGTAAGTTCGTGTTACACACCCCACGAGGTCGCGGGGAGGCAGAATGTTTAAAAAACGGATTTTCAAAGGTCGCAACACAGACTTGAACTCCAGGATCTTGTCTAAACCCTAGCTAAAAAAATACTGTGTGAAGTTTAACTACTCGGATAAGAAGTTATACCTCATGATACAAGTCCTTCGGGTCTTCTCCGCTGTCCTCCTCGTCATCGTAGGCTCCGAGGATCGATCCGGATTGTAGCTTCCTCGTCGGCTTCCTCAAGTCAAAGACGATTCACCCAAGAGTCTATAGTCCGAGCTCCCACCTCAATTCCGAGAGAACTAGGGTAGCTAGTTTGCTAAACTAGATGAACTAGGTGATGTAGAGAAAGAAGATGGATTTATTTGTCTCTTGGAACCCTAGTTTACTCAACTCATGAGACCTTAAGGGTTGAGAGGAAGAAGAAGGAGAGCTTGAGAAAAGAGAAAATGTTTTTCATAATGATAATTGAGATAGCTACCCTTGATATGACTACAAGCATGGCAAGAAAAATATCTAACCCAAAATATCTAGTGCCATAAAATATCTCACAAAATATCTAAGTCAAATAGTCAAACCAAGTAGCCATGGCACAATTATCATTTATACAAATAACAAACAATTCCCTCCACCTCATAATTATTTTAATCAAGTAAATGGTCAAAACCCTAATGAGGTGTTTCCTTCTAAAACAATCTTGAGTAATTACAAGAATGCCCCTATCATCCGTATATACATACCCGTATCCGTGTTTCGAGAAACACGAATATAATAAGAAGAAACTGATCCATCAATATAATACTAGGATCCGGCTTAAACCAAAGCCCACTAGTATTATCCGCCCAAACATCATACGCACACAAGTACAAGTACGTGATCGAAGCCCTTCCGTAAAACCATACGGCCTCTACATCTTTTGCCCGATGTAGGGAAACTCTCCATGTGGGACTCTAAAGACTCGACAGTACGCTGGCAGTGGGTTTAACCATAAGCCGCAAGCGGTACTAGCTGCACGTAACGGCTGCCCAGGTATCTGTCGATAAGAAGGCCGATGAGCAAACTCATCCGAACTCATACTGAGCCTGTATGTGACAATCTCCGTACATTCCGGTCTGTTCGTCTAAGAGGATCGCATATCGGGCCTAGGGGCGGTAATCGCCAGACCCCTAATAGCGCAACAAGTCATGAAGGAGTATAGCCCAAAACACCCTGAGAAAATACTGGAATACTTACCAGTAAATCTCGCTTGCGCTGGCCAGGGACTTTGTGTAATGGCTTTTCGAACACAGCGCGATATCAACCCCTAATACCGGGAGAGACGAATCCTGTTTAACCGCCACTGCCTCTAAGTGCTTCGGGACTGCACCCAACTACTACTTGTTTGCACGACTCCTTTGAGCCATGGTAGGGTAGTAATCAAAGTACAGTGGGAACACACTCAAAGCGAAGTAGCAGTGTCAACTCAACGGACTAAGCTATACTCATGCCACCTGGGAACTGCTACCTGACGATAGGTATAATGCCCACTAACAGTTCCCGACGAGTCCTGTCCAGTGTACTCATAACCTAATGAGCACCTGCATATTATCTCCAGTACGACGTACTAATGGCTGTGGGACAGACCATCTCCCCTGCTGGGATGAGAAACGTATACACTAGTCTACTCTGGAGTATCGATGCCCCGTCTCGATAGTCTTATGACTAGGGACCTGTATAAGGATGTTCTTATGGACTATCCAGCCCCCACTAGTGTGACTGCTATCACAACGCTGGTAATCAAGCAAAGATCCTAAGGGCTCTACCAATATGTATAAGTGATATGCTAAAAGAAACACATGCACATATTGAGGTTGAAACAAACCAAGTATCATACTACCATTTCGAGCAAGAATGTCAATACAACTGTGAATATCCCAAGCTTTCGTTAAGTAATATATACAAACCAGTATGATACAATCAAGCCCTCTAGGGTATATAAACTAACAC
This sequence comes from Agapanthus africanus, assembly GCA_030015575.1. Taxonomy (NCBI): domain Eukaryota; kingdom Viridiplantae; phylum Streptophyta; class Magnoliopsida; order Asparagales; family Amaryllidaceae; genus Agapanthus; species Agapanthus africanus. The sequence continues at coordinate 325,888,760 of JASDDO010000004.1, forward strand.
CTTCTGCCCTATCCACCACTCATAGGCAGGTTGCGCGTACGGCTCGGGAAGAGGCCGAACGGTTACCTCAAGGTAAAACAAAGCACGGTCCCTTGTTAAAACCTAGTAACATCCTTTTTCTTGAATCATAACATCTTTTTAAACAGGGCCAAGTTTAGGTGGTGATGTGGCGGGTGAAGTGGCGGTGGTTAAAGAGACTGAAGTAGTAAACCTTCCTTTGGAATCCGTGACTGTTCCGATTGCCGCTTCTTCTCCCTGTGGATCCCTGATATCGACAGGTGATGCAAGCCTTATGACAGCCCTTATCGATTCAGGGGACGAAAGTGTGGATGCTGAATCCACCTTCCCGGTGGAAACCGAGGAAGCCGTCTTAGTTGGTGGCGCTTCGGACACTGTCTTGGTTTCTGCCTTGTCAGGTATTCCTCGAGTTATTACTTTTGAGTATTTAATCCTGCTAGGCATCTCTAATGATATATCCTTTATTCTGAGTATAGGCGTGGTAAATCCCGATGCTGTAACGACTGAAGAATTACCGCCCGCCATTGCCACGACTGTCACGGTTTCACCCCTCTCTTATGTATCCTCCCGATTTCTTTCGAGTTTAATGATGGAAGGTAAAGATTTCTCATTTCTTTGTTTTAGCACAAACATTCTTTTTCTTGGATCAACTTCTTTACCATATATTGTCGCAATCTTGCAGGGGTGCTTTTTGACCGCTTATACCAGACGTTAAGCTCGCACTTCGCCTTCCAATTGAAAGTCGCTCCTCCTTCAGGCATTGGTTAGTGCATTCCTCACCTTCTATTTCATTTTTCCATGAGTAAACTATCTATTGCTAATCTTTTCTCGCATTGACCATAGTATTACGGCTCGAGGGGGAAAACAAATGAATAACCGAGCCCCTTTGCTTCCTAACTTGCCACTTTTGACCACTGGTATGGTAGATCTCGTTCATCATTATCCTTCTTTATTATCTTTCCTTATGTTGAAATCTAACCCTTCTTTATGTGTGCTTTATTTTGCAGCAGCTATACCGGCTTTGGTTCCTTTTGAGTTTCGCATTTCCATGCCCATAGGGCCCTAAGCGCCAATATTCTAGAGACGCGGCGAATAGCAAGTGGATGTTAAGTGAATTCATCAAAGCTCTTAACGTTGAAGCCCTCACTTCTGCTGCGGATTTTGCTGACGAGGTCAACCCTATGTTGGCGACGCTTGTGAATTTCTACATTGAAGATTTTGTTAGCATTTGGGTTAACTATTGTAAGCAGATTGAAGCTTGTTTGCATGAGATCGAGCACAAACGTCTCACTCTTGAAGCATTAACCTTGAAGGCTCAACTGATCGCGTGGATCAAGCAAAGTGCCGATTCCATTCAATACTTCGAGCGAAAGTTGGCCCTGAAACGAAAGGAGCATGAGACAGCTTCTGATGAATCTAGCCAATTGCGAGACCAAGTCAAAGTGAATGCCGCGCAACCGCGAGTTATTTTCGAAAACCTCCAACAATGCATTTCATATGGACTGGCACTGAGGCAGAACCTCGACTTTACCGAGCGGGGCATGCAAGATTGCGAGTTAGCAAAGCAGGAAATCGCTGAGAAGCTTTTATCATGTTTGCAACAACGGGCTCAAGCCGAAGTGAGGCTGATTGCAGTAGTAGCACGCGAGGAGGAGCTGCGGGAAGAAAGTGAGCGGGTTGCCTGTTTATTGAAAGCCTCGCCTTCTTAACAGCTAGAATTGTGTTTCCCACTTTTCTTTACATAAACGTAAACCATTCCGATTTATGAATAAAGAATTCACATTTTTTGCATGCGGTCCTGATTGGTAGAGTTTTTGCGTGCTAAGTTTATTACCGCAATCAAAACGGTTTCGCTTGTAGCTAGCCGGTTGAGTACGGGTCGTCCGTAGGGAGATGAGAATCTTTTTCTATGTGCTTTAACGAGTTAAGTCTAAATGTCCAGGTTTATTTTAGATTACTTATGTGCTAAAATGATATATAAAGAGAGCTTGTTAGGGTTAGGATTAGGTTAGTTTGAGTTAGGAGTCGCTCACTTCTTTCATTACCACTCTTAATATCGGTGTTACGGTAATCGGCAACAACGGGAATTAGCACGACTAGGAAGGAACTTGCGAGTATAAGCTAGGCTTTCCAACGCATAAGTTCTTCCTTTTGGTGCTTGTCCGTCCGTTCTTGGCTCTTAGCCTTAACCTCCGGTTAATTCAACCACAACCGGTCTCACTAAGGAATCACCGATATCATGTAGGATAGGGTGCCGTAGGGAGCAGATTGTGGTTCAATTAACGGGAGTCCGAATTAAGATGTTGGGCAAGAAAAGAGTGAGAGAGATTTCCTTCTCTCAAACTTTCCTTATCCTACCCTAACAAGTATGAAAACTACTCACCCATTATAAGGAAAAGAAAATAAAACAAAGGAGGAAGATAGAAAGAAAGAGCTTAGAAGATTACAACTAGCTATTTGAGACCTCACCTTGGTAAGGATCAAGCTTAAGCATCATAGTTGTTTTAAGGATAAAGAAAAAGAGAACAAGAAAGAAACAAACAATAAATAACAACAACTAGATTAGCAAATGAAAAATACAAGCAAATATAATTGACAATTACAACAAGATAAGCATGGTAAGAACAAGAACTCCTTTATTCATTCTTCACTCACAAAAGCTCACTACAAGTTTTTAATGGAGAAGAGATGAGAGAAGGAAGAAGAACAAAACATGTATTCTAAAATCTAAATACAAGAATGAGGACCCTTGGCTTTCGCAAGTTCTGGACTATTTATAGGCACGGAACTGAAACTCTAGGGCAACTTTCAGACCATATATGAAATTACCAATTTGCCCCCAAAATACGGTTATCCACTGAGCCAGTATGGCTACGGTTCCGTGGCATAAGCGCGCTCGTGCCGCAGAACCGCGGCCTTCTTGATGAGTTAGGTCACAAGATTTTGTGACCTTCCCTGGTGTGCAGTCCTCTTCAGTGTGGTATAGTACTTTTCTCAGAAACTCTTCACAATTCTTCCAGAATTTCAGTAGATTAAAAGGTGATGTGATGTGGATCTTTTGCCATGATTTCCTTGAGCTCCGCGTAGATATGTTGGATCTTGTGTTGACATTGAGTTTTGTGCATGAAAATGACATTGATTTGCCATTTTGTCACTTAAAATGGTGTGTGGCAACATACGGATAGAGAGCGGAGACCCGTGTTTTATCTGTGGTTGGCAGTAATCCGGAATTTGTCGTGCTTTTCCATGAATTTCACTGTTTAGAGCTGAGAACCTGTATCTTGCAATTTGACTAGCAAACACGGCTCAAGAGTACTTACCGATACGCAATGTGATAAAAATTGGGCAGTATAAAAATGCAAAAATCTGATATGAAAAAATACCCCCAAACTTATCATTTGCTCATCCCGAGCAAAGCCAATTTATTCACAAAAAATTCCTAACCTCACTTTCGCAGGGAACGCGATTGCACTGAGCATATGCAACAAGCCGTTAAACCTCTAGGTGTCCCTAGTAGGAGGAGTGTTGTCTCCTGAGGGTTTTCAGCAGATACTACCCACAAAATCCGGTCAAGCTAGTTTTGTAAAATAACTATGATTCAAACCCAAAAGTTTTGTTTCAGAAAATAACAATTCTATGATCCTAAGTCTAGACTATCGAACCTTTATTTTTCACATCTCGCTTCTTATTTAACTTAAGATTTTATATGTCTTTACGTGCAGTGCAAATAGTGTCGTTAAGTTCCAAAAGGATCGATTAAAGTCATCATGTCACACAATAAACCCCAGATAAAAATTTTAAAAGGATCACATAAGTTTTATAAAGAGTTAAGCATTTTTCAAGTTTCGTTTTCCAGTAAAGTTTCAACTTCAGAATTTCTATCTTCCCTAACAGGAAACTAGGTCTTATTTTTCACTCCGACTTTTTCTTGTTTTCATTTCATAGACACCTCTGTGAACGTGCAATAGTCTTTATCATAGAATAAAACCTTCATATCTCCACTAAAATTTTCTATAAAAGCCTGTCTTTTGTCAAGATTATTCTCACACAAAGAACCGTTAGGAATTTTAACTCGGAGAGAATACTTGCTTGACTTTGTTTTAATCTGGACTTTCTAGGCTTCTTAACGAGCTTTGGGCCAATATACCCAAACCAGTTGGTTTTAGGGTATTAGGTGTAGAGACACCCCAGCGGACTTAATTACTCAAGTTACCTAGGCCCAAAAACAAAAAGACACTTTAGCATGAAAATTATGATGATTCAATGCGAACGGAGATATAACCGGCAGTTCAGTTATTTTTTTGATAAAAGACGTGTTTAGTGGGTTGGGTGTGTAATCATTCCAATCAAGTTTCAGATGGGTTATTTTTCAGAATTAGTTCCAATTAAGGCATCAATAACATTCCTTCATATTCGCTTCACTTCATAAACTATTCTTGATATTACTTATTTCAGAACAAACCTATTTGATCCTCAGAAAAGCATTTATCCATTTAAAAGTTTTTTTAGACATAAAAGACTTGTCATCTAATTTCCAAAACTCACGATACGTGTAGTGTGATGTAAAGACGTATATCAGCTATAGTTAATTTCAAAGCAGAGTTATCTTTCAGGTTTTCAAAATCTAAAAATAAGATTTAGTTATTCTTATTTTATCAAACAAAACCGTCGAAATGTTGAATCAGAGTTCTCCCACTAGCTAACTTGACAGAAAAGTTATTATGTTTTTAGAAAATTTTCTGATTTTTATGGATTTTATGGATTTTAATATGCGGATGCAAAATATACATATGAATGCGAAGGTTAGAAATGCGTACCGAGCGTACCCCCAAACTTAAACTGGACAGTGTCCTCACTGTCATTGCATGAAGAGATCATTTGAAGGGTCAAAATTGTCGGTTAGATATACACAAAAAAAAATTTTGTTTATGTTTTTAAAGAGTAAAAATGGAAAAGAATATCCACAAATAAATATAAAATGGTATATACATACCCCCAAACTTATTTGGAACAGTGTCCACTGTTCTTGGCTGGATAACCGAAGTTTGGTGGTAAGTAGAGGAAGATTATGCAGGGTAAACCGGCTCCTGTAAGACCAGGAGCTCCTCTGTTGGTTCGGCGTTAAGGTACGGTTTAAGTCGGTGTCCATTTACTTTGAAAAATGAACCGTCCTTTGGATTCTCCAAATCTACAGCGCCATGCGGATACACATTCCGCACAAAATACGGCCCTTTCCAGCGAGATCTGAGCTTTTCTGGATGGAAGTGTAGCCGGGTGTCGTAAAGCAGTACCTATTGACTATGTATGAAAGTTTTGCGCAAAAGGTGTTTATCGTGAAACACCTTCGCTCGGTTCTTAACGACAACCGCGTTATCGTAAGCCTCATCCCTAAGCTCGCTCAATTCGTTCAACTGCAGCTTCCGATGGCTGCCCGCATCTTCGAGATATAGATTCAGTTCTTTTATCGCCCAAAATGCGCGATGCTCTATTTCGACAGGGAGGTGGCAATCCTTTCCATATACAAGCCGATAGGGAGACACGCCAAGATCGGTCTTATAAGCCGTTCGAAATGCCCAAAGGGCATCAGTGAGTTTCAACGACCAATCCTTTCGGTTCTTGAAAACCGTCTTCTCCAGTATCTGCTTGATTTGCCGATTTGAAACTTCGGCTTGCCCATAGGTTTGGGGGTGGTAGGGCGTAGATAGCTTATGTTTAATGAAATATTTCCGCATCAAGGCCTCGAAAGTCTTATTGCAGAAATGAGTTCCATTGTCGCTAATGATCGCTCGGGGGTGCCCAAACCGGGAGAAAATGTTTTCTTTAAGAAACCTAACGACAACCTTGTTGTCGTTAGTCCGGCTGGGCACAACCTCGACCCACTTAGAGACGTAATCAACAGCGAGAAGGATGTACAAGTTCCCAAAAGAGCATGGAAACGGCCCCATGATATCTATCCCCCAAACGTCGAAAATCTCCACAACCAAGATTGGTTGGAGCGGCATCTCGTTCCTCCGGGATATCCGGCCCAAGTGTTGGCACCGGGAGCAAGTCTTGCAATAGTCATGAGCGTCTTTGAAGAGTTATGGCCAGTAGAAACCACATTGCAAGATCTTCTCAGCTGTCTTTCTGGGGCCAAAATGCCCGCCACATGCTTGATTGTGGCAAAATGACAGCACACTCTTGAATTCATCGTCAGGGACACACCGACGAATAATCTGGTCAGGACAGTACTTGAACAGATAGGGTTCGTCTCAGTAAAAGAGTTTTACTTGGGATAAGAATCGAAGTCTGTCCTGACTTGACCATTCATTCGGTAGTAACCCTGTGGCCAAATAGTTCACAATATCTGCGAACCAGGGTTCGCGAGATACTGTCAATAGTTGTTCATCCGGAAAAACGTCGTTGATCGGAAGTTGAGGCGACGGCGAAGAAGGAAGTCATGAGAGATGGTCGGCGACTACGTTTTCACATCCCCTTTTATCCTTGATGACAAGGTCAAACTCTTGAAGCAAGAGGATCCAACGTATTAACCGAGATTTTGCATCTTTCTTCGCAAAAAGATGGCGCAGAGCAGAATGGTCTGTGTAGACAATGACTGAAGAGCCGATGAGGTACGGCCTGAACTTTTCTAAAGCAAATACAACAGCCAAGAATTCCTTCTCAGTTGTTGTATAATTGAGTTGGGCGTCGTTCAGGGTTCGGCTCGCATAATAGATTACGTGCGGCATCTTGTTGATGTTTTGTCCAAGGACAGCACCAATGGCAAAGTCGGATGCATCGCACATAATCTCAAATGGGTGCGTCCAGTCAGGTGAAGAAAGAACGGGAGCAGAAGTGAGAGAGCTTTTTAATGACTCGAACGCAGTCACACAGCTCGAGTTGAAGTCGAATGGCGTGTCCTTGGCCAGTAGAAGAGTCAAGGGCTTAGAAATCTTGCTGAAGTCCTTGATGAACAGTCTATAGAAACCGGCATGGCCAAGGAAGGCTCGGATGTCTCTGACGCATCTGGGAGGAGGGAGATTGGAAATGACCTCAATCTTCGCTTTGTCAATCTCTATGCCATTTTGCGAAATGATATTTCCTAAGACAATACCTTCGCGCACCATGAAGTGGCACTTTTCCCAATTCAAAGTGAGGTTCTTGTCCTTACATCGGGTAAGGACAGCGTCGAGATGCTGCAAACACTCGTTAAAGGAATCGCCGAAGATGGAGAAATCGTCCATGAAGATCTCCAGGAATTTCTCCACCATGTCTGAGAAGATTCCCATCATACACCGCTGGAAGGTAGCGGGCGCATTGCATAACCCAAAGGGCATGCGACGATATGCGAACGTGCCGAAAGGACAAGTGAATGTGGTCTTGTCCTGGTCTTTCTCGGTGATGGGAATCTGATTATAGCCGGAGTAGCATCAAGAAAGCAGTAGTACTCATGTCTGGCCAATCGTTCAAGCATTTGGTCAATGAAAGGTAGCGGAAAGTGGTCTTTCCGCGTTGCGGCGTTGAGTTTTCTGTAATCGATGCATACTCGCCACCCAGTTTGGGTGCGAGTAGGGATTAACTCGTTCGCCTCGTTAGTAATGACCGTTATTCCTGACTTCTTAGGGACAACGTGAATGGGGCTAACCCACTGGCTATCAGAGATAGGGTAAATGATACCACTATCCAGACACTTCACGATTTCCTTTTTCACCGCCTCCTTCATGACTGGGTTGAGTCGCCTTTTTGGATCCCTAGCTGGTTTGGCATCATCCATCAGATGAATGTGATGTTCAATGATCAGGGGACTAATCCCCTTGATGTCCGCCATGGACCAGCCAAAAGCTTGCCTATTGCTGTGCAAGACCACAAAAAGGGATTTCTCTTGCTCTGGAGCTAGAGAAGCCGAGATGATAACAGGGAGGGTCTCGTTCTCACCCAAGTAAGCGTACTTAAGGTGAGACAGCAAAGTCTTGAGTTCGAGCGTTGGAGGTGAAACGATTGAAGGCAAGATTGGTGAAAAGGTCTCGAACTCAAAGGATTCCAGCAAAGGTTCAAAACAAGTGTAAGCGACCGAGTTGGATGGTTCAGGTAACTCATCCGGAAATTCGAAGGATTCAAACTCGAGTGGTGAGTGGCTAAGATCGTTCGAGAAAGTGAAACACTCGTAGTCATTGTCGGGCGCAGAAACAGCAGCAGGTTCGAAGAGGAACGCACTAGTGGCGTTATGGTTATCGTGATCGAACAAAAACTCTTCGAATTCACATTATTCTAGGGTGATCTCCTGGATTGAGCAAACGTCTAGTATATGAGCATTAGGTTCGGAGGGCTGATTCCCCAACCTAAAAATGTTGAGTTCAATTGTCATGTTTCCAAAAGATAGGTTCATCGAACCATTGCGACAATTGATCACAACATTTGAGGTTGCAAGAAATGGGCTACCGAGTATCACCGGAATTTGATTCCGGGGGTTAGCTACAGGCTGTGTGTCTAATACAATGAAGTCAACGGGGAATATAAAGTCCCCAACCTTGATTAACACATCCTCTAGCTCACCCCTAGGATGGGTGATTGATCGGTCGGCCATTTGGAGAGTACAGTGTGTGGGTTTCAGCTCTCCTACACCTAATTGCTCATATACTGAGTACGGAAGCAGTGTCACGCCCCGCTTCCCAGAGTACGCAAGATTGGGCACGTGACATAGCCAACCATGCTACCTGTGGGTAGGAAGTATCCATCCACAGTCACATTACGGTTGTAAGGATATCAAGAACAAGATAAAAACTAATCTAATACATGTCCAAATCCATAATAACAAGAATCAATAAACAATAAGTGCGGAAGCTAATGATCCAATACAATGAATAAACAGTACGTCCCATAATGCGGGCTCACATCTGGAAATGAAAAGCAATAAATAAACTAAATCCTAAGGATTCACTGTTCAGCCTGCTGGCTGAAGTACTCCTGCTCGGTCGACGACAAAGGTACGGAATCTGGGCCATGCAAAACCCAGACGTCAGCGCGTCATGATATCAAGTATACGGTATAAACATGGTAATAAACAATGCAAGCATGAACATGAATAAAGCAGTAATAAGAAGTAACAAGCAGGGTAATGTGCAACGGTGACTAAACCGTCCTATCAGGTTTTCTACTCTATAGTCTTTGAAACCAATTGATGAATCGTCGATGTAACTCAATAGTATCCCGTGCGTGCCCGGGACCACGGTCATGACCCTCGGGGCTGAATCCGAGACGTGCCGCTAAGCAGTAAAAGGTAGTAGGATGGACGAGTGATGTCAGCATCAACACTCCGGAGCTGGCCAAGCCCGTAAGACTTATCAGAACAATGTATCGAACTGTTGAGTTACAAGTTGGTTTCACCTTTGATTTCCCCATACCCCCAAACTATGTATGTCAGGTCAGGTATTCAGTAGTCAAGGACTAATGCCAACAAAATCAAGTAGAAGTAGGTCTGTCTGGATCGACAGCAGGAATGGTCAGGTTTGTCGGCATTAGGCATGAAATCAGGGAACAAGTAATGTCATGGTACAACAGGATGTATATGTCAGGTGTATCAGGGTCAGGCCAATATGTCGTGCAATCGGGTAAGTGCTCACAACAGGTACACAATCAATAATGAACAACAGCAGGAAACAGTATTTAACCACAATATTCCATATAACTACAGTGATGTTTATATTCTCTCATTAACATGTTCAATCATCTTTAGGGTGTAATAGCCACAAGGTAAAGCAATATTCACACTTATAAATTAAGGAACTACATGAAATTATACTAAATGTAATAATTGTCTCAAGAATGGTTTAACAGTTCAAGCAGATATGATTCAGTCGTTTCATTTAGTTAAAGCATGGATTGATGTGGGTTAATTAATTACGAGGAACGGTTGTAACGATTCCATTATGAGGATAACAGCAATATTACGATATCAAATGCCATCATTAAGTTATGGTATTAAATAGTGTGAATTAAATTGAGTGGCAAGACTAGATCTCGCACGCTAGCATGTTCAGCAAGTATTTAGATACTTGCCTCGACGGTCTGCAAACGGGAACACGGATGCGATGTTGGTAGAAACCACGATAAGATAGCACGGGCCACGGATCGAGTCCCAACAGAGATCAACAAGATCACACGGACCAGGGGACTTCGCTGGAGCGTCGGGTTCGCCAAGACGGCATGGTCGGATTCCGGCAAAAAGTCATCGGTAACAAGTTAGCAACAAGATATGATATACGCAAAATACGACCAGCGAAGGGATTGTACCAAAAGGAAGCACAAGGAAACTCACAGAGGAGAAACAGGGTGCAAACACGATGGCTCGACGGCACTGGGACGCTGGCAAGGCAGCGACGGCGAAGGACGGTGGCTGGAAAAATCCTGAGTTTGCTGGACGAGGGTGCTGCAGCGAGTGCGAGGGTGGTAGTCGACTCTGGTGGTCGAGGGAGAAGGGAGGTGGTCGGAGGTGGCGTCGACGAGGTCGCCGGCGTGTTTCTCCGGCGAACAGCGGGGTAGGCGAGGGGTTAGGGCTCGTGTTGGTGTTCCGGCGAGGGGAGGAGGCGTCGGGGTGTTGGGTGCAGGCGCAGGAGAGAGAGGAGGAAGGAGGGAGGAGGTGTGGCTGGCTCGCGGTGGCGAGGGCGGCGACGGCGAGGTCGCGGGGGAACCGGCGGTGAGGTCGCAGGACGCTAGGGTTAGGGTTTGTGGGGTTTCTCGTGAAGGGAATAGGTTCGGGGAAGGCGGCTGTGCATGGGTATTAATATAAGAAGAGAGAGGGAGAGAGAGATAGGAGAGAGAGAGAAATTGAGAAAATATTGAGCGAAGAGAGAGAGAGAGAGAGATGGGGAAAACGAGGCGGGGCCCACGAGTTCTAATGATGGCTCGTGATTGGATGGATAAGAGGTAAAGGAAAAATTTTGAGAAGATTTGAAGGGATAATCTGTTAAGAAAAATCGTGAGTATTTTTATTTTAGTTTTAGTATATTAAATTAAATGGGCCCTTTTTGGCGCGAAATGAAACATTTCCAAATCGCGCCCGGGTTGCGCCCAAATGTTCCAAATTCAAATTATAGGATTTTAAGCGGGTTCCAAATTTTGAAAAGAGGTGTTTAATGATTAAAATGCATGCCCCCAAGTCGGACACTTGCACGCGCGCGTAGTTGCCCAAACTTGCCCGTTTAGCCAAACGGAACGGAATCTCGACACGCGGACGCTACCACGCGACTAGTGGCGACGAGTAGGCTAACATGGACATCTTAAATTTCATTTTCGGAGTTAAAATTTGTTATGTGCCAAAATGACTTAACCGGGTAAAATTTAGCAATAAACACCAGAAAATCAGGAAAATTGGAATGAGCAAAAATATAACCCTCAACTAGTAATATACATAGTATTATTGGGCTCGGGTGTTACATCATACCCAACTACAAAAGAATTTCGTCCTCGAAATTCCAAGAATACAAGATAGCTAACTACGGGAAAAGGTGAGGGAATTTCTGCCGGATCTCGTCTTCTCGCTCCCAAGTGGATTCTCCATGCGATCGATTACCCCAAGAAACTAGCACAAGAGGGATAACCTTGTTCTTAAGAACCTTCTCTCTTCGATCCTTGATTTCAACTGGTCGCTCCTCGAAAGTCAGATCCTCTCGCACAGTCAACTCCGAATGATCCAAAACATGAGTCTCATCACGAACATACCTCCGTAGTTGAGACACATGAAACACGTCGTGAACTCCTGCTAATGACGGCGGTAATGCCAACCTGTACGATACCTCTCCAACACGCTCCAATATCTCGAAGGGTCCAACGAATCGGGGACTAAGCTTTCCCCGACTTCCAAAGCGAATCACCCCTCTAGTCGGTGATATCTTCAGGAATACCAAATCACCCACGGCGAACTCTAGAGGTCTTCTTGACGTGTCGGCCCAACTTTTCTGTCTGTCTTGAGCTGCCTTCATATGCTTCCTGATTGTATTCACCTTCTCGACTGTCTGTACCACCAAATCTGGTCCTAGTAACCTTCGTTCACCAACATCATCCCAACAAACCGGCGAACGACACTTACGACCATACAGTGCTTCAAACGGAGCCATCTGAATTGTCGCTTGGAAGCTATTGTTGTACGAAAACTCCACCAGGTGTAGATGATCCTCCCAAGAACCTTTGAAGTCTAGCATGCAAGCCCTCAACATATCTTCAAGGGTCTGGATCGTTCTCTCTGATTGTCCATCAGTCTGAGGATGATAAGCTGTGCTAAACTTCAACCGAGTCCCCAAACTTTCTTATAAACTCCTCCAAAAGTGCGACAAGAACCGAGTGTCCCGATCGGACACGATGCTTACCGGTACTCCATGCAATCTGACAATCTCCTGCATGTACCGCTCTGCCAAAGTCTCTGTCGATTGACCAACCGGAAAAAGAATAAAGTGAGCTGCCTTGGTCAACCGATCGACAATCACCCATACAGCATTGTTGCCCTTTGGACTCCGCGGTAAAGCCGTCACGAAATCCATGGTTATATGTTCCCACTTCCATTGAGGAATCGGAAGTGGTTGCAACAAACCAGCAACCCTTTGGTGTTCAGCCTTGACTTGCTGACACACCAAGCACTTAGCCACGAAGCGAGCAATTTCCCGTTTCATACCTTCCCACCAAAAATGCTGTCGAATATCTCGGTACATCTTTGTCCCTCCTGGATGTACAGAGTAAGCTGAACTGTGTGCCTCCTTCATAAGCTCTTCACGCACATCTCCTTTTGGCACACACACACGGCTACCATATCTCAACGAACCATCTTCATGGATCAGTAAATCGGTTCGTAGTCCGGCTCCAACCTGCTCTCGAAACTTCTGCAGTCTAGGATCCTGCGATTGCGCCGTTTTAATCTTCTCAACTAGGGACGATTGTACTTGCAACTGCATTAACTGTCCTGTAGCACGCGGTAGCACAACCTCCAAGTCAAATTTCCGAAACTCCTCAATGATCTCTCTCTGTGCAGTCAATAACTGAATTGCTGGTAACCGACTTAGCACATCTGGCACGACGTTAACTTTTCCCGGATGGTACTTAAGATCAAGGTCGTAGTCGGCCATCAGCTCCAACCATCTGCGTTGCCTCATGTTCAACTCCTTCTGAGTGAACACATATTTCAAACTCTTGTGATCCGTAAAGACTTCAACTCTCTCGCCCAAAAGGTAGTGTCTCCAAATCTTCAGGGCGAAGATCACGGCTGCAAGCTCTAAGTCATGAGTCGGATAGTTCTGCTCATGAGTCTTCAGCTGTCTCGATGCGTAAGCGACGACTTTCCCATTCTGCATCAAAACACATCCCAATCCTTTTCCAGATGCGTCGCTGTGAATCACCAGTCCTCCTGAATCATCCGGTACGGTTAGGATAAGGGCGGTTATCAACTTCTGCTTCAACGTCTCGAAGGCCAATGCACATCCATCTGTCCAAACAAACGGTACCTCCTTACGCGTAAGCTTGGTTAACGGCTCAGCTAAACGAGCGAAGTTCTCCACAAATCTTCTGTAGTAACCGGCGAGTCCAAGAAAACTTCTTATCTCTGCAACAATCTTTGGAACCGGCCAATCTCGAACTGCTGCAATCTTCTCGGGATCAACGGCGATTCCATCGCCCGACACGACATGCCCCAGAAACTTCACTTCTTCCAGCCAGAATTCACACTTACTCATCTTCGCGAATAATTTCTCCTGTCTCAGCGTTTGCAGTGCGATCCTTAAGTGCTCAGCATGCTCCTCCGGACTCTTCGAGTACACCAGAATATCGTCAATGAATACCACAATAAACTGGTCCAAGAACGGTGAAAAGATCCTGTTCATCAAGTCCATAAATATTGCCGGCGCATTAGTCACTCCGAAGGGCATCACTAAATACTCGAAATGCCCATACCGAGTCCGAAACGCCGTCTTGCAAATGTCTTCTGCCTTCACTCGGACCTGATGATATCCTGATCGCAAGTCCAGTTTCGAGAATACCCTCGCGCCACTAAGCTGCTCAAAAAGTTCTCCAATGCGAGGGATCGGGTACTTGTTCTTAATAGTCACCCGGTTCAATTCTCGATAATCGATGCACATCCTTCTCGTGCAATCCTTCTTCTTTACTAAAAGAACTGGAGCTCCCCACGGCGAGTTGCTGCTTCGAATCCATCCCTTCTCGAGTAATTCACCCACCTGTTTCTTAACTTCTTCCAATTCCACCGGTGCCATCGGATAATAAGATTTTGATACTGGCGCTGCCCCAGGAATAAGGTCAATCGCAAACTCCACATCTCGCTTCGGCGGTAAGCCCGAAATATCTTCAAACATATCCATAAAGTCGCGAACAACTGCTGGCTCCTCATTACTATCCACTACCATAGCCGCAAGAACATTGTTCGTCGGCCTAGCCCTAAACTCGACTGGCCCGACAGAACTGCTTCCTCCAATGAAAGTAAACTCAGGGTGTCCGGGAATCTGGAAAATTACTTTCCTTGCCCTACAATCAATGTGTGCGTGGAAAGTGCCAAGAAAATCCATTCCCAAGACAACCTCATAACTACCCGTATCAATCACTAAGAAATCCGCAAAAAGCTCCCGTCCACAAACAACAATAGTACAATCTTTACATTCCTTACTAGCTATGATTTTCCCATTTCCAGTGTGTATGTCCCAGAAATTAGACAGGGTCGTGCAGGTGATCGAGTGTGTAGTTATAAATTTGGATGACATAAAACAGTGGGATGCTCCGGAGTCAAATAATGCCAATGCGGGAAAACCACGAACGAGTATAGTACCTGAAACTACTTCTCCTGATGCCTTGGCTTCCTCAGCTGTCAATGTGAAAGCTCGACCCTGGTTGGGTCCTTGTGTCAGCTGTTTCTGCCCTTGGAACGGTCTCTGCGGAGTCTTCCGTATATCATCTCTCGTGCGAAGCTTCGATGGACAAGCACCAACTGCGTGATCGGCTGCTCCACAAACCAGACAAAGTCCCAGTCTTCTTCGACACTCCTTCTGCACGTGCCCGGGTATATGGCAGTAATCACAAGTCACGCTCTTCCTTCGATCAACGATCACAGGCTTCTTCATTGGCGCTACACCTCGACGGTCCACTGGAATACCTCTGCGCCCATGATCTCGGTTAGGTACAAATGCAGGCTTCCTGGCCGCAGCTGCTGTCTGGTGAAGGTTCCCTTTCGATCCTGATAAACTCTGTTGCTCTCTGGCTGCCGTAAGAACCTGCGAGAAAGTGGTCAAACCCAGGAAGACAATCTGCCTCTGGATGTCCACATCCAAACTGCGCAAGAACCTTCACGCCCTGTCTGCCTCCTTGGCGACTAAGGGTCCAGCGAAACGGCTGAGTCTCGTCCATTCCGCTACGTGTACATCCACAGCTGCTCCATTTTGTTTTAGCCCAATAAATCTCTCCTCCATTTCCTCCCGTGCAGTCCGCGGGAAGAACTTTTCCAAGAAACTTTTGGAGAAATCCGCCCAACTGATTGGCTTGGACAAGCGGGTCTCCTCCACAAGCCACCACTCTCGGGCGTAATCCACCAGCTGAATGCGCACCACATCAACTCTCTTGTCTTCTGGGATCTGTGCCGCAATCAGTAAATTCTCCGTGTCCACAAGCCACTGCTCGGCTGGCAACGGCTCCTCCAAGCCAGTGAAAGTAGTAGGACCCAACCGTCTGAAATCTGCCACGGTCCCTACTCGGTCGACTGGCTTTGCTACAGCGGTGTTTACAGACTGCTGCATAGCCTGCAAACCCTCCTGAAATGAATCTGCTTGCTGCTGGATCAGCTCAGTTTGCCTCTTCTGATTTTCCAACATCCCGCGTATCACTCCTAACATGGCGGCTTCATCCACACGCCTCTGATACGTCTTGAAATTCTTATCTGCCATGGTCCTGAAATCAAAACAAACAACATTAGCATGATGATAGATTCAATATATAAAATCAAGGCTAGAACTCCAAGATACTTAAATAGAGTGCTGCATTGTAGCTATGCCGCGGTATCATAGCCGCAATTACTTAACTCCACCCAAGTCGCCTAAGTCCTAGATATAACAAGAAGTTAGGTTTTTGAGTTAACAGTGCAAAGTAAGTTTGCATGTCGACATGAACTGGAAGAATGATTCAAGGACGGTAAGACGGTCAAGGTGGCAGGACATGTTTCCTAATCACAGGTATTACGATTCGTGTATCGGGTGCGATACCCAACTACAAGGAATCAACCCAATTAACCTATGGCTCTGATACCATAAAACCATGTCACGCCCCGCTTCCCAGAGTACGCAAGATTGGGCACGCGACATAGCCAACCATGCTACCTGTGGGTAGGAAGTATCCATCCACAGTCACATTACGGTTGTAAGGATATCAAGAACAAGATAAAAACTAATCTAATACATGTCCAAATCCATAATAACAAGAATCAATAAACAATAAGTGCGGAAGCTAATGATCCAATACAATGAATAAACAGTACGTCCCATAATGCGGGCTCACATCTGGAAATGAAAAGCAATAAATAAACTAAATCCTAAGGACTCACTGTTCAGCCTGCTGGCTGAAGTACTCCTGCTCGGTCGACGACAAAGGTACGGAATCTGGGCCATGCAAAACCCAGACGTCAGCGCGTCATGATATCAAGTATACGGTATAAACATGGTAATAAACAATGCAAGAATGAACATGAATAAAGCAGTAATAAGAAGTAACAAGCAGGGTAATGTGCAACGGTGACTAAACTGTCCTATCAGGTTTTCTACTCTATAGTCTTTGAAACCAATTGATGAATCGTCGATGTAACTCAATAGTATCCTGTGCGTGCCCGGGACCACGGTCATGACCCTCGGGGCTGAATCCGAGACGTGCCGCTAAGCAGTAAAAGGTAGTAGGATGGACGAGTGATGTCGGCATCAACACTCCGGAGCTGGCCAAGCCCGTAAGACTGATCAGAACAATGTATCGAACTGTTGAGTTACAAGTTGGTTTCACCTTTGATTTCCCCATACCCCCAAACTATGTATGTCAGGTCAGGTATTCAGTAGTCAAGGACTAATGCCAACAAAGTCAAGTAGAAGTAGGTCTGTCTGGATCGACAGCAGGAATGGTCAGGTTTGTCGGCATTAGGCATGAAATCAGGGAACAAGTAATGTCATGGTACAACAGGATGTATATGTCAGGTGTATCAGGGTCAGGCCAATATGTCGTGCAATCGGGTAAGTGCTCACAACAGGTACACAATCAATAATGAACAACAGCAGGAAACAGTATTTAACCACAATATTCCATATAACTACAGTGATGTTTATATTCTCTCATTAACATGTTCAATCATCTTTAGGGTGTAATAGCCACAAGGTAAAGCAATATTCACACTTATAAATTAAGGAACTACATGAAATTATACTAAATGTAATAATTGTCTCAAGAATGGTTTAACAGTTCAAGCAGATATGATTCAGTCATTTCATTTAGTTAAAGCATGGATTGATGTGGGTTAATTAATTACGAGGAACGGTTGTAACGATTCCATTATGAGGATAACAGCAATATTACGATATCAAATGCCATCATTAAGTTACGGTATTAAATAGTGTGAATTAAATTGCGTGGCAAGACTAGATCTCGCACGCTAGCATGTTCAGCAAGTATTTAGATACTTGCCTCGACGGTCTGCAAACGGGAACACGGATGCGATGTCGGTAGAAACCACGATAAGATAGCACGGGCCACGGATCGAGTCCCAACAGAGATCAACGAGATCACACGGACCAGGGGACTTCGCTGGAGCGTCGGGTTCGCCAAGACGGCACGGTCGGATTTCGGCAAAAAGTCATCGGTAACAAGTTAGCAACAAGATATGATATACGCAAAATACGACTAGCGAAGGGATTGTACCAAAAGGAAGCACAAGGAAACTCACAGAGGAGAAACAGGGTGCAAACACGATGGCTCGACGGCACTGGGACGCCGGCGAGGCAGCGACGGCGAAGTACGGTGGCTGGAAAAATCCTGAGTTCGCTGGACGAGGGTGCTGCAGCGAGTGCGAGGGTGGTAGTCGACTCTGGTGGTCGAGGGAGAAGGGAGGTGGTCGGAGGTGGCGTCGACGAGATCGCCGGCGCGTTTCTCCGGCGAACAGCGGGGTAGGCGAGGGGTTAGGGCTCGTGTTGGTGTTCCGGCGAGGGGAGGAGGCGTCGGGGTGTTGGGTGCAGGCGCAGGAGAGAGAGGAGGAAGGAGGGAGGAGGTGTGGCTGGCTCGCGGTGGCGAGGGCGGCGAGCGCGGCGCAAAGAATCCTGCACAAAAACAATTTATTGGAAGGGAGAAGAGAGTTTGCGCAAAGAATGCTGCAGAAAACACAGTTCAGTGGAGTTCAGAGGAGTAGGGGAGAGGAGAGAAAGACTTACCAAAATTTTGGGATTCTGAAGGCCTCAACCCGCCACGGTTCCGCGGCCTAAGCGCTCTTATGCCGCGGTTCCGCGGCTTTAATAGGGATTCGGGCCTTCAGTTTTCTGGTGTGTGCTCTGTTGGGTGTCATCTTCTTGTTTGGAGCTCCTGAATCTTGATTTGCTCACTGAATCTGCTCCAGAATCTTTCAGTAGACCGGTTGTTCCGTTTTTTGATCACCCGCGGTGTAGCCGCAAGATATGGGTCTAACTTCCCACGTCTTTGGCACTGAACTCGACCGTCTTTTTATCCTGCACACTTGCACAAAAACTAATCAAAACTAACAAGATGGTTTTTTACAATGTATATTTTTTTTGTTTTTCGGTTATATTTATATTCATAAATTAACCCGAAATTACACAAAGAAATAAACTACCGTCTCCCCGGCAACGGCGCCATTTGATAGGTAGAGTTTTTGCGTGCTAAGTTTATTACCGCAATCAAGACGGTTTCGCTTGTAGCTAGCCGGTTGAGTACGGGTCGTCCGCAGGGAGATGAGAATCTTTTTCTATGTGCTTTAACGAGTTAAGTCCAAATGTCCAGGTTTGTTTTTAGATTACTTATGTGCTAAAATGATATATAAAGAGAGCTTGTTAGGGTTAGGATTATGTTAGTTTGAGTTAGGATTCGCTCACTTCTTTTATTGCCACTCTTAATATCGGTGTTACGGTAATCGGCAACAACGGGGATTAGCACGACCAGGAAGGAACTTGCGAGTATAAGCTAGGCTTTCCAACGCATAAGTTCTTCCTTTTGGTGCTTGTCCGTCCGTTCTTGGCTCTTTGCCTTAACCTCCGGTTAATTCAACCACAACCGATCTCACTAAGGAATCACCGCTATCATGTAGGATAGGGTGCCGTAGGGAGCGGATTGTGGTTCAATTAACGGGAGTCCGAATTAAGATGTTGGGCAAGAAAAGAGTGAGAGAGATTTCCTTCTCTCAAACTTTCCTTATCCTACCCTAACAAGTATGAAAACTACTCACCCATTATAAGGAAAAGAAAATAAAACAAAAGAGAAAGATAGAAAGAAAGAGCTTAGAAGATTACAACTAGCTATTTGAGACCTCACCTTGGCAAGGATCAAGCTTAAGCATCATAGTTGTTTTAAGGATAAAGAAAAAGAGAACAAGAAAGAAACAAACAATAAATAACAACAACTAGATTAGCAAATGAAAAATACAAGCAAATATAATTGACAATTACAATAAGATAAGCATGGTAAGAACAAGAACTCCTTTATCCATTCTTCACTCACAAAAGCTCACTACAAGTTTTTAATGGAGAAGAGATGAGAGGAGGAAAAAGAACAACACATGTATTCTAAAATCTAAATACAAGAATGAGGACCCTTGGCTTTGGCAAGTTCTGGACTATTTATAGGCAGGGAACTGAAACTCTAGGGCAACTTTCAGACCATATATGAAATTACCAATCTGCTCCAAAAATACGGTCGTCCACTGAGACAGTATGGCCGCGGTTCTGCGGCCTAAGCGCGCTCGTGCCGCGGAACCACGGCCTTCTTGATGAGTTAGGTCACAAGATTTTGTGACCTTCCCTGGTGTGCAGTCCTCTTCAGTGTGGTATAGTACTTTTCTGAGAAGCTCTTCATAATTCTTCCAGAATTTCAATAGATTAAAAGGTGATGTGATGTGGATCTTTTGCCATGATTTTCTCGAGCTCCGCGTAGATATGTTGGATCTTGTGTTGACATTGAGCTTTGAGCATGAAAATGACATTGATTTGCCATTTTGTCCCTTAAACTGGTGTGTGGCAACATACGGATAGAGAGCGGAGACCCGTGTTTTATCTGTGGTTGGCAGTAATCCGGAATTTGTCGTGCTTTTCCATGAATTTCACTGTTTAGAGCTGAGAACCTGTATCCTGCAATTTGACTAGCAAACACGGCTCAAGTGTACCTACCGATAAGAAATGTGATAAAAATTGGGCGGTATAAAAATGCAAAAATCTGATATGAACAGCTCCTCTGTGTCTGATGTCTTAATTTTAGCGCCTATTAGTTTATTTACTCATTTCGGAGTTTGTAGTTTATTCACTCGTTTCGGAGTCTCTAGTTTATTCACTCGTTTCGGAGTTTCTAGTTTATGTACTTATTTCGGAGTTTTTTAGTTTACCTCCCTTGGGTTTACAGGCAAACATGTCCTAACGTTTTATATAGATAACCTCCATAATTTACGACGGAGGTCCGTTAGGTTTGTGGTACTAGGGTTTTTGTCCGTGGTACCGTCGCGTTGGCTGATGTATTCTTCGATATACAGTCTTTAAGTTGGTGTTCAAGCAACCCCGCGACTGTCGTGTCTCTGATCCCTTTGGGGGCTGGACAAGACGTCTTCAAATAATCTCCTTAGAATATATTACCGCCGGAAGGGTAAACGTTAGGAATTTGCTATGACGCTTTTTACTTCAAATAACCTCAATTTGGAGCCCCGATGAGTCATAACCACTCCGCACTGGTCTGGGATGATCTCCGATAGTCTTTTAGGCTTTATATGGTTGTCGTCAAGACCCGAAGCTGGGAATATGCCGTCACTTCATTTTTTTTAACGATGCCATACCGCTTCTTTTGCTAAAATAGGGTAGACATCTATAGGAGCTCTATGATGTATGTGTTGCAATTGATGTCCGAAGCTAAGAATATTCCATTACTCCAATTTCATTTGATAGTTGTGTCCGCATTCTGCTGAAATGACAAGGGAATGCCGAGATAGTCTCTAGGTTGTATATGCCGCTGAGATTTGGAGCTAAGATTTCACCATGGCTCCACTTTTGGTCGACCCTTGGGTCTTTATTGATGTTGCGTCTGCATGCTGCTGGAGCGTCGAGCCGGAGCTGGGATTTTGCCGTCACTCCTTTTTTGTTTCAACCCTTGGGTCTTTTGTGCACGTTACGTCTGCATCCTACTGGAATAAGAAAGAACGCCAGGTTGGAGCTAGGATTTTTTCATTACTCCATTTTTGTTTCAACCCTCAAGTCTTTTGTTGACGTTGCGTCTGCATCCTGCTGGCATGAGAAGCACATCGAGCTGGAGTTAGGATTTTTCCGTCACTCCTTTTTTGTTTTGGCTCTATTGACGTCACGTCTACACTGAGAAGGAACATCGAGCTGGAGCTGGGATTTTGCCATTACTCAATTTTTGTTTCGACTATTGGGTCTTTTGTTGGCGTTGCGTTTGCATCCGGTTGGAATGAGAAGGAACGCTGGGATAGTCTTTAGGTTGTATATGTACCATCAAGACCTGGCTCTCCCTTTGACGGAGCCTGGTAGGAAAATATGGTTCCTTTTTCATTTGTACCCATGGATTGTATACAGGGGTCAGTGCAGACTCACCTGCAGGCCAGAGGAAATTTTATTTTTTTATTTCCGCAATGCTCTATCTTTTCATTTTTATGTCATGAAAGTCGTGATTGCCCAATCATATCGGCTATTTTATTCGCGGTGCCCAATCATTTCGGCTATGAATTTTTATTTTTACTCACTGTTTTTATTGCTAGCTACCCAAACCTTTCGGATATTTTTATATGCATATTTTTTTACTACTCGCCACATGTTTTTATTACAAGTTTTTAATCAGATACCAACCCTGGCATCAACATCGCTACGAATCGAATATTTCCAGGAGAGAATCATCATTTGTCGTGAAAATTCTTGGAGTTTGACACCTGTTTAGGCATCAGCATCGCTGCAACTGGGATATTTCCAGGAGCGAATCATCATTTGCCTTTATTGTTTGGAACAAAGGTGGCTTAGCAAACAGGGTTAGGATCCTGTCGACTAATGCTTTTTGACTTTATGAGTCGTAAGGGTCTCACAAAGGTATTTCTCTCTACGAGTCGAGAGGATTTCGTAAGTGTATTTTCTCCTTAGGAATCGTAGGGATTCCTAACTGATATTTTTGTTGGCTATAGTGCCCTCAAGGCAATTATCATAGTCGCAGGCAGGTGATTATGATAATTGAGGGAGGACCTATACAAGTAGAACAGTCTTACTCGAGATGATAGTATGCTATCTGGTTTGTCTTTATCATCATATACAGTATTAGGCGGCATTACAGCTCACTATTACATGTTGATAGAGCCCATAGGATTCTTGCTTGACTACCAGCAGTATGATGGCGATCATATATGTGGGAGCTGGGTGGTCTATAAGTGCTGGGTTCCCTAGCACGACAACAAGGTTTCGGGAGGCATCTACCATGCCATTTTCAAAAAATTTCCATGCTAAAGAACCCTAGACTAGAATCTTTAACTAGAGAATTAGACAAAACTAGAATGTAAACATCTTTACATCTAAGTGAACAAGGAATACAACCTTTGTAGACCGGTCCTTCGCTTCAATAGCTCCATGTAGTAGTCCCTTCACTCTAAGTAGTGATCTTCCGGACTCTAGAATGGCTCCACAAGATGAAAGGAACATACTTGCTTGAAGTCTTCGAGGCCGAACAAGATCTACGTCGAGAAGACACCAACTCAAGCTACCTCTTTACCAATTGGGAATTAGTGAAGAAAATACCCTAAACTAAATGGCTAGTCTAGTAGAGGATGATGAAGAAGGAATTTTGCTCACTTTAGAATTTATTTTCTCACAACTTTTCCTCACCTCCTCAAAACCTAGAGAGCTTGAAGGAGATGAAGAAGAAGATGAAGTGATGGATGAATAAGTGAATCAATGAGGTAAGAATTGCAACCATAGGTGAGTTCATATCATATACTAACTTATGTAGAGAATAACCCATGGCTAATGGATAATGGTTAGGTTAATAAATATCTTAGGTAAAACAAAATTAGTGGATTAAGTCAATGGTTCCACAAGCTTCCACTAAGCTCAACCATGACTAATTTCCAAATAATTTTGAATTACTAAAAAAAATAAAAAGCTTAACATTATCAAGAGCATGGTGTGAGTCTCATACACCCATGTTGCATGTATAACCAAGCATGACACAACAATATATATCACATATGTATTATGTGTGCATGAAAAGAAAACAATACAATTAACATATATCACATAAAAACTAAATGTATCATAAGTAAGAAAAAGAAATGCTTAAGTGAGCAAATATTAGTTAATGTAATTTAATATATCAAATATATAATTATACATTAAATTATTAAATCATCACTTGATTTAATAATCCGGCTATATCACCTATAACCGACTAATATCATATGTATCAATTTATCGAATCAACACTTGATCCGACAATCCGGCTATATCACATATAACCAGCAAATATCACATATCGCAAGAATAGAATACAGTATCACATACACGCATTAATCTCAGTCCCGCACATATCACTTATGTTCTCCTACTTCGTTTCGCCTGAGCCAGGAAAGCTCTGTGTACGACTCTAAAGACTCATCAATACGCCGGCAGTAGGTGGTGATCATATCAGTCACCCACAAGCCGTCAGCGGTCTGCTAAACGTAACGGCCACCCTGGTATTAAGCGATCAGAAGATCATCAAGCATGCATGCTCATACTCCTGTGAATCCAATAAGTAACACTACCGTACAGTCCGGTCTCTTCGTCTGATATGTCGCATATCTAGCTTGGGGGTGGTCAACGTCAGACCCTAATAGCTTGATAAGTCGTGCCAATATGAGGCTCACAACGGGCCGAGAAACTATTGATAACACTTACCAGTAAATCTCATAACAGCCCCGGCCTGGGACTTCTTGTTATAGCCAATTGAGAACAGCGCAACATCAACCCCCAATACCGGGAGAGACGAAATCCCCTCCCATCGCTCATTGCCTCCATGTGACACAATCGAATTGCGAAACTTTCACTTCCAGAAGAGGAGCAGCGGCACGAGGTCTGGAACTGTCGGGACTGGACCCAAAAGCCACTGTTTTGCACGTTCTCTTGAACGTGCTAAGGTGGAAATCAAAGCACAGTGGGAATCACACAAGACTCTACGACGATCTCGGGTCGACAGACTAACCTGTACAAGTGTCACCAGAGAACTGCTATCTGACGTGAGGTATAATACCATCTAGGAGTTCTCGGCGAGTCCTGTTCAGTGTACCTAGTCTTCACTGAGCACCTGTGCACACTCTCTGATGTTAAACACCAATGGTGGTGGGATTAACCATCGCTCCATACAGGGTCAATAATCATACACACTAGTCTACTCTGGAATATCGATGCCCCGTCTCGATACTCCCACGACTAGGAACAATTAAGGATGTACTTACGGACTACCCTGGCCCCACTAGTATGATCTGCATCATAGTCCCGGTAGTCAAGTAAACATCCTAAGGGCTTTACAAACATGTCACAGAGAGACAATACAAGTGTACATGTGAAGATAAAGTGTAACCAGATAGCATACTATCATGTCGAGCAAGAAAGTCCTCCCTATATATGTCCCAGCATT
Organism: Agapanthus africanus; assembly: GCA_030015575.1. Classification (NCBI taxonomy): domain Eukaryota; kingdom Viridiplantae; phylum Streptophyta; class Magnoliopsida; order Asparagales; family Amaryllidaceae; genus Agapanthus; species Agapanthus africanus. Next base: position 325,913,636 of record JASDDO010000004.1, read on the forward strand.
CACTATAATATACATCAAATGTACAATAATGACCTCTAGGGCATACATACAACTAACAATCTCCCACTTGCACTAAGGCCTGTTGTTGTAATATCTCATACCCAACATCCCATAAAAGTCTCTCGTGGGAAAAGGCCTCGGTGAGTTGATCCGCTGTGTTATCCTTCACTTAAACTCTCCTGACTTGGATCCCCTGAAGATCAACCATCTCCTGATCAGGTGATACTGCCTCATAATATGTCTGGATCGCTGATGGGACCGGGGTTCTAAGGCAAAAGCCACAATTCCATTGTCACACAATGGTAGGAACCATGTTCATCTCATGAACAAGAAATACCCAGACAACCTCTTTGGTAGCATCGTTGGTAGCGATGTATTCAACATTTATTGTCCAGATTGCCATGGTATATAGCTTGGAACTCTTCCAACATACCGTCCCTCCATTGAGGGTAAAGACAAAGCCCGAGACTGACTATCGGTCGACTTTATCACTCTGGAAGCTCAAACCAAGAACATTCTTTTAGTGCTTCTCAAGTACTTAGGAATGTCCTTTACAGCTGTTCAGTGATTCTCCCAAGATCCAATTGATTCCTGATCACTACACCTAGTGAGTTAACTACATCTGGTCTGGTACATAACATCGCATACATGATAGAGCCTTACTGCCGAAGCATAGGATATCCCTTGCACGCGAGCTCTCTCCAAATCAGTCTCGGGAGACTTCTTTTTGGAGAGAGTGATTCTCGAGTAAGTGGGCAAGCCACCATGCTTAGAATCTTCCATACTAAACCCTTTAGTACTGTGTTAATGCACTTGGATTTGGGACACTCCCAACATCCGCTTAGATTTATCTCTATAGATCTAAATCCCCAAGATGTAGTAGGAATCACCCAGATCTTTCCTGGAGAATCCTCATGTTAAGAGGAGCTTGACCGAGCGTAGCATAGGAAACCCATTTCCTATCAAGAGTTTGTCATCTACGTACAATACGAAGACAACAATCTTACTCTCTACTACCTTCTTGTATATACAAGGTTCATCTATCTTTTTGATTAAGTCAAACTCTTTGACTATCATATCAAAACAGACGTTCCAACTCCGCGATGCATGCTTCAACTAAGCAGCTTGCACACCTTCCCGCCGCTCCTACTTGTCAACGAAACCCTCTGGCTGTCATGCACACGCTCTCTTCTAAATCACATTTAGAAAAGTGGGCATGACGTGCAACTGCCAGATATCGTAGTCATGGTATGCAGCGATTGTTACATATGTATGCCCTAGAGGCCATTATTGTATAGTACTGGTTTGTATAATACATTTTGGAGGCTTGGGATATATATGGTTTTACGACAGTCTTGCTCGATATAGTAGTATGCTACTTGGTTTGTTTCTATCTTAATATGTGTATATGTTTCTTTTAACATATCGCTAAAAACATATTAGTAGAGTCCTTAGGATCTTTGCTTGACTACCGGCGTTGTGATGGCGATCACACTAGTGGGGGCTGGGTAGTCTATAAGCACATCCTTATTTTGATCCCTAGTCATAGGATTATTGAGACAGGGCATCGATACTCCAGAGTAGACTAGTGCATACGCTTCTCTTCCCAGCAGGGGAGATGGTCTGTCCCACAGCCATCAGTACGTCGTACTGGAGAAAGTATGCAGGTGCTCGTTAGGTTACGAGTACACTGGACAGGACTCGTCGGGAACTGTTGGTTGGTATTATACCTATCGTCAGTTAATAGTTCCCAGGTGACATGAGTACAGCTTAGTCCGTTGACTTGACACTGTCACTCCGCCTCGAGTGTGTTCACACTGTTCTTAGATTACTACCCTACCACGGCTCTACTGAGTCGTGCAAATAGGTAGTAGTTGGGTGCAGTCCCGAAGCACTTAGAGGCAGTGACGGTTAGACAGGATTCGTCTCTCCCGGTATTGGGGGTTGATATCGCGCTGTGTCTAGGAGAGCCATTACACAAAGTCCCTGGCTAGGGCAAGCGAGATAGACTGGTAGGTTTCCAGTTTTATCTCAGGTGTTCTGGGCTACACTCCGGCACGACTTGTACCGCTAGTAGGGGACTGACGTTTACCAGCCCCCTAGGCCCGCCATGCGATGTTCTTAGACGAACAGACCGGACTGTACGGAGATTGTCACATACAGGCTCAGTAGGAGTCCGGATGGGTTCACCTCATCAGTCTTCTTATCGGCATCTACCTGGGGACCGTTACGTACAGCTAGTGCCGCTTGATGTCTGTGGTTAACCCCACTGCCAGCGTAGTGTCGAGTCTTTAGAGTCCCACACAGAGGGTTACTCGCGTTTGGGCAAAACTGAGTAGAGGTCGCATGGTTTTGCGACAGGGTTCGTTCACACTCGCGCACTTGTGCACGTTTGGTGACCGGGCAGTTATTACTAGTGGGCTTTGGTTTAAGCCAGATAATGGTATTGGTTTTGGGATTGGTTTTGTCTCATTGTATTCGTGGTCCTCGGAACATGGATGCGGGTGTGTATGCACAGTTGATAGAGGCAGAGGCAGAGGATTCTCATTAGGGTTGTTGACCGTTTGACTTTGGTTGACTTGTTGACCGTTTTTTCAAACCCTAATGAGAATGATAAATATCATTAATAATGTTAATCAAGGATTGTTGTGTGATGGTTAGGTTGACCCTTTGACCATGGTGGACATTTTGACCATTGTTGACATTATTGACCATAATCATTTCATATCAAAGATGCTTCTTGATCTTTGCAAATTGCATTTATTATGAAATGATAATGGTCATTCCATACTCACCATCATATTTTCCTTTTTTGATTATTATTGTTAATCTATTATTCTCATATGAGCATGGTTGCAGAAGAGAGCTCTTATTCTATCATATCTTTTCTCTCTCTTTGCAAAAGCTCTTCTTCTTCCTCTCTAAAAGCTTAAGTGTTCCATGTGTTGGAAATCATAAGTTTTTAAGACAAAGCCACCATAACACATCTCTACTCATTCTAGGGTACTAGGTTTAGCAAACCAAATACCTTAGTTACCTCTAGGTTGAGGTAGGAGCTCAAGTTCGAGGCCCTCGGGTGGATCTATCTTCAGTAAAGAGGAGACGAGAAGGAGGAGCCGTTCAAACTACTACAAGGAGCAAGCAAGGAGTTCAAGAGAACAACAATAAGAGAAGGAGTTCAAGACTAGGTATAACCATTCTACATAGTAGTTATAACTTGTAGATTTTTTGTTAGTTTTGTTTAGCAACGATCCTTCATGAAACGGTCCATGTTACCTAGCTAGGGAAAAATTTCGTTTTACCTATTCTGCCTCCCCGAAAGAACCGGGATGGGTAACGTGGACCTAACAGTGGTATCAGAGCCTAGCTAAACACAAACTAGCATGTTATCAAAGTATCTAGAATTTCGATCAGACAAAAATCGCAAAACACGTCCGGAAAAACCATGTTTCTGCCGATTTTTTATACTGCTCTAAAAATGATTTAACATACATGAAAAATCGGCTCAGGGTTTTGTAAAAACACAGAACAAAAACGATCCAGTGACTTGGTCAAGGCGCCGCGGATCCGCGACAAGAACATGCTTCCTGCTGCAGAACCGCGGCCGAGTTGACTCGGTCGTGGACCGGGTTTTGTGCAGTGTTCTTATTTGGATGTTTTGGGATTTTTAGTATATGTTGTTTCTGCCCAGATTTTCCAGAGAACAAATTTGTGTTTGGGGTGGTTTCAAATCCGTATTTTGATCGAAGTTTTGTAGACTTTGGCTAATGGGTTATATCTGTAATGTAATATATGTATTGAACGTCTGCTAATCGCTATACGTCGATTAGTGGGGGTTATACATATCTGTGATCTGTAATGTTGATGGTTTGTGTATATGAATTCGTTGGATTGTCGCGGATGAATAGCCGGGGGGTTTTGAGATGAGAATTTTCTTTATCTTTCAATTCATGTAACATGTAAATTGATGTAATATTATTTATTTGGCCGCACAACCGGGATGGGGTTGTAGCCGTCATTGTATAATTTCTTTTACTGTTTTTTCTCCTAGGATAGACCCAAGGTGGGGTGCACAAACTACTGGGTACCTCGAAGTGCCGAGTGCCCTACTCACTTTGTTGAGGGAGGTTGCTTCACTTCGGATATTTGGCAGGTAGTTTGCCGCACCCGTAGGGGTTTAGGGTGGGGTATTTGGCTATTCATCGCGACCGTGTAATCTGTCTTTCGTTGCAGGATCGAACGGAATGCAGATTCCTAGTATATCCAAAGTATTCATCTGTGATCTGGAATGGCTATCATTGCATCTGACGAATGTGAATATATATCTATATATGATATCTATTTAGGCGTTGCTTATGTTTTGCATCCGCGCTAGTCCAGCCCCCGCTCTGTCGTTAGTTAAGTAACCTAACGGGTGATGACGGGACCCCGTGGCGAATGCGGATGGCATAAGCGTACGTCATATTTTCGTTGTTTTCTGCAATGGTAGGATTAACTGATGGGACGCATTAAATTAATGCAAAGAAAAATAAACCAAAAAAAGACGTTGTTGGAACATTTTTCAAAAAGCTGTTATTGCAAGGACGTTCTCTTTTGTTTTGCATAGAGGTATTCGGTTATGAATGCCCAGCACCTCAGTCGACGAGGCAAGGGCCGAGATCCCTTCATCGGGAGTGACCCCTTGGACAAAAAGTTTGCGTCAGGATAATAACTTACTATAGTCGATTATTCTTGCTTTGCATCGAGGTATTCAGTTTGGAATATCATGCACCTCATTCGACGAGGAAAGAGCCGAGATCCCTTCAAAGGGAGTGACCTCTTTAGCAAAAGTTTTCGCCACTATATTTTCAAAAGGTTATCAGGTTCCTTCAACGATATCAAGTTCATTACGTTAACGGGTTTTTCGCCTAAAACCAGCCGTAGCCCTCCGTCATTTCTTATAAGTTATACTTAGTATTCGTGCTGCGTTTGTTGACTGTGTCAAGGCGCAGTGAACGGTAGCTGAGTATTGCTTATCTGCTGGATACAATGTGATTGGTTAGGACAGTCGTGTAACCTTGTTGACTGTGTCAAGGGTTATGCGGGTGGGTTTAATGCAATCAAGATAATGACGGGTTGAACTTGAGTAGGACTCTTTGATTTGTTGACTGTGTCAAGGTTACTTGGGTCCTAGGGGCAAAAATCCACATCGGGAGTTTCGAAAGAAACTGAAACTTGCAGATTCAGCATACCTTCTGGAGTGTGGTGACTAGAGTGGATTCCATCTAGGTCATCGCACAATGATAGTTGGATCCCAATCCCACTGATGACTTGGATTACTCTCGGGAGATTATTTCACTTAACAATCAATGCTATAAACCAAGTAGGTATCTAGAACGGTGTTAGCGGGGCTACGCTTCTAGGGAAAAGAGATTATTTAATTAAGGAACTTCGCGAAAGCGTTGGAAAACCTCCCTCGAAGTACCAACACCAGCCTGGCTGAAAGGTTAAGCAAGTATTGTGACGTGCAATTAATCCTGACTATTTCTTCTTTTAGGGTTTGAAGAAGAATTTGAGGAAACAGTGGGAGCCATCCTGATTAGATAAATCAATAAACCAATCTAATCTTGCAAGAGCGCACGCTGAGTGTTTCTTTTCTCTCTCCAGGTAGCAGCCTTTTCACGCCCTAATCAAGATAATAAAATGTATCGCTTGACCGATCCGAATTCTTATTCGGGGCTGGGGAACGTTGGTTCGGCTCTAACTTATGACAACAGTCATAAGTATGAGCAAGGGAAAGAGGATTGTATGGATTCCAAGGATACCCAGTTGAAGAAGAAGCATGGTTTTGCATCTACTTCAGGTGTTCTTGTAATTGAGAACTGCTTTACGGTCAGCCCTACCTCCTGGGTACTTGATACCGGATCAGGATCTCATATCTGTAATTTATTGCAGGGACTGAGAAAAAGTAGGAGAGTTGTACCTGGTGATATGTCGCTCAGAGTAGCGAACGGAGCACAAGTTAATGCTGCAGCCATCGGTGAATATCACCTAGTGTTGCCAAATGGCAATACTATGATTTTGAACGATTGCTACTATATACCTTCCATGGTTTGAAACATCATATCAGTTTCTTTACTCGATAAAGATGGATATAACTTTGTTCTTGATAGAAATATCATGAACATCTACCTTCATAAGGTACTGGTTGCAGAAGGTACACTATGTAATGGTATCTACGTTCTAAATCAGAATACAATTCTCAATATACAAAACACACGCAAGAGGAAGAATTCAGATACGAATGAATCCTACTTGTGGCATTGTAGACTTGGTCATATCGGAGAGAAAAGACTAAGTAAGCTGCATAAAGATGGAGTCTTGAATACGTTCGAGTTTTCATCTTATGAAACTTGTCAGTCTTGTCTCAAATGAAAGATGACCAAATCTCCGTTCACCGGACATGGAGAAAGGGCAGCAGAGCTCTTGGGACTCGTACACAGTGATGTATGTGGTCCGATGTCTATACATGCAAGGGGTGTGTTCTCGTACTTCATCACATTCACTGACGATCTCTCTAGATTCGGATATGTGTATCTTATGAAACATAAATCTGAAGCTTTTGAGAAATTCAAGGAATTCAGAAAGAAGTAGAGAACCAGACTAGCAAAAGTATCAAGATCCTCCGATCAGATAGAGGAGGGGAGTACTTAAGCAGGGAATTCCTAGATTACTTAAAAGAGAATGGTATTCTCTCTCAGCTTACTCCTCTTTATACACCACAGCACAACGGTGTATCGGAACGGAGGAATCGTACCCTATTGGATATGGTTCGCTCCATGATGAGTAGTGCTGAGTTGCCTCTTTCATTCTGGGGACATGCGCTTTTAACAGCAGCACATCTATTGAATCAAGTTCCATCCAAATCCGTGCCTAAGACTCCGTATGAAATATGGTGTGGTAAGAGTTTGTATCTTAAACGTATTAAGATTTGGGGTTGCCCAGCTTATGTCAAAAAGCAGAACCCAGACAAACTTGAAGTACAGGCAGTTTTATGAAAGTTTGTGGGATACCCAAAAGATTCAAATGGGTATCTATTCTACCATGCAGAGGAAGAGAAGATAATTGTTTCCAGGAATGCCACATTTTTAGAAAAAGAATTTCTTGTTAAAAATATTAGTGGCAGCACGGTAGAACTAGATGAAATTCCAGAAACACAAACTTTAACTAAAGATTTGGAGGAACCGCTAGATTCAGTTACACCCAACGAACCTCAGCCACTCCGCAGATCTGGTAGGATTTCTCATCCGCCCGAGAGATACTACGGTTTTCTCATAGACGGGGATCGAGAGGATTGCATCTTTGAAGAAGATGACCCTACCAGTTTCAGGCAGGCCATTATCAGTAGGGACTCTGATAAGTGGCTGGATGCAATGCAATCCGAAATGGAGTCCATCTACACCAATAAAGTGTGGACCTTGGATATTGCTCCACCTGGGGTAAAACCCGTAGGATGCAAATGGATCTACAAAAGGAAACCTGGTGTAGATGGGCTGGTGGAAACCTATAAGGCTAGACTCGTTGCAAAAGGTTTTCGTCAAAGACCTGGTTTGGACTATGACGAAACTTTTTCTCATCCATTCGGATCCTACTTTCCATTGCTGCCTTCCATGACTATGTAATCTGGCAAATGGACGTTAAAACGGCTTTTATAAACGGCTGTTTAGAAGAGTGCGTTTACATGGATCAGCCAGAAGGTTTCGTGGACAGTAGGAGCAGCGGGAAGGTGTTCAAGTTACTCAAATCCATTTATGGATTGAAGTAGGCATCGCGGAGCTGGAACATCTGTTTTGATGAGGCAATCAAGGAATTTGATTTCATCAAGAACGAAGATGAACCTTGTGTCTATAAGAAGATTGTAGGACGAACTGTCGTATTCCTAGTCTTGTACGTGGATGACATTCTTTTGATAGGAAATGACATTCCTATGCTACAATCGGTTAAGCTATTCTTGTCACAACGGTTCTCCATGAAGGACCTGGGTGATGCCTCGTACATTCTGGGGATCAAGGTCTATAGAGATAGATCCAAGAGACTACTGGGACTTTCGCAGTCCAGGTACATAGAGACCATACTAAAGAGATTTAATATGGAGGATTCCAAGCGCGGTAACATACCCGCATTACACGGAATTACCCTCTCCAAGAAGATGTCTCCTAAGACTGACGAGGAGAGGGTTCGCATGAACACTATACCCTATGCTTCGGCGGTAGGATCTATAATGTATGCGATGCTATGTACAAGACCAGATGTAGCTTACGCGCTGAGCGTGGTGAGCCGGTATCAGTCAGACCCAGGTGAGGACCACTGGACGGCAGTGAAGAATATTCTCAAGTACCTGAGAAGGACTAAGGAGATGTTCCTGGTTTACGGTAATGGAGACCTCAGGGTCAAGTCCTTTACCGATTCAAGCTTCCAGAGTGACAAAGATGACAACAAGTCTGTCTCGGGTTTTGTGTTTACCCTCAACGGAGGGGCGGTATGTTGGAGGAGTTCCAAACAGGATACCGTCGCAGACTCGACGATGGAGGCTGAATACATTGCTGCAAGCGATGCCGCAAAAGAGCTGGTCTGGATAAGGAAGTTCATTAGTGAACTTCAGGTGGTTCCGTCCATTGTTGACCCAATACCTTAGTATTGCGATAACAATGGGGCTATAGCTTTAGCGAAGGAACCAAGGTCCCATCAGAAATCCAGACACATCTTAAGGCGGTATCACCTGATCAGGGAGACCATTGATCGCCAGGAGATCGAGGTACAGAGAGTGGACACAAAAGACAACACAGCGGATCCATTCACGAAGGCCCTCCCTCAAACATAGTTCGAGCGACTTTTTGAGCTATTAGGTATGCGGTACGCCGGCAGCTGGCCTTAGTGCAGACGTTGGGTATGCGGTAAACCAATTACTGGCCTTTAGTGCAAGTGGGAGATTGTTAGATATGTATGCCCTAGAGGCCATTATTGTATAGTACTGGTTTGTATAATACATTTTGGAGGCTTGGGATATATATGGTTTTACGACAGTCTTGCTCGATATAGTAGTATGCTACTTGGTTTGTTTCTATCTTAATATGTGTATATGTTTCTTTTAACATATCGCTAAAAACATATTGGTAGAGCCCTTAGGATCTTTGCTTGACTACCGGCGTTGTGATGACGATCACACTAGTGGGGGATGGGTAGTCTATAAGCACATCCATATTTTGGTCCCTAGTCGTAGGATTATCGAGACAGGGCATCGATACACCAGAGTAGACAAGTGCATACGCTTCTTTTCCCAGCAGGGGAGATGGTCTGTCCCACAGCCATCAGTACGTCGTACTGGAGATAATATGCAGGTGCTCGTTAGGTTACGAGTACACTGGACAGGACTCGTCAGGAACTGTTGGTTGGTATTATACCTATTGTCAGTTAACAGTTCCCAGGTGACATGAGTACAGCTTAGTCCGTTGACTTGACACTGTCACTCCGCCTCGAGTGTGTTCCCACTGTTCTTAGATTACTACCCTACCACGGCTCTACTGAGTCGTGCAAATAGGTAGTAGTTGGGTGCAGTCCCGAAGCACTTGGAGGCAGTGACGGATAGACAGGATTTGTCTCTCCCGGTATAGGGGGTTGATATCGCGCTGTGTCTAGGAGAGCCATTACACAAAGTCCCTGGCCAGGGCAAGCGAGATAGACTGGTAGGTTTCCAGTGTTATCTCAGGTGTTCTGGGCTACACTCCGGCATGACTTGTACCTCTAGTGGGGGACTGACGTTTACCTCCCCCTAGGCCCGCCATGCGATGTTCTTAGACGAACAGACCGGACTGTACGGAGATTGTCACATACAGGCTCAGTAGGAGTTCGGATGGGTTCACCTCATCAGTCTTCTTATCGGCATCTACCTGGGGACCATTACGTACAGCTAGTGCCGCTTGCGGTCTGTGGTTAACCCCACTGCCAGCGTAGTGTCGAGTCTTTAGAGTCCCACACAGAGGGTTACTCGCCTTTGGGCAAAACTGAGTAGAGGTCGCATGGTTTTGCGACAGGGTTCGTTCACACTCGCGCACTTGTGCACGTTTGGTGACCGGGCAGTTATTACTAGTGGGCTTTGGTTTAAGCCAGATACTGGTATTGGTTTTGTCTCATTGTATTCGTGTTCCTCGGAACGCGGATGCGGGTGTGTATGCACAGTTGATAGAGGCAGAGGCAGAGGATTCTCATTAGGGTTGTTGACCGTTTGACTTTGGTTGACTTGTTGACCGTTGAATTTTTTCAAACCCTAATGAGAATGATAAATATGATTAATAATGATAATCATGGATTGTTGTGTGATGGTTAGGTTGACCATTTGACCATGGTGGACATTTTGACCATTGTTGACATTATTGACCATAATCATTTCATTTCAAAGATGCTTCTTGATCTTTGCAAATTGCATTTATTATGAAATGATAATGGTCATTCCATACTCACCATCACATTTTCCTTTTTTGATTATTATTGTTAATCTATTATTCTCATATGAGCATGGTTGCAAAAGAGAGCTCTCATTCTATCATATCTTTTCTCTCTCTTTGCAAAAGCTCTTCTTCTTCCTCTCTAAAAGCTTAAGTGTTCCATGTATTGGAAATCATAAGTTTTTGAGAAAAAGCCACCATAACACATCTCTACTCATTCTAGGGTATTAGGTTTAGCAAACCAAATACCTTAGTTACCTCTAGGTTGAGGTAGGAGCTCAAGTTCGAGGCCCTCGGGTGGATCTATCTTCGGCAAAGAGGAGACGAGAAGGAGGAGCCGTTCAAACTACTACAAGGAGCAAGCAAGGAGTTCAAGATAACAACAAGAAGAGAAGGTGTTCAAGAGAGCAACAAGAAGAGAAGGAGTTCAAGACTAGGTATAACCATTCTACATAGTAGTTATAACTTTTAGATTTTTTGTTAGTTTTATTTAGCAACGATCCTTCATGAAACGGTCCATGTTACCTAGCTAGGGAAAAAATTTTGTTTTACCTATTCCGCCTCCTCGAAAGAACCGGGGTGGGTAACGTGGACCTAACAGCGATGGCAAGTAGCATCCGGATGGTCTTAAGCATAGCCACTAGAGAAAAGGTTTCATCATAATCCACACCTGGTTGTATGACGAGAACCTTTTGCTACAAGTCTAGCTTTGCAAGTCTCAACTTTTCCATCTCCACCAAGTATCTATCTCATAGATCCACTTGCTCCCCTTGGGTTTTACCCCTCAGGAGCAACATGCAAAGTCCATATTTTGTTGGTGTATATGGATTCCATCTCAGATCTCATTGCATCGAGCCGTTTCACAAAGTCTCCACTCGTGAAGGCCTGCTGAATCTACTTGGGTCATCATCAACCATGATGCAATCCTCGCACCCACTATCACTGAGAATAATCGCATTATCTCTCAGGTGGGTAAGGAACCCTACCAAATTCGCGGAGAGGCTGAGGTTCGTTGGAGACTATTGAATTCTCCGGTTCCACTAAATCATCAGTCGTAGTTTGTAACGTTGGAACTCCTACCAGTTCTACCTCATGACCACTTATTTGTTTTTAAAGAAATTCCTTTTTCTACAAAGTGGTTATGTTGAGGAAAAAAAACACTTTTGTGCCTGGGTTTGGTAGAAGATATTCCCTCATGTATGTTTGGGATATCCTTAGAAACTTACAAAACTGACTTTGCCTCGAGTTTGTCCGGATTTTTCTTTTCAACATAGGCCAGACAACCCTATATCTTAACTCGCTTAAGACATGGTTTCTTCCCATACCATATCTCATATGGAGTGGTAGGCTCCGATTTGGTGGAAACCTTATTCAATAGGTATGCAGCTTCTCAAGTGCATAACTCCAAAAGGAAACATGCAACTCAGAAGTACTCATCATAAAGTGCACTATATCTCATAGGGTGCGTTTTCCCCATCTCGACACACCGTTGTGTTGTGGTGTATACGGAGGAGTAATACTGAAAAAGAATCTCATTCTATTTTAGATAAACCAGGAATTCCATGCCCAAGTATTCTTCTCCTCTATCAAATCGAAGGACTTAATACTTTTCCCCGTCCGGTTCTCAACTTCATGCTTATATTCTTTGAATTTCTTAAAAGCTTCAGACTTGTGTTTCAACAGGAACACACGTTCGAATCTTGAGAGATAGTCAGTGAATATAATAAAGTACGGGGAACCAATCCTGGCATGTATAGACATGGATCGCATACATCAACATGTATCAATCCCAAGAGTTCAACAATTCTTCCTCCATTTCCAGTAAACGGAGTTTTGGTCATTTTACCTTTGAGACATGACTGGAAAGTATTATAAGATGAAAGTTCGAATGGATTCAAATATTTATCCTTATGTGCCTTAGCTAGTCGTGTCGCATTGATATGACCCAGTCTACAATGCCACAATAAGGATTCATTCATTTCTGAACTTGTCCTCTTATGTGTGTTCTGTATACTTAGAACTGTGGTTTGATTTAGAACGTATATGCTATTTCATAACGTGCCTGATCTAATTAACTCTTGATTCAGGACAATGTACATAACATTATCCTGCAATACAAAATCATATCCTTCTTTATCAAATAAAGAGACTGATGTATATCAGGTTCGGTATGTAATAACATTCATTCAGAATAAATGTATTTGATAATACAAGATGATAGTTGCCAACTGACTTGTCTGCAACTATTGCACCATCACCCTATCCTAGTTCTCTACCTATCTGTAGCCCATGTAACAAATTACATATATGGGATCCTGATCCGGTATCACATACCCAGGACGTAGAGTATACTGAGAAACAGTTCTCGGTAACGAACACACCTGAAGAAAATGCATCAACATGCTTTTTCTTCGATCGGGTGGCATTGGAATTTTGGCATTCCCTTATTTCCTGCTCAGTCTTATAACAATTATAAGAAAGAACGGAACCAACGTTCTCCAGCTCAGTATAATAAGCAGGTTCGGTCAATACATCCATATTATTATCTTGATTAAGGAAAGTTATGGTCGCTACCAGGAGAGAGAGAGAGAAGAAAACACTCTATGTGCGCTCTTGCAAGATTAGATTGGTTATTATTTTATCTAATCAGGATGGCTCTCACTGTTTTTATCAAGTCTTCCTTCAAACCCTAAAAGGTAAGACTAGCCGGAATTAATTACACCCTACAAGTTCGCTAACTGTTCAGCCAGGCCAGTGTCGGTAATTTGAGGGAGGTTCCCTGTATTTTCGCACAGACCTAATTAAAGTAAACCTCGTTTTCCAAGAGGCATAACCCCGTTAACACCTTTCTAGACACCTAATGTGTTAGCTAATTGTAAAGTGCAAAACTCACCCAGGAGTAACGCTTACTTGCAGTGGGTATCGGGATCCAACTATCTCATAGAAGGTATGCAATCTCATTGCAAATTTCAATACTTGAAATTCCCGATAATGGTTTTTACCCCTAGTGGCTTATGACCTTGGCTATGGTCAACAAATCACAAGCACTAGTCAAGTTCTACCCGTCATTTCGTGATTAATTAGACTCACCGACATGACCCTTTGCTGAATGGTCAACAAATTCATATGATTGTCCTAATTAATCGCATCATATGCAGTGTAGGAAGACATCACTTAGCTACCGCACACTATGCCTTGGCTATGGTCAATAAACGTAGCGCGAATATTAAGTACTCTACTTCCTAAACTGACTGAGGGTTATGAATGGTTTTTAAGAAAACCTTTAACGCTTCGAACTTGATATCGTTGCAGAATCGAGTGATTTTGAAAATGAGTGTTTTTTAGGCTTTTACCAGTTTCGCTAAAGAGGTCACTCCCGTTGAAGGGATCTCGGCTCTTTCCTCATCGAATGAGGTGCTGGATATTCTGCAAGGAATACCGCTATGCAAAATGAGAACTAAAAAAGCAATAAAAAAACCTGAGCTAGTTGTAGCATCTGCTAGTTTCGCTAAACAGGTTACTCCGGGTGAATCGATCTCGGCTCTTTTCTTATTGAATAAGGTGCTGGATATTCTAAAAGGAATACCATTATGCAAAGCAAGAACTAGAGCTACTTTTTTTGAAAATTTGATTCCACAACATCATTAGGTTTATTTTCTTTCATTAATCTCATTAATGAAGTCCCATCAATTATGCTTCCTAAGCATCACAGATAAAGAAACGAAAATAGAACGTACGCTTATGCCATCCGCATTCACTACAGTGTCCCATTATACATCGTTAGGTTACTTAACTAACGGCCTAGCAGGGAGGGACTAGTGTGGGTGCAAAACATAAGCAACGTTTATTATATATCATATATATAATAAGCCATTCGTCTCAGAATATGCAGTGATCACATCACAAATATCAGCAGCAGAAGATAACATATGTAATATTGGATATACTAGGATTTCCGTGTTTTAAATTAAGCCAATAAAAAACATGGATTCCACGGTCATGATGAATAGCCAAACCCATATTCCTAGACCCCTACAAGAGCGGCAAGAAACCCTACCAATTCTAGAGTTAGAAGACCCGGTCTTGACTCCTCGAGATGGTCTCCCACTGGACCCTAGAACCCGGTTACTTGTGCTCCCCTCCTTGGGTCTATCCTAATGCGGAAAAGTAAATAATATACATCAATGGTGACATCATCCTCAACCCGGAAGTGCCCCAATAAAATAATATTACATACAAGTTTTTACATGAATGAAAATGAAAAACTCTCATCTTACATAAAAACCACCGGCTATTCAAACACGAAGATCCAATATAACATATCACAACAACACATAACATTACATGTCATCAACGTAAGTAAATATGCGTATCCTAATTGTCGTTGATGTATAGCAACGAAACTGGCGAAACACCACATATTACGCTTACGGTCGCAGAAAAGAAAGTGAAAAACTACAACAATTGGAATTGTCGCTGCCCTTAGACATCATAAACCCGGAATATCACATATTCTGGATTTCATGCCTAACAATGCAAATCTTACATTTGGGTCTCATCTATGAAAACATTTTTCAAAGAAAGTCGGATAATTCAACAAGATTCCCGATTCCGCTCGAGACCGAAATGTTAAACTTGCACGCAACTAATTACTTTGACAAAAAAATTAGTGTAGATTCCAATTATTGTATGACATTCACAGATAGCTAGACGATGTTAAACTTTCCGATCGAATCAACAAACACCCACATTTCCCAGAGTGCTCAACACTTGAGCAAAATTAAAGAATACCCAAAACATGCCACAATGCCTACGGACCAACCGTAGAAGGGTCAACCCTTGCCTCACCTATGGCACCGCGGAAGTGTCGCAAACCCTAGGCTTTGGCGGTGGTTCCGACGGTCATAGAATCAAGTTAGGATTTCGTTCTTCTAAAGGGTCCATAGAATTACTTCCATGATATTTCGAATATATTTAACCTGAAAAATTCCAACTTTTGGAAAATTTCCAGCGAGGGATAAAATGGGTTATTGATATTCGTTCGAACCTTTTAACGCCGTCTAAAATACCCGAAACGATGTTAGAATTATGACTACGAAACACTCCAAATTGCCTTTACAGAAAGATAACATCACATGCAATCTTAGCAAAAACAAACAATACCTCAAACCCTGAAACCAAGAGATAAGAACACCACAAAAATTTGAAAATTTTTTTCCACAGAAAAAAAGGTGACACCGGTTTTTTTGACAATCTCACCGGGTTAATTTTGGGATTTTGCTTTCAAATTTCTCTGGTGTTCTAGTTACATCACATGTAACATTCAGCACTTGTTTAAAAATTTTTTAGAGACCTTTAAAAAATCGACAGAAACTTGGTGTTAAGGTTTGCAGTTTCGGAGTTGTTTCGGTTTCGTAATTCTACAAATATCGTCTAATTTGCTAGCTTAGCTCTGATACCACCGCTGGGATCCCTAGCAGGACAGCAAGATTTCGGGAGGCATCTACCATGCTATTTTCAAAAATTTACCATGCTAAAGAACCCTAGACTAGAATCTTTAACTTAAAAATTGGACGAAACTAGAATGTAAATATCTTTACATCTAAGTGAACAAGGAATACAACCTTTGTAGACCGGTCCTTCACTTCAATAGCTCCATGTAGTAGTCCCTTCGCTCCAAGTAGTGATCTTCCGGACTCTAGAATGGTTCCACAAGATGAAAAGAACAAGCTTGCTTGAAGTCTTCGAGGCCGATGATGATCTACGTTGAGGAGACACCAACTCAAGCTACCTCTTCACTAATTGGGAATTAGTAAAGCAAACACCCTAAAATAAATGGCTAGTCTAGTAGAGGATGATGAACTAGGAATTTTGCTCACTTTAGAATTTATTTTCTCACTAATTTTTCTTACCTCTTCAAAACCTAGAGAGTTTGAAGGAGATGAAGTGATGAATGAATAAGTGAATCAGTGAGGTTAGAATTGCAACCATGGGTGAGTTCATATTATATACTAACTCATGTAGAGAATAAACCATGGCTAATAGATAATGGTTAGGTTAATAAATATCTTAGGTAAAACAAAATTAGCAGATTAAGTCAATGGTTCCACAAGCTTCCACTGAGCTCAACCATGACTAATTTCCAAATAATTTTGAATTACTAAAACAAATAAAAACCTTAACATTATCAAGAGCATGGTGTGAGTCTCATACACCCATGTTGCATGTATAACCAAGCATGATACAACAATATATATCACATATATATTATATGTGCATGAAAAGAAAACAATACAATTAACATATATCACATATATATTAAATGTATCATAAGTGAGAAAAAGAAATGCTTAAGTGAGCAAATATTAGTTAATATAATTTAATATATCAAATATATAATTAAACATTAAATTATTAAATCAACACTTGATTTAATAATCCGGCTATATCACATATAACCGACTAATATCATATGTATCAATTTATCGAGTCAACACTTGATCCGATAACCCGGCTATATCACATATAACCGGCTGATATCCCATATCGCGAGAATAGAATACGGTATCACATACACCCATTAATCTCGGTCCCGCACATAGTATATATGTACTCTACTTCGATTCGCCTGACCCAAGAAAGCTCTGTGTAGGACTCTAAAAACTCGTCAATACGCAGGCAGTAGGTGGTAATCATATCAGTCACCCAAAAGCCGTTAGCGGTCTGCTAAACGTAACGGCCACCCGGGTATTAAGCTATCAGAAGATCATTAAGCATGCTTGCTCATACTCCTGGGAATCCAATAAGTAACACTACCGTACAGTCCGGTCTCTTCGTCCGATATGTCGCATATCTAGCCTGGGGGTGGTCAACGTCAGACACCAATAGCTCAATAAGTTATGCCGATATGAGGCTCATAACGGGTCGAGAAACTACTGATACACTTACCAGTAAATCTCATAACAGCCCTGGCCAGGGACTTCCTGTTATAGCCAATCGAGCACAGCGCAACATCACCACCAATACCGGGAGAGACGAAATCCCCTCCTATTGCTCATTGCCTCAATATGACTCGAGACTGTACCAAAAAGCCACCGTTTTGCACGTTATCTTGAACATGGTAAGGTGGAAATCAAAGCACAGTGGGAATCACACAAGACTCTATGACGATCTCGGGTCGACAGACTAACCTGTACCAGTGTCACCAGAGAACTGCTATCTGACATGAGCTATAATACCATCTAGGAGTTCTCGACGAGTCCTCTTCAGTGTACCCAGTCTCCACTGAGCACCTGTGCACACTCTCTAATGTCAAACACCAATGGTGTTGGGATCAACCATCGCCCCATACATGGTCAAGAATCGTACACACTAGTCTACTCTGGAACATCGATGCCCCATCTCGATACTCCCACGACTAGAAACAATTAAGGATGTACTTACGGACCACCCTGGCCCCACTAGTATGATCTGCATCATAGTCCTGGTAGTCAAGTACACATCCTAAAGGCTTTACCAACATGTCACAAAGAGACAATACAAGTGTACATGTTAAGATAAAGTGTAACCAGATAGCATACTATCATGTCGAGCAAGAATGTACTCCCTATATATATCCCGGCATCCACTATAATATACATCAAATGTACAATAATAGCCCCTAGGGCAAACATACAACTAACAATAAGCACATCCTTAAATGTCCCTAGTCGAGGGAGTTTCAAGACTGGGCATCGATACTCCAGAGTAGACTAGTGTATACTGATCGAGACCCCGACGAGGGACGGTGGCCGGTCTCATAAGCCATTGGTGTCAGTTTGTTCACCTAAGATGTATACAGGTGCTCATTGGGTTATGAGTACACCGGACGGACTCGCCGGGAACATGCTAGTTGGTATTATACCTATTGTCAGATAGCAGTTCCCAGGTGACATGCATACAGGTTAGTCTATCGACCTAAGATTGTCATTTGTCTCATGTGAGTTCCCACTGTGCTTTGATTACTACCCTACCACGGCTCAGAGGAGTCGTGCAAACAGGTTTTACTTGGGTACAGTCCCGAGCCACAAGGAGGCAGTGAGCGGAACGTCAGGGGATTCGTCTCTCCCGATATTGGGGGTTGTCGCGGTTGTGCACGGCTGGGAATCACTAGAAATCCTTGGCCAAGGTAGTCTAGAATTACGGATTCGAATCAGTAGTTTCTCAGGTGGTGATGGGCTTCATACCGACACTAAATGTCGTGTTATTAGGGGTCTAACTTTATCCACCCCTAGACTCGATATGCGATAGTCGTAGACGAATGGACCGGACTGTATGGATATTGTCACTGTCAGGCTCGGTAGGGTTTCAGGATGAGTTTGCTCATCGGCCTCCCTTTCGCTCGATACCTGGATAGCCGTTACGTACAGCTAGTACCGCTGACGTGCTTGTGGTTAAACCCACTACCAGCGTATTGACGAGTTTTTAGAGTCCCACACAGAGGGTTTCCCTGCTTCGGGCGAAACGATGTAGAGGCCGTATGGTTTTACAGCAGGGTTCGATCACTTACGTGTACTTGTGCACGGATGATGTTCGGACGGATAATACTAGTGAGCTTTGGTTTAAGCCAGATCCTAGTAATATATTTGTTGGATTATTTTCGTCTCTTTGTATTCGTATTCTTTGGAATACGGATGCGGGTATGTATATACAGTTGAGGGGTATTCTTGTAATTTATTACAAGATTACTTTTAGAAGATTACACCTCATCATGGTTTAGACCTTTTTGGATTAAAAGGTTATTGAGATGTAGGATGAGGTGTTTATTTCATTTTTTATGGCATGGCTAATTAGTGACCCATGGTTACTATTCTAGCATGCGTAGGGTTTTTTTTGTTGTGAGATTATGTTGACTTGAGATATTTTTGTTGACTAAGATATTTTGGAGAATGGACATTTATGTGATGGCTCCATTATTTCTTATCATAATCACACAACAAACAAAAACACAAGCCATAATTCATTTCTCTTTCTCTCTCATGAGTTGCTCTCTACACCTCATCCTCATGGCATCTTATTCTTCCTCCACCCTAACCCTCTCATGAGTTGAGAAACCTAGGGTGTCTTGAGACAAATAAATCCCTCATCACTCTCTACTTCATCTACGGTATCTAGAGTAGCGATCTAGGTGTCCTAGTTTCCTCGGATGTGAGGTTGGAGCTTGTTGCATAGACTCTCGGGTGGATTGTCTTCAATAGATGGAGACCGGAGATCAAACTTGATCAAGGAAGCCGTGAGGAGCTTGGGAAGGTGCTTAAAGACCGAAGGACACGGATTTATTTGGTATAATTAGTTTAACCTTATGCATGTTTTTGTTATCTAGGGCTTATGGGACGATCCTTAGACTAGGGATCCGTTAGCACCGGTTTTTGAAAATTTTGTTCTTGATTTTCTCCTTAGGAATCGTAAGGATTCCTAAGTGTGTTGCTCCTTTGTGAGTCGAAGGATCTCACGCAGGTATTTTCTCCTCACAAGGTCGATAAGACCTTGTGAGTGCACATGAATTTTTTTATTTTACGAGTTTGCGCCCTATTCGAGTTTTTACAAAATCCTCGGCAGTCCTACTGTTTTTACTCATGGTTCCTTTTCCGGTTTTCATCCGTGCCCATTTTTCCTGTGGACATACCCTTTTTTTTAACAAAGGTTGTTAGTTTAAGGGACTTTTCAGTCCGATACTGCCATATTTGAGGCAAGTAATTAGTTTATGGACTTTTCAGTCCATTGTTACCATTTTTGAGGCGGAGTTTTAGTTTAAGGACATCTCGGTCTATTGTTAGTTTTGGGACATCTTGTTCTGGTGTTCCAGTTTTAGGGTTGAATATTAGTTTAGGGACGTTTCGGTCCGTTACCGCCATGTTTGAGGCGAATATTTAGTTTAAGGACTTCTCGGTCCGTTATCGTCGCGTTTGAGGCGACGGAGCTTTTTGGCATACTACTATCAGAGTTCTGACTCAGGAAGATAGCGAGCGGACATGAGCGTCGTCATCTATCATGGACCTAGGTCATGACTCATTAGGTGTATTATTTTTTGAGGAATCGGCCGTTTATTAGCCGGAAGGGTTTTTTGCCATGCATATCCATGAGCAGGTAGGCTCCACCTTGATAGACTTTGTCTATGATGTACGGGCATTCATAGTTTGGCTCGAATTTCCCCCGTTTTTCATGATTGGGGATCATGGGTCTTTTGACTACTAGCACGGGTTCTCCTTGGCAGAATATTCTCGGCCTGGTCAGTCTTTCGTATGACTATGTCATCCTTGCTTTATAAGCCTCCAGGTTTTGCTGTGCTTTAAGGCGAGTTTCGTCGAGGGCATCGAGCTCCTCAAGCCGAAGATGAGCATTTTCTTCATCTGTCAGCTCGTATCGAACCGCTACTCGTAAATAAGGGAGTTCTATTTCCAAGGGAAGCACTGCTTCCGTGCCGAATACCAACGCGTATGGTGTTGTATTCATGGCCGTTTTGAACGTTGTTCGGTATGCCCAGAGAGCTTCATACAGCCTTTCGTGCCGGTCTCTTTTGTTTCTGGACACTGTTTTCTTTATAATTTTTTTCAAAATCTTGTTGAAAGCTTCAGCTAGAGTGTTGGCCCGAGGATTATAGACGGAAGAATATCTCTAGTCTATTTTATGCTGTTCTGTGAAGCGGTTGATTTTATGGCTCCTATAGGATGGCCCATTATCCGAGATAACTCGCGTGGAGTGCCGAACCAGTAGATGACATAGGTTTTGAAGAAATGAAGGATATTCTCCGTTTTCACCTCCTTTAGTGGTACTTCTTTTGCCCACTTAGAAAAGTAGTCAGTGTATGAACCGATGTTCTTTGGATGATACTGGTTCAATGGGGCCAATTATATCGGTTCCCCACATTTTGAATGGCCAGCTAACCATTGTTGGGTGTACCGGGTTTGGATGCTGGTGCATGAAGTCTCCTTGAATTTGGCATGAGTGACACTGCTTCGTATATTCGAGGCAGTCATGAATCATTGTGGGCTAATAGTAACCCATTCTTTTGATCTTCAGCTTCATTTTGTTGGATATAGTGCCCTCAGAGTCAATTATTGGATCACAGGCACGTGATTGCAATGATTGAGGGAGGACCTATACCGGTAGGACAGTCTTACTCAAGATGATAGTATGCTATCTGGTTTGTCTTTATCATCGTGTACTGGTTTAGGTAACCTTACAGATCGCTATTACATGTTGATAGAGCCCTTAGGATTCTTGCTTGACTGCTGACGATCATATACGTGGGAGCTGGGGTCTATAAGCACATCCTTAAAAGGTCCCTAGTCATGGGAGTTTTCGAGACAGGGCATCGATACTCCAGAGTAGACTAGTGTATACAGTCGAGACCCCGACGAGGGGCGGTGGCCGGTCTCACAAGCCACTGGTGTCAGTTGGTTCACTTAAGATGTATACATGTGCTCATTGGGTTATGAGTACACCGGACATGACTCGCCGGGAACATGCTAGTTGGGATTATACCAGACGTCAGATAGCGGTTCCCTGGTGACATGTGTACATGTTAGTTCATCGACCTGAGATCGTCATTTGTCTCGTGTGAGTTCCCACTGTGCTTTGATTACTACCCTACCACGGCTCAAAGGAGTCGTGCAAACAGGTTTTAGTTGGGTACAGTCCCGAGCCACATGGAGGCAGTGAGCGGATCGGCAGGGGATTCGTCTCTCCCGGTATTGGGGGTGAGATCGCGCTGTGTCTAGGAGAGCCATTACACAATGCCCTCGGCTGAGGCAGGAGATTTACTGGTAGGTATTCCAGTAGTATCTCAGGGTGTTCTGGGCTACACTCCGACACGATTTGTACTGCTTTTGAGGGTCTGACTTTTACCAACACCTTAGGCCCGCCATGCGATGCTCATAGACGAACGGACCGGACTGTACGGATATTGTCACTGACAGGCTCAGTAGGGTGTCAGGATGAGTTCGCTTATCGACGTCCCTTTTGGTCAATACCTAGTAGCCCGTTACGTACGGCTAATACCTCTGACGTGCTAGTGGTTAAATCCACAGCCAAAGTATTGATGAGTCTTTAGAGTCCCCCACAGACAGTTTTTCAAGTTTCGGGCGAAACGCTGTAGAGGCCATATGGATATATGGCAGGGATCGATCATATACGTGAGGTATTGCACGGATCATGATCAGACGGATAATACTAGCGGGCTTTGGTTTAAGCCGGATCCTAGTATTGTACAGTGTAGATTTTGTCTCATTGCATTTGTATTCGGTCGGAATACAAATGCGGGTATGTATATACAGTCGCAGGGTTTTCCTGTAATTTTTTACGGGATCACTTTTTTGTAGTTGCCAGTTTGTATTCCGTTTCGGCCATTTTTCCTTAGTTCTTTCTTTGGCTGAAAATTGATGGAGGGGCTAATTTGCAAATGTGCAAATTAGCATTATGGAGGGGGTTATTTGTGATATGATTTTTCATGATAGTTCAAAGCATCTTTTGAATCTTTTTCCATCATGGTTTGCATTAAATGAGATGGGAAAGAGATTGGATTTGTATTAGACTTTGGAGTGACATATTCTTCTCATTATCATACAATATCTCCTCTTGCTTTATTCCATTGATTTTTTCCCTCCTCCTTTTCTTGACATGGCCAGCCATTTCTAGAGGGGAGGGGGAATTCAATTTGATGGTGGGAAATTTGTTGATCTCATTCTTTGCTTGCTACAAAAATTCCTAACCACTCTCCAAAGTTCATTTTTCTTCTTCCCTCCTTCAATGGCAACTTCAACAACCCCTTGAGACAAATGCTTCTACACTTAGTCTACAGCATTCTTGGACACGTCGGCTTGCCAACTTCGTGTCTGAGTTGCCTCGGTCCAGAGGTGGGAGCCCGTAAAAAGACTCGGTGATGTGGTGCCCTTTCCGACGAGGAGATCAAGACCGGAAATGCCGCGAGGAGCTTGGGATGGTGGCCAAAGACCGAAGGACACGGATCAATCGGTATTGCATTCTATCCCTTCTCTAGATAGCTAGTTGTAGGTTAATGGTTCGATCCGGGTTTTAAGCATACGATAGCGCCGGTTTTCAAGTTAAGAAAAATTTTCGTTTCCGCATTTTGGCCTCGGAAAGACGGCCGGGGCGCTACCGTAGTCTTACATGGTATCAGAGCCACGCCATTAACCTAGTCTAGCTTGCTCTACGTGTTTACAAGTTCGATCGAACGGATGTTCCAAAAACCCCATTTTCAAGTCCAGTTTTCTGTCGAAATTTTTTGTGCTCGAAAAATTATTTGGTACATTACAGAAATATGTGCAGGCTTTTCTAAGAAAACTGAGAAAATTTGGTGGGCTGATTTTAATGTAGCGCGGCTGATCCGTGGCCGTACTGTAGCCACAGTGCACCAAATTTCTTCAGTAGGTTTCTGACTTGGAATTGGGGTTTGTGGTATATTCTTTTTGGGCCCAGATTTTTTTTGAGTGTTGCAGTTGTACTTGGGGTCCCACTTTGGGAAATTTTGTCGATCGAAAATTTTAAATATGTTAGTTCACAGTATTTACATTATATCTGTGACCATGAATGTCATTTGATCGGTAAATCCTGTCTAATTGCTATAGCCCTTTTAGAGGGATTTACGAACGTGACATTCACGTTGATGTTCTGTGTTGTGCTGTGATGTTGCGGATTTGTCGCGGTGGATAGCCTGGATGCAATGGTAGTACAGTTTGGTTGTATTTGTACATTTGATATTGCGAGGCGAGCGTCCGACATGTGGACTGCCGTCACTGCCTGTTTGTATATTATTCTTTTGGAGCACGACCGGGCTGAGGTCGATGTATCCGTTGTATATTTTACTTTCTGTACTAGGATTACCCCGCGGAGGGGTGCACGGGTAGCCGGGTTCTAGAAGACAACGGGCCCGCATCTCATGGCGTTGAGACGGAGGGGGCTTCACTCTAGAATTAGCGGGCTATTCGCCGCACTCGTTGGGGGTACAGGTTGACCCAAGGAGGGGTGCTCAAGTTACCGGATTCCGTGAAGTGCTGGGTGGTCCATTCACTTTGTTGAAGGGGGCTGCCTCGCTTCAGGTTTTGGCGGGTAACTTGTCGTGCCCGTAGGGGTCTAGGATTTCATTGCACAGGCTATCCACACGACCAGGGGAATGTCGGGTTTCAGTAGCGGCACTATGAAACCCGGGGATCCCAGATTATCTGTATTGTTCTGTGATGCTTATTACATTTCTGTGATGTTGCATTTTATCATGCCTTGAGCGAATATTATATATTGATATATATACTAGTAGTTGTTGTATATGTTTTACACCCGCGCTAGTCCAGTCCCCGCTCTGTCATTAGTTAAGTAACCTAACGGGTGATGACGGGACCCAGTGGCGAATGTGGATGGCATATACATACATCATTATTTTTTCGTTCTTTATTGGTGTGATCAATTGATGGGACTGCATTGATTCGCATCAGTGCAAGCTAAACAAACCTACTTTGACGTTGTTGGAACATTTTTCAAAAAGCTGTTATTGCAAGGACGATCTCTTTTATTTTGCACAGTGGTATTCAGTTATGAATATCCAGCACCTCAGTCGACGAGGCAAGGGCCGAGATCCCTTCACCGGGAGTGACCCCTTAGACAGAAGTTTGCGTCAGGGTAATAACTTCACTATAGCTGATTGCCTTTTGCTTTGCATCGTGGTATTCAGTTGGAATATCCTGCAACTCATTCTACGGGGAAAGAGCCGAGATCCCTTCACCGGGAGTGACCTCTTTAGCAAAGGTTTTCGCCACTATATTTTTATAAAAAGTTATCCGGTTCCTTCAACGATATCAAGTTCATTACGCTAAAGGTTTTTCGCCAAAAACCTGTCATAGCCCTCCGTCATTTCAGATTAATATTGCTTAGTATTCGTGCTACGTATGTCGTGCATTGCCGAGGCGTAGTGTTCGGTAGCTCTGTAATGCTTTTCTGTCGCATGGATAAGTAGATTGGTTAGGACAGTCGTACGGTTATGTTTGTATTGTCAAGGACTCGTACGGGTGGGTTTAACGCAATCAAGATAATGACGGGTTGAACTTGACTAGGACTCTTTGATATGCTGGTATTGTCAAGGTCACTTGGGTCCTAGGGGTAAAAACATACATCGGGAGTTTCTAAAGAAACTGAAACTTGCCAGGCATGCGCATACCTTCTGGAGTGTGATAACGTGAGTGGATTCCGTCACGTTATCATGCGATGATAGTTGGATCTCGATTCCCACTGATGAGTTGGTTTACTCCTCGGGTGATCCCGACTAATTCTTCTTTCAGGTTTGGAGGAGAATTTGACGATACAGTGGGAGGTTTCCTGATTGGATAAATTGATAACCATTCTGATCTAGGTTAGAGTGCACGCAGAGTGTTTCTTTTCTCTCTCTCTTTGGCAGCGACCATGACCCGACCCTTGACTATGACTCAGTGACCAAGTTAACCGAACCTTCTTAAAACACTAGCTTTTGGATTGTCAGAGTTGCATACCTCATTGCCACTCCTACTTTTACCCTTTTCTCCAGGACACCCCGTATTATTACGAACATCCACTTCCATTGGATAAAACCATCGTATGGTTATATACGAACTCGAAGGAATTTATTCAAGGATGGTTTCCGGTTCTGGAGAAAACGAATAGGACTATTCAGTTGTCTTTTCCTTTTACCTTCTCTCAGATTGCGACTGCTCCATGGATTAGGACAGTACACCTATTACGCTTATTGAATAGTCTTCTTCCAAACCATAGGCAGGTGCCAAACGGTGGGGAATGAAGAAAACCATTTAGCCTAAAAGGTGTACAGAAGGTATTAAGTAAAGACAAATAAAGGGATTAGTAAGAGGGCAAAGTAAACTGCGACTGCTATTCACGACCAAACCAAGTATTTCATTACCACTCCTACATCACCTTTTGTATTTCTCCAGGACACTCCGTATCACTACGAAGATCCACAGTTTATTGGATACTCCATCGTATGGTTATATACGAACTTGAAGGAACTTGTTCCAGTTCGGGGATGGATTCTGGTTCAGGAGAAATAGGAATAAGGTTTATTCAGGTGTCTTTTATCTTTACCTTCTCTCGGGTTGCGAGTGCTCCTAGGATTAGGACAATACACCCATTATGCTTATTAGATAGTCTTGTTCCAAACCATAGGCTAGCGTCGAACGGTAGGGAAGGAAGAAAACCATTTTTCCTAAAAGGGTGTGCAGAAGGTAATGACTAAAGACATATAAAGGGATTTGGAGAGATGGCAAAGAAATATACGGTTATAGTTGTGAATCTGATAATGGAAGAGGCATTACTAGGAATACCAGGATACCCTTTCGAAATATTTCAATGTTTCAGTTTCACTGTGTATTGTTAAAAGAAAACTGATTTCCCAATTAGTCCTTACTCCACGGTATGTATTTACCAGGTATGATTCTCACATCTGTATGGTTTTACAGATGATGAGTGGGAGTAAGTTATTGGGAATTAGGTGGTTGTCCTCATTATCGGGATTTGTTGTAATTGGTGATATTTGAGGAAATCGCCTGGGTTGTTTGCCGGACGGCAAATATTTGGTTTTGAATATCCGCTGTTATGCACCAATTTCAAATTGATATATCTGTACGTCTATTTTTATAGAGTGAGATATACCTTTTTGAAATTATGTCTATGACATTTACCTATATCAGTGGATGGTTAGGTAAGGAGCATTAAACAGCGGTGTAATTCTTCTTAGCCATAAGTACAGTTTTCAACCTACGATACACAGGGAATGAGTTATTAGACTCTGGGGGCTTATACAGAGTATTGTATATTGTCCAGTGTCCATTAGGACAGAGGGGTTGGTACTCATACTATATTCTATTTACTTGTAACTTCTCTAGTTCTTAGATATGTGTTTCGTAGAAACACAAGGTCCAAGTTTTGAGAAGTTATAGGTATATGAATAAAGTAGAGAACCAGGTGTTGCAAGTATCGGGATTCTTCAAGGTGATCGAAGATGTAGATACTTGTGAATGGCATTCAGTTGATAGTAATGATTAAGAAAACTTGCTTCTCTTTTAGGTTACTCATAATTGGAAGCATTCCTAAGATGAGTAACGCTGATCGGCCTCCTTCCATTTAGATTGACATTCACTGGAGACAGTTGCATGATTTGAATCTGGTTCCAATTAAATCAGTGCCTCTGCTTCTGTATTGGATATAGAACAGTTCATATCTTAACATTGTTAAGGTACGGGGAGTTGTTCGGCTTATGCTTAAAACCAGACTCTGGATAACTCAAGGCACGTTTCTGTAATGGCTGTTTGTGGGTTGACCCGGGCTATGACGAGGGTTGACTTTCTACCATCTGGAAGATCAATAGTGATATTGTTCTAGACTCGCCACAGTGTTAATAAAAATGGATTTTTCAGAAAACAGTAGTGGGAGTATGGTAGAACTGGAAGTGATTCCAGAACCGCAAACGATTACTGAAAATTTGATATGAACCTAAAGATTCAATCTGATTGACATTCCATAGGCCACTCCGCAAATAAGGTGGGTAACCTCAGGCACCCGAGAGGTACTCCGGTAGCCTCAAGAACGGTAGCAGGGAGGTTCTTGTTTATCCAGGCTTGCCATTGCTGTTGTTCCAGACTGTGAGACCCGGCAGGAGGATGAATATAGCGTCGTTCTGAACTGGTTTTAGAAGTGCACGTGTATATGATTCTGCCAGAGGGTTGTCGTAGTCAGTGGGAGCAGCGGAAGCATAGTGGACAAGTAGCTTATGTCTATTTATAGACTAAAGCAGATATAGCGGAGATAGTGTAGGGATCCTAGGCACACACATGAGTTTCCACAAGGCATCTAGCATGCCAAAATCATATGCCGAACAACCCTATGCAAGATCGTTTACTAGAGGATAGGCGAAACTAAAAACAAGCAAACTACTTTGCTACTGAGTGAATGGGAATACAACCTTTGTAGATCCGGTCCTTCACTTCTAAAGCTCCGTGTTGACGTCCCTTCGCTGCGATCATCGGGATCCCGGACCCTAGCGTTGGTTTCATCGGAGAAAAGAGCGAGCTAGGTCGTTGACTTCGAGGCCGAAGATGATCTATGTCGGGGAGACTCAAACTCAAGCTATTCCTTCACTTGGTCAAGAACTTTGTGAAGAGAACACCCTATACTACATGGCTAGTAGTAGAGGATGAAGAAATAGGAAGTGGGTTCACTTTGGATTTGGATTTCTCACTCTTAATCTTCACTTGAAAATTTCTAGCAAGGTTTTCTTCACTTGAAGAAGATCGAGAAGAAGAAAAGAATAATGAATATCATAAAATGAATAATCAAGTGAAGTCTATCATGTTGCAACCATGGGTGAGTAAACCATTGTAGAGACTAAACTAGAGTTTAGGTTGATGGTTAGGTCAAAGAACAAAACAAAATGGTTAGACTTTTTCAAAGATGCTTGAAAGCTTCTTGAAGCTTCAAGCATAAAACAAAGAAAGTCACCATTTTATTTTTGCCAAAATAAATAAAACCCTAACTATTAACCAAAACATGGTGTAAGTCATACACACACCTAAGTTTGCATGTATCATCAAATATGATACAAACTAGTGCACAAAAATATATCACATATACAACTTGTGCACATCAAGTGAGAAAATCAATCTTAATTGAACAAATACTAGTTAATGTAAAGTAATATATCAAATATATATGTATACATTAAATCATTAAATCAACACTTGATTTAACGATCCGGTCATATTGCATATAACCGACTAATA
The DNA here is from genome assembly GCA_030015575.1 of Agapanthus africanus. NCBI lineage: Eukaryota > Viridiplantae > Streptophyta > Magnoliopsida > Asparagales > Amaryllidaceae > Agapanthus > Agapanthus africanus. The sequence goes on from JASDDO010000004.1 coordinate 325,942,929, forward strand.
TCTAGTGTATCAATGTATCGAATCAACACTTGATTCGGTAACCCGGCTATATCTCATATAACCGTTCAATGATACATATCGCGAAAATAGAATACAGTATCACATACTGGTATTATTCTCGGTCCCGCACATATCACATATGCGCTCCCATTTCGTTTCGCTTGAGCCAGGAAACTCCTGTGTAGGACTCTAAAGACTCGTCAATACGCCGGCAGTAGGTGATGATCATATCAAACACCCACAAGCCGCAAGCGGTCTGATAAACGTAACGGCCACCCGGGTATTGAGCGATCAGAAGATCAATGAGCAAGCCTGCTCACACTCCTGTGAATCCAACCAGTAACACTTACCGCACAGTCCGGTCTGTTCGTCTGATATGTCGCATATCTCGCCTAGGGGTGGTAAACGTCAGACCCCAGTAGCTTGATAAGTCATGCCAATGTAAGGTCCATAACAAGCATGAAACTACTGATAACACTTACCAGTAAATCAGTGCAACCCTGACCAGGTATTTCCAGTTATGGCCAGTCGAGCATAGCGCAACATCAACCCCCAATACCGGGAGAGACGAATCCCCTCCTATCGCTCATTGCCTCCATGTGAATCGGGGCTGTACCCAAAAACCACCTGTTTGCACAACTCAGTAGAGCCGTGGTAGAGTGGAAATCAAAGCATAGTGGGAGACATACAAGACTCTATGAAGATCTCGGGTCAACAGACTAAGCTGTACCGGTGTCACCAGAGAACTGCCATCTGACGTGAGGTATAATACCATCTGGGAGTTCTCGGCGAGTCCGTTCAGTGTACCCAGTCACCACTGAGCACCCGCATACCATCTTTGATGTCAAACACCAATGGATATAGGATCATCCATCGCCCATCACATGGGTCGAGAAGATATACGCTAGTCTACACTAGAATATCGATGCCCCGTCTCGATATTTCCACGACTAGGAACATTGAAGGATGTACTCATGGACTACCCAGGCCCCACTAGTATGATCTACATCATAGTCTTGGAAGTCGAGCACACATCCTAAGGGCTTTATCAACATGTAACAGAGAGATAATAAGTATACATGTTAAGATAAAGAGCAACCAGATAGCATACTATCATGTCGAGTAAGAAAGTCCTACCTATATTTGCCCCAGCATCCACTACAATATACATCTCATGTACAGTAATGGCCTCTAAGGCATACATATAACTAACAATCTCCCACTTGCACTAGGGCCATCTATAGCAGTGGTTGCAATATCACATACTCAACCATCCCATATAAGTCTCTTTCTGGGAAAATGCCTTTGTGAGTGGATTCGCCGTGTTGTCCTCTGAGTCTACTCTCCAAACCTCGATCACCCTGGAGATCAACTATCTCCATGATCAGGTGATGCTGCCTCAGAATATGTCTGGGTCACTGATGGGACAGGGGTTCCTGGGCTAAAGCCACACTTCCATTGTCACATAATGGTAGGAACCTAATTCATCTCATGAACTAATATACACCCAAACTGCCTCTTTGGTAGTATCTTTGATAACGATGTCACCAGCCTTTATCGTCTAGTTTGCCACGGTATCATGCTTGGAACTCTTCCAACATACCGTCCCTCCACTGAGGGTAAAGACAATGCCTGCGACTGACATCCAGCCGTCCTTATCACCCTGGAACCTTTCCAGTGATTCTCCCTAGGATCAACTGATTCCATCTCACTACACCTAGTGAGAATCCTAATATCCATTTAGATCTATCTCATAGATCCAAAACCCAGGATTTAGGTGGTATCACCCTTATCCTATTTGGAGAATCCTTGTGATAAGAGGAGATTGACCGAGCGTAGTATAGGAAACTCTTTTCCTATCAAGAGTATGTTGTTCACGTACAATACGAGGATGACCACCTTACTCTCTACTACCTTTTTTGTATATACAAGGTTCATCTACCATTTTGATGAAGTCAAACTCTTTGACTACCACATCAAAACAGATGTTCTAACTCCGCGATGCCTGCTTTATTCTGTAAAGCATCTTGTACACGTTTCCACTGCTCCCACTGTTTAAGAAGCCCTCTGGCTGTGTTCTTATAGACGTTCTCTTCTAAATCAATATTTAGAAAAGCAATCATGACACCCAACCACCAGATATCGCAATCATGGTATGTAGCAATGGCAAGTAGGATCCGGATGGACTTAAGCACAGGCACTGGAAAAAGGTTTTATCATTATCCATGCCTGGTCGATGACTAAAACCTTTAACAAGTCTAGCTTTGAAAGTCTCAACTTTTCCATCTACACCAAGTAATCTTGTCAAGATATACTTGCTCCTGATGGGGATTTAACCCTTCAGATATAGCATCCAAAGTCCATACTTTGTCGGTGTACATGGATTCCATCTCAGATCGCTAAGCATCCAGCCATTCTTACAGAGTCCCCACTCTTGATGGCCTGCTCGAAACTAGTTGGGTCATCATCTCATGATGCAATCCTCGCTCCCACTGTCATCGAGAAACCGAAGTATCTCTCAGGCGGATGAGGAACCCTACTAGATCGGCGGAGAGGCTGAGGTTCGTCGGAATCTATTGAACCCTTTGGTTCTACCAAATCATCAGCTGTAGTTTTTATAGCTGGAACTCTTTCCAGTTCTACAGAACTGACCTTGCCTCGATCTTGTCCGGATTTTGCTTTTGGCATAGGCCGGACAATCCCAAATCTTAACTTACTTAAGAGATGGGCTCTTCCCATACCATATCTCATATGGAGTGGTAGGCAGTGATCTGATTCGAACCTAACTCAATAGGTATGCAACTTCTTAAGTGCATAACCTCCAAAAGGAAACAGGTAACTCAGTAGTACTCATCATAGAGCGCACCATATTATATAGGGTGTGATTGCTCCGCCCCGATACACTATTGTGCTGTGGATTATACAGAGGAGTAACACTGAGAGAGAATCTCATTCCCCTTTAGAATAGTCCAAGAATTCCATGCACAAGTATTCTCCTCCCTGATCTCATTATAGGACATAATACTTATACCTGTATTGGTTCTCTACTTCTAACTTATATTCATTGAATTTCTCAAAAGGTTCAGACATGTGTTTCAACAGGAACATGTGTCTGAATCTTGAGAGATCATCAGTGAATGTAAGGAAGTACAAAGAACCAGTCTTGGCATATGTAGACTGGGGACCTTTATACATCACTATGTATCAGTCCCAAGAGTTCATTAACTCTTTCTCTATTTCGAGTAAACAGAGCTATGGTCATCTTATCTTTGTGACATGACGGGCAAGTTTCACAAGATGTAAATTCAAACTGATTTAAATATGCATCTAAATGTAACTTTAGCTAGTCGGGTCGCATTGATATGGCCTAGTCTACAATGCCTTAAGAAGAATTCGTTCATTTCTGAACTCTTCTTCTCGTGTGTGTTCTGTATACTAAGAACTGTAGTTTGATTTAGAACATCAATGCTTTTAGATAACGTGCCTGAACCCTTGATATAGGAAATGTTCAAAACATAATCCAACAATACAAAATTATATCCTTTCTTTACTAATAAAGAGACTGATATGATTTTGTATATCAGGTTCGGTATCTAAAAACATTCGTTCAGAATCAATGTATTCTGGTAATACAGGGTGATAGTGACCAACAGACTTAGCTGCAACACTTGCACCGTTTTCTGTCTCATGAAACTTATCACCCGTTCTCAGTTCTCTACCTTTCTGTAGCCCTATGTAACAGATTACATATCTGGGATCCTGATCCGGTATCAAATACCCAGGACACAGAGGATACAGAGAAACAGTTCTTTGTAATGAACACACCCGAAGAAGATGCATCATCATGCACTTTCTTTGTTTGGGCGGCATGGGAATCCTGGTATTCCCCTATTTCTTGCTCTGTCTTATAACAATTATAAGTTAGAGTGGGACCAACGTTCCCCAGCTCAGTATAACAAGCGGGTTCGGTCAATACATCCATATTATTATCTTGATTAAGGTGTGACATGGTCGCTACCTAGAGAGAGTGGGAAGAAAACACTCTGCGTGCGCTCTTGCAAGATTAGATTGGTTATATATTTTATCTAATCAGGATGGCTCCCACTGTTTTTATCAAATCTTCCTTCAAACCTTAAAAGGAAAAACTAGCCGGGATTATTTATACTCTACAAGTTCGCCAATTTTTCAGCCAGGCCAGTGCCGGTACTTTGAGGGAGGTACCCGTGCTTTCGCACGGACCTAATTAAATTAAACCTCGTTTTCCGAGGGGCGTAACCCCGTTGACACCTTTCTAGACACCTACTTGATCGGCTAATTGTAAAGTGCAAAACTCTCCCAGGAGTAACAATTACTCGCAGCTGGTATCGGGATCCAACTATCATATAGAAGGTATGCAATCTCATTGCAAATTTCGACACTTGAAACTCCTGATAAAGGTTTTTACCCCTAGCACTTATGACCTTAACTATGGTCAACAAATCATAGGCACTAGTCAAGTTCTATCCATCATTTCATGATTAATTAGACCTACCCACATAACCCTTAACTAAGGTCAACAAAGTCATGCGACTGTCCTAACTGATCGCATCATATGCGGTGTAGGAAGACATCACTTAGCTACCGTACACTGTGCCTTGACTATGGTCAACAAACACAGCACGAATACTAAGTACTCTACTTCCTAAAATGACGGAGGATTGCGGATGGTTTTTAAGAAAACCTTTAACGCTCTGAACTTGATCTCGTTGCGGAATCAAATGGTTTTAAATGGAGTGTTTTTGAGGCTTTTCTAGTTTTGCTAAAGGGGTCACTCCCGGTGAAGGGATCGTCGGCCCTTTCCTCATCGAATAAGGTGCAGGATATTTCACAAATACCACTATGCAAAGAAAGAACTATAAAAACAGTCAAAAGATAAACCGAAGGTTGTAGCATCTGCTAATTATTGCTAAAGAGGTCACTCCCGGTGAAGGGATCGTCGGCTCTTTCCTTATCGAATAAGGTGCTGGATATTCTACAAGGAACACCGCTATGCAAAGCAACAACTAGAGCTACCTAATTTTATTTTTGAAATTCGATTCCACAACATCTTTTAGGTTTATTTTCTTTCATTAATCTCATTAATGAATGTCCCATCATTTAAGTCTACCTAAACATCACAGATAATTACAACGTACGCTTATGCTATCCGCATTAGCCTCGATGTCCCGTCTGCACCGTTAGGTTAGGTAACTAACGGTAGAGCAGGGCAGGGCTAGCGCGGCTGTAAAACATAAGCAATGTCTATATAATATATCGTATATACTATATACAATATCAATCTGAACATATCACATGATCACATCACAGATAACGCGGCAGAAAATATCATATGAAATATTGGATATATTAGGACGCCCGTGTTTTATTTTAAGCCTGTATAAAACACGGATTCCACGGTCGTGATGAATATCCAATCCCACACCTGTAGACCCCTACGAGAGCGGCAAGCAACCCTACCAATTCTAGAGTTAGGAGACCCGAACTCGACTCCTCGAGATGGTCTCCCACTGGACCCTAGAACCCGGTTACTTGTGCTCCCCGCCTTGGGTCTATCCTAATGCGGAAAAGTAAATAATATACAACACTGGTGACATCAACCTCAACCCAGAAGTGCCCCAAATAAAAGAATATTACATACAAGTTTTTACATGAATGAAAATGAAAAACACTCATCTCACATAAAAACCCCCGGCTATTCAAACACGACGATCCAATATAACATATCCAGCAACACATAACATCACATGTCATCAACGTAAGTAAATATGCGCATCCCAATTATCGTTGACATATAGCAACGAAACCGGTGATATCACATATTACACTTACGGTCGCAGAAAAGAAAGTGTAAAACTATAACAGTTGGAATCCATATCCTCCTTAGACATCGCATGCCTAATTATTACAAACCCCGCATTTTAGTCTCATTATCGAAAACTCTTTTCAATATCAAGTCAGGCAATTCAACAATATTCCCGACATCCCGAACGAATGCTCGTCGCATACTTTAGTAGACGGCCGCACCCGTGATACCGTCGATGAAGTGCACTAAGGCGGAACACCGCTGCCGCGAGCACCCGAACGGATGCTTTCGGCGACGGGGTTCTCCTACAGTCACTTGGTCGGGGCTATGGGGCGTGGCTATCTATTAAGTTTACCGGCGAGTATCCGCGTACGCAACGTGATTGCGACGGACTTTTGATCACATCAAAATCTTGTGGCAACCGATCAAGTGAGACTAAACTGCTAGATTTATAATATTCAAAATAGTTATCTCATAACTACTTGTGGATTCCAAATATTGTATCACATTCTAGATAAATAGACAATGTTAAAGTTTCTGATCGAATAATCGAACACCCAAGTTTTCCCGAAAAGCTCAACACATGAAATAAGTTTAAAAACATCCACTTCATGCCACAGTACCAACGGTCCAGCCGTAGAAGGGTCAAGCCAACGCCTCACATGTGGCACACCGTACTGCCCCAAACCCTAAGGTTCAAAGGGCAGTTCAAGACGGTCACATAATCGAGTTAAGGTTTGTTGTCTTCTAGAGGGTCCATCGCGTTACTTTCACTACTTAGACGTTCTTAAACTACGGAAAAATCCAACACTTGGAAATTTTCCGGCAGGGGAAAAGGTGAGATATTGATATCCGGTCGAACATTTTAACACGTTCTAAAATACCCGGAAAAACAAAATAAACAAAGTTAAAAGATCCGATCGAATCATCGAGTCCCCAATACAACCCAGAAAACTCAACTCTTGAGTATAAATTAAAAATTCCCATAAAACACAGGAATTAAATAAAGACATTACTGTGCAAACAGTGCAGTAAGAAGAAACTGTATGGCCGCGGAACTGCCGCGTGACCTAGGGTACGGCCGCGGTTCCACGGCGCCTTGATCGAATTGGGGTCACGTGCTGCACAGTAATTCTTAGAAAACCTTGCTGAATTTTTTGAGTATTTTTAATTCACAAAAATCCACAGTTTCAGAAAAAGTACAGAGAAGGGTATCGATTAGGGTTTCGGGATTCGATCGGGTTTCTAACTTCGTCTACACTTCGCCTAAAGCTCTAGCTAGGCTCTGATACCACTGTAGGGATCCTAGGCACAACATGAGTTTCCACAAGGCATCTAGCATGCCAAAATCAAATTTTTTATGTGCCGAACAACCCTATGCAAGATCGTTTACTAGAGGATAGGGGAAACTAAAAACAAGCAAACTACTTTGCTACTAAGTGAATGGGAATACAACCTTTGTAGATCCGGTCCTTCACTTCTAAAGCTCCGTGTTGACGTCCCTTCACTGCGATCATCGGGATCCCGGACCCTAGCGTTGGTTTCATCGGAGAAAAGAGCGAGCTAGGTCATTGACTTCGAAGCCGAAGATGATCTACGTCGGGGAGACTCAAACTCAAGCTATTCCTTCACTTGGTCAAGAACTTTGTGAAGAAAACACCCTATACTATATGGCAAGTAGTAGAGGATGAAGAAATAGGAAGTGGGTTCACTTTGGATTTGGATTTCTCACTCTTAATCTTCACTTGAAAATTTCTAGCAAAGTTTTCTTCACTTGAAGAAGATCAAGAAGAAGAAAAGAATAATGAATATCATAAAATGAATAATCAAGTGAAGTCTATCATGTTGCAACCATGGGTGAGTAAACCATTGTAGAGACTAAACTAGAGTTTAGGTTGATGGTTAGGTCAAAGAACAAAACAAAATGGTTAGACTTTTTCAAAGATGCTTGAAAGCTTCTTGAAGCTTCAAACATAAAACAAAGAAAGTCACCATTTTATTTTTGCCAAAATAAATAAAGCCCTAACCATTAACCTAAACATGGTGTAAGTCATACACACACCCAAGTTTGCATGTATCATCAAACATGATATAAACTAGTGCACAAAAATATATCACATATACAACTTGTGCACATCAAGTGAGAAAATCAATCTTAAGTGAACAAATACTAGTTAATGTAAAGTAATATATCAAATATATATTTATACATTAAATCATTAAATCAACACTTGATTTAACGATCCGGTCATATTGCATATAACCGACTAATATCTAGTTTATCAATGTATCGAATCAACACTTAATTTGGTAACCCGGCTATATCTCATATAACCATCCAATGATACATATCGCGAGAATAGAATACAGTATTACATACTGGTATTATTCTCGGTCCCGCACATATCTCATATGCGCTCCCATTTCGTTTCGCTTGAGCCAGGAAACCCCTGTGTAGGCTCTAAAGACTCGTCAATACGCCGGCAGTGAGTGATGATCATATCAAACACCCACAAGCCGTAAGCGGTCTGCTAAACGTAACGGCCACCCGGGTATTGAGCGATCAGAAGATCAATGAGAAAGCCTACTCACACTCCTGTGAATCCAACCAGTAACACTTACCGCACAGTCCGGTCTGTTCGTCTGATATGTCGCATATCTCGCCTAGGGGTGGTAAACGTCAAACCCCAGTAGCTTGATAAGTCATGCCGATGTATGGTCCATAACAAGCATGAAACTACTGATAACACTTACCAGTAAATCAGTGCAACCCTGGCCAGGGATTTCCAGTTATGGCCAGTCGAGCATAGCGCAACATCAACCCCCAATACCGGGAGAGACGAATCCCCTCCTATCGCTCATTGCCTCCATGTGAATCGGGACTGTACCCAAAAACCACATGTTTGCACGACTCAGTAGAGCCGTGGTAGGGTGGAAATCAAAGCACAGTGGGAGACACACAATACTCTATGACGATCTCGGGTCAACAGACTAAGCTGTACCAGTGTCACCAGAGAACTGCCATCTGACGTGAGGTATAATACCATCTGGGAGTTCTCGGCGAGTCCGTTCAGTGTATCCAGTCACCACTGAGCACCCGCATACCATCTCTGATGTCAAACACCAATGGATATAGGATCATCCATCGCCCATCACATGGGTCGAGAAGATATACGTTAGTCTACACTGGAATATCGATGCCTCGTCTCGATATTCCCATGACTAGAAACATTGAAGGATGTACTCATGGACTACCCAGGCCCCACTAGTATGATCTACATCATAGTCCTGGAAGTCGAGCACACATCCTAAGGGCTTTATTAACATGTAACAGAGAGACAATAAGTATACATGTTAAGATAAAGAGCAACCAGATAGCGTACTATCATGTCGAGCAAGAAAGTCCTACCTATATATGCCCCAGCATCCACTACAATATACATCTCATGTACAGTAATGGCCTCTAGGGCATACGTATAACTAACATATAGATCATCTATTTCTGGTGTGACAGTCATAGGTTTGACTTCATTAGAATAGGGGATGGATCTGTTAAGAAGGTAGTAGGGTGTGATGTCCTGGTACATGGATGACATACACAGAGTAGGAAGTGAAATTCCTATACTACGATCGGTTATACTTTGGTTGTCACACAGTGGTTTCTCCACAAAGGATATTGATATAATATCAGACATTCTGGTTACTAGATCTATGGTTTTAGATCTAGATTTGGGTAGTTTCCTAATCAGGGTACTTAGACAGCATTCTAAAGGTATTTAGAATGGACGACTCCGGGCATGGTAGTGTACCTGCAGGTGATGGAGTCACCCTCTCTAAAGGTGTCTTACAGACTAAAGGGGAGATGGATATACATGATTGGCAGATCACTTGCTTAGGCAATTGAGTTGATCATGAGATGTCAAGTACCACACCAGATGTTGTTTTTGCAGTAGATGTAATAAGTTGATATTAATCCAATCCTGGAGAAACGGTCGGAAGCAGTTTTAGAACATAAGTGGATGTTCTAGGGATTTGATAATGGTGGCCTTCTTTGGGAGACGGTTATCATTCCAGGCTTCCAAGGTGACCTGGATGACAGAGTGACTGTCAGAGTTATAGTTTTTCCCTCTGACGAGGGGCAGTATTTTGGACAGGTGGTCCAAGCGGATACTGAGGGAGGCATGGCGCAGGATACTGATTGGTTTCAGTTGACGATACAGTCTAAGAAGTTTGGATTTGGAGTTCATTTATGAGCTAGGTCCCATCAGATATCCAGGCATATTCTAAGACAGGTATTGCTCATTTCGGGAGATAGCTTTCTCCGCGAGCTTGAGATAAAGAGAGACATAGAAAGAAACATCAGGGCGGATCCACTCACTGAGGCTAATCCTCGAACGCAATAGTTTCGCAAACGGGTTTTTTTAAACTGATCAGTAGAGGAGTTGGGTGTTCGGTATCACACGGGATGTGAGTATGCGACATCGCAATAATTAGCCTTGAGTGCAAGTGGGAGATTGTTGGATATAGTGCCCTCAGAGTCAATTATTGGATCACAGGCACGTGATTGCAATGATTGAGGGAGGACCTATACCGGTAGGACAGTCTTACTCAAGATGATAGTATGCTATCTGGTTTGTCTTTATCATCGTGTACTGCTTTAGGTGACCTTACAGGTCGCTATTACATGTTGATAGAGCCCTTAGGATTCTTGCTTGACTGCCAGCAGTATGATGGCGATCATATACGTGGGAGCTGGGGTCTATAAGCACGTCCTTAAAAGGTCCCTAGTCGTGGGAGTTTTCGAGATAGGGCATCGATACTCCAGAGTAGATTAGTGTATACAATCGAGACCCCGACGAGGGGCGGTGGCCGGTCTCACAAGCCACTGGTGTCAGTTGGTTCACCTAAGATGTATACATGTACCCATTGGGTTATGAGTACACCGGACAGGACTCGCCGGAAACATGCTAGTTGGGATTATACCAGACGTCAGATAGCAGTTCCCTGGTGACCTGTGTACATGTTAGTTCATCAACCTGAGATCGTCATTTGTCTCGTGTGAGTTCCCACTGTGCTTTGATTACTACCCTACCACGGCTCAAAGGAGTCGTGCAAACAGGTTTTAGTTGGGTATAGTCCCGAGCCACATGGAAGCAGTGAGCGAATCGGAAAGGGATTCGTCTCTCCCGGTATTGGGGGTGAGATCGCGCTGTGTCTAGGAGAGCCATTACACAAAGCCCTCGGCCGAGGCAGGAGATTTACTGGTAGGTATTCCAGTAGTATCTCAGGGTGTTCTGGGCTACACTCCGACACGACTTGTACCGCTTTTGGGGGTCTGACTTTTACCAACCCCCTAGGCCCGCCATGCGATGCTTATAGACGAACGGACCGGACTGTATGGATATTGTCACTGACGGGCTCAGTAGGGTGTCAGGATAAGTTCGCTCATCGACGTCCTTTTTGGTCAATACCTGGTAGCCCGTTACGTACGGCTAATACCTCTGACGTTCTAGTGGTTAAATCCACAGCCAAAGTATTGACGAGTCTTTAGAGTCCCCTACAGACAGTTTCTCAAGTTTCGGGCGAAACGCTGTAGAGGCCATATGGATATATGGCAGGGTTCGATCATATATGTGAGGTATTGCACGGATTATGATCGGACGGATAATACTAGCGGGCTTTGGTTTAAGTCGGATCCTAGTATTGTACAGTGTAGATTTTGTCTCATTGCATTTGTATTCGGTCGGAATACAAATGCGGTTATATATATACTGTCACGGAGTTTTCCTGTAATTTTTTACGGGATCAGTTTTTTGAAGTTGCCAGTTTACATTCCGCTTCGGCCATTTTTCCTTTGTTCCTTCTTTGGCTGAAAATTGATGTAGGGGCTAATTTGCAAATGTGCAAATTAGCATTGTGGAGGGGGTTATTTATGATATGAGTTTTCATGATAGTTCAAAGCATCTTTTGATTCTTTTTCCATCATGGTTTGCATTAAATGAGATGGGAATGAGATTGGATTTGTATTAGACTTTGGTGTGACATATTCTTCTCATTATCATACAATTTCTCCTCTTGCTTTATTCCATTGATTTTTTCCCTCCTCCTTTTCTAGACATGGCCGGCTATTTCTAGAGGGGAGGGGGAATTAATTTTGATGGTGGGAAATTTTTTGATCTCATTCTTTGCTTGCTACAAAAATTCCTAACCACTCTCCAAAGTTCATTTTTCTTCTTCCCTCTTTCAATGGCAACTTCAACAACCCTTTGAGACAAATGCTTTTACACTTAGTTTACAGCATTCTTGGACACGTCGGCTTGCCAACTTCTTGTCCGAGTTGCCTCGGTCCAGATGTGGGAGCCCGTAAAAAGACTCGGTGATTTGGTGCCCTTTCCGACGAGGAGATCAAGACCGGAGATGCCGCGAGAAGCTTGGGATTGTGGCCAAAGACCGAAGGACACGGATCGATCGGTATAGCATTCTATCCCTTCTCTAGATAGCTAGTTGTAGGTTAATGGTTCGATCCGGGTTTTAAGCAAAAGATAGAGCCGGTTTTCAAGTTAAGAAAAAATTTCGTTTCCGCATTTTGGCCTCGGAAAGACGGCCGGGGCGCTACCGTAGTCTTACACATTTTTGGTCCAGCTTGATAAGAACCGTAGAGTCCATCGTGAGTTTCTTGGATGACTCTCTTCGCTTCTTCTGATTCCAGGCATCTTAGCCACAGACAGTCGAACGATCTCTTATATAGAGTATCATTGACGATGGTGAAAAACAGAGCTCGTTTCATGAGATGATGTCTAAACGAAGCATTTTTGGACGTTCGTTGGCATTTGAAATAGTCTATGAAGACTTCCTTCCGATCTTTGACCTTTTCTTCGACCCCTATTTGAAGGGTTACTTGTTCGGTCATTTATTTTCCTTCGGATGGCTCTGTTAAGTCTTCCGAAGATATTTCTGTTGGCGTGAGAACCCTGCGACTTTGCACAATGATCCTTACGTCGTCACGGTCTTCGTCGGCCAATTCCTTAGCCAATTTGGCCAATGCATCTGCCTTGCTGTTTTCTGCACGCGGTATACTTTCCACGATGTAGGAGGGGGTTTGTGTCAGCAGTTGCTGCACTCATTCACCGCACTTTATCAGTTCTGGCTTGCATGTCTGATAATCGCCATTTACTTGGCTGGCAATTAGCTGGGAGTCTCCATATATGAAGAGGTCTTTGTAAGTCTACTGTAGCGCCCTAGCAAATAATCTGAGGCCAAACTTGGAACAAAAACTTTTTCATAAACTGGCACTAACATAGACTGTAACCCGGATCGGGCTATTAACACTAAACTAGCAAACTGTAAAATGATAGAATGGCTATACCGATCGATCCGTGTCCTTCGGTCTTTAGCCATCATCCCACGCTCCTCACGGCATCTCCGAACTCGCTCGATCTCCGGTCGCCTCGTCGAAGTTTCACCACGTCAACGAATCTTTATACGGGCTCCCTCTTCAAACCGAAGCAACTCGAACATGAAGTTTGCTAACCGACATGTCTAAGATTGAAGTAGAGAGAGTGTAGAATAGTTTGTCTCAAGGCACCCAATGAATTGGGTGTAGGTAAATGGAGTTGCCTTTTTAGTGTAATGAAGTGGACTAAGGATTTTGCAATGAGAAACAAAATTTTCTCACCCAAAAGAATTCCTCTCTGCTGAATAGTGTTCGGCCAAAAATCAATCCATCTCCAAGTGGGGGCCGGCCACTATAGAAATCCCCAAGGAATTGTAAAAGAGTGGTGATAATAGAAATCAAGTAGTGATGATATCATAAAAATCAACAACAAATATCCAAAGCATTACCAAAGAAATTAATGATCAAAGAATGTGTCACAATGAAACCATGCCTCACCAATTTCCCAAGCAAATGACTCACCCATCTAGAAGCAAGAAGCTATGACTTACCAAAGCCAAAATGAATTGGCAGCCCCCCAATTCGGCCATATTGAAAACATGAAGGAAATGTTGGCCAAAAAGAATGTACAAACTTAAACCATAAATTAAACATTAAAACTAACGTTTAACCGAGAGAAGAAAAACCGGCAACTTTAAAAATAATCCCGTAACGAATTACAGGATTATCCCTAAACTGTATATACATACCCGCATTTGTATTCTGACCGAATACGAAATACATCGAGACGAAAAGTATTCCTACACAATATAATACTCGGATCCGGCTTAAACCAAAACCCACCAGTATTATCTGTCCGAACCATGACACGTGCACTTGTGCGCGTGCATGTTCGAGCCCTGCCATAAAACCATACGGCCTCTACAACGTTTTGCCCGAACTTGGGAAACTATCTATGGAGGACTCTAAAAACTCGTCAATACTCTGGCAGTGGGTTTAACCACAAACATGTCAGCGGCACTAGCTGTGCGTAACGGCTGCCGATGTACTGACCGAAAGGGAAGCCGATGAGCGAACTCATCCTGGAACACTATTGAGCCTATCAATGACAATATCCGTACAGTCCGGTCCGTTCGTCTATGAGCATCGCATATCGGGCCTAGGGGCTGGTAACGTCAGACCCCCAATAGCGGTATAAGTCGTGTCGGAGGGTAGCCCTGAATGCCCTGAGAAACTACTGGAATACCTAATAGTAATTCTCACCTTCCTTGGCCAAGGACTTGGTGTAATGGCTCTCCTAGACACAACACGATCTCACCCCCAATACCGGGACGAATCCTCTGCCGATCCGCTCACTGCCTCTATGTGGCTCGGGACTGTACCCAACTAACACCTCTTTGCACGACTCCTTTGAGCCATGGTAGGGTAGTAATCTAAGCACAGTGGGAACTCACACGAGACAAATGACGACCTCAGGTCGATGAACTAACCTTTACACATGTCACCAGGGAACTGCTATCTGACTCTAGGTATAATACCAACTAGCAGGTTCCCGGCGAGTCCTGTCCGGTGCACTCATAACCCAATGAGCACCTGTATACATCTTAGGTGAACCAACTGACACCAATGGCTTGTGAGACCGGCCACCGCCCCTTATCTGGGTTTCGACTGTATACACTTGTCTACTCTGGAGTATCGAGGCCATGTCTTGAAACTCCCACGACTAGGGACTACTTTTAAGGATGTGCTTATGGACTACCCAACTTTCACGTATATGATCCCCATCATACTGCTGGTAGTCAAGCATGAATCCTAAGGGCTCTGTCAATATGTAAAAGTGATCATGTCACCTAAAGTTGTACACGATGATGAAGTTAAACCAGATAGCATACTATCATCTCGAGTAAGACTGTCCTACCGGTATAGGTCCTCCTCAATCATTGCAATCACGTGCCTGCGATCCAATAATTGACTTTAAGGGCACTACATTGAACAATCTCCCACTTGCACTTAAGGCTAATTATTGCGATGTCGCATACTCACAGCCCGTGTGATACCGAACATCCAACTCCTCTAATAATCAGTTTCACAAAGCCCATTTGTAAAACTATTGTGTTCAAGAAATAGCCTCAATGATTGGATCCGCCTTGATGTTTCTTTCTATGTCTCTCTTAATCTCAAGTTTGCGGAGAAAGCCATCTCCCGAATTGAGTAATACCTGTCTTAGAATATGTCTTGATATCTGATGGGACCTAGTTCATAAATGAACTCCAAATCCAAACTTCTTAGACTGTATCGTCAACTGAACCTAATCAGTATCCTGCACCATACCTCCCACACTATCCTCTTGGACCACCTGTCCATAATACTGCCCCTTCGTCAGAGGGAAACTATAACTCTGATAATCACTCTATCCTCCATGTCACATTGGAAGCCTGGAATGATAACCGTCTCCTAAAGGACGCTGTCGTTATCAAATCCCTAGAACATCCACTTATGTTCTAAAACTGCTTCCGTATGTTTCTCCAGGATTGGATTAATATAAAATTATCGCATCTAGTACAAAAACAACATCTGGTGTGGTACTTAACATCTCATGATTGACTCAATTACCTAATCAAGTGATATGCCAATCATGCACTTCCCTTTCCCCTTTAGTCTGTAAGACACCTTTAGAGAGGGAGACTCCATCACCTGCAGGTACACCACCATGCCAGGAGTCGTCCATTCTAAAATACCTTTTAGAATACTGTCTGAGTACCCAGATTGGGAAACTACCCAAATCTAGATCTAAAACCACAGATCTAGTAACCAGAATGTCAGATATTATACCCATATCCTTTGTGGAGAAACAACTGTATGACAACCACAGTATAACCGATCTTAGTATAGGAATTTCACTTCCTACTCTGTGTATTTCATCCAAATACCTGGACATCACACCCTACTACCTTCTTAACAGATCCATCCCCTATTCTGATGAAGTCAAACCCATGACAGTCACATCAAAAATAGATGATCTATCTCCTCTATATCTGCTTTAGTCTATAAATAGACATAAGCTACTTGTCCACTATGCTTCCGCTGCTCCCACTGACTACAACAACCCTCTGGCAGAATCATATACACGCGCACTTCTAAAGCTAGTTTAGAACGACGTTATACTCATCCTCATGCTGGGTCTCATAGTCTGGAACAACAGTAATGGAAAATCTGGGTAAACAAGAACCTCCCTGTCACCGTCCTTGAGGCTACCGGAGTACCTCTCGGGTGCGTGAGGTTACCCACCATATCTGTGGAGTGGCTAATGGAATGTCAAAAACCCAGGCGATTTTCTCAAATATCACCAATTACAACGAATTCCGATATAATGAGGATGGTCACCTAATTCCCAATAACTTACTCCCACTCATCATCTATAAAACCATACAGATGTGAGAATCATACCCGGTAAATACATACCCTGGAGCAAGTGTCTAATTGGGAAATCGGTTTTCTATTAACAATGCACATTGAAACTGAAACATGAAAATGTTTCGAAGGGGTATTTGGGTATTCGTAGTAATGCTTCTTCCATAATCCAGATTCATGACTATAACCGTATATTTCGTTGCCATCTCTCCAAATCCCTTTATTTGTCTTTAGTCGTTACCTTCTGTACACCATCGTTAGGCTAAATGGTTTTCTTCCTTCCCTATCATTCGGCACCAGCCTATGGTTTGGAAGAAGACTATCCAGTAAGCATAATAGGTGTACTCTCCTAATCCTAGGAGTACTCGCAACCTGAGAGAAGGTGATGATAAAAGACAACTGAATAAAACCTTAATCTATTTCTCCTGAACTGGAGAAAAAGAAAAGGTGAAGTAGGAGTGGTGATGAACTACGCGGTTTGGTCGTGAATGATAGCATTCACAACTTACTTTGCCCTCTTTCTAATCCCTTTATTTTGTCTTTACTTATTACCTTCTGTACACCCTACTTAGGCTAATTGGTTTTCTTCATTCCCTACCTTTCGGCACCTGCCTATGGTTTAGAAGAAGACTATCTAATAAGTGTAATAGGTGTATCATCTCCTAAACCATGGAGTACTCTCAACCTGAGAGAAGGTGATGATAAAAGACAACTGAATAAACTAATTCAATTTCTCTTGAACCTGAATCCATCCCCGAAGAAGTCCCTTCGAGTTCGTATATAACCATACGATGGATTTATCCAATGGAAGTGGATGTTCGTTGTAATACGAGGTGTTCTGGAGAAATGCAAAGAGTAAAAGAAGGAGTGCCAATGATGTATGCAACTCAGACAATCCAAAAGCCAGTATTTTAAGAAAGTTAGGTCAACTTGGTCACTGAGTCATAGTCTAGGGTCGGGCCATGGTCGCTGCCAAAGAGAGAGAGAAAAGAAACACTCTGCGTGCACTCTAACCTAGATCAGAATGGTTATCACTTTATCTAATCAGGAAACCTCCCACTGTATCGTCAAATTCTCCTCCAAACCTGAAAGAAGAATTAGTCGGGATCACCTGAAGAGTAAACCAACTCATCAGTGGGAATCGGGATCCAACTCTCATCACATGATAATGTGAAGGAATCTACTCACGTTATCACACTCCAGGAGGTATGCGCATGCCTGGCAAGTTTCAGTTTCTTTAGAAACTCCCGATATGGATTTTTTTTGCCTCATGCTCTTATGACCTTGACGTTGGCCAAAATATCATAAGTCACATGTCAAGTTCTACCCATCATTATCTTGTTAATTTGAACCCACCCGTACATACCCCTGACATTGGCCAAATGGAAGTACGACTGTCCCAAACCAACACATCTATCTATGCAACAGATGAATACCCAGCAGCTACCAAACACTATGCCTTGGCGTTGGTCAAAATACATAGCTTGAATACTACTCAATACCCAACTGAAATGACGGAGGGCTACGGCTGGTTTTTCGCGAAAAACCTTTAACATAACGAACTTGATATTGTTGAAGGAACCTGATAGCTTTTTACAAAAATATAGTGACGAAAACCATTGCTAAAAAGGCCACTCCCAATGAAGGGATCTCGGCTCTTTCCTCGTGGAATGAGGTGCAGGATATTCCAAACTGAATATCATGATGCAAAGCAAAAAGTAATCGGCTATGGTGAAGTTATTACCCTGACGCAAACCTCTGTCCAAGGGGTCACTCCCGGTGAAGGGATCTCGGCCCTTGCCTCATGGAATGAGGTACAGGAAATTCCAAACTAAATACCACTATGCAATACAAAAGAAAACGTCCTTGTAATAACACTTTTTGAAAATTGTTCCAAAATGTCCAACAGGTCTGTTTTCCTTTGCATTGATCAGAATCAGCGTAATCCCATCAATTAATCACATCAGAAAAGAACGAAAATAAAATGTACGTATATTCCATCCGCATTAGCCACTGGGTCCCGTCATTACCCGTTAGGTTACTTAACTAACGACAGAGCGGGGACTGGACTAGCGCGGGTGCAAAACATATACAACATCTACGAGTATATATACTAATATACAATAATCGCTCCAGGCGTGATAAATGCAACATTACAGAAAAGTAATAAGTATCACAGAACAATACAGATAATCTGGGATCCCCGGGTTTCACAGAGCCACTACTGAAACCCGACGTTCCCCTGGTCGTGTGGATAGCCTGTAGAATGAAAACCTAGACCCCTACGGGTGCAGCATGTTACCCACCAAAACCTGAAGCGGGGCAGCCCCCTTCAGCATAGTGAATGAACCATCCGACACTTCACGGAATCCGGTAACTTGAGCATCCCACCATGGGTCAACCTGTACCCCCATACGAGTGCGGCGAATAGCCCGCCAATCCTAGAGTGAGGTCCCCTCCGTCTCAAAGCCATGAGATGCGGACCCGTTGTTTCCCCCAATCAGAGCAAAGCTCTGTTTGAATTTCAAAATTCAAAAATTGATGCAACGCTTCAAATCTCTTGCGCTGCGTGCAACGCGCCACGTGTCAAAAGTTGATACGTCAGCGCAGCGCCCAAGGCAGCGCGCCCAATCAGAGCAAGGCTCTATTTAAAACAAAATTAAAGGAAGCAACGCTTCAGTTGCGCAAGCACTGCGCTGCGCGCCACGTGGCAGCGCAGTTGCGCTGCGCTCTGCGCCGCGCGACACGTGGCAACGCAGTTGCGCTTGTACAGTGGCGCTGCGCTCTGCGCTGTGCGACACGTGTCAAGCGCTGGTGCATCTGCGCCAAACAAAATTAAAATTCCAGTGAGATCTTTCTGTTCTTGTTAAAATAAGAAGATTGTCTTCTATAAAATAGAAGTCCTTGGATCAAAGATCCAACGGTGGGGAAAATTCCCCAAATCATTCAGAGAATGATCTCTTTAACAAATTTACCAAATTAATGCGCACTATATAAGGGCTCCTAGACCCCAATTCAAAAAAAAGGAACATCAAGAACTTCAAAAACAACAAAACAGAGAGAACTCTGAAGAATTTTGAGAAGAACTCAAGAAGGGAAAGAAGGTAAAAACCTTTTTAAAAAAGAGAAGAATTTCTTCTGAATAGATCATTGATCTAAGAACAAGATCAATGATCTTCAATAAAAAATAAATAATAGCAGTGCCTTGCACTTTTTTATGAACTATTGGTTCTGGAATCTTAAAGATTCTCAAGTTATAGTGCTTTGCACTTGCAAAAACTGCACTGTTGCGCTCCTGGGTTAGCGCAAGCCACCAAAGAGCGCCACGTGTGCGCTTTTAAAAATAGAGCATTGCTCTTTAAAGTTGGTGCAACTCACCAGAGCGCGCCACGTGTCAGTAGCGCAACAGCGCAGCGCACTGCGCTGTTGCGCTTGAGCTCACCAGAGTATGACACGTGTCTCCACGACAAGCTCTTGCGCTCAGTAATTGGCGCAAAGCGCCTGACAAGCCACTGTCAAGTAATTAATGCACTGCATTATTTACAGAAGGGCCAAGCCCAATTAAAAAAGGCCTAACATGCCTAATAAAATGCAATGCAGAGCCCAAACCAAAACAGATGCTCTGCATCATTTACAAAGGGACAGAGCCCAAAGGCCTAGCAGGCCAGAATAAAATGCAGTGCATTATTAAAAAGGGGCAAAGCCCTAGCACATGCCTAATAGGCCAAAGATAAATAAAAACGTCGAACATTTCTTAACTGGACTTAGCCCAATCATGGCCGTAAGTCCTCAAATTAAATTGACTGAGCAAGACTGCTCTCCTAAATCAATTTACATCCGGTTCAAGGGTACATCTCCGAACTCCTCTGACACCTATCGTTGTAATCCTTCAACGACGTCAGAGAGGTGACGGGTCCCGACAACCACACATCGATACGGACTGCGGGGTCCTTAAACTCGTGGACCGAAATGTCCTTAAAACTAATGTTCGTCCCCAAATGGAAATGATGGACCACCATGTCCCTAAACTGGAAATCGACCGCAACGTCATTAAACTAAACAATAGAGCCAATTGCTCTCTTGTCGGATCCAAACGATCTCGTTAAGTTGATCTTAGTCTGGAGATTAGGCTAACGTATCCTTAACAAAAGTTTAAGTTGATCTTAGCCTCAATATGGCTAACGTATCCTTAAACTAAAACACCAAACGCAAATCTAAGTAAACACGGAGTTGGACTAATCCACGTCTTATGGGCGATGGCATCATTTAGTCTCCGTATACAATCCACGGGCAACCACAAACAAAACAAACACACACGACACGAAGTGAACATCTGGAGAAGGAAAAAGTGGCTACCGTGATGCGGTACCGTAATTAACTGCAGGGGCTTGCGCCTGCAGGGAAGAGCGTCCCCACAATCAAAAACCCCGGGAATCTGACGAAGTCTGCTACATCGGCCGCATCCGTCTAAACCTCCGATACACGGTGCCATAAATCAACTTAGCGTCTTCGGAGAGGTGCACGGATAAAACCAAATAGCATCTGACCCGAATTTCAGGCAAGACGTTTACCGCGTCTCCGCCGCGTCATTCGGAGGGGAACAGATCCTGGCACACCCGGTGGGACCTTTTCCTCTTTCCACTCCATACTTCGTATGTCGTCTTCGCGAACGAATCGCGGTTTGTTAATGGTTGCCTTTGGATTTCAAGTTACTAAGATTTGGTCTTTTTCCTGGCGCAGAAATCAAGTATCAATGGCCTCCAACTGCTCGAGCTGTTCAAAGTGCCAGTGCAACCAACGCTCTACCTCACTTGGAGGTGTAGCTTATGGGCCTCAAGCGGCCTCCATCCTTGCCATGCCGGTAGAACAGGTGACCCAGGCCACCACCAGCCTGTTTTTCGGAACCATGATCCCGCCTGCAAGCTTCACCATGCCAGTGCCCGCACCAGAAGCGAATAAGAAGTCGGTTTTCGATCGGCTCACTGCTACAACGGCCCCTTTCAACGGGTAGTCTAATATCAAACCGGCAGCCTCTGTCTTTGCCAGGCTGAACCAGAACCCTGATGGGCCCGCCAAGAAGCCCATGAACCCTGAAATAGTCGTCCCGAGAAAGACAGCCACCCCTGCTCCAGAAGTCGCCAAGGCGGCTTCTCCTGTTAAAGAGTCAGTCTTTTCAAGGCTGACTATTCCGGCTCCTGCTCTAACTCGAGGATCTGTCTTTGATAGATTGAATATCGCTACTCAAAGGACAACCTCAGTCTTTAAGAGGCTGGCACCGGCGGCACCTCATTCGGACAGGGGGCAAGATGAAGCTGTCCCTATCGCCGAGCCAGCCCCAACGGCTTGTCATGATCGACGTCGCCACTGGCGCTGAGTAAGGAAAGCCGGGGGCAACTCCCCCTCAGGGCTAACTCCACCTGCTCCAGTGGTGGAAGTTAATGCTGCTGTTCCAACTGGGAACTGCTTTGAACCACTTAGGAGGGTACGTAAAAACGCTCCGACTGCTACGCTAAAAAGATCTCCTCCGCCTGCAGAGAGGGTTACAGAAACAAAGTTAGAGCAGCCCCCTCAGCGGCTATCCTACAAAATTTATAAAGTTTGGCGAAGGGTTCAAGACTCCGTAATTGACCAAGGTCACTCTCGTCAGCAGAAAAGGACGAAAGTGCAGGAAGAAAAGGACTGTCCAATCAAACAGCAAAGGACGACAATCACCAGGGTGCCCGCAGCAATGACCCCTTCAACTTCAACGGCCTACAAGAGAAGGAGGCCGGAGAAAATTCCCACGCCCGCGGAAAATGCCAAGGGCGGCGAGCACAAACACCCTAAGTCCGGGGGCATTGTAGTCCATACCGTTTACATGGCATCTGGGAAGGAAGACAGCCATGCATCTACAGGTCATAGACCGCTTACACGGTCAGTGACCAAAGCTCAGGAGCAACAGCAAAAGTTCCAGGAGATGATGAATGCGATGGCTGCACTCACTCGGCCAAAAGAAAGCCCTGAAGCGTCCTCGTATGAACGCCAGGAGCAAGAAACTGACGCTGAATTCCTTCATCGGATATTGGAGAAGAAGGATAAAGAGGCTGCTGAAAAAGCAGCCAACATAAAGCGAATGGCCCTCCTGTTCCAGGACATAGTGGGAATGATGATCCAACAAGATCATCCAGCTGAAGATCCCCCGATCGTCCTTGAAGACGATAGGGGAGAAACGTCAAATCCTCCACCGGCTTTGTCAAGAGCCAAAGAGGAGACAATCTCCAAAGCTGACTTGGACGAATATATAGCCCAACAGATACGGGTTCATCATGCGACTGGGGAAGCCGGTCAGGTCGTAAAAACAGGACGACCATATCCGAGCTGGTACGATCAGATAAAGTACCCGCCGGGCTATACGATACCGAATTTCCATGTCTATAAAGGGACGGGCAATCCCCACCAGCATGTTGCCCAGTTCAGAGCGCTTTGCGGCAACACTGGAGGTGATGACAAACTGTTGCTTCGCCAGTTCGTCGGCAGCTTGTCAGATACAACATTCGAGTGGTATTCTGAGCTCCCAAACGACTCTATCAAGACAATTGCGGAGATGGAACTGCTGTTTACTCAGCATTTCGCAAGCGCCAGCGAACGCACCCCGATGACGGCATTGACTAATGCCAGAGTGAAGCCAGGCGAGACATGGGTCCAATATGCTATACGGTGGCGGAACTTATGGTCAAAATGCGAGCAACGCATCGAAGAGGCTCCTGCGGTAGGCATGTTTGTGGGAACCCTCGATCCGCAAGCGACCATATCGCAATTCATGATGTTCTTCAAGCCGACTACCTTTCCAGGCCCTGATCGACAAGCTAGCGCAAATGGATCAGATGGTCCATAGACCTCCCCCTCCAAAGTTGGACTCTCGAAATGAAAAGGGGAAGGGAAAAGCGATCGTTGTCGCTAATGCTCAACAACAGCTGAGCAACTCGAAGCCGGTTGTCCGTCAAAATAATATGCGTCCGCACGTACCCCTTGAGGAGAGGCTAGGACGTCCTTACTCGTTTCCCCGAGATAAAACGAGAAGATTATTCGAGCTGGCGTTGCGCAACCGACTCATAAACCTGCCGGATCCAAGACGTCCGTCACAGCCGAATGACATCCATGATCCCAATTACTGTCCCTATCACCTAGTACTGGGTCATCCGATCGAAGATTTCTACATCTTCAAAAATTGGATTGAAGACCAGTACCAACAGGGCAAGTTCACATTGTCCGACAGATGGAAGGTGAATCCGCCACAGCCTCACACCCCTAAAAGGATGAATACGCCGGGGGCAACGTGCTCTCTCGTTGAAGAAGCCCCATGGGAGGTTGTGCTATCAGCCAAGACAAAGAGGATGCTGAGCGATCTTCAAACATGCCCAGCAATCAAGTGGAAGAACCCGTTGGAACCTCATATCATTGAAGGGATGTTGAAGCCGCGTCCAACTCCAAAGACCGATGGTAGTGGCCCAAGCACTCACAACCAGACGTCAAAATCTTTAAAGAAGAAGAAAAAGAAATCCAAGAAGCCCGTGAAGCCTGGCGATAAGCGCACGGACTTATAAAAACAAATTGACGCGCTGGAGGAATATAACCAGAAAGCACGGACTCCCATTACGCTCCAAGAGTTCCTCAACCACGTCTTTCAAGAGGAAGATGAGGGAGATAGTTCGTCGGATGAATCTGAGGAATACGTGGCGAGCTGTCATATGATCTCCCATTCGTTTACAGATGATGAGGAAACTCCTTGCACTGAAAAGCTGGGGGCAGATCTTGAACCGGAAGTTCTGGGGCCATCGGATGAAACAATTGACGCATTCCTCAACGAAGCTCCGTTGAAAAGTAAAGCTGATCGGGAATGCGAGACGGCTGTATTTGAAAGGACCAAGCGCCAGCGACTTGACGAAAGAGCTGAGACACTCCCGCTGGAGCAAAATACATCCACTACGGATAAAAGCAAATTCAAGACGAGGAAAATGTTTGCTAAGGCCATATCAATAGGTATGAAGTTACCATCCTCTGAAGGAAGCATTACTGGTGAAGTGGAAATGCACCCCTCCTACTGCTTGTATCATCGGAAGATTTTGCACCCCACTGAAGTGTGCAAAGCTTTCAATAGATGGTGGCAAGGATATGCTGCTCATCGACAACATGTTAAGCGGGAGAGGCGCAAAAATCACCGGGAGCAGAAAAATACGACCGAGGGGCCTAACAGAACTACCGACAATTGTCGCATGGTTAACGCCGGGGGATCGCAAGTGCTCACATTCGGGAGCGATTCTGGCGAGGAGGTGGCTCTTAGGCCCCTCATTAAAGAGTCCACCTCGGGAAAAGAAGAAGAGCCGAAGGTCTGCGAAAATATCCGGCTGCGTAATCGGACGTTACCCGAAAAGAATCTCGAACTCTCAAACAAAAAGGATAAAGGGAAAGAAAAGGTCTCTGAGGATATCGCCCTGGATGACCAAGTTGTGGAAGAGCTAATTGCCAAGGACCCGCCAAAGAGAAATAAGGTGGACTACAACATTCTGGCATACTTGAGGAAGCTACCCTCGCAGCTCAGCATTCTTGACGCCCTTTTACTGTCAAAAGAGGCGAGAGTTTCGTTAATCAAGGCACTACAGGAGCTGGAACAATTCCAAGCTTTCCTGGCCGAAGAAAAGATGAAGGATGAATTGGAGGAAGTGCACACGGCCGATATCACTTTTGGCGATGAAGACCTTCTCCTTGGGACGTGCGAACACAATCGCCCCCTCTATGTCTCAGGATACTGCCATGATATAAAGATAGGCAAGATCCTGGTCGACAATGGGTCCTCCGTCAATCTCCTCAATGTACGAGTATTGAAAGAAATCTGCATGAGCGTGCAGCACCTTGCCCGGGATAAGATCACCATCTCCGGGTTCGACTCTCAATCATCACGGACTCTCGGGTCAGTGATATTGACGCTGCGCTTTGGACTACTCACCACGGACATTAAATTCCACGTCATAGATGCCAAGACATGCTATAACGCTTTGCTCGGCCGACCCTGGTTACACGAGTACAACATCATCCCTTCTACACAGCATCAGTGTATGAAATATTTTAAGGATGGTCTCGAGTATACCGTAACGGGAGAGTTGAACCCATTCTCTGTGAACGATGTCCGCAAATATGAAGATGCAAAATACTTCTTACCGGATTTCGAGGACACAGAAAGATGTCACAAACCGTAGAACAAAGCTAACGCCACCATCCCGGTCTTCGGGAGCGATACTGAGGAGGACGAAGAGATAGTTTATTTCGGGCCACCCCAACACAACAAGCCGGGACCGTCCGCTCCCATGTTGATCTTTGGCAGCGACTCGGAAGATGAGGTCCATGCTATATTCTCTACTCGTCCTTCAATACGAACATTTGCTGATGAAGAGCAAAGTCTGCAAGTCGCCATGGTTCCACTTCAATATCATAAAGAACTTGACGCGCTTGATACCTACGGTGTAGAAGAGCTACAGACGTTCTATGTCCCTCCCAGGCGAGAAGGCAAAAAGGCGATTCTATTCTATCATTCCGGGGAAACTAAGGTGAAAAAAGAAATCTGGCACGGTGCGGATTCTACGCTTGACAGGCTTCAGCCCATTCGTCTGCCTAGATATTACATGGAAGGATTGAAAAGGCTATTGAAGCGCCAAGGGATACCCTTCAAACAGACCGCTCAAAAAGCCAAATTCTATGACAGGGTCTGGAACGTTCCCGGAACTCAGCACAAGTTGCCTAATGGGAGAATGGAAACAATCGGGCTTGGATACATTCGGTCCAAGAAACGAGAGCTGCTCCGTGACTGCTACGTCGTGCATGACTTCGATGAAGAAGCGCATGCTCAATGGGAGGACGCTAATCCTGAACCAGTAAAAGTTCCTGATGTAAAAGTGCCCAGTCCGTCGTTCGAAGAATAAATAGACAAGCTTATAAGGAAAGTTGGCCAAAAAGTCAGAGACGATCACAACCGTGAGATGGCCATCTACGAGAAAGTCAAAACACAACGCCTCCTCCAACAGGCCGTGAAAGATGAAAGTGCCGCACCCTGTCCACCTGTTATAAAGAAGGCTCGACGCAGAGGCAGAAACAAGTCGAAAAGCGAAAAAAGTGCTCGACGGCAACAAAGCAGGACTAAGAAGCCACGCAAGCGGGAATCGAGCGGTCCAGATCTGTCCCTTATAAAGAAGATGAGTCGAGCATACTCTTTTCCTCGGGACAATACGAAGAAGATACTTGACCGAGCTATAAAACATCAGATGCTTACACTGCCGGAGTCTAAAAACCCCGAACAAGCAGGCGAAGTCTCACACCCAAACTATTGCTCTTATCACCGAGTAATAGGGCACCCTCTCGAAGACTGCTTCACCTTCAAGAACTGGGTTGAAGATCAGTATCAGCTCGGCATGTTCGCTCTATCTGACAGTTGGAGGGTAACGCCGCCACAGAAGCATGAACCCAAAGCCACGAAAGCAGAACCAGACCCACATCGGTCTTCGAAGAGAGCTCGTACTTGTCACATGATAACAATATCAAAAGAAGAGCCCGAGAATATGGATGACCTTCCCTGGTGCTTCGAAAACAGCAATGATGAGGTGATCTCAGAATTTCCACCAGCACCGAAAGAGCTGGAGGATGGAATTCATACTACCGCAGATAACCTCAAGAAGATTGATTTGGGAATGGCAAGTGACCCGCGGCCCACATTCGTCAGCGAACTGCTATCTGAAGAAAGGGTGGCTGCGTTAAAGGACGTGCTTCTACAACACAGAGATTGCTTCGTGTGGAACTATTCCAAAATGCCGGGACTAGATCCAGAAATTGCTGTGCACAGATTGACGATATTTCCGGACGTCAAGCCGGTCAAACAGGCGCCAAGAAGAATGCGGCTCGAGCTTGAGATGAGTATCAATGCTGAGGTCAAGAAGATAATCGACTCTGGCTTCATCCAGGAAGTTCAATACCCTGAATGGATCGCCAACATCGTCCCGGTGATGAAGAAAATTGGGACAGTGCGCATATGCGTAGATTTCCGGGATCTCAATAAAGCCTGCCCGAAGGACGATTTCCCAGTGCCAGTCACCGAACTGATGATAGACAATACGTCCACTCACGAGGTTTTCTCCTTCATGGACGGCTCATCAGGGTATAATCAGATAAAGATGCATCCTGAAGACCAGAAGCACCCCGCCTTCAGGACCCCTTTGGGTATATTCTGCTACAAGGTGATGCCCTTCGGTTTAAAGAATGCCGGTGCCACCTATCAGAGGGCCATGACGAAAATCTTTGATGACCTTATACACGAAATCGTCGAATGCTATATCGACGATCTCGTGGTTAAAAGCAAATCATACGAGGAACATCTCGAGCATCTGAAGACCGTATTTCAACGCCTTCGACAATACAACTTGAAGATGAACCCTCTCAAGTGTGCATTCGGAGTTTCCTCGGGAAAATTCCTGGGATTCATCGTCCGACACCGAGGTACTGAGATAGATCCGTCAAAGATCAAGGCGATCATGGAAATGCCTCCGCCAAGGACTCTCAAACAGCTGCGGTCTCTCCAAGGGAAGCTCGCGTATATACGGCGATTTATAGCCAACCTTTCAGGCAAGTGCCGTCCTTACAGCCACCTGATGAAGAAGGGAACCCCGTTCGTCTGGGATCATAAATGCCAAGAGGCGCTGGACGAAATCAAGCAGTACCTCCAGAATCCGCCAGTGTTAGCTGCTCCGGTTAAGGGAAAACCTCTCATCCTTTATACAACCACCCTCGAAGGTGCCTTAGGTGCATTATGGGCACAAGAGAACGATCAAGTGAAGGAGAGAGCTCTCTATTACTTAAGTCGAGTTCTACTGGGGGCAGAAAGCAACCATTCCCCTATTGAAAAACACTGCCTGGCGTTGATCTTCCCGATAACAAAGCTCAGGCACTATGCGTTGGCGCATGAGATCCGTCTCATTTCGAAGGTGGACCCTCTTAAATATTTGATGTCAAAGGCCATACTGACGGGGCGACTCGCTAAATGGGCCCTGCTCTTGATGGAGTTCTCGATAACATATCAACCTCTCAAGGCAGTGAAAATCCAGGCCATCGCCGACTTCCTCGCTGAGCATCCGATACCTGCCGATTCTTCTCTGAATTGCGAGCTGCTAGACGAACATGCGTTTGACGCAATCGACGGTGGTGATACCCGATGGGAGATTTATTTTGATGGAGCATCCTCTATGAAGAAGCGCAAACAAAGTATGCCCATAATCAGATCGGGGGTAGGCCTTATCTTCGTGACTCCACAAGAAGGGATAATGCGCTTTGCTTTCTCCTTAACAGAACCGAGGACGAACAATGAAGCCGAATACGAAGCTTTGATAGCAGGCCTCGAGATCGCCATCAACATGGGAATTGAAAACCTTCTCATATATGGAGATTCTCAACTGGTCGTTAGCCAAGTAAATGGCGACTACCAAACGTGCAAACCAGAATTAGTGAAGTACGGCGAAAAGGTGCAACAATTGTTGACCCAAATCCCTTCCTACACTTTGGAGAACATACCGCGCGCGGAAAACAGCAAAACGGACGCGTTGGCCAAGCTCGCTAAAGAATTGGCTGACGAGAACCTCGATGACGTCAGAATTGTGGTACAAAGCCGTCGGGTGCTCGCCCCAGCGGAAATATCTCCGGAATCACCTGAAGAGAAGGGAGCGACTGAGCAAATGGCTATGCAAATAAAAGACCGGGAAAAGGCCGAGGATTGGAGGGAAGTCTTTATAGACTACTTCAAATACCGTCGAACGCCCGAAGATGCGTCCTCAAGACATCAGCTTATGAAACGAGCTCTGTTTTTCTCCTTCGTCAATGATACTCTGTACAAGAGGTCGTTTGATTCTCTGTGGTTGAGATGTCTGGGACCTGAAGAGGCAAAAAGAGTCGTTTAGGAAGTTCACAACGGACTCTGCGGTTCTCACCAAGCAGTCCCAAAGATGAAGTTGAAGATCAAACGGATGGGCTACTACTGGCCTACGATGATTCAGGACTGCCTCGAATATGTGAAGCAATGCCACTCATGCCAAATCCATGGGGACTTCATCCACCAGCATCCAAATCCACTACATCCGACAGTGGCTAGCTGGCCGTTCGAGATGTGGGGAACTGACATAGTCGGCCCCATCGAACCGGCATCGTCCAGGGGACATCGTTTCATCCTGGCGACGACTGACTACTTCTCCAAATGGGCAGAAGCAGTACCGTTAAGGGAAGTGAAGACGGAGAATATCCTCCATTTCTTCAAGACGCACGTCATTTACCGGTTTGGAACTCCGCGACAGATCATCTCCGATAACGGGCCAGCCTACAGAAGCCACAAGATCAGTCGCTTCGCGCAACAACACAATATAGACTGGAGATATTCCTCGGTTTATAATCCGTGAGCTAATGGTCTAGCCGAAGCCTTCAACAAGATCTTGACGAAGATTATGAAGAAAACGGTGTCCCGAAATAAGAAGGACTGGCATGAGAGGTTGCAAGAGGCTCTTTAGGCGTATCGAACTACGTTCAAGACGGCCACGAACGCAACGCCATATGCGTTGGCATTCGGTGTGGAAGCAATACTCCCCCTCGAGATAGAGTTACCCTCTCTGCGAGTGGCAGTCCACTACGAGCTGACGGGCGAAGAAAATGCTCACCTTCGGCTTGAGGAGCTTGATGCCCTTGATGAAACCCGGCTCATAGCGCAACAAAATCTGGAAGCTTATAAAGCAAAGATGACGCGCTCATATGAAAGATTGACTAGGCCGAGGACATTCCGCCAAGGCGAACTCGTGCTAGTGGTCAAAAGGCCTATGATCCCCAGTTGCGCCAAGCGGGGAAAATTTGAGCCGAACTATGAAGGCCCGTACATCATAGACAAGGTCTACCAGGGTGGAGCCTATCTACTCATGGATATGCACGGTGAAAGGCCTTTCAGGCCAATAAATGGCCGCTTCCTGAAGAAATACTACGCTTAATGAGCCACAGCCTAGGTCAATGATAGGTGACGACGACTATGTCCGCTCGCTATCTTCCTAAGCCCAAACTCTATAAGTAGTAGCCAACCTTCTTCACCACGGAACGAAATGTCCTTAAACTAATGACGGACCGAAACGTCCTTAAACTAACAAAGGACCGAAACGTCTTTAAACTACTACTGCAGCATCCTTAGGCTGACGAGATGAATAAAAAAACTATATAAAAAAAACATATAAAAAGAAATATAATAAACGGTATGTCCATAAGCAAAATGGGCACGGATGAAAACCCGAAAGGGCTCCGTGAGTAAAAACAGCAGGGCTACCGGCGAGTGTTCGTGAAAACCCGAAATGGCACGACCTCGTAAAAAAAAGAATAAAAAGAATAAAAAAAACCGGTATGTCCATAAGCAAAATGGGCACGGATGAAAACCCGAAAGGGCTTCGTGAGTAAAAACGGCAGGACTACCGGCGAGTGTTTGTGAAAACCCGAAAGGGCGCAACCTCGTTAAAGGACACTTACAGGGTCCTTTTGACCTTGTAAGGAGAAACCACCCGCGTGAGATCCTTACGACTCACAAGGAAGCAACACACTTAGGGATCCCCACGATTCCTAAGGAGAAAATACACTTGCGAGATCCTCACGACTCGTAAGGAGAACTCTCTTATGGGACCCTCATGGCTCATAAGAATTGAAAGTCTTAAGTTACAGAGACCTAAACCTGTGCTTAAGCAACCTCCACAACCTTCGATTTTTCCCTACAAGTGGTTCAATACTGCCCCTGTATACAATCCACAGGCGCGAATAAACATTTCCCTAACCAAGTCCCATCCGTGACTGGGGATATGTTCGCATGACCTTTATAATTCTTCTCTATTTACAAGGAGAAAACCCTCTTGTAGGATCCTTACGACTTACAGAGGAACATACACTTAGGAATCTTTACGATTCCTAAGGAGAAAATACACCTACAAGATCCTCACGACTAGAGGGAGAAATACCTTTGTGGGACCCTTACGGCTCATGAAGTCAAAAGCCTTAGTCGACAGGACCTTAACCCTGTTCTCTAAGCCATCTTTGTTCGACATTGACAGAAGCAAATGATGATTCGCTCCTGGCAATATCCCAGTTGTAGTGGTGCTGATGCCGAAACCGGTGTCTAATTCCAGGCTTACGGCGAAAAGCCAGCAAGTCGCACATGCATACAAAATAGCCGAAATGATGGGGCAACTTGCAATAAAAAGCAGCAAGTAAAAATGTATGCATATAAAACAGCCAAAATGATTGGGCAACTCGCAATAAAAAGAAGCGAGTAAAAATAAAAAAACAGCCGAAATGATTGGGCAACTCGCAATAAAAAGCAGCGAGTAAAAATAAAATAAATAGCCGAAATGATTGGGCACCGCGGGAAATAGCCGAAATGATTTGGCAATCGCGACCTTCGCGATATAAAAGCTGAAATGATATAGCATCGCGGAAATAAAGTAATAATATAAAAAAAATTATGAAACGTTTGCCCTACAGGTGAGATCACATCGATCTCTGTATACAATCCAAGGGCACAAACAAAGACGTAACCATACCTTCCCAATAGGCTCCGCCAGAAAGCAAAGCCAAATCTCGATAGTTCACCAACAGCCTAGAGACAACCGCGACATTCGTCTTGATGCAACAGACGCAGTGCCAGCAAACGAAGCGAAGATCAAATTCCTAACTTTACGGTTCTGACGGTAACTTACATAAACATGGAAGACCACCACAAATACTTCGACTCAGGGAAACCAGTGTCCTTGACGAGAACATCTCGATTCGCGTCGACCCGCAGAGAAACTAGCGTCTTTGCAGGAATACATCGATTCGTTTCAACCCAAGGGAAACCAGTGTCCCTGGCAAATACCTCAATTCTGGGAAACTAGCGTCCTTGATGAGAGCCTCCTGATTCGCGTTGGCCTGCAGAGAAACCAGTGTCTGCGCAGGAATACTCCGATTCGTTTCAACCCCGAAGAAACCAGTGTCTTCGGCAAAATACTTCGACTCAGGGAAACCAGTGTCCTTGACAAGAAAATCCTGATTCGTGTCGACCCGCAGAGAAACTAGCGTCTTTGCAGGAATACATCGATTCGTTTCAACCCCAGGGAAACCAGTGTCCCTGGCAAATACCTCAATTCAGGGAAACTAGCGTCCTTGATTAGAGCCTCCTAATTCGCGTCGGCCCGCAGAGAAACCAGTGTCTCCGCAGGAATACTCTGATTAGTTTCAACCCCGAAGAAACCAGTGTCTTCGGCAAAATACTTCGACTCAGGGAAACCAGTGTCCTTGACGAGAACACCTCGATTCGCGTCGACCCGCAGAGAAACTAGCGTCTTTGCAGGAATACATCGATTCTTTTCAACCCCAGGGAAACCAGTGTCCCTGGAAAATACCTCAATTCAGGGAAACTAGCGTCCTTGATGAAAGCCTCCTGATTCGCGTCGGCCCGCAGAGAAACCAGTGTCTCCGCAGGAATACTCCGATTCGTTTCAACCCCGAAGAAACCAGTGTCTTCAGCAAAATCCTTCGACTCAGGGAAACCAGTGTCCTTGACGAGAACATCTTGATTCACGTCGACCAGCAGAGAAACTAGCGTCTTTGCAGGAATACATCGATTCGTTTCAACCCCAGGGAAACCAGTGTCCTTGGCAAATACCTCAATTCAAGGAAACTAGCGTCCTTGATGAGAGCCTCCTGATTCGCGTCGGCCCGCAGAGAAACCAGTGTCTCCGCAAGAATACTCTGATTCGTTTCAACCCCGAAGAAACTTCTTGGTCAAAATACTTCGAATCAGGGAAACCAGTGTCCTTGACGAGAACACCTCGATTCGCATCGACCCGCAGAGAAACTAGCATCTTTGCAGGAACACCTTGACTCGTTTCAACCCTAGGGAAACCAGTGTCCTTGGCAAATACCTCAATTCAGGGAAACTAGCGTCCTTGATGAGAGCCTCCTGATTCGCGTCGGCCCTCAGAGAAACCAGTGTCTCTGCAGGAATACTCCGATTCGTTTCAACCCCGAAGAAACCAGTGTCTTCGGCAAAATACCTCAATTCAAGGAAACTAGCGTCCTTGATGAGAGCCTCCTGATTCGTGTCGGCCCTCAGAGAAACCAGTGTCTCCGCAGGAATACTCCGATTCGTTTCAACCCCGAAGAAACTAGTGTCTTCGGCCAAATCCTTCGACTCAGGGAAACTAGCGTCCTTGATGAGAGCCTCCTGATTCGCGTCGGCCCTCAGAGAAACCAGTGTCTCCACAGGGATACTCCGATTCGTTTCAACCTCGAGGAAGCCAGCGTCCTCGGCAAAATACTTCAACTCAGGGAAATTAGTGTCCTTGACGAGAGCTGCTCGATTCGTCTCGACTAGTGAGGAAATTAGTGTCTTCGCGAGGACTTCCCGATTCGTCTCGACTTACAAGATGAAGCCTTAGGCAGCAGGAATTAAAAAAAAATTTGTTTCCTAAGCACTGGGACCCTGCAAGTCGGCCTAAAACGGTCTCTTGTATACTATTCACGGGTCTCACTCTCCAAAGTCGAATCTCGACAAGGAGGGAAACAACCGCTTACGAGTCATCTCGACTCGTAAGAGGGAAAATTCTCTTATAAGATCCTTATGACTTATAAGAGAAAACGCACTTAGGAATCCTCACGATTCCTAAGGAGAAAATACACCTACGACATCCTCTCGATCCGTAGGGAGAAAAGTCTCTATGAGACCCTCATGGCTCATAGAGTTGAAAAGTCTTAGGCGGCAGATCTGAACCTGCGGCCTAAGCCATCGCTACCTCTGGAAGAAACCAAGACAGGATGCTTACTCTATTATCTGTCAACCATATTTATTAAGACAGCATGCTGATAATAAGAGAAAGGGAGAAAACAAAAGAGCATACAAGACATTGCAAAGAAAAAATGTGTATCTTTATTTATTAATTCAATCAAGTACAAGGTGAATCGTACAAAAGAATAAAGAATGGATACATCTTATTCGAAAAAGAAAAATTTTACAAGTATATTGATACAAAGGCAGCTACTGGGAAGGAAGCGTCTTAAATAGCCCTATCAGTTGTTCACGCATGTCCTTCCATGCCTTTTCCTGATCAGCCACCACCGCCAGTTCCGCCTCCACTTGAGCCCGTTGCTGCAAGAAGGATGCAAGCTGCTCCCCAACGGCCTGCTGAGCTGCTTCGTGGCCTTGGGCATTACGCTCGACAGCATCGAGTTTCTGCTTCAGGTTCAGCCCATTTGAGATGCGTTCTAGGAGGCCCTCGAAGATAGCCTTCACTTGGGCAGCGTTAGCCTCAACCTCACCACGTAGACGAGCCATCTCGCTCGAGGTCTCTTGGCATTCCCTCAGCCGTAAACCCACTTCTTGTTCCAGGTGACGGAAGTAAGAAGCGCTTTGCTTGATCCATGCTGCTCTTTGATTGCTTGCGTCTAAGGTCTTGGGAGCAGGGCACGCAAACTCCGATTGATGCAGGAGAACCTCGATTTCCCTGCAGTGGTTAACCCAAAGCTCGACGACGCCTCCATCGTGAAAATTCACAAGCGTCGCCAACATCGGGTTAACCTCCGCAGCGAAATCCACGGCAGAGGGGAGAGCGTCTGCGTCAAGCTCCTCGACGTATCCGCTCAGCATACCTAAGCTCATTACGGCACCCTTTGAAGACGGACGTCTCAGGAAGGGGCCTGCTGGCATTGTGACTCGAGACTCAAAAGGCGCCGGGATCGGAACGACAGCTGAAAAACAAAATACAATTAGATGACAGTTCAAGAAATACAAAAAAATTCATTGATGAGATAGTTTACTATACCAGCTGCAGCGGGCGGCAAGGCCAGAAGGGCCGGTGGCGCGACCGATCTCTCATCCCCTCCTTCGATTTGTAGCACTGCAATCAGGACAAGGGAAAGTTAGAAATAATTCCAACTCTAAAAAAGGAAAGACATCAGTTGGAAACTATACTCACTAGCGCCACTGGAGGAAGAAGCGAGTTCAGATGGGAAAGAGAAGTGTGGGTGCAACAACTGATAGAGATGATAAAAGAGAACTCCTGAAAAGACACAATAGTGCGACTTTAGTACATGAATTATGCGGCTGAAAGATAAAACTAATAGGTTGCAAATCCATACCTTCCAACATCATTGATGGTACAAGGGAAGGCTGAGAGGTGACCACCGCCAAGGCAGTACTTGACGGCGCTCCCTCTAGCAATGGAGCATCGGCACTGGCCGCACCTGCGTTAAAAACAAAGATAAACTTGTCAGAAAGGATTACAAGATATAAAATAAAGGGACAATAACTCGAAATTTTCCTGATGAGCCGCCAGCCGAAACGGAGGCGTCTCCCTCATCCATTGATATGAGTCCACCTCCCGTGGCCTCATCACCGGACTCGACAGGGGCTGTCGTAGTACTCGCCCGACCAGGAGACGGTGGGGGACCGTAGATGGGGAGAGCAATAATTGGAGCATTGCTAGATTCTTGAGAAAGAGCGGCTGGTTTGTCCCCAAGAGTCGTGCCCTTCTCACTCGCTACTTCTTCGGGCTCGGCGGTCGCCATTGTCTCATTCGCCGTCACCATGGGGTCGCCGGTCTCAGGCGCCTCGTCTGCCGCTGCCCTAGGCTCAGTTATAGCGGTTGTCTCATTTGCCGCCACCTCAGGCTCGACATCAACGACCTTCTCTGGTGTAGCTCCCTCAGCCCCCAGCTCAGGCTCAGCAACCCCGGCGACGTTGCCCACCGTTGGCTCGGGTTCGGCCGGTGCCTCTTCTTCTGTCCCCTTAGGTTCGACGGTTTCCGCCTCCCCTTCGG
Source organism: Agapanthus africanus (assembly GCA_030015575.1). Lineage (NCBI taxonomy): Eukaryota > Viridiplantae > Streptophyta > Magnoliopsida > Asparagales > Amaryllidaceae > Agapanthus > Agapanthus africanus. The sequence continues at coordinate 325,979,449 of JASDDO010000004.1, forward strand.
TTGGACTTGGCCCTGCAGGACGAGATATATAAGAACCGATAGGTTTACAATTCTTACAACAAAATCTTGAAAGACACACTACCGGAGGTGGACTGATCGTTGGTCTCCCGAGCTGCACACAACGCCCGCCTATGAGCAGTGGACAGGGCGACCGGAGACTCTTCCGAAAGAGTAGCCGTACGAGGGACGGTTCTTGGGCCAGCTCCCATGGCCAAAGCAGCCCTACGTGCCTTCGCCTCGCGCCTTAGCCGCTTTCTCTCCTCCTGAGCCGTTGAGACAGACCTCTTCAAAACCTCCTTCATTGAGACGTCCTCGTCTGTGAACAGGGATGCTTCTAAATCCTTCAAGGCATCTCTCGTCGACTTGTCAAGTTGAGGCTCTCGCGGCAGCCCCGAGGAGATTGGGACTTCAGTAGCGGGCCCGGGGAGAGTCCCCGCATCAGCTGGCGCAGCCCCTACAAAGAAGCAAAGGAAGAAGGTTAGGTTGACCATCAGAAAAGAGGATAAAACTTAATAAGGCAAGACGTACTGATGCCCATTAAAGCATGCTTCTCTTCCTCCTCCTGGAAGGTTTTTAAAGAGACAGGGGCGGCTTTTTCAGTAGTGACACCTGTTAAAAAAGGGGGAAAGCATTAGTCGAAGATAATAATAAAAATGCTATAAAATGATGAAGAGTACAGCTAATGATTACCTGCTTGAGCGAGTTTATCCAACTACGCTTCGAGCCTCGCTGATCGCGCAGAAGCTGCAATGGAAGCCGCCAGGTCAGTGTCTGCGGGGTCTACCGAGAAGCCATTATTGCTTCCATACTCGCTTATACCTTCGGTAAGAGGGGCCTGAGGCTCTAAACCGAGGATCGCGTCGAGAGAGAGGAGCAACTTCTTCTTCCTCTTCTGCCCACCTGCCCTGGGTGCATCCGAGATCGACTTGCGCTTTGCAGGCACCTTAGGACGACGGGTCCCGATATCCGCGTCCACGCTGGACTCCGGCGAAACCACATCTACCATCTCCACTAGAGCAAGGGGCGCCGGTGGTGCATCCACAGTACCACGGAGCGGCAGTCCGCGCGGAGGGCTCAACACGCGCGGTGGCACGGTTCCAGCATCTTTCAGCGGAAGAATGACCGGGGTCCTTGGCTTCAAGGGAGCCTTGTGATCGCCGCCGGGAGGCGCACCCTTGCGGTCAACCAGCATGCGCTTCTCTGTCAGGACCCGAAGTACGGAACATGACCGACACTTAAATTACGAACGTCTCGAGGCGTACGTAATCTAAGTAAACCGAAAACCCAGAAATCCAAACCAAGAAAAGATATAGAGTGCAGGAAAACCAACTTAAAGCAAGTAGTTTCAATAGCATAAGCCGAATTATGCGGGTTTCTAAAAACATCAAAAATTTACTGAAAATTTCGGCAGAGTCTCCTTTGTAAATACTGACTCCCAAACGGGATACAATATGAATAGTATACGAAATCAATAAAAAGGCATCCCCAAGTGGGAGCTAGCTCTTCGTCAATCGACGGTCATAACCACTCAAGCAATATAATATACAACGCCAAGGGCGAGGATCAAAACTCAAAAGGAAAACTCAAAATAACAAGAAATCCACAGGAATATAACGCGCGACTCTAAGGTCGAAAGAATAACATCACTGGTCTCTATCTCAAAAATAAATACATGTTTGGTTGATGGAACTTCTAGATACAACGGAATAATGATATACAAGATATATAATGGGGGTACGATACAAGTAAACCCACCTACTAGCAAATCACCCGAAGGAAACTATGCCCGCAAAGCCGTAATAAAACCTGTACGGCAAACCTGCAAGTAACTGGGGCACAACGGGGCTGAGTTGCCAACTCGTGAATAGAAAAACATCTACGAAAAGAAATCGCATAAATAACGCAACCTAGGTCAATGATCATAATATATCCTCAAATATATGTATAACAGGCAGCCTACAACAATGGCTAGGGTAATATCTAACCCGAGTGTAATCTCATGTGCCCGTGTCAGTGCCTCAGGTAGCAATATATCATATGAATGAGGTATGAATGCATGAAGACAGAATACATGCAAATGAAGAAACTATTTTCATAAATTAGTGAGATTTCCTTTGTATATTTTCGAAATGAGGTATCATAATGAAATCAGCATAAAACAGTGCCTAGCATCGGCACAAAACGTAATCCCAATATCTCGATATCTCTGTATCACAGTCTCTGTACCTCAATATCTCGAAATCTCAATGCCTCAATCACAATATCTAGGGCGCCGTCAGTCCAGACCGGCCCCTACCATCCATCTCAAGACCAGGACTGTATCCTCCGGATATCCGACGCGTCGGGTAAAATCACCGGTAGGTAGTGCTCCCCTGCCAGGCTCACATCGTCATCATCACGCGCTTCTTGCCCAGGGGTACATTACCGGGTCCACCATGTACCCGAAACGGTTCATCCGTCTTCTCGAATCGGGTCTCGAAATCCATCAGCAAACTCATGGTGGACGACTCATACATCATGGGAAAACCGCACTTTTTATTTTAAAAGAGAGAAAAGGTTTATTTATGTTTTTGCGGTTTTCCTCCAAATCCAGAAAATCTCATGGAAATCCGAATCCAAAATCTCAATAACACGTAAAATAGTGAATATAAGCATGAGAATCCATGAATGCGGCATAACAATGAATAACAGTATGCATGAAGTAGTAGATAATAACTACAATGTCTAAACTATTAGCTAACAGGTTATGTCAAGTAATAATATTTTCTAAGTGTACGTGACATGGCAATTACCGATGAAGATGTGTGGAGCCGGCAAATAAGTGTACGTGGTACATACGCATCATCGGTAATCGTGCTGGTGTCCTAACCGCATGATATCAATAATGGAGTATGAAACATAAAATAAGCATGCGATGCGAAGCGGACCACAAAAATGAGCGGGAGCTGAAAACTAGACCCAACTATAACTAATCTGCATTAATCTAATATAATTCCTACAAATGGTGTCTTTTGAAATAGCATGAATCATGGGGTTTTGAAAATAGGGGCTACGGTGTTTTTATGAAACGATGCGTCTTTTGAAATATCCGTAGGATCCCTTGGGCTGTCTTTTTAAAATACCTACGATTCGTTAGTTTTTGAAATAGGTAAGAATCGAATCTAATCTAACAACTAAACTAAACTAAAGGGCTAAGCTAATAAGCTGGACTACAGGTAAAGAAACCGCCTAACATCTGAGTCGATCCATATACATACCTGTATATATATATATTAGTCGGTGATCCCGCCTCAATAATATCATATCCGATACCATATCTATAATCAGACATCCCAAGTCAAGAGTGTGGATCAATCATCAAAATATAGCTCGTACGTAAATCCGTCGTACGGCATCCCCAAATCTGGGTACGGGTCAATATCATATTTCTCACACTAATCCTCAGGTATTCTCTTTATCCAAGATCATCGTCTAGGGTACTGACCTATGTCTAGTACAATACTAATATTCTCAATGTACTCATGATCTGACTACTGATCGACAATCTCGTACAAACCGATATCGTCAGCACAATCATCATCAAGGGGTATACATCGCCCAATACGGCCTAGTATCCATATCCTAGTATATGATATCTCATATCACGATCACATGTCGACCACTTTATTTATAACACTATTCATCTGTATCGTCGCCCCAAGATCCGCTATAACACCAGGACGTACCTCAAGTACGAATCCTGCCATATCACCGATATCACAATCTCAACACAAATCTCATCGACACATCTCAATCCCAAGTATCATCCTCAAATCCGTATGTGAACACATAGTCCCATACCTATGTGAACACATAACTAAATATTTCCGTATAAGCACAAAAGAAGGAAGAAAGTATGCAAGTATGGGTGGGTGTGTGTAAGTGTGGTGTGACCGCTACTCTAGGGTTTCGCGACACTCAATCATCCAAGAACACCAAATATCCATATTTATCATCAATAACTCAAACAATATATAAACAATATATATATATATGTGAGTGTATACGTATTCGTATACATCACCACGAACTGCGGGGGTGCTATACGCCATTCACCCGACTTCTCCCCGTAGATATAAATCTACTCACCTGGTCCTCGCCCGCCGGTGCCGACGTCGCCACGCGCTTCCTTGTCGTCACGAAATCCACATGGGGTACCTACATATCATAATGCACCATATCGCTTTAAAATCCGACTCATGACCAAAACGACGCACGAATCCCACATAGGTCAAAACCTATGGTTGCTTTCACAAATCGACTCAAAAACCCTCGACGTCGGCATACAAACGCCAAACCATCGAGAAAGCTTCCAACACACTCATTTGTACAATTACAAGCACTAATTATAATATAAAATATCTTAAAATTCACAAAAACCCCAAATTCACTTAAAAAGCCATTTTTCCGAAAATCTATGAAGCAAATATTACCCGTTTTAGTACAAAACCTGACATTTAAACAAATCTAGCGGCCATAATACTTATTAAACATCTTAAATAAGCCATACAAACCATTTCTAAAATTTAATCTCATCAATTTGTATTAATTCCAAATTCCTAGTTTGCAAAAATAACCGATTTAAACATTTTTTTAAAGCAAAATTCACAATTTAACAATTAAGCTAGGTTTTGCATAACCCTAAAGTGTTAAATTACACATTATATTTTTAATGAGGTGATAAAACCCTAATCATAATTTTAATCCCACATTTTAATTCAATCTCAAAAACCTAGTAAGCATGAAATTAGAAAATTTGCGCAAACATCGCGGATTTGCGACAAAAGTGATCACATCATCGTACAAACATCCAACCACACAACTAGTTAGCCACAATCACTTAAATTCATCTGATATACCATGCTTCAAATCCTTGTTTCCATAAACAACCCTTTCATGATTTTATAAACTAGCACTTCCAAACAAATTTCACACTAGAAAAACCTAGATTAACACTAGTTTGAAGCCCAAATAGCAAATTAACCTCTTAGATTTAGTTTAGAAAAACAACTAGATAGCAAAATAGAATTAATTAACTTAGTAATGGTGTGCTAAAACCCTAGTTCAAATCAAACTACACTCTTTAAAACCTAGATTAGAAATTAACAATAATTTAACATTTCAAAGTTCTAATTTAGCACACATAAACTACAAATTAACCAATTGATTAGAAATTATACCTCACAAGATCAACCTTAGATTGATCTAGCCTCCCAAGATGCCATCTTTCTCCTTGTTTTAACCTAATATGGGTGTGAGAAGAGGTAGAATAGGGATTAGCCTTGAATTAGTAAAGAAATTGTCGATTTTGAATGGATTTTGATGGAATTTAGAAGCAAAATGAGAAGGAGAATTTGGGGGAAATATGGACAGCAGCTGGGGAAGCTCTCGGATTGGGGAGATGGGGGAGAATGAGAGAGAGTTGTGTAGAAAATTTCAAAGTCAAAGACCCCCCATATCATCTAATACCCATACTCAAATTAATATATTTAAATCCCTTCATACCATATCTTTTTACATGAGTTGAAGGCCAAAAAGGAGGGCACATTTCATGCTGTGGTGGGGACAGCCAAGGAGGGGTGAGGGAGTTGTGAGAGAATGTATAAAAAAATGTATGCAAAAAGACCCCCCACAAGCTCAAAAATTGCAAGTTTTAGTTTAATTATTTAAATTTTAGTTTTCCCTTAATTATAACCAAATAGAACTTGAAATAAATTGACAAAAATTTATATTACTAACTAAATTTTAGTTGTCATGGTTCTATAGCATGTAATTAGCCTAATCAAATTTTTATTTATTGCTAATTTAATGTATTATTGACGGCTTAAAATAATATTAAAATAATTAATTTCGGAATTTTTTTCAGAAAATTTGAAATTTCACCAGTAGCTCAAGATACACCAAATACTAGCAATTACATAGCTAGAATATGTATATTTAATTTTATAATAAATAAATTTGTATTTTGACTTTTTTTACAGAAAACCCCCTTATTTTGCCGATTTTCCGAAATTTCACCGAAACGATTTTCAAAACGTTACAATCTTCCCCCCTTAAAGAAATTCGGTCCCCGAATTTAAATTAAAACTCCCCCCAAATACTAAAACATTTAAGCAAAACCATCAAGTCGTCGGGGCTCCGAAATCATAAGTACATAAAACGCATCATAGCGCAATGCATGCGCATGAGTAATGAGCAGATAACTCAAAATCAAAACTCCGTCAAGCATCCCGCAATCACTGGAGTCATGGTAAAGACACAAATGTCAAATCCAATACAAAACCAATATGATATAACTCGAAACTATACACGTAAATATCAAATCTATATATGTAAATATATGAAGGAAATGAATGCCAAATATATTCAGGTACTGTCCTCTGACTTGTCCTGCCCGGTACGAAAACACATAGCAAATATCATAAAAACATACTGCTCTATAAGAAATCAATCCCAAAATATGCGTAGGAATACTATGTGCGTCTGGTGCGCACGGAAATCAAAATCCATATACGTGCCATACAAGTGCACAGAAACAAGATCTAAGTGCATCGGGTGTGCACAAAGCATCTGTCGTAGGCAACGTGTATGCCTGACAGCAAAATCAGGTGCATCTGACATGCACGAAAAATCTCGATTTAGTGTATCTGGTGTGCACCAAAATCATATCTCAAAACATGCGCTCGACATGCGCGAAAATCCAAGGCCGGTGCATCTATCATGTATGAAATCATGAAATCCAATATCAAGCGCCGAACATGCGCAAAATCAAATCAGGTGCACAAGGTGCACGAAACAAATATCGAGTATCACAATCGAAATCGAAGTCCAGTGCATCTAAGTGCACAAAAGGCGTATCACTGCACTGCAAGCATATATAAACTATACAGAGTGCAGGAACCAAATCATGTGCGTGCATACGCACAAAATCAACTCAAATGTCTAAAACCGTAAAATCACAAACATGTGAAAGCAAAGCACGAAAACGATATCAAGTGCAACGACTGTGCGAAAATCGTAAATCCTCAATCATCAAAATCAAATAATGCGAATAAATCACCCAAAACATCGAAATCTAGTATGGCGGAATAGTCCCGCTCAAGCGCATCCTCCAAGAATCTCGGGCCAACTGTCATCGTCACTCATAGCATGTCTCGTCGATGATCCTGAACTCTGGCCTGCCGGTGTGCGTAACATGACCACTCCTGGGTCCTAGTCTTCTCGTAATTCATTCCAGAAAGGTCCTATCGAGATCTCTCCCAAATCTCGCCTCTGCCGAACTGTCCGGAAGTCATCGTCCCATACTAGATCTATTCTCGTTCCTGAACGGCTACATACTCATCGCGACTCCTTCTGGAAGGTATATCCAAGTACAATGCTTCGGCATGCGTACCGCATCTCTGATGTCGGCGGAGTGGAACGTCATCTCATCTAGATCTGGTACGAACCTCTTACTTCACTTTTCTCTAATGTCGTCTGCTTTGGCCTCGCCTCGTCACGGCTGCATGGACTGAGCTCCAACGGCTATCCTCGTATCGGGAGTCTCCCAAGAAATGCATCTCACCACCTAGCATCCGAATTAAGTCGAGCCATCCGATCGAGTCGTCAAAACCTCATAATCCCCCAAGAGCTCAACATCTTGGGCACAGTTTAATAGTATCGAGTACATACCACAGCATCGGTGGTCCAGCCGTAGAAGGGCAAACCCAAGCCTCACTAATGGCGCCGTAGAACTGCCGCAAACCCGAAGGTTCAAAGGCTTTCACACGGTCATTAAGTCGAGTTAGGGTTTCATTCTTCTAGAGGGACCATATAATTGCCTGCATGTCTTTCCGACTACTTTAAACTTGGAATAATAGGTTTCTGACATTCGATCGTCTCTGTCGACTCCCAACGTCTCCGCGTGAAGTCGTCTCTAGCTGGAGTCAATCTATCTGATGACCTCTGTCAGTGGCCCAATCCTCTGATACTGATCGGCACGTCCGAGAAATCTCATAAAGGCGATCCGCCAAACGCTCGTGGCGCGGAAACACAGTAAAAAGACACATCTCCGCAATCGTGTGTCGCCGAAATTTCGCCCTGGTCAGTCCTCGTTCGTGACGAGCTCGTGTTGACCGCAACTCTAGCTGTAGCTCTCCCTGCCCGTAATCGTGGCAGCAAAACCATAACTGGCACCGATGAGGCTAGATCAGGAATGAATATAATACTGAACAAGGAAATGTACATCCTAAGGCTTCGTAAGTAGAGTAGCGTATCGTAAATATGTCGCGGAAAATACCTACGGTACGTCACTCTACTTTAGTCACCTATTCCATCAACCAAGGGTCACCCTACGCTCCGAAGGTAAAACCTAATGCTCTGATAACGACTTTGTCAGGACCCGAAGTACGGAACATGACCGGCACTTAAACTACGAACGTCTCGAGGCGTACGTAATCTAAGTAAACTGAAAACCCAGAAATCCAAACCAAGAAAAGATATAGAGTGCAGGAAAACCAACTTAAAGAAAGTAGTTTCAATAGCATAAGCCGAATTATGCGGGTTTCTAAAAACATCAAAAATTTACTGAAAATTTCGGCAGAGTCTCCTTTGTAAATACTGACTCCCAAACGGGATACAACATGAATAGTATACGAAATCAATAAAAAGACATCCCCAAGCGGGAGCTAGCTCTTCGTCAATCGACGGTCATAACCACTCAAGCAATATAATATACAACGCCAAGGGCGAAGATCAAAACTCAAAAGGAAAACTCAAAATAACAAGAAATCCACAGGAATATAACGCGCGACTCTAAGGTCGAAAGAATAACATCACTGGTCTCTATCTCAAAAATAAATACATGTTTGGTTGATGGAACTTCTAGATACAACGGAATAATGATATACAGGATATATAATGGGGGTACGATACAAGTAAACCCACCAACTAGCAAATCACCCGAAGGAAACTATGCCCGCAAAGCCGCAATGAAACCTGTACGGTAAACCTGCAAGAAACCGGGGCACAACGGGGGTGATTTGCCAACTCGTGAATAGAAAAACATCTACGAAAAGAAATCATATAAATAACGCAACTTAGGTCAATGATCATAATATATCCTCAAATATATGTATAACAGGCAGCCTACAACAATGGCTAGGGTAATATCTAACCCGAGTGTAATCTCATGTGCCCGTGTCAGTGCCTCAGGTAGCAATATATCATATGAATGAGGTATGAATGCATGAAGACAGAATAAATGCAAATGAAGAAACTATTTTCATAAATTAGTGAGATTTCCTTTGTATATTTTCGAAATGAGGTATCATAATGAAATCAGCATAAAACAGTGCCTAGCATCGGCACAAAACGTAATCCCAATATCTCGATATCTCTGTATCACAGTCTCTGTACCTCAATATCTCGAAATCTCAATGCCTCAATCATAATATCTAGGGCGCCGTCAGCCCAGACCGGCCCCTACCATCCATCTCAAGACCACGACGGTATCCTCCGGATATCCGACGCGTCAGGTAAAATCACCGGTAGGTAATGCTCCCCTGCCAGGCTCACATCGTCATCATCACGCGCTTCTTGCCTCGGGGTACATTACCGGGTCCACCATGTACCCAAAACGGTTCATCCGTCTCCTCGAATCGGGTCTCGAAATCCATCAGCAAACTCATGGTGGACGACTCATACATCATGCGAAAACCGCACTTTTTATTTTAAAAGAGAGAAAATGTTTATTTATGTTTTTGCGGTTTTCCTCCAAATCCAGAAAATCTCATGGAAATCCGAATCCAAAATCTCAATAATACGTAAAATAGTGAATATAAGCATGAGAATCCATGAATGCGGCATAACAATGAATAACAGTATGCATGAAGTAGCAGGTAATAACTACAATGTCTAAACTATTAGCTAACAGGCTATGTCAAGAAAAAATATTTTCTAAGTGTACGTGACATGGCAATTACCGATGAAGATGTGAGTGAGCCGGCAAATAAGTGTACGTGGTACATACGCATCATCGGTAATGGTGCTGGTGTCCTAACCGCATGATATCAATAATGGAGTATGAAACATAAAATAAGCATGCGATGCGAAGCGGACCACAAAAATGAGCGGGAGCTGAAAACTAGACGCAACTATAACTAATCTGCATTAATCTAATATAAGTCCTACAAATGGTGCCTTTTGAAATAGCACGAATCATGGGGTTTTGAAAATAGGGGCTACGGTGTTTTTATGAAAAGATACGTCTTTTGAAATATCCGTAGGATCCCTTGGGCTGTCTTTTTAAAATACCTACGATTCGTTAGTTTTTGAAATAGGTAAGAATCGAATCTAATCTAACAACTAAACTAAACTAAAGGGCTAAGCTAACAAGCTGGACTACAGGTAAGGAAACCGCCTAACATCTGAGTCGATCCATATACATACCTGTATATATACATATTAGTCGGTGATCCCGCCTCAATAATATCATATCCGATACCATATCTATAATCAGACATCCCAAGTCAAGATTGTGGATCAATCATCAAAATATAGCTCGTACGTAAATCCGTCGTACGGCATCCCCAAATCTGGGTACGGGTCAATATCATATTCCTCACACTAATCCTCAGGTATCCTCTTTATCCAAGATCATCGTCTAGGGTACTGACCTATGTCTAGTACAATACTAATATCCTCAATGTACTCATGATCTGACTACTGATCGACAATCTCGTACAAACCGATATCGTCAGCACAATCATCATCAAGGGGTATACATCGCCCAATACGGCCTAGTATCCATATCCTAGTATATGATATCTCATATCACGATCACATGTCGACCACTTTATTTATAACACTATTCATCTGTATCGTCGCCCCAAGATCCGCTATAACACCAGGACGTACCTCAAGTACGAATCCTGCTATATCACCGATATCACAATCTCAACACAAATCTCATCGACTCATATCAATCCCAAGTATCATCCTCAAATCCGTATGTGAACACATAGTCCCATACCTATGTGAACACATAACTATATATTTCCGTATAAGCACAAAAGAAGGAAGAAAGTATGCAAGTATGGGTGGGTGTGTGTAAGTGTGGTGCGACCGATACTCTAGGGTTTCGCGACACTCAATCATCCAATAACACCAAATATCCATATTTATCATCAATAACTCAAACAATATATAAACAATATATATATGTGTGTGTGTGTGTATACGTATTCGTATACATCACCACGAACTGCGGGGGTGCTATACGCCATTCACCCGACTTCTCCCCGTAGATATAAATCTACTCACCTGGTCCTCGCCCGCCGGTGCCGACGTCGCCACGCGCTTGCTTGTCGTCTCGAAGTCCACATGGGGTACCTACATATCATAACGCACCATATCGCATTAAAATCCGACTCATGACCAAAACGACGCACGAATCCCACATAGGTCAAAACCTATGGTTGCTTTCACAAATCGACCCAAAAACCCTCGACGTCGGCGTACAAACGCCAAACTATCGAGAAAGCTCCCAACACACTCATTTGTACAATTACAAGCACTAATTATAATATAAAATAGCTTAAAATTCACAAAAACCCTAAATTCACTTAAAAAGCCATTTTTCCGAAAATCTAGCAAGCAAATATTACCCGTTTTAGTACAAAACCTGACATTTAAACAAATCTAGCGGCCACAATACTTATTAAACATCTTAAATAAGCCGTACAAACCATTTCCAAAATTTAATCTCATCAATTTGTATTAATTCCAAATTCCTAGTTTGCAAATAACCGATTTAAACATTTTTTTAAAGCAAAATTCACAATTTAACAATTAAGCTAGGTTTTGCATAACCCTAAAGTGTTAAATTACACATTATATTATTAATGAGGTGATAAAACCCTAACCATAATTTTAATCCCACATTTTAATTCAATCTCAAAAACCTAGTAAGCATGAAATTAGAAAATTTGCGCAAACATCGCGGATTTGCGACAAAAGTGATCACATCATCGTACAAACATCCAACCACACAACTAGTCAGCCACAATCACTTAAATTCATCTCATATACCATGCTTCAAATCCTTGTTTCCATAAAAAACCCTTTCATGATTTTATAAACTAGCACTTCCAAACAAATTTCACACTAGAAAAACCTAGATTAACACTAGTTTGAAGCCCAAATAGCAAGTTAACCTCTTAGATTTAGGTTAGAAAAACAACTACATAGCAAAATAGAATTAATTAACTTAGTAATGGTGTTCTAAAACCCTAGTTCAAATCAAACTACACTCTTTAAAACCTAGATTAGAAATTAACAATAATTTAACATTTCAAAGTTCTAATTTAGCACACATAAACTACAAATTAACCAATTGATTAGAAATTATAGCTCACAAGATCAACCTTAGATTGATCTAGCCTCCCAAGATGCCATCTTTCTCCTTGTTTTAACCTAATATGGGTGTGAGAAGAGGTAGAATAGGGATTAGCCTTGAATTAGTAAAGAAATTGTCGATTTTGAATGGATTTTGATGGAATTTAGAAGCAAAATGAGAAGGAGAATTTGGGGGGAAATATGGACAGCAGCTGGGGAAGCTCTCGGATTGGGGAGATGGGGGAGAATGAGAGAGAGTTGTGTAGAAAATTTCAAAGTCAAAGACCCCTCATATCACCTAATACCCATACTCAAATTAATATATTTAAATCCCTTCAAACCATATCTTTTTACATGAGTTGAAGGCCAAAAAGGAGGGCACGTTTCATGCTATGGTGGGGACAGCCAAGGAGGGGTGAGGGAGTTGTGAGAGAATGTATAAAAAAATCTATGCAAAAAGACCCCCCACAAGCTCAAAAATTGCAAGTTTTAGTTTAATTATTTAAATTTTAGTTTTCCCTTAATTATAACCTAATAGAACTTGAAATAAATTGACAAAAATTTATATTACTACTAAATTTTAGTTGTCATGGTTCTATAGCATGTAATTAGCCTAATCAAATTTTTATTTATTGCTAATTTAATGTATTATTGACGGCTTAAAATAATATTAAAATAATTAATTTCGGAATTTTTTTCAGAAAATTTGAAATTTCACCAGTAGCTCAAGATACACCAAATACTAGCAATTACATAGCTAGAATATGTATATTTAATTTTATAATAAATAAATTTGTATTTTGACTTTTTTTTACAGAAAACCCCCTTATTTTTCCGATTTTCCGAAATTTCACCGAAACGATTTTCAAAACGTTACATTCTCCATAAGTATAACTGGACCCATTGCATGCGCGTACCAAGCCACGTACGCGTTGAGCACCTTGGGGACGCAGCTCGGCTCGCTGATGAAGAAATAGGAACCCGTGTTAAGCCGCATGAAATGGTGTATTGCATTCCTTATCCCCTCTCGGTTGGCCACGGGCTTTTCCAAGAAAGCTTCCATCGGGATCCCCTGGTGATAGCTCGATTGCTGAGCGAACCGGTGAGGGTTATACCTCATGAAGAGTGCCGTCTCATTCTGCCTAAACACCAGGTAGCCCGGCCGAATAAAGTAGAGGTGGAGGATCTCCCGAGCTTTCAATATGGAGGCCCTGTCCTTAAAATCATCGCGCATCGGCACTACCGACTTGGTGGTCTCTGAGCCTATGATTATGACTTTATCCAAAAAAGAAACCTTCGCTCCGACCAGGTGTGGACGAAGGAGAAGCCCCCTAGCCTCCCACGGAGGTGCAACCACGATTGAAGCGCCGACCAACCGCATGACTCTTGGGAGTCTGCACTTCTTAAAAAACGGAGGGATCTTATGGGCGCCGAACATCCCGTGCACATGAATTTCCATCCAAGAGGTGAAGTAGTGCATCGGGAAGTTAGCAGGCTGCACCCCAGGCTCATTAGCGTCCGCCGCTACGCTGAGTCCATTATAAAGGTGAGCCAGCCCGGCGATTCCTAATGTTAACTGCAGACCAGCCACCATCCGATGCGCTGGGTAGAAAACAGATGGCCGCATGTGACGCGGGTGCATGGGGAGCGCAAAGCTGTACAGCCACAATCCCAGGAACCCTACAAAAAAGTTCTCCTCATCCATGCTCGGGACGGCGATTTCTGACAAGGCATGACGGCGGCGCCGGGGAGATAAAAGTCCTTGTGATCATCCTCCGATGTGGGTTGGCTGTCCAAGCCGAAGCCAAAAGGGTCATCAAGCTGGGCGAACTTCTCACTCCGCTTCGATAGGAACTCTGGTCGAATGAAGCGGGCGATAAAATCTGCGAAACTGACTCCTCGGACGCCCGATTCCAGATAGAGCCCTTCATAGATCTCCAGCACCTTCACCAAGCCCGGAAACTGGTGCTGAATAGCGTTCTCCGGCGTCAGATCAAACACCACCGGCTTGGTAGCAAAGACGTATTCGTCAGGAGGAAGCAGCTCCTCGTAATGCTCCCCCCTCATCGGCAAACCCGAGATTTCAGCAAACTCCTCCAAGGAGATAGAGACTTCCCTGTCTGTCATCAGGAAGGTGTGTGTGGGGATATTCCATTGTTCGATAAAATCCTTAACCCACCACGTGGAGGAGAGGGATACTCAAAGAGCGAGACATAGATGGCCGAATACAAACCAATCTTCATCAGATGAGTCCTCTTCGCTGATAAGATATACCGGGCCCACTGCAAATATCCAGTGGGCGGTCGCGGGATCAATCCAATGTTATAGGCCTGTCTCCAAGGGCGTGCTTCACCCTGACAGATTCGCCTCACCAAAATATCTATTGCCGGCGGTGGCTGCACGAGAATATCCCCAATTGTAGGCTGGAGGAGGTCATCCGAATTCCAATTTTTTACCTCCATGGCATACTTCACCGGGGGTTCATCCGCATAGGGGATCGAAAATATTGGCTCGGACGGCGTAGCAAAACCGAAGGTTCCGTGACCCTGGATGATATCGTTATACCACCTACCCCACAAGTGAAGGTTCTTATGCTCGGGGTCATGATCCTTGATGAGTGTGAGCACCTCTCAGTCTACTGGTGCCTGGGGAAATTCTCCCTCCGAGCGAACAAACGGGAATGATAGGTCAGCAGGCTTGTTTCCTGTGGAGGGACAAAAATTAGCCGTCAGTGTTGTAATTCCAACGCTTGGCATTTTAAAAATTTACACCACACTGCAATGCAGTGGGTAGGGGACCAAATGGGGACCCACAAAATCTGGACGACAGTGCATCAGTTAATTGGACAACCCCATCATTGGATGAGACTGTCAATTAATCCCCAAGAGAATATTCTCATTAATAAAAATCCCTAGAGACAAGGAGAAAATCTCCTCTTTCAGAGCAAAACTTTGTCACAGAGTGACACTTGTCAAACTCTGGTCTCAAGGGAATAAAATTCCTTAAAAGACCCTAGCTCTGTGATAATGATGAGAAAATCTATTAAAAGAATTTATTTTTTTTCTTTTAAACTCCTAAAGATTAAATATTTTGGGATCTTAAAGATCCATGAAAACTCTTAGGAGTTATTCA
Organism: Agapanthus africanus; assembly: GCA_030015575.1. NCBI lineage: Eukaryota > Viridiplantae > Streptophyta > Magnoliopsida > Asparagales > Amaryllidaceae > Agapanthus > Agapanthus africanus. The sequence goes on from JASDDO010000004.1 coordinate 325,994,995, forward strand.
TTTTCAGATCAAAAAGATCTACATTTGATCCAAGAGCAAAGCTCTGTTCATAGGTTAAAACCCATGAAACAAGATCTCTGTAGATCTGTGAACTCTTGAGAGCAAGGCTCTATTGGTGAAACCCTAAAAGGGTTTTCTTTAGATCAAAGATCTATAAGAGCAAGGCTCTGTTGATTAAAGTTAATTTAATTTAATTTAATTTAAGTTAAATTTTACCTAAGATGATCTAAAATCTGAACTCTGGAGTTCTTGGAAAGAAACGAGAGCAAGGCTCTAAAATTCTTAAGCAAGAGCAAGGCTCTGAAAATCAAGATTCTTGAAAATAGTAAAAGATTTACTAAGGATCAAGGGTCCTATTTATAGGCGCCTGCGCCCCTTCAACTCACCCGTTGATCCAACGGCCATGATCTTGCCACTGCTGCACTCACGTGTGCGCCACGTGAGCGCAACGATGGGGGGCATTTGTTTCTCCTAACCAGAGCAAAGCTCTGTTTGAATTTCAAAATTCAAAAATTGAAGCAACGCTTCAAATCTCTTGCGCTGCGCGCAACGCGCCACGTGTCAAAAACTGATACGTCAGCGCAGCGCCCAAGGCAGCGCGCCCAATCAGAGAAAGGCTCTATTTAAAACAAAATTAAAGGAAGAAACGCTTCAGTTGCGGAAGCACTGCGCTGCGTGACATGTGGCAGCGCAGGTGCGCTGCACTGTGCGCTGCGCGCCACGCGCTAGCGCAGTTGCGCTGCGCTCTGTATTGTGCGACACGTGTCAAGCGCTGGTGCATCTGTGCCAAACAAAATTAAAATTCCAGTAAGATCTTTCTGTTCTTGTTAAAACAAGAAGATTGTCTTCTGTAAAAGAGAAGCCCTTGGATCAAAAATCCAACGGTTGGGGAATTAGGAAAATTCCCCAAATCACCCAAAGAATGATCTCTTTAACAAATTTAACAAATTAATGAGCACTATATAAGGGCCCCTAGACCCAAGTCAAAAAAAAGGAACATCAAGAACTTCAAAAACAATAAAACAGAGAGAACTCTGAAGAATTTTGAGAAGAACTCAAGAAGGGAAAGAAGGTAAAAACCTTTAAAAAAAAGAGAAGAACTTCTTCTGAATAGATCATTGATCTAAGAACAAGATCAATGATCTTCAATAAAAAATAAATAATAACAGTGCCTTGCACTTTTTTATAAACCATTGGTTCTGGAATCTTAAAGATTCTCAAGTTATAGTGCCTTACACTTGCAAAAACTGCACTGTTGCGCTCCTGGGTTGGCGCAAGGCACCAGAGAGCGCCACGTGTCAGCTCCAGAACCACTTGTGCTATGCGCTTTTAAAAATAGTGCATTGCTCTTTAAAGTTGGCGCAACTCACCAGAGCGCGCCACGTGTCAGTAGCGCAACAGCGCAGCGCACTGGCGCACTGCGCTGTTGCGCTTGCGCTCACCAGAGTATGACACGTGTCACCACGACAAGCGCTTGCGCTCAGCAATTGGCGCAAAGCGCCTGACAAGCCACTGTCAAGTAATTAATGCACTGCATTATTTACAGAAGGGCCAAGCCCAATTAAAAAAGGCCTAACAGGCCTAATAAAATGCAATGCAGAGCCTAAACCAAAATAGATGCTCTGCATCATTTACAAAGGGACAGAGCCCAAAGGCCTAGTAGGCCAGAATAAAATGCAGTGCATTATTAAAAAGGGGCAAAGCCCTAGCACAAGCCTAATAGGCCAAAGATAAATAAAAATGTTGAACATTTCTCAACTGGACTTAGCCCAATCATGGCCGTAAGTCCTAAAATTAAATTGACTGAGCAAGACTGCTTTCCTTAATCAATTTACATCCGTTTCAAGGGTACATCTCCGAACTCCTTTGACACCTATCGTTATAATCCTTCAACGACGTCAGAGAGGTGACGGGTCCCGACAACCACACATCGATACGGACTGCGGGGTCCTTAAACTCGTGGACCGAAATGTCCTTAAAACTAATGTTCGTCCCCAAATGGGAATGATGGACCACCATGTCCCTAAGCTGGAAATCAACCGCAATGTCATTAAACTAAACAATAGAGCCAATTGCTCTCTTGTCGGATCCAAACGATCCCGTTAAGTTGATCTTAGTCTGGAGATTAGGCTAGCGTATCCTTAACAAAAGTTTAAGTTGATCTTAGCCTCAATATGGATAACGTATCCTTAACCTAAAACACCAAACCCAAATCTAAGTAAACACGGAGTTGGACTAATCTACGTCCTATAGGCGACGGCATCATTTAGTCTCCGTATACAATCCACGGGCAACCACAAACAAAACAAACACACACGACACGAAGTGAACATCTGGAGAAGGAGAAAGTGGCTACCGCGATGCGGTAGCGTAATTAACTGCAGGGGCTTGCGCCTGCAGGGAAGAGCATCCCCACAATCAAAAACCCCTCAAGCGAGGGGGAATCTGACGAAGTCTGCTACATCGGCCGCATCCGTCTAAACCTCCGATACACGGTGCCATAAATCAACTTGGCATTTTCGGAGAGGTGGACGGATAAAACCAAATAGCATATGCCCCGAATTTCAGGCAATACGTTTACCGCGTTTCCGCCGCGTCATTCGGAGGGGAACACCCGTTGCCCTCCAGAACCCGGCTATCCGTGCACTCCGTCGCGGGGTAAACCTAGTACGTAAAAGAAAATATTTACAACGGATACATCGACCTCAACCCGGGCATGCCCCAAAAAAATAATATACAAACAGGAAGCGACGGCAGTCCACATGTCGGACGCTCGCCCCGCGATATCAAATGTACAAATAATTCCAAACTGCGCTAACATTGCACGCAAGCTATCTACCACGACAAATCCACAACATCACAGCACAACACAGAATATCAATGTGAATGTCACGTTCCCAAACCCGTCTAAAAGGGCTATAGCAATTAGACAAGATTTACCGCTCGAATGACATTCACGGTCGGAGATATAATGTAAGTACTGTAAACTAACACATTTAAAATTTCAATCGACAAAACTTCCCGAAGTGGGCCCCAAGTACAAATCCAGTACTCAAACAAATCTAGGCCCAAACAAAATATTGCAGAAACCACAATTCCACATGAAAGACACCGAGAAGAAAAATGGTGCACTGAAGACCCAAAACGGCGGCGGTACTGCGGCACACCGATGGGTTCTGCGGCGGTTCCGTGGAGGTTTTGTGGGATCAGTCTACCAAATTTCTTCTGCAGTCTTAGAAAAGCCTGTTCGATTTTCTGACATACCCAAAATAATTTTTAGACCAGTTTAAAAATTCGACAGAAACTTGAACTTTGAAATCGCGGTTTTGGAAATTTCATTCGATTGATATTTTAAACATGTTAGAACAAGCTAGTAAAGGTTAATGGCGTGGATCTGATATCATGTAAGTCTACGGTAGTGCCCCGGCTAATAATCTGAGGCCAAACGCGGAACAAAAACTTTTTCATAAACTGGCGCTAACATAGACTGTAACCCGGATCGTTCCATTAACACTAAACTAGCAAACTGTAAAATGATAGAATGGCTATACCGATCGATCCGTGTCCTTCGGTCTTTAGCCATCATCCCACGCTCCTCGCGGCATCTTTGAACTTGCTCGATCTCTGGTCGCCTCTTCGAAGTTGCACCACGTCAACGAATCTTTATACGGGCTCCGCTTCAAACCGAAGCAACTCGGACATGAAGTTTGCTAACCGACATGTCCAAGATTGAAGTAGAGAGAGTGTAGAATATTTTGTCTCAAGGCACCCAATGAATTGGGTGTAGGTAAATGGAGTTGCCTTTTTAGTGTAATGAAGTGGACTAAGGATTTTGCAATGAGAAACAAAATTTTCTCACCCAAAAGAATTCCTCTCTGCTGAATAGTGTTCCGCCAAAAATCAATCCATCTCCAAGTGGGGGCCGGCCACTATAGAAATCCCCAGGGAATTGTATAGGAGTGGTGATAATAGAAATCAAGTGGTGATGATATCACAAAAATCAACAACAAATATCCAAAGCATTACCAAAGGAATTAATGATCAAAGAATGAGTCACAATGAAACCATGCCTCACCAATTTCCCAAGCAAATGACTCACCCATCTAGAAGCAAGAAGCTATGACTCATCAAAGCCAAAATGAATTGGCAGCCCCCCAATTCGGCCACATTGAAAACATGAAGGAAATGTTGGCCAAAAAGAATGTACAAACTCAAACCATAAATTAAACATTAAAACTAATGTTTAACCGAGAGATGAAAAACTGGAAACTCCAAATATAATCCCGTAACGAATTACAGGATTATCCTTAAACTGTATATACATACCCGTATTTGTATTCGGACCGAATACAAAATACAACGAGACGAAAAGTATTCCTACACAATATAATACTCGGATCCGGCTTAAACCAAATCCCACCAGTATTATCTGTCCGAGCCATGACACGTGCACTTGTGCACGTGCATGTTCAAACCCTGCCATAAAACCATACGGCCTCTACAATGTTTCGCCCGAACTTGGGAAACTATCTGTGGGGGACTCTAAAGACTCGTCAATACTCTGGCAGTGAGTTAAACTACAAGCACGTCAGCGGCACTAGCTTTGCGTAATGGCTGCCGGTGTACTGACCGAAAGGGAAGCCGATGAGCGAACTCATCCTGGAACACTACTAAGCCTATCAGTGATAATATCCGTACAGTCCGGTCCGTTCCTCTATGAGCATCGCATATCGGGCCTAGGGGTTGGTAACGTCAGACCCCCAATAGCGGTATAAGTCGTGTCGGAGGGTAGCTCTGAACACCCTGAGAAACTACTGGAATACCTACTAGTAATTCTCACCTGCCTTGGCTAAGAACTTGGTGTAATGGCTCTCCTAGACACAGCGCGATCTCACCCTCAATATCGGGAGAGACGAATCCCCTGCCGATCCGCTCACTGCCTCTATGTGGCTCGGGACTGTACCCAACTAAAATCTGTTTGCACGACTCCTTTGAGCCGTGGTAGGGTAGTAATCTAAGCACAATGGGAACTCATACGAGACAAATGACGACCTCAGGTCGATGAACTAACCTGTACACATGTCACCAGGGAACTGCTATCTGACTCTAGGTATAATACAAACTAGCAGGTTCCCGACGAGTCCTGTCCGGTGCACTCATAACCCAATGAGCACTTGTATACATCTTAGGTGAACCAACTAACACCAATGGATTGTAAGACCGGCCACCGCCCCTCGTCGGGGTCTCGGCTGTATACACTAGTCTACTCCGGAGTATCGATGCCCTGTCTCGAAACTCCCACGACTAAGGACCACTTTTAAGGATGTGCTTATGGACTACCCAACTCTCATGTATATGATCGCCATCATACTGCTGGTAGTCAAGCAAGAATCCTAAGAGCTCTATCAACGTGTAATAGTGATCATGTCACCTAAAGTTGTACACGATGATAAAGTTAAACCAGATAGCATACTATCATCTCGAGTAAGACTGTCCTACCGGTATAGGTCCTCCTCAATCATTGCAATCACGTGCATGCGATCCAATTATTGACTTTGAGGGCACTACATCCAACAGTCTTTGATTCCTATGTCGACAGCAATCTCGTGACCTGCTCTCAAAGCTTTGTATTCATCTTCGTTATTAGTCATTGGCTCCATTACGGAGAGGGCGTAGCGTAATATCCCTCTTTGCGGAGTCATAAAAACAAGGCCCATTCCAGCTTTGATTATGAGGGTGTTTTGTTTTCGCCGCTTCATGGAAGATACTCCATCAAAGTAGAGTTCCTACTTGGAGTCATTTTATCCTTCGATCGCGTCGAATGCATGTTCGTCTGGCAACTCACAATTTAAGGGGGAGTCGGCCGGTATCGGATGCTCGGCGAGAAAGTTGGCAATGGCCTGTCCTTTCACTGCTTTGAGGGGATGATACGTTATCGAGAACTCCATTAGGAAGAGGGCCTATTTGGAAAGCCTTCCTGTTAGTATAACCCTCAACATTAGATATTTGAGAGGATCTATCTTCAATATGAGATGGACCTCATGCGCCATGGCGTAATGTCTGAGCTTCGTTATCGTGAAGATCAATTCCAGGCAATGCTTTTCGATGGGGGGGGTAGATGTTTTCTGCTCCTAGGAGAACTCGGCTCAAATAGTACAAAACTCTCTCCTTTCCTTGATCATTCTCTTATACCCATAGCGTGCTAAGAGAACCCTTAAGGGCTGTTGTATATAAGATAAGAGGTTTTCCCTTAACCGGAGCGGTCAATACCGGCGGATTTTGCAGGTATTACTTGATTTCGTTTAGTGTATTTTGGCACTTTTGATCCCAGAAAAACGGGATCCCCTTTTGCATCACATGACTGTAGGGACGGCATTTTCCGGAGAGGCTGGCTATGAACCGCCAGATATACGCAAGCTTTTCTTGAAGAGATCACAACTATTTGAGAGTTCTTCGCCTGGGCATTTCCATTATCGCCTTGATCTTTAAGGAATCGATTTCGATACCCCGGTGCTGTATGATGAATCCTAGGAATTTGCCTGAGGAGACTTTGAATACGCATTTTAGAGAATTCATCTTCAGATTATACTTCCAAAGACATTGGAACACTATGATTAGATGTTCCCAATGTTCCTGGTACGATTTGCTTTTCACCACAAGATCGTCGATATAGCATTTGACAATCTCCTGGATGAGGTCATCGAAAATCATCATCATGGCCCTCTGGTAGGTAGCGTCAGCGTTCTTTAAACCGAAAGGCATCACCTTATAGCAGAATATGCCTAGCGGAGTCTAGAAGGAGGTATTTTTTTAGTCTTAAGGATGCATTTTTATTTGGTTGTATCCTAAAGATCCATCCATGAAGGAGAAGACCTCATGGATAGACGTGTTATCGATCTTCAACTCGGTAACAGGTACTGGAAAGTCATTCTTCGGGCAAGCTTTGTCGAGGTCCCGAAAGTCCACGCAGATGCGCACCGTCCCATTATTCTTCATCACCGGAACGATGTTAGCGATCTAATCGGGATATTGAACTCCTTAGATGAAGCCAGAGTCAATTAGTTTCTTGACTTCAGTGTTGATACTCATCTCAAGTTCGAGTCGCATCCTTCTCGGTGCCTTTTTGACTGGCTTGATGTCCAGCAATATAGCCAGTTTATGTACCGCCACTTTTAGATCTAGACCTGGCATCTCGAAATAGTTCCATGTGAAGCAGTCTTTATGTTGCATGAGCACATCTTTTAACGTGTCTACCTATTTTTTAGATAGAAGCTCACTGACGAACGTTGTCCTCGGATCATTTTCCGTCCCTATGTCAATTTTCCTTAGGTTGTCTGCCGTAGTGTGTATCCTATCTTCCAGCTCTTTTGGTGCTGGTGGAAACTCTGAGATCACCTCGTCCTCGTCTTCATTTGCGAAGCACCTGAAGAGGTCATCAATAGTTTCGTGCCCTCCCTCCTTTGAGAGTGTTATCACATAGAAGGTATGAGTTCGCTCCCATTCTTGATGTTGAGCCGGTCCTATCCTTATAGTATAGGTTCTCTTTGGCTCATGATTTTGCGGTGGGGTTACCCTCCAGCAGTCGGATAAAGCGAACCTACCTTGTTGATATTGGTCTTCTACCCAGTCTTTGAAGGTGAAGCAGTCTTCGAGGGGATGACCTATTGTTCGGTGGTAGGAGCAATAATCCGGGTGATGTACCTCGTTTATTTGTTTATGACACCGAGACTCCGAGAGCGTCACCATTTGGTGCTTCATGACAAGGTTGAATATTTTCCTTGTCTTGTCTTGAGGAAAAGAGTATTCCCGACCCATCTTCTTTATAAGGGACGGGTTCCAATCGAATTTTCCCCGATTGCACGGCTTCTTGGATCCATTTTGCTGTTTTCGAACGTTGTTTGCGTTCTTAGGTTTGCTCTTTCCTCTATTCCGGGCTTTTCCTCTGTTGCGAGAACATACAACGGGCTGGGGATGAAGGGCATTGCAGTCTTCATTCCCGGTAGATTGCAGATTGAGACGCTGCGTCCTAGCCTTTTCATAAATGGCCATTTCGTGACTATGGTTATCCCAAATCTTTTGGCAAGCTTCTTTTATTAGCTTGTCTATTTGTTCCTCGAGTGACGAACTTAACGTTCTTAGAGCGGGATTTCGCTCTGTTTCAACGTCACAGCTATTTGGAAGAGCGTTCTCTCCTTCACTGGAGCTTTTTATGACGCGACAATTGTGGAATCGCTCATGTTTCTTAGACCGAATGTATCCGAGCCCGCTTGTCTCCATCTTTCCGTTAGGCATCTTTCGCTGGGTCCTAGGAATATACTAAATCTTTTTGTAGAATTGGGCTTGCTGAACTGTTTGTTCGAGGGGCACACCTTGGCATCTTAACAATCTCTTCAATCCCTCCACGTAGTGTCTTGGAAGCCAGATTGGTTGAATCCTGTTGAGTGCAAAATCGGTACCGTTCCAGACTTCTTTCTCTGCTTTGGTCTCCGTACATTGGTAGAAGAGGATCGCCATTTCACCTCTTCGCCTGGGAGGCACATAGAAATTATGTAGTTTATGCACGCTGTATGTATTGAGCACATCAAGTTCCTTGTAATGCCGAGACGGAGCCATTATGATTTGCAGACTCTGATCGGTTCCTGTGAGGGTTTGCATTGATGGGAGGATAGAGAAAACGGCGTTAGTTTCGTCCTCAGATTCGCTGCCAAATACCGGAATACGAGTAGATGGTCCGGGCCTATTGTTTTGGGATTTCTCCGAGTAGACTATTTCTTCATCTTCCTCTGTGCCGCTCCCAAATATCAAGATGGTGGAAACGGACTTCTGTTTATCCTCCGGCATATGACACCTTTCCGTATCTTCGAAGTCTGGCAGGAAGTACTTTGCGTCTTCATATTTTCGGACTTTGTTTACGGAGAACGGATTTAATTCCCCTGTAATGGTGTATTCCAAGCCATCTTTGAAATACTTCATAAACTAATGTTGTGTAGAAGGGATGACGTTGTATACGTATAACCAAGGCCTGCCGAACAGAGCGCTATAGCAATTCTTGGCATCAATGAGATGAAATTTGATGTCGGTGATGAGCAACCCGAATCGTAACGTCAGTATTATAGACACAAGCATCCGTGACGACTGTGAGTTAAACCTGGAGATGGTAATTTTATCTCGGGCTACGTGCTGAACGTTCATGAAAATTTCCTTAAGCACCTTCACGTTGAGAAGGTTGATGGAGGATCCGTTGTCGACAAGGATCTTCCTTATCTTGATCTCATGTTAGTACCCGGTAATGTATAACGGGAGATTATGCTCGCACGTTTTGAGAAGGAGATCTTCATCGCTGAATGTAATGTCAGCTGTGTGAACTTCTGTGTCACGACCCGAAATGGCACGTGACTGGCACTTGAATCATATGAAGTCTATAGGACCCCATCTAATTCAAAAAAGCCAAAAAATCCCAGAAATCTAAACAATTTTAAAGAAGAAGTGAGGAAAACATATCTTTAAAGCAAGTGGTTTTAAATAACATAAGCCGAAGTATAGCATTTTTAAAACATCAAGTCTTTTCTGAAAATTTCGGCAGAGTTTTCTTTGTAAATACTGGCCCCAAAAGGATACAACATGCATAATATAAATAAAGGCATCACCAACCGGGAGCTAGCTCTTCCTCAATTGATGGTCACAACCACGCAAGCAATATAGTATACAACGCCAAAGGGCGAGGATCAAAACTCAAAAGGAAACTCAAATCATCATGAAAACCATAATAATACAACCCGCGACTCTAAGGTCGAAAGAATATACAACTGGTCTTCTAAGGTAAGAAATATACAAGTCTAGTTGATGGAGTTTTACTAGATACAACTGAATATAAAAAAAATACAATGGTGGTCACGATGCAAGTGAACCCACCTACCAAAGCAATCATCCGAAATAAAAGCAGTGTGCCAGCAAAGCCGCAACGAAACATGTACGGCAAAACATGCAAGAACTGTGACACAACGGGGATGAGTTGCCAACTCATGAGTAGAAAATATCACAGAGCAGAAATCGTATGTATGACTCAATCCTAGGTCAATACGATCATATTATATATCCTCAATGATAATATGGCCTGAAGCATAATATAAAGGCAATGGTAAACATCTATGCATAAGTGTAATCCCATGTGCTCGTGTCAGTGCCTCAGGTAGCAATATATCATAAATATGAGGTATGAATACGGTATAATAAAAACAAAATACATCATGAATGAGAAAACTGTTTTCTTAATATAGTGAGATTTCTGTATGAACATTTAAGTATCATCAATGAAATCATCAGAAAATCAGTGTCAAGTATCGACACAAAATATATATCCCAATATCTCAATATCTCAGGCTCCGGCTATCCGGACTGGCCTGTATCATCAAATCTCAATATCTCAGGCTCCGGCTATCCGGACTGGCCTGTATCATAAATCTCAATAAAATCACTGGTCAGCAATGCTCCCCTGTCACAGGCTCAAACGCCATTCTCTACGATCTTCTCGCCCCGGGGTACCGCACCGGGTCCACCATGCACCCACAGATGGTTCATCTCCTCCTCGAATCGGGTGTATGATATCGCTCACGAGCCAAGAAAACTCATGGTGGACATATCACAATCATAACATGAGAAAACTGCACTTTTATCTTTTAAAATGATAAATGAGTTTATTAAATCTTTCGTTTTCTCCAAATCCAGAAATCTCATGGAAAATCCGAAATCCTAAATGAAAAGTCAATAATAATGAATACTGGGCTCCGGCAATCCGGACTGGCCCTTATAATATTGCATGACTAATGAATATAAAAATATGCAATATCGAGCAATGAATGCAATAATAAACTAACATAGGAAACAATAACATATAGGAACTCTCAGCTAGTAAGCTATGTCAATGAAATGATATTCTCTAAGTGTACGCAACATAGAAATTACCGATGAAGATGTGTATGAGACGGCAAACGAGTGTACGTGGAGCATACGCATCATCGGTAATGGTGCTGGTGTCCTAACAACAGGTTTCATTATTTCTACAAGAATACATATAAGCATGCAATGCAATGCGAACAGCAGAATAAATGGCAATTAAATAGTAAATGCAGCAATAATATGCGGAACATGAATAATAACGCAACAGTAAAGAATCTACATTACTATATATGTGTCATACTGTTTTGCCATTTGAAATAATACGAATCGTGGTGTTTTGGAAATAAAGGCTACGGTGTTTTTAAGAAAAGATATGTCCTTTAAAATATCCGTAGAATCCCTTGTCCTGTCTTTAAAATACTCACGATTAGTTAGTTTTTGAAATAGGTATGTATCGAGTCTAGTCTAACATCTACGAGTAACTACAGGACTAAACTAACAAACTAATCGAAAAGGGTAAGGAAAACCAGCTAAGTCTGAGTCGATATATATATAAATCTAATAGTCGGTGATCCCGCCTCAATAGTATCCCATACGATACACTATATAATATAACATCTTCGAGTCAAGAGTGCGGATCTATCATCAATATAGCTCGTACGGTATCCCAAATCTGGGTACGGGTCAATATCATATTTATCTCATAAATCATCTGGTATCCTTATCATCGTATATCATGAACTGGGGGTACTGATCTAAGTCTAGTACAATACTGATACCACTATATATATTTATATATATATATATATATATATATATATATATATATATATGCGTGTGTACAAAATACATCACCCAAGGACCCGCTATAATATCATGTCGTATCTCAAATATACGAACCATGTCACATCACCGATCTTATGGAAACATGCCCAATCTCATCGACTCATCTCCAAATACCATATACTATCCTCAACATCGTGTATATGTATGTGTGTGTGTGTGTGTACACACACACACATACATAGTCCCATACCTATGCGTGTGTGTGTGTGTGTATACGCACAAGTAATAAAAGTATGCAAGCGTGTATGTGTGCGCGTATGCAATCACTAATCTAGGGTTCGCGACTAAGGAACTAGCTAAAACACTATTTTATGAATACACTATACTAACCCAAAGTCATCTTATAATACATAAGTATATATATATCAATATATCATAACGCATACGTGTTTATTACTACGAAACTATGGGGGTGCTATACGCCATCCACCTGACTTCCCCCGTAGATATATATCTACTCACCTTGATCTTCGCTTGCCGATGCCGATGTCGTCAAGCGCTCGCTTGTCATTTCGAAGTCTTTGCGAGGGTACCTACATATCATAACATATCGTGCCACATTAAAGTCCAATCCAAAACCAAAACGACACATGAATCTCACATAGGTCACCTATGGTCTACAAAAGAGCCCAAAAACATTCGATATCGACGTACAAACGTCAAGTGACCGATACCAAACACAAATATCAAAACTTAAATTCATAAACATCACGAAATACAAGGCAGCAACCCATAAAAGTGTTCCCAGATTTTAGTTCAGGTCAAAACTAGGTGCACAAATAGTACTGGGTGATGTATAGGGTGTATATGACCTACAGAAGGAACCTGGGCACCAAATTCATCAATGTGGCCGGCCCCTACCCCCTAAAATCTGGCCTGCTCGGTTATACTGGCTCCATTTTGGTTCGTGTGCAGAGGGTGGTCTCCAAGTGTCAATTATAGTCCACTGGGGTTGTTTGGTTTTCTAGTAAAAGTCCCAGGTTACTCTAGATTCCCTACACCCTCAATTTCATCACAAAACCGACATGAAAAGTTTCTGTTTTTGGGTTTCAGGTTTTAGTTCATGTTTGTTCTGGGTTTCTAACATCATGGGGGGGTCTAAGGTCACCAATAAGGTTCAATCACACAATCACAACTCAAGAAAAACCCTAACCGTTTCTAGGAATTTTCAAAGCTCACAAAACCGCATCAAAACACTTCTAAACTTGTATAGGTGCAAAAGTAATCGAAATACAATACTAATGGTGCAGAAATTACCTCATTTGGAAACTCAAGAAAATTCTTGAGTTGCCCCAAGTCTCCAAAATTCATCCTTTCTTGGTCCAAAGTGCATCTTGTGAGCTTGTGCATGTTTTTAATGAAGTGGGGATGATGTTTTGATGGATTTTTCATGATGAAGTGAGGGGTTGAGGTGGTGGAGGGAGGAGGGCAGCAGCCATGGTGAAGTGATGAAGATGAGATGATGAAAATGAAGGAATGGCTATGTTATAGAAAACCCCTCTCACTCTCTCTCTTGCCCATACCTTTCACCATGCCAAATTCTTTATCATTTTTCCTTTTTCTTTTCTTTTCTCTTCTCTTAAAAAAATTAAAACCATGCATGCTAAAAAGAAATAAACCATGAAAAAAAATGTAACAAGTGTAATTTGACATGGCGCATGTCATGTACACAAATCCGGCTTAATACACGATTAGCGATATTTAATCGCGATTAGCATTAAAATGGAATATAATTAATCATAAAATTCATAATTTGCTTAATTCATTTAAAACACCCTCATTTCAGTAATTTCTATAATTTTCCAAATATTTCCCAATTTATCGGTATTTAATTATACCGCACTAATAAAATATTCAATATATTTATTATTTAATTGTAAAAATTCCCAAAAATAATATTTTATTTTTCTAAAATGTTACAGTCTTCCCCCCTTAAAGAAATTCGGTCCCCGAATTTAAATTTAAACTCCCCCAATTTCTAAAACATTTCAGTAAAATGATCAAGTCGTCGGGGCTCCGAAATCATGAATACATAAAACGCATCGTAGCGCAATGCATGCGTATGAAAAATGAGCAGATAACTCGAAATCAAAACTCCGTCAAGCATCCCGCAATCATCGGAGTTATGGTGAAAACACAATTATTAAAATCCAATACGAAAATCAACACGATATACATCAAACTATACATGTACGTATCGTTAAAATATCTAGAAGCAAAGCATGCCAAACCCTTTTCAAGTCGCTGTGCGATGTGCGTATCACTGCAGAGTGGCGGACGTCTATTGTAAGAAAATAACTATAAGTATGTATATATATATATATATCCTTTGTTTAACATACACGTTCCGCCATTTTGAAATAATTTAGAATGGTTTCATTTATTAAATGTCTTGTGTCACCTCGGACACGTAGGTAAATACTGAGACTATAGCTCATTTCTTGGAAATCCCTTCGATAACTATCAATGCATGTAAAAAAATATTCAGGTACTGTCCTATTACTAGTCCTGCTCAGCTACTATATCAAATAGTAAATATCATAAAACATGCTGCTCAAAGGTAATCAAATCCCAAAATGTATATAAGAATACCACGTGCGTCTGGTGCGTACGGAAATCGAAATCCATGAATATGCCATACATGTGCACAGAACAAAATTTAAGTGCAACGGGTGTGCACGAAACACCTGTCAAAGGCAACGGGTGTGCCTGACAGCAATATCAGGTGCATCTGATATGCATGAAGAATATCGATTTAGTGCATCTGGCGTGCACCAAAATCGCATCAAGCGCCCAAGTATGCGCAAGAATTCAAATCCAGTATACCAGGTGCACGAAAACAATATCGAATATCACAATCGAAATCGACGGTATACAACACATTCCAATCCGAATCCAAATCAGGTATACCGTGGTATATAATCTCACAACCATGTGCATCAGTGTGCACAAAAATCAAATCAAAACGCTAAAAGTTCATGAAAACTATGCCAAAATCATAAGTCAAATCACATGCATACCATAGGTATGAAATCAGAATCAACATCTCGAATGATATCAAATCGAAGTCAAGTGCAACTGTGGTGCACAAAATTTCAATCATGCAAATAAACCACCTAAATACCTAACTCAAAGATGGCGGAAACAGTCCCGCTCTAGCACATCCTCTAAAGATCTCTAGCCAACTGTCATGGCCACTCATAACATGTCTTGTCGACGACGCCGAGCTCTGGCCTACTGGGTGTGCGTAATATGACCGATCCTGGGTCTAAGTCTCCTCGTATAGTATTCCAGAAAGGTTCTATCGAAGTCTCTCCCAAATCTCGTTTCTGCCGAACTGTCCGGAAGTCGTCATCCTTTACTTAATCTGTTTCTTATTCCGGAACGGCTGCATACTTATCGCGACTCTTTCTGGAAGATATATCTATATACAACGGCTCTTCATGCGTATCACATCTCTGATGTCAGCGGAGTGAAACGTCATCTCATCAAGATCTCGTACAAACCGCTTACTCCACTTTTCTCTAATGTCGACTGATTCGGACTCGTCTCTTCGTGGCTGCATGGACTGCGCTCCAACGGCTATACTCGTATCTAGAGTCTCCCAAGTAATGTATCCCATCACATGATATCCGAATGACGTCGAACCTTTTGATCGATTCGTCAAAGTTCCATAATCCCCCAAGAGCTCAACATTTTGAGTACAGTTTAAAGTATTCCAGTACACGCCACAGTACCTATGGACCAACCGTAGAAGGGCAAACCCAAGCCTTATCAATGGCACCGCGGAACTGCTGTAAACCATAACGGTTCAGAGCGTTCTCATGGTCATTATATCGAGTTAGGGTTTCATTCTTCTAGAGAGTCTACGGAATTACTTGCATGTTTTCCCGAATACTTTAAACTTGGAAAATAGGTTTCTAACATTCGATCGTCTTCTAGCGACTCTCAACGTACCTGCGTAAAGTCATCTCTAGCTGGAATCAATCAATCTGATGACCTCGCATCAGGGTAGGCAACGAATCACATATCTCAGTCCTTCATCTTTGGTGACTAGCGATCTTCTATCATATCTCTAAGTACAACTTATGTGGCGTTAGCTTCAAACATCTGGGGCAATATCTCGTCATTCGCAGCCACAACTGGCTTATTCGTCCGCACGCTGAACAGTACCTCAATCATCAAATAATTGGTGCATTGACGATCATCACAATCTGGCTGGCCTCTAGCAGTGGCCTAATCCTCTGGTGCTGATCTACACGTCCGAGAAATCTCATAAAAGTGATCCATCAAACACTTGTGGCGCGAAAATACAATAGGACGATACATCTATGCAATCGTTTGTCCCTGGAATCACGCCCTGGTCAGTCCTCGTCTGTGACGAGCTCATGCTGACGCAACTCTAGTCGTAGCTCTCTCTGCCCGTGTAATCGTGGAAGCAAAACCATAAATCAATATCGATGAAGATAGATTATAAGAATGAATATAATGTTGTGCAAGGAAATATACATCCTATGGCTTCTTAAGCGGACTAGCGTATCGTAAGTATGTGTTCACACCATAATATTGCATTATTATATTCCCCATTCTTATTCTTTTTATAAATAAACGGGTGCTTTTGATGCATGTCTGCTACATGTTACAGGTTACAGGTTCTTGGACAGAAAACAGTGCAAACGATGTAAAGACGATGAAAATGTGGACTTTAACTAACAAACAGAGAATCTTGATCAAGCCTACATAAGGAACAATTCACAAAGCAAGATTCAAGACATCGACTCAAAGCGAACGGTTAAAAATCCATTGCAAATTGTTCACTGAAGATCTGGAACCAACCTAGAAGCCCAAATGGAAAAAGATATATAGAAATAAGAGGCCCAAGCCCACCATTGCCGTGGTTCCGCGGCCTTCTGGTGCCCTCGCTTCGTGAAATTTTTACATAATTTGTGTGCGGCTCTGAGAATATTTTCTAAGGACTATTTTTGTAATTTTAGACATGCGAAACAAATGTAACCCTAGGGTTTCCTATTCTTTATAAATAGGGACTCTAATTCATTGTAAACCCTATGCCTCTTTCTATGAATAAAATTTAGAATTCTTTTGGAGAGCATCGATGCCTCTTTTCATATCATCTATTCAGATCTGACAACCCTGCGTAACTGTTTGGAGAGAGCCATCTGTAAAGTAAGTAGATTTATTTAATTGCCCTATTTTAGGTAATTTCAATTCTTGCCCTAGGTAATTTTCATTCTCTGCCCTAGATAAATGTTTTTAAATTCCCTAATCAGTGAGTAGTCTCCTCGCTTGTTAGGGTTAGATCTGGGGAAGGTTTGAGAGACGAAGATCTCTCATCCCCTTTCTTGCCCGTCATATATTTTCATAGGACTCTATGCATACATGCACATACCGCTCCCTACGGCACCCTATCCCACGAGGTAGCGGTGATACTGTAGTATAAAGGCCCGGTTGTGATTGTTTTCCTTGGAGGTTAGGGTAAGGATTGATAAAGGAAGGACAAGAACCTAGAGGAAGAAATATCTTTCCAAATGATTCTAATCCCTTTTATTAATAATTACCATAACACCTAATTAGATCTTCATATGGGTATAGAAAGCGGTGAGATTTATTGACTTTCCAAACTTAACCTAGACCTAACCCTAGCAAGATTTAGATATAGATTAATTTAGCTTTTAGATTTAATAATCAATCCGACGCCCATCGGAATTAACTCGTTTGAGCGAATAGGAAATTCACAACATCCCTGTGGACCGACCCGTACTCACCGGCTAGCTATCATGCGACGCCGTTCTTGATTACGGTTAATAGATAGTTTTTTAGACAAACCAAATGGCGTCGTTGCCGGGGATGGCGTAGAATTTTCTTTTCGCAATTTCGGGTTAATCATAAAATTTAAAAAATCATAAAAATCAAAAAAATCAAAAAAATATAAAAATATATAATTTGTTATTTTTGGAAGGGATACTTTGTTGTTTAAATTTTTGCAGGATATACAAAATCGGATCTGGAAAATTCCAGAAGGTGAAACAGAAAACCAAATATCGAAACAGAAGGGAAATTAAAAATCAGAATAGTGAAAATTTTTTGGAGACCCAATTCCCCCATACCGCCGCGATTCCGCGGCCAAAACCTACCTTAGGCCGCGGAACCGCGGCCTCCTTATCGAATCAGAGCAATAAAAAAATTCTGGGGACTTGTGCTGATTAGATCGCCGCCCTTCCGCCGCGGTAGACCCCATTTGACCGCGGAAACGCGTTCTTTTGGTGACATCATCCTCTGCAATTTGCGTTGTAAGCTCCTCTGTTAATTCTCCTCTGCAAATTTTAATAATTTTTCTGAAAAATGTCTGCAAGATTTTGTGCACTTTAGAAATATATTCCCTTCCAAATAATGATCTTGTGCAGGATTTTTGGGCCCCGGTTGAAATATAATAGATTGCAAGTAATATTTTGCTGTTGCATATCTTTTCTATAAAATATTTTGCTGTTGCATATCTTTTCTCTAAAATCTTTTTGCAACAAAATTTTTCCAAATAAAGAGAAAGAAAAAAAATCAATGAAAAATGAAAATAAAAAGGAAAAATATTTTATAGAATTTGCAAAATTTTTTAGCCCCAAATAAATCCTTGCACCACCCAACCTTCCTTCTTGTCACCTTTCTTCTTCTAACATGGGTACTCCACACAATAAATCATTAGCCGAACTTTGGTATCCCGAACCTAATTTTGCGTCGTATGTCAATTTGTTCGGTCAATTTAAAGACGATCCCTCCGTGCCAAAAATATCTTTGAAAGATTAAATAGAGGCGTCTAGGAGAAATAGTTTGACTTTTCAACCCACTTTTTGTCAACCGAGTCAACCTTTACCACCTACATATGTTGATACCACTTCTTCAAGTCCTTCTGTCACTCCTAGGCCGATGTCCATTGCTGAGCATATTGCTCAATCTCGCAGTCGATCTTTCACCCCTCTCCACTCATCCAGTTCTAGGGATCAACACGACTATTCACCTTTTTATCCATATGTTGACCCTACCCCTGTCCAATCACCCACTTCCTACCAGTCATACCCGACCTTCCCATCTTCACTAGACACTGTTTCTACACAGCCTATTGGGAGTTTTGCATATCCACACCATTTTGAATCTTTTACCGAAACCCCCTCACCACCCAAGTCTAGTTTGGAAGAGTCGTTAGAGGCTTATATTGCTGCAACAAACAAAATGGTGAGGAATGTGGAAGCGTCCATGGCCGCCCTTATGCAACCGAGTGAATCGGTAGCTAGTTTCCAACTAGCTCCAAATTTTCCAATGTATGAGGAGGCGGTTGGACAGAGTGAGAATGCGAGAGGATTTCCAAATCAAACCTACCCATACCCTATTGAATCCAACAACTCCAATTTTCAAACATGTGTCCAAAATGATGAGTTGTGTGATTTTGTAGTGCTTGATTTGCCAGATTGTGAAGAACCCCTTTCGAGTGAAACCGCACCTAATCCTTTCGATCTTTACACCTCCACTCTAGAACCTAAATCGATAGATATCCATGTTTTTGATGAGGTGTCTAAAGAAATTGATTTTCACTTGATTGAGGATATAGACGCCAGGAATATTTCGGATGATGAACCTGTCGATTTGCTTGAAATTTTATGTTCAAATCATCATCCCGAGTTATTAAATGTTTCTCCCGAATCTTATATGCGTCTAGATTTTGATGATAATGGCATGGATGAGTTAAATATTGAGGATAGTATTGAGGAGAGTCTTGAGGATAATATCGAGGTTGAACCATTTTTATTTGATGTGTCTGATTTTCCAATTCATCCTCCTGAACCTTTGACTGTTATATCACCCTCCCTCCTTCCCATCGTTCCGACCCCGCGGAAGACTGTGAGCTTGAAACCTTTTCCTTTGAATCTGACACAATTCTCACAGACGATAAAACCTACGAGTGTTTCAATTTTTCGAACGATATTGATGACTCACCGCCCGAGTTTGAGTCCTTTACATTTTCAGATGAGCCATCAGACTTAGTTGATTATAGTAGTTTCGAACCATTAATGGAATCTTTCAAGTTCGAAACAGTTTACTACGGTGAGAAAGATATTATCCCTAAGTCACTCCCTTTTGTCTTTCCCATTGGTCCGACCGAACAAATGACTGTTACGCTTTCATCTCCTATACCAAGTTCGGCGTACCCATGTTTTCTTGCGAATCTTGAGGGATTTGACCCCATTTCCCGACGGGTTGATAGGTTAGCGCAATCGCTTATAACATATCGGTCATCACATATTGCGTTAATTTATCCACTCAATTTACACCCTCAAGATCATACTCCACTTCTTTCTTCCTTCCGCCCTTCTTCTCCCCCACCGAGACCATATTCTACCATTCTTCTTTCCACACGGTCTCGCGTGTTTCTATTTTTCTTGCACCAACTATACCATTACCACGATAAAATTTTTGAATGGTTGGTGCTAACATTTGGCTTGTGTAAGGCCAAGCTTAAGTTTGGGGGGGGGACCTTTGTATATATGTACATATTTTTTTTGTTTTCTTTTTATAAAAAAAAAAAAATTTCAAAATAATAAAATAAAAAAAAATTATAAATAAATAAACAGGGGAGTATCGGCATTTTGACCCTCTTGGTTTCGCATGACAGTGAGGACACTGTCAAGTTCAAGTTTAGGGGTATGCTCGGTAAGTCTTCTTCCTTCGCATTCATTTGTATATATTTTTGCATTTGCATATTTATTTGAAAACCCATAAAAATTTAAAAATTTCAAAAATTATAAAAATTATTGTATTCAATTTTGGTTTATTTGACTCGAGTTTGACAAATAGGTTAACTGGCTAGGAACAACTAGATCTTAGACTTAGTGAATTAAAAACCCTAAAAATAACATTCCTTAAAATTTAACGGTAGAAAGTATATGCCTTGTAGTTTATTTAGAAATAGGCAAATTTTGGGTTCACTTCTTGGGCTAAGTCAAAACAAGAGAAGAGTATTGATGTTATTATTAGAGTATAAGTTTGAAAAATAGTTCCTAGCTTAAGTCTAGATTCTGAAAATGTATACCCTATAACTTGCACAATCACGCACCTTGAAACTTGGATTAGTAGAAGAGACCTTGAAATGATCTTGTCTAAAGTCCTTAGTACAATGAAAATAAAAGAAAAAAGTGTGAATAAAGAATAAAAAAATGGACACTGGTTTTTGTGATTACTTAAGGCTGGAAAAAAATAGAAAAATATTTAGCGAGGGTGCTTCATCACCTAGTGCCTTAGACCAACTGGTTTGGGAGTCACTGCTAAAGCCTTGGGTGTTGCAAAACTAGGAAGTACGCTTGAAAGTGCTAACGCATCTTGTAATCGGTTGTTGGTACCTCAAGAAGTATTAACGGTCGCATGAAGGATGTGTAAGCAAATTTCATTTAAAAATTCACTAATTAATAAGTGCTTTGGACAATGGACGAGAGTACGATTGCTTGATTTGAATTTCCAAGTGTAGGGGTGATATTTACACACACGTGGGAATATGTGATTAGAGTTTAGATGAGAGAAAGGAATGAACAATAAAACTTGTATCTTTAGTAGAGTTGATAGAAATTCCTAAATGGAGAAGGAAGACTTAAGAGATGCCGAAAGCTAAGTAGGTCTACATAACATATATAATCTTAAGTTAAATAATGTGGAAGTGTGAAGAATGTGGGTGGATAATTTGCGAGTCAAAAGATAATAGAATTCCTTGTTAGAAAACCTAATTGGAGAACAAAAGTTAATGGGCCGAATTGATAGGATTTTATGGGTAGTATCCGCTAAAAACCCTCAGGAGAAAACACTCCTCCTACTAGGGACACCTAGAGGTTTAACGGCTTGTTGCACGTGCTCAGTGCAATCGCGTTTCCCTGCGAAAGTGCGGTTAGGATTTTAGTGAATAAAAATAAGTTTGCTCGAGGACGAGCAAAAGATAAGTTTGGGGGTATTTGTTCACACCATAATATTGCATTATTATATTCCCCATTCTTATTCTTTTTATAAATAAACGGGTGCTTTTGACGCATGTCTACTACATGTTATAGGTTACAGGTTCTTGGACAGAAAACGGTGCAAACGATGTAAAGACGATGAAAATGTGGACTTTAACCAACAAACAGAGAATCTTGATCAAGCCTACATAAGAAACAATTCAGAAAGCAAGATTCAAGACATCGACTCAAAGCGAACGGTTAAAAATACATTGCAAATTGTTCACTGAAGATCTGGAACCAACCTAGAAGCCCAAATGGAAAAAGATATATAGAAATAAGAGGCCCAAGCCCACCATTGCCGCGGTTCCGCGGCCTTCTGGTGCCCTCGCTTCGTGAAATTTTTACATAATTTGGGTGCGGCTCTGAAAATATTTCCTAAGGGCTATTTTTGTAATTTCAGACATGCGAAACAAATGTAACCCTAGGATTTCCTATTCTTTATAAATAGGGACTCTAATTCATTGTAAACCTTATGCCTCCCTATGCCTCTTTCTATGAATAAAATTTAGAATTCTTTTGGAGAGCATCGATACCTCTTTTCATATCATCTATTCAGATCTGACAACCCTGCGTAAATGTTAGGAGAGAGCCATCTGTAAAGTAAGTAGATTTATTTAATTGCCCTAGTTTAGGTAATTTCAATTCTTGCCCTAGGTAATTTTCATTCTCTGCCATAGATAAATGTTTTTAAATTCCCTAATCAGTGAGTAGTCTCCTCGCTTGTTAGGGTTAGATCTGGGGAAGGTTTGAGAGACGAAGATCTCTCATCCCCTTTCTTGCCCGTCATATATTTTCATAGGACTCTATGCATACATGCACATACCGCTCCCTACGGCACCCTATCCCACGAGGTAGCGGTGATACTGTAGTATAAAGGCCCGGTTGTGATTGTTTTCCTTGGAGGTTAGGGTAAGGATTGATAAAGGAAGGACAAGAACCTAGAGGAAGAAATATCTTTCCAAATGATTCTAATCCCTTTTATTAATAATTACCATAACACCTAATTAGATCTTCATATGGGTATAGAAAGCGGTGAGATTTATTGACTTTCCAAACTTAACCTAGACCTAACCCTAGCAAGATTTAGATATAGATTAATTTAGCTTTTAGATTTAATAATCAATCCGACGCCCATCGGAATTAACTCGTTTGAGCGAATAGGAAATTCACAACATCCCTGTGGACCGACCCGTACTCACCGGCTAGCTATCATGCGACGCCGTTCTTGATTACGGTTAATAGATAGTTTTTTAGACAAACCAAATGGCGTCGTTGCCGGGGATGGCGTAGAATTTTCTTTTCGCAATTTCGGGTTAATCATAAAATTTAAAAAATCATAAAAATCAAAAAAATCAAAAAAATATAAAATTATATAATTTGTTATTTTTGGAAGGGATACTTTGTTGTTTAAATTTTTGCAAGATATACAAAATCGGATCTGGAAAATTCCAGAAGGTGAAACAGAAAACCAAATATCGAAACAGAAGGGAAATTAAAAATCAGAATAGTGAAAATTTTTTGGAGACCCAATTCCCCCATCCCGCCGCGATTCCGCGGCCAAAACCTACCTTAGGCCGCGGAACCGCGGCCTCCTTATCGAATCAGAGCAATAAAAAAATTCTGGGGACTTGTGCTGATTAGATCGCCGCCCTTCCGCCGCGGTAGACCCCATTTGACCGCGGAAACGCGTTCTTTTGGTGACATCATCCTCTGCAATTTGCGTTGTAAGCTCCTCTGTTAATTCTCCTCTGCAAATTTTAATAATTTTTCTGAAAAATGTCTGCAAGATTTTGTGCACTTTAGAAATATATTCCTTTCCAAATAATGATCTTGTGCAGTATTTTTGGGCCCCGGTTGAAATAAAATAGATTGCAAGTAATATTTTGCTGTTGCATATCTTTTCTATAAAATATTTTGCTGTTGCATATCTTTTCTCTAAAATCTTTTTGCAACAAAATTTTTCCAAATAAAGAGAAAGAAAAAAAATCAATGAAAAATGAAAATAAAAAGGAAAAATATTTTATAGAATTTGCAAAATTTTTTAGCCCCAAATAAATCCTTGCACCACCCAACCTTCCTTCTTGTCACCTTTCTTCTTCTAACATGGGTACTCCACACAATAAATCATTAGCCGAACTTTGGTATCCCGAACCTAATTTTGCGTCGTATGTCAATTTGTTCGGTCAATTTAAAGACGATCCCTCCGTGCCAAAAATATCTTTGAAAGATTAAATAGAGGCGTCTAGGAGAAATAGTTTGACTTTTCAACCCACTTTTTGTCAACCGAGTCAACCTTTACCACCTACATATGTTGATACCACTTCTTCAAGTCCTTCTGTCACTCCTAGGCCGATGTCCATTGCTGAGCATATTGCTCAATCTCGCAGTCGATCTTTCACCCCTCTCCACTCATCCAGTTCTAGGGATCAACACGACTATTCACCTTTTTATCCATATGTTGACCCTACCCCTGTCCAATCACCCACTTCCTACCAGTCATACCCGACCTTCCCATCTTCACTAGACACTGTTTCTACACAGCCTATTGGGAGTTTTGCATATCCACACCATTTTGAATCTTTTACCGAAACCCCCTCACCACCCAAGTCTAGTTTGGAAGAGTCGTTAGAGGCTTATATTGCTGCAACAAACAAAATGGTGAGGAATGTGGAAGCGTCCATGGCCGCCCTTATGCAACCGAGTGAATCGGTAGCTAGTTTCCAACTAGCTCCAAATTTTCCAATGTATGAGGAGGCGGTTGGACAGAGTGAGAATGCGAGAGGATTTCCAAATCAAACCTACCCATACCCTATTGAATCCAACAACTCCAATTTTCAAACATGTGTCCAAAATGATGAGTTGTGTGATTTTGTAGTGCTTGATTTGCCAGATTGTGAAGAACCCCTTTCGAGTGAAACCGCGCCTAATCCTTTCGATCTTTACACCTCCACTCTAGAACCTAAATCGATAGATATCCATGTTTTTGATGAGGTGTCTAAAGAAATTGATTTTCACTTGATTGAGGATATAGACGCCAGGAATATTTCGGATGATGAACCTGTCGATTTGCTTGAAATTTTATGTTCAAATCATCATCCCGAGTTATTAAATGTTTCTCCCGAATCTTATATGCGTCTAGATTTTGATGATAATGGCATGGATGAGTTAAATATTGAGGATAGTATTGAGGAGAGTCTTGAGGATAATATCGAGGTTGAACCATTTTTATTTGATGTGTCTGATTTTCCAATTCATCCTCCTGAACCTTTGACTGTTATATCACCCTCCCTCCTTCCCATCGTTCCGACCCCGCTTGAAGACTGTGAGCTTGAAACCTTTTCCTTTGAATCTGACACAATTCTCACAGACGATAAAACCTACGAGTGTTTCAATTTTTCGGACGATATTGATGACTCACCGCCCGAGTTTGAGTCCTTTACATTTTCAGATGAGCCATCAGACTTAGTTGA
Source organism: Agapanthus africanus (assembly GCA_030015575.1). Classification (NCBI taxonomy): domain Eukaryota; kingdom Viridiplantae; phylum Streptophyta; class Magnoliopsida; order Asparagales; family Amaryllidaceae; genus Agapanthus; species Agapanthus africanus. The sequence continues at coordinate 326,020,253 of JASDDO010000004.1, forward strand.
TTATAGTAGTTTCGAACCATTAATGGAATCTTTCAAGTTCGAAACAGTTTACTACGGTGAGAAAGATATTATCCCTAAGTCACTCCCTTTTGTCTTTCTTATTGGTCCGACCGAACAAATGACTGTTACGCTTTCATCTCCTATACCAAGTTCGGCGTACCCATGTTTTCTTGCGAATCTTGAGGGATTTGACCCCATTTCCCGACGGGTTGATAGGTTAGCGCAATCGCTTATAACATATCGGTCATCACATATTGCGTTAATTTATTCACTCAATTTACACCCTCAAGATCATACTCCACTTCTTTCTTCCTTCCGCCCTTCTTCTCCCCCACCGAGACCATATTCTACCATTCTTCTTTCCACACGGTCTCGCGTGTTTCTATTTTTCTTGCACCAACTATACCATTACCACGATAAAATTTTTGAATGGTTGGTGCTAACATTTGGCTTGTGTAAGGCCAAGCTTAAGTTTGGGGGGGGACCTTTGTATATATGTACATATTTTTTTTGTTTTCTTTTTATAAAAAAAAAAAAATTTCAAAATAATAAAATAAAAAAAAATTATAAATAAATAAACAGGGGAGTATCGGCATTTTGACCCTCTTGGTTTCGCATGACAGTGAGGACACTGTCAAGTTCAAGTTTAGGGGTATGCTCGGTAAGTCTTCTTCCTTCGCATTCATTTGTATATATTTTTGCATTTGCATATTTATTTGAAAACCCATAAAAATTTAAAAATTTCAAAAATTATAAAAATTATTGTATTCAATTTTGGTTTATTTGACTCGAGTTTGACAAATAGGTTAACTGGCTAGGAACAACTAGATCTTAGACTTAGTGAATTAAAAACCCTAAAAATAACATTCCTTAAAATTTAACGGTAGAAAGTATATGCCTTGTAGTTTATTTAGAAATAGGCAAATTTTGGGTTCACTTCTTGGGCTAAGTCAAAACAAGAGAAGAGTATTGATGTTATTATTAGAGTATAAGTTTGAAAAATAGTTCCTAGCTTAAGTCTAGATTCTGAAAATGTATACCCTATAACTTGCACAATCACGCACCTTGAAACTTGGATTAGTAGAAGAGACCTTGAAATGATCTTGTCTAAAGTCCTTAGTACAATGAAAATAAAAGAAAAAAGTGTGAATAAAGAATAAAAAAATGGACACTGGTTTTTGTGATTACTTAAGGCTGGAAAAAAATAGAAAAATATTTAGCGAGGGTGCTTCATCACCTAGTGCCTTAGACCAACTGGTTTGGGAGTCACTGCTAAAGCCTTGGGTGTTGCAAAACTAGGAAGTACGCTTGAAAGTGCTAACGCATCTTGTAATCGGTTGTTGGTACCTCAAGAAGTATTAACGGTCGCATGAAGGATGTGTAAGCAAATTTCATTTAAAAATTCACTAATTAATAAGTGCTTTGGACAATGGACGAGAGTACGATTGCTTGATTTGAATTTCCAAGTGTAGGGGTGATATTTACACACACGTGGGAATATGTGATTAGAGTTTAGATGAGAGAAAGGAATGAACAATAAAACTTGTATCTTTAGTAGAGTTGATAGAAATTCCTAAATGGAGAAGGAAGACTTAAGAGATGCCGAAAGCTAAGTAGGTCTACATAACATATATAATCTTAAGTTAAATAATGTGGAAGTGTGAAGAATGTGGGTGGATAATTTGCGAGTCAAAAGATAATAGAATTCCTTGTTAGAAAACCTAATTGGAGAACAAAAGTTAATGGGCCGAATTGATAGGATTTTGTGGGTAGTATCCGCTAAAAACCCTCAGGAGAAAACACTCCTCCTACTAGGGACACCTAGAGGTTTAACGGCTTGTTGCACGTGCTCAGTGCAATCGCGTTTCCCTGCGAAAGTGCGGTTAGGATTTTAGTGAATAAAAATAAGTTTGCTCGAGGACGAGCAAAAGATAAGTTTGGGGGTATTTGTTCACACCATAATATTGCATTATTATATTCCCCATTCTTATTCTTTTTATAAATAAACGGGTGCTTTTGACGCATGTCTACTACATGTTATAGGTTACAGGTTCTTGGACAGAAAACGGTGCAAACGATGTAAAGACGATGAAAATGTGGACTTTAACCAACAAACAGAGAATCTTGATCAAGCCTACATAAGAAACAATTCAGAAAGCAAGATTCAAGACATCGACTCAAAGCGAACGGTTAAAAATACATTGCAAATTGTTCACTGAAGATCTGGAACCAACCTAGAAGCCCAAATGGAAAAAGATATATAGAAATAAGAGGCCCAAGCCCACCATTGCCGCGGTTCCGCGGCCTTCTGGTGCCCTCGCTTCGTGAAATTTTTACATAATTTGGGTGCGGCTCTGAAAATATTTCCTAAGGGCTATTTTTGTAATTTCAGACATGCGAAACAAATGTAACCCTAGGATTTCCTATTCTTTATAAATAGGGACTCTAATTCATTGTAAACCTTATGCCTCCCTATGCCTCTTTCTATGAATAAAATTTAGAATTCTTTTGGAGAGCATCGATACCTCTTTTCATATCATCTATTCAGATCTGACAACCCTGCGTAAATGTTAGGAGAGAGCCATCTGTAAAGTAAGTAGATTTATTTAATTGCCCTAGTTTAGGTAATTTCAATTCTTGCCCTAGGTAATTTTCATTCTCTGCCATAGATAAATGTTTTTAAATTCCCTAATGAGTGAGTAGTCTCCTCGCTTGTTTGGGTTAGATCTGGGGAAGGTTTGAGAGACGAAGATCTCTCATCCCCTTTCTTGCCCGTCATATATTTTCATAGGACTCTATGCATACATGCACATACCGCTCCCTACGGCACCCTATCCCACGAGGTAGCGGTGATACCGTAGTATAAAGGCCCGGTTGTGATTGTTTTCCATGGAGGTTAGGGTAAGGATTGATAAAGGAAGGACAAGAACCTAGAGGAAGAAACATCTTTCCAAATGATTCTAATACCTTTTATTAATAATTACCATAACACCTAATTAGATCTTCATATTGGTATAGAAACCGGTGAGATTTATTGACTTTCCAAACTTAACCTAGACCTAACCCTAGCAAGATTTAGATATAGATTAATTTAGCTTTAAGATTTAATAATCAATCCGACGCCCATCGGAATTAACTCGTTTGAGCGAATAGGAAATTCACAACATCCCTGTGGACCGACCCGTACTCACCGGCTAGCTATCATGCGACGCCGTTCTTGATTGCGGTTAATAGATAGTTTTTTAGATAAATCAGTATGTCGCGAACATACACATGATACGCCACTCTCCTTAAGTCACCTACTCTATCAACCAAGGTCAACCTACGCGACGAAAGTTCGGGTCTAATACCCCCTCGACTAAGTCTAAGTTCCGTAAGGTTAAGCCTAAATTCCGTTTATATACAAATGTCCTAGGCTCAACATAGTCAAACATAGACTTGAACCAAGGTTGACCTAGTGCTCTGATACCAACTTTGTTACGACCCGAAATGGCACGTGACTGGCACTTGAATCATATGAAATCTATAGGACCCTATATAATTCAAGTAAGCCAAAAAATCCCAGAAATCTAAACCATTTTAAAGAAGAAGTGAGGAAAACTTATCTTTAAAGCAAGTGGTTTTAAATAACATAAGACGAAATATTGCATTTTTAAAACATCAAGTCTTTTCTGAAAATTTCGGCAGAGTTTCCTTTGTAAATACTGGCCCCAAAAGGGTACAACATGCATAATATAAATAAAGGCATCCCTAAGAGGGAGCTAGCTCTTCGTCAATTGACGGTCACAACCACGCAAACAATATAGTATACAAGGCCGAAGGGCGAGAATCAAAACTCAAAAGGAAACTCAAATCATCAAGAAAACCATAATAATATAACGCGTGACTCTAAGGTCGAAAGAATATAAAACTGGTCTTCTAAGGTTATAAATATACAAGTCTGGTTGATAAAGTTTTACTAGATACAATTGAATATAAAAAAAAAAGTACAATGGTGGTCACGATACAAGTGAACCCACCTACCAAAGTAATCACCCGGAATGAAAGCAGTGTGCCACCAAAGCCACAACGAAACCTGTATGGAAAAACCTGCAAGAATTATAGCACAACGGGGGTGAGTTGCCAACTCGTGAGTAGAAAACATCACAGAGCAGAAATTGTATGTATGACTCAATCCTAGGTCAATACGATCATAATATATATCCTCAATGATAATAAGGCCCGAAGCATAATATAAAGGCAAGGGTAAACATCTATGCATAAGTGTAATCACATGTGCTCGTGTCAGTGCCTCAGGTAGCAATATATCGTAAATATGAGGTATGAATGCGGTATAATGAAAACAGAATATATCATGAATGAGAAAACTGTTTTCTTAATATAGTGCGATTTTGTATAAAAATTTAAGTATCATCAATGAAATCATTAGAAAATCTGTATCAAGCATCGACACAAAATATATATCCCAATATCCCAATATCTCAATATCTCAGGCTCCGGCTATCCGGACTGGCCTGTATCATCAAATCTCAATATCTCAGGCTCCGGCTATCCGGACTGGCCAGTATCATAAATCTCAATAAAATCACCGGTCAGCAATGCTCCCCTGTCACAGGCTCAAATGCCATTCTCTGCGATCTTCTCACCCCGGGGTACCGCACCGGGTCCACCATGCACCCACAGACGGTTCATATCCTCCTCGAATCGGGTGTATGATATCGCTCACGAGATGAGAAAACTCATGGTGGACATATCACAATCATAACATGAGAAAATCACACTTTTATCTTTTAAAATGATAAATGAGTTTATTAAATCTTGCGGTTTCTCCAAATCCAGAAATCTCATGGAAAATATGAAATCCCAAATGAAAAGTCAATAATAATGAATACTGGGCTTCGGTAATCCAGACTGGCCCTTATAATATTGCATGACTAATGAATATTAAAACATGCATGAAATATCGAGCAATGAATGCAATAATGAACTAACATATGAAATAATAACATGTAGGAACTCTCATCTAGTAAGCTATGTCAATGAAATGATATTCTCTAAGTGTACATGACATAGCAATTACCGATGAAGATGTGTGTGAGCCGGCACACGAGTGTACGTAGAGCATACACGTCATCGGTAATGGTGCTGGTGTCCTAACAACAGATTTCATCATTTCTACAAGAATACATATAAGCATGCAATGCAATGTGAATAGCAGAATAAATGGCAATTAAATAGTAAATGCAACAATAATATGCGGAACATGAATAATAACGGAACAATAAAGAATATACATTACTATATATGTGTCATACTGTTTTGCCATTTGAAATAATACGAATCGTGGTGTTTTGGAAATAAATGCTACGGTGTTTTTAAGAAAAGATACGTCCTTTGAAATATCCGTAGAATCCCTTGTCCTGTCTTTAAAATACTCACGATTCGTTAGTTTTTGAAATAAGTATGTATCGAGTCTAGTCTAACATCTACAAGTAACTACAGGACTAAACTAACAAACTAATCGAAAAGGGTAAGGAAAACCACCTAAGTCTGAGTCGATATATATATATATATATAAATAAATATAATAGTCGGTGATCCCTCCTCAATAGTATCCTAAACGATACACTATATAATATGACATTCTCGAGTCAAGAGTGCGGATCTATCATCAATATAGCTCATACGGTAAATCCATCGTACGGCATCCCAAATCTGGGTATGGGTCAATATCACATTTATCTCATAAATCATCTGGTATCCTTATCATCATATATCATGAACTGGGGGTACTGATCTAAGTCTAGTACAATACTGATACCATATGTGTGTGTGTGTGTGTGTGTATACGAAACACATCGCCCAAGGACCTGCTATAATATCATGTTGTATCTCAAATATATGAACCATGTCACATCACCGATCTCATGGCACCATGCCCAATCTCATCGACCCATCTCCAAATACCATATACTATCCTTATCATCATGTGTGTGTGTGTGTGTGTATACATAGTCCCATACCTATGCGTGTGTGTGTATACATATCCTCATATATGCACAAGTAATAAAAGTATGCAAGCGTGTATGTGTGCGTGTATGCAAATCACTAATCTAGGGTTCGCGACTAAGGATCTAGCTAAAACACTATTTTACGAATACACTATACTAACCCAAAGTCATCTTATAATACATAAGTATATATATATATATATATATATATATATATCAATATATCATAACGCATATGCATTTATTACTACGAAACTGTGGGGGTGCTATACGCCATCCACCCGACTTCCCCCGTAGATATATATCTACTCATCTTGATCTTCGCTTGCCGATGCTGATGTCGCCACGTGCTCGCTTGTTGTCTCGAAGTCTTCGCGAGGGTACCTATATATCATAACATATCGTGCCGCATTAAAGTCCAATCCAAAACCAAAATGACACACGAATCTCACATAGGTCAAAACCTATGGTCTACTCACACAAAAGAGCCTAAAAACACCCGATATCGACGTATAAACGTCGAGTGACCGATACCAAACACAAATATGAAAACTTAAATTCATAAACATCATGAAATATAAGGCAGCAACCCATAAAAGTGTTCCCAGATTTTAGTTTAGGTCAAAACTAAGTGCACAAATAGTACTGGGGTGATATATAGGGTGTATATGACCAACAGAAGGAAACTGGGCACCAAATTCATCAATGTGGCCGGCCCCTACCCCTTAAAATCCGGCTTGCTCGGTTATACTGGCTCCGTTTGGATTCATGTGCAGAGGGTGGTCTCCTAGTGTCAATTCTAGTACACTATGGTTGTTTGGTTTTCCAGTAAAAGTCCCAAGTTACTCCAGATTTCCTGCACCATTAATTACATCACAAAACCGACATGAAAAGTTTTTGTTTTTGGGTTTCAGGTTTTAGTTCATGTTTTGTAACTTTTCAAAATAATAAAATATTATTTTTGGGAATTTTTATAATTTAAAATTATTTTATTGATTATTTTAATATTAAATTTATAATTAAATACCGATAAATGGGAAAAATTATGGAAAATTCTAAAATAATGTATTCTATGTAATTATGTCATTTTTAAGTTTTTATGAGCATTTATATGCTAATTTAGTGCTAATCGCGATTAAAAAATCGATAATCGGATTTTTGGCTTTTTGTGCAAAACATGCACATATCATTTTTGGACTTGTGTTACATTTTTCCTACCATGGGTGTTTTGGGTTTACTATTTGAGTGATAATGAAAAAAAAATAAAAGGAAAAGAAAAGAAAATGGTATCATGATGAAGAGAGAGAAAGACTAGGTCAACCTTCACCTTTTGAACTATACACCCATCATTTCCTCACACCTATTTCTCTCTCCCCCTTCCTTGTGCTGCTGCTGCCCCTTCCTTCTTCTTCATCCTCCCTTTTCAAGCCTAGATCCACCATGAATACAACCCCGAAACCCCATTTCGGTTTCACAAAAAGTGTGCACAAGCTCACAAGCTTTAGAATGGACCAAGAAAGATGGTGTTTTGGTGCTGTGGGAAGATTCATAAGTCTCTATAGAGGTAATTCTTTCACAATTGTTATAGCATTTCAAGTGATTTAGCCTCTTTTAAAGCTTAGTGTCGTTTTGTCGAAGTTTTGTGCACTTTGGGCAAACTTAGAGGGGGTTAGGGTAAATTTGAATTATGGCTATGCAATTGGACTCTAATGGTGACCTTAGACCCTATATTGAATAAAACCCTGATCTAGAAAAACCTGAAACCCAAAAATACGGAATTACGGGACATTCCTGTCGGTTTGTGACGACTTAGAGTGTGCAGAGAAATCTGGAATGGACTTTGACGTTTACTGGAAAAATAAACAAGTTCAGAGGCCCATTTGAGACCCTAGGAACACCCTGTAGCCAGACGAACCCCATTGGATCACACTGGGGCGGCCAGGACGGTTTTGCCTGTAGGGGGGCTCGGCCACTTGGTGATGGTACGGGTCCAGGCTTCTACTGTAGGTTATGTACACCCTATACATCACTCTAGACTTATTTGCTTGCCTTTATTTGGTCCGAGACGAAATCTGAGATCATTTTCTTGGGTTGCTGCTTTGAATTTAGTTTTGGTTTTGCGTATTTTGATTTCCAGATTTTGATATTTGTGCGTTATCTCGACCGTGTGATGTTTGTACGTCTATATCGAGTGATTTCGGGTTGTTTTGCGAAGGCTAATCATAGGTTCTAACCTACAGGCCTTTTAGCGTATCGTGTTGGTTTTCACGTGTCGTTTTAAGTTCGATTTGGTTTTAATACGATGCGATACGTGTGATATGTAGGTACCCCCACGGCGATCCGAGACGATGCAGAAGATGAAGGCGACATCGACACCGACACGCAGGGTACAGGTGAGTAGATTATATCTACAGGGGGAAGTCGGGTGGATGGCGTATAGCACCCCCGCAGTCCGATATTAGTATAGTATATAAGTATATACTCATGATAGATTATAGTGTCGTGGATATTTGAGATGTGTTAGGTGTACTATAGATAGATTAGGGTTGGAAGTAAACTAGTGTAGTTCTTAGTCGCGAACCCTAGAGCAGGTTTACACCCACACGCACACACGTACTTATTGCTACTTATACCGTGATGATGAGGATAGCGGATGATATTTTGAGACGAGTCGATGACATTGGGCATAGTGCCACGAGATCGGTGATATGATGTGATTCGTATTTGGGATACGGCATGTGATTGTTAGCGGGCCTTTAGACGTGTGTTTCACACACGCACTTATATTTCTATAGATGGTATCGATGTGAACTAGATTTAGATCAGTACCCCAGATCATGTGATATGATGATAAGGATACCAGATAATTGATGAGACAATTGTGATATTGACCCGTACCCAGCTATTGGGATGCCGTACGACGATTTACCATACGAGCTTTATATTGATGATAGATTCGCACTCATGACTCGAGAACGTCATATGATATACTGTATCGTACGTGATACTATTGAGGCGGGATCACCGACTATTATATATATATATATATATATATATATATATATATATATCGACTCAGATGTAGGTGGTTTCCATACCCCTCCTTCTTAGCTTGTTAGTTAGGTCTGTAGATTCCTTAGTAGACATTAGACTAAACCCGAGACATACCTATTTCAAAACTAACGAACCGGGAATATTTTAAAGATAGGCAGAAAGGGATTCTACGGATAATTTCAAAAGGCGCATTTTTTCTTAAAAACACCGTAGCCCTTATTTTACTAAAAACCCCGATTCGTCTTATTTCAAAAGGCAAAACTGCATGACACTTACATATTGATGTAGACTCTTCACTGTTGCGTTGATTTATTCGATTCCGCATTTTCATTGCTATTCGCATTGCATTTCATGTGTTATTGTTATATTACTATCATGTTGTTAGGACACCGGCACCATTATCGATGATGCATAATACACTATTTGCCGGCTCACACACTTCATCATCGATAATTGCCATGCCTAGTACTGTTGCATTCATGATATAATTCCTTGCATGGAATATTCGTGTACTCACATATTGTACACCCATAAATGTGCACATATTTATTGTACATTCATACTCGTGTACCTACATAACGTACACCCATACTTGTGCACATACCTATTGTACATTCATATTCGTGTACTCACATATTGTACACCCATACCCGTGCACATATTTATTGTACATTCTTACTTGTGTACCTACATTTTTACACCCATACTTGTGCACATACCTATTGTACATTCATATTCGTGTACTCACATATTGTACACTCATACTTCTGCACCTACCTGTTGCACACTTATACTTGTACACTTACATATTGCGCATATATAGATGATTCTGGCTTGACTCGCAGATTAGGAACCGCAAGATACTTTTAAAAACTGATTCATTTTAAAGAAGCGGTCTTCCCTAATTATGTGCATATTGCTACTCCATGTTGCATGATATACTGATATGCTTACATTTTGGTTATATGTCGCATACATCATGCTTTTGATTTGACGCATTGAGATATGTTATTTCCATGATATTTTTGGATTTGGGAACCGTGGGTATTTTAAAGGAGAATATATATATTGTTTTAAAAACCCAGTTACTCTTGAAATGATATTTCAGTGCGTCCACCATGTGTTTTCTCGGTTCTGAGAGTGGCATGTGAAACCCGATTCGAGGAGCGGTAGGCACCGTCTGCGGGTACATGGTGGACCCGTTGAGGTACCCCAGGGCAAGATGACTCGTATATGTTAGACGGTGAGCCTGGCAGGGGAGTACTACCTACCGGTGATAGTATTTGGACTCGGCGGTTATCGTGGGGATACCGACCGGAGTTATGTACGTATGGATACGTCGGAATTCGAGGGTCGAAGATGGGCACTCGGGATTTCGAGACAGCGTATGATGTGTACCTATCAGGGCCAGTCGTGGTGACAGAGCCTGATAGATAAGGATTTACGTGCCGATGCTAGGCACAGGTTTCATGATGTTTTCGAGTGTCGATACTAGGCATTCAGGTTCCATGATTTTGATTATATCCTCAAACTTCCATGCATATGCTTTATGATATTTACATGCATGATGCTTACTGTCATTGGGTGACAGGTGGACCGGATCCACATACATACAGACATTGATTACATAGTGGGATGCTATCCACATACTCATAGATTTCCTGATATAGTTGACATTGATGACATTGATCACATAGTTGGATGATATCCACATACTTATAGACTTCATGACATGTTATTACCTGAGGCACTGGCACGAGCACTTGGCACTGCATACCTGTTTAGATGTTATATTGCCACCTTAACATCCTTCAGACTTATTTATTTGAGGTTTATATATATCTGATCGTATTGACCTAGGATTAGGTCATGCATGCGATTTCTACTTGTAGATATCTTCTATTCACAAGTTGACAACTCACCCCCGTTATGCCACAGTTCATGCAGGTTTTGCCGTACGGGTTTCATTGCGGCTTTTCTGGCACACTGCTTCCATATGGGTGACTTGCTTTGGTAGGTGGGTTCTTTTGTATCAGAACCACCATTGTACATGTATTATTCAGTTGTATCTAGTAATTCCATCAACCAAACCCCAAAAACTTGTATATTGTTTCAGACTTAGAAACCAGTTATGTATTATTTCGACCTTAGAGTCGCGCATTGTAGTATTATGCTTTTCATGCTATTTGAGTTTTCCTTTGAGTTTTGATCCTCGTCCTTCGGCGTTGTATATTATATTGCTTGCGTGGTTGTGACCGTCGATTGACGAAGAGCTAGCTCCCGCTTGGGGATGCCTTGTATCATTGCATATATATTATTTATGTTGTACCCCGTTCGGGGCCAGTATTTACAAAGGAAACTCTGCCGAAATTTTCAAAAAAGATATGTGATTTTTAAAAAATGCATATTCGGCCTACTTATTTAAAAACTTGATTTCAAAATATGTTTTCTTTACTTCTTAAAACATGTTTTCTTTATTTTACTCCTTAAAATGGTTTTAGATTTCTGGGCTTTTGGCTTACTTGGATTAGATGGGGTCCTATAGACTTCATACGATTCAAGTGCCAGTCACGGGCTATTTCGGGTCGTGACAAAGTTGGTATCAGAGCGCTAGGTTAACCTTGGTTCGAGTCTAAGTTTGACTATGTGGAGCCTAGAGCGTATGTATACACACACACACACACACACACACACACGGAACGTAGGCTTGACCTTACGGAACTTAGACTTAGTCGAGGGGGTATTATACCCGAACTTTCGTCGCATAGGATGACCCTTGGTTGATGGAGTAGGTGGCTTGAGTAGAGTGACGTACCGTACGTATGTTCTGCGGCATATTTACGATACGCTACTCCGCTTAAGAAACCTTAGGATGTACATTCCTTGCACAGTGTTATATTCTTTCCTATGATCTATCCTCATCGATACTGGTTATATTTTTGCTGCCACGATTACACGGGCAGAGAGAGAGCTACGGCTAGAGTTACGTCAGCATGAACTCGTCGTGGACGAGGACTGACGAGGGCGTGATTCCGGAGACATACGATTGCATAGAGAGGAATCGTTTTATTGTATTTTCGCGCCATGAGCGTTTGACAGATCGCTTATACGAGACTTCTCGGACGTGCAGATCAGTACCAGAGGATCAGGCCACTGCTAGAGGCCAGCCAGGATGTAATGACCATCGATATATCGCTTATTCAGGATGATTGAGGCACTGTTCAGCGTACAGACGATTGAGCCAGTTGTTGCTGCAAATGAAGAGATATCGCCCAGGTGATTGGAGCCGCTGCAGCATGAGCATATACTTAGAGATATGATGGTAAGTCATTAGTCACCCGATGATGAATGACTAGGACATGCGGTTCGTTCGCCTACCCCGATGCGAGGTCATCAGATAGATTGATTCCAGCTATAGACGACTTCACGTAGATTCGTTGAGAGTCGATAGAGACGATCGAATATCATGAACCCGATTCCAAGTTTAAAGTATTCGAAAAGACATGCAAGCGAGTCTATGGACCCTCTAGAAGAATGAAACCCTAACTCGACATAATGACCGTGTGAAAGCCTTTGAACCTTAGGGTTTGCGGCAGTTCCGTGACGCCATTAGTGAGGCTTGGGTTTGCCCTTCTACGGCTGGACCACCGATACTGTGGTATGTACTCGATACTATTAAACTGTACCCAAGATGTTAAGCTCTTGGGGGATTATGAGATTTTGACAAATCGATCGGATAGTTCGACATCATTCGGATATCATGTGATGGGACACATTGCTTGGGAGACTCCAGATATGAGTATAGACATTGGAGCGCTGTCCATGTAGCCATGATGAAACGAGTCCGAAGCAGTCGACAACAGAGAAAAGTGGAGTACGATATTCGTGTGAGCTCTTGACGAGAGGACGTTCCACTCCGCTGACATCAGAGATGTGATACGCATGCAGAGGCGTTGTATATGGATATACCTTCCAGAAGGAGTCGCGATGGGTATGCAGCCATTCCGGAACAAGAGCCAGATATAGTAAAGGTGGTAACTTTCGGGCAATTCGGCAGAAACGAGATTTGAGAGAAAGCTCGACAGGACCTTTCTGGAATATTATACGAGAAGACTTGGACCCAGGAGTGGTCATATTGCGCACACCCAGCAGGCCAGAGTTCGGCATTGTCGACGAGACAGTTGACCAGGTTAAGATAGAGGACCTCACCCAGATGCGTTGTGAATTGGTCAAGAACGGACGGGTATTGAGTATATCTCCGCATGATAGGACGAGTTACGGAGAATGTGTTCGGCTAGATATCTTCCACATAGTGATGCAGATACTGAGTTCGTGATTTCGAGTCCGTGTGAGAGACTTCGGATGGACCATAACCGAGAACATTTGCAGTGCGCAGATAGAGACGTGACGTCGAAATGGACGATGATGCAGACAGACGGAACAAGAGGTTCGTACGAGATGCTGACGAGCTATTGTTATTTCCCCGTTGAGATTATGGTCGAATATGTCTACAGAGGCGTTAGAATGCGACCAGTTGCCGAGGAAAAGCCGTACTGAGGAAGCAGATGTCCAGAGAGTGAGAAGAGATTACGCAAGAGTACCAGCCTCCGTATAGTTCGGCATAGGCAAGATCGGAAGAAACCTTGAAAAGGATTCCTTCCAGGACGCTGCTGCAATAAGATTTGCACCAGGAGCAGATGTGTGATGTGCATTCAGAGAGCCAGAGGCCGACGCTAGTGACGTGCTACTTTACGAGTGGCCGTGAGGATTGACCGAGAGATGACCAGAGAAGTGTCAGAACGGAATCGTTCCCGTTAGCACTCCTGACAGGGCCGATGAGTCGATGGATTGCGAGATTGGTAATCCACAGAGAAGATAAGGACTCGGAGACAGAGGACGGCAGACTGCGAGCAAGAGGCAAGTAGATATCTTGCGATACTAGCATTGGATGAATCGACACCTTCTCGACTTTGAAGGAGGATATACCGATGACAGTATTTATGATTTGGGATTTTGTGATTCGATTATCACATATCCGTCACTTTGGATTCCGGTTTTTTGGGCGATTTATTCGCATGATTTAGTCTTGATGGCTGAGTTCCATGATATTTGTTTTCATGCACCATGGTTGCACCTACTAGGCATTTATATCTTGCGCATAGTTTTTACACTTGAGATGTGCTTTACACACCATTGTGTTGATTTATGATTTGTGCACAGTTATTGCACCCGATATCGTTTTCGTGCCTTGGCTGCACCTGCTTATGACTTCATGGATTTCATACAGTTGAGTTGATTTTGTGCATATCATACGCACCCGAATTGATTTTTGCACTCGGTATAGCTTATATGTGCTTGTAGTGCATTGATATGTGTTTTGTGCATGCAGTTGAACACGTTTATGATTTTTACACCTTGGTACACTCGGTGTTGCTATTTACGCATTTGAGTTATTGTTTGGGTTTTGTGCACAGGATGCACCGTATTTGTATTTCTTGCACAGGATGCACCAGTTTTATACTTCGTGCGTTTGTCGCACCAGTTTTATGTTTTGTGCGTTTATTGCACCAGATTTATATTTCGTGCCTTTATTGCACCGGATTTAAATTTTGTGCACTACGGTTGCACCTGACTTCGATTTGATGTCATTCCATATGTTGATTTTGATTTCATGCCTGTGTTGTGCATGCGATTTGACTTATGCCTTCGGCATCATTTACATGCATTTTTAGTGTTTTGATTTGAATTGTGCACGCTGATGCACGCGATTGTGAGATTATCCACCATGGTATACCTGATTTTATTGAGCCGTATTGTAAACCGTCGATTTTGATTCTGATATTGATGTTGATTTCCTGCACTCCGTGCATTTGATTGGACTTGCGTATGTTCGACGCTTGATATTGGATTTCATGATTTCGTGCATGTTGAGTGCGCATGAATTAGATTTTATTCGTGCGTGATGGATCCATCCGATTTGGATTTTCACGCATATTGAGCGCATGACTTGAGATACGATTTTGGTGCACACAGATGCGCTAAATCGGGATTCTTCGTGCATGTCAGATGCACCTGATTTTGCTGTCAGTCACATACGTTGCCTATGACAGATGTTGTGTGCACACCCATTGCACCTAGATGTTGTTTTGTGTACCTGTATGGCACATATATGGATTTTGATTTCCGTGCGCACCAGACGCACAGAGTATTCTTACATATATTCTTGGGATTGATTCCTTATGGAGCAGTATATTTTTTTATGATATTTGCTATTTGTTTTCATACTGAGAAGGACTAGTCCGAGGACAGTACCTGGATATATTTTGCATGCATTGATATTTATCGAAGGGATTTCCAAAAAGTGAGCTATAGTCTCAGTATATGCCTATGTGTTTGATATGACACGAAACGTTTAAAACAAGGAAACCCTTCTAAATTGTTTTCAAAAAGGCGGGACATGCATATTAAGAAAAGGATATATATGAATATGGGTATTTTATTATAATGGACGTCCGCCACTGTGCAGTGCTATGCGCATCGCACAGCGACTTAAAGGGATTTGGCATGCATTTACTTCAGCTATTTACATGTATAGTTCTGATTTATATCATATTGGTCTTGCTTGGATTTGGCATTCGTATCTTTACCATAACTCCGATGATTGAGGGATACTTGACGGAGTTTTGTTTTTGAGTTATCTGCTCATTACTCATGCGCATGCAATGCGCTATGATGCGTTTTATGCATTGATGATTTCGGAGCCCCGACGACTTGGATTTCTTATTGAAATGTTTTAAAAATTGGGGGTTTAAATTTAAATTCGGGGACCGAATTTCTCTAAGGGGGAAGATTGTAACATTTCAAAACAATAAAATATTATTTTAGGGAATCTTTATAATTTAATATTATTTTATTGATTATTTTAATATTAAATTTATAATTAAATACCGATAAATGGGAAAAATTTTGAAAAAATTATGGAAAATTCTAAAATAATGAATTCTATGTAATTATGTCATTTTTAAGTTTTTATGAGCATTTATATGCTAATTTAGTGCTAATCACGATTAAAAAATCGCTAATCGGATTTTTAGCTTTTTGTGCAAAACATGCACATATCATTTTTGGACTTGTGTTACATTTTTCCTACCTTGGGTGTTTTGGGTTTACTATTTGAGTGAGAAGGAAAAGAAAAGAAAAGGAAAAGAAAAGAAAATGGTATCATGATGAAGAGAGAGAAAGACTAGGTCAACCTTCACCTTTTGAACCATACTCCCATCATTTCCTCACACCCGTTTCTCTTTCCCCTTTCCTTGTGCTGCTGCTGCCCCCTCCTTCTTCTTCATCCTCCCTCTTCAAGCCTAGGTCCACCATGAATACAACCCCGAAACCCCATTTCGGTTTCACAAAAAGTGTGCACAAACTCACAAGCTTTAGAATGGACCAAGAAAGATGGTGTTTTGGTGCTGTGGGAAAATTCATGAGTCTCTACGGAGGTAATTCTTTCACAATTGTTGTAGCATTTCAATTAATTTAGCCTCTTTTAAAGCTTAGTGTCCTTTTGTCGAAGTTTTGTGCACTTTGGGCAAACTTAGAGGGGGTTAGGGTAAATTTGAATTATGGCTATGCAATTGGACTCTAATGGTGACCTTAGACCCTATATTGAATAAAACCCTGACCTAGAAAAACCTGAAACCCAAAAATACGGAATTACGGGAATTTCATGTCGGTTTGTGACGACTTAGAGTGTGTAGAGAAATCTGGAATGGACTGGGACGTTTACTGGAAAAATAAACAAGTTCAGAGGCCCATTTGAGCCCCTAGGAACACCCTGTAGCCAGACGAACCCCATTGGATCACACTGGGGCGGCCAGGACGGTTTTTCCTGTAGGGGGGCTCGGCCACTTGGTGATGGTACGGGTCCAGGTTTTCTACTGTAGGTCATGTACACCCTATACATCACTCTAGACTTATTTGCTTGCCTTTATTTGGCCTGAGACGAAATCTGGGATCATTTTCTTGGGTTGCTGCTTTGAATTTAGTTTTGGTTTTGCGTATTTTGATTTCCAGATTTTGGTATTTATGCGTTATCTCGATCGTGTGACGTTTGTACGTCTATATCGAGTGATTTTGGGTTGTTTTGCGAAGGTTAATCATAGGTTCTAACCTATAGGCCTTTTAGCGTATCGTGTTGGTTTTCGCGTGTCGTTTTAAGTTCGATTTGGTTTTAATGCGATGCGATACGCGTAATATGTAGGTACCCCCACGGCGATCCGAGACGATGCAGAAGATGAAGGCGACATCGACACCGACACGCAGGATACAGGTGAGTAGATTATATCTACATGGGGAAGTCGGGTGGATGGCGTATAGCACCCCCGCGGTCCGATATTAGTATAGTATATAAATATATACTCATGATAGCTTATAGTGTCGTGGATATTTGAGATGTGTTAGGTGTACTATAGATAGATTAGGGTTGGTAGTAAACTAGTGTAGTTCCTAGTCGCGAATCCTAGAGCAGGTTTACACCCACACGCACACACGTACTTATTGCTACTTATACCGTGATGATGAGGATAGCTGATGATATTTTGAGATGAGTCGATGACATTGGGCATAGTGCCTCGAGATCGGTGATATGATGTGATTCGTATTTGGGATACGACATGTGATTGTTAGCGGGCCTTTAGTCGTGTGTTTCACACACGCACTTATATTTATATAGATGGTATCGATGTGTACTAGATTTAGATCAGTACCCCAGATCATGTGATATGATGATAAGGATACCAGATAATTGATGAGACAATTGTGATATTGACCCGTACCCAGCTATTGGGATGCCGTACGACGATTTACCGTACGAGCTTTATATTGATGATAGATCCGCACTCATGACTCGAGGACGTCATATGATATACTGTATCGTACGTAATACTATTGAGGCGGGTTCAACGACTATTATATATATATATATATATATATATATATATTGACTCAGATGTAGGTGGTTTCCATACCCCTCCTGCTTAGCTTGTTAGTTATGTCTGTAGATTCCTTAGTAGACATTAGACTAAACCCGAGACATACCTATTTCAAAACTAACGAACCGGGACTATTTTAAAGATAGGCAAAAAGGGATTCTACGGATAATTTCAAAAGGCGCATTTTTTCTTAAAAACACCGTAGCCCTTATTTTACTAAAAACCCTGATTCGTCTTATTTCAAAAGGCAAAACTGCATGACAGTTACATATTGATGTAGACTCTTCACTGTTGCGTTGATTTATTCGATTCCGCATTTTCATTGCTATTCGCATTGCATTTCATGTGTTATTGCTATATTACCATCATGCTGTTAGGACACAAGCACCATTATCGATGATGCATATGTTCCACGTACACTATTTGCCGGCTTACACACTTCATCATCGATAATTGCCATGCCACTATACTGTAGTACTGTTGCATTCATGATATGATTCCTTGCATGGCATATTCATGAACTCACATATTGTACACCCATACCTATGCACATATTTATTGTACATTCATACTCGTGTACCTACATAGCGTACACCCATACTTATGCACATACCTATTGTACATTCATATTCGTGTACTCACATATTGTACACCCATACCCGTGCACATATTTATTGTACATTCATACTCGTGTACCTACATAGCGTACACCCATATTTGTGCACATACCTATTGCATATTCATATCGTGTACTCACATATTGTACACTCATACTCGTGCACCTACCTGTTGCACACTTATACTTGTACACTTACATATTGCACATACATAGATGATTCTGGCTTGACTCGCAGATTGAGAACCGCAAGATACTTTTAAAAATTGGTTCATTTTAAAGAAGCGGTCTTCCCTAATTATGTGCATATTGCTACTCCATGTTGCATGATATACTGATATGCTTACATTTTGGTTATATGTCGCATACATCATGCTTTTGATTTAACGCATTGAGATATGTTGTTTCTATGATATTTTTGGATTTGGGAACCGTGGGTATTTTAAAGGAGAATATATATATTGTTTTAAAAACCCAGTTACTCTTGATATGATATTTCAGTGCGTCCACCATGTGTTTTCTCGGTTCTGAGAGTGGCATGTGAAACCCGATTCGAGGAGCGGTAGGCACCGTCTGCGGGTACATGGTGGAGCTGTTGAGGTACCTTAAGGCAAGATGACTCATATATGTTAAACGGTGAGCCTGGAAGGGGAGTACTACCTACCGGTGATAGTATTTGGACTCGGCGGTTATCGTGGGGATACCGACCGGAGTTATGTACGTATGGATACGTCGGAATTCGAGGGTCGAAGATGGGCACTCGGGATTTCGAGACAGCGTATGATGCATACCTATCAGGGCCAGTCGTGGTGACAGTGCCTGATAGATGAGGATTTACGTGCCGATGCTAGGCACAGGTTTCATGATGTTTTCAAGTGTCGATGTTAGGCACTCAGGTCCCATGATTTTGATTATATCCTCATACTTCCATGCATATGCTTTATGATATTTACATACATGATGCTTATTGTCATTGGGTGACAGGTGGACGGGATCCACATACATACAGACATTGATTACATAGTGGGATGCTATCCACATACTCATAAATTTCCTGATATAGTTGACATTGATCACATAGTTGGATGATATCCACATACTTATAGACTTCATGACATGTTATTACTTGAGGCATTGGCACGAGCACTTGGCACTACATATATGTTTAGTTGTTATATTACCACCTTATCATGCTTCAGACTTATTTATTTGAGCTTTATATATATCTGATCGTATTGACCTAGGATTAGGTCATGCATGCGATTTCTACTTGTAGATATCTTCTATTCACAAGTTGGCAACTCACCCCCGTTGTGCCACAGTTCTTGCAGGTTTTGCCGTACAGGTTTCATTGCGGCTTTTCTGGCACACCGCTTCCATATGGGTGACTTGCTTTGGTAGGTGGGTTCTTTTGTATCAGAACCACCATTGTATATGTATTATTCAGTTGTATCTAGTAATTCCATCAACCAAACGCCGAAAACTAGTATATTTTTTCAGACTTAGAAACCAGTTATGTATTATTTCGACCTTAGAGTCGCGCGTTGTAGTATTACGCTTTTCATGCTATTTGAGTTTTCCTTTGAGTTTTGATCCTCGCCCTTCGGCGTTGTATATTATATTTCTTGCGTGGTTGTGACCGTCGATTGACGAAGAGCTAGCTCCCGCTTGGGGATGTCTTTTATCATTGCATATATATTATTTATGTTGTACCCCGTTCAGGGCCAGTATTTACAAAGAAAACTCTGCCAAAATTTTCAGAAAAGATATGTGATTTTAAAAAAATGCATATTCGGCCAACTTATTTAAAAACTTGATTTCAAAACATGTTTTCTTTACTTCTTAAAACCAGTTTTCTTTGTTTTACACCTTAAAATGGTTTTATATTTCTGGGCTTTTGGCTTACTTGGATTAGATGGGGTCCTATAGACTTCATACGATTCAAGTGCCAGTCACGAGCTATTTCGGGTCGTGACATGTTTGGTCTGGGTTTCTAACATCATGGGGGGTCTAAGGTCACCAATAAGGTTCAATAACACAATCACAACTCAAGAAAAACCCTAACCCTTTCTAGGAATTTTCAAAGCTCACAAAACCGCATCAAAACACTTCTAAATTTGTATAGGTGTAAAAGTAATCGAAATACAATACTAATGGTGCAGAAATTGCCTCATTTAGCAACTCAAGAAAATTCTTGAGTTGCCCCAAGTCTCCAAAATTCATCCTTTCTTGGTCCAAAGTGCATCTAGTGAGCTTGTGCATGTTTTTAATGAAGTGGGGATGATGTTTTAATGGATTTTTCATGATGAAGTGAGGGGTTGAGGTGGTGGAAGTAGGAGGGCAGCATCCATGGTGAAGTGATGAAGATGAGATGATGAAGATGAAGGAATGGCTAAGACAAAGAAAACCCCTCTCACTATCTCTCTTGCCCATACCTCTCACCATGCCACATTCTTTATCATTTTTCCTTTTTCTTTTCTTTTCATTTCTTTTCTTTTCTCTTCTCTTAAAAAAATTAAAACCATGCATGCTAAAAAGAAAGAAACCATGAAAGAAATTGTAACAAGTGTAATTTGACATGGTGCATGTCATGTGCACAAATCCGGCTTAATACACGATTAGCGATATTTAATCGCGATTAGCATTAAAATGGAATATAATTAATCATAAAATTCATAATTTGCTTAATTCATTTAAAACACCCTCATTTCAGTAATTTCTATAATTTTCCAAATATTTCCTAATTTATCGGTATTTAATTATACCGCACTAATAAATATTCAATATATTTATTATTTAATTGTAAAAATTCCCAAAAATAATTTTTTATTTTTCTTAAATGTTACACCCTGCCAGCTCATCCTTCATCTTCTCTTCTGTGAGGAAAACTTGGAACTGATCGGGCTCTTGTAATGCCTTGATCAGAGAATCTTGTGCCTCTTTGGACAGGAGGAGAGCATCCAATATGCTTAGTTATGAGGGCATTTTCCAATATGCCAGGACGTTGTAATCCACCTTGTTTTTTCTAGGTGGGTCCCTCTTTGACAACTCCATCATCGAGGGTGATTTTCTCAGGGATTTTTTCTTTCCCTTTGTCTCTTTTGCTCGAACCTTTGTTTGTAGGTCCGAGGTTCTTCTCAGACAGCATGCAGTTGCGCAGTTGATTGTTCTCGCAGTTCTTCCCCTCCTCTTCTTTTTCGGAGTTGGAGTCTTTGAAGAGAGGGATGAGGGTTATTTCATCCTCAGAATCGCTCTCGATGGTAAGAACCTAGGTTTTTTCCCCTTCCGAACTGGTATCAAACATATGACAGTTGCCAATCATTTTCTCACGTGCACTTGTCGCACTTTTTTGCTGTCGACGAGCTTAACGCTTCATCCTCTTGAAGTGTTTTTGATGGGCAACGTATCCTTACCACCACTTCTTGAAGGCACTGCATTCCTCGGTGGGGTGGGTAACCTTCCGATGATATAGGCAGTAGTTTGGATGTAAATCCTCTCCGTTGAGGCATATGACCCCAGGAGTGTTTCCTACGAGAGGTGGCATCTTCATTCCCATTGATAAGGTTTTGGCGAACCGCTTCTCTGCCTTGATCCTGCTCTTATTTGTGGCAGGTGTGCTTCGGTTTGGTTGGAGTACTTTATGACTCATCCTCGCCGCAGCTTCTTCATTCTGATGCTGACGCTTAGCTTTTTTGTATATGGCTGTTTCGCGTTCTTGGTCAACTTTTCTTTCTTGAAAGGCTTCATTTAACAGCCAATCGATCGGGTCATCTAGCAGCTCCGGGGATTTTAGCGCCAATTCTGCCTCCAGTTCCTCTGCATTGCTTTCCGACGCCGAGAGAGCTTCTTCACCATTTAACGATGAATGGGATGCCATGTGGTAACTTGCTACATACTCTTCAGTTTCTTTAGATGAGTCATTTTCCTCATCGTTGTCACTATCTTCGTTCTCAAGAATATGCTTGAGGAACTCTTCGAGCGTGCCTGGTTTCCACGTCTTCTGGTTGTACCCCTCTAGCACGTCAATGTACTTTTGTAGGTTTGTACGCTTGTCATCATACTTGGTAGGTTGCAGAGGCTTCTTGGTCTTCTTCTTTTTCTTTTAAGACTTTGAAGGCTCGACTTGGGGATTTTGTCCTTTGTCGATAATTTTCGGTGTGGGGCACGGTTTCAGCATCCCTTCAATTATTTCTAGTTCAAGTGGAGTTTTCCACCTAACTGCCAGACATGCATATAGATCTTTCAGCATTCTTTTGGTTTTTTCTGAAAGAACGACTTCCCATGGAGTTTCTTCAACGAGTGAGCATGATGCCCCCGGCATATCCACCTTTTTGGGAGTATGCTTCTGGGGTGGGTTCACCCTCCAGTTATCAGACAGTGCAAACTTCCCCTGTTGATACTGGTCCTCGATCCAGTTCTTGAAGATGTAGCAATCCTCAATTGGGTCGCTCAGAATTTTATGATAGGAGCAGTAGTTGGGGTTGTTGACGTCGCCGGGTTGCGGTGGATGTCGTGAGTCTGGCAATATGATGAGTTTTTTGTGCACTGCCAACTAGAACAGTCTCCTAGTCTTGTCACAGGAAAACAAGTAAGCACGTCCTAGCCTTTCTTCTAGGGATAGACGCGATCGCACGTTGTTTTGGCGAGCAACCGGTTTCAGGCCACTCGGTTGCTGTTGCGTGTTGGCAACAAAGGCCGCTTTCCTTTACCCTTGTTATTTAAAGGGTCCTTATTTGAGGAGGAAGGCATGTGGCCCATCTTGTCAGTTTATCGATCAGAGCCTGGAAGGTTGTCGGCTTGAATAATGCCATGAACTGGGACACAGTCATTTGAGAATCAAGGTTCGAGCAAAAGAGACAAAGGGAAAATATATATTGATCATGGTTGTATATATATATATGAAAATGGTGGCAATATAAGACTCACACCATGGTTTTATTTATGAATTATTATTGTATTTATGTTTAAACATAGAAGGAAAGAAAAGGTTCATAATTGTTTTCTTCTACACTCTTCTTTTGACCTAACCATTCTCACCCATCTTTTAACCTTTGGTTAATTTCCTTTTGTGTTTTAACTCTAGTACAATAATGATTCAACCATGGTTTGAGATGATAGATGGAAAAATATATATTGATATATTTTTCTATTTTCATTAAGAGTGGAGTTATCATCTTCTTCAAAAAGCCATCATCTTCATCAACCTCTCTCTTTTGCTCTCTAGTTCTTAGTAGTGAGCAATATACTCATCAAGATTGGATTTTGAAGTGAGAAAGAGAACCACAACACCATTCTACACAAGTCTAGCCCACTTGTTTAGGGTGTTAACTTGATTCCGTTCACTTGATCGGAGAAAGTCGCAAGCTTGGACAAAGCGGACTCCGGGTGGATCATCGGTGACGTCGAGGAGTTCAAGCGGAGTTCTTTCAACCCCCAAGTAGCCGAGGAGTCTAGCGCAGGGAGCTACAAAGGTTGTACTCTCTAAATCCTAGCTTATCTTTCATATGTTGATATGGAAAATTTTTGAAACCCTAATCGATTCTAGGAACGATTCTATGTTCATTAGCTTAGCACCCTAAAGACTACATATTTGGTTCATGTGATGCTTCCATACCCTTCATGAGGTGCTATGCTAACACAACATTGGTATCAGAGCCGACCTAGAACATTAGGCGGCACCTTTACGAAGTTAAAACTCCGATCGAACCGAAAATACGATTTTACGGGTGCTCTCTGGACTTTTTTCAAAATCTGGTTATTTTCAGAATTAAAAATATGTAAAAATTACAGCAGGAAAAACTAAGAATTACGGCATAAAAATTATCCCATGATCCCTCTTTCCTGCCGCGGAAACGCGGCCTAAGCTTGCTTAGACCGCGGTTCCGCGGCCGTACTCCTATAACACTGTATAAATTTTATGCCTTAATGTTTAATTCTGCAAGTATAATTTTTAGGGTATTTTTAATCTGTTTTTGGTGATGAAAAATTCTGGAGATGTTTTTAGACTCGTCGATTCGATCGGAATTTTGATTTCGTGCCTTTTCCGGGTAAATTAGAAAGTAGTGAAGTGTTTGAACGAGTATCATTTGCTCACTTTTCACGGGGTTTAAATACTTTGGAGATACGTGCAAGTCTTTTTGCGGTGGTCCCTCTAGAAGACAACAAACCTTAACTCGATTATGTGACCGTCTTGAACTGCCCTTTGAACCTTAGGGTTTGGGGCAGTACGGCGTGCCACATGTGAGGCGTTGGCTTGACCCTTCTACGGCTGGACCGCTACTACTGTGTCACACTCCAAGTTTTTGAACTTCGCTCAAGTGTTGAGCTTTAGTGAATCTTGGGTATTTGATCGGTCGTTCGAAAACTTTAATACTGTCTGTTTATTCGGAATGTGATGCAATATGTGGAATTCACACTATAAGACATGAAATACGAGGTATGTGATACTTCGCATTTACGATGTCTAGAGAGAATGTGGATTCCAGATATTGCAGTTTTACACTTTCTTTTCTGTGACCGTAAGTGTAGTATGTCGATATCGCCGGTTTCGTTGCTATACGTCAACGACAATTGGGGTATGCATACTTACTTACGTTGATGACATGTGATGTTATGTGTTGCTGGATATGTTATATTGGATCGTCGTGATTGAATTGCCGGGGGTTTTTATGTGAGATGAGTGTTTTTCATTTTCATTCATGTAAAAACTTGTATGTAATATTCTTTTATTTGGGGCACTTCCAGGTAGCGGAAGTTGTCACCTTTTGTTTATTATTTGCTTTTCCGCATTAGGATAGACCCAAGGAGGGGAGCACAAGTAACCGGGTTCTGGGGTCAAGTGGGAGACCAACTCGAGGAGTCGAGTCCGGGTCTCCTAACCCTAGAATTGGTAGGGTTGCTTGCCGCTCTCGTAGGGGTCTAAGGTGTGGGATTGGCTATTCATCACAACCGTGGAATCCGTGTTTTATACTGGCTCGTATTGAAAACACGGACGTCCTAGTATATCCAATGTTTCATATGTTTCTTCCGCTGCGATATCTGTGATGTGATCATGTGATGTTCTGTGATAGATACAGTATATAGTATATATGATATATTATATAGACGTTACTTATATTTTGCACCCGCACTAGCCCTGCCTTGCTCTGTCGTTAGTTACCTAACCTAACGGTGCACGAGGGGACATCGAGGCGAATGCGGATGGCATAAGTGTACGTCGTATTTATCTGTGATGTTTAGGTGACTTAAATGATGGGACTTCATTAATGTGATTAATGAATGAAAAGAAACCTAAGATGTTGTAGAATCAAATTTTAAACAAAACAGGTAGCTACAGTTCTTGCTTTGCATAGTGGTATATATGATATATCCTGCACCTTATTCGATGAGGAAAGGACCGAGATCCCTTCACCGGGAGTGACTCCTTTAGCAATAACTGGCAGATGCTACACACTCGGTTTATCTTTTGATAGCTTTTAAGAGTTTTTGCTTTGAACAGTGATATATATGATATATCCCGCACCTCATTCGACGAGGAAAGGACCGACGATCCCTTAACCGGGAGTGACTCCTTTAGCAAAACTAGAAAAGCCTCAAAAACACTCCATTTCAAAACTTCATTTGATTCTACAACAATATCAAGTTCATTACGCAATAGGTTTTCAGAAAAAACCTGTCGTAGCCCTCCGTCATTTCAGATAAATCCTACTTAGTATTCGTGCTACGTTTGTTGACCTCCGTCAAGGCGTAGTGTGCGGTAGCTAACTAGTATTTACCTGCTGATGCATATGATGCAGATTGGATTAGGGTAGTCGTACGACCTTGTTGACCTCCGTCAAGGGTCGTGCGGGTGGGTTTGATTCAATCAAGAAATGACGGGTTGAACTTGACTTGCACCCTGTGGTTTGTTGACCTCCGTCAAGGTCATAGGATGCTTGGGGCAAAATATTATCGGGAATTTCAAGTGTTGAAATTTGCAATGAGATTGCATACCTTCTATGAAATAGTTGGATCCCGATACCCACTGCGAGTAAGAGTTACTCCTGGGAGAGTTTTACACATTACAATTAGCCGATCAAGTAGGTGTCTAGAAAGGTGTCAACGGGGTTACGCCTCTGGGAAAACGAGGTTTACATTAATTAGGTTCGTGCGAAAGCACGGGGGACCTCCCTCAAAGTACCGACACTGGCCTGGCTGAAAGATTGGCGAACTTGTAGTGTGTAATTAATCCCGGCTAGTCTTTCCTTTTAGGGTTTGAAGGAAGATTTGATAAAAACCAGTGGGAGCCATCCTGATTAGATAAGATAATAACCAATCTGATCTTGCACGAGCATACGCTAAAGTGTTTTCTTCTCTCTCTCTCCAGGTAGCGACCATGTCATGCCCTAAGAAAGATAATAATATGGATGTATTGACCGAACCCGCATGTTATACTGTGCTGGGGAACGTTGGTTCCGTTCTTTCTTATAAGGGTTATAGGAATGAACAAGACATAGGGGAATACCAGGATTCCCATGCCACCCGAATGAAGAAAGTACATGTTGATGCATTTTCTTCGGGTGTGTTCGTTACAGAGAACTGTTTCTCCATTTGCTCTACGTCCTGGGTATTAGATACCGGATCAGGATCCCATATATGTAATCAGTTACATGGGCTAAGGAAAGGTAGAGAGCTTGGAGAAGGTGATAAAGACATTAAAGTTGGAAATGGTGCAATTGTTGCAGCTAAGACTGTCGGGGAATATCACCTTACATTACCAACTGGTAATACATTGGTTCTGAACGAATGCTATTACATGCCGAACCTGATATGCAACATTATATCGGTTTCTTTATTGAGTAAAGAGGGATATAATTTTGTATTACAGGACAATGTTATGAACATTTTCCGTAACCAAAAGTTGGTTGGATCAGGCACGTTGTGCAATGGCATTTATGTTCTAAATCAATCAACAGTTCTAAGCATAACAAACACACACAAGAGGAAGAGTTCAGAACTGAACGAGTCCTTCTTGTGGCATTGTAGACTGGGTCACATCAATGCGACACGACTGGCTAAGTTGCATAAGGATGGATATTTAAATCCGTTTGAATTTTCATCTTATGACACTTGCCAGTCATGTCTCAAAGGCAAGATGACCAAAACTCCGTTTACGGGACACGGAGAAAAAGTTACCGAACTCTTGGGACTTATACATAGTGATGTATGCGGTCCCATGTCTACACATGCAAGGGATGGTTCTTCGTACTTCATTACATTCACTTACGATCTCTCTAGGTTCGGGTATGTGTTCCTGATTAAACACAAATCAGAAGCTTTTGAGAAATTTAGAGAATATAAACAAGAAGTTGAGAACCAAACCGGAAAAAGTATTAAAGTCCTACGATCTGATCGAGGAGGAGAATACTTGAGCATTGAATTCCTGGACTTCCTAAAAGAGAATGGGATTCTCTCTCAGCTAACTCCTCTATATACACCACAACACAACGGTGTATCAGAACGGAGGAACCGCACCCTATTGAATATGGTGCGCTCTATGATGAGTGTAGCTGAGTTACCTGTTTCCTTCTGGGGATATACACTGGAAACAGCAGCATACCTACTGAACAGGGTTCCCACCAAATCTGTGCCTACCACACCATATGAGATATGGGAAGGGAAGAGACCATATCTTAATTTTATAAAGATATGGGGTTGCCCGGCCTATGTCAAAAGACAAAAACCGGACAAACTCGAGGCAAGATCTGTTTTGTGTAAATTTGTTGGATATCCCAAACATTCGCGAGGGTATATCTTCTACCACAGTGAGGAACAAAGAGTATTTGTTGCTCAACATGCTACCTTTTTAGAAAAGGAATTTCTTGCAAAAGAAATTAGTGGCTCTGAGGTAGAACTGGAAGAGGTTCCAGCTGAACAAAACACAACAGAAGATTTAGTAGAACCAGAGCATTCAGTAGCTCCCGACGAACCTCAGCCTCTCCGCCGATATAGTAGGGTTCCACGCCCACCTGAGAGATACTACGGTTTTCTCGTAGATGGTAGGAGCGAGGATTGCATCATGGAGGATGATGACCCAACTAGCTTCGAGCAGGCCATCAAGAGTAGGGACTCAGTGAAATGGCTGGATGCTATGCGGTCCGAGATGAAATCCATGTACACCAACAAAGTATGGACTTTGGAAGTTGCTCCTGAAGGGGTAAAACCCATTGGGAGCAAGTGGATCTTCAAGAAGAAACTTGGTGTAGATGGGAAAGTGGAGACTTTCAAAGCTAGACTTGTTGCAAAGGGTTTTCGTTAAAGACCAGGTGTGGACTATGACGAAACCTTTTCTCCAGTGGCTATGCTTAAATCCATCCGGATCATGCTTTCCATCGCTGCATATCATGATTACGAAATCTGGCAAATGGATGTTAAGACCGCCTTTCTAAATGGTGATTTAGAAGAGTGCGTGTACATGACTCAGCCAGAGGGCTTTGTAAACAGTGGGAGCAGCGGGAAGGTGTGCAAGCTGCTTAAATCCATTTATGGATTAAAGCAAGCATCGCGGAGTTGGAACATCTGCTTTGACGTCGTTATTAAAGAGTTTGATTTCGTCAAAAATCCAGATGAACCTTGTATCTACAAGAAGGTGGCAGAGAGTAAGGTTGTCTTCCTCGTATTGTACGTGGACGACATACTCTTGATAGGAAATGATATTCCTATGCTGCAATCGGTCAAGCTCTTCTTATCACAAAGATTCTCAATGAAAGATCTTGGTGATGCCTCCTGCATATTGGGAATTAGGATCTATAGAGATAGATCCAAAAGGATATTGGGATTGTCCCAATCCAGGTACATTGACACCATACTAAAGAGGTTTAGTATGGAAGAATCCAAGCGTGAGGACTTGCCCACAATCTCTGGAGTCACTCTCTCCAAAAAGATGTCTCCCAAGACTGATTTGGAGAGAGCTCCCATGCAAGGGATACCCTATGCTTCGGCTGTAGGCTCTATCATGTACGCGATGCTATGTACCAGACCCGATGTTGCATACTCACTAAGTATAGTGAGCAGGTATCAAGCTGATCCTGGAGAGAGTCACTGGACAGCTGTGAAGAGCATTCTCAAGTACTTACGAAGGACTAAAGAGATGCTCTTGGTGTATGGTAACGGAGAACTCCAAGTGGAGTCCTTTACCGATTCGAGCTTCCAGAGTGATAAGGACGACTCTAAGTCGCAGTCGGGATTTGTCTTTACCCTTTACGGAGGGGCGGTTAGCTGGAAGAGTTCCAAGCAGGAAACCGTGGCAGACTCGACGATGGAGGCTGAATACATCGCTGCCAACGATGCTGCCAAAGAGGCTGTCTGGATCAAAAAGTTCATTAATGAACTTGGTGTGGTTCCATCCATTGAGCATCCAATACCTTTGTATTGCGATAACAATGGAGCGGTGGCTTTGGCCAAGGAACCCAGGTCCCATCAGCGATCCAGGCATATTCTGAGGCGGTATCACCTGATCCGGGAGATAGTTGATCGCCGGGAGATCGAGGTTAGGAGGGTTGACACGAAGAACAACACGGCGGATCCACTCACGAAGGCCATTCCCCAGATACAGTTTGAGAGACTCTTCGGGATGCTCGGTATGCGATACTACAGCAGCTGGCCCTAGTGCAAGTGGGAGATTGTTAGTTGTATGTATGCCCTAGAGGCCAGTATTGTACAGATGATGTATATTATATTGGATGCTTGGACATATATAGAGATGACTTTCTTGCTCGATATGATAGTATGCTATCTGGTTGCTCTTTATCTTAACATGTACACTAGTCTCTTTAAACTGTTTTTTAGTTACATGTTGGTAAAGCCCTTTAGGATGTGTACTTGACTACCTGGACTATGATGCAGATCATGCTAGTGGGGACATGGTAGTCCATAAATACATCCTTCAAGGTCCCTAGTCGTAGGTATATCGAGACGGGGCATCGATATACCAGTGTAGACTAGCGTGTACGCTTCTCGACCCATGAGATGGGCGATGGATGATCCCATATCCATTGGTGTTTGACATCAGAGATGGTATACGGGTGCTCAGTGGAGACTGGGTACACTGGACGGACTCGCCGAGAACTCCCAGATGGTATTATACCTCACGTCAGATGGCACTTCTCAGGTGACACTTGTGCAGGTTAGTCTGTAGACCCGAAATCGTCATAGAGTCTTGTGTGATTCCCACTGTGCTTTGATCTCCAACTTACCACGTCCATGAGGGCGTATAAAACGGTGGTTTTTGGGTACAGTCCCGAGTCACATGGAGGCAATGAGCGATAGGAGGGGTTTCGTCTCTCCCGGTATTGGGAGTTGATGTTGCGCTGTGCTTGATTGGCCGTAACAGGGAAGTCCCTGGCCAGGGCTGATCAGAGATTTGCTGGTAAGTGTTACCAGTAGTTTCTCGACCCGTTATGAGCCTCACATCGGCACGACTTATCGGTTATTGGGGTCTGACGTTTACCACCCCTAGACTTGATATGCGACATATCAGACGAGGAGACCGGACTGTATGGGAAGTGTCGCCGATCGGCTCGACGGGAGTTGTAGCGGGTTCGCTTGTTCTCTTCTGATCGCTCAATACCCGGGTGGCCGTTACGTTTAGCTGACCGCTTGCGGCTTGGGGGTGCTTGATATGATCATCACCCACTGCCGGCGTTTTGACGAGTCTCAGAGTCCCACAATGGAGTTTCCTAGTCCAGGCGAAACGTTGTGGTGCGCGTATGCGATATGCACATGGACCCGATTAAAATGGGAGTATGGGATACCGTATATTGATCGGGCAGCTTGCTTTTGGTAGGGGTCATATGAGATATGGCCGGATTGGTAAATCAAGTGTTGATTTATCATTTAACCAATAGTTGCTTACTAGAAATCCTTTCTTGTGTTGGATGGATGTATGAATGCATGTATGTTTTTCTTTCATTCTTGTTTCATGCACATATGGATGTGTATACATACATACATGCATACATACATTTATCATGGTTGTATATATATGAAAATGGTGGCAATATAAGACTCACACCATGGTTTTATTTATGAATTATTATTGTATTTATGTTTAAACATAAAAAGAAAGAAAAGGTTCATAATTGTTTTCTTCTACACTCTTCTTTTGACCTAACCATTCTCACCCACCTTTTAACCTTTGGTTAATTTCCTTTTGTGTTTTAACTCTAGTACAATAATGATTCAACCATGTTTTGAGATGATAGATGGAAAAATATATATTGATATATTTTTCTATTTTCATTAAGAGTGGAGTTATCATCTTCTTCAAAAAGCCATCATCTTCATCAACCTCTCTCTTTTGCTCTCTAGTTCTTAGTAGTGAGCAATATACTCATCAAGATTGGATTTTGAAGTGAGAAAGAGAACCACAACACCATTCTACACAATTCTAGCCCACTTGTTTAGGGTGTTAACTTGATTCCGTTCACTTGATCGGAGAAAGTCGCAAGCTTGGACAAAGCGGACTCCGGGTGGATCATCGGTGACGTCAAGGAGTTCAAGCGGAGTTCTTTCAACCCCCAAGTAGCCGAGGAGTCTAGCGTAGGGAGCTACAAAGGTTGTACTCTCTAAATCCTAGCTTATCTTTCATATGTTGATATGGAAAATTTTTGAAACCCTAATCGATTCTAAGAACGATTCTATGATCATTAGCTTAGCACCCTAAAGACTACATATTTGGTTCATGTGATGCTTCCATACCCTTCATGAGGTGCTATGCTAACACAACAGTAGCAATATAATACATACATGATATATGAATGCATGAAAACGGAATGCAACTGGATGAGAAAACTGTTTTCATATATCAGTGAGATTTCTGTATAAAAATCGAAGTATCATCAATGAAATCAACAGAGAATCAGTGTCAAGTATCGTCACAAAATATATATCCCAATATCTCAATATATCGGGCTCCGGCAATCCGGACCGGCCCGTATCATCAAATCTCAATATCTAGGGCTCCGGCAAGTCAGACTGGCCCATATCATCAAATCTCAAGACCACGTCGGTATCCTCTGGATATTCGGCGATTCACAATAACTGGTCGGTAGTGCTTCCCTGTCAGGCTCAACGCCATCATCTGCGACCATCTTTCCCGGGGGTACCGCACCGGGTCCACCATTCACCCGCAGACGGTTCCTCCTCCTCGAATCGGGTATTTGATATCGCTCAAGAGCCGAGAAAACTCATGGTGGACACCTCTCAAATCATATCATGAGAAAACCACAATTTTCTATCTTTAAATGATAATAAGTTTATAAAATCTTTGCAGTTTCTCCAAATCGAGAAATCTCATGGAAATCCGAAATCCCAATCTCAAGAGTAAATAACAGTGAATTACTAACACAAAGTCCCATAATATTGCATGACAAATGAATAGATGAATGTATCGGATATCAAGCAAGGAATGTAATAATTAAACTAGCATTTGAAAGCAATAACATATTGGAACTATCAGCTAGCGAGCTATGTCAATGAAATAATATTATCTAAAGTGTACGTGACATGACAATTACTGATGATGATGTGTGTGAGCCGGCAACCAACTGTACGTGGAGCATACGCATCATCGGTAATGGTGCTGGTGTCCTGACAACATGGGTTCATAATAATTAATGAAAACACAATTAAGTATACAATGCTATGCAAACAGCAAGAATATACGGAAAATGAATAGTAAACGCAACGTATACGAACATACATTATATATACGAGTTATACAGTTTTGGCATTTGAAATAGCACGAATCGTGGTGTTTAGAAAATAGGGCTACGGTGTTTTTAAGAAAAGGTACGTCCTTTAAAATATCCGTAGTATCCCTCGGCCTGTCTTTAAAATACTCATGATTCGTTAGTTTTTGAAATAAGTATGACTCGAGCCCAGATCTAACATCTACTAAGTAAACTACAGGACTAAACTAAGAGACTAATCGAAAGGGTAAGGAAATCTACCTAAGTCTGAGTCGATACGTATATTTAGTAGTCGGTGATCCCGCCTCAATAGCGTCACGTATGATAAAATATATAATACGACATCCTCTAGTCGAGAGTGCAGATCAATCATCATATTTATACATCGTATGGTAAAATCCATCATACGGCATCCCAAATCGGTGTATGATTCAATATCACCTATAACACATTACTCATCTGGTATCCTTAACATCATATCCTGAATTAGGGGTACTGATTTAAAGTCTAGTACATTCCGATACCTTCAACATATATATATATATATATACACGTATATATATATACACGTATATATATATATATATCCCCATATACGCATAAGAAAATCAAATGTATGCTTGTGTGTGTGCGTGTATGCAAATCATTACTCTAGGGTTTCGCGACTAAGAAACTAAACTAAAAGCATTTTCCTACAATTACGCTAAAACTAACCCAAAGTCATATAAGCATTTCTTGCTAAGTATACCCATCTCATAAAACACATAAGTATATATATATCATAACGCATTCACGTGCTATACTACGAAACTGCAGGGTGCTATACGCCATCCATCCGACTTCCTCCGTAGATATATATCTACTCACCTTGATCTTTGCTTGCCGAAATCGATGGCGTCACGCTCATCCCTGTTGTTCAAAGTCCACTTGAGGGTACCTACATATATGCACACATAGCATCGTAAACAGAAATCACGCACGAAAACCAAAACAACACACGAATCGCACATAGGTTAAAACCTATGGTCTACTCATGCAAAAGAGCCAAACAACACCCGATATTGATGTACAAACGTCAAGTGATAGTGTCAAAACACAAATACCAAAATCAAAGTTAAAACGAAGTCGCAAAACGAAACAGCAACAAGAGAAAACACTCCCAGATTTCGTTTCAGGTGAAATTAGCGAATTCTGCATATGGGGTAGGTCTAATTTGCCTAAAATAGAGCCATGGACCAAGCACGAGGCGATTCCACCGCACCAAGGCCACAAATTGTGGCCAGAAAGAGATAATTGGCAGCCAGGAAGTGGATTGGGGGTCTCAGGTTTTGGGGTTAGCTTCTAGGTTGCCTGCACACCTCTCAGTAATCGCTAAATATTTTTCAGGTGCCCCGGGTCATAGCAGTTCTCTAAATATCATCAAAATTCCTATGATCTTCCGATATCGGGGTTTCTAAGTTTGGGTTATGGGTTTTAATCTCTGGTTTTGTCCAGAATTCTAACACTAAAATGAGTTTTATAGTCTCTACTAATCTCAATTACACTTCACAACTCAAAAATCCCCTAAACTTGATCTTGGAATTTTCAATCCTTACTAAACCTCACCAAATCACTTCTAAACTAAACTAGATGCTAAAGGAAATCAAATACAACACTAATGGTAAAAGAATTATCTCATTTGGCAACTCAAGAATTTTCTTGAGTTGCACCAAGTGCTCAAAATCGAATTTTTCTTGATCTCCCATGCTTGTAGTGAGCTTGTGCATGTTTCTTGTGAAGGGAATATGATGTTTTGAGGCGGAAATGTGGGTGTTATGAGGAGATAGAGGAGGGGGAAAGAAGAGGGCAGCCATGGTTGAGGGAGGGAAGAAAATGATGAGGATGAAGAATGAAGCCATGTCAAAGACCCCTCACCTCTCTCTCTCTCTTCTCTCTCTTGCCTATACCCATTTCTTTATTCATTTTCTTTTCTTTTAAAACCCAAAAACAAATAAAACCATATACATAAAAATAAACAAGATGCCATGGTTAAAAATGAAACAAGTTTTGTTGTATGTCATGATGCAAAAATCAAGCTTAATGCAAGATTAGTGAAAATTAATCGGTTTTAGCATTAACACAGAATATAATTAATTATAAGAAATCTATAAATGCTCCATTGTTATAATATCTTTCAAAAACAATAATTAACATAAATTTCCAAATATTTCCTAATTTATCGGTATTTAATTATACCATAACCTTTAAAACTAATCTCCACCCATTAAAATATTCGTAATAATTATTATTTAATTATCTAAATTCCCAAAAATAATATTTTATTTTTCTGAAATGTTACATCTAAAGTGAGAAAAATTTCTACTTAATCGATCTGCACTAGACTAGCCATTTAGTATAGATTGTTTGCGTCACTAATTCTCAATTAGTGAAGAGTTAGCTAGAGTTGGAGATTACTTGACGTAGATCATTTTCGGCCTCGAAGACTTCAAGCAAGCTTGTTCTTTTCGCTTAGTGGAGCCTAACGAGAGTCCGGGAGACCACTGCTTGGAGCGAAGGGACTACTACACGGAGCTTTAGAAGTGAATGACCGGTCTACAAAGGTTGTATTCCTCATTCACTTAGTGTACAGTTGTTTACATGTTTTGATAATCTTAATTCTTTAGTTAGATTCTCGGTTTAGGGTTTCCTAGCACCCAAGATTTTTTAACATAGCATGGTTGATGCCTTAGAAAACATAGACGGGGTGCTAAGGAACCTTTCACTGGTATCAGAGCCGAGATGGAGCATTAGGAGTTGACTAGGCGAAGTTAAAGTGTTCGAACGAATATCGAAACCCCAAGTTTCTTGCTCTCTGGAAATTTTGCCAAATGTTGGATTTTTCCATGTTAAATATATTCAGAAAATTATGCAGGGTATTTTATGGACCCCCAAGAAAAATGACACCCTAACTTGCCCTAATGACCACGGAACCGCGGCCAAAGCATGCCTTTGGCGGCGGTTCCGCGACGCCATTGGTGAGGCTTGGGACGTGCCTTCTTGTGCTAGTCCGTATGTGCTTGGGGTATTGTCCGGGTATTTTTAACTGTGCTCAAGTGTTGAGCTCTTTAGGAATTTTTGGAATTCGTTGATTCGATCGAAATGTTTAACATCATCTAGCTATCTATGATTTGTGGTACAAAAATTGGAATCCACAATAATCGGTTTTGTGAAAACTGGTTTGAATTTTATAAATCTAGCAATTTAGTCTCATTTGATGAGTTACCATGGGGTTTTGATTTGGATCAAAACTCTATTGCAATTAAGTAGTGTACGCGAATACTCGCCGGGTAATGTTACTAGATAACCACGCCCCTAGCCCCGACCAAGTGACTATAGGAGAACCCCGTTGCCAAAAGCATCTGTCCGGGTGCTCGCAGCCGTGGTGTTCCGCCTAAGTGCACTTCGTCAATGGCATCAGAGGTGCAGTCGTCCACTAATGATTCCGACGAGCATTCGATCAGGATGTCGGGAATATTGTTGAATTGCCCGACTTGTTATTGGAAAGTGTTTTCAATAATGAGACTAAAATACGGGATTTATAATGTTAAGCATGAAATTCAGAATATGAGATATTCTGATTTATGATGCCTAAGGAATTCATTTGGTTAGGCATGAAATCCAAAGTATGTGATATTTCGGGTTTTTGATGTCTAAGGTGTTGCGGATTCCAATTGTTGTAGTTTTCACTTTCTTTACTGCGACCGTAAGTGTAATATATGGGGTATCGCCTGTTTCGTTGCTATATGTCAACGACAATAGGGATATGCATATTTACTTACGTTGATGACATGTGATGTTATGTGTTGCTGTGATATGTTATATTGGATCGTCGTGTTTGAATAGACGGGTTTTTTTTATGTGAGATAAGAGTTTTTCATTTTCATTCATGTAAAACTTGTATATAATATTCTTTTATTGGGACACTTCCGGGTTGAGGATGATGTCACTATTGATGTATATTATTTACTTTTCAGCATTAGGATAGACCCAAGGAGGGGAGCACAAGTAAACGGGTTCTAGAGTCCAGTGGGAGACCATCTCGAGGAGTCGAGACCGGGTCTCCTAACTCTAGAATTAGCAGGGTTGCTTGCCGCTCTCATAAGGGTCTAGGGATGTGGGTTTGGCTATTCATCGCGACCGTGGAATCCGTGTTTTTTATTGGCTTAATTTAAAACACGGAACTCCTAGTATATCTAATATTTCATATGTTATTTTCTGTTGCTGATATTCTGTGATGTGATCACTTTATATGCTGAGACGATTGGTATATTATATATATGATATATAATAAACGTTACTTATGTTTTACATCCGCGCTAGTCCCGCCCCGCTATGCTGTTAGTTAAGTAACCTAACGGTGCATAACGAGACATTGTGTCGAATGCGGATGGCATAAGTGTACGTTCTATTTTCGTTTCTTATCTGTGATGCATAAGAATCATAAATGATAGGACATCATTAATGAGATTAATGAAAAGAAAGAAACCTAAAGATGCTGTGGAATCAAAATTTCAAAAAAGGTAGATCGAGTTCTTTCTTTGCATAGTGGTATTCCTTGTAGAATATCCAGCACCTCATTCGATGAGGAAAGAGCCAAGATCCCTTCACCGGGAGTGACTTCTTTAGCAAAAGCTAGCAGATACTACAACCCACTCGGTTTTGTTCTTTGATTGCTTCTCTAGTTTTTGCTTTGCATAGTGATATTTCTTGATGAATATCCAGCACCTCATTCGATAAGGAAAAAGCCGAGATCCCTTCACCGGAGGTGACCTCTTTAGCGAAACTAGTAAAAGCCTAAAAAACACTCATTTTCAAAATCATTCGATTCTGCAACGATATCAAGTTCATTACGCAAAAGGTTTTCTTAAAAACCTGTCGTAGCCCTCCGTCATTTCAGATAAGTACTATTTAGTATTCGTTCTGTATTTATTGACCTTGTCAAGGCATAGTGTACAGTAGCTGATTAGTGCTTATCTGCAAAAGCATGTGTTGCGATTGAATTAGGGTAGTCGTGCGGCCTTATTGACCTTGTCAAGGGTCGTGCGTGTGGGTTTAATTCAACCACGAAATGAACGGGTTGAACTTGACTTGCGATTTATGATTTGTTGACCTTGTCAAAGTCATAGATCGCTTGGGTGAAAATATTATCGGGAATTTCAAGTGTTGAAATTTACAATGAGATTGCATACCTTCTATGAGATAGTTGGATTCTGATACCCACTGCGAGTAAGTGTTACTCCTGGGAGAGTTTTACACTTTATAATTAGCTAACCCATTAGGTGTCTAGAAAGGTGTTAATGTAACGTTTTAAAATAATTAAATAAATAATTAAATGAATAAAATTGTTTAAGTGAATTTTATGATTTTCGGTAAAGCAAAATGTATTTTTCGTAAAACCAAACCGTGATTGTTTTTCATTATAAATTCAAAAATACCTATTTTAATTATGTAATTACTAGTAAACGGTGTTTATTTAGCCACTTATAAATTTTTAGTTCAATTAAATATTTTTCCTAAATTAATTATTTAAATATTAACATAAGCTTTATTTTTTACACTAAATTAGTGTAAATTACAAATTTGAATGGTTTTAATTTGAAAAAATGAACCATGGCATATTAGAATTTAGTGTGTATCATGCAAAATTTATTTGCAAATTTTTCCTATTTTCTAGAGTTTTCTTGAGTTGCTATAGTAAAGAAATAAAAGAAAAATAAATAAATGCATGAAAAGTCATAATGAAGTGATATTTTGGTGGAGACTTCTACACACTTTCTCACCCTCTTATTTCTCTCCCTCACCTCCAAAAAAATGGCCGGCCTCACCCCTCATGGTAGCCTCCATTTTCCTCATTTTATTTTGCTCCAAAATTCATCAAAAATCCTTTAAAAATTCAATTAAAAATCCACAAAATCCTATGTATTTTCTACCCTTTATTCTCTACTCTTCTTTGCATGGATTTTGGAGTGGGAAAGCATGTATTTTTTAGGCTCATTTTCTTGTTTGGACTTGAGGTTGTGAAGGTATAAATCTATCTCTTTGTTTTATTTCCATTAGATGTTTCTTTTAAAGCATAATTAGATTATTTAGATTAATTCTAGTTGCAAATTCTAAAATTCAAGTTAGGTTTGTAAATTCAAGTTATGATTTTTATTAATTAATTAGGGTTATAATAGTTAGTTTAACACTTTTAGAATTGAAAAATATTGCATGGTTGTTGAATTGTAAATTTTTCATTTAAAATTGTTTAAATGAAGCTATTTAGCTAACTAGTTTTTGTAAAATATATATGTGGGTAATATAAAATTCCAATTAAGGTTGCTATCATTAGATTGTAGTTTTAATGAGAACTTTAGCATGTTAATGGAAAGAAAAAATTAGTTTGATTGCTAGTTTCTATTGATAATTGATAAATTGTGATAAAAATTGCTATTTTGTAAACTAGATTTTAGAAATTTCTAAATAAATGAGATTAAAAATATAATTTATGGTTACATTAAATCATTATCATCATGAATTATGGTTTAATATATTAATTCATGCAAAATCACGTTTTGTGGTGGAATTGTGGTATTTTGGTTGAAAAATGTTGAAAATTGTTAAAGGTTGCAAACTAGAAATTTCAAATTAATACAAATTTGTGTAATAAAAATATAGTAACGGTTTGAATAGTCTAGTTATGCTATTTAATGAGTTTTATGACCATTGGTTTCATTTAAATGTCAAGTTTTGATGAAAAACGGTAAATCGGCATTTTCGGGTTTTACGAAATTGGACGGTTTGATGGATTTTAGGGTTTCGATGGATTTAATCATGTTTTATAATATAAGTAATGAGTTTGAAAACTATGAGTTATTTGTTGATGTTTATCTCGATCCATCTGAGTTTGTACGCCGATATCGAGCGATATTTGGTGCTTTTGCGTGGACGGGACATAGGTTTTAACCTATGCTTGTTCCTTACGTCGTTTTGACTTTTGTATGTGATTTTGTTTACGATACTATTTATATGTTT
The DNA here is from genome assembly GCA_030015575.1 of Agapanthus africanus. Taxonomy (NCBI): domain Eukaryota; kingdom Viridiplantae; phylum Streptophyta; class Magnoliopsida; order Asparagales; family Amaryllidaceae; genus Agapanthus; species Agapanthus africanus. The sequence goes on from JASDDO010000004.1 coordinate 326,060,703, forward strand.
GCATTTAGGTACCCCTCACGTGGACTGCGGGCGATGAAGTGGAGGATGGCGACACCGTCTTCGGCAGACATGGACCAGGTGAGTAGATGTATATCTACGGGGGGAAGTCGGGTGGATGGCGCTTAGCACCCCCGCAACGTAGAATAGGGATAGTACTTATGGACATTAGGAAACAAGATGTGACCCTAGATTCTTAATGAGTAGGACCCTAGTAATGACCTTAGGCTGGACTAGACTGATTTAGGAAGACATATCAGAAGATGAATACCTTGGAAGAGGTTCGTAGGTTTCAGGTAGAAACACACACACGCACACACTGAAACACGACAGGGTGTATACGTGCATGTGTATATATATATAGGATGAGGTATAGGTATATATATATATACAACACGTATATGGGATACATTGATGTGATATGATATCCGAGGTATGATGAAACAGTATAACTGGGCTTGATGCCGTGATTCTTGGCTATACAGTCGTATTAAGTGTTAGCGGATCATTAGAGAATGAGATAATGAACATGTATACATAAATTATAATGGGTGGTGATGATATTGAGGTACATGGGACTCTAAAATAGTACCCGGACTGTAACTTGTGATTGATCACGATATGGGATATGTATGACTTGATTACGACATCATATAGGTGTGACTTGATATCGATATCATAGAGGTGTGACTTGAGGACGATATGATATCAGTATGACTTAATCACAATATGATACATATGACATGATATTTCTGAGGATAAACTAATGATGCTTATTATGATGGCAATGATATATGATTGTTGTATGCGATCACAGTTTAGCACCTTGATCATGAGTTGTGTTGATGATGACATTATACTAATGATGTGACACCTAGGAGATACTTGACCCGTACCCCGATATTGGGATGCCGTACGATGGATTTTACCGTACGAGGCATAGATATGATGATTGATCCGCACTCTTGATTCGAGGAAGCCGTACTACGTACGTGACGCTATTGAGGCCGGATCGCCGACCATTCGAGATATTGATTCAGACTTTAGGTAGACTCTTATTTCTTATTGACTAGTTTCTTAGGTTTTGTTCCTTAGGAGGATAGATGGACACTAGGTTAGGTTCGAGTCATATAGTGGTAGTGGTAATGGTATATCAAATAAGTGGATAACACACATCCGTCTTTATTTTAAACTGTAATCATCATGTTGTATGTTCATACATATGTTGCTATAATCAGTATAAACTGTACCTGTTAGGACACCAGCACCATTACCGATGATGCGGATATTCCACGCACACTTATTTGCCGGTTCACACACATCATCATCGGTAATTGCTATGTCACGTACACTTTAGATCATATTATCTTTTATTGACAGAATCAGTTGACAACTAGATCGATATAATCTTGGGATTACTCTCAGATGTTTGTCTAGACATGACATTTATTACTTAGACATTCATGCATTCATATTTTCATGTTATCATGCAGTATTATGGGCATATGCCGACACTTATCATATACTTACTCATGATTTTGGGATTTTGGTTTTCTATGAGATTTCTGGATTTTGGGGAAAACCGCAAGGATATATAAAAGCTTCTCTCTCTCCTCCTCTCTTTTTAAAACATAAGATGCGGTTTTTTCGTGATGTATGTGTCGTCCTCCATGAGATTTCATGTTTTCTGTTGGATTTCGAGACCCGATTCGAGGAGTGGATGAATCGTCTCGGGTACATGGTGGGCCCGGTATGGTACCCCAGGGCAAGAAGATTGAGTTGTAGATGATGAGCCTGGCAGGGGAAGGCTACCTACCGGTGATGTCTGGCGTGGCGGATATCCGGAGGATACCGACCGTTGTCGTGAGATTTGATGATATGGGCCGATCCGGACTGACGGAGCCCGAGATATTGAGACTTGAGATTACATGTGTTGTGTCGATGCTTGACACGGATTTCCATGGATTTCATTGTTGAGATTTTAAATTCTTATACACATTTTACTATGATAACAACTAAAGATTTCTTATACAGATATATCTGGATTTCAGGATTTGTTACTTTACATTCATGGTGCATGCATTTCATTTCATATGACATAGTACTATATGAGGCACTGATACGAGCACGGAGTATCTGCATTTAGACGTAGTATTACCCTGCTATTACTATATGATTGGGACTTAGAAGTGTATTATTATGACTTAGGATAGCGTCGTGCATTCGATTTCTTTTCGTAGATGTCTTCTACTCACGAGTTGGCAACTCACCCCCGTTGTGCCAAATTTTATTACAGGTTCGATGTACAGGTTTCCTGGAAGTTGCTGGCACATCATTTCATTCAGGGTGATTTGCACGGTAAGTTGCTTCACTTGTATCTGGACCACCATTGTATTTTTATTCTTTCATTTGTATCTTGTAAGCTCCATCAACCATACTTGTATTACTTGATAAGTTTATTGGACCAATATTTTTCTTTTATTTCGACCTTAGAGTCGCGCATGTATTATTCTGATATGGTGGTTTTGTTTTCTTTGAGTTTTGAGCCTCACCCTTTGGCGTTGTATATTATTGTGCTTATTGTGGTTGTTTCCGCCTGTTGGCGTTGAGCTAGCTCCCATTGGGGATGCTTTTTATTGTTTATGTATATTATACTTGTTGTACCCGTTTGGGGGCCAGTTTTTATAGAGGAGACTCTGCCGAAATTTTTGAGAAAATTTGCTGATGTTCTTGTTCCTTCATGTTTTCTTTTACTGCTTCTTCTTCTTTTTCATGGTTTAGATTTCTGAGCTTCGGCTTACTTAGGTTACGTGGCGCCTCTAGACGCTTAGTAATCTAAGTGCCGGTCACGTTCCGTACTTTCGGGTCGTGACAAAGTTGGTATCAGAGCCAGGTTTAACCTTGTATAAGTCTAGGTGACCCTTGGTTGATGGAGTAGGCGATTTAGGTAGAGTAACGTACCGTGGGTATGGTCCGCGGCATACTTATGATACGCTACTCTGCTTAAGGAGCCTTAGGATGTAAAATTGTTTGCACCGTATTCCATTCGTTCTTTTGATCTATCTTCGTCAATGTTGGAGGGTGATTTCTGTTACCACGGGCACAATGGCAGAGGGAGATGCGGCTCGAATGCGATAACCATTAGAGTATTGGTTATTCTTGATGATTGAAGCATTGCTTAGCGTGCGTACGAAGGGTATTCACATGCCGTCCGGATGAAGTTAAAGGGTTCGAACGATTATCAGAAAACCATTTTCCCAAGTTTAAAGTATTCGGAAGAACATGCAGGTATTTCGATGGACCCTCTAGAAGAATGAAACCCTAACTCGACATAATGACCACGAGAACGCTCTTGAACCTTAGGGTTTACGGCAGTTCCGCGGTGTCATTAGTGAGGCTTGGGTTTGCCCTTCTACGGCTGGATCATCGATGCTGGGGTATGTACCGGATATTTTTAAGCTGTACTTGAGTGTTGAGCTCTCGGGAAATTATGGGATTTTGATGGATCGATCGAAAAGTTTAATGTAGTCCGGATATCAAGTGAAGGGATCGACTACGTGGGAGACTCTAGATATAAGTATTGCCGTTGGTAGTGCAGTTAGCAAATTTATGAAGAGACAAGTTTGAAGCAGCCAACATCAGAGGAAAGAGGCGTACACTGACGATAGTGTTTACGATTGTGATTTAGTGATTTGAATTTCATATTTTCGTTGATTGGATTTTGGTATTTTGAGGACTTTGTTCTACGATTGGTATTTCATGTGTGTACCTTCATTACATTCTATTTGTGTTTTATATATCATTTGTATTGATGTTGTTTAGTACACACCCAGTACACTTGATTAGGTTTTATATATTTTGAGATTTTTGATTTGATTTCGTGCATAGGGATCACACATGATTTTAACATATGTTTCGACCTAGTTTTCATGCATTTTTGTACTGTGATTTTGATTTTCATATTCGATTTATGTTTTCGTGCACCATGTGCACCTGATTAGGATTCTTGCGCATACTTGGCGCACTTGATGCGATTTTGTGCACAACAGATGCACTAAATCGGGGTTTTGTGCAGATTAGATGCACCTGATAGTGAGTCGTGCACGCCCGTTACACTTGACAGATGTTTTGGTGCACACCTGTTGCACTTATTTTGTTTTTGTGTGTATTCATGGTATCTGTAATTGGTTTCGATATCAGTGTGCACCAGACGCACATGATATTTTATTGATGTGATTGGGATTGATTTCAGGTTGAGCAGTATGTTTTCATAGTCATTATTATTTGATTTAGTAATCAGGCGGGACGCGTATGTTAAATAAAAGATATATATATATATATATATATATAGCTATTTTTTTAAAAAATAAACGTCCGCTACTTATGCCGTGACACGTGCATTGCACGGCGATTTTCATGAGGGGTTTTTATATGTTTCTTTATTATGATATTTAGGCGATTTTACTAGGATGCGAAATATATACAAGTTATAGATTGATGTATATTATGATGGTCTTCATATTGGGTTTTGATATTTTATTCTCGCCATAACTCCAATGATTGCGTTATGCTTGACGGAGTTGATTTTTATTATGTATTGATGATTTCGGAGCCCCGACGATTTGAGTGTTTTGTTAAATGTTTTAGTATTTGGAAGGGAAGTTTTAATTTAAATTCGGGGACCGAATTTCTTAAAGGGGGAAAGATTGTAACGTTTTAAAATAATTAAATAAATAATTAAATGAATAAAATTGTTTAAGTGAATTTTATGATTTTCGGTAAACCAAAATGTATTTTTCGTAAAACCAAACCGTGATTGTTTTTCATTATAAATTCAAAAATACCTATTTTAATTATGTAATTAGTAGTAAATGGTGTTTATTTAGCCACTTATAAATTTTTAGTTCAATTAAATATTTTTCCTAAATTAATTATTTAAATATTAACATAAGCTTTATTTTTACACTAAATTAGTGTAAATTACAAATTTGAATGGTTTTAATTTGAAAAAATGAACCATGGCATATTAGAATTTAGTGTGTATCATGCAAAATTTATTTGCAAATTTTTCCTATTTTCTAGAGTTTTCTTGAGTTGCTATAGTAAAGAAATAAAAGAAAAATAAATAAATGCATGAAAAGTCATAATGAAGTGATATTTTGGTGGAGACTTCTACACACTTTCTCACCCTCTTCTTTCTCTCCCTCACCTCCAAAAAAATGGCCGGCCTCACCCCTCATGGTAGCCCCCATTTTCCTCATTTTATTTTGCTCCAAAATTCATCAAAAATCCTTTAAAAATTCAATTAAAAATCCACAAAATCCTATGTATTTTCTACCCTTTATTCTCTACTCTTCTTTGCATGGATTTTGGAGTGGGAAAGCATGTATTTTTTAGGCTCATTTTCTTGTTTGGACTTGAGGTTGTGAAGGTATAAATCTATCTCTTTTGTTTTATTTCCATTAGATGTTTCTTTTAAAGCATAATTAGATTATTTAGATTAATTCTAGTTGCAAATTCTAAAATTCAAGTTAGGTTTGTAAATTCAAGTTATGATTTTTATTAATTAATTAGGGTTATAATAGTTAGTTTAACACTTTTAGAATTGGAAAATATTGCATGGTTGTTGAATTGTAAATTTTTCATTTAAAATTGTTTAAATGAAGCTATTTAGCTAACTAGTTTTTGTAATATATATATGTGGGTAATATAAAATTCCAATTAAGGTTGCTATCATTATATTGTAGTTTTAATGAGAACTTTAGCATGTTAATGGAAAGAAAAACTTAGTTTGATTGCTATTTTCTATTGATAATTGATAAATTGTGATAAAAATTGCTATTTTGTAAACTAGATTTTAGAAATTTCTAAATAAATGAGATTAAAAATATAATTTATTGTTACATTAAATAATTATCATCATGAATTATGGTTTAATACATTAATTCATGAAAAATCACGTTTTGTGGTGGAATTGTGGTATTTTGCTTGAAAAATGTTGAAAATTGTTAAAGGTTGCAAACTAGAAATTTCAAATTAATACAAATTTGTGTAATAAAAATATAGTAATGGTTTGTATAGTCTAGTTATTCTATTTAATGAGTTTTATGACCATTGGTTTCATTTAAATGTCAAGTTTTGATGAAAAACGGTAAATTGGAATTTTCGGGTTTTACGAAATTGGACGTTTCGATGGATTTTAGGGATTCGATGGATTTAATCATGTTTTATAATATAAGTAATGAGTTTGAAAACTAAGAGTTATTTGTTGATGTTTATCTCGATCCATCGGAGTTTGTACGCCGATATCGAGCGATATTTGGTGCTTTTGCGTGGACGGGACATAGGTTTTAACCTATGCTTGTTCCTTGCGTCGTTTTGACTTTTGTATGTGATTTAGTTTACGATACTATTTATATGTTAGCGTTTAGGTACCCCTCACGTAGACTGCGGGTGATGAAGAGGAGGATGGCGACACCGTCTTCGGCAGACATGGACCAGGTGAGTAGATGTATATCTACGGGGGGAAGTCGGGTGGATGGCGTTTAGCACCCCCGCAACGTAGAATAGGGATAGTACTTATGGACATTAGGAAACAAGATGTGACCCTAGATTCTTAATGAGTAGGACCCTAGTAATGACCCTAGGCTGGACTAGACTGATTTAGGAAGACATATCAGAAGATGAATACCTTGGAAGAGGTTCGTAGGTTTCAGGTAGAAACACACACACGCACACACTGAAACACGACAAGGTGTATACGTGCATGTGTATATATATATATAGGATGAGGTATATATATATATATATATATATATATATATATATATATATATATATATATATATATATATATGGGATACATTGATGTGATATGATATCCGAGGTATGATGAAACAGTGTAACTGGGCTTGATGCCGTGATTCTTGGCTATACAGTCGTATTAAGTGTTAGCGGATCATTAGAGAATGAGATAATGAACATGTATACATAAATTTTAATGGGTGGTGATGATATTGAGGTACATGGGACTCTAAAATAGTACCCGGACTGTAACTTGTGATTGATCACGATATGGGATATGTATGACTTGATTACGACATCATATATGTGTGACCTGATATCGATATCATAGAGGTGTGACTTGAGGACGATATGATATCAGTATGACTTAATCACAATATGATACATATGACATGATATTTCTGAGGATAAACTAATGATGCTTATTATGATGGAAATGATATATGATTGTTGTATGCGATCACAGTTTAGCACCTTGATCACGAGTTGTGTTGATGATGACATTATACTAATGATGAGACACCTAGGAGATACTTGACCCGTACCCCGATATTGGGATGCCGTACGATGGATTTTACCGTACGAGGCATAGATATGATGATTGATCCACACTCTTGATTCGAGGAAGCCGTACTACGTACGTGACGCTATTGAGGCCGGATCGCCGACTATTCGAGATATTGATTCAGACCTTAGGTAGACTCTTGTTTCTTATTGACTAGTTTCTTAGGTTTTATTCCTTAGGAGGATAGATGGACACTAGGTTAGGTTCGAGTCATATAGTGGCAGTGGTAATGGTATATCAAATGAGTAGATAACACACATCCGTCTTTACTTTCACACTGTAATCATCATGTTGCATGTTCATACATATGTTGCTATAATCAGTATAAACTGTACCTGTTAGGACACCAGCACCATTACCGATGATGCGCATATTCCACGCACACTTATTTGCCGGCTCACACACATCATCATCGGTAATTGCTATGTCACGTACACTTTAGATCATATTATCTTTTATTGACAGAATCAGCTGACAACTAGATCGATATAATCTTGGGATTACTCTCAGATGTTAGTCTAGACATGACATTTATTACTTAGACATTCATGCATTCATATTTTCATGTTATCATGCAGTATTATGGGCATATGCCGACACTTATCATATACTTACTCATGATTTTGGGATTTTGGTTTTCTATGAGATTTCTGGATTTTGGGGAAAACCGCAAGGATATATAAAAACTTCTCTCTCTCCTCCTCTCTTTTTAAAACATAAGATGCGGTTTTCTCGTGATGTATGTGTCGTCCTCCATGAGATTTCATGTTTTCTGTTGGATTTCGAGACCCGATTCGAGGAGTGGATGAATCGTCTCGGGTACATGATGGGCCCGGTATGGTATCCCGGGGCAAGAAGATCGATTTGTAGACGATGAGCCTGGCAGGGGAAGGCTACCTACCGGTGATGTCTGGCGCGGCGGATATCCGGAGTATACCGACCGTTGTCGTGTGATTTGATGATATGGGCCGATCCGGACTGACGGAGCCCGAGATATTGAGACTTGAGATTACATGTGTTGTGTCGATGCTTGACACGGATTTCCATGGATTTCATTGTTGAGATTTCAAATTCTTATACACATTTTACTATGATAACAGCTAAAGATTTCTTATACAGATATATCTGGATTTCAGGATTTGTTACTTTACATTCATGGTGCATGCATTTCATTTCATATGACATAGTACTATATGAGGCACTGACACGAGCACGGAGTATCTGCATTTACACGTAGTATTACCCTGCTATTACTAGTTGATTGGGACTTAGTAGTGTATTATTATGATTTAGGATAGCGTCGTGCATTCGATTTCTTTTCGTAGATGTCTTCTACTCACGAGTTGGCAACTCACCCCCGTTGTGCCAAATTTTATTACAGGTTCGATGTACAGGTTTCCTGGCAGTTGCTGGCACATCATTTCATTCAGGGTGATTTGCACGGTAGGTTGCTTCACTTGTATCTGGACCACCATTGTATTTTTATTCTTTCATTTGTATCTAGTAAGCTCCATCAACCATACTTGTATTACTCGATAAGTTTATTGGACCAGTATTTTTCTTTTATTTCGACCTTAGAGTCGCGCATGTATTATTCTGATATGGTGGTTTTGTTTTCTTTGAGTTTTGAGCCTCGCCCTTTGGCGTTGTATATTATTGTGCTTATTGTGGTTGTTTCCACCTGTTGGCGTTGAGCTAGCTCCCGTTGGGGATGCTTTTTATTGTTTATGTATATTATACTTGTTGTACCCGTTTGGGGGCCAGTTTTTATAGAGGAGACTCTACCGAAATTTTTGAGAAAATTTGCTGATGTTTTAAACGTGTTCCTTCATGTTTTCTTTTACTGCTTCTTCTTCTTTTTCATGGTTTAGATTTCTGGGCTTCGGCTTACTTAGGTTACGTGGTGCCTCTAGACGCTTCGTAATCTAAGTGCCGGTCACGTTCCGTACTTTCGGGTCGTGACAGTTAACGAGGTTATGCATTTGGGAAAGCGAGATTTACTTTAATTAGGTCCGTGCGAAAGCACGGGGAACCTCCCTCAAAGTACCGACACTGGCCTGGCTGAACGGTTAGCGAATTTGTAGTGTATAATTAATCCCGGCTAGTCTTATCTTTTAGGGTTTGAAGAAAGATTTGATAAAAATAGTGGGAGCCATCCTGATTAGATAAAATAATAACCAATCTAATCTTGCAAGAGCGCACGCAGAGTGTTTTCTTCTCTCTTTCTCTCTCTCTCCTGGTAGCGACCGTGACATTCCTTAATCAAGATAATAATATGGATGTATTTGACCGAACCTGCTTATCAAACTGAGCTGGGGAACGTTGGTTTCACTTTTTCTTATAATTGTTATAAGACTGAAGCAGGAAATAGGGGAATACCAGGATTCCCGTGCTTCCCAAACGAGGAATGAGCATATTGATGCATATTCTTTAGGTGTGTTCGTTACCGAGATCTGTTTCTTCGTATACTCTACGTTCTGGGTATTTGATACCAGATCAGGATCCCACATATGTTATCTGTTACATGGGTTTAGAGAGGTAGAGAACTGGGATCGGGTGACAGTGCAATTGTTGCAGCCAAATCAGTTGGCAAATATCACCTTGTATCACCAAGTAGTAATGCATTGATTCTGAACGAATGTTATTACATGCCGAACCTGATATACAACATTATATTGGTATCTTTATTAGTTAAAGAAGGATGTAATTTTGTATTGCAGGATAATGTTTTGAACATTTTACTGAATCAAAAGTTGATTGGATCAGGCACGTTATATAATGGCATATACGTTCTAGATCAAACCACAGTTCTAAGTATACAGAACACACACAAGAGGAAGAGTTCAGAAATGAACGAATCCTTCTTGTGGCATTATAGACTGGGTCATATCAATGAGACACGACTAGCTAAGGTACATAAGGATGGATATTTAAATCCGTTCGAATTTTCATCTTATGAAACTTGCTAGTCATGTCTCAAAGGTAAGATGACCAAAACTCTGTTTACAGGAAACAGAGTAAGAGTTACTGAACTCTTGGGACTGATAGATACTGATGTATGATATCCCATGTCTATATATGCCAGGAATGGTTCCTCATACTTTATTATATTCACTGACGATCTCTCATGATTCGGACATGTGTTCCTATTGAAACACAAGTCTGAAGGTTTTAAGAAATTCAAAGAATATAAACATAAAGTTGAGAACCAAACGGGTAAAAGTATTAAATCCTTCGATTTAATCGAGGAGGAGAATACTTGAGCATGAAGTTCCTAGACTATCTAAAAGAGAATGAGATTCTCTCTCAGCTTACTCCTCCGTATACACCACAACACAACGGTGTATCAGGGCGGAGGAATCGCACCTTATTAGATATGGTGCGCTCTATGATGAGTACTGCTAAGTTACCTATTTCCTTTTGGAGTTATGCACTTGAGAAAGCTGCATACCTATTGAATGGGTTTCACACCAAATCAGTGCTTACCACTCCATATATGATATGGTGTGGGAAGAGACCATTTCTTAAACGAGTTAAGATATGGGGTTGTTCGGCCTATGTTGAAAGGCAAAATCTGGAGAAACTCGAGGCAATGTCAGTTCTGTAAGTTTGTTGGATATCCCAAACATTCACAAGGGAATATCTTCTACCACACCGAGGAATAAAAGGTGTTTTATTTCTCGGCATGCCAACTTTTTAGAAAAAGGAATTTCTTCAAAAACAAATTTTGTGGTCATGAGGTAGAAATGGAAGGAGTTCCAGCTATACAAACTACAACTGATGATTTAGTAGAACCAGAGGATTCGATAGTCTCCAACGAACCTTAGTCTCTCCACGGATCTGGTAGGGTTCCTCAACCACCTGTGAGATACTACTGTTTTCTCAGTGACGGTGGGAGCAAGGATTGCATCATGGAAGATGATGACTTAGCTAGATTCGGGCAGGCCATCACGAGTGGGGACTCTGTGAAATGGTTGGATGCAATGCGATCTGAGATGGAATTCATGTACACCAACAAATTAAGGACTTTGCATGTTTCTCCTGAAGGGGTAAAACCCAATGGGAAAAAGTGGATCTTTGAGAAAGATACTTGGTGTACATGGAAAATTTGAGACTTTCAAAGCTAGACTTGTAGCGAAAGGTTTTCGTCATAAAACCAGGTGTGGATTATGATGAAACCTTTTCTCCAGTGGCTATGCATAAGTCCATCCGGATCCTACTTGCCATCGCTGCATACCATGACTACGAAATATGGCAGTTGCACCTCATGATCGCTTTTCTAAATAGTGATTTAGAAGGGAGCGTGTGCATGACAGCCAGAGGGCTTCATGGACAGTGAGAGCAGCGGAAAGGTGTGCAAGCTACTTAATTCAATCTACGGGTTGAAACAGGTATCGCGGAGACGGAACATCTATTTTGATATAGCGGTCAACGAGTTTGACTTCGTAAAAAAGATAGATGAATCGTGTATATATAAGAAGGTTGTAGAGAGTAAGATTGTCTTCCTCGTATTGTACGAAGATGACATACTCTTGATAGGAAATGGGTTTCCTATGCTACACTCGGTCAAGATCCTCTTATCACAAAGATTCTCCATGAAAGATCTAGGTGATACATCCTACATCTTGGGGATCTAGATCTATAGAGATAGATCTAAATGGATGTTGGGATTGTCCCAATCCAGGTACATTAACACCATACTAAAGGGGTTTAGTATGGAAGATTCTAAGCGTGGAAGTTCGCCAATTCACATAGGAATCACTCTCTCTAAAAAGATGTCTCCCAAGACTGATTTGAAGAGAGCTCGCGTGTAAAGAATACCCTATGCTTCGACAGTAGGCTCTATCATGTATGCGATATTATGTACCAGACCAGATGTAGCTAACTCACTAGATGTAGTAATCAGGAATCAATCGGATCTTGGTAGAATCACTGGACAGCTGTGAAGGACATTCTTAAGTACTTGAGAAGCATAATAGATATGTTCTTGGTGTATGGTAACGGTGAACTCTAGTGCGAGTCCTTTACCGATTCGAGCTTCCAGAGTGATAAGGTCGAATGATAGTCAGTCTCGGGTTCTGTCATTACCCTTATTGGAGGGACGGTATGTTGGAAGAGTTCCAAGCTAGAAACCATGGCAGACTCAACGATAAAGGCTAAATACATCGCTATCAACGATGCTACCAAAGGGGTTGTCTGGATATTTCTTGTCCATGAGATGAACTTGGTTCCTACCATCGAGCGTCCAATAACCGGTATTGTGATAACAATGGAGTTGTGGCTTTAGCCTAGGAACCCCGGTCTCATTAGCGATCTAGACATATTCTGAGGCAGTATCACCTGATCAGGGAGATGGTTGATCTCCAGGGGATCGAGGTCAGGAGAGTTGAAATGAAGGATAACACGGCGGATCCACTCACCAAGGCCTTTCCCAAGAAAGACTTTTATGGGACGTTGGGTATGAGATACTACAACAACTGGCCTTAGTGGAAGTGGGAGATTGTTAGTTGTATGTATGCCCTAGAGGCCATTATTGTACATGATTGTATATTATAGTGGATGCTGGGACATATATAGGGAGGACTTTCTTGCTCAACATGATAGTATGCTATCTGGTTACTCTTTATCTTAACATGTACACTTATACTTTCTCTCTGTTACAAGTTGATAAAGTCCTTAAGATGTGGACTTGACTACCAGGATTATGATGGAGATCATATTAGTGGAGCCAGGGTAGTCCATAAGTACATCATTTAATTGTTCCTACTCGTGGGAGTATCGAGACGGGGCATCGATATTCCAGAGTAGACTAGCGTATACGTTTCTTGATCCGTATGATGGGCGATAGATGATCCCACATCCATTGGTGTTTGACATCAAAGATTGTGTACGGGTGGTCAGTAGAGACTTGGTACACTGAACAGGACTCACCGAGAACTCCTAGATGGTATTATACCTCACGTCAGATAGAAGTTCTCTGGTGACACTGGTATAGGTTAGTCTGTAGACCCGAGATCGTCATAGAGTCTTGTGTGATTCCTACTGTGCTTTGATTTCCACCTTACCACATTCAAGAGAACGTGCAAAACAGTGGTTTTTGGGTATAGTCCTGAGTCACATGGAGGTAATAAGCGATAGGAGAGGATTTCGTCTCTCCCGGTATTGGGGGTTGATATTGCGCTGTGCTCGATTGGCTATAACAGGAAGTCCCTGACCAGGGCTGATTATGAGATTTACTGGTAAGTGTTATCAGTAGTTTCTTGACCCGTTATGAGACTCACATCGGCATGACTTATCAAGCTATTGGGGTCTGACGTTTACCACCCTCAGGCTAGATATACGACATATCAAACGAAGAGACCGGACTGTACAATAGTGTTACTTATTGGATTTATGGGAGTATGAGTAGGCTTGCTTATTGATCTTCTGATCGCTCAATACCCGGGTATCCGTTACATCCAGCTAGTACCGCTGACGGCTTATGGGTGACTGATATGATCATGACCTACTGTCGGCATATTGATGAGTCTTTAGAGTCCTACACAGAGGTTTCCTAGCTCAGGCGAAACGATGTAGGGCACATATGTGATATGTGCGGGACCGAGATTAGTACGTGTATGTGATACCGTATTCTAATCTCGCGATATGTGATATCAGTCTATTATATGTGATATAGACGGGTTATCGAATCAAGTGTTGATTCAATAAGTTGATGTAAATGATATTAGTCGGTTGTATACGATACAGCCGGATTATTAAATTAAGTGTTGATTTAATAATTTATTGTATAATAATATATTTGATATATTAATATACATTAACTAATATTAGCTCACTTAAGAATTTCTTTTTCTCACTTGTATATTTAATATATATGTGATATATATTAATGTATTATTTCCTTTGAGTCATGCTTGATGATACATTGTATATGGGTATATGAGACTCACACCATGCTTTAGATAATTAAGGGTTTTAATATTAAAGGTAAAATCAAAATTAGGTGGAAAATTGTCATGGTTAAAGATGGTTTGGAAGCTTGTGGAAACCTTAACTTAGTCCACTAATTTTGTCTTACCTTTGATATTTATTAACCCAACCATTATCTTTAGCTATGGTTAAGTCTCTACAAGAGTTGATATATGATATTTTCTCACCCATGGTTGCCATTCCATTATTGATTTCATCTTCTTCATCTCTTTAGAGCTCTCTAGGTTTTCTTAAGGTGAAGAAAATGAGTGAGAAAAATTATTCTAAAGTGAGCAAAATTCCTACTTCATCAACCTACACTGGACTAGCCATTTAGTATAGGTTGTTTGCTTCACTAATTCTCAATTAGTGAAGAGATAACTTGAGTTGGAGATTCCTCGACGTAAATCGTCTTCGGCCTCGAAAACTTCAAGAAAGCTTGTTCCTTTCGCCTAATGGAGCCTAACGATAGTCCGAGAGATCACTACTTGGAGCGAAGGGACTACTATACGAAGCTTTAGAAGTGAAGGACCGGTCCACAAAGGTTATATTCCTCATTCACTTAGTGTAAAGTTGTTTATATATTTTGATAACCCTAATTCTCTAGTTAGATCCTCGGTTTAGGGTTTCCTAGCACCTAAGATTTTTTGAAATTGGCATGGTCGATGCCTTAGAAAAACATAGCCGGGGTGCTAAGGAGCCTTTCACCATGTTTCTCCTGGCCTTACTCTGGCATTGATTAATGCTATGATCGGGGTGCGCTCGCTTGCGCTGGCAAACCGCTGTGTGAACAGCAGTTCCATCTGTATAAATGTTCTCATGGAGTCATTTAGGAGCTTCGAGTACCACTCAAAGGCCGTTTCTGACAGGCTGCCAACGAACTGGCGAAGCAATAGTTTTTTGTCGCCTGTAGTGTTGCCGCACAGAACTCTGAACTGCACGACATGCTGGTGTGGGTTTCCTATCCCTTTGTATACATGGAACTTGGGGATTGTATATCCCGACGGGTATTTGATTTAGTCATACCAGCCTGGATATGGTCGCCCGGTTCTGACAGTTTGGCCATCCATTTCATTAGCTTGATGATCTCTTATTTGTTGAGCTATATAATCATTAAGAGCAGCCTTGAAGATCGTTTCTTCCTTAGCTGTTGATAAAACCGGAAGAGGGTTTATTGTCTCCCCTCTGTTATCCTCGATGATTATCGGCGGATCCTCGGCTGGGGTTTCTGGCTGGATCATCATTCCAACCATGTCCTGGAACAAAAGCGCCATCGGCTTTATGTTAGCAGCTATTCCGCGGCCTCCTTGTCTTTTCTTTCAAACACCCTTCGTAGGAACTCTTTATCGGTCTCTTGCTCTTGGCATTGCTCATATGTTGTTTCTGAACTTTCTTTCTGTCCGGTATGTGCTGCCATTTTGGTCAATATTTCCTGGAGCTTTTGTTATTTCTCCTGAGCTTTTGTCAGCAATCGAGTTTGCGGTCAATGACCCACGGAAGCATTGCTTTCCTCTTTCCCGGAAGCCATGTAGACCGTATGCACAATTATTCCCCCAGACTTTGGGCGTTAGGGTCCTTCGCCTTTGGAATTTGCCGCCGGTGGTGGAATTTTCTCCGGCCTCGTGCTTTTTTGGGAGGTCGAAGTTTATGGAGCCGTTATGACAGGCACCTCTATAGAAGAAGCCCTTCACTGTATGAAGGATGAGTAGTCTTCCTCTTGCCGAGCCTTCGATTTCTTTGGTCGACGAGAGTAATCTTTGTTGATCACAGAGTCCTGAACTTTCCGCCAGACCCTGTGAATTTGCAAGGAGAGCCGTTGATGGGGTTGCTCCGTCTTTGCCTGCACTATGGCTTTTGCAGGTATGGGCGATTTCTTTAGCACCGTCGTTGGAGAGTTCTTACGTACCCTCCTGAGTAGATCAAAGATGTTCCTAGTTGGAACAGCAACGTCAACCTCCAC
Organism: Agapanthus africanus; assembly: GCA_030015575.1. Classification (NCBI taxonomy): domain Eukaryota; kingdom Viridiplantae; phylum Streptophyta; class Magnoliopsida; order Asparagales; family Amaryllidaceae; genus Agapanthus; species Agapanthus africanus. The sequence goes on from JASDDO010000004.1 coordinate 326,076,998, forward strand.
CATTGGAGCTGGTAGGGTAAGTCCAGAGGGGGATTTGCCTCCAGCTTCTCTCATCCAGTGCTAGTGGCGACGTCGAGCGTGTCTTACGGCAGGGATCGCCTCAGTTTCAGAAGCGGCTTCTTCGTGCCCCTGGCTTTGCTGAAGGACTATTGTTGGTGCCAGCCTGTTGAAGACTGGCATCCTCAGCAGAGTTTGAGGAGGAACAACAAATCTTTCGAAGATCGACTTTCTGGTAGAGAAAGCACCTTTGACGAATTCACCTGCAGGAGGAGTTGAGAGGGCTATCCGTTTTGGGACAGCCCCTTCAGGTGTCACGAGCCTCTTTGCGGGCCCGTTTTGGTTCTTTCTCAGCCTGTTGAAGACTGAGATGTCTGAGCTTCGGCTCAGCCTGTTGAACACTGAGGCATCGGATTTGGATGACCCGTTGAGAGGGGTCGTTGTGGTTGCAAGTCGATCGAAGACTGGCCTCTTGGGAGCTTCCTCTTGCGGCGCTGGGATGCTGAAACTCGCTGGTAGGATTATGGTCCCGAAGAACAATCCAGTAATGGCTTGAGTTACTTGCCCCACCGGCATTGAAAAGATGGACGCCGTGTTGGGCTCGTAAGTCACTCTTCCATTTCTGACGGAGCGGGAGTTGTTGCAAGTTGTGCAGTGGAAAGCCATCTATTTTCTCTTCTACATATGAGCAAGACAGCAAATCTTAGTACCTCGAATCCAAGGGCAACCATAGCAAACCATGATTTTTTTCGTGAACACGACACACTAAGTATGGAGTGAAAAGAGGGAAAGGTCCCATCAAAAGTGCCAGAATCTGTTCGCCGCCGAAAACAGAGATGAACCGGGATGGATCGCCTTGCCTGATTTTGGGGGCAGATGCTATTTTTATTTATCCGTCCACCTCACCAAAGATACCAAGTTGATTTATTACACCATATATCGGAGGTTTGGACAGACACGACCTTTATAGCAGACTTCATCAGATTCCCCCTCATTTTATGAGGGGTTTTTTTTATTGTGGGGACGCTCTTCACTGTAGGCGCAAGCCCCTGCAGTTAATTACGTTACCGTGTTACGATAACCACTTTCTCCTGCTCTAACAGTTTACTTCGTGTCGTGTATGTTTTTGTTGGTTTTGGTTGCCCGTGGATTGTATACGGAGACTAATTTATGTCGTCGCCCGTAGAGCGTGGATTAGTCCAAATCCGTATATTTTTTATTTGGGTTTGTTTTATTTAAGGACCATTAATCTAGTTTGAGATTAAGATCGAATTAAATATATGTGAGCATTTGGGGCTCGATTTTTTTTTGTTTTTTTGCTAAGATACGTTAGTCCAATTTGAGACTAAGATCCACTTAACAATATTTTGGGATCACTTTTTCTTAAGATCCAGCAAAAGAGCATTTGGGCTCAGCTGCAAGAAAACATCAGAAACCTAGCCATTTTGGGCTTAGTCTTTTCTTTTATTCAAAAAGCGCTAAGCACTTATTTGGGCTCTATTTGTTCAGCTGCTTTTTTCTTTTATATAAAAGTGCTAAGCACTTATTTGAGCTCTGATGCTCACATATATGACATGTGAAGTATTGAGTACTCAGCAATTTTGGATGTTTATGGAGTGCTAGGCACTTTTCTCTCTTTTTTCCTTTTATGGTGGCGCCCACGTGAGGATCACGTGAGGCGCTGAGCGCTGCCCAATCAGTGCTAAGCACTTAGCCGTTTTGGCTATTTATGGAGTGCTAAACATTTTTATTCGTACGACCAAGTGTGTTTCACGTGAGACGCTGGCCTTCTGTTTTGGGCACCCGCATGTATCTCACGTGAGACGCTACGCGCTTTTAAGAGGGGAACCCATGTGGGAAGCATGTGAGGAACTTGTCTTTTTCCTTTTTTAGAGATTAAATCTCTGTTAATGGAATTTTGACAACTAATGATCACCAAGATTTTTGTTTTTTTTTTTTTGAAAATCTGAGATCGGGTTTTTCTTTAAGAACCGAGTTCTCTTATAGGTTCATTCTCCTTTTGTTCTTCTTTTGGACCTAATTCTTTTCTGAATCTTTGATTCAAGAACAAGATCTTCCTGATGAGAATTAAATTATCAACTTATGGAAGACTTTTCTTGTGGATCTCTGATCAAGAAAAAGAAATTAGTTCTTTGAGAAGGGTTAAACCCTTAAATAGGTAAAAGAGATATTTTTATCTCTGTATTTTCTTTACTTAGGTTCTTCTTCTTGAAAAGGGAATTTTTCTTTTTTGAGAATTAAATTCTCTGATCTTTTCGAGAGCTCCCTGTGTTTTTTCTTTTTCCAGAAGCTTATAGGGTTTTTTCTATCTCTTGAGCGTCTCTCCTCTGTTTCGTCTCTCTTTTTTGTCCTCCTTTTTTTGAGACTTGAAGTCTCGGTTCCTTTATATAGTGGAGACAAATTTGTTTAATTCTGAGAAAATCTCTCATTGAGAGATTCCAATTGATTTAATTGGACTCAAAATTGATTTGGAGAATTTTACCCATCGTTGGATCTTTGATCCAAGGACATCTGTCTTTACAGAATATGATTTTTGTTTTTAACGAGTTTTGAGAAATATTTTCCCCTACACAAAATTTATTCTTTAGAACGGTGATTTTTAATCACCATAGGATTTTTAATCCAAGGGTTCTCTATTTTACAGAGAGCAATCTTTCTTATTTAGAAATATTAAGGGAATATATTACAGAATATAATTTTATTCTATAATTGGATTTTTGATCCAACCGAGAGTATCTTTTTTATTTTAGAAAGATTTGGGGAATGTTTTCTCCCAACAGAATTTAATTCTGTATTTTTGACGATTTATCATCTCCGTTGGATCAAAAATCCAACGGCTCTATTTAATAGAGAGTATTGTAGAATTTAATTCTACTTGGGCACTGGCGCTCACGTGCTGTGCACGTGGATGCCACTTAAGAATTCAATTCTTAAGATGGGTACTCCTGTGCTTTGCACATTGGCATCCACATGAAGAGCACGTGAGGCACCACCATACGATTTAATCCTAAAAAATTGGCTTTGGCGCTGGCGCCCTCGTGGAGAGCACGTAACGTGCTGCCTCAACAAATTTAACAGAGCTTTGCTCTTTTATTAGGGGAACAACTCCGTCTCGGCATTACAAGGAACTTGATGCGCTCGATACATATAGAGTAAAGGAACTACAGACTTTCTACGTGCATCCCAAGCGAAGAAGTGAAAAGGAGATCCTCTTCTACCAATCTACGGAGACCAGGGTAGAGAAAGTAGTCTGACACGGTGCTGATTCTGCACTCGATAGGCTACAAAAAAACCGTCTGCCAAGATACTACGTTGAGGGATTGAAAAGGATGTTAAGATGCCAAGGTGTACCCCTCGAACAAATAGTTCGACAAGCCCAATTCTACAAAAAGAATTGGAATATTCCTGGGACCCAACGAAAGATGCCCAATGTGAAAATTGAGACAACCAGGCTCGGAAACGTTCGGTCCAAGAAACAGGAGTGATTCCACAATTGCCGCGTCATAACCAACTCCAGTGAAGGAGAGAACTCTCTTCCAAATAGCTGTGGCGTTATAACAGAGCGAAATCCCGCTTTAAAAACGTTAAGTCCATCGCTCGGGGAGAAAATAGACAAGCTAATAAAAGAAGCTTGTCAAAAGAGTCGGGACAACCACAGCCGCGAAATGGCCATTTATGAAAAGGTCGGGATGCAGCGTCTCAATTAGCAATCTGGGTAGAAAGAAGACTGCAATGCCCTTCATCCTCAGCCCGCTGTACAGTCTCGCGATAGAGGAAAAGCCCGAAATAGAAGCAAGAGCAAAGCTAAGAATGCAAACAACGTTCGAAAATAGCAAAATGGATCCAAGAAGCCGTGCAATCGAGTAAAAGTCGATTGGAACCTATCCCTTATAAAGAAGATGGGTCGTAAATACTCTTTCCCTCAAGACAACGGAAGAAAAATATTCAACCTTGTCATGAAGCATCAAATGGTGACGCCCTCGAAGTCTCGGGACCCTGAACAAATAAACGAGGTCCATAACCCGGATTATTGCTCCTACTACTGAGCAATAGGTCATCCGCTCGAAGACTGCTTAACCTTCAAAGATTGGGTAGAAGACCAATATCAATAATGCATGTTCGCTTTATCCGACAGCAGGAGGGTAACCCCGCTACAAAAGCATGAGCCAACGAGGACCTATACCGTGAGGAGAGGACCAGCTAAACATCAAGGATGGAAGCGAACTCATACTTACCACATGATAATACTCTTGAAGGAGGGAGGGCACGAGAATATGGAGGACCTCTTTAAGTGCTTCACAAATGAATACGAGGACGAGATGATCTCAGAGTTCCCACCAGCACCAAAAGAGCTGGAAGATGGGATACAAACTACGGCGGATAACCTAAGGAAAATTGACTTAGGGTTGGAAAATGATCAGAGGCCAACGTTCATCAGTGGGCTGCTATCTAAAAAATAAGTAGCCGCGTTAAAAGACGTGCTCATGAAATATAAAGACTGCTTCACATAGAACTATTCCAAGATGCCGGGTCTAGATCCAAAAGTAGCAGTACATAAACTGGCTATATCGCCGGACATCAAGCCAGTCAAACAGGCGCTGAGAAGGATGTGGCTTGAACTCGAGATGAGTATCAACGCCGAAGTCAAGAAACTAATTGACTCCGTCTTAATCCAAGAAGTTCAATATCCTGACTGGATCGCTAACATTGTTACGGTGATGAAGAAAAATGGGACGGTGCGCATCTGCGTGGACTTTCGGGACCTCAACAAAGCTTGTTCATAGGATGACTTACCAGTACCTGTTACAAAGCTGATGATCGATAACACATCTACCCATGAGGTCTTCTCCTTCATGGATGGATCTTCAGGATACAACAAAATAAAAATGCATCCTGATGACCAAAAACATACCGCCTTTCGGACACCGCTGGGCATATTCTGCTATAAAGTAATGCTCTTCGGTTTGAAGAACGCTAGCGCTACCTACCAGAGGGCCATGACAAAGATCTTCGATGACCTCATCCATGAGATTGTCGAATGCTACATCGATGACCTCGTGGTGAAAAGAAAATCGCATAAGGAACATTGCGAACATCTAAGCACGGTGTTCCAACGTCTTCGGAATTACAATCTGAAGATGAATCCTCTAAAATGCGCGTTTGGAGTTTTCTCAGGCAAATTCCTAGGATTCGTCATACAGCACCACGGTATCGAAATCGACCCTTCAAAGATCAAAGCAATTATGGAAATGCCCACGCCACGATCTTTTCAAGAAAAGCTCGCGTATATCCGGCGGTTCATAGCCAACCTCTCCGGAAAATGCCGACCCTTCAATCATCTAATGAAAAAGGGGACCCCGTTCGTCTGGGATCAAAAGTGCCAAAATGCACTAGAAGAAATTAAGCAATACCTGCAAAATCCGCCGGTATTGACCGCTCTGGTTAAGGGAAAACCCCTCATCCTATATACAATAGCCCTTGAAGGTTCTCTAGGTGCGCTATGGGAAAAAGAGAACGATCAGGCAAAGGAGAGAGCTCTGTACTATTTGAATCGAGTTTTCCTCTGGCAAAAAACAACTACTCCCCCATCGAAAAGCATTGCCTGGCACTGATCTTCACGATAATGAAGCTCAGGCATTACGCCTTGGCATATGAGGTCCATCTCACATCAAAGGTGGATGCTCTCAAATATTTGATGTCAAGGGCCATACTAACAGGAAGGCTTGCCAAATGGGCCCTCCTCCTAATGGAGTTCTCAATAACGTATTGACCCCTCAAAGCAATAAAAGGCCAAGCCATCGCCGACTTTCCCGCCGAGCATCCGATATCAGCCGACTCTCCCTTAAATTGTGAGTTGCCGTATGAACTTGCGTTTGACACAATCGAAGGAGAGAAGGAAGAAAATGATTCCCAATGGGAACTCTACTTTGACGAAGTATCTTCCTTAAAGAGGCGAAAGCAAAACACCCCCGTAATCAAAGCCGGGTTTGGCCTTATCTTCGTGACTCCACAATGAGGGATACTGTGTTACGCCCTCTCCTTAATAGAACCAAGGACTAATAGCGAAGCTAAATATGAAGCTTTGATAGCAGGTCTTGAGATCGCTGTCGACATGGGAATCAAAGACCTCATCATATGTGGAGACTCCCAACTGATCGTTAGCCAAGTAAATGGCAACAATCAGACTTGCAGGCCAGAGTTGATAAAGTACGGCTAAAGAGTACAGCAACTACTGACACAAATCCTCTCTTACATCCTGAAGAGTATACCACGTGCAGAAAACAGCAAGGTGGACAAATTAGCCAAATTGGCTAAGGAATTGGCCAACGAAGATCTCGACGACGTAAGGATCATCGTGCAAAGCTGTCGGGTTCTCACGCCGAAAGAAATATATTTTAGGTACTTAATAAAGCTATCCGAAGTAAAACAAACGACCGAACAAGTAACCCATCAAATAACGGACAAAGAAAAGGTCATGGATTAGAAGGAAGTCTTCATAGACTACTTCAAATCTCAACAAATGCCCAAAAATGCGTCGTCTAGATATCAGCTCATAAAACGAGCTCTGTCTTTTGCATTCGTCAATGATACTCTATATAAAGAGATCGTTCGACTATCTGTGGCTAAGATGCTAGGGACCAAAGAAAGCAAAGAAAGTCATCCAGGAAACTCACAACAAACTCTGTGGTTCTCATCAGGCTGGGCCAAAAATGAATCTGAAGATCAAAAGAATGGGTTATTATTGGCCTATGATGATTCAGGACTGCCTTGAATATGCGAAGCAGTGTCACTAGTGCCAAATTCACGGGGACTTCATCCACCAGCACCCAAATCCGCTACACCCAACAATAGCTAGCTGGCCATTCGAAATGTGGGGAACCAATATAATTAGCCCCATTGAACCAGCATCATCCAAAAGGACATCGGTTCATACTGGAAACAACCGAATAATTTTCTAAGTGGGCAGAAGCAGTACCACTAAAGGAGGTGAAGATGCAAAATATCCTCCATTTCTTCAAAACCCGTGTCATATATCGGTTCGACACTCCGTGATGAATTATCTCGGGTAATGGGCCAGCTTATAAAAGCCATAAAATCAGCCTCATTGCAGAACAGTATAAGATAAATTGGAGATACTCTTCAGTCTATAATTCTCATGCAAACAGTCTAGCTGAAGCTTTCAACAAGACCTTGACAAAGATTATAAAGAAAACGGTGTCCAGAAACAAAAAAGACTGGCACGAAACACTGCACGAAGCTCTCTGGGCGTACCGAACAATGTTCAAAATGGCCACGAATACAATACCATATGCATGGTATTCGACCCGGAAGCAGCGCTTCCCTTGGAAATATAACTCCCTTCTCTACGAGTAGCGGTTCGATACGAACTGACGGATGAAGAAAACGCTCATCTTCGGCTTTAGGAGCTCGATGCCCTCGACGAAACTCTCCTTATAGCGCAGAAAAATGTGGAAGCTTATAAGGAAAGGATGACACGGTCTTACGAAAAACTGACTAGGCCAAGAACATTCCACCAAGGCGAACTCGTGCAAGTCGTCAAAAGACCCATGATCCCTAATCATGCAAAATGGGGGAAATTCGAACCGAACTATGAAGGCCCGTACATCATAGACAAAGTATACCAAGGTGGAGCCTACCTGCTCATGGATATGCATCGCAAAAGACCCTTCCGGCCAATAAACGGCCGATTCCTCAAGAAATACTACGAATAACGAGTGATGACTTAGGTCAACGATAGATGACGACGCTTGTGTCCGCTCATTGTCTTCCTGAGTCAAAACTCCAAAGGTAGCATCCAAGAAATTCCGTCGCCTAAAAAAATGGTACGTCCACAAGCAAAATGTGTACGGATGAAAACCCGAAAGGGCGCCGTGAGCAAAAACAGTAGGACTACCGGCGAGCTTGTGAAAGCCCGGAAGGGCACAATCTTGTGAAAGCCCGGAAGGGCACAATCTTGTGAAAGCCTTAAGCTATAGGGATCTGAACATGTTATTAAGCCTTTACATTCCCTTAGTTACCGTACAGACGGTCGGATATTGACCCCTGTATATAATCCACGGACACGAATAAATATTCCTTTACCAATTTCTATCAATGGAGAGAAATGTCTCTATATGGTGAACGACACTTGTAAGTCCTTTCGACTTATAATGAGAAAACAATGTTGTGAGATCTTTACGACTTACAAGAGAAAACACGCTTATAAGTCCTCACGATTCTTAAGGAGAAAATACACCTATGAGATCCTCACGACTCGTAGGGAGAAAAGCCTTTATGAGACCCTTACGGCTCATAAAGACAAAAAGACTTAGTCAACGGGATCCTAACCCTGTTTGGTAAGTCATCCTTGTTCAAATCGACAATAGCAAATGTTGATTCGATCCAGGAAACGGTTAGTTATATGTATGCCTTAGAGGCCATTACTGTACATGCGATGTATATTGTAGTGGATACTTGGATATATATAAGGAGGACTTTCTTACTCGACATGATAGTATGCTATCCGGTTGCACTTTATCTTAACATGTACACTGCTTGTCTCTCTATTACATGTTGATAAAGCCTTTAGGATCAGTACTTGACTACAAGGACTATGATGCAGATCACACTAGTAGGGACAAGGTAGTCAATAAGTACATCCTTCAAATGTTCCTAGTCGTGGGAATATCGAGACAGGGCATCAATACTCTAGAGTAGACTAGCATATGCGCTTCTCGACCCATATGATGGGCGATGGATGATCTCATATCCATTGGTGTTTGACATCAGAGAAGGTATATGGGTGCTCAGTAGAGACTGGGTACACTTGACGGACTCTTCGAGAACTCCTAGATGGTATTACACCTATCGTCGGATAGAAGTTCTCTGATGACACTGGTACAGGTTAGTCTGTAGACCCGAGATCGTCATAGAGTCTTGTGTGATTCCCACCGTGCTTTGATTTCCACCTAACCAAGGTCAAGAGATCGTGAAAAACGGTGACTTTTGGGTATATCCCGAGTCACATGGAGGCAATGAGCGATAGGAGGCGTTTCGTCTCTACCGGTATAGGGAGTTGATGTTGCGCTATGCTCGATTGGCCATAACAGGAAATCCCTGTCCAGGGTTGCTGAGATTTACTGGTAAGTGTTACCAGTAGTTTCTCGAACCGTTATGGACCTTGCATCGGCATGACTTATCAGGCTATTAAGGTCTGACATTATACCAACCCCAGGCTGTGATATGTGACATATCAGACGAAGAGACCGGATTGTACGGTAGTGTTACTGTTTGGATTCGCAGGAGTTATAGCAGGCTTGCTTGTTGATCTTCTGATCGCTCAATAATCGGGTGGCCATTACGTTTAGCAGGGCTTGTGGGTGTTTGATATGATCATCACCTACTGCCGGCGTATCGATGAGTCTTTAGAGTCCTACACAGAGGTTTCCTGGTTCATGCGAAACGGAGTAGGAGCACATATGTGATATGTGCGGGACCGAGATTAATGCGCTTATGTGATACCGCATTATATTCTCATGATTTGTGACATCAAAGGTTATATGAGTTTTACCGAGGTTATCGGATCATGTGTTGATTCGATAAGTTGTTACATTTGATATTAGTTGGTTATATGTAGTATAGCCGGGTTATTAAATCAAATGTTGATTTAATTATTTAATGTAGAATTAATATGTTTGATATATTAAATTATATTAACTAATATTGGCTCACTTAAGTATTCATTTTTCTCATTATGATACATTAATATATATGTGATATATATTAATTATATTCTTTTTGCACAAAATATATATGTGATATATATTGTTGTGTCATGCTAGGTTATACATGCAACATATGTATGAGACTTATACCATGCTAGGGTTAATGTTAAGGTTAATATTTTTTCTTAAGTTATTACAATTAGTGGAGATATTTTGATGGTTGGAAGCTTGGAGAAGTTTCAAGATAACCAATTACTTAGTCCACTCTTTTGTTTTCCTGAAGATATTTATCAACCCAACCATTAACCATACACAATGGTTAACTCTCTACAAGGGTTAGATATATGATATACTCACCCATGGTTGCATTTTTAACCTTAATGGATTCATTCTTTCATCACTTGAGTTTCATCTTCTTCTTCCTCATTTTAAGCTTTCTAGTTTTTGACAAAGTGATGATAGATTGTGAGAAAACCAAATCTAAAGTGAGCAATATTCCTACTTCATCATCCTATACTATTAGCCATTTATTTTAGAGTGTTTGCTTCACTAATCTATACAATTAGTGAAGAGATAGCCTGAGCTAGTGTCTCCTCGACGTAGATCATCTTCGGACTCGAAGACTTCAAAGCAAGTTTGTTCATTTCTTCATAGGAGCCTTTCTAGAGTCCAAGAGTTTGATGATCGCAGCGTTGGAACTACTACACGGAGCTATTGAAGTGAAGGACCGGTCTACAAAGGTTGTATTCCTTAATCAATTAGATGTAAAGAGTTTACATTCAATATTTAACCCTAATTCTCTAGTTAAGATCTTGGTTAGGTTTTTTTAGTACCCCAAAATTTTAAAGTAGCATGATTGATGCTTGCTAAAATCTTACTAAGGTGCTAACGAAACGCTACAGTGGTATCAAAGCCAAGCTAGAGCATTAGGTGTTGTCTGGACGAAGTTTAAAGTCCGATCGAACTCCGACAGCCCAAAATGACCCCCTTTCTAGAAATTTTTCAAAAAGTTAGATTTTTCCTTGTTAAAAATACTCAAAAAATCATGCAGGGAATTCTATGGACACACCTGAAGAACGAAACCCTAACTCGTCCATTTGACTGCGGATCCGCGGCCAAAACATGGTTTTGGCGGCGGATCTGCGGCGCTACTTGAGAGGCTTCGGTTGGGCCCTTCAGCTGTTGGTCTGTAGGTGATGTGGCATATCTCTGGTTAACTTTAACTGTGCTCAAGTGTTGTGAGCTCTAGGAATTTTCGGGAATTCGTTGTATCGATTGAATTATCTAACTTCGCCTAGCTATCTCTGATTGTCATACAATATTTGGAATCCACAGAATTGGTTATGAGATAACTAGTTTGAATATTTTAGATCTAGCGGTTTAGTCTCAGTTGATCGGTTGCCACGGGATTTTGATGCTGATCAAAAGTCCGTCGCAATTACGTAGTGTACGCGGATACTCGCCGGATAACCTTACTAGATAGCCACGCCCTATAGCCCCGACCAAGTGACTGTAGGAGAACCCCGTTACCAAAAGCATCCATTCGGGTGCTCGCAGCTGCGGTGTTCCACCATAATGCAGTTCATCGACGACACCGGGAGGTGCAGCCGTCTATTAAAGTTTCCGACGAGCATTCGATCAGGTTATCAGGAATCTTTTTGAATAACCCGACAAGTTATTGGAAAGTGTTTTCAATATCGAGACTAAAATGCGGGGTTTATAATTGTTAGGCATGCGATGTCTAAGGAATTCATTTTGTTGGGCATGAAATCCAATGTATGTGATATATTGGGTTTATGATGTATAAGGTGGTTGCGGATCCCAACTGTTGTAGTTTTTCACTTTCTTTCTGCGATTATAAGTGTAATATGTGGTGTATTACCGGTTTCGGTGCTATATGTCAACGAAAATTGGGATACGCATATTTACTTATGTTGATGACCTGTGATGTTATGTGTTGCTGTGATATGTTATATTGGATTGTCGTGTTCTGAATAGCCGGGAGTTTTATGTGAGATGAGAGTTTTTCATTTTCATTCATATAAAAGATTGTATGTAATATTCTTTTATTGGGGAACTTCCAGGTTGAGGATGATGTCACCATTGATGTATATTATTTATTTTTCCACATTAGGATAGACCCAAGGCGGGGAGCACAAGTAACCGGGTTCTAGGGTTCAGTGGGAAACCATCTCGAGGAGTCGAGAACGGGTCTCCTAACTCTAGAATTGGTAAGGTTACTTGTCGCTCTCGTAGGGGTCTAGGGATGTAGGTTTGTATATTCATCACGACCGTGGAATCCGTGTTTTATACCGGCTTAACTTAAAACTCAGAATTTCTAGTATATCCAATATTTCATATATGTTCTTCTGCTGCTGATATTTTATTATGTGATCATTTTATATGCCTGAGATGAATGCCTATATTATATATATGAGATATATTAAATATTACTGCTTTCGTTTCTTCTGTGATGCTTAGGAAGCATAAATAAATGGGACTTCATTAATGAGATTAATTAAAGAAAAAGAAACCTAAAGATGTTGTAGAAACTTGTTTAAAACTGGTAGCTCTAGTTCTTGCTTCGCATAGCGGTATTCCTTGCAGAATATCCAGCACCTTATTCGATAAGGAAAGAGCCAAGATCCCTTCACCGGGAGTGACCTCTTTAGCGAAACCAGCAGATGCTACAACCTACTCGGTTTGTCTTTTGATTGCTTATATAGTTTTTGCTTTGCATAGTTGTATTTGTGAAATATCCTGCACCTTATTCGATAAGGAAAGAGCCGAGATCCCTTCACCGGGAGTGACCTCTTTAGCAAAATTAGTAAAAGCCTCAAAAACACTCCTTTTAAAATTCACTCGATTCTACAACGATATCAAGTTCATTATGCTCATGGTTTTCTTAGAAACCTGCGTAGCCCTCCGTCATTTTAGGAAGTAATGTACTTAGTATCCGTGCTGCGTATGTCGACCATAGCCGAGGCATAGTATACGGTAGCTAAGTGATGTCTTTCCTACACAGCATATGATGCGATTAGTTAGGACAGTCACATGATTAAGTCGACCATAGCCGAGGGTCATCTGGTTGGGTCTAGTTAACCACGAAATGACGGATAGAACATGACTAGTACTTATGATATGTTGACCATAGCCAAGGTCATAGGTGCTAGGGGTAAAAATATTATCGGGAATTTCAAGTGTTGAAATTTGCAATGAGATTGCATACTTTCTATGAGATAGTTGGATCCCGATACCCACTGCGGGTAAGAGTTACTCCTGGGAGAGTTTCACACATTACAATTAGCCGATCAAGTAGGTGTCTAGAAAGGTGTTAACGGGGTTACGCCCCTGGGAAAACGAGGTTTATTTTAATTTGGTCCGTGTGAAAGTATGGGGAACCTCCCTCAAAGTACCAACACTGGCCTGGCCGAAAGATTGGCGAAATTGTAGAGTGTAATTAATCCCGGCTAGTCTTACCATTTAGGGTTTGAAGGAAGATTTGACTAAAACAGTGGGAGCCATCCTGATTAGATAAACTAATAACCAATCTAATCCTGCAAGAGCGCACGTAGAGTGTTTTCTTCTCTCTCTCTCTCTCCTGGTAGCGACCAAGTCACGCCTTAATCAAGATAATAATATGGATGCATTGACCGAACCTGCTTATTATAATGAGCTAGAGAACGTTGGTTCCTCTCAATCTTATAATTGTTATAAGTCCGAGCAGGAAATAGGGGAATATCTGAATTCCCATGCTACCCAATCAAAGAAAGTGCATGTTGATGCATCTTCTTCAGGTGTGTTCATTACCAAGAACTATTTCTCAGTATCCTCTACATCCTGAGTATGTGATACCGGATCAGGATCCCACATATGTAAGTGTTACATGGGCTAAATGAAAAGTAGAGAACTGAGAATGGGTGATATGTCTCTAAGTGTTAGAAAATGGTGCAATTGTTGCAGCCAAGTCCGTTGGCAGATATCACCTTGTATTAGATACATTGATTCTGAACAAATGTTATTACATACCGAACTTGATATACAACATTACATCAGTTTATTTAATGTGTTAAAGAAGGATATAATTCTATATTAGAGGATAATGTTGTAAACATTTTCCTGAATCAAGAGTTGATTCGATCAGGCACGTTATATAATAGCATATACGTTCTAAATCAAATCACAGTTCAAAGTATCTAGAACACACGTAAGAGGACTAATTCAGAAATGAACAAATCCTTCTTGAGGTATTGTAGACTAGGTCATATCTATGCGACACGACCAACTAAATTACATAAGGATGAATATGAGAATCCGTTCGAGTTTTCATCTTATGATACTTGCCAGTCTTGTCTCAAAGGTAAAATGACCGATACTCCGTTTACTAGAAATAGAGAAAGAGTTAGTGAACTCTTGAGACAGATACATGATGATGTATGCGGTCCTATGTCTATAAATGCCGAGGTTGGTTCTTTGTACTTCATTATATTCATTGACTATCTCTCAAAGATTCGGACATATGTTCCTGTTGAAACACATGTCTGAAACATTTGAGAAATTCAACGAATATAATCTTGAAGTTAAAGAATTAGACAGGTAAAAGTATTAAGTCCTTCGATGTGAACGAGGAGGTGAATAGTTGTGCATAGAGTTCCTGGAGTTTCTAAAAGGAGAATGAGATTCTCTCTCAGCTTACTCATTCGTATACACCACAACACAATGGTGTATCGGGGCGGAGGTATCGCACCCTATGAGATATGGCGCGCTTTATGATGAGTATTCTTGAGTTACCTGTTTTCCTTTTGGATGTTATGCACTTGAGATGCTGCATACCTATTGAATGACGTTCCTTCCAAATCAGGGCCTACCACCACATATGAGATATGGTGTGGGAAGAGACCATGTCTTAAACAAGTTAAGATATGGGGTTGTCCGACCTATGTTGACAAGAAAAATCCGGACAAACTCGAGGCAAGGTCAGTTCTGTAAGTCTATTAGGATATCCCAAACATTTGCGAGGGAATATCTTCTACCACTCTGAGGAGCAAAATGCGTTTTGTCTTCCTAGCATGCCACCTTTTTTTAGAAAAAAGAGATTTCTTGTGAAGAAATATGTGGACATGAGGTAGAACTGGAAGGAGTTCTGGCTAGACAAACTAACAGCTGATGATTTGGTAGAACCAAATGATTCAATAGTCTCCAACAAACTTCAGCCTCTCCGTGAATCTGGTAGGGTTCCTCATCCACATGAGAGATACTACGGTCTTCTCGGTGACAGTAGGAGCGAGGATTGCATCATGAGATGATGGCCCAACTAAGTTCAGGCATGCCATCACAAGTGGAGATTTTGTGAAATGGCTGGATGCTATGCGATCAAAGATGGAATCCATGTACACCAACAAAGTATGACATTGAATGTTGCACCTGAAGGGGTAAAACCCATTTGGAGCAAATGGATCTTGAGAAGATTCTTGTTATAGATGGAAAAGTTGAGACTTCAAAACTATGCTTAAGTCCATCAGGATCTATGCACGCATCGCGGAGTTGGAACATCTGTTTTGATGTGAAAGTCAAAGAGTTTGACTTCATCAAAGGGGTAGATGAACCTTGTATATACAAGAAGGTTGTAGAGAGTAAGGTTGTCTTCCACGTATTGTACGTAGATGACATACCCTTGATAGGAAATGGTTTCCTATGCTACACTCGGTCAAGCTCCTCTTATCACGAGGATTCTCTATGGAAGATTTGGATGATACCTACTACATGTTGTAGATTATGATCTATGATGATAGATCTAAGTGGATATTGGGAGTGTCCCAAATCCAGATACATGAACACCATACTAAAGGGGTTTATTATGGAAGATTCTAAGCGTGGTGGTTCGTCCACTTACTCATGGATCACTCTCTCCAAAAAGATGTCTTCTAAGACTGATTTGGAGAGAGCTCGTGTACAAGGGATACCCTATGCTTCGGCAGTAGGCTCTATCAGAATATGCGATGTTATGTACCAGACCAGATATAGATGACTCACTAGGTGTAGTGACCAGGAATTAATCGGATCTTGGGAGAATCACCGGACAGCTGTGGAGGACATTCTTAAGTACTTGAGAAGCACTAAAAGAAAGTTCTTAGTTCCAGCTTCCAAAGTGATAAGTTCGACTGAGAGTCAATCATAGGCATTGTCTTTACCCTCAATGAAGGGACGGTATGTTGGAAGAGTTCCAAGCTAAATACCGTGACATACTAGAAGATAAAGGCTGAATACATTGCTACCAACGATACTTCCAAAGTGGTTGTCTGGACATTTCTTGTTCATAAGATGAACATGGTTCCTACTATTGAGCGTCAAATAACTGTTATTGTGACAACAATGGAGTTGTGGCTTTGGCCAAGGAACACCGGTCTTATCAGCGTTCCAGACATAATCTGAGGCAAGTATCACCTGATCAGGGAGATGGCTGATCTCCAAAGGATCGAGGTCAGGAGAGTAGATACGAAGGATAACACAGCGGATTCACTCACAAAGGCCTTACCCCTAGAGAGACTTCTATGGGATGGTTGAGTATGGGATACTACAACCACTGCTTTATTGTTGGGTATTGGATACTACAGCAGACGGCCTTAGTGCAAGTGGAAGATTGTTAGTTATATGTATGCCCTAGAGGCCAGTACTGTACATGCGATGTATATTGTAGTGGATACTTGGATATATATAAGGAGGACTTTCTTGCTCGACATGATAGTATGCTATCTGGTTGCACTTTATCTTAACATGTACACTGATTGTCTCTCTTTGATAAAGCCTTTAGGATTAGTACTTGACTACCAGGACAATGATGCAGATCATAATAGTGGGGACAGGGTAGTCGATAAGTACATCCTTCAAATGTTCCTAGTCGTGGGAGTATCGAGACAGGGCATCGATACTCCAGAGTAGACTAGCGTATACACTTATCGACCCATATGATGGGCGATGGATGATCCCATTTCCATTGGTGTTTGACATCAGAGAAGGTATATGGGTGCTCAGTAGAGACAGGGTACACTGGACGGACTCGCCGAGAACTCCTAGATGGTATTATACCTATCGTCGGATAGAAGTTCTCTTCTGACACTGGTACAGGTTAGTCTGTAGACCCGAGATCGTCATAGAGTCTTGTGTGATTCCCACCGTGCTTTGATTTCCACCTAACCACGGTCAAGAGATCGTGCAAAACGGTGGCTTTTGGGTACATTCCCGAGTTACATGGAGGCAATGAGCGATAGGAGGCGTTTCGTCTCTACCGGTATAGGGAATTGATGTTGTGCTATGCTCGATTAGCCATAACAGGAAATCTCTGTCCAGGGTTGCTGAGATTTACTGGTAAGTGTTACCAGTAGTTTCTCGAACCGTTATGGACCTTGCATCGGCATGACTTATCAGGTTATTAAGGTCTGACATTATACCAATCCCAGGCTGTGATATGTGACATATCAGACGAAGAGACCGGATTGTACGGTAGTGTTACTGTTTGGATTCGCAGGAGTTATAGCAGGCTTGCTTGTTGATCTTCTGATCGCTCAATAACCGGGTGGCCGTTACGTTTAGCAGATCGCTTGCGGCTTGTGGGTGTTTGATATGATCATCACCTATTGCCGGCGTATCGATGAGTCTTTAGAGTCCTACACAGAGGTTTCCTGGTTCATGCGAAACGGAGTAGGAGCACATATGTGATATGTGCGGGACCGAGATTAATTTGCTTATGTGATACCGCATTATATTCTCGTGATTTGTGACATCAAAGGTTATATGAGTTTTAGCCAGGTTATCGGATCATGTGTTGATTCGATAAGTTGTTACATTTGATATTAGTTGGTTATATGTAATATAGCCGGGTTATTAAATCAAATGTTGATTTAATTATTTAATGTAGAATTAATAAGTTTGATATATTAAATTATATTAACTAATATTGACTCACTTAAGTATTCATTTTTCTCATTATGATACATTAATATATATATGATATATATTAATTATATTCTTTTTGCATAAAATATATATGTGATATATATTGTTGTAGGGTTGCTATGCACACGCACAAGGGTCTACGAGGCATCAACCATGCCCGATTAAAAATTTAGCCGTGCCGAACAACCCGAATACGGATCTTTAAACTGGAGATTAGGCGAAAACTATCACGCTAAACACTTTAACACTAAGTGAGAGGGATTACAACCTTTGTAGATCCGGTCCTTCACTTCATATGCTCAGTGTTGAGGTCTCTTCGCTGTGATCATCATGCTCTGGACTCTCGAGAGGCTTCACGAAGAGAAAGGTGCAGTCTTGCTTCCGATCTTCGATACAAAAATGATCTACCTTGAAGTTTCATTAACACAAGCTAACACACACTAAAATTGAGTGAACACTCTCATCTAAAGGGCAAGGGAAGATGAGGATGATGAAGTAGGATTTTTGCTCTCTTTATTTATCTTTTTCTCACATATTTTCATCACAAATATCAAAACAAGAAAGCTTTGCATGAAGAACTCAAGGAAGAAGAAGAATAGTGATCCATTTTCTTTTGTGATGAATAATGAAAGGATTAATATGATAAATAATGCAACCATGGTTGACTTAACCATTGTAGAGAATTAACCAAGGGTTAGGGTTTGGGTTGAGTCAAGAATGAGTCACTTGAAAATATCTTTCACAAAACAAAACCAAAACCTTCTAGAAACATCTAGAAAGCTTAACCCTAATCCAAACCTTAATCATGTTTAAACTCCACTAAACAAGTTGCATTAGTTATCATATCATGTTACAATATTATATATCACATATATAATATTTATCGTAACAAAATAAAATAATACAATTAACATATATCGCATATATATCAATGTATTATCCGAGTGAGAAAAAGAATCTTTTAGTGAGCAAATATTAGTTAATGTAATTTAATATATCATATATATTATTATACATTAAATTATCGAATCAACACTTGATCCGACAATTCGGCTATATCGCATATAACCGACTAATATTTATCCGTACCGATTCATCGAATCAACACTTGATCCGATGACCCGGCTGATATCAAATATCGCGAGAATACAATACGATATCTCATATCGTATTATCCTCGGTCCCGCACATATCACATATGTGCCCCTACTCCGTTTTGCCTGAGTCAAGAAACCTCTGTGTAGGACTCTAAAGAATCGTCAATACGCCGGCAGTAGGTGATGATCATATCAAACACCCACAAGCTGCAAGCGGTTAGCTAAACGTAACAGCTACCCAGGTATTGAGCGCTCAGAAGATCAACAAGCAAGCCTGTACATTCTCCTGTGAATCCAAATAGTAACACTCCCGTACAGTCCGGTCTCGTCGTCTGATATGTCGCATATCTCGCCTAGGGGTGGTAAACGTCAGACCCCAGTAGCTTGATAAGTCGTGTCGATATGAGGTCTATAACAGTTTGAGAAACTACTGATAACACTTACCAGTAAATCTCAGCAACCCTGGCCAGGGATTTCCGGTTATAGCCAATCGAACACAGCACAACATCAACTCCCTATACCGGGAGAGACGAATCCCCTCCTATCGCTCATTGCCTCCATGTAATTCGGGACTGTACCAAAAAGCCACCTTTTTGCACGCCCTCTTGGACGTGGTATGATGGAAATCAAAGCATAGTGGGAATCACACAAGACTCTATGACGATCTCGGGTCAACAGACTACTCTGTACCAGTGTCACCGGAGAACTGCCATCTGACTTATGGTATAATACCTTCTGGGAGTTCTCGGCGAGTCCGTCCAGTGTACCCAGTCTCCACTGAGCACCCGTACACCATCCTCGATGTCAAACACCGATGGATATGGGATCATCCATCGCCCATCATATGAGTCAAGATGCGTATACGCTAGTCTACTCTGGTGTATCGATGCCCTGTCTCGATACACCCTCGACTAGGAACAGTTATAGGATGTACTCGTCGACTACCGTGGCCCTACTAGTATGATCTCATCATAGTCCCAGTAGTCGAGTACACATCCTAAGGGCTTTATCAACATGTAACATAGAGACAATCTGAGTACATGTTAAGATAAAGTACAACCAGATAGCATACTATCATGTCGAGCAAGAAAGTCCTCCCTATATATGTCCAAGCATCCACTACAATATACATCGTATGTACAGTAATGGCCTCTAGGGCATACATATAACTAAAAATCTCCCACTTGCACTAGGGCCATCTGTTATGGTATCGCATACCCAACAATTAGCTGCGGTTGAAGTATCTCATACTCAACCATCCCGTAAAAGTCTCTACTGGGAAAAAGGCCTTTGTGAATGGATCCGCGTTGTCGTCCTCTGTGTCTGCTCTCCTAACCTCGATCTCCCTGGAGATCAACCATCTTCATGATCAGGTGATACTGCCTAAGAATTATATCTGGATTTCTGATGGGACGGTAGTTCCTTGGCTAAAGCCACAACTCCATTGTCACACAATGGTAGGAACGAAGTTCATCTCATGAACTTATAAATATCCAGACTGCCTCTTTGGTAGTATCCTTGGTAACGATGTATCTTTCCTTTAATCGTCTAGTATGTCACGGTATCTAGCTTGGAACTCTTCCAACATACTGTCCCTAAAGACAATGCCTGCGACTGACATTCAGTCGTCCTTATCACCCTGGAACCTTTCCAGTGATTCTCCCCAGGATCGATTGATACCATCTCACTACAACTAGTGAGTTTTCTAACATCCAATTAGATCTATCACATAGATCCAAAAACCCAGGATTTAGGAGGTATCACTTTGATCTTATATGGAGAATCCTTGTGATAAGCGGAGATTAACCGAGCGTAGCATAGGAAACTCCTTCCCTATCAAGAGTATGTCATCCACGTACTCTACGAGGATCACCACCATACACCCTACTACCTTTTTGTATATACAAGGTTCATCTACCATTTTGATGAAGTCAACCTCTTTGACTACCACATCAAAACAGATGTTCCAACTCCGCGATGCCTGTTTTATCATATAAAATATCTTGCACACGTTTCCGCTGCTCCCACTGTTTACGAAGCCCTCTGGCTGTGTACTTATAGACGCTCTTTTCTAAAACATCATTTAGAAAAGTAGTCATGACACCCAACCGCCAGATATCGTAGTCATGGTATGTAGCCGTGGCAAGTAGGATCTGGATGGACTTAAGCATAGATTTGAAAGTCTCAACTTTTTCATGTACACCAAGTAATCTTCTCAAGATATACTCGCTCCTGATGGGGATTTAACCCTTCAGATAAAGCAACCAAAGTCCATACTTTGTTGGTGTATAAGGATTCCATCTCAGATCGATAAGCATCCAGCCATTCTTATAGAGTCCTACTCCTGATAGCCTACTCGAAACTAGTTGGGTCATCATCTCATGATGCAATCCTCGCTCCCACTGTCATAGAGAAACCGAAGTATCTCTCAGGTCGGTGAGGAACCCTACTAGATCGGTGGAGAGGCTGAGGTTCGTTGGAAACTATTGAATCCTTTGGTTATACCAAATCATCAGCTGCATTTTGTATAGCTGGAACCTTTCCAGTTCTACATAACAGACCTTGCCTCGAGCTTGTCCGGATTTTGCTTTTAGACATAGGCCGGACAACCCCAAATCTTAACAAGCTTAAGATATGGGCTCTTCCCTTTCCGTATCACATATGAAGTGGTAGGCAACTGATTTGATTTGAACCCTATTCAATAGGTATGCAGCTTCTCAAGTGCATAACTCCCTAAAGGAAATAGGAAACTCAGTAGTACTCATCATAGAGCACACCATATCAAATAGGGTGCTAATGCTCCACCCCGATACACCGACGTGCTGTGGTGTATACAAAGGAGTAAGGCTGAGAGAGAATCTCATTCTCCTTTAGAATAGTCCAGGAATTCCGTGCTCAAGTATTCTCCTCCTTTATCTCATCAAAGGACATAATACTTATACCTGTATTTTGGTTCTCTACTTCTAACTTATATTCTGTGAATGTCTCAAAAGCTTCGGACTTATGTTTCAACAAGAACACGTGTCTGAATCTTGAGAGATTATCAGAGAACGTAATGAATTAAAAAGAACCGGTCTTGGCATGTGTAGACAGGGGACCTTCATACATCAGCATGTATCAATCCCAAGAGTTCACTAACTCTTTCTCTGTTTCTTATAAACAGAGCTATAGTCATCTTATCTTTGTGACATGACCGGCAAGTTTCACAAGATGTAAATTCAAACAGATTTAAATATGCATCTATATGTAACTTCAGCCAGTCTGGTCGCATTGATATGACCTAGTCTACAATACCTCAAGAAGGATTCATTCATTTCTGAACTCTTCATCTTGTGTGTGTTC
Source organism: Agapanthus africanus (assembly GCA_030015575.1). Lineage (NCBI taxonomy): Eukaryota > Viridiplantae > Streptophyta > Magnoliopsida > Asparagales > Amaryllidaceae > Agapanthus > Agapanthus africanus. Next base: position 326,099,133 of record JASDDO010000004.1, read on the forward strand.
TATATACTAAGAACCGTGGTTTGATTTAGAACGTCGATACTTTTAGATAACGTGCCTGAACCGATCAACTATTGATATAGGAAATGTTCAAAACATTATCCAACAATACAAAATTTTATCATTTCTTTACTAATAAAGAGACTGATATGATTTTGTATATCAGGTTCGGTATCTAATAACATTTGTTCAGAATCAATGTATTCTGGTAATACAGGATGACAGTGACCAACAGACTTGGCTGCAACACTTGCACCGTTTTTTGTCTCATGAAACTTATCACCCGTTCTCAGTTCTCTACCTATCTGTAGCCTATGTAACAGATTACATATACGGGATCCTGATCCGGTATCACATACCCAGGACGTAAAGGATACTGAGAAACAGTTCTGTGTAATGAACACACCCGAAGATGATGCATCAACATCCACTTTCTTCGTTTGGGCGGCACGAGAATTGTGGTAATCCCCAATTTCCTGCTCTGTCTTATAACAATTATAAGTTGGAGCGGGACCAACGTTCCTCAGCTCAGTATAACAAGAGGGTTCGGTCAATATATCCATTTTATTATCTTGATTAAGGCGTGAAATAGTCGCCACCTGGAGAGAGAGAGAAGAAAACACTCAGCGTATGCTCTTGCAAGATTAGATTGGTTATCTAATATATCTAATCAGGATGTCTCCCACTGTTTTAATCAAATCTTCCTTCAAACCCTAAAAGGAAAGACTAGCCGGGATTAATTACACGCTACAAGTTCGCCAATCTTTCAGCCAGGCCAGTGTCGGTACTTTAAGGGAGGTCCCCCCGTGCTTTCGCACGAACCTAATTAAAGTAAACCTCGTTTTCCCAGAGGCGTAACCCCGTTAACACCTTTCTAGACACCTACTTGATCGGCTAATTGTAATGTGTAAAACTCTCCCAGGAGTAACTCTTACTCGCAGCGGGTATCGGGATCCAACTATCTTATAGAAGGTATGCAATCTCATTGCAAATTTCAACACTTGAAATTTCCAATAATATTTTGCCCCTAGCATCCCATTGTTGCGCCACGGCAGCGCCCCGGCCGTCTATCCGAGGCTAAAATGCGGAATCAAAATTTTTCTTAACTTTCAAACTGGCACTACCGCGGACAATATACCCGGATCATAACCATTAACCGATACTAGCTAACAAGAGAAAGGGCGAGAGATATACCGAGTGATCCGAGTCCTCCGGTCTTCTCGTCGTCGTCCCGATCTCCCGCGGAAACTCCGATCGTCGCATCCTTGCCGGAAGGGCACCACATCGTCTGCATCTTTTACGGGCTCCCACCTGAATACCGAGGCAACTCGGGCGCGAAGTTGGCTGGCCGACGCGCCCAAGATTTGCTGTAGAAGTAGTGTAGAATCACTTTGCCTCATGGGGTTTGTGAAGTTGCCTTGATGGAGGAATCAACAAGATATGAACTTGGGGATTTTTGGTGGCAAGCTAAAATGAGATGGATGATAAATTTCCCACACCAAAATGAAATGAACCATCCATCCTCCCTCATGAAGTGGCCGGCCCCCTTATGGGAATGGGGAGGGAAAAAAAGAAAACAAGAGGGAGGTGAGTGTAGAGAGCACAAGGGTGACCATAACAAAAGCAAACCTCACATCAACTCCTAATCAAGAATCAAATCCTTTCTCATCTCAAAAAGCAAAGGAAAAGACTAATAAAGAATCTCATGATTATGAACCATCATGAAGCCCCACATTATGCAAGAAAACCCCTCCACAAAATGTTATTTGCAAACTTGCAAATAACCCCCTCCATCGGAAAGTCCGGCCGGGAAGGAACAAAGGAAAACCGGCCGGAACGGAATGCAAACTGGCAACTCCAGAAAACTGGTCCCGTAATAAATTACAGGAAAACCCCGACACTGTGCATACACACCCGCATCTGTATTCCGACCGGATACAAATGCAATGAGACAAAATCTACACTGTACTAAACTAGGATCCGGCTTAAACCAAAGCCGGCTAGTAATATCCGTTCGATCCTGATCCGTGCAAATACCGCACGTATCTGATCGAACCTTGCCATATAACTATACGGCCTCTAGTACAAACCGTCCGATCCTGATCCGTGCAATACCGCACGTATCTGATCGGACCCTGCCATATCTCCATACGGCCTCTACAGCGTTTCGCCCGAAAGCTTGAGTAACTGAAAGTGTGGTGGACTCTAAAGACTTGTCAATACTATGGCTGTGGATTTAACCACTAGCACGTTAGAGGTATTAGCCAATACGTGACGGGCCACCAGCTATTGACCAAAAGGGACGTCGATGAGAGAGCTCACCCTGACACCCTACTGAGCCTGTCAGTGACAATATCCGTACAGTCCGGTCCGTTCGTCTATGAGTATCGCATGTCGGGCCTAGAGGGTTGGTAAATGTCAGACCCCCAAAAGTGGTACAAGTCGTGTCGGAGTGTAGCCCAGAACACCCTGAGATACTATTGGAATACCTACCAGTAAATCTCCTGCCTCGGCCGAGGGCTTTGTGTAATGGCTCTCCTAGTCACAGCGCGACCTCACCCCCTATACCGGGAGAGACGAACCCCTGAAGATCCGCTCATTGCCTCCATGTGGCTCGGGACTGTACCCAACTAAAACCTGTTTGCACGACTCCTTTGAGCCGTGGTAGGGTAGTAATCAAAGTACAGTGGGAACTCACACGAGACAAATGACGATCCCCAGGTCGATGAACTAACCTGTACACATGTCACCAGGGAACTGCTATCTGACGTCAGGTATAAGACCAACTAGCATGTTCCCGGCGAGTCCTGTCCGATGTACTCATAACCCAATGAGCACCTGTATACATCTTAGGTGAACTAACTGACACCAGTGGCTTGTGAGACCGGCCACCGCCCCTCGTCGGGGTCTCGACTGTATACACTAGTCTACTCTGGAGAATCGATGCCCTGTCTCGAAACACCCACGACTAGGGACCTTTTAAGGATGTGCTTATAGACCACCAGCTCTCACGTATATGATCGCCCTCATACTGCTGGCAGTCAAGCAAGAATCCTAGGGGCTCTATCAGCGTGTAATAGCGACCTGTAAAGTCACCTGAAGCAGTACACGATGATAAAGGTAAACCAGATAGCATACTATCATCTCGAGTAAGACTGTCCTACCAGGATAGGTCCTCCCTCAATCATTGCAATCACGTGCCTGTGATCCAATAATTGACTCTGAGGGCACTGTCTCCAACAATCTCCCACTTGCACTCAAGGCTAATTATTGTGATGTCGCATACTCACAGCCCGTGTGATACCGAACACCCAACTCCTCTACTAGTCAGTCTCACAAAGCTCGTTTGCGAAACTATTGCGTTCGAGGAACAGCCTCAGTGAGTGGATCCGCTGTGAAGTTTCTTTCTATGTCTCTCTATATCTCAAGTTCGCAGAGAAAGCCATCTCCCGAAATGAGCAATACCTGTCTTAGAGTATGTCTGGATATCTGATGGGACCGAGCTCATAAATGAACTCCAAATCCAAACTTCTTAGACTGTATCGATAACTGAACTTAATCAGTACCCAGCGCCATGCCTCCTTCAGTATTGCCTTGGACCACCTGTCCAAAATATTGCCCCTCGTCAGAAAGAGAAACTATAACTCTGACAGCCACTCTGCCATCCATGTCACCTTGGAAGCCTGGAATGATAACCGTCTCCTAAAAGAGGCTGTCGTTATCACATCCCTAGAACACGCACTTGTGTCCTAAAACTGCTTCCGATTGTTTCTCCAGGATTGGATTAATATCAACTTATTGCATCTACTGCAAGAACAACATCTGGTGTGGTACTTGACATCTCATGATTGACTCAATTGCCTAAGCAAGTGATCTGTCAATCATGCGTATCCCTCTCCCCTTTAGTCTGTAAGAAACCTTTAGAGAGGGTGACTCCATTACCTGCAGGTGTACTACCGTGCCAGGAGTCGTCCATTCTAAATACTCATAGAATGCTGTCAAGGTACCCAGATTAGGAAACCACCCAAATCTAGATCTAAAACTATAGATCTAGTAACCAGAATGTCTGATATAATATCCAAGTCCTGTGTGGAGAAAAAACTGTGTGACAACCAAAGTATAACCGATCGTAGTATAGGAATATCACTTCCTACTCTGTGTATGTCATCAAATACCAGGACATCACACCCTACTACCTTCTTAACAGATCCATCCCCTATTCTGATGAAGTCAAACCTATGACTTCACATCAGAAATAGATGATCTATCTCCGCTATATCTGCTTTAGTCTATAAATAGATATAAGCCAACTGTCCACCAATGCTTCCGCTGCTCCCACTGACTACGACAACCCTCTGGCAGAGTCATATACACGTACACTTCTGAAGCATGTTCAGAACGACGCTATACTCATCCTCCTGCCGGGTTTCACAGTCTGGAACAACAGCAATGGCAAGTCTGGGTAAACAAGAACCTCCCTGCCATCGTCCTTGAGCATACCGAAGTACTTCTCGAGTGCCTGAGGTTACCCACCATATCTGTGGAGTGGCTAATGGAATGTCAAGCCAGATTGAATCTTCAAGTTCCTATCAAATTTTCAGTAATCGTTTGCGGTTCTGGAATCACTTCCAGTTCTACCATACTCCCACTGCTGTTTTCTGAAAAATCCATTTCTTTTTAAAATTGTGGCGAGTGAAGAACAATATCACTATTGATCTTCCAGATGGTAGAAAATCAACCCTCGTCATAGCCTGGGTCAACCCGCAAACAACCATTATAGAAACGTGCCTTGAGTTATCCGGAGTCTGGTTTTAAGCACAAGCCGGACAACTCCCCGTACCTTAACAATGTCAAGATATGAATTGTTCTATATCCAATATAGAAACAGAGGCACTGATTTAATTGAACCAGATTCAAATCATGCAACTGTCACCAGTGCATGTCAACTGAATGGAAGGAGGCCGATCAGCGTTATTCAACTTAGGAATGCTTCCAATTATGAGTAACCTGAAAGAGAAGCAAGTTCTCTCAATCATTACTATCAACTGAACACCATGCACAAGTATCTACATCTTCGATCACCTTGAAGAATCCCGATACTTGCAATACCCGGTTCTCTACTTTATTCATATACCCATAACTTTTCAAAACATGGACCCTGTGTTTCTACGAAACACTTGTCTAAGTACTAGAGAAGTTATAAGTAAGCAGAATATAGTACGAGGACCAACCCCTCTGTCCTAATGGACACTGGACAATACACAATACTCTGTATAAGTCCCCTGAGTCTAATAACTCATTCACTGTGCGTCGTAGTTTGAAAACTGTACTTATGGTTAAGAAGAATTACACCGCTGTTCAATGCTCCTTACCTAACCATCCACTGATATAGGTAAATGTCATAGACATAATTTCAAAAAGGTACATCTCACTCTATAAAAATAGACGTACAGATATATCAATTTGAAATCGGTGCATAACAACGGATATTCAAAACCAAATATTTGCCGACCGGCAAACAACCCAGGTGGTTTTCTCAAATATCACCAATTACAACGAATCCCGATATAATGAGGATGGTCACCTAATTCCCAATAACTTACTCCCTCTCATCATCTGTAAAACCATACAGATGTGAGAATCCAACCTGGTAAATACATACCCTGGAGCAAGTGTCTAATCGGGAAATCAGTTTTTCTTTTAACAGTACACAGTTGAACTGAAACATTGAAATGTTTCGATGGGGTATCCTGGTATTCCTAGTAATTCCTCTTCCATTATCCAGATTCACAACTGTAACCGTATAATTCTTTGCCATCTCTCCAAATCCCTTTATATGTCTTTAGTCATTACCTTCTGCACACCCCTTTAGGCCAAATGGTTTTCTTCCTTCCCTACCGTTCGGCACCAGCCTCTGGTTTGGAAGAAGACAATCCAATAAGCATAATGGGTGTACTGTCCTAATCCTAGGAGCACTCGCAATGCGAGAGAAGGTGAAGATAAAAGACAACCGAATAAACCTTATTCCTATTTCTCCTGAACCAGAATCCATCCCCGAACTGGAACAAGTTCCTTTCGAGTTCGTATATAACCATACGATGGATTATCCAATAAACTTGGGATCTTCGTAGTGATACGGAGTGTCCTGGAGAAATACAAAGGTGATTTAGGATTGGCGAAGAAATACTCGGTTTGGTCGTGAATAGCAGTCGCAATTTACTTTGCCCTCTTACTAATCCCTTTCTTTGTCTTAACTTAATACCTTCTGTACACCATCGTTATGCTAATTGGTTTTCTTCATTCCCCACCGTTCGGCACCAGCCTAAGGTTTGGAAGAAGACTATCCAATTTGCATAATAGGTATACTATCTCCTAAACCAAGGAGTACCCGCATCCAGGGAGAAGGTAAAAGGAAAAGACAACTGAATAGTCCTATTCGTTTTTTCCAGAACCGGAAACCATCCTCGAATTCCTTCGAGTTCGTATATAACCATACGATGGTTTTGTCCAATGGAAGTGGACGTTCGTAGTAATACGGGGTGTCCTCGAGAAAAGAGTAAAAGTAGGAGCGGCAATGAGGTTTGCAACTCTGACAATCCAAAAGCCTGTGTTAAGAAGGTTCGGTCAACTTGGTCACTGAGTCATAGTCTTAGGGTCGGGTCAATGGTCGCTGCCAAAGAGAGAGAGAAAAGAAACACTCAGCATGCACTCTAACCTAGATCAGAATGGTTATCACTTTATCTAATCTGGAAACCTCCAACTGTAACCTCAAATTCTTCCCCAAACCTGAAAGAAGAATTAGTCGGGGTCACCCGAGGAGTAAACCAACTCATCAGTGGGAATCGGGATCCAACTATCATCGCATGATAACTTGACGGAATCCACTCAAGTCACCACACTCCAGAAGGTATGCGCATGCCTGGCAAGTTTCAGTTTCTTTAGAAACTCCCGATGTGTGTTTTTACCCCTAGGACTCAAGTGAGCTTGACGGAGTCAACAAATCAAAGAGTCCTAGTCAAGTTCAACCCGTCATTATCTGGATTGCATTAAACCCACCCGTACGTGCCCTTGACGGAGTCAACAAGGCCGCACGACTGTCCTAACCAATCCCATTTATGCAACAAACAAGCACCACTTAGCTACCGTACACTACACCTTGACGGAGTCAACAAACGCAGCACGAATACTAAATAATACCCATAAGAAATGACGGAGGGCTACGAATGGTTTTTGGCGAAAAACCTTTAACGTAATGAACTTGATATCGTTGAAGGAACTGCATAGCCTTTTATAAAAATATAGTGACGAAAACCTTTGCTAAAGAGGTCACTCCCGGTGAAGGGATCTCGGCTCTTTCCCCGTAGAATGAGGTGCAGGATATTCCAACTGAATACCACGATGCAAAGTAAAAGTAATCGGCTATAGTGAAGTTAATGCCCTGACGCAAACTTCTGTCCAAGGGGTCACTCCCGGTGAAGGGATCTCGGCCCTTGCCTCGTCGACTGAGGAGCAGGATATTCCAAATGAATACCACGATGCAAAACAAAAGTGAACGTCCTTGCAATAACAGCTTTTTGAAAAGTGTTCCAACAACATCAGAATAGGTTTGTTTTTAACTTGCATTGATCCGAATCAACGCAGTCCCATCAATTGATCACACCACAAAGAACGAAAATATACTGATGTACGTATATGCCATCCGCATTTGCCACTGGGTCCCGTCATTACTCATTAGGTTAGCTAACTAACGACAGAGCGGGGACTGGACTAGCGCGGATGCAAAACATATACAACATCTACTAATATATATACCAATATATAATTTTCGCTCAAGGCGTGATAAAATGCAACATCACATAAATATACAGTATCACAGAACAATACAGATATCTGGAAGCCTCGGGTTTCACAGAGCCGCTGCTGAAACCCGACGTTCCCCTGGTCGTGTGGATAGCCTGTGCAATGAAATCCTAGACCCCTACGGGCGCGGCAAGTCACCCGCCAAAACCTGAAGCGAGGCAGCCCCCTTCAGCACGGTGAATGGACCACCCAGCACTTCATGGAATCCGGTAACTTGGGCACCCCTCCTGGGTCAACCTGTACCCCCTACGAGTGCGGCGAATAGCCCGCCAATCCTAGAATGAAGCCCCCTCCATCTCAATGCCATGAGATGCGGGCCCGTTGCCCTCTAGAACCCGGCTATCCGTGCACCCCTTCGCGGGGTAACCCTAGTACAAAAAGTAAAATATACATACAACGGGTACATCGACCGCAACCAGGTCGTGCCCCAAAAGAATAATACAAACAGGCAGTGACGGCAGTCCACATGTCGGACGCTTGCCCCGCAATATCAAATGTACATATAAAACAAAACTGTACTAACATTGCATCCAGGCCATCCCCCACGACCGATCCGCAACAACACAGCACAATCACAGAACATCAACGTGAAAGTCACGTTCGCAAATCCGTCTAACCGGGCTATAGCAGTTAGACAGGATTTACCGATCAAGTGACATTCACGGTCGCAGATATAATGTAAATACTGTAAACTAATTTGTTTAAACTTTTCGATCGATCAAAAATTACCAAGTGGGCCCTAAGTACTACTGTAGCACTCAAGGAAATCTGGGCCCAAAAATTAACATTCCAAAAACCCCATTCAGAACTCAAAAGCCCTCTGGAAAATTTTGGTACAGTGAAGAGGCTATACGGCGGCGGAACCGCGGCCAATGCGTGGCTTTGGCCGTGGTTCCGCGGTGATATGGTGGAATCACATGACCAAATTTTCCCAGAATGCTTAAAATTACCTACACATCATTCTGCAACTTACTGAAAAAAATTTCGAGCCAAAAATAATTCGACAGAAAACTGATGTATACAAAATACGGTTTTTAGGATTTTTGTTCGATCGAAGCTTTAAACATACTAGTACAAGCTAGACTAGTTTAATGGCGTGGCTCTGATACCATGTTGCGCCACGGCAGCGCCCCGGCCGTCTATCCGAGGCCAAAATACGGAATCAAAATTTTTCTTAACTTTCAAACTGCCGCTACCGCGGACAATATACCCGGATCGTAACCATTAACCGATACTAGCTAACAAGAGAAAGGGTGAGAGATATACCGAGTGATCCGAGTCCTCCGGTCTTCTCGTCGTCGTCTCGATCTCCCGCGGAAACTCCGATCGTCGCATCCTTGCCGGAAGGGCACCACATCGTCTGCATCTTTTACGGGCTCCCACCTCAATACCGAGGCAACTCGGGCGCGAATTTGGCTGGCCGACACGCCCAAGATTTGCTGTAGAAGTAGTGTAGAATCACTTTGCCTCATGGGGTTTGTGAAGTTGCCTTGATGGAGGAATCAACAAGATATGAACTTGGGGATTTTTGGTGGCAAGCTAAAATGAGATGGATGATAAATTTCCCACACCAAAATGAAATGAACCATCCATCCTCCCTCATGAAGTGGCCGGCCCCCTTATGGGAATGGGGAGGGAAAAAAGGAAAACAAGAGGGAGGTGAGTGTAGGAGAGCACAAGGGTGACCATAACAAAAGCAAACCTCACATCAACTCCTAATCAAGAATCAAATCCTTTCTCATCTCAAAAAGCAAAGGAAAAGACTAATAAAGAATCTCATGATTATGAACCATCATGAAGCCCCACATTATGCAAGAAAACCCCTCCACAAAATGTTATTTGCAAACTTGCAAATAACCCCCTCCATCGGAAAGTCCGGCCGGGAAGGAACAAAGGAAAACCGGCCGGAACGGAATGCAAACTGGCAACTCCAGAAAACTGGTCCCGTAATAAATTACAGGAAAACCCCGACACTGTGCATACACACCCGCATCTGTATTCCGACCAGATACAAATGCAATGAGACAAAATCTACACTGTACTAAACTAGGATCCGGCTTAAACCAAAGCCGGCTAGTAATATCCATTCGATCCTGATCCGTGTAAATACCGCACGTATCTAATCGAACCTTGCCATATAACTATACGGCCTCTAGTACAAACCGTCCGATCCTGATCCGTGCAATACCGCACGTATCTAATCGGACCCTGCCATATCTCCATACGGCCTCTACAGCGTTTCGCCCGAAAGCTTGAGTAACTGAAAGTGTGGTGGACTCTAAAGACTTGTCAATACTATGGCTGTGGATTTAACCACTAGCACGTTAGAGGTATTAGCCAATACGTGACGGGCCACCAGCTATTGACCAAAAGGGACGTCGATGAGCGAGCTCACCCTGACACCCTACTGAGCCTGTCAGTGACAATATCCGTACAGTCCGGTCCGTTCGTCTATGAGTATCGCATGTCGGGCCTAGGGGGTTGGTAAAAGTCAGACCCCCAAAAGCGGTACAAGTCGTGTCGGAGTGTAGCCCAGAACACCCTGAGATACTACTGGAATACCTACCAGTAAATCTCCTGCCTCGGCCGAGGGCTTTGTGTAATGGCTCTCCTAGACACAGCGCGACCTCACCCCCAATACCGGGAGAGACAAACCCCTGAAGATCCGCTCATTGCCTCCATGTGGCTTGGGACTGTACCCAACTAAAACCTGTTTGCACGACTCCTTTGAGCCATGGTAGGGTAGTAATCAAAGTACAGTGGGAACTCACACGAGACAAATGACGATCCCCAGGTCGATGAACTAACCTGTACACATGTCACCAGGGAACTGCTATCTGACGTCAGGTATAAGACCAACTAGCATGTTCCCGGCGAGTCCTGTCCGGTGTACTCATAACCCAATGAGCACCTGTATACATTTTAGGTGAACCAACTGACACCAGTGGCTTGTGAGACCGGCCACCGCCCCTCGTCGGGGTCTCGACTGTATACACTAGTCTACTCTGGAGAATCGATGCCCTGTCTCGAAACTCCTACGACTAGGGACCTTTTAAGGATGTGCTTATAGACCACCAGCTCTCACGTATATGATCGCCCTCATACTGCTGGCAGTCAAGCAAGAATCCTGGGGGCTCTATCAGCGTGTAATAGCGACCTGTAAGGTCACCTGAAGCAGTACACGATGATAAAGGTAAACCAGATAGCATACTATCATCTCGAGTAAGACTGTCCTACCGGGATAGGTCCTCCCTCAATCATTGCAATCACGTGCCTGTGATCCAATAATTGACTCTGAGGGCACTATCTCCAACACCCATGACTTTGACGCAGGCCAACAAACCACAGTGTGCTAGTCAAGTTCAACCCGTCATTTCTTGATTGAATTAAACCCACCCGCACGACCCTTGACGCAGGCCAACAAAGTCGCACGACTACCCTAACTCAATCTGCATCATATGCATATGCAGATAAATACTAGTTAGCTACCGCACACTACGCCTTGACGCAGGCCAACGAACGTAGCACGAATACTAACTACTACTTATCTGAAATGACGGAGGGCTACGACAGGTTTTTATGAAAACCCTTTGCGTAATGAACTTGATATCGTTGTAGAATCGAGTGATTTTAAATGGAGTGTTTTTTAGGCTTTTCTAGTTTTGCTAAAGGAGTCACTCCCGGTGAAGGGATCGTCGGTCCTTTCCTCATCGAATAAGGTGCGGGATATATCATATATATCACTGTGCAAAGCAAAAACTATTAAAAGCAATCAAAAGACAAACCGAGTGTGTAGCATCTGTCAGTTATTGCTAAAGGAGTCACTCCCGGTGAAGGGATCTCGGTCCTTTCCTTATCGAATAAGGTGCTGGATGTTCTACAAGGAACACCGCTATGCAAAGAAAGAACTAGAGCTACCAGTTTTTAAACAAGTTTCTACAACATCTTAGGTTTCTTTTATTTCATTAATCTCATTAATGAAGTCCCATTTTATTATGCTTCATAAGCATCTCTTTTGAAACGAAATCTGCAATATAACATATATCTCATATATATAATATAAACATTCGTCTCAGGCAGTAATATGATCTCATCACAGAACATTGCAGCAGAAGAACATATATGAAATATTGGATATACTAGGACGTCCGTGTTTTCAATACGAGCCTGTATAAAACACGGATTCCACGGTCGCGATGAATAGCCAAACCCATATCCCTAGACCCCTACGAGAGCGGCAAGTAACACTACCAATTCTAGGGTTAGGAGACCCGGTCTCGACTCCTCGAGATGGTCTCCTACTGGACCCTAGAACCCGGTTGCTTGTGCTCCCCGCCTTGCGTCTACCTAATGCGGAAAAGTAAATAATATACAACGGTGACATCTTCCGCTACCTGGAAGTGCCCCAATAAAAGAATATTACATACAAATGAATTTTACATGAATGAAAAAGAAAAACTCTCATCTCACAAAAAACCCCCGGCTATTCAAACGCGACGATCCAATACAACATATCACAGCAACACATAATATCTCATATCATCAACGTAAGCAAGTATGCGTATCCCGATTGTCGTTGATGTATAGCAACGAAGCCGACGATACACCACATACTACGCTTACGGTCACAGAAAAGAAAGTGTAAAACTACAACAGTTGGAATCCGCAACCTCCTTAGACATCGCATGCCTATCCAAATGAATTCCTTAGACATCGCATGCCTAACAATTATAAACCCCGCATTTTAGTCTCATTATCGAAAACTCTTTTCAATATCATGTCGGGCAATTCAACAAGATTCCCGACGTGCTGATCGAATGCTCGTCGCAAACTTTAGTAGACGGCCGCACCCCCAGATGCCGTCGACGAAGTGCACTAAGGCGGAACACCGCTGCCGCGAGCACCCGAACGGATGCTTTCGGCGACGGGGTTCTCCTACAGTCACTTGGTCGGGGCTATGGGGTGTGGCTGTCTATTAAGTTTACCCGGCGAGTATCCGCGTACGCTACGTGATTGCGACGGACTTTTGATCACATCAAAATTCCGTGGCAACCGATCATCTGAGACTAAACTGCTATGTTTATAATATTCAAATTAGTTATCTCATAACTACCTGTGGATTCCAAATATTGTATCACATTCCAGATAAATAGATAAAGTTAAACTTTCCGATCGAATCATCAAACACCCAAGATTTTCCCAATATATCTCAACACTTGAAATCAGTTTAAAAACATCCATCACATGCCACAGTATCAATGGTCCAGCCGTAGAAGGGTCAAGCCAACGCCTCACATGTGGCACGCCGTACTGTCCCAAACCCTAAGGTTCAAAAGGCAGTTCAAGACGGTTACATAATCGAGTTAAGGTTTGTTGTCTTCTAGAGGGTCCACCGAGTTACTTGCATGACTTAAAACTTTCTTAAACACGAGAAAAAATCCAACTTTTGAAAAATTTTCCGACAGGGGAAAAAGTGAGTTATTGATATCCGTTCGAACTTTTTAACAGTTTCTAAAAATTACCCGGAAAACACATAGACAAAATCTGATAATCCGATCGAATCATCAAATCCCTAAACAACCCCAGAAAACTCAACTGTATAATAAATATTAAAATATTCCAGAAAATACAGCACTAGAAAGTAGGAATTACTGTGCAAATTAAACAGGCTAATGTGACTACTTGGCCGCGGAACCGCCGCACGAGCCAGCTTGTGCCCCGGTTCCGCCGCACTCTAGACGATTCATGATCACGTGTTGCACAGTAATGCATAGGATTCCCTGCTGATTTTTCTGCATATTTTTAATTTCGAAAAAGACCAGATTTCAGAAAAAGTACAGAGAGCATTTTGGAAATGGGATTTCGGTTCGATCGGACTTCAAACTTCGTCTAGACTTCGCCTAAAGCCCTAGCTTGGCTCTGATACCACTGTAGGGTTGCTAGGCACACGCACAAGGGTCTACGAGGCATCAACCATGCCCGATTAAAAATTTAGCCGTGCCGAACAACCCGAATACGGATCTTTAAACTAGAGATTAGGCGAAAACTATCATGCTAAACACTTTAACACTAAGTGAGAGGGATTACAACCTTTGTAGATCCGGTCCTTCACTTCATATGCTCAGTGTTGAGGTCCCTTCTCTGCGATCATCGTGCTCTGGACTCTCGAGAGGCTTCACGAAGAGAAAGGTGCAGTCTTGCTTCCGATCTTCGATACAAAGATGATCTACCTTGAAGTTTCATTAACACAAGCTAACACTCACTAAAATTAAGTGAACACTCTCATCTAAAGGGAAAGGGAAGATGAGGATGATGAAGTAGGATTTTTGCTCTCTTTATTTATCTTTTTCTCACATATTTTCATCACAAATATCAAAACAAGAAAGCTTTGCATGAAGAACTCAAAGAAGAAGAAGAATAGTGATCCATTTTCTTTTGTGATGAATAATGAAAGGATTAATATGATAAATAATGCAACCATGGTTGACTTAACCATTGTAGAGAATTAACCAAGGGTTAGGGTTTGGGTTGAGTCAAGAATGAGTCACTTGAAAATATCTTTCACAAAACAAAACCAAAACCTTCTAGAAACATCTAGAAAGCTTAACCCTAATCCAAACCCTAATCATGTTTAAACTCCACTAAACAAGTTGCATTAGTTATCATATCATGTTACAATATTATATATCACATATATAATATTTATCGTAACAAAATAAAATAATACAATTAACATATATCGCATATATATCAATGTATTATCCGAGTGAGAAAAAGAATCTTTTAGTGAGCAAATATTAGTTAATGTAATTTAATATATCATATATATTATTATACATTAAATTATCGAATCAACACTTGATCCGACAATCCGGCTATATCGCATATAACCGACTAATATTTATCCGTACCGATTCATCGAATCAACACTTGATCCGATGACCCGGCTGATATCAAATATCGCGAGAATACAATACGATATCTCATATCGTATTATCCTCGGTCCCGCACATATCAAATATGTGCCCCTACTCCATTTTGCCTGAGTCAAGAAACCTCTGTGTAGGACTCTAAAGAATCGTCAATACGCCGGCAGTAGGTGATGATCATATCAAACACCCACAAGCTGCAAGCGGTTAGCTAAACGTAACAGCTACCCAGGTATTGAGCGCTCAGAAGATCAACAAGCAAGCCTGTACATTCTCCTGTGAATCCAAATAGTAACACTCCCGTACAGTCCGATCTCGTCGTCTGATATGTCGCATATCTCGCCTAGGGGTGGTAAACGTCAGACCCCAGTAGCTTGATAAGTCGTGTCGATATGAGGTCTATAACAGTTTGAGAAACTACTGATAACACTTACCAGTAAATCTCAGCAACCCTGGCCAGGGATTTCCGGTTATAGCCAATCGAACACAGCACAACATCAACTCCCTATACCGGGAGAGACGAATCCCCTCCTATCGCTCATTGCCTCCATGTGATTCGGGACTGTACCCAAAAGCCACCTTTTTGCACGCCCTCTTGGACGTGGTATGATGGAAATCAAAGCACGGTGGGAATAACACAAGACTCTATGACGATCTCGGGTCAACAGACTACTCTGTACCAGTGTCACCGGAGAACTGCCATCTGACGTATGGTATAATACCATCTGGGAGTTCTCGGCGAGTCCGTCCAGTGTACCCAGTCTCCACTGAGCACCCGTACACCATCCTTGATGTCAAACACCGATGGATATGGGATCATCCATCGCCCATCATATGGGTCAAGATGCGTATACGCTAGTCTACTCTGGTGTATCGAAGCCCTGTCTCGATACACCCTCGACTAGGAACAGTTATAGGATGTACTCGTCGACTACCGTGGCCCCACTAGTATGATCTCATCATAGTCCCAGTAGTCGAGTACACATCCTAAGGGCTTTATCAACATGTAACATAGAGACAATCTAAGTACATGTTAAGATAAAGTACAACCAGATAGCATACTATCATGTCGAGCAAGAAAGTCCTCCCTATATATGTCCAAGCATCCACTACAATATACATCGTATGTACAGTAATGGCCTCTAGGGCATACATATAACTAACAATTGTTGTGTCATACTTGGTTATACATGCAATATATGTATGAGACTTATACCATGCTAGGGTTAATGTTAGGGTTAATATTTATTCGTAAGTAATTACAATTAGTGGAGATATTTTGATGGTTGGAAGCTTGAAGAAGTTTCAAGATAACCATTGACTTAGTCCACTCTTTTGTTTTCCTGAAGATATTTATCAACTCAACCATTAACCATACACAATGGTTAACTCTCTACAAGGATTAGATATATGATATACTCACCCATGGTTGCATTTTTAACATTAATGGATTCATTCTTTCATCACTTGAGTTTCATCTTCTTCTTCCTCATTTTCAGCTTTGTAGCTTTTGACAAAGTGATGATAGACTGTGAGAAAACCAAATTTAAAGTGAG
Organism: Agapanthus africanus; assembly: GCA_030015575.1. Lineage (NCBI taxonomy): Eukaryota > Viridiplantae > Streptophyta > Magnoliopsida > Asparagales > Amaryllidaceae > Agapanthus > Agapanthus africanus. The sequence goes on from JASDDO010000004.1 coordinate 326,115,475, forward strand.
CAATATTCCTACTTCATCATCCTCCACTATTAGCCATTTAGTTTTGGGTTTTTGCTTCACTAATCTATACAATTAGTGAAGAGATAGCATGAGCTAGTGTCTCCTAGACGTAGATCATCTTTGGCCTCGAAGACTTCAAAGTAAGCTTGTTCATTTCTTCATGGGAGCCTTTCTAGAGTCCGGGAGTTCGATGATCGTAGCGTATGGACTACTATACGGAGCTATTGAAGTGAAGGACCAGTCTACAAAGGTTGTATTCCTTGTTCAATTAGATGTAAAGAGTTTACATTCAATGTTTAATCCTAATTCTCTAGTTAAGATCTTGATTAGGTTTTGTTTAGAACCCCAAAATTTTAAAATAGCATTATTAATGCTTGCCAAAACCTTACTAAGGTGCTAACGAAACCCTATAGAAACATTCCAGTTGTAGCAATACTAATGCCTAAAAAGGTATCAAACTTCAAGTCCTCTCATGGCAAATGATGATTCTCTCCTGGCAATATTCTAGTTGCAGCGATGCTGATGCCAAAATTGGTATCATGACCCAATTCCCTAACTCGCTATAAAAATCAGCGAGCAAAAAATGCATATGAAATAGCCGAAATGTTTGGGCAACTCAACAGCGAGTAAAAATAAAAAATACATTGCCGAAATGATTAGGCACCGTGAATAAATTAGCCGAAATGATTGGACAATCGCGACTTTCATGACATAAAAGCTGAAAAGATAAAGTATCGTGGAAAGAAAAAAATAAAATGAAACTTCTCTGCCCTGCAGGTGAGTCTATACTGACCCCTGTATACAATCCATTGGCACAAATGAAAAAAGAGAACCAAATCTTCCCACCAGGATCCGTCAAAGGCGAGAGCCAGATCTTAACGGCCACATTTACAGCCTAGAGATCAGCTCGACGTTCTTCTTATTCCAACAGGGTGCAGACGTGACGTCAACAAAACTCCAAGGAGCCAAATTAAAAAGGAGTGACGGCAAAATCCTAACTCCATCTCTACGTGCTTCTCATACTAACAAGATGTAGACACAACGTCATCAAAGACCCAAGGGTCAAACAAAAAAGGAGTAATGGCAAAATCCTAGTTCCAAGTCTTTACGGTGCATATACAACCTAAAGATTATCCCGGGGTTCCTTATCATGCCTGCAAGGTGCAGACATGACGTCAATAAAGCTCCAACGAGCCAAATCGAAATGGAGTCACGGCAAAATCCTAGCTCCAAGTCTTTACGGCACATATACAGCCTAGAGACTATCTCGGCGTTCCCCCTCATTTCAGCAAGATGCGGGCGCTACTATCAAATAAAATTGGAGCAATGGCATATTTCTAGCTCCGGACTTCAATTGCAATATATACGGCATAGAGGTCCTACAGATGTCTATCCTATTTTAGCAAAAGAAGCGGCGTGGCATCGTTAAAACAAAAATGAAGCGATAGCATATTCCTAGCTTCAGATCTTGACGGCAACTCATATAAAGCCTAATAGACTATCGGAGATCATCCCACTCTAATGAGGAGTGGTTATGACTCATCGGGCTCCAAATTGAGCCTAACCTCAAATATAAAGTGCCATGGCAAATTCCTAACGCTTTCTCTTCCAACGGTAATATAGCCTAAGGAGATTACTTGAAGACGTCTTGTCCAGCCCCTGAAGGGATCAGAGAGACGGCAGTCGCGGGGTTACTCGAACAACAGCTTAAAGACTGTATATCGAGAAATACATTAGCCAATGTGACGGTACCACGGACTAAAACCCTAGTACCACAAACCTAACGGTCCTCTGTCGTAAAGAATAGGGGTTATCTATATACAACGTTAGGACAAGTTTGCCTGTAAACCCAAGGGAGGTAAACTAATAAACTCCGAAATGAGTACATAAACTAGAGACTCCGAAACAAGTGAATAAACTACAAACTCCAAAATGAGTACATAAACTGGAGACTCTGAAATGAGTACATAAACTGGAGACTCCGAAATAGGTGAATAAAGTATAAACTCCGAAATGAGTACATAAACTAGAGACTCCAAAACGAGTGAATAAACTATAAACTCCGAAACGAGTGGATAAACTATAAATTCCGAAATGAGTACATAAACTACTTTAAGCCAAGTTAAGACATCAAAGGATAGAGAGGCGCAAGCATGAAATAAAATATGTCTTTTATTCATAAATCAAAGTGAATACAAGATATAAAAAAGAAGATAATATACATCGACAAAAATTTTAAGACGGCGGGCGGTTCAATAGGCCAGCAAGATCGTCATTTTTCCACTGGACTTCCACCTCAAGCTCTAGCACCTTCACAAGCTAAGTCCTTTCCTGGGCCTACTGGTTTTGGTATAAAGAAAATCGATTCTTAAGCTCTTTCTTGGCAATCTTGTGGGTCTCGACCATCTCGCGTGTAAAAATGACGACTTTATCGAGAGCCACTACCTCCGTAATAGCCTCATGAAGGACCTGCCAAATTTCATAGGCCTAAGTATTCTTAGTGGTGAGCTGGGCTTAAAGTTCCCCTAAAGCCTTCGAAGCCAACTCCCTTACTGAAAAATTTCGGTTGTGTTTTTTCTTACATGACGAGATTGGCCGCACACGGATCGATCCATCAACGCAAGCTGGCCTTTACGGACAAGATATCAGATGGAAGGCGTATGCATTCAACCCCATATAGAGAGGCCTCCACTTGACGGCAATACTAGACCCAGGTACGCACCAGCGCCTTACCATGGTAGGTGGCAGGAATGGACAAAGATGCATCGGCTTCAACAGAAAACTCTTCAGCCATGACGGAAGTGCTAGCACGAAGATCTTCAATAGGAGTCGCCAGTGAATGAATGCTCTATTTTGCCATTCTCTCAGACATGCGTCTGGCGTAAGGACCTGGCAGCATGGAAATCCGGGACTCTAATGGAGTCAGGGTTGGCAAAACTGTGAAATTACATATATGGTTAGTCGCCTTTCTGCACATGGTATAAGTGAAAGAATTCCAGTGCTAAAGCGTCACTTACCTACGGCCATAGAAGGCGGATCTGAGATCCCAAGCCCATCGAGAACTTCAACTTCATCATCAGCCTCTCGGACTGTGGTTTAAACTAAATGACACATTAGCATCATTATGAAAATATAAAACGGAAAAGAAAAGGAATACCAACCTTGGCTCGACGAAAGGACGATACTCTGGGGAGATATCACATGCGGGGCCGCCATTTTAAGTAAACGCTGGAAGGTTTCTTCCAGAGAAAGATCTACAATAGAAGATGCTAACTCCCGCAATTCTAAGAGAAAGAGAAGGCCAGATGTATGGAAGGGTCATTAAACAATAAATATATATAAGATTACCTTCGATACTTCGTCCATTCTGAACTGAAGGGGTAGCAGCTTCGGTAATCTCCTCTACATCTTCCGGTGCATCACTGGAAATATTCACAGAATCTATGGCCGGTTTGAAAATCTCCGCTAGAGAAACAAAAGCCATCACCGGGGGCTCCAAGGCACGGATGGCAGCTTCAATAATCTCATCTACACTTTCCGGTGCGTCACTGGAAATATTCACAGAATCTATAGCCAGTTTGGCAATCTCTGCTGGAGGAATAAAATTCATCACCGGAGGCTCCAAGGCACGATCCAGGCTCAAAACTACACCCGCTGCAGAAGGCCCTACAAAATAAATTTGTAAAGATAATAAGATGTGAAAGTATACAAATTATTTGCTGAAAGAGAGGAAAAATTATACATACCAATACACCAAGGAGCCAGAAGGATGGTCTTTTCAAGCCGCTGCACTTTTCTGTTTAGTCGCGCTCTTTGAGCTTCAATCGAAAATGAATCCCTACCCACTTTCAAAGCAGCCGCATCTTCAAAAGCGTCCGATACCGGATGTTTGAGGGCTTGTTCTTCTTCCAGCGTCAAAGGATTTATCGGTAGCATGGCCGGAGCTGGATCGACATCACGGAATTCAACAGGAGAAAGGCATCCCATCCTGGGGCGCACATTTTCAGCTTCATTCTGCGAACGCTTCAAAGCCTCGGCCAACTGAGCGACCTCCTCTATGGATGAACCAGGAAAGAGAAGACCGTCGTCCGATTCATGCGCAGATATCGGCTCATCCTGAATAAGAAGCTCAAACTTAAGTAAAGCATCGAATAAACAGGAGGCCAATTTCTTCCTCCTTTTAGGGCCTGAGCTAGCACTAGTGGAGGGACGCTTCGTCCCCTTCGGCACTTTTGTGCGGCACTGCCCAATCTCGCATTCGGTATTCGCCTTTGGTGACGCCACTACTGGTACTTTATCAGGAGTCTCTACCCGGCTCTAGTGTGGACCGGCATACCAGCAGTACGGGGGACTGATTCTGCTCGAGCGGCTTTAGGAATGAGCACTGGACCGCTGTCCCTCAGAGGAGGGCAAACAATCGACCGTGGCCGCAACGGGGCACTAATGACTTAAGCTGGAGCATGAGTTTTACACTCGAAGAGCACCCATATCTCCTCTGCGATGATAGGACTAGCCCGGTGGTGATACCAGCCCTTGAAGTGATTCACGGGCCTTGGAAGGTAGTCAGACTCTGGGATCATGAAGAGAGAACCAGTATTTATCTGCATGAAATGATGGATAATATCGCGGGCGACCTCCAGTGAGAGAGTAGGCTCAACTAAAAATGTTTCGAGGGGGACGCCCTTGTTGTAACCTAACTGCTGGGCGAAGCGATGCAGATTATACTGCATGAAGAGAGCAGTGTCATTTAGGCGGAACACTAAGTTGTTGGATATATGTATGCCCTAGAGGCCATTATGTGATAGTGGATGTATTTATACATGTATGTATATATATATATATATATATATATATATATATATATATATATATATATTCAGTGTACATTCTTGCTCGACATGATAGTATCTATCTGGTTCTTCTTTATCTGACATGTTGATTTGATCATGCTTTTATTCGTTCATACATGTTGATAAAGCCCTGAGGATATTGGCTTGACTACTGTGATTATGATGCAGATCATACTAGTGGGACATCAGTAGTTTATAAGCATATCCTAGAATGTCCCTAGTCGTAGGTGTATCGAGACGGGGCATCGATATACCAGAGTAGACTAGCATATATGATACTAGACCCATATGATGGGCGATGGGTTTTCCCACATTCATCGATATTTGACATCAAGATCATATACGGGTGCTCGGTGGTGACTGGGTACACTGGACGGAATCACCGAGAACTCCTATATGGAATTATATCTATCGTCGGATATCAGTTCTCAGGTGACACCGGTACAGGTTAGTCTGTAGACCCGAGATCGTCATAGAGTCTTGTGTGCTCTCCCACTGTACTTTGATTACCACCCTACCACGACTCTACTGAGTCGTGCAAACAGATGGCCGTTGGGTACAGTCCCGAGACACACGAAGGTGATGAGCGATATGAGGGGTTTCGTCTCTCCCGGTATTGGGAGTTGATGTTGTGCTGTGCTCGACTGGTTATATTAGTAAGTCCCTGGCCAGGGCTGCTGAGATTTACTGATAAGTGTTATCAGTAGTTTCTCGATCTGTTATAGACCATTCAGCGGCATGACTTATTGAGTTATTGGGGTCGACGTGACCATCCCTAGGCTCGATATGCAGCATATTTGACGAAGAGACGGACTTTACGGTAGTGTTGCCGGTTGGCTCGACGGGAATTGTAGCAGGTTCGCTTGTCTTCTTCTGATCGCTCAATACCCGGGTGGCCGTTACGTTTAGCTGACCACTTGCGGCTTGGTGGTGCTTGATATGATCATCACCCACTGCTGGCGTATTGACGAGTCTTAGAGTCCCACAAAGGAGTTACCTAGTCCAGGCGAAACGTTGTGGTGTGCGTATGCGATATGCGCATGGACCCGGTTAAAATACGCGTATGAGATACCGTATATTAATCGGGCGGCTTGCTTTTGGTCGGGTCGTATGTGATATGACCGGGTTGATAAATCAAGTGTTGATTTATCATTTAACCATTAGCTTCTCACTAGAAATCCTTTCTTGTTCTTTTTGGATGTATGCATGCATGTATGCATTCATTCTTGTTCATGCACATATGGATGTGCATGCACACATGCATACATACATCATTCTATCATGGTTGTTTATACATAGAAAATGATGGCAATATAAGACTCACACCTTGGTTATTTATATGGATAATTATTTCTATTTGTTTTAAAACAAAATGAAAAAGGAAAGGATAATTCATGGTTTGTTTCTACACTCTTCTTTGACCTAACCATGCTCGCCTACTTTTAACCATGGATTAAACTTTCCTTTTATATTTTAACTCAAATTAAATAATATCTTTGTCATTTAACCATGGTTTGAGATCAGAATAGAAAAATATATATACATATATTTTCTATTTTTCTTTCATGAGATTATCTTTTCTCTTCTTCTTAAAAAAGCCATCATCTTCTTCAACCTTGCTCTTTTGCTCTCTAGATCTTTCAAGTGAGCAAAATACTCAACAAGATAGGATTTTGAAGTGAGAAAGAGAACCACAACACCATTCTACACAAGTCTTGCCCACTTGTTTAGAGTGTTAGCTTCATTTCTTTCTCTTGATAAAGTGAAGTTGCAAGCTTGGACAAAGGAGCTTCGGGTGGATCGTTGTGGACGTTAGAAGACCTCAAACAAACCCTTTTCCAACCCTCAAGTGGCCAAGGAGTCTAGCGTAGGGAGCTACAAAGGTTGTACTCTCAAAACCCTAGTCTTTGTTACTTGTAAAGTCATGAAACCCTAATTTTCTAGGATTGATTCTTTGTGTGTTCACTTAGCACTCTAAAAAATTGATCTTTGTGACATGTGATGCTTCCAAACCTCTCATAAGGTGCTAGGTAAACCTAACATAAGTACCCCGGCCTGATTGAATATAAATGCATGATCTCTTTGTGCTTTAAAACTGGAGTTCCATTCTTCGACAAATCGAGCAATTGTTGGACGGACCCCGCTGGAGCAGAAAGGACTCGATCACTAAAAACCATACTGCCTTCGTTTGAATACGGATTAAGCAATACACGCAGAGCCCCAAACCGAGTCAGATCAGGAGCGGAAGCATCGACCAGCCTCATGACCCGCGGGAAGGTGTATGACACATAGAATCAAGTCGTCGATGCACAGCAAACGCACCTAACGCATGCATCTCGATCCACACCGTGAAGTAATGGAGGGAGAAATTCACGGTGTCTGCACCTGGGTTTGAAGTGTTGGCGGCAGTACTTAAACCATGGTATACGTGCAATAATCCTGCAACGCAAACAGCCAATCGCGCTCCTTCGGCTATGCGATGGGCAAGATAGAAGATGGAGGCTCTCATGAAACGGCGATGTATCGGCATGGCGAACCAACTAAGCCAGAGACTGATGAAGCCGACAAAGAATGTTTCTCGTCTATTCCAGGGGCAGTGATTGCGTCAAAGGTCACAGCTGGCAAATTTGGAATGTAAAACTGCTATAGGCTTCTTCTTTATCCGACAATTTCTCCAAGCCGAATCCGAAGGGATTCTCGACCTTCGTGAATTTCGGAGCTTCCTTGGATAGAGCATCTTTACGGAGAAAGCAAGCAATGAAAGCGTAAAAAGTGACACCTTACCCTTCCGATGTCATGAATAGTCTCTCAAAAATGCCCAAGACCTTGATTTGACTCGGGTGCTTATGTCAAACAGCTTTCTCGGTCGTCAAGCCTTCAAGCATATATAGCTGGAACTGTAGCAAATATATACTCGTCAGGGGACAATAATTCTTCGTAGTGCTCTTCCCTAATCGGCAGCCTTGAAATTTCTTGGAACTCCTCCAGCGAGATAGAGACTTCGCGGTCCCCTAGCAGAAATGTATTCGTTGGAAGATTCCACTGGTTCAAAAAATCCTTGACCCACCAGACGTGGGAAGCATGGTAGTAGAACAGTGATCCTTACACCGCTAGATACAGCCTAACTCTCTGCAACTGTGAGCGTTAGGAGGAGAGAATGTACCGGGCCCAGGGAAGGTAGCCTACTGGATGGCGCGGGGTAACACCTATCTTATAGACCTTCCCCCAGGATCGAGCTTTACCCTGACATATTCAGCGTCCCAAAATATCGATAACCATCATGGGTTGATTGGGTATCCCTGTCGTTGATGGCTCAAGTCGGCCTTCGGGGGTCCAATTAGCCGCCTCCACTATATAAGCAGTACATGGACGCTCCATAAATCACATTGAACGGATGGGTTCTGTTAGTACTTCGCATGTAAAACTACTAATGTGACCGTACCAAACACCTCATAGGAGAAGGCTCTTATTGTCCTTATCATGTTGCATAATCATTGCTATAACTTTCTCGTCTGATGGCGACTGTGGGAAAGCGACCTCCGAGCGTGTATAAGGAAAGTAAGGAAGTAAGGCCATTGTACTTAAAGAAAAAAAAAGAAAACCCATTAATGAAAGTGTGAGTTTGTTTAATGGGACTACTAACTATAAAGCCAGTAGGCCCCACAAAATCAAAATAGCGTCTCACCAATGATGAGGCAAGATAATCATTGTGAGAATCCAAAAGGATTCTCATTAAATAAATAGTGGAGTTTAAAAAAATCTTAACATCCTCAAAAAGCGAGTTCTGTTAAAATGCACAATAGATTCAAATCTGTGAAAAGGGTATTAAAACACTAAAATGAAAAATGCTCAAGAACAGAAGGGAAATAAAATTCCCAAAATTCTCTGGACCTCTCAGAGCTAAGCTCTGTAAGATGGAATTAAATTTCTTTAATAATGGGATTAAATCTCAGAAACCTCCATGGTGGGGAAACAAAGAAAATGGAATTGAATTCTAAGGATCCTTAAAGATCAGTGATAGGGTAACACTAAGAGCAGAACTAACAACCTTCAAGACCCAGAGTCTACTTTAAAAAAGAGTGTGCTTTTGGATCTCTATGAGATTGGTTCCAGAAAAGAGCAAAGCTCTGTTGATGGATTTAAAATCCAAAGAAAAAAGGGGTTTTCTAAGAGGTGAATGTCATTCATGATCCTTACCCAAAAAGATTTTTTTTTTTTGCAGAGTTTAACTCTGAGTTCTATGGACAGCGAGCTAAGATCTGAGAGGAGAATTAAATTCTCAAGAAAAGAGTTAAGGAAGGAGATGAAGAAACAATGGTCATCTCAAGGGCCAAACGCCCCATTTATAAGATGTGATGCGGAGCGGTTCAGCTTCCCGTTCCTCTAGGCAATCCAACGGTTGTAAGAATGGACAACGTTGTACTCACGTGCAAGCCACGTGAGAGTAACGCTGGGGGGAATTTGTTCCCTTATAAAAAGAGAGAAAGGGGAAAAAATTCCCTACTACTCAAGCCTCACGTGTTAAACACATGAGCGCCTATACGCAAAGCATATAGACGCTGCAATCAAACAATTGATAGGCTAAATAATACTCACGTATTAAACACGTAAGCGCTTATATGCAAAGAATATGAGCACTATAACAAAACAAAAAATTGGCCAAATTGGCCTCACGTGTAATTCACGTGAGCGCCAATATGCAAGGCATAAGCGTGCCAAATTGGACGGGCTAAATAAACCCCACGTGTTAAATACGTAAAGGCACTTCCTCACGTAGAATTAAATTCTACTCAATGAACTGTTGGATCAAGAATCCAATGGTGATTAAGTATAGAATTAAATTCTATTGAAAATAATATTTACTGTTAAACAAAAAAGTTAGTGGATCAAATATCCAATGAGATTGAAAATATTTCCCATATCTTTCTAAACAAAGAAAGATTCTACTATGTTAAACCGAGCACCCTTGGATTAAAAATCCAATGGTGATTAAAAATAACCATTTTATAGAATAAAATTCTATATGTGGGAAAATATTCTCCCAATCTTACTAAAACAAGAAAATATATTTTGTAAAAATAGAAGTCCTTAAATCAAAGAACCAATAGTGGGTAAAATTCCCTAATTCGATTTTTGAGACCAATAAAATCTATGGAATCTCTCAATGAGAGATTTTAATTAACAAACTCGCATTCACTGTATAAAGGACCCAAGACTTCAAGTCTCACAAGGAAAAAAAAAGAAGAGAGAGATGAAAAAAAAGAAGAAACAGAAAAGAAAGAAAAAAAGGCCCCCGAGAAGCTTCTGCACAAAAGAATACAGTGAGCTCTTAAGAGAATAGAGAATGTAATTCTCAAAGAAGAAGACTTTCCTCGTTGAAACCTTAGGTAAAGAAAATACAGAGATCATATTATCTTTCCTTTACCTATCTAAAGGTTTAACCCTTCACATAAGAATTTAGTTCTTCCTCTGGTTGAGATTTGCATAAGAAAATCTCCCCACAAGTTGAGAATTTAATTCTCATCGGGGAGATTTTGTTCTGCGGATTCAAAACTTAAGGGAAAAGAACTAGGATAAAGAAGAAAGAGACACAATAAGAACATATGAGAATTTAATTCCTCCAAAAATTAGGGTTTAATCCTACATAAAGAACTTGGTTCTTATAAAAGTGAAAAAGAACTTAGTTCTTCAATAAAAACAATGATGATGATTCAAGATCTTCAAAACAGAAATCTTGATGATCATCAATGACTAAAATGTCATTAACAGAGATCAATATCTCTTGGGTAAAAAAAAAGAATAACTTGGCGTCTCATTAGTGCTTAGCACAATTATGGAGCCTCACGTGTTTCCCACGTGAGTGCTTAAAACAAACAAAAGTAAAACTAAAACCGCCTCACATGTTTCCCACGTGGACGCCTAAACAGCAAAGAAAAACCCCTTTGTGTCGAATAGGCAGCCACCAAATAAAGCACCTCAACTCCCCAAAAGAAAGCAGTCACGTGAAATACACGTGAAACACTCTTAGAAACCCAAAATTTGGCATCTCATTTGCCTCACACGTGGGCTCTAGCCAAGTTCTTAGCACTTCTATGAAAAGAGGGGAAGTGAACAAATGAAACCCAATGCTCAGCACTCACGTGTTTCCCACGTGAGTACCATGTAAAGTGCTTAGCACTCTATGATTAGTCAAAATGACTAAAGTGCTAAGCACTGATTGGACAACACCCATATCTGAGCGCCTCACCTGTTTTACACGTGAACGCTACAGGACTCTAGTGCTTAGCACTAATCCAGCGCCCCAAGTAAAACATACGTGAGCGTTGTATGTCCCAGTGCTTAGCACTTTTGGGTAATTATGGAAACTCAATCTCAGCACCAAATTGGCTATGTTTTCTAAGGTTAAACCTCTTTATTTTTAAATCAACCGAGCTCATATGCTCGCGATTTCCAAACTGATCTTAATCTCAAACATGACTGATGATCTCTTATTGATGATATCCAAAATGATATTCATCCTATATCTTCTAAGGTGATCTTACTCTCCAATATGACTAACAATTCTTAGGTCCACAACAACCCCTTTTTCCCTCAAATATGTGATTTGGTTCAAGGGTACATCTTTCCACACCTCTGATATATGTCGTTGTAATTCCTCAACGTCGTCAGAGAGGTAGCGGATCCCGACAACCGACAACTCCTTTCGTTATACACTGATGCATTTCCAAATTGACGTGATCACCTCAAATTGGATCGTACCCCAAATTGGGCGCGTTCCATATCACCATTGTTCACTCCATCACGTAATAAATACACATACACGCAAGATGAATAATGGACCAAAATATCCTTAAACTAACATTCGTCCCTAAAACGGGAACGTTGGACCGAAATGTCCTTAAACTAACATTTGTCCCCAAAACAGGAACGTTGAATCGAAATGTGCTTAAACTAATACAGCGATAATGGACCGAAATGTCCCTAAACTAATATTCGCTTCAAACATGGCGATAATGGACCTTGATGTCCTTAAACAAAAATAATTAGGCCTAAATGCTCATATGTTTAAGTCAATCATAATCCCAAATCAGGTTAATGGTGTAAGTCCACGGCAGCGTCCCGGCCGTCTAACAGACGCCAAACGCGGAACAAAAACTTTTTACAACTGGCTCTATCGCGTACAATAACCCGGATCTGCCATTAAAGCTAAACTAACAAACTACAAAGTGGGTAAAAATGTTATACCGAACGATCCGAGTCCTTCGGTCTTCAACCATCATCCCACTCTTTGTTGCGGCTGCTCCGATCTCCTGAATCTCCAGTCTTCTCGTCCAGGTGGCACCACATCGACGGATCTTTAAACGGGTTCTCGCCTCTGAACCGAGGCAACTCGATCATCAAGTTTGCTAAAAGAGATGACCAAGATTGATGTAGAGAATGAGTAGAACACTTTGTCTCCTTACATCCAAACCTATGGACGAACGGTTAATGAAGTTGTCTTTTGGATCGAAATGAAATGAGAAACTTTTCTATCTAATTTCCATGAACCAAATAACTATCATCTTTTCTCAAATGAACAAGTGAGAGTGTGAGAAGAGGAGGGGAGGGGCCGGCCACATATATGGAGGAGGGAGTTGAGTGTGGGAAGGAAAATGGTAACCATAAGCAAAAGATCTTAAGCAAATATCCTTCATGCAAACAAAACCACATTAATGCAAATGGTGACTCATTTAACCTAGTCATCCATTCATTAATGCAAACAATGAATCACTAATCCTAGTCACCACAACATGAAGCTTCCACTCATGACTCACCACATGACTCGCCCTCATGAAGAAAAGATAAATCCGCATTTAACCGAATGTTAAATACGGCCGATAGAAAACTGGAAACTGGCAACTTCCAAAAGCGATCCTGAAACGAATTTCAGGATAACCCCGTAACAGTATAAACATACCCGCATTTATATTACGACCGAATAAAAATGCAACTGAGACAAAGATATTATATCTACACAGCATAATACTCGGATCCGGCTTAAACCAAAGCCGACCAGTATTATCTGCCCGAAATATGACACGTGCGAAAATGCACGTGCATTTTCCGAACCTTGCCATAAAACCATACGGCCTCTACAACGTTTCGCCCGAACTTAGGAAACAGTCTGTGGGGGACTCTATTAACTCATCAACACACTGGCACTGGGTATAACCACTGGCACGTCAGAGGTACTAGCTGTACGTAACGGTTGCCTATGTATTGATTGAAAAGGAAGCTGACAAGCGAACTCATCCAGAAACCCTACTGAGCCTGACAGTGACAATATCCATACAGTCCGGTTCGTTCGTCTAAAGAGTATCGCATATCGAGTCTAGGGGGTGGATAAAGTCAGACCCCTAATAACGCGATAAATCGTGTCGGCATGAAGCCCATCACCACCTGAGAAACTACCGATCCAAATAAGTAATTCTCCACTATCTCGGCCGAGGATTTCTAGTGATGGCCACCCGTGCACTGTGCGACTTCAACCCCCAATACCGGGAGAGACGAATCCCCGACGATCCGCTCACTGCCTCCATGTGGCTCGGGACAGTACCCAAAAAATACCTGTTTGCATGACTCCTTTGAGCGGTGGTAGGGTAGAAATCAAAGCACAGTGGGAACTCACACGAGACAAATGACGATCTCAGGTCGACAAACTAACCTGTACACATGTCACCAGGGAACTGCTATCTGACGATATGTATAAGACCAACTAGCATGCTCCCGACGAGTCCTATCCGGTGTACTCATAACCCAATGAGCACCTGTATACATCTTAGATGAACCAACTGACACCAATGGCTTGTGAGACCGGCCATTGCCCTCGTTGGGGTCTCGACTGTATACACTAGTCTACTCTGGAGTATTGATGCCCTGTCTCGAAACTCCCACGATTAGGGACACTTTAAGGATGTGCTTACAGACCCCAGCTCCCACGTATATGATCGCCATCATACTGCTGGCAGTCAAGCAAGAATCCTATGGGCTCTATCAACATGCAATAGCGAACTAAAGCATGTATACGATGATAAAGACAAACCAGATAGCATACTATCATCTCGAGCAAGACTGTCATATCGGTATAGGTCCTCCATCAATCATTGCAATCACGTACCTGCGATCCAATAATTGACTTTGAGAGCACTATATCCAACAATCTCCTACTTGCACTTAAGGCTAATTATTGCGATGTCGCATACTCACAGCCCGTGTGATACCGAACACCCAACTCCTCTACTAATCAGTTTCACAAAACTAGTTTGTAAAACTCTTGTGTTCGAGAAATAGCCTCAGTGAGTGGATCCGACCTGATGTTTCTTTCTATGTCTCTCTTAATCTCAAGTTCGCGGAGAAAGTCATCTCCCGAATCGAGTAATACCTGTCTTAGAATATGTCTGGATATCTGATGAGACCTAGTTCATGAATGAACTCCAAATCCAAACTTCTTAGACTGTATCGATAACTGAACCTAATCAGTATCCAGCACCATGCCTCCCACAGTATCCTCTTGGACCAACTGTCCATAATATTGTCCCTCGTCAGAGGTAAAACTATAACTCTGACAATCACTCTGTCATCGATGTCACCTTGGAAGCCTGGAATGATAACCGTTTCCTGAAGGAGGCTTTTGTCATAAAATCCGTAGAACATGCACTTATGTTCTAAAACTGCTTCCTTATGTTTCTCCAGGATTGGATTAATATAAACTTATCGCATCTAGTGCAAAATAACATCTGGTGTGGTATTTGATATCTCATGAATGACTCAATTTCCTAAGCAAGTGATCTGCCAATCATGCACATCCCTCTCTCCTTTAGTCTGTAAGACACCTTGAGAGATGGTGACTCCATCACCTGCAGGTACACCACCATGCTAGGAGTCATCTATTCTAAAATAATATTAGAATACTGTCAAAGTACCCAAATTGGGAAAATACCCAATTCTAGATCTAAAACCATAGATCTACTAACCAGAATGTCTGATATTATATCCATATCCTGTGTGAAGAAACAACTGTGTGATGACCACAGTACAACCGATCGTAGTATAGGAATTTTACTTCCTACTCTGTGTATGTCATCCAAATACCAGGACATCACACCATACTACCTTCTCAACAGATCTATCCCCTATTCTGATGAAGTCAAAGCCATGACTTTCAAATCAAAAATAGATGATCTTATCTCCGCTATATTTTCTCAAGCCTATAAATAGACATAAGCTTCTTGCCCACTATGCTTCCGCTGCTCCCACTGACTACGGCAACCGTTTGGCATAATAATATATACGTGCACTTCTAAAACTAGTTTAGAGCGACGCTATACTTATCCTCCTGCCGGGTTTCACATTCTGGAACAACAGTAGTGTCAAGTCTCGGTAAACAAGAACCTCCCTGTCACCGTCCTTGAGGCTACCGGAGTACCTCTCGGGTGTCTGAGGTTACCCACCATATCTGCGAAGTGGGTAATGGAATGTCAAACCTGATTGAATATATAGGTCCTATTAAATTTTCCGTAATCGTTTGCGGTTCTGGAATCACTTCCAGTTCAACCATACTCCAGCTGCTGTTTTCTGAAAAAATCCATTTTACTAAAACTGTGGGGAGTCAAGAACAATATCACTATTGATCTTCCAGATAGTAGAAAATCAACCCTCGTCAAAGCCAGGGTCAACCCACAAACTGCCATTACAGAAACGTGCCTTGAGTTATCCAGTGTCTGGTTTTAAGCATAAGCTGGACAACTCCTCTTATCTTAACATCATTTAAGATATGAACCATTCTATATACAATATAGAAATAGAGGCACTAATTTAATTGGAGATCATGCAGCTGTATCCAGTGCATATCAACTTAATGAAGAGAGGCTAATCAGCATTACTCAACTTAGGAATCCATCCAATTATGAGTAACCTGTAAGAGAAACAAGTCTCTCAAAACCACTACTATCATCTGAATACCAATCACAAGAATCTACATCTTCGATCTCTTTGAAGAATCCCGATACTTGCGATACCTGGTTCTCTACTTTATTCTTTTACCCACAACTTCTCAAACTTAGACATTGTATTTCTACGAAACACTTATCTAAAAACTAGAGAAGTCATAAGTAAACAGAGCATAGTATGAGGACCTACCCATTTTTCCTGACGGACACTGGACAACATACAATACTCTGTATAAGTCCATTGAGTTGAATATCTCAAAACCTGTGCATCGTAGGTTGAAAACTGTACTTATGGTTTAAGAACTACTCCGTTGTTCAATGCTCCTTACCCAATCGTCAACTGATATAGGTAAATGTCACCGATATAATATCAAAAAGTTATATCTCATTTTATAAAAATAAACGTACAGATATATCATTTTGAAATTGGTGCACAACAACGGATACTCAAAACCAAATACATGTCATCCGGCAAAAACCCAGGCGACTTCCTCAAATATCACCAATTACAACGAATTCCGATATAATGAGGATGATCGCCTTATTCTCAATAACCTACTCCCACTCATCATCTATAAAATCATACAGATATGAGAATGAAACCTGGAAAATACATACCGTGGAGTAAGTATGTAATCGGGAAATCAGTTTTCCTTTAACAATGCACTGAAACATGAAAATGTTTCGTAGGGGTATTCTGGTATTCCTAGTAATACCTCTTCCATAATCCAATTCATCACTTTAACCGTATATTTCTTTGCCTTCTCTCCAAATCCCTTTATTTGTCTTTAGTCGTTACCTTCTGTACACCATCGTTAGGCAAAATGGTTTTCTTCCTTCCCTACCATTCGGCACCAGCCTATGGTTTGGAAGAAGACTATCCAGTATGCATAATAGGTGTACTCTCCTAATCCTAGGAGTACTCGCAACTTGAGAGAAGGTGATGATAAAAGACAACTGAATAATACCTTATTCTATTTCTCCCGAACTGGGGAAAAAAGCAAAGGTGAAATAGGAGTGACGATGAAGTACGCGGTTTGGTCGTGAATGATAACAGTCGTAATTTACTTTGCCCTCTTTCTAATCCCTTTATTTCGTCTTTAGTTATTACCTTCTGTACACCCTACTTAGGCTAATTGGTTTTCTTCATTCCCTATCTTTCGGCACCAGCCTATGGTTTGGAATAAGACTATCCAATAAGCGTAATAGGTGTACTCTCCTAAACTAAGGAGCCCTCGCAACCTAAGAGAATGTGATAATAAAAGACAACTGAATTAACTAATTCTATTTTTCCTGAACCTGGATCCATCCTTGAAGAAGTCCCTTCGAGTTCGTATATAACCATACGATGGATCTATCCAATAGAAATGGATATCCGTAGTAATACGGGGTGTTCTGAGAAATGCAAAGGGTAAAAGAAGGAGCGGCAATGACTTATGCAACTTTAGACAATCCAAAAGCCAGTATTTTAAGAAGGTTCGGTCAACTTGGTCACTGAGTCATAGTCTAGGGTCAGTCAAAGGTCGCTGCCAAAGAGAGAGAGAGAGAAAAGAAACACTCTGCGTGCACTCTAACCTAGATCAGAATGGTTATCACTTTATCTAATCAGGAAACCTCCCACCGTAATCTCAAATTCTCCTCCAAACCTGAAAGAAGAATTAGTTAGGATCACCAGAAGAGTAAACAAACTCATCAGTGAGAATCAGGATCCAACTATCATCGCATGATAACTTGATGGAAGCCACTCAAGTTATCACACTCCAGAAGGTATGCGCATGCCTGGAAAGTTTCCTGTATGTTTGAAACTCCCGATGTGATTTTTGCCCCATGCTCTTATGACCTTGGCGTTAGGTCAAAATATCATAAGTCACATGTCAAGTTCTAGCCGTCATTATCCAGGTTAATTTGAACCCACCCGCACATGCCCTTGGCGTTAGGTCAAAATGGCAGAACGACTGTCCCAAACCAACTCATCTATCTATACAACAATTGAATACCCAGCAGCTACCAAACACTATGCCTTGGCGTTGGGTCAAAATACATAGCTTGAATACTACTGAATACCCAAAAGAAATGACGGAGGGCTACGGCTGGTTTTTGGCGAAAAACCTTTAACGTAATGAACTTGATATTGATAAAGGAACCTGATAGCTTTTTATAAAAAAATATAGTGGCGAAAAACCTTTTGCTAAAGAGGTCACTCCCGGTGAAGGGATCTCGGCTCTTTCCTCGTGGAATGAGGTGCAGGATATTCCAACTGAATACCTCGATGCAAAGCAACTTGTAATCGACTATATTGAAGTTACTACCCTGACGTAAACTTCTTCCCAGGGGGTCACTCCCGGTGAAGGGATCTCGGCTCTTTCCTCGTGGAATGAGGTGCAGGATATTCCAACTGAATACCTCGATGCAAAGCAACTTGTAATCGACTATATTGAAGTTACTACCCTGACGTAAACTTCTTCCCAAGGGGTCACTCCCGGTGAAGGGATCTCAGCCCTTGCCTCGTGGAATGAGGTGCAGGATATTCCAACTGAATACCGCTATGCAAAACAAAAGGAAACATCTTTGTAATAACACCTTTTAAAATTTGTTCCAACAACATCAAATATAGGTTTGTTTTATCCTTGCATTGATAAGAATCAATGCAGTCCCATCAATCAATCACACCAGAAAAGAACGAAAATATAATGTACATATATGCCATCCGCATTCGTCACTGGGTCCCATCATCACCCGTTAGGTTACTTAACTAACGACAGAGCGGGGACAGAACTAGCGCGGGTGTAAAACATATACAACATCTAATAGTATATATACCAATATACAGTAATCGCTACAGGCGTGATAATATGCAACATTACAGAAAAGTAATAAGCATCACAGAACAATACAGATAATCTGGGATCCCCGGGTTTCACAGAGCCGCTACTGAAACCCGACGTTCCCCTGGTCGTGTGAATAGCCTGTGCAATGAAACCTAGACCCCTACGGGTGTGGCAAGTTACCCGCCAAAACCTGAAGCGAGGTAGTCCCCCACAGCATAGTGAATGGAACACCCGGCACTTTACGGAATCCGGTAAATTGAGCACCCCTCCTTGGGTCAACCTGTACCCCCTACGAGTGCGGCGAATAGTTTGCCAATTCTAGAGTGAGGTCCCTTTGCCTCTCAAAGCCATGAGATACGGACCCGTTTCCCTCCAGAACTCGGCTATCCGTGCACTCTGTCGCCGGGTAAACCTAGTACAGAAATAAAAATATGTAAAAGGGGTACATCGACCTCAGCCCGGTCGTGCCCCAAAAGAATATTATACAACAGGCAGTGACGGCAGTCCACATGTTGGACGCTCGCCCCGCAATATCAAATGTACAAATAAATCCAAACTGCACTACCATTGCACACTGCGATCCACCACGACAAATCCGCAACATCACAGCACAACACAAAACAACAACGTGAATGTCACGTTCGCAAACCCGTCTAAAAGAACTATAGCAATTAGACGCGGTTTACCGATCAAATGACATTCCCGGTCGGAGATATAAAGTAAGTACTGCATACTAACAAGTTTAATATATCGATCGACAAAATTTCCCAAAGTGGGCCCCACGTACATCTGCTGTACAGCAATAAAATTTGGGCCCAAAAGAAATATTCCATAGACAACAATTTTACAAGAAGAACCTACTGTAGAAAAATGGTTTAATGTAGCTCCAAAACGGCGGCGGAACAGCGGCCAAACTAGGGTTTGCACGGCGGTTCCGCGGCGTTTTGGAAGCTTCGGTTGACCAAATTTCACCAGAATTCTTAAAAAAGCCTGATCTCTTTTCTGTGATATGCAAAATAATTTTTAGACCCTTTTAAAAATCAACAGAAACTTTGAACCAGAAAATTGCAGTTTTCGAAATTCTGTTCGATCGATGTTTTAAACATGTTAGCACAAGTTAGTAAAGCTTAATGGTGAGGCTCTGATACCACTGTAAGTCCATGGTAGCGCCCCGGCCGTCTAACAGATGCCAAATGCGGAACAAAAACTTTTTACAACTGGCGCTATCGCGTACTATAACCCGGATCTGCCATTAAAGCTAAACTAACAAATTACAAAGTGGGTAGAATTGTTATACCGAACGATCCGAGTCCTTCGGTCTTCAACCATCATCCCACGTTTTGTTGCGGCTGCTCCGATCTCCTGAAACTCCAGTCTTCTCGAACAGGTGGCACCACGTCGACGAATTTTTAAACGGGCTCCCGCCTCTGAACCGAGACAACTCGATCATCAAGTTTGCTAAAAGAGATGACCAAGATTGATGTAGAGAATGAGTAGAACACTTTGTCTCGTTACGTCCAAACCTATGGACGAACGGTTAATGAAGTTGCCTTTTGGATCGAAATGAAATGAGAAACTTTTCTATCTAATTTCCATGAACCAAATAACTATCATCTTTTCTCAAATGAACAAGTGAGAGTGTGAGAAGAGGAGGGGAGGGGCCGGCCACATATACGGAGGAGGGAGGTGAGTGTAGGAAGGAAAATGGTAACCATAAGCAAAAGATCTTAAGCAAATATCCTTCATGCAAACAAAACCACATTAATGCAAATGGTGACTCATTTAACCTAGTCATCCATTCATTAATGCAAACAATGAATCACTAATCCTAGTCACCATAACATGAAGCTTCCACTCATGACTCACCACATGACTCACCCTCATGAAGAAAAGATAAATCCGCATTTAACCGAATGTTAAATACGGCCGATAGAAAACTGGAAACTGGCAACTTCCAAAAGCGATCCTGAAACGAATTTCAGGATAACCCCGTAACAGTATAAACATACCCGCATTTGTATTACGACCGAATAAAAATGCAACTGAGACAAAGATATTATATCTACACAGCATAATACTCAGATCCGGCTTAAACCAAAGCCGACCAGTATTATCTGCCCGAAATATGACACGTGCGAAAACGCACGTGCATTATCCGAACCTTGCCATAAAACCATACGGCCTCTACAACATTTCGCCCGAACTTGGGAAACAGTCAGTGGGGGACTCTAATGACTCATCAATACACTGGCACTGAGTATAACCACTAGCACGTCAGAGGTACTAGCTGTACGTAACGGTTGCCTATGTATTGATTGGAAAGGAAGCTGATGAGCGAACTCATCCAGAAACCCTACTGAGCCTGACAGTGACAATATCCGTATAATCCGGTTCGTTCGTCTAAAGAGTATCGCATATCGAGTCTACGGGGTGGATAAAGTCAGACCCCTAATAACGCGATAAATCGTGTCGGCATGAAGCCCATCACCACCTGAGAAACTACCGATCCAAATCAGTAATTCTCCACTACCTCGGCCGAGGATTTCTAGTGATGGCCACTCGTGCACTGTGTGACATCAACCCCCAATACCGGGAGAGACGAATCCCCGACGATCCGCTCACTGCCTCCACGTGGCTCGGGACTGTACCCAAAAAATACCTGTTTGCATGACTCCTTTGAGCCGTGGTAGGGTAGAAATCAAAGCACAGTGGGAACTCACACGAGACAAATGACGATCTCAGGTCGACAAACTAACCTGTACACATGTCACTAGGAAACTGCTATCTGACGATATGTATAATACCAAGTAGCATGCTCCCGGCGAGTCCTATCCGGTGTACTCATAACCCAATGAGCACCTGTATACATCTTAGGTGAACCAACTGACACCAATGGCTTGTGAGACCGGCCATTACCCCTCGTCGGGGTCTTGACTGTATACACTAGTCTACTCTGGAGTATCGATGCCCTGTCTCGAAACTCCCACGACTAGGGACACTTTAAGGATGTGCTTACAGACCTCAGCTCCCACGTATATGATCGCCATCATAGTGTTGGCAGTCAAGCAAGAATCCTATGAGCTCTATCAACATGCAATAGCGAACTAAAGCATGTATACGATGATAAAGACAAACCAGATAGCATACTATCATCTCGAGCAAGACTGTCATATCGGTATAGGTCCTCCATCAATCATTGCAATCACGTACCTGCGATCCAATAATTGACTTTGAGGGCACTATATCCAACAATCTCCCACTTGCACTTAAGGCTAATTATTGCAATGTTGCATACTCACAGCCCGTGTGATACCGAACACCCAACTCCTCTACTAATCAGTTTCACAAAGCTAGTTTGTAAAACTCTTGTGTTCGAGAAATAGCCTCAGTGAGTGGATCCGACCTGATGTTTCTTTCTATGTCTCTCTTAATCTCAAGTTCGCGGAGAAAGTCATCTCCCGAATCGAGTAATACCTGTCTTAGAATATGTCTGGATATCTGATGAGACCTAGTTCATGAATGAACTCCAAATCCAAACTTCTTAGACTGTATCGATAACTGAACCTAATCAGTATCCAGCACCATGCCTCCCACAGTATCCTCTTGGACCAACTGTCCATAATATTGTCCCTCGTCAGAGGGAAAACTATAACTCTGACAATCACTCTGTCATCGATGTCACCTTGGAAGCCTGGAATGATAACTGTTTCCTGAAGAAGGCTGTTGTCATAAAATCCGTAGAACATGCACTTATGTTATAAAACTGCTTCCTTATATTTCTCCAGGATTGGATTAATATAAACTTATCGCATCTAGTGCAAAAAAAACATCTGGTGTGGTATTTGATATCTCATGATTGACTCAATTGCCTAAGCAAGTGATCTGCCAATCATGCACATCCTTCTCTCCTTTAGTCTGTAAGACACCTTGAGAGAGGGTCACTCCATCACCTGCAGGTACACCACCATGCCAGGAGTCATCTATTCTAAAATACTATTAGAATACTGTCAAAGTACCCAAATTGGGAAAATACCCAATTCTAGATCTAAAACCATAGATCTAGTAACCAGAATGTCTGATATTTTATCCATATCCTGTGTGAAGAAACAACTGTGTGATGACCACAGTACAACCGATCGTAGTATAGGAATTTTACTTCTTACTCTGTGTATGTCTTCCAAATACCAGGACATCACACCCTACTACCTTCTCAACAGATCAATCCCCTATTCTGATGAAATCAAAGCCATGATTTTCACATCAAAAATAGATGATCTTATCTCTGCTATATCTGCTCAAGCCTATAAATAGACATAAGCTTCTTGCCCATTATGCTTCCGCTGCTCCCACTGACTACGACAACCCTTTGGCAGAATAATATATACGTGCACTTCTAAAGCTAGTTTAGAGCGACGCTATACTTATCCTCCTGCCGGGTCTCACAGTCTGGAACAACAGTAGTGTCAAGTCTGGGTAAACAAGAACCTCCCTGTCACCGTCCTTGAGGCTGCCGGAGTACCTCTCGGGTTTCTAAGGTTACCCACCATATCTGCGGAGTGGCTAATGGAATGTCAAACCTGATTGAATATATAGGTCCTATTAAATTTTCCATAATCGTTTGCGGTTCTGGAATTACTTCCAGTTCTACCATACTCCCGCTGCTATTTTCTGAAAAAATCCATTTTGCTAAAACTGTGGCGAGTTAAGAAGAATATCACTATTGATCTTCCACATGGTAGAAAATCAACCCTCGTCATAGCCAGGGTCAACCCACAAACTGCCATTACAGAAACGTGCCTTGAGTTATCCAGTGTCTGGTTTTAAGCATAAGCTGGACAACTCCCCTTATCTTAACATCGTTTAAGATATGAACCATTCTATATACAATAGTGAGTGCTTGCCTATTTAAGGTAGAAAAATTTAAAGGTATTATCAATGGTAATTGTCTTGGAAAAAGACACAAATCCTGCCGTCCATATGCAGCAGTTACCAATAACACCCGAACTTAATTAAGGATCCAAATTAGTTATAAATGTATGACTTAAGTCTGAGTCTAAATCAATCTGATTCTAACTCAAATCAAAATCAAATTCAACATGAATCCAAACTCTAACCTGAATACTTAAACTAGAACTTGAATACAAGAACAATATCAACATGATAACTTGACTTGACTTGACCGAACCATGGTTATAACATGACTTGATTACATGACTACTTGCTTACATCCTGAACCTGACTACTGTTAGGAATATGTATGCCCTGGAGGCATTGTTGTAAATTATAGTGGATGCTTGGACACACGCACACACACATATTATATATATATAGGACTTTCTTGCTCGACATGATAGTATGCTATCCGGTTGCTCTTTATCTTAACATGTACACTTGCATTATTATACTGCCTCTCTGATACATGTTGATAAAGCCTTTAGGATGTGGACTTGACTTCCGGGACTATGATGCAGATCATACTAGTAGGGCATGGATAGTCCATAAGCACATCCTTTAATTGTTCCTAGTCAAGAGGATATCGAGACAAGGCATCGATATTCCAGAGTAGACTGGTGTGTACGTTTCTTGATCCTGTATCGGGGCGATGGTTAATCCTATAACCATTGGTGTTTGACATCAAAGATTGTATACAGGTGCTCATTAGAGAATGGGTACACCGAACAGGACTCGCCGAGAACTCCTAAATGGTACCATACCAATCGTCAGTTAGCAGTTCTCTGGTGACACTGGTAAAGGTTTGTGTGTAGATCCGAGATCGTCATAGTGTCTTGTGTGGTTCCCACTGTACTTTGATTTCCATCCTACCACGGCTCAAAGGAGTCGTGCAAACAACTGGATTTTGGGTACAGTCCCGAGTCACATGGAGGCAGTGAGCGATAGGAGGGGTTTCGTCTCTCCCGGTATAGGGATTTGATGTTGCGCTATGTTCGATTGGCTATAATACTAAGTCCCTGGCCAGGGCTGATGAGATTCACTAGTAAGAGTTATCAGTAGTTTCTCGAACCGTTATGAGCCACACATCGGCATGACTTATCAAATTACTGGGGTCTGACGTTTCCACCCCCAGACTCGATATGCGATATATCAGACGAAGAGACCAGATTGTACGGTAAGTATTACTTATAGGCTTCACGGGAGTTTGGACAAGCTTGCTTGTTGATCTTCTATTCGCTCAATACCTGAGTAGCCGTTATGTCCAGCTAGTACCGCTGACGGCTTATAGGTAACTGATGTGATCATTACCTACTGCTGGCATATTAATGAGTCTTTAGAGTCCCACATAGAGGTTTCATAGTTCAAGCGAAACGAAGTGGGGCACATATGTTGATATGTGCGGAAGCCTGATTAAATATGAGTATGTGATACCGTATTCTAATCTGGCGTCATATGATATTGGTTAGGTTATATGTGATATAACCGGATTATTGAATCAAGTGTTGATTTGATAATGTGATATACAGATAAATGATATTAGTCGGTTATATATGATATAACCGGATTATTGAATCAACTGTTCATTTAATAATATGAAATATATTTATATTTGATATAATTATATATTAACTATTATTATTTCTCACTAATTATTTTCTTCTCTTAATATCTCTCTCTCTCTCTCTATATATATATATATATGAGATATGTATGTGTGTGTTATGAAGCATGGTTGGATTTTCTATTTTGAGAAAATAGAAATAAGAGGTGGAAAAAGGAAGATATTTATAGAATGGTGAGGCATGGCTTTTTCTTTTGTTTATTCATCTATTTACACTATAGAAGCATGGTGCAATATAAGTATTGTTTTTAATTCATGCTTCAATAAGTGAGTAAAGAGAAAAGTCATTCTTCACTTCATTTTATGCTAGCTCATTCGTATTGCTCTCTCTCCTTTTCTTCTTATTCCTGCACCAAGATCTACTCTTTTCCATGAGTTGAAAAATAAAGAGTTAGAGAATTCTAACTGAGCTTATAAACCTACTTCATCAACCTATTCTAGATTAGAACTCAAGATTAGGTTGTTTCCTTCACTAATGAAAGATTAGTGAAGAGGTAGTTCGAACTAGAGAAGCTTCAAGGTGGATCATCTTCGACATGAAGATCGTGAAGCAAGCTCGTTCCTTCTTCAAGTGGAGCTATGAGGAGTCGTAGGGACTATTACCCGAAGCTTTAGAACTGAAGGACTTGGTCTGCAAAGGTTGTTATCTCTTTCAGTTAGCTTAGTGCTTATTTTGTCGTCATATAAACCATAATACTCTAGTTAGATTCTAGGTTAGTGTAGCTTAGCACCAAGAAATTTTAAAATTGCATGCTTGATGCCGGTTAAAACCCAGTGGTGGTGCTAAAAAACACTTTCATGGTATCAGAACCAAGCTAGAACATTATGGGAAGTCTTTATGACGTTAAAGTGTTCGATCGGTTTTCGAAACCCGATTTTTATCCAGTTTCTGTCCTTTTTCAAAATTTGGAAATTTTCATATTAAAAGTAGTCAGAAAATTGTGTAGGGTATTTAATGGAGCTCTAAGAAATTTGAAGCCCTAATTCCATCAAAGCGCCGTGGAGACGCGGCCTAACCCGTAGTTTGGCCGCAGTTCTGCCGCAAGTTTGGGGTATTTTGGGATCGTTTGTCTTGCTGTCCATTGTCATATTTGGCACTTTCTAGAAGTTTTTATTGAGACTCAAGTTGTTAAGGTCTCTGGGTTTTTTGGGTGTTTGATAAATCGATCGAAATGTTTAACATCGTCTAGAATATGATGATATATGATACAATTTTTAGAATCCACATTAATTAGTTTTGTGAAAACTAGTTAGTGTTTTGTAAATCTAGCATTTTAGTCTCGGTTGATCAATTTCCACAGAGTTTTGATTCGGATCAAAAATCTGTCGTAATCTTGTATAGTACGCGAAAACTCGCCGGGTAATATTACTAGGTAGCCATGCCCCATAGCCCCGACCAAGTGACTGTAGGAGAACTCCGTTGCCAAAAGCATCCACTCGGGTGCTTACGGCCATGGTGTTCTGCCTGAGTACACTTTTTCGACGGCATCGGGGTTGCGGCCATCTACTAAAGTTTCCGACGAGGATTCGATCAGGTAGTCGGGAATCTTGTTGAATTACCCGACTAAGTTATTGAAACGTGTTTTCAATTTGAGACTAAAATGCAAGGTTTAAAAGGTTAGGCATGAAATCCAGAATATGAGATATTCCGGGTTTATGATGTCTAAGGAAAATACGGATTCTAATTATTGTAGTTTTCTTTTTTTTCTGCGACCGTAAGTGCAATATATAGGGTATCCCCGATCTCGTTGCTATATGTCAACGACATTCGGGATACACATATTTACTTACGTTGATAACATGTGTTGTTTATGTGTTGCTGTGATATGTAATATTGGATTGTCGTGATTGAATAGCCGGGGGGTTTTGCGTGAGATGAGAGTTTTTTTATTTTCATTCATGTAAAAAGATGTATGTAATATTCTTTTATTGGGACACTTCCGGGTTAAGGATGATGTCACCAATGATGTATATTATTTACTTTTCCGCATTAGGATAGACCGCGGGGAGCACAAGTAACCGGGTTCTAATGTCTAGTAGGAGACCATTTCGAGGAGTCGAGACCGGGTCTCCTAACTCTAGAATTGGCAGGGTTGCTTGCCGCTCTCATAGGGGTCTAGGAATGTGGGTTTGGCTATTCATCACGACCGTGGAATCCGGGTATTTCATTACTGGCTTAATTTAAAATACGGACCTCCTAGTATATCCAATATTTCATATGTTGACTTTTGCTGCTTGTGTTCTGTGATGTGATCATATAACTGCATGAGACGAATGCTATATATATATGATATATATAATAAACGTTGCTTATGTTTTGCACCCACGCTAGTCCAGCCCCCGCTCTACCATTAGTTAAGTAACCTAACGGTGCATGACGGGATCATGTGGCGAATGCAGATGTCATAAATATACGTTCTATTTTCGTTTCTTCTCTGATGTTTAGGAAACATAAAAGATAGGACGTCATTAATGAGATTAATGAAAAGATAAGAAACCTAAAGATTTTATAGAATCAAAATTTTCAAAACGGTAACTCTAGTTCTTGCTTTGCATAGTGGTATTCCTTGATGAATATCCAGCACCTCATTCGATGAGAAAAGAGCCGAGATCCCTTCACCGGGAGTGGTCTCTTTAGTAAAACTTGAAAATTCTACAATCCACTCGGTTTGTTTTGAAAACTACTCGATTTTAAAAGCGGAGCTTAAACCACTCCTTTTCAAAATCACTAGATTCTACAACAATATCAAGTTCACTACGTTAAAGGTTTTTCTGAAAACCAGTCGTAACCCTCCGTCATTTCACGTAAGTGCTATTTAATATCCGTGTTACGTTTGTTGACCATAGCCAAGGCGTTGTGTATGGTAGCTGATTAGTGCTTATCTTGGATTAGGGTAGTCGTACGGTATTGTTGACCTTGTTAAAGGTCGTACGAGTAGGTTTAATTCAATCACAAAATGACCGGTATAACTTGAATAGCGCTTATGATTTGTTGACTTTGTTAAGGTCATATGTAGTTAGGGGTAAAAAACAGATATTAGGAATTTCAAGTGTTGAAATTTGCAATGAGATTGCATACCTTCTATAAGATAGTTGGATCCCGATACCCACTACGAGTAAGAGTTACTCCTGGAAGAGTTTTTCACTTACAATTAGCCGATCCAATAGATGTCTAAGAAAGGTGTTAATGGGGTAATGCCCGTGCGGAAATGAGGTTATTTAATTAGTTCCATTCGAAAGCATGGGGAGACTCCCTCAGAGTATTAATACCTGCATGGATGAACGATTGGCGAACTTGTAGAGTGTAATTCATTCCGGCTAATCATACCTTTTAGTTTGAAGGAAGATTTGATAAAAAACAGTGGGTGCCATCCTGATTAAATAAGATAATAACCAATCTAATCTTGTAAAGAAAGCACGCTAAAGTGTTTCCTTCTCTCTCTTTCCAGGTAGCGACCATGACACGCCTTAATCAAGATAATAATATGAATGTATTGACCGAACCCACTTATTCTGGGTTAGGGAATGTTGGTTCCGCTCTATCCTATGACAGACATAAGTCTGAGCAAAGAATAGGGGAATACCAGGATTCCCACGCAACCCGAACGAAGAAAGAGCATGATGATGTATCTTCTTCGGATGTGTCCGTTATCGAGAACTGTTTCTCAGTTTGCTCTACGTCATGGGTATTGGATACCGGATCAGGATCCCACGTTTGTAATTTGTTACATGGGTTGAAGAGAGGTAGAGAACTGGAAAATGGTGATATGTCTCTCAAAGTAGGAAACAGAGAAATTGTTGTAGCCAAAGCAGTTGGCGAATATCACCTTGTATTACCAAGTAGTAATACATTGATTCTGAACGACTGTTACTACGTACCAAAAATGATGTGCAATATTATATCAGTTTCTTTACTACATAAAGAAGGATATAACTTTGCATTAGAGGATAATGTTATGAACATTTTTCTAAATCAAGTGTTGATTGGGTTTGGTACGTTGTGTAACGGTATATGCGTTCTAAATCAAACTATAGTTCTAAATATACTGAACACATACAAGAGGAAAAGTTCAGAAATGAACGAATCCTTCTTGTGGCATTGTAGACATGGTCATATCAATGCGACAAGACTAGCTAAGTTACATAAACATAGATATTTGAATCCATTCGAATTTACATCTTATGAAACCTGCGAGTCATGTCTCAAACGGAAGATGACCAAAACTCCGTTTACGGGACACGGAGAAAGAGCTACTAAACTCTTGGGACTGATACATAGTGATGTATGCGGTCTTATGTCTACACATCTCAAGAATAGTTCCTCATACTTTATTACATTCACCGACGATCTCTCAAGATTCGGACATGTGTTCTTGATGAAACACAAATCTGAAGCTTTTGAGAAATTCAAAGAATATAAGTACAAAGTAGAGAACCAAACAGGTAAATGTATTAAAATCCTTCGATCTGATCAGAGAGGAGAATACTTGAGCACGGAATTCCGAGACTATTTAAAAGAGAATGGGATTCTCTCTCAGCTTACTCCTCTGTATACACCATAGCACAACTGAGTATCAGAGCGGAGGAATCGCACCATATTAGATATGGTGCGCTCTATGATGGGTAATGCTGAGTTATCTATTTCTTTTTGGGGTCATGCACTTGAGACAGCTGCATACCTATTGAATATGGTTTCCACCAAATCCGTGCCTACCACTCCATATGAGATATGGAAAGGGAAGAGACCATATCTTAAACGAGTTAAGATATGGGGTTGTCCGGCCAATGTTAAAAAACAGAATCCGGAGAAACTTGAGGCACGATCAGTTCTTTGCAAGTTTGTGGGATTTCCAAAGAATTCACATGGATATATCTTCTACCACACTAAGGAACAAAAGGTGCTTATTTCTCAATATGCCACCTTTTTAGAAAAGGAATTTCTTGTAAAAGAAATTAGTGGTAATGAGATAGAGCTGGAAGAAGTTCCAGCCACACAAACTATAACTGAAGATTTGGTAGAACCGGAGGATTCAATAGTCCCCGATGAACCTCAGCCATTACGCAGATCTAGTAGGGTTCCTCTTCCACCTGAGAGATACTACGATTTTCTCATAGACGGTGGGAGCGAGGATTACTTCATGGAATATAATGACCTAACTGGTTTTGAGCAGGCCATCACAAGTGGGGACTTTGTGAAATGGCTGGATGCTATGAGATTTAAAATGGAATCCATGTACACCAACAAAGTATGGACTTTGGAAGTTGCTCCTGAAGGGGTAAAACCCATCGTGAGCAAGTTGTTCTTTAATAAGAAACTTGGTGTAGATGGAAAGTTGAAGCTTTCAAAGCTAGACTTGTAGCAAAAGGTTTTCATCAATGACCAAGTGTCGACTATGATGAAACTTTTCTCCAGTAACTATACTTAATTCCATCAGGATCCTACTTAACATTGCTGCATACCATGACTATGAAATCTGAAAGATGGACGCCAAGACCGCTTTTCTAAATGGTGATTTAGAAGAGAGCGTGTACATGACACAGCCAGAGGGCTTCATAGACAGTGGGAACAGCGGAAGCGTGTGCAAGCCGCTTAAATAAATCTACGGATTTGAACAGGTATCGCGGAGATGGAACATCTATTTTGATGAAGCCATCAAAATGTTTGACTTCATAAAAAACGTAGATGAATCTTGTATATACAAAAAGGTTGTAGAGAGTAAGGTTGTCTTCCTCATATTGTACGTGGATGACATACCCTTGATAGGAAACGGTGTTCCTATGCTACACTCGGTCAAGCTCTTCTTATCACACAAGTTCTCTATGAAAGATCTAGGTGATTCCTCCTACATCCTAGGGATTAAGATTTATAGAGATAGATCTAAAAGGATGTTAGGATTATCCTAATCCAGGTACATTGACACCATACTAAAGAGGTTTAGTATGGAAGATTTAAGCATGGTAATTTACCTGCTTGTTCAGGAATCACTATCTCCAAAGAGATGTCTCCCGAGACTGATTTGGAGAGGGCTCGCATGCAAGAGATACCCTATGCTTCTGCATTCGGGTCTATCATGTGCGCGATGTTATGCACCATGCCAGATGTAGGTTACGCACTAGGTGTGGTAAGTAGGTATCAATCGGATCCTGGGAAAAGCACTGGACAGCTTTGAAGAACATTCTTAAATACTTGAGAAGGACTAAAGAAATGTTCTTGGTGTATGGTAACGGTGAACACTAAGTGAAGTCCTTTACCGATTCGAGCTTCCAAAGTGATCAGGATGACAGTAAGTCGGTCTCGGTTTTTGTCTTCACCTTCAATGGTGTGGCGGTATGTTGGAAGAGTTACAAGCAAGATAACTTATCAGACTCGACGATGGAGGCTGAATACATTGCTGCCAACGATGCTACTAAAGAGATTGTCTGGATGAAGAATTTCATAGCTGAACTTGGTGTGGTTCCATCCATTGAGTATCCAATACCTTTGTATTGTGATAACAATGGAGCTGTGGCATTGGTCAATGAACCCCGGCCCCATCAGCGATCCAGACATATTCTTAAACGGTATCACCTGATTCGGAAGATAGTAGATCGCCTGGAGATCAAGATCAGGAGAGTTGACATGAAAGATAACACAGCGGATCCACTCATGAAAGCCCTCCCCCAGACGCAATTTGAGAGACTATTTAGGATGTTGGGTATACGATACTACAACAACTGGCCTTAGTGCAAGTAGAAGATTGTTAGGAATATGTATGCCCTAGAGGCCATTATTGTATATTATAGTGGATGCTTGGACACACACACACACAGAGACACACATATATATAGGACTTTCTTGCTCGACATGATAGTATACTATCTGGTTGCTCTTTATCTTAACATGTATACTTGTATTATTATACTGCCTCTCTGATACATATTGATAAATCGCTTAGGATGCGGACTTGACTTCCAGGACTATGATGCAGATCATACTAGTAGGGCCTAAATAGTCCACAAGCACATCCTTTAATTGTTCCTAGTCGAGGGGATCTCGAGACAGGGCATCGATATTCTAAAGTAGACTAGTGTGTACGTTTCTTGACCCTGTATGGGGGCAATGGTTGATCCCATAACCATTGGTGTTTGACATCAAAGATTGTACACAGGTTCTCATTAGAGAATGGGTACACCGAACAGGACTCGCCGAGAACTCTTAGATGGTACCATACCTATCGTCAGATAGAAGTTCTCTAGTGACACGGGTACAGGTTAGTCTTTAGACTTGAGATTGGCATAGTGTCTTGTGTGTTTCCCACTGTGCTTTGATTTCCTCCCTACCACGACTTAAAAGAGTCGTGCAAACAGGTGGATTTTGGCTACAATCTCGAGTCGCATGGAGGCAGTGAGCGATAGGAGGGGTTTCGTCTCTTCCGGTATAGGGAGTTGATGTTGTGTTATGCTCGATTGGCTATAACAGTAAGTCCCTGGCCAGGGCTAATGAGATTTACTGGTAAGAGTTATCAGTAGTTTCTCGAACCGTTATAAGCCACACATCAACATGACTTATCAAGTTACTGGGGTCTGACGTTTCCCCCCTAGACTCGATATGCGACATATCAGACGAAGAGACCGGACTGTATGGTAAGTGTTACTTATAGGCTTCACGGGAGTTTGGAACAACTTGCTTGTTGATCTTCTATTCGCTCAATACCTGGGTAGCCGTTATGTCCAGCTAGTACCGCTGACGGCTTGTAGGTAACTGATGTGATCATTATCTACTGCTAGCGTATTGACGAGTCTTTAGAGTCCCATACAGAGATTTCATAGTTCAAGAGAAACGAAGTAGGGCACATATGCTGATTTGTGCAGGAGCCTGATTAAATACGAGTATGTGATACCATATTCTAATCTGGCATCATTTGATATCGGTTAGGTTATATATGATATAACCGGATTATTGAATTAAGTGTTGATTTGATAATGTGACATACCGATAAATAATATTAGTCGGTTATATGTGATATAACCGGATTATTGAATCAAGTGTTGGTTTAATAATATATTATATATTTATATTTGATATAATTAAATATTAACTAATATTATTGCTCACTAATTATTTTCTTCTCTTAATATATATATATATATATATATATATATATATATATATATATATTATGAAGCATGGTTAGATTTTCTATTTTGAGAAAATAGAAATAAGAGATGGAAAATAGGAGATATTTATGAAATGGTGAAGCATAGTTTTTTCTTTTGTTTATTCATTTATTTAAACTATAGAAGCATGGTGCAATTTATGTATTGTTTTTAATTCATGCTTCAATATTTGAGTAAAGAGAAAAGCCATTCTTCACTTCATTTTTTTGATGCTAGCTCATTTGTATTGCTCTCTTCTTCTTCTTCTTCTTCTTCCACCAAGCCCTACTCTTTTCCATGAGTTGGAAAATAAAGAGTTAGAGAATTCCAAGTGAGCTTATAAGCTACTTCATCAACCTACTCTAGATTAGCACTCAAGATTAGTTTGTTTCCTTCACTAATGAAAGATTAGTGAAGAAGTACCTTGAACTAGAGAAAAATCAAGGTGGAAAATTTTCGACACAAAGATCGCGAAGCAAGCTTGTTCCTTTTTCAAGTGGAGCTATGTGGAGTCATAGGGAATACTATCAGAAGCTTTAGAAGTGAAGGACTTGGTCTACAAAGTTTGTTATCTCTTTCACTTAGCTTAGTGCTTGTTTTGTCATCATATAAACCCTAATACT
Organism: Agapanthus africanus; assembly: GCA_030015575.1. Lineage (NCBI taxonomy): Eukaryota > Viridiplantae > Streptophyta > Magnoliopsida > Asparagales > Amaryllidaceae > Agapanthus > Agapanthus africanus. The sequence continues at coordinate 326,149,474 of JASDDO010000004.1, forward strand.
CTGGTTAGATTCTAGCTTAGTGTAGTTTAGCGTCCAAGAAATTTTAAAATTGCATGTTTGATGCTGGTTAAAACCCAGTGGTGGTGCTAAGTGTTAGTTATATGTATGCCCTAGAGGTCATTACTGTACATAAGATGTATATTGTAGTGGATGCTTAGACATACATAGGTAGGACTTTCTTGCTCGACATGATAGTATGCTATCTGGTTGCTCTTTATCTTAACATGTACTCTGATTATCTCTATGTTACATGTTGATAAAGCGCTTAGGATGAGTACTTGACTACCAGGACTATGATGCGGATCATACTAGTAGGGACAGTGTAGTCGTCAAGTACATCCTTCAAATGTTCCTAGTCGTGGGAGTACCGAGACAGGGCATCGATACTCCAGAGTAGACTAGCGTATGAGCTTCTTGACCCATATGATGGGCGATGGATGATCCTATATCCATTGGTGTTTAACATCAGAAAAGGTATACGGGTGCTCAGTGAAGACTGGGTACACTGGACGGACTCGCCGAGAACTCCCAGATGGTATTATACCTCACGTCAGATGGCAGTTCTCTGGTGACACTGGTACATGTTAGTCTGTTGACCCAAGATCGTCATAGAGACTTCTGTGATTCCCACTGTGCTTTGATTTCCATCATACCACGTCCAATGGGGCGTGCAAAACAGTGGATTTTGGGTACAGTCCCGAATCACATGGAGGCAATGAGCGATAGGAGGGGTTTCGTCTCTCCCGGTATGGGGAGTTGGTGTTGCGCTGTGTTCGATTGGCTATAACCGGAAATCCCTGGCCAGGGTTGTTGAGATTTACTGGTAAGTGTTATCAATAGTTTTTCAAACTATTATAGACCTCATATCGACATGACTTATCAAGCTACTGGGGTCTGACGTTTACCACCCCTAGGCGAGATATGCGACATATCAGACGAAGAGACCGGACTGTACGGGAGTGTTACTGATTGGATTCACAGGAGAATCTACAGGCTTGCTTGTTGATCTTCTGATCGCTCAATACCTGGGTGGCTGTTACATTTAGCTGACCGCTTGCAGCTTGTGGGTGTTTGATATGATCATCACCTACTGCCGGCGTATTGACGATTCTTTAGAGTCCTACACAGAGGTTTCTTGACTCAGGCAAAACGGAGTAGGAGCACATATGTGATATGTGCATGACCGAGAATAATACGATATAAGATACCGTATTCTGTTCTCACGATATTTGATATCAGCCGGGTCATCAGATCAAATGTTGATTCGATGAATCGGTAAAGATATATGTATTAGTCGGTTATTTGAGAAATATCCAGATTGTCGGATCAAGTGTTGATTCGATAATTTAATGTATAATTATATATGTGATATATTACATTACATTATCTAATATTGGCTCGCTTTATTGATTTATTTTCTCACCGGGTAATACATTGATATATATGCGATATATGTTAATTGGATTATTTTCTTTTGTTACAAAAATATATAATATTGTAACAAGTTATGATTACTAATGCAACATGATTAGTGGAGGTTAAATATGGTTAGGATTTGATTTGGGTTAATCTTTTCTAGAAGCTTCTAGAAGATTTTATTTTGTTTCTTGCAAAGATATTTTGTTTAGATATTTTGGTTGATATTTCCTAACCAAACCCAAACCCTTAACCCTAGTTAACTGTCTACAATGGTTAGCCCTATCTTTTATCAACCATGGTTGCATTTGTAATTATTATTACAATTCATTATTCATCACAAATGAGTTCATCTTCTTCTTCCACCTTGTAAAGCTTTCTAGTTTTGAGTTTTGTGATGAATTAGTGTGAGATTATGAAAATAAAAGAGAGCATAAATCCTACTTCATGATCCTCATCTAATCTAGCCAATTAGATTAGGGTGTTCACATCATTAATACTTGATTAGTGAGTGAGAGCTTGAGTTAATGAATCTTCAAGGTAGATCATCTTTGTAATCGAAGATCGGAAGCAAGCTTGCATCTTTCTCTTCGTGGAGTCTCTCTAGAGTCCGGGAACTTGATGATCGCAGCGAAGGGACCACAACACGGAGCTTATGAAGTGAAGGACCAAACTACAAAGGTTGTAATCCCAAACTCTTAGAAGTAAAGTTGTTTACTTGCTTATGTTTTCGCCTAATCTCTAGTCTAAGATCTTGGTCAGGGTTGTTCGGCACGTCTAAATTTTGAATCGGGCATGGTTGATGCCTTGTAGAACCTTGTGAGAGTGCCTAGTAACCCTACAGTGGTATCAGAGACAAGCTAGAGCTTTAGGCGATGTCTAGACGAAATTAGAAGTCCGATCGAACCCCGAAACCCCATATTTTACCCTTCTCTGGAAATTTTATAAAAATGTTGTTTTTTCGTATTAAAAATACTCAGAAAATAAAGCAGGGAATTATAAGGATTGCTGTGAAAAACGACCCCCTAATCCCCTTAAGCCGCCGCGGAACCCCGACAAGACCATGCCTTGCGCGGCGGTTCCGCGGACGAAAATGGGAATTAAGGTTTCATTTTTCTAGGGTAACATCCGTACGTATTTCTACATGCTTCTGGGAATTTTTTAATTCTACTCAAGTGTTGAGTTTTCTGGAGATCTTTTATATTCGTTGATTCGATCAGAAAGTTTGACTTTTGTTTAGTTTTTCCGGGTAATTTAGAACGTGTTAAAAAGTTCGAACGAATATCAAAAACTTACTTTTTCCCCTGATGGAAAATTTTCAAGTGTTGGTTTTTTCCTTAGTTAAATAACGTTCTAAGTCGTGCAAGTAACGCGGTGGACCCTCTAGAAGAACACAAACCTTAACTCGATTATGTGACCGTCTGAACCACCTCTAAATTTTAGGGTTTGGGGCAGTACGACATTGCCACATGTGAGGCGTTGGTTTGACCCTTCTACGGTTGGACCATTGGTACTGTGGCATGTGATGGATGCTTTTAAACTCCGCTCAAGTGTTGAGCCATTTGGGAAATTTTGGGTGTTTGTTTATTCGATCGGAAAGTTTAACATTGTCTATTTATCTGGATTGTGATACAATATTTGGAATCCATAAGTAGTTATGAGATAACTAATTTGAATGTTATAAATCTAGCAGTTCAGTCTCAGATGATCGGTTGCCACGGGATTTTGATGCGATAAAAAGTCCATCGCAATCACGTAGCGTACGCGGATACTCGTCGGGTAAACTTAATAGACAGCCACGCCACATAGCCCCGACCAAGTGACTGTAGGAGAACCCAGTCGCCAAAAGCATCCGTTCGGGTGCTCGCGGCAGCGGTGTTCCGCCTTAAGTGCACTTCGTCGACGGCATCGGGGGTGCGGCCGTCTACTAAAGTTTTCGACGAGCATTCGATCAGGTTATCGGGAATCTTGTTGAATTGCCCAACTAGATATTGAAAAGTGTTTTCGATATTGAGACTAAAATGCGGGGTTTATAATTGTTCGGCATGCGGTGTCTAAGGAATTCATTTGGTTAGGCATGCGATGTTTAAGAAGGTTGCGGATTCTAACTGTTGTAGTTTTACACTTTTTTTTCTGCGACCGTAAGTGTAATATGTGGTGTATCGCCAGTTTCGTTGCTATACATCAACGACGATTGGGATACGTATATTTACTTACGTTGATGATATATGATGTTATGTGTTGCTGTGATATGTTATATTGGATCGTCGTGTTTTTGAATAGCCGGGGGTTTTATGTGAGATGAGAGTTTTTCATTTTCATTCATGTAAAATTCATTTGTATGTAATATTCTTTTATTGGGGCACTTCCGGGCTGAGGATGATGTCACCATTGTATATTATTTACTTTTCTGCATTAGGATAGACCCAAGGCGGGGAGCACAAGTAACCGGGTTCTAGGGTTCAGTGGGAGACCATCTCGAGGAGTCGAGACCGGGTCTCTTAACTCTAGAACTGGCAGGGTTACTTGCCGCTCTCGTAGGGGTCTAGGGGTGTGGGTTTGGCTATTCATCGCGACCGTGGAATCCGTGTTTTATACAAGCTCGTATTAAAAACACGGGCCTCCTAGTATATCCAATATTTTATATATGTTCTTCTGATGCAATTTTCTGTGATGAGATCATATTACTGCCCGAGACGAATGTTTATATTATATATATGAGATATATGTTATATTGCAGATTTCGTTTCAAATGTGATGCTTGTGAAGCATAATAAAATGGGACTTCATTAATGAGATTAATGAAATAAAAGAAACCTAAAGATGTTGTAGAAACTTGTTTAAAAAAACTGGTAGCTCTAGTTCTTGTTTTGCATAGCGGTGTTCCTTGTAGAACATCCAGCACTTTATTCGATAAGGAAAGAGCCGAGATCCCTTCACCGGGAATGACCTCTTTAGCGAAACTAGCAGATGCTGCATACTCGGTTTGTCTTTTGATTGTTTCTATAGTTTTTGCTTTGCATAGTGGTATTTGTGAAATATCCAGCACCTTATTCGATATGGAAAGAGACGACGATTCCTTCACCGGGAGTGACCTCTTTAGCAAAACTAGAAAAGGTCTCAAAAACACTCCATTTAAAATCACTCGATTCTACAACGATATCTAGTTCATTACGCAAAAGGTTTTCTTAAAAACCTGTCGTAGCCCTCCGTCATTTTAGAAAGTAGAGTACTTAGTATTCGTGCTGCGTATGTCGACTTTAGTTGAGGCGTAGTGTACGGTAGCTAAGTGATGTCTTCCTACACAGCATATTATGCGATTAATTAGGACAGTTATGTGATTATGCCGACCATAGTTGAGGGTCATGTAGGTGGGTCTAATTAATCATGAAATGACGGATAGAACTTGACTAGTGCTTATGATATGTTGACCATAGTTAAGGTCATAAGTACTAGGGGTAAAATTTTATCGGGAATTTCAAGTGTTGGAATTTGCAATGAGATTGCATACCTCCTATGAGATAGTTGGATCCCGATACCCGCTGCAAGTAAGAGTTACTCCTGGGAGAGTTTTACACATTACAATTATCCGATCAAGTAGGTGTCTAGAAAGGTGTCAACGGGGTTATGCCCCTGGGAAAATGAAATTTATTTTAATTAGGTCCGTGCGAAAGCACGGGGAACCTCCCTTAAAGTACCGGCACTGGCCTGCCTGAAAGATTGGCGAACTTGTAGCGTGTAATTAATCCCGGCTAGTCTTTCCTTTTAGGGTTTGAAGGAAGATTTGACTAAAACAGTGGGAAACATCCTGATTAGATATATTAATAACCAATCTAATCTTGCAAGAGCATACGCTGAGTGTTTTCTTCTCTCTCTCTCCATGTAGCGACCATGTCACGCCTTAATCAAGATAATAATACAGATGAATTGACCGAACCCTCTTGTTATACTGAGCTGGGGAACGTTGGTCCCGCTCCAACTTATAATTGTTATAAGACAGAGCAGGAAATTGGGGATTACCAGAATTCTCGTGCCGCCTAAACGAAGAATGTGCATGTTGATGCATCTTCTTCAGGTGTGTTCATTACACAGAACTGTTTCTCAATATCCTTTACGTCCTGGGTATTTAATACCGGATCAGGATCCCACATATGTAATTTATTACATGGGCTACAGATAGGTAGAGAACTAAGAACGGGTGATAAGTTTCATGAGATAGAAACGGCGCAAGTGTTGCAGCCAAGTCTGTTGGTAGTTATCACCATGTATTAACAAATACATTGATTCTGAATGAATGTTATTAGATACCGAACCTGATATACAACATCATATCAGTCTCTTTATTAGTAAAGAAGGATATAATTTTGTATTGTTGGATAATGTTTTGAACATTTCCTATATCAAGAGTTGATCGGTTCAGGCACGTTATCTAAAAGCATAGACGTTCTAAATCAAATTACAGTTCTTGGTGTACAGAACACACACAAGAGGAAGAGTTCAGAAATGAATAAATCCTTCTTGAGGTATTGTAGACTAGGTCATATCAATGTGATCTGACTAGCTGAAGTTACATTTAGATGAATATTTAAATCTGTTTGAATTTACATCTTGTGAAACTTGCCGGTCATATCACAAAGATAAGATGATCACAGCTCTGTTTATTAGAAACGGAGAAAGAGTTAGTGAACTCTTAGGATTGATACATGATGATGTATGTAAGTTCCCTGTCTATACATGTCAGGACCGGTTATTTATACTTCATTACATTCACTGATGATCTCTCAAGATCCAGACATATGTTCCTGATCAAACAAAAGTCCGAGGCTTTTGAGATATTCATATAATATAAGTTAGAAGTAGAGAACCAAAAACGGTTATAAGTATTATGTCCTTTGATGAGATCAAGAAGGAGAATACTTGAGCACGGAATTCCTGGACTTTTCTAAAAGAGAATGAGATTCTCTCTCAGTATTACTCCTCTGTATACACAACAGCACGTCGGTGTATCGGGGTGGAGAAAATACACCCTATTTGATATGGTGCGCTCTATGATGAGTACTACTGAGTTTCCTATTTCCTTTTAGGAGTTATGCACTTGAGAAGCTGCATACCTATTGAATAGGGTTCCAATCAAATCGGTTACCTACCACTCCATATATGATATGGTATGGGAAGAGCCCATCTCTTAAGCATATTAAGATTTGGGGTTGTCCGTCTTATGTCTAAAAGCAAAATCCAGACAAGCTCGAGGCAAGGTCAGTTCTGTAGAACTGGAAGGAGTTCCATCTATACAAACTGCAACAGATGATTTGGTAGAACCAAAGGATTCAATAGTTTCCAAGGAACCTCAGCCTCTCCGCCGATCTAGTCGGGTTCCTCACCCACCTGAGAGATACTTCGATTTCTCTATGACAGTGGGAGCGAGGATTGCATCATATGATGATGACCTAACTAGTTTCGAGCAGGCCATCAGGAGTGAGACTCTATAGGAATGGCTGGATGCTAAGTAATCTGAGATGGAATCCTTATACACCAACAATGTATGGACTTTAGTTGCTTTATCTAAAGAGTTAAATCCCCATCAGGAGCAAGTATATCTTGAGAAGATTACTTGGTGTACATGAAAAAGTTAAGGCTTTCAAAGCTATGCTTAAGTCCATCCAGATCCTACTTGCCATTGCTACATACCATAACTACAATATCTAGTGGTTGGGTGTCATGACATCTTTTCTAAATGATAATTTAGAAGAAAGCGTCTATAAGTACACAGCCAGACGGCTTCGTAGATAGTGGGAGCAGCGGAAACGTGTGCAAGTTGTTTTATGGGATAAATCAGGCATCGCGGAGTTGGAACGTCTGTTTTGATGCGGTAGTCAAAGAATTTGACTTCATCAAAATGGTAGATGAACCTTGTATATACAAAAAGGTAGTAGGGAGTATAGTGGTGATCCTCATATTGTACGTGAATGACATACTCATGATAGGAAAGGAGTTTCCTATGCTACGCTCGGTCAGTCTCCACTTATCACATGGATTCTCTAAATAGGATCAAGTTGATACCTCCTAAATCCTAAGTTTTATATCAATAGATCTAATTGGATGTTAAGATTCTCACTAGTTGTAGTGAGATGGTTTCAATCGATCCTGGGGAGAATCACTGGAAAACGTTCTAGGGTGATAAGGACGACTGAATGTCAGTCGCGGGCATTGTTTTTACCCTCAGTGGAGGGACGGTAAGTTGGAAGAGTTCCAAGCTAGATACCGTGACTTACTAGACGATTAAAGACAAGATACATCGTTACCAAGGATGATACCAAAGAGGCAGTCTGGATATATATATAAGTTCATGAGATGAACTTCGTTCCAACCATTGTGTGACAATGGAGTTATGGCTTTAGCCTAGGAACCCACTGTTAATGTATATGCCCTGGAGGCCATTACTGTATCATACTAGCTTGTATATTACTTGACGGAAGCTTGGGATATTCACAGTTGTATAGACAATCTTGCTCGAAATGGTAGTATGCTACTTGGTTTGTCTCTACTTCAATATGTGCATGTGTTTCTTTTAGCATATCGCTTATATACATATTAGTAGAGCCCTTAGGATCTTTGCTTGATTACCAGCGTTGTGATGGCGCTCACACTCGTGGGGGCTGGGTAATCCATAAGCACATCCTTATACAGGTCCCTAGTCGTTGGACTATCGAGACAGCGCATCGATACTCCGGAGTAAACTAGCGTATGCGCTTCTCATCCCAGTGGGGGAGACGGTATGTCCCACAGCCGTCAGTACGTCGTACTTGAGATAGTATGCAGGTGCTCGTTAGGTTACGAGTACACTGGACAGGACTCGCCGGGAACTGTTGGTTGGTATTATACCTATCGTCAGTTATCAGTTCCCAGGTGACATGAGTACAGCTTAGTCCGCTGACTTGACACTGTCATTTCGCCTCGAGTGTGTTCCCACTGTACTTAGATTACTACCCTACCACGGCTCAAAGGAGTCGTGCAAACAGGTAGTAGTTGGGTGCAGTCCCGAAGCACTCGGAGGCAGTGACGGTTAGACAGGATTCGTCTCTCCCGGTATTGGGGGTTGACATCACGCTGTGTCTAGGAGAGCCATTACATAAGTAGTCCCTGGCCAGGGCAAGTGAAATATACTGGTAGGTTTCCAGTGTTATCTCAGGGTGTTCTGGGCTACACTCCGACACGACTTGTACCGCTATTAGGGGACTGACGTTCACCGCCCCCCTAGGCCCGCCATGTGATGTATCAGACGAACAGACCGGACTGTACGGAGATTGTCACATACAGGCTCAGTAGGAGTTCGGATGGGTTTACCTCATCAGGCCTTCTTATCGACATCTACCTGGGGACCGTTACGTACAGCTAGTGCCGCTTGCGGTCTGTGGTTAAACCCACTGCCAGCGCAGTGTCGAGTCTTTAGAGTCCCACACAGAGAGTTTCCCTGCACTGAGCGAAACGTGTAGAGGCCGTATGGTTTTACGGCAGGGTTATGATCACTTACGTGCACTTGTGTGCGTATGCTGTTCAGGCAGGCAATACTAGTGGGCTTTGGTTTAAGCCAGATCCTAGTATTGCACAGATGGATTTGATTTGTCTTCTGTGCATTCGCATTTTACGGAATGCGGATGCGGGTGTGTATGCACAGTTCTGAGGAGTGATGAAGGAGGAGGTGCCCCATTAGGGTTTTGGCAGTAGGTTCGGCCAAAACCGTAATGTGGCACACTCATTAGGGTTTTGAAAATTCGTTTGGTCAAAACCGTTATGAGCAGGGAGACATTGTTTACTAATCCTTTTAGTGATAGATTAGTGATGGCTAATTGCATTGACCATTTGACCACTTAGACCCCTCTTGACTTTGTTGACCCGTTGACCGTGTTGACTATTGACCTTCAAGAGGGATCTACACTCTTCTTTTATTTTCTTTTTAATTTCTTGTGTTATGATAATGGTCAATTCAATGTGCCATCAAGTCTTTCATGATAGGATTAGTAATGATGATTTTTGTGTATTATTACAACCATGGTTCATTTCATTTTTGGCTTAATTCTTTTCATTATTCTCTTCTCATTCTCTCTCATGAAGTGAGAAGAAAAAGAAAAGCTCCATGGTTGCAAACTTTCTCCTTCTTCTTCCTCCTCTTGATCTCTTCTTTTGATCTCATGTGTTGAGAGAAAAAGAATCCACAAAGACAAATACATCCATACATCTCCTCTACACATTCTAGGGCTTCTTGATTAGCAATCACTTTGCCCTAGTTGCCTTGGCTTGAGGCGGAGCTTAGTGTACAACTCTCGGGTGGATCGTCTTCGACTCAAGAAGGCCGCGGAGGTGCCCAAGTTCCGGATCGACGTTTGGAGCTTGGATGGACGAGTGGGACAGCGGGATGATGACCCGAAGGACCGGTTCTGTGAGGTATACTTTCTACAGCATAGTAGCTAAAACCTCTTAGTGTTTACTAGTTTCTAGTTTAGCAATGATCCGACTTTTAGTCCATGTTGCCTTGCGCCAAAATCATTGTTTTCCGCCATTTCCGCCTCCCCGTAAGAACCGGGGTGAGCAACGTGGACTTACAGTGGTATCAGAGCCTAGCTAAACATAAACTAGTAAGTTAGCAAAGTGTTAAGAACATCGATCGGAAAAAAGTCGCAAAACACATCCACTAAACCTCAAGTTTCTGTCGATTTTTATAATGCTCTAAAAGTGTTTTAAAATATATGAAAAATCGTCTTAGGGTTTTGTGAAAACACTGCAGAAAAACGATCCAGTGATTCGATCAAACGACCACGGTTCCGTGGCAATGACATGCTCATTGCCGCGGTTCCGCCGCCATTTTGACTCGGCACTGGATCGGGTTTTGTGCAGTGTTTTAGTTTGGATGTTTTGAGATTTTTAATACATGTTTTTTCTACCCAGATTTTCCAGAGAGCAAATTGACTTTTCGGATGGTTAAAAATCCATATTTTGATCGATATTCCGTACTCTCTGGCTAATGAATATTATCTGTGATGTGATATATGTATTGAACGTCCGCTAATCGCTATACGTCGATTAGTGGGGGTTATACATATCTGTGATCTGTAATGTTGATGGTTTGTGGATATGAACTCGTTGGATTGTCGCGGATGAATAGCCGGGAATGGGTGTGAGATGAGATTTTCTTTTTCTTTCATTCATTGTAAAATATGTAAAGTGATGTAATATTATTTGTTTGGCCGCACAACCGGGTCGGGGTTGTAGCCGTCATTGTATAATTTCTTTTTACTGTTTTTGCTCCTAGGATAGACCCAAGGTGGGGTGCACAAACTACCGGGTACCTCGAAGTGCCGAGTGGCCTACTCACGGTGTTGAGGGAGGTTGCTTCGCTTCGGGTACTTGGCGGGTAGTTTGCCGCACCCGTAGGGGTCTAGGGTGGGGTTTGGCTATTCATCGCGACCGTGTAATCCGTTTTTCGTTGCAGGCTCGAACGAATCGCGGATTCCTAGTATATCCAAAGTGTTCATCTGTGATCTGTAATGTCTATCATTGCTATATATTTATATGTAATAACTATTTAGGCGTTGCTTATGTTTTTCAGCCGCGCTAGCCCAGCCCCCGCTCTGTCGTTAGTTAAGTAACCTAACGGGTGATGACGGGGCCCCGTGGCGAATGCGAATGGCATAAGCGTATGTCATATTTTGGTTGTTTTCTGCAATGGTAGGATTAAATGATGGGACGCATTAAAAGAACTAATGCAAGAAAATAAACCAAGTAAAAGCCGTTGGAACACTTTGAAAACCACTCGGTTCTTTTCAAAAACAAGCATTTTAAATGCGGAGCTTGAACCACTCCTTTTAAAAGCTATCTCGTTCCATCGACTATATCAAGTTCATTATGTTCACGGTTTCGCCAAAACCATCCGTAGGCCTCCGTCGTTTCATATGAATATTCAACAGTATTCAAGCTGTGTTTGTTGGCCTTAGTCAAGGCACAGTGTTTGGTAGCTGGTGGGTATTCATATGTTGCATAGATAGAATGCATTGGTTTGGGACAGTCGTATTGCTTTGTTGGCCATAGTCAAGGGTATATACAGGTGGGTTCAAATTAACCTGGACAACGACGGGTAGAACTTGACATGTGACTTATGATTTGTTGGCCTTAGTCAAGGTCATAAGAGAATGGGGCAAAAATCCACATCGGGAGTTTCAAAAGTACTGAAACTTGCTAGCGCTGCATACCATTTAGAGTGTGATGATTTTGGTAGGATTCCTTCGGTTTTATCACGCGGTGATATTTGGATCCCAATCCTACTGTGAGTATATGCTACTCCTCGGGAAAACTCTCACTTAACGATCAATGCTATAAACCTAGTAGGTATCTAGAAAGGTGTTAGCGGGGCTACGCCCACAGGGAAAAGAGGTTACTTAATTAAGGAACTTTGCGAAAGCGTTGGAAAACCTCCCTCGAAGTACCGACACTGGCCTGGCTGAACGATTAAGCAAGTATTGTACGGTCCTGACTAATTCTTCCTTTATGGTTTGGGGAGGGATTCGAGAGACAGTGGGAGCCATCCTGTTTAGATAAATTAAAAACCAATCTAAACTTGCAAGAGCATCATGCTGAGTGTTTTCTTCTCTCTCTCTTAATTGCAGCGACCCAGTGACCGCACCTAGGTTACATCTAGATAATAAAATGACTGAATCTGACTGTTATGACTGGCAAAGGTCTGTCCAGATGTCCATTGCCCATGACAAGCTAGGACACCTCTTGACTGATCCAACCCCTGCCGTCTCAGGTCCAGTTTCCCCTGTCACGGATATTGATATCCGTAGGACATCGGAAGAAGACTGTGCGAAAGCCAAGTGCCTCGTGTTAGCCTCAGTTGATGGTATATACCAGAGGCAGCACGAGAAGATGGACTCAGCTTCTATCTTCCTCCATAACAAAGTTTTATATGGAGAGCAATCTCGTATCGCAAGATATGAGAGCTCGAACGAATTACTTCCAGCGAGGTTGGCTATCGGGTCATCTGTAGGGGCAACGTCCTTACAGAGACCAGCACTTTTGAGCTCTCGGACTTGAAGACCACGTTGAAGAACGGGTCAGACGCTGACTTAGTTCAACAGTCTCTACCTACCACCCTGAAGGAAACCGGGGAAGTAGAAAGAAAGGGAAAGGCAGAAGTTTCGAGACTGGATGTAGTAAAACAGGGATGTTCCTATTGTAACGGGAATGAACATGGGCAGAAGGATTGCAGGGCTTGCAAAGCCAGTAGCCAGAATTCGAAGCATGTTGTGGCTTCGGCTTCGGGTGTGTTTGTTATAGAGAACTGTATGTCAGTTAACCCTACTTTCTGGGTATTGGATACCGGATCAGGATCTCATATCTGTAATTCGTTACAGGCTCTGAGAAACCGTAGGGTTATCAGGAAAGGTGATATGACTCTCAGGGTTGCTAACGGAATGAGCATGTATGCTGTATCCGTAGGGGAATATCATCTAGGACTGACAACTGGGCAGATATTGATTCTGCGTGACTGTTTTTATCTACCAGGTGCGACTTGTAATATCATATCCGTATCCTTACTTTCTAAGGAAGGATATGATTTTACTTTTGTAAGCGATGTAGTAAACATCCACCTAAATCAAGTCCTGATTGGGTCAGGTACATTAAAATATGGTATATACGTTTTAAATCAAGCTCAGGTCTTCAGTGTCCAGAACACACTTAAAAGAAAGTCTCCGGAATTAAATCAGGCTTTCTTATGGCATTGTAGACTGGGTCACATTAATGAGACACGGTTGACAAAGTTACATAAAGAAGGATACTTGGATCCGTTCGAGTACGAGTCTTATGCCACTTGTGAATCTTGTTTCATGGGAAAGATGACAAAGACTCCGTTCACTGGACACGGAGAAAGAAAGAGCGAGCGAGCTCTTGGGACTCATACACAGTGATGTGTGTTGTCCAATGTCTACACATGCGCGAAGTGGTTATTCATACTTCATTACTTTCACAGATGATTTCTCTAGGTATGGGCATGTCTTCTTAATGAAGCACAAATCCGAGGTCTTTGAGAAATTTCAGGAATACAATAATGAAGTTGAAAAACAAACAGGCAAAAGTATCAAGACACTGAGATCTGATCGAGGTGGCGAATACTTGAGTGCCGAGTTTCTAGGCTTCTTAAAAGAGAATGGAATTTTCTCTCAGCTTACTCCTCCATACACACCACAACACAATGGAGTATCGGAAAGGAGGAATCGAACCCTATTGGATATGGTTCGTTCCATGATGAGTAAGGCTGAGTTGCCGCGATCCTTCTGGAGTTATGCACTAGAAACAACTGCATATCTTTTGAACCAAGTTCCTACTAAGTCAGTTCCTACCACACCATATCAAACGTGGAGTGGGAAGAAACCCAGTCTTAAACACTTTAAGACATGGGGATGTCCAGCTTTTGTAAAAAAGCAGCATGCGGACAAGCTCGAGGCACGTTCAGTACAGTGTAAGTTTGTGGGATACCCAAAGAACTCCAAGGGGTATCTTTTCTATTACGCAGAGGAACAAAAGGTTTTTGTTTCTCGTCATGCCCGCTTCTTGGAAACTGAGTTTTTGGAAAATCAGATAAGTGGGAGCGCAATAGAACTGGAAGAAATTCCAAAACCACAAGCTATTACTGAAAGCTTAGTAGAACCAGAGGGTTCGAAAGAACAGGACAACCCAGCGCCACTCCGCAGGAGTAGTAGGCAGTCTCATCCGCCCGAGAGATACTACGGTTTTCTCATTGACGGGGATAGAGAGGATTGCACTATGGATTATGGTGAGCCTACTAGCTTTCAGCAAGCCATTCAGAGCGGTGACTCGGTAAAATGGCTGGATGCAATGCGGGCCGAGATGGAGTCTATGTACACCAACAAAGTTTGGACTTTGGACTTTGCTCCAGAAGGGGTAAAACTCATAGGCTGCAAATGGATCTTCAGAAAGAAGATTGGTGTAGATGGGCAGGTTGAGACCTATAAAGCTAGACTTGTAGCAAAGGGTTTTCGTCAAAGACCTGGTTTGGACTATGACGAAACCTTTTCTCCAGTGGCTATGCTGAAATCCATTCGGATCCTTCTTGCCATTACTGCCTTCCACGATTATGAAATCTGGCAGATGGACGTAAAAACGGCTTTCCTAAATGGAAATTTGGAAGAGTGCGTCTATATGGATCAGCCGGAGGGATTCATTCAGAGTGGGAGCAGCGGTAGAGTGTGCAAGTTGCTCAAGTCCATTTATGGACTTAAGCAGGCATCGCGGAGTTGGAACATCTGCTTTGATGATACTGTCAAAGAATTTGGCTTTATCAAAAACCCAGATGAACCATGCATTTACAGTAAGATTGTAGGGAGAACTGTAGTATTCCTCGTCTTGTACGTGGATGACATTCTCCTAATAGGAAATGATATTCCTATGCTACAGTCAGTCAAAGGATTCTTGTCACAGAGGTTCTCCATGAAGGACCTGGGCGATGCCAACTACATTCTGGGGATCCAGATCTATCGTGATAGATCTAAGAGGATGTTGGGACTTTCACAGTCAAGGTACATCGACACCATACTGAAAAGATTCAGTATGAAAGATTCCAAGCGCGAAAATTTACCGGCTTGTCACGGGATCACCCTCTCCAAAGAGATGTCTCCCAAGACTGATTTGGAAAGGGATCGCATGTCTATTATACCCTACGCTTCTGCGGTAGGCTCTATAATGTATGCGATGTTGTGTACCAGACCAGATGTAGCATACGCATTGAGCGTTGTGAGCCGGAATCAGTCAAACCCAGGGGAGAAACACTGGATAGCGGTAAAGAACATTCTCAAGTACCTGAGAAGGACTAAGGAGATGTTCTTGGTGTATGGCGGAAAAGACCTCCAGCTCGAGGCCTTTACTGACTCCAGCTTCCAGAGTGACAAGGATGACTCCAAGTCCATGTCGGGTTATGTCTTTACCCTCAATGGAAGGGCGGTTTGCTGGAAGAGTTCCAAGCAGGAGACCGTTGCAGACTCAACTATGGAAGCGGAGTACATAGCTGCTTGCGATGCCGCAAAGGAAGCTGTCTGGATGAAGAAGTTCCTCACGGAGCTTCAGGTGGTTCCTACCATTGTTGATCCAATACCGCTGTATTGTGACAACAACGGCGCTATAGCTTTAGCGAAGGAACCCAGGTGCCATCAGAAGTCCAGGCACATTTTGAGGAGGTACCACCTGATCAGGGAGATCGTAGATCGCCGGGAGATCAAGGTGAAGAGAGTAAATACGGAGAATAACACTGCAGATCCACTCACGAAGGCCCTTCCCCAGACTCAGTTCGAGCGGCTGATCGAGATGATAGGTCTTCGATATGCCAATACATGGCCATAGTGCAAGTGGGAGATTGTTAGTGTATATGCCCTAGAGATCATTACTGTATCATACTAGCTTGTATATTACTTGATGGAAGCTTGGGATATTCACAGTTGTATAGACAATCTTGCTCGAAATGGTAGTATGCTACTTGGTTTGTCTCTACTTCAATATGTGCATGTGTTTCTTTTAGCATATCGCTTATATACATATTAGCAGAGCCCTTAGGATCTTTGCTTGATTACCAGCGTTGTGATGGCGCTCACACTCGTGGGGGCTAGGTAATCCATAAGCACATCCTTATACAGGTCCCTAGTCGTTGGACTATCGAGACAGGGCATCGATACTCCGGAGTAAACTAGCGTATGCGCTTCTCATCCCAGTGGGGGAGACGGTATGTCCCACAGCCGTCAGTACGACGTACTTGAGATAGTATGCGGGTGCTCGTTAGGTTACGAGTACACTGGACAGGACTCGTCGGGAACTGTTGGTTGGTATTATACCTATCGTCAGTTATCAGTTCCCAGGTGACATGAGTACAGCTTAGTCCGCTGACTTGACACTGTCATTTCGCCTCGAGTGTGTTCCCACTGTACTTAGATTACTATCCTACCATGGCTCAAAGGAGTCGTGCAAACAGGTAGTAGTTGGGTGCAGTCCCGAAGCACTCGGAGGCAGTGACGGTTAGATAGGATTCGTCTCTCCCGGTATTGGGGGTTGACATCGCGCTGTGTCTAGGAGAGCCATTACACAAGTAGTCCCTGGCCAGGGCAAGCGAGATATACTGGTAGGTTTCCAGTGTTATCTCAGGGTGTTCTGGGCTACATTACGACACGACTTGTACCGCTATTAGGGGACTGACGTTCACCGCCCCCCTAGGCCTGCCATGCGATGTATCAGACGAACAGACCGGACTGTACGGAGATTGTCACATATAGGCTCAGTAGGAGTTCGGATGGGTTTACCTCATCAGGCCTTCTTATCGACATCTACCTGGGGACCGTTACGTACAGCTAGTGCCGCTTGCGGTCTGTAGTTAAACCCACTGCCAGCGTAGTGTCGAGTCTTTGGAGTCCCACACAGAGAGTTTCCCTGCACTGAGCGAAACGTGTAGAGGCCGTATGGTTTTACGGCAGGGCTACGATCACTTACGTGCACTTGTGTGCGTATGCTGTTCGGGCAGGCAATACTAGTGGGCTTTGGTTTAAGCCAGATCCTAGTATTGCACAGATGGATTTGATTTGTCTTCTGTGCATTCGCATTCTACGGAATACGGATGCGGGTGTGTATGCACATTTTTGAGGAGTGATGAAGGAGGAGGTGCCCCATTAGGGTTTTGGCAGTAGGTTCGGCCAAAACCGTAATGTGGCACACTCATTAGGGTTTTGACAATTCGTTTGGTCAAAACCGTTATGAGCAGGGAGACATTGTTTACTAATCCTTTTAGTGATAGATTAGTGATGGCTAATTGCATTGACCATTTGACCACTTAGACCCCTTTGACTTTGTTGACCCGTCGACCGTGTTGACCATTGACCTTCAAGAGCGATCTACACTCTTCTTTTATTTTCTTTTTAATTTCTTGTGTTATGATAATGGTCAATTCAATGTGCCATCAAGTATTTCATGATAGGATTAGTAATGATGATTATTGTGTATTATTGCAACCATGGTTCATTTCATTTTTGGCTTAATCCTTTTCATTATTCTCTTCTCATTCTCTCTCATGAAGTGAGAAGAAAAAGAAAAGCTCCATGGTTGCAAACTTTCTCCTTCTTCTTCCTCCTCTTGATCTCTTCTTTTGATCTCATGTGTTGAGAGAAAAAGAATCCACAAAGACAAATACATCAATACATCTCCTCTACACATTCTAGGGCTTCTTGATTAGCAATCACTTTGCCCTAGTTGCCTTGGCTTGAGGCGGAGCTTAGTGTACAACTCTCGGGTGGATCGTCTTCGACTCAAGAAGGCCGCGGAGGTGCCCAAGGTCCGCATCGACGCTTGGAGCTTGGATGGACGAGTGGGACAGCGGGATGATGACCCGAAGGACCGGTTCTGTGAGATATACTTTCTACAGCATAGTAGCTAAAACCTCTTAGTGTTTACTAGTTTCTAGTTTAGCAAAGATCCGACTTTTAGTCCATGTTGCCTTGTGCCAAAATCATTGTTTTCCGCCGTTTCCGCCTCCCCGTAAGAACCGGGGTGAGCAACGTGGACTTACACCCACGTCCCATCAGAAATCCAGATATAATTCTTAGGCAGTATCACCTAATCATGGAGATGGTTGATCTCCAGGAAGATCGAGGTTAGGAGAGTAGACACAGAGGACAACAGCGTGGTTCCACTCACAAAGGCATATTTCTCAGTAGAGACTTTTATGAGATGGTTGAGTATGAAATACTTCAACCACAGCTGTCTGTTGGGTACATGATACCACAACAGATAGCCCCCTAGTGCAAGTGGGAGATTGTTAGTTATATGTATGCCCTAGAGGCCATTACTGTACATACGATGTATATTGTAGTGGATGCTTGGACATACATAGGTAGGACTTTCTTGCTTGACATGATAGTATGCTATCTGGTTGCTCTTTATCTTAACATGCACTCTGATTGTCTCTATGTTACATGTTGATAAAGACCTTAGGATGAGTACTTGACTACCAGGACTATGATGCGGATCATACTAGTGGGGACAGTGTAGTCGTCAAGTACATCCTTCAAATGTTCCTAGTCGTGGGAGTACCGAGACAGGGCATCGATACTCAAGAGTAGACTAGCGTATGCGCTTCTTGACCCATATGATGGGTGATGGATGATCCCATATCCATTGGTGTTTGACATCAGAAAAGGTATACGGGTGCTCAGTGAAGACTGGGTACACTGGACAGACTCGCTGAGAACTCCCAGATGGTATTATACCTCACGTCAGATGGCAGTTCTCTGGTGACACTGGTACAGGTTAGTCTATTGACCCGAGATTGTCATGAGTCTTGTGTGATTCCCACTGTGCTTTGATTTCCATCATACCACGTCCAATGGGGCATGCAAAACGGTGGCTTTTGGGTACAGTCCCGAATCACATGGAGGCAATGAGCGATAGGAGGGGTTTCTTCTCTCCCGGTAAGGGGAGTTGATGTTGCGCTGTGTTCGATTGGCTATAACTGGAAATCCCTGGCCAGGGTTGCTGAGATTTACTGGTAAGTGTTATCAGTAGTTTCTCAAACTGTTATAGACCTCATAGCGACATGACTTATCAAGCTACTGGGGTCTGACGTTTACCACCCCTAGGCGAGATATGCAACATATCAGACGAAGAGACCGGACTGTATGTGAGTGTTACTGATTGGATTCACAGGAGAATGTACAGGCTTGCTTGTTGATCTTCTGATCGCTCAATACCTGGGTGGCTGTTACGTTTAGCTGACCGCTTGCAACTTGTGGGTGTTTGATATGATCATTACCTACTGCTGGCGTATTGACGATTCTTTAGAGTCCTACACAGAGGTTTCTTAACTCAGGCAAAACGGTGTAGGAGCACATATGTGATATGTGCATGACCAAGAATAATACAATATAAGATATTGTATTTTGTTCTCACGATATTTGATATCAGCCGGGTCATCGGATCAAGTGTTGATTCGATGAATCGGTACAGATATATATATTAGTCGGTTATTTGAGAAATAGCCGGATTGTCGGATCAATTGTTGATTCGATAATTTAATATATAATTATATATGTGATATATTACATTACATTATCTAATATTGGCTCGCTTTATTGATTCATTTTCTCACCGGGGAATACATTGATATATATGCGATATATGTTAATTGTATTATTTTCTTTTGTTACAAAAATATATTATATATATGATATATAATATTGTAACAAGTTATGATTACTAATGCAACATGATTAGTGGAGATTAAACATGGTTAGGGTTTGATTTGGGTTAATCTTTTCTAGAAGCTTCTAGAAGCTTTTATTTTGTTTCTTGCAAAGATATTTTGTTTAGATATTTTGCTTGATATTTCTTAACCCAACCTAAACCCTTAACCCTAGTTAACTCTCTACAATTGTTAGCCCTTTCTTTTATCAACCATGGTTGCATTTGTAATTATTATTACAATTCATTATTCATCACAAATGGGTTCATCTTCTTCTTCCTCCTTGCAAAGCTTTCTAGCTTTGAGTTTTGTGATGACTTAGTGTGAGATTTTGAAAATAAAAGAGAGCATAAATCCTAGTTCATCATCCTCATCTAATCTAGCCAATTAGATTAGGGTGTTCACATCATTAATACTTGATTAGTGAGTGAGAGCTTGAGTTAAAGAATCTTCAAGGTAGATCATCTTTGTAATCGAAGATCGGAAGCAAGCTTGCATCTTTCTCTTCGTGGAGCCTCTCTAGAATCCGGGAACTTGATGATCGCAGCGAAGGGACCACAACATGGAGCTTATGAAGTGAAGAACCGGACTACAAAGGTTGTAATCCCAAACTCTTAGAAGTAAAGTTGTTTACTTGCTTATGTTTTCGCCTAATCTCTAGTCTAAGATCTTGGTCAGGGTTGTTCGGCACGTCTAAATTTTGAATCGGGCATGGTTGATGGCTTGTAGAACCTTGTGAGAGTGCCTAGTAACCCTACACTAAGAAACACTTTCAATTACATGAACAACTTGTATCCATGGTCTTGGCAAGTCTGATAATTATAATCTTTATAAAACATTACTCGGGGTTAACGGTGTAGATTGGTATAGAATGTATTAAAAGTGGCACGATGATGGTCACTAAAAGACACCTATATGAACTCTTATACCGTTGTCCCATTGGTTTTGATGAGGCCTTATACTTATATGTTACCATAGTTTATGGGATAGTTGGACTCCTCTTGTATACACTGATATATTCTGTACCAAGCTACAAACATCTACATTAGAATAATAAACTGATACCTGTATAACTTAACAGTTTTCTTACACATTACATTGTTTTATTCCTTCTTTTCTTTTGGGTCTTACAGAGCGCTAGTTCGCTGACGACATTCGTGTCTATTTCTTTCTTGGAATGTTCGTTAGGAGGACCTGATTCTCAGAAGATCGAGCCGAGCCAGGAAGACTTAGACAAGTTCACAGAGTAACCAGAATTCTAGCTTTCCTTATACTTATTTTCTATTTTGTATGCCATTGTTTAGGCACTGCTTTATTCATTGTACTTTTCCTATTTAAAATAGTTGTATTATAAAGATGAATGTTAATAAAAGTTGTAGTTTATTTTTACATCTCTTGTCATTCTTGTGCATTTTATTTATATTGCTTAATTTACGCTTAACGTATTTATTTCTTAGTAAATACATTGCGGCCGGCCCCACCACGTCACTACTTACGTATACTAGGAAGCGGGGCGTGACAATAATACTCAGGTGTAAGTCCACGTTACCTCTCCTGGTACTTACGGGCTTGCGGAAATGATGAAAAACGATTTTTCTTTTGGTGGTAACATGGACTCAAAATACGGATCTTTGTTAAACAACTATCTAACAAACCTAACAAGAGTTTTACCTACTCGGTTAGGAGTTATACCTTAACTTGAACTCCTTCTCTTGGTCTCCTTGTGGTGGTCGGATGGTTCTCTCCTCGTCGTCTCTTTATGCCGAAGATGGATCCACCTGAAAGCTTCTACCTTTGGCTTCAACCTCAATTTTGAGGAAACTAGAACACTTGGTTTGCTAAACCTTGTGAACTAGGATGAGTAGAGGAGTGTGTTGGATTTTATCTCTATGGTTCTTGCTTCTCAACACATGAGACAAGTGAACCATGAAATAGAGAGAGAGCAAGAGGAAGAGGGAGAGCTCAAGCATGAGAGAGAAAGGAAATGAGAGAATGAGCAAGACTTTTGCCATCCAAGCTCTCATAATCCAAAATCATCATAACAAATAATAGTAATTGAGTATTATGTGATGGTTCAAGTCAAAATAGCCATATCATTTCATGAACTCATTTTGCAAAAAGAAACAAGCAAGCAAAAGTCTTTGCCATGAAATGATAGCCATTGTAATGATGAAGGTCAACAAGTCCAACCTAGTCAACCGGTCAACTAAGTCAACAAGTCAACAAAGTCAACCATCAACAACCATGTCACAATAATACTTAATTAATATTATTGTTAATCATATTTCCTATTCTCATTAGGGTTTAGCAAAAAGTCAACAGTCAACAACCCTAATGAGAATCCTCTGCCTCTGTCTCTCTGTCAACTGTGTATACACACCCGCATCCGCGTTCCGAGGAACACGAATACAAACGAGATAAAACCAATCCCAAAACGTACACTAGGATCTGGCTTAAACCAAAGCCTGCTAGTGTTAACTTCCCGGACACTAAACGTGCACAAGTGCACGGATGTGACCGAACCCTGTCGCAAAACCATGCGACCTCTACTCTTTTGCCTAAAGGCGAATAGCTCTCTGTGTGGGACTCTAAATACTCGATACTACGCTGGCAGTGGGTTTAACCACAGACCGCAAGCGGCACTAGCTGTGCGTAACGGCCCCCAGGTAGATGCCGATAAGAAGACGGACGAGGTGAAACCCATCTGAACTCCTACTGAGCCTGAATGTGACAATCTGCGTACAGTCCGGTCTGTTCGTCTGAGAATATCGCATGGCGGGCCTAGGGGGCGGTAAACGTCAGTCCCCTAATAGCGGTACAAGTCGTGTCGGAGTGTATCCCAGAACACCCTGAGATAACACTGGAAACCTACCAGTATATCTCGCTTGCTCTGGCCAGGGACTTTGTGTAATGGCTCTCCTAGACACAACGCGATATCAACCCCCAATACTGGGAGAGACGAATCCTATCTAACCGTCACTACCTCCAAGTGCTTCGGGACTGCACCCAACTACTATCTGTTTGCATGACTCCTTTGAGCCGTGGTAGGGTAGTAATCTAAGTACAGTAGCAACACACTAGAGGCGAAGTGACAGTATCAAGTCAGCGGACTAAGCTGTACTCATGTCACCTGGGAACTGATAACTGACGATAGATATAGTACCAACCAATAGTTCCCGACGAGTCCTGTCCAGTGTACTCGTAACCTAACGAGCACCTGCATACTATCTCAAGTACGACGTACTGACGGCTGTGGGACAGACCGTCTCCCATACTGGGATGAGAAGCGCATACGCTAGTCTACTCCGGAGTATCGATGCCCTGTCTCGATAGTCCTACGACTAGGGACCTGCATAAGGATGTACTTGTGGATTACCCAGCCCCCACGGGTGTGACTGCCATCACAACGCTGGTAATCAAGCAAAGATCCTAAGGGCTCCACTAATGTGTATAGGTGATATACTAAAATAAACACATGTACACATTAAAGTAGAAACAAACCAAGTAGCATACTACTATTTTGAGCAAGATTGTCTATACAAGGTGAATATCCCAAGCTTTCATTAAGTAATATACAAACTAGTATGATACAGTAATGGCCTCTAGGGCATATACACTAACAATCTCCCACTTACACTAAGACCATGTACTGGCGTATCGAAGACCTATCATCTTGATCAGCCGCTCGAACTGAGTCTGGGGTAAGGCCTTCGTGAATGGATCAGCAGTGTTTTCTTCCGTAGCAACTCTCCGAACCTCGATCTCCTGACGACCCACGATCTCCCTGATCAGGTGATACCGCCTCAAGATGTGTCTCGATCTCTGATGGGACCTGGGTTCCTTCGCTAAAGCTATAACCCCGTTGTTGTTGCAATACAGAGGTATTGGATCAACAATAGACGGAACCACCTGAAGTTCTGTTAAGAACTTCCTTATCCAGACGACTTCTTTTGCGGCATCTGCAGCAGCGATATATTCCGCTTCCATCGTCGAGTCAGCAACGGTTTCCTGTTTGGAACTCTTCCAACACACCGCCCCTCCATTGAGGGTAAAGACATAACCCGAAATGGACTTGGAATCATCCTTGTCACTCTGGAAGCTGGAGTCAGCAAAGGCCTCGATCTGGAGGTCTTTTCCGCCATACACCAAGAACATCTACTTAGTCCTTCTCAGGTACTTGAGAATGTTCTTTACCGCTATCCAGTGCTTCTCCCCAGGGTTTGACTAATACCGGCTTACCACACTCAGTGCATAAGCTACATCTGGTCTGGTACACAACATCGCATACATTATAGAGCCTACCGCAGAAGCGTAGGGTATAATAGACATGCGATCACTTTCCAAATCAGTCTTGGGAGACATCTCTTTGGAGAGGGTGATCCCGTGACAAGCCGGTAGATTACCGCGCTTGGAATCTTCCATACTTAATCTTTTCAATATGGTGTCGATGTACCTGGACTGTGAAAGTCCTAATATCCTCTTGGATCTGTCACGAAAGATCCGGATCCCCAGAATGTACGAGACATTACCCAGGTCTTTCATGGAGAACCTGTGTGACAAGAACCCTTTGACAGATTGCAGCATAGGAATGTCATTTCCTATCAAAAGAATGTCATCCACGTACAATACAAGGAATATGACTGTTCTTGCTACAAATCTACTATAGATGCATGGTTCATCTGGATTTTTGATAAAGCCAAATTCTTTGACCGTCTCATCAAAACAGATGTTCCAACTCCGCGATGCCTGCTTTAGTCCATAGATGGACTTAAGCAACTTGCACACCTTTCCGCTGCTCCCACTCTGAATGAAACCCTCTGGCTGGTCCATATAAACACACTCCTCTAAATTTCCATTTAGAAAAGCGGTCTTTACGTCCATCTGCCAAATCTCATAATCATGGAAGGCAGCAATGGCAAGAAGGATCCGAATGGATTTCAGCATAGCCACTAGAGAAAAGGTCTCGTCATAGTCCAAACCAGGTCTTTGATGAAAACCTTTTGCAACAAGTGTAGCCTTATAGGTCTCAACCTGTCCATCTACACCAATCTTCCTTTTGAAGATCCACTTGCATCCTACGGGTTTTACCCCATCTGGAGCAACGTCCATACTTTGTTAGTATACATGGACTCCATTTCGGTCCACATTGCATCCAGCCATTTTACTGAGTCAACGCTCTGAATGGCCTGTTGGAAGCTAGTCGGCTCATCATAATTAATGATGCAATCTTCTCTATCCCCGTCTATGAGAAAACCGTAGTATCTCTCGGGCGGATGAGACTGCCTACTACTCTTGCGGAGCGGCGTAGGAATGTCCTGTTCTTTTGAACCCTCTGGTTCTACTAAGCTTTCAGTAATAGTCCGTGGTTCTGGAATTTCTTCCAGTTCTATTTCGCTCCCACTAATTTCCTTTTCTAAGAACTGGTGTTCCAGAAAAAGGGCATTACGAGAAACAAAGATCTTTTGTTCTTCTGCGTAATAGAAGAGATACCCCCTGGAGTTCTTTGGGTATCCCACAAACTTGCACAGTACTGAGCGTGCCTCAAATTTGTCCGCATGTTGCTTTTTGACAAAAGCTGGACATCCCCAGATCTTCAGATATTGAAGATAGGGTTTCTTCCCACTCCATATCTCATATGGTGTGGTAGGCACAATCTTAGTTGGAACTCGTTTCAAAAGGTATGCAGCTGATTCTAGTGCATATCCCCAGAATGATCGCGGTAACTCAGCGTTACTCATCATGGAACGTACCATATCCAATAGGGTCCGGTTCCGTCTCTCCGATACACCGTTATGTTGCGGAGTGTATGGAGGAGTAAGCTGAGAGAGAATTCCATTCTCTTTTAGGTAATCTAGGAACTCGGCACTTAAGTATTCACCACCTCGATCAGATCTCAGTGTCTTGATACTTTTGCCTGTTTGTTTTTCTACTTCATTCTTATATTCCTGGAATTTCCCAAAGGCTTCGGATTTATGTTTCATTAAGAAGACATATCCGTACCTTGAAAAGTCATCCGTAAAAGTAATGAAGTAAGAATAACCGCTTCGCGCATGTGTAGACATTGGACCGCACACGTCGATGTGTACGAGTCCTAAGAGCTCGCTCGCTCTTACTTCGTGTCCAGTGAACGGAGTCTTTGTCATCTTTCCTTTGAGACAGGATTGACAAGTTGCATATGATTGATATTCGAACGGATCCAAATATCCTTCTGTATGTAACTTCGTCAACCTTCTCTCATTGATATAACCCGGTCTACAATGCCATAAGAAAGCCTGATTTGTTTCCGGAGACTTTCTTTTGTGTGTATTCTGGACATTGAAAATCTGTGGTTGGTTTAATACGTATATACCATTGCTTAATGAACCTGACCCAATCAAAACTTGATTAAGGTGAATGTTCACAACATTTCTTACAAATGCAAATTCATAACCTTCTTTAGATAATAAAGATACAGATATGATATTACAGGTTGCATTGGGTAAAAAATAACAATCACGCAAAACCAAAACGTGTCCATCTGACAACCCCAGGTGATAGTCCCCCACGGACTCAGCATCCATGCCAGCTCCGTTTGCAACTCTGAGGGTCATATCACCTGCCTTCAAAACCCTACGCCTTCTCAGTACCTGTAAAGAATTATAGATATGAGATTCTGATCCGGTATCCAATACCCAGACTATAGAGTTTATTGATAGACGGTTTTCAATAACATACACGCCTGAAGCTGAAGCCGCAACTTGCTTCAGATCCTGGGTTCTGGCCTTCCAAGCCCTGCAATCCTTTTTCCAGTGTCCACTCTTGTGACAGTAAAAGCATTCTTCCTTTCCCACAAGCTTTCCCGCTACCTTTGTTGCTTTTGTCTTTCCCTTCGTATCCACTTTACTGACACCGCCCCTTGGTTTGGCGGGGGCTTTCTTTTTCTTTCCCTTGGCTTTCGCCTTGGACCTAAAAGAGGAAGATCCTCCTACAAACAAAGTGGATATTTCTCTACCTTTCTGTAGGGTGCCCTCTGCAATCCTCAGCATGTTGAGGAGTTCTGAAAGTTCAACTTCTTTTTCTTGCAAGTTGAAGTTCAGGATAAACTGGGCGTAAGTGGAAGGATGGGACTGGAGAATCAAGTTCGTGTAGAGCTCGTTCTCTAACGTGGTCCCTAGGTCCGCGAGCTCCTCAATGAAGCCAATCATCTTAAGCACGTGTTCCGCTACCGATGATCTGACGGCCAATCTCGCCGAAAACAGCTTTTTCGAGACTTCGTATCTGGCGATACGGGATTGCTCTCCATACAGTTCTTTTGTTTGGAGAAATATGGATTCAAGGTCCATATTCTCGTGCCTCCTCTGATGTTCATTATCCATAGAGGAAAGCACGAGGCACTTGGTCTTCGCGCAATCGATTTCCCAGGTCTTACGGATTTCCCTATCCGCGACGCTGGTTTTGGGACCTGGGACAGGGGGAGCTTTGGTGGTAAGGAGATACCCCAACTTGTCATAAGTGATTGCCATTTTGACATTCCTGAGCCAATCTTTGTAGTTTGGCCCTGTCAGTATGTTTTTATCTAGTAGTATCTTAAGTCCAGTCATAATGTTTGGTCGCTGCAATTAGGAGAGAGAGAAGAAACACTTTAGCATGATGCTCTTGCAAGTTTAGAGTGGTTTTTAATTTGTCTAAACAGGATGGCTCCCACTGTCTCTCGAATCCCTCCTCAAACCAAAAAGGAAGAATTAGTCAGGATCAATCTTACCGTACAATACTTGCTTAACCGTTCAGCCAGGCTAGTGTCGGTACTTCGAGGGAGGTTTTCCAACGCTTTCGCGAAGTTCCTTAATTAAATAACCTCTTTTTCCTGGGGGCGTAGCCCCGCTAACACCTTTCTAGACACCTACTTGGTCTATAGCATTGATCGTTAAGTGAGAAATTTCCCAAGGAGTAGCATATACTCACAGTAGGATCGGGATCCAAATATCATTGCGTGACAAAACTGAAGGAATCCTGCCAAAATCATCACACTCCAAATGATATGCAGCGCTAGCAAGTTTCAGTTCTTTTGAAACTCCCGATGTGGATTTTTGCCCCATGCTCTTATGACCTTGGCGTGAGGTCAAAATGTCATAAGTCACATGTCAAGTTCTTCCCATCATTATCCAGGTTAATTTGAACCCACTCGTACCTACCCTTGACGTAGGCCAAAATGGCAGTACGACTGTCTCAAACCAACGCATTCTATCTATGCAACAGATAAATATCCGATAGCTACCAATCACTATGCCTTGGCGTGAGGTCAAAATACATAGCTTGAATACTACCGAATATTTAACTGAAATGATGGAGGGCTACGGATGGTTTTGGCGAAACCGTGAACGTAGTGAACTTGATATAATCGATAGAACGAGATAGCTTTTAAAAGGAGTGGCTTAAGCTCCGCGTTTAGAAGTTGTTTTTGAAAAGAAACCGAGTGGTTTTGAAAGTGTTCCAACGACTCAACTTTGGTTTATTTTCTTGCATTAATTTAATGCGTCCCATCATTTAATCCTACCATAGCAGAAAACAACGAAAATATGACGTACGCTTATGCCATCCGCATTCGCCACAGGGCCCCGTCATTACCCGTTAGGTTACTTAACTAACGACAGAGCGGGGGCTGGACTAGCGCGGATGCAAAACATAAGCAACGCCTAAATAGATATCATATATAGATATACACATTCATCACATGCAATGATAGCCATTCCAGATCACAGATGAACGCATTGGATATACTAGAAATCCGCAATCCGTACGAGCCTGTAATGAAGAGCGGATTACACGGTCGCGATGAATAGCCAAGACACCACCCTAGACCCCTACGGGTGCGGCAAACTACCCGCCAAGTACCCAAAGCAAAGCAACCTCCCTCAACACCGTGAGTAGGCCACTCGGCACTTCGAGATACCCGGTAGTTTGTGCACCCCACCATGGGTCTATCCTAGGAGCAAAAACAGTAAAAGAAATTATACAATGACGGCTACAACCCTATCCCGGTTGTGCGGCCATATAAATAATATTACATCAATTACAAATTACATGAATTGAAAGAAAAAGAAAAACTCTCATCTCACAACCCCCCGGCTATTCATCCGCGACAATCCAATGAATTCATATACACATACCATCAACAATACAGATCACAGATATGTATAACCCCCACCAATCGACGTATAGCGATTAACAGACGTTCAATACATATATCACATCACAGATATAACCCGTTAGCTTAAGTCTTTAGAAGTTCGATCAAAATACGGATTTTTAAGCCCCAAAAACAAATTTTTCTTTCTGGAAAATCTGGGCAGAAAAAACATATTGTAAAAATCCCAAAACACCCCACTGAACACACTGCA
This sequence comes from Agapanthus africanus, assembly GCA_030015575.1. Taxonomy (NCBI): domain Eukaryota; kingdom Viridiplantae; phylum Streptophyta; class Magnoliopsida; order Asparagales; family Amaryllidaceae; genus Agapanthus; species Agapanthus africanus. The sequence continues at coordinate 326,178,550 of JASDDO010000004.1, forward strand.
AGAAAATTCACCCACGACCGAGTCAACTCGGCCGCGGATCCGCAGCGGGAGCATGCTCCTGCCGCGGTTCCGCGGCGATATGACCGAGTCCCTGGACCAATTTTCTACAGTGTGTTATAAAAAGCCTGAGCCGATTTTTAGTGTAAGATTTATTATTTTTTGAACAAGAAAAAAAATCGGCAGAAACTATACTTTTCGGGCGTGTTTCGTGACTTTTTCTCCGATCGAACTTCTAGGTACTTTGCTAACATGTTAGATAGTGTTTAACTAAGCTCTGATACCACTGTAAGTCCACGTTACCTCTCCCGGTACTTACGGGCTTGTGGAAATGATGAAAAACGATTTTTCTTTTGGTGGTAACATGGACTCAAAATACGGATCTTTGTTAAACAACTATCTAACAAACCTAACAAGAGTTTTACCTACTCGGTTAGGGGTTATACCTTAACTTGAACTCCTTCTCTTGGTCTCCTTGTGGTGGTCGGATGGTTCTCTCCTCGTCGTCTCTTTGTGCCGAAGATGGATCCACCTGAAAGCTTCTACCTTTGGCTTCAACCTCAATCTTGAGGAAACTAGAACACTTGGTTGGCTAAACCTTGTGAACTAGGATGAGTAGAGGAGTGTGTTGGATTTTATCTCTATGGTTCTTGCTTCTCAACACTTGAGACAAGTGAACCATGAACTAGAGAGAGAGCAAGAGGAAGAGGGAGAGCTCAAGCATGAGAGAGAGAGGAAATGAGAGAATGAGCAAGGCTTTTGCCATCCAAGCTCTCATAATCCAAAATCATCATAACAAATAATAGTAATTGAGTATTATGTGATGGTTCAAGTCAAAATGGCCATATCATTTCATGCACTCATTTTGCAAAAAGAAACAAGCAAGCAAAAGTCTTTTCCATGAAATGATAGCCATTGTAATGATGAAGGTCAACAAGCCCAACCTAGTCAACCGGTCAACTAAGTCAACAAGTCAACAAAGTCAACCATCAACAACCATGTCACAATAATACTTAATTAATATTATTTTTAATCATATTTCTTATTCTCATTAGGGTTTAGCAAAAAGTCAACAGTCAACAACCCTAATGAGAATCATCTGCCTCTGTCTCTCTGTCAACTGTGCATACACACCCACATCCGCGTTTCGAGGAACATGAATACAAACGAGATAAAACCAATCCCAAAATGTACACTAGGATCTGGCTTAAACCAAAGCCCGCTAGTGTTAACTGCCCGGACACTAAACGTGCACAAGTGCATGGATGTGACCGAACCCTGTCGCAAAACCATGCGACCTCTACTCTTTTTCCTAAAGGTGAATAGCTCTCTGTGTGGGACTCTAAAGACTCGATACTACGCTGGCAGTGGGTTTAACCACAGACCGCAAGCGGCACTAGCTGTGCGTAACGGCCCCCAGGTAGATGCCGATAGAAGAAGGACGAGGTGAAACCCATCTGAACTCCTACTGAGCCTGAATGTGACAATCTGCATACAGTCCGGTCTGTTCGTCTGAGAATATCGCCTGGCAGGCCTAGGGGGCGGTAAACGTCAGTCCCCTAATAGCGGTATAAGTCGTGTCGGAGTGTAGCCCAGAACACCCTGAGATAACACTGGAAACCTACCAGTATATCTCGCTTGCCATGGTCAGGGACTTTGTGTAATGGCTCTCCTAGACACAGCGCGATATCAACCCCCAATACCGGGAGAGACAAATCCTGTCTAACCGTCACTGCCTCCAAGTGCTTCGGGACTGCACCCAACTACTACCTGTTTGCACGACTCCTTTGAGCCGTGGTAGGGTAGTAATCTAAGTACAGTGGGAACACACTCGAGGCGAAGTGACAGTGTCAAGTCAGCGGACTAAGCTGTACTCATGTCACCTGGGAACTGATAACTGACGACAGGTATAGTACCAACCAACAGTTCCCGACGAGTCCTATCCAGTGTACTCGTAACCTAACGAGCACCCGCATACTATCTCAAGTACGACGTACTGACGGCTGTGGGACAGACCGTCTCCCACACTGGGATGAGAAGCGCATACGCTAGTCTACTCCGGAGTATCGATGCCCTGTCTCGATAGTCCTACGACTAGGGACCTGCATAAGGATGTACTTGTGGATTACCCAGCCCCCACGGGTGTGACTGCCATCACAACGCTGGTAATCAAGCAAAGATCCTAAGGGCTCCACTAATGTGTATAGGTGATATACTAAAATAAACACATGTACACATTAAAGTAGAAACAAACCAAGTAGCATACTATTATTTTGAGCAAGATTGTCTATACAAGGTGAATATCCCAAGCTTCCATTAAGTAATATACAAACTAGTATGATACAGTAATGGCCTCTAGGTCATATACACTAACATCTGGAACGGCTATACAAACGTTTTTATAGTTATTTTGTTCTCCAGATGTTTCCCTATAGACGTATAGTTAAGGAATTTGATGAATGGGTGGTTGTCTCCTACAATCGTTTATACGGGCAGTTTCTGAAAGTTAAATTTAAATTTGAATTGTTAATCGAATGGATTTTTACGCCATTTTCTTTTCTACCCATTTCTAACAGTCATTAACTGTTTTATGATAATTTTTGGCAGTTATGAGAAGTTGGAATAGCATCCCATTCGATCCCTATATAAACCCATGAGATCTCACACTTTTTTAACAATTCATTTGAAAATTCTTTTGATAAAGTTTTCGTGTTCTTGTGCTTTAACTTACCCAAATTCTTTCATTTCCACAGAGCCAAAACTTGTTCTATTCTCTTAAATAAATCCTTTTGCAACATCGGTAATAATCTATTGAGATCATAGGATTAAGAGTAAGTGTTTGTCGTTTGTAATAACGATTCTAAACCCACGGGAAAGGGTGTTTCTCAACCCGCGAGAAGGGGTGTTTCTCAATTGCTTGAATTGTATGGATTCGAGTAAAATAAAGATCTTTCTAGAGAGACGTGGATTAGAAAGGAAAGTGCGTCTTTTTTAGAGAATCACGGGCTAAAGAGGAAGAAGACTTATTTCCTAGGAAATCGCAAATTGAAGAGTGTGATCCTCGTGAAGAAGAATTGGTGTTTTTCACATCCCTGTGATGAGAGATTCTTATTCTTCAAAAATATAGTGCAAAAATCCTGAGAAGCTGTCTCAGGCGGGGACTAGCCACAGAAGGGTGGTGTACCCTAGTCAAAAAATCACTGTTTTTTCGTTGCTTTGACGCTATTTACTTTTTCTGTGATTGTGTTGATTACTGTATTAAATTTCATTATTTTAACTTGTTTAAATCATTTCCGTAGAAACTTGGTAATCATTTAAAATGTAGTAATTAAGTTTTTAAATTTGCCATAGGACACGTAGTTATCTTATTTACCCCTTATAATGTATTTTCAATTGGTATCAGAGCAGGTTGCTAATTTTTTTAAAAAGATTAATATCTTGAGTTTATAGACCCATAATGGAAAACTAATTAGAAAGTCAATCCACCACACGACCTCCGATATTTAGCGGAACTAATTTTCAGTTTTGGAAAACCAAAATGAGAATATTTTTGCAATGCATAGATTTAGAAATTCTAGACATAATAGATGATGTTTTGTTATTCCTACTACTAAACCATATTCCAATACAGATAAGCATTCGATGACAATAAATGTTAAGACTATGAATGCCCTTCACTTCTCATTGGTCTCAAAAGAATTCAATCAAATTTCTATATGCCAAACGACTCATGATATCTGGAGTACTCTTGAGACTGCACATAAGGGGACGGGTCAAGTAAAAGAAAGTAAAATAAATAGATTAATGCATGAATATGAAATTTTTTCTATGAAAGGAAACGAATCTATAGATTCTTGGTTAAATAATGTAGATACAGAATTATTTACTCTAGGAATGAAATTCGTATATAAAGAAAAGAACTCTAAAATTCTTCGATCACTAATTTTGTCTTGGCAGCCTACGATTACCGCAATAGAAGAGGCAAATGATATAAGCACCATGAGTGTATACACTCTCATTGGTAAATTAAAGACTTATGAGATGCAACTGGGTGACATCAAGACCAAAGAAGACAATCAACATAAGAATATCGTACTTAAGGCGTCAATGAACAAGATCAAAAAACCTATCCCATCAAGAGACGATAAAAGCGACGACTAAGAAATAGCGAACATTGAGAAGCACTTCAAGAAGTTTCTTAAGAATAGAGGAAACTCTTTCAAGAAACAGGTAAACTCTTCTAAAGCCATGTGATGTTTCGAATGTAATAAAGAAGGTCTTGTCAAGGCTGACTGCCCGAACCTCAAAGTCAAGAAGGACAAACCGAAATGAAAGAAAGGTTCGGAACGACATGCTTTTTAGGCCATCTGGGATGATTCTGACTCGAGTGAGTCCGAGAATGAAGAAGTCGCCAACATGTGCTTCATGGCGATTAATGATGACGAAGTAAGAGACGATATCCTTGATATTGAAAGTTTATCCAATGATAATTTAGTTAATTTATGTTTCTATTTAAAATCTAGTTATCAAAAGATTTACTCAAAATATAAACAACTAAAGGTTATTAATAACATAAATAATAGTCAAGTTAAAAATGAATTTTGGAAAATAAGGACTTAAAAGAAAAGTTTGTTTTAAAAGAAGAAGAACACTCAAATACTATCAATACTGTAAGAACTTTGAAAAATGAAAATTTTGATTTAAAAAGAAAATTAGAAATCAAAGAAAATATAATTCTTAAATTTGAAAAAGCTAATGATAACCTTGACGTTATACTAGGCACTTGTATAAATCATTACAAATGTCAAGAAGTAGGTTTTCATAATGGCTCAAAATATGAAAAACTGAAAATATTCATTAGAACTACAAATTCATATAGATAAGGAAATAGATATGCAAATGTAACGTGCAATTACTGTTGCACTTTAGGACATGTTACTATATATTGTTAAATTTGACTAAATTCAACTTATAAATATCATTTTACTCCTAACCCCAGTGGACCGAAAATGAAATAGATTCCTAAGGTCACACCTCCATCTTCTTGTTTTGCAGAATCCCAGATCACATAGTGAGAAGTGAATCCTTGATAGTGGTTGCTCGAGGCACATGACTGAAAATATCGATTGCTTCCAAACGCCATCAAGAGAATATGGTGGTACCGTGACGTTTGGTGATAAAAAAAAGTCCAACATAATCGGTAAATGTACCATTTCATTTAATAACGATTCAAATACAACTATTAAAATGATGTTTTGTTTGTTGATAGTTTGAAACATAACTTATTTAGTGTGAGTAAATTCTTTGACAGTGGTTATAACGTAGTATTTGAGATAGGTGTTTGTAAAATAATCTATAATGACGTAACAATTCTAACGGGAAAACGATATAATATTATTTATCTTATTTATACTCAAGATCTTAAGAATAAATATCTAAAAGGCTTATTCGTAAATAATAATGATGATTCATGGATTTGGCATAGAAGGTTAGGCCATGCATCGATGGACATTCAATCTAAAATCTCTAGGAACAACTTAGTTAAAGATATTCCTATGTTAAAATTTGAGAAAGATAAAAAATATGACGTTTTGTTTAAAAGGTAAACAAACCAAATTTTCAATTAAACCTAAGAATAATGTGTCGACTAATAATCTGTTACAACTAATACATATGCACTTATTTGGTCCAAGTAGAAACGTTAGTTTAGGTGGTAACGTTTAGGAGGTAAACTCTATGCTTTTATTATAGTTGATGACTACTCTGGATTTACATTGGTGTTCTTGTAAGTAGAGGCTCGTGCTCATGCAGCTAATTTGTGGTAAGTGCGGAATACAGAACAATTTTTTTTTAAACTTGAGCACAAACTACTACAACCTAGAATCGAATCCAAACACTAAACTAGAAATATATGAATGAGTCTAACTACTCGGTTTGTCATTACAACCTTTGTAGTCGCATCCTTCATCTTCTTTCCCACTTCTTTAGCTCCTTAGGCCGTCGGGAATGAGCTTGGGAGTCAGTCTTCCTTACCGAAGATGATCCACCTCGAAGAAATCCTCACCTAGTCTCTAAATTCACACAAACAATCAAAATGAAGTAACTAGTGATCAAGACTTGCTAAGAATTGATCACTAGGATGTAATGGTGGCTAATCTCTATGTATTCAGTCTTTATCTTTTTCCTTTCTCAAAAATAAAAAACTCAAGAGAGTAGGAAGAAGAACAAGGGTGTTTGGTCTTTAGAATGGCTAAAAAATCAAAACTCACACCTCTTTTCTTTTTCTTTCCTCTTTTAATGTGAGTAATGGGTGGTCTTGTGACTCACCATGGTGAGTCACAGGGCTACACCATTTTCACATGTGAGAGAAGAGATGAGAAGAGAGGAAAGCCACCTCACATGCACACATATATATATGTATATGTGTATATATATATATATATATAAATATATATACAAATACACAAATACAAGTATATGTTACAAATACATACACTCGTATTCGTATAAAAATACGAATACCATATTCGTATAAAATACAACCCGTATTTGTACTAAGATACAAATACCCGTATTAATATCAAGAAACAAATACATGTATTGATATAAATACTCGTATTCATATAAATACCGTATTCTGTCAAAATATGAATACCGAAAAGAGAGATACTAAAAGAGATATTTAACACTAACTCATATTTAATCTAAAATATGATAACCTGTCTATCTTTCAAACAGACTAGTATTAATAAAACTCTCCGATTAAAAGTACATATACAAAAACATGTGTTTTAATCGAATCTAAGTACGTATCAAAATACATACACTATATCGTTTCGCCCGAGCTAGGAAACCCTCGGTGTGGGACTCTAAAGACTCGACAATATGCTCGCAGTAGGTATAACCACAAGCACGTCAGCAGCACTAGCTGTACGTAACAACTACCCAGGTATTGAATGAAAGGAAGGCCGAAAAGAAAACTTTTCTGTATCCCTACTGATCCTGAAAGTGATAATCTCCATACAGTCTGGTCTATTTGTCTAAGATTATCGCATATCGGGTCTAGGGGATGGATAAATTCAGACCCCTAATAACGCGATAAGTCATGTCGGTGTGAAGCCCATCACCTACTAAGAAACTACTGATCCAAATCAGTAGTTCACGTCCACCTTGGTTAAGAATTTCTGGTGATGGCTACCCGTGCACAGCGCGACATCTACCCCCAATAATGGGAGAGACGAACCCCCGACGATCTGCTCATTGCCTCTATGTGGCTCGGGACAGTACCCAACTAAAACCTGTTTGCACGCCTCAGTAGAGCCGTGGTAGAGCAGTAATCAAACCATAGTGGGAACTCACACGAGACAAATAAAGATCTAAGATCGACAAACTAACCTGTACTCATGTCGCCAAAGAACTGCTACCTGAAAATAGGTATGATACCATCTAGCATGTTCCTGGCGAGTCCGTCCAGTATAACTCATAACCCAATGAGTACCTGTATACTATTTTTAGTGATTAACTGACACCAATAGCTGTAAGACTGTCCATTGCCTCTTGTCGGGGTCAAGAAACGTATATACTAGTCTACTCTAGAATATTGATGTCCAGCCTTGATATTTCCACGACTAAGGACATTTAAGGATTTACTTATAGACTAACCAGTTCTCACAAGTGTGATCACCACAATAACCCTGGTAGTCAAGTAAGAACCCTATGGGCTCTATCAACATGTAATAGTGATCTGTAATACCACATAATACATGTACATAATGATAGAGATGAACCAGATAGCATACTATCATCTCGAGTAAGACTGTTCTACCTGTATAGATCCTCCCTCAATCATCATAATCGCCTCCCTACGATTACAATAATTGCCTTGAGGGCACTATAGCCAACAATCTCCCACTTGCACTTAAGGCTAATTATTGTGGTCTAAGATGCTCATAGCCCGTGTGCTACCAAACTTCTCTACTAATCAGTTTCGCAAAGCGAAACATTTGTGTTCGAGAAATAACCTTAGTGCGTGGATCCGCTCCAATATTTCTATCTTTATCTCTCTATATCTCAAATTCATGGAGAAAGACTATCTCCCAAAATAAGCGATAACCGTCTTAGAACTTGTTTGTATATCAAATAGTACCAAGTTCATAAATGAACTCTAAATCTAACAAACTTCTTAGACTGCATCTTTCACTGAATTTAATTAGTATCCTGTGTCATGCATACCTCAGAATCCTCTTGAATCACTGTCCAACATACTGTCCCTCAAAAGAGGGTAAACTTTAACTCTGACAGACACTCTGCCATCCAAATCACCTTGGAAGCCTTAAATAATAACCGCCTCCTGAAGGAAGCTGTCGTTACCATATACCAAGAACATTCTCTCATGTTCATAATTTCTTCCCTATATTTCTCCAGGATTGGATTAATATCTGCTTACTGCAACTCGTGCAAAAGAAATATCTGATATGGTACTTGGCATCTCATGATTGACTCAATTGCCTGAAAAAGTGATATGTTAATTATGCAAATCCCTCTCCTCATCAGTTCAGAGGACATCTCTTTAGAGAGGGTGACTCCATCGCCTGCAGGTACACCACCACGCCATGATTCGTCCATTCTAAAACACTTTAACATAGTATCAAAGTACCCGAATTAGGACACTTCTCAAATTTAGATCTAAAACTATAGATCAAATTATCAGAATATCTGATATTTTATCCAGATTCAATGTGAAGAAACACTTGTGACAACCACAGTTGAACCGATCGTAGTATAAAAACAACACTTCCTATTATGAGTATGTCATCCAAAAACTAGGACAATACTTCCTACTTAACCTTCTTACCAGGTCTATCTTTCATTCTTGATGAAGTCAAACACTATGACTGTCACTTCAAGAATAGATGATCCATTTCTGCTATACTTGTTTTAGTCTATAAATAGACATAATCTACTGGCCCACCACGCTTCCGCTGCTCCCACTGACTACAACAACCTTCTAGCAGAGTCATATACACGTGCACTTCTAAATTTAATTTAGAATGACGTTATAGTCATCCACCTACCAGATCTCATAGTCTCAGGACAACAATAGTGATAAGCTTGGGTCATCAAAACATCCCTGTCACCGTCTTTGGGGATATCGAAGTACCTTTCGGGTGGCTGAGGCTACCAACTAAATCTGTAGAGTGGCTAATGGATTATCGAATCCAATTGAATCCTTAGGTTCTATTAAATATTCAATAATCGTTTGTAGTTCTGGAATTACTTCCAGTTTTACCACACTCCTACTAATGTTTTCTGAAAATAATTCATTTTACTAAAATGTGGCGAGTCAAGAACAATATAATTATTGATCCTGCAAATAGTAGAATGTTAACCCTCGTCAAAGCCTGGGAAAACCCATAAACTGCCAGTACTGAAAACGTGCCTTGAGTTTATCCAGATTTTGGTTTTAAGCATAAGCCGGACAACTCCATATACCTTACCATCGTTAAGATATGATCCATTCCATATCCAAAATATAAATAAAGGCACTCATTTAATTAGAACTATTGGATATGTATGCCCTAAAGCCCTTCATTGTATAGGATGCTAGGGATATGTATGTACAGGACAATCTTACTCGATATGATGGTATGCTATTTGGTTTACCTTTATCTTAACATCTGTATATATTTTACTTATTATTTCATATCGCTTATACACGTTGATAAAGCTCTTAAGATCATTGCTTGACTACCAGCGTTGTGATGGTAATCAGACTTATGGGAGCTGGGTAGTCGATAAGCACATCCTTAAATGTCCTTAGTCATGAGAGTATCGAGACTGGACATCGATACTCCAGAGTAGACCAATGTATACATTTCTAAACCTTAACGAGCGATGGTTGGTCCCGCAACCATTAGTGTGATGTATCTAAGATTGTATACAGGTGCTCATTAGGGATTAGTACACTGGACAGACTCACCGAGAACTGGCTAGATAGTATTATACCTATCTTCATATAGTATTTCTTTGGTGATATGAGTATAGATAGTCTGATGACCTGAGGTCATCATTTTTCTCGTGTGAGTTCTTATTGTTCTTTGATTACTACCCTACCATAGCTCTACTAAGTCATGCAAATAGGTTTTAGTTGGGTACAGTCCCGAGCCACAAGGAAACAGTGAGCGATTGTTAGGGATTCATCTTTCCCGGTATAAGGAGTTGATGCCGTGCTGTGTTCGGTTGGCCAACTCCATAAGTCCCTGACCAGGGAAGATTGAGAATTATTGATAATTGGATCAGTAGATTCTCGGATGGTCTTGAGCCACATCGGAACGACTTGTCAGGTTATTAGTAGTCTGGCGTTTTCCACCCTCTAGAACCACATCTAGAACCGGCATGTGATACTCTCAGAAGAACAGACTGGACTGTACGGAGATTGTCATGGACAGGCTCAGTGGGAGTTTGGATGAGTTTGCTCGTTGGCCTTCTTTTCGATAAGTACCTGGGTAGCCATTACGTACAGCTAGTGCCACTGACGGGCTTGTGGTTAAACCCACTACCAGCGTACTGTCGAGTCTTTAGAGTCCCACACAGAGGGTTTTCCTAGTTCAGGCGAAACAATGTAGAGGCCATATGGTTTTACGTGCAGGGTTCCGATCATATACGTGTACTAGCTAAACGGATTTTGTATGGACGGATAATACTGGCGGGCGTGGAATTAAGCCGTATTCTAGTATTATATTATTGGATTATTTTTATCTCTTGGTATTCATATTTTTTGTAGTACGAATACGGGTATGTATATATGGTGAGGGCATTCTTGTATTTTCACAAGAGTGCTTTTGGAAGAAAACACCTCATTTATGTTATATCTATTTATTGAAAATAGATAAAGTGGTGGAGGGATGAGGTGTTTCAAAGCATGGTATGAAGCATGGCTATTTCTTTTTTTATTCATTTGTGATTACTATTCAACCTGGCTTCTATATTTTATTCAAAATGAAATGCTTGATAGTTTTAAGCTTAGCCATTCTTCACTTCATTCTACACTTGACATTCTCTCTCCTCCTTTGCTCTCTTCTTCTTCTTCTTCCTCAAACCCTAACATTCTCATGTGTTGAGAAACCTAGGGTCATTGAAATAAATTAATCCAATTAACACTCTACATCTTCTAAACTATCTAGATTAGCAAACTAGGTACTTTAATTACCTCGTTTTTGAGGTTAGAGCTAGAACTATAGACACTCGGGTGGATCGTATTTGACTCAAGGAGGCCGACGACCAAGCATGATCCCGACGAAACAGGAGCCTAAGAAGAGGATAAGAAGGCCCGAAGGACTAGAACACTATAACATTTCAGAAAAATAAAATGGGAATTTTTATAATTAAATAATAAATATTATGAATATTTTAATGGTGCGGTATAATTAAATACAGATAAATTGGGGAAAATTTGGAAAATTATAAGAATTACTGAAATGAAGGTGTTTTATGTGATTTAGGAAAATTATGAATTTTTATAATTAATTATATTTACTTTTAATGCTAATCGCGATTAAATATCACTAATCGTGTATTAAGCCGGATTGTGCACATGACATGCACCATGTCACATTTTAACAATTGTTACCTTTTTATCATGGTTTTCTCTTCATTTTCTTGCATGATTGTTGTTTTAAATGAGAAGAGTAAATAGAAAAGAAAAAGAAAAGACAAAATGATAAAGAAATGGGTATGGGCATGAGAGAGAGAGAGATGAGGGGTCAAACCATGGTCATGGCTCTTGTTCCCTCCATTATTTCCTCTTCATTTTCCTCTCCTCACCTCCCATGGCTGCCTCTCACTCCCCCATCCTCTTCAACCCTCACAACATCATCAAAAACTCATCAAAACCCCATCCCCACTTCATTAAAAACATGCACAAGCTCCTCACAAGCATTTTAGACCAAGAAAGGATGGATTATGGGCACTTGGGGCAACTCAAGAAATTTATTGAGTTGCCAAATGAGGTAATTCTTTCACCATTAGTATTGTATTTGATTCACTTTAGCATCTATATTAGTTTAGAACCGATTTAGTGTTGTTTAGTGAACTTTGAAATTTCAAGTTAGGTTTGAGGGATTCTTGAGTAGTGAAGTGAAATTAAAGTTAGTAGAGGCCTTGCAACCCCTGTAGTGATTGTTTCATGAACTGAAACCATAGAATCAAACCCAAGACATAAACTTAGAAATCCCGATATCGGGAATTTGTTGAAATTGTGATGAGAATTGGAGATCTGCTAACACCCGAAGCCTCTGAAAATTATTTAGCAAACACTGTGAGTCATATAGGCACCCAGGAAGCTACCACAGAGACCCGAGCCCAAACCCCCTCACTTTAGCCACAATTTTATTCTTCTTGGCCTCAAATTTCGGCCAGGCTGGGGCAGAATGCCTCATTGTTTGGTCCAGGGCTTTTATTTCAGTAAACTAGACCCTTAACATATGCAAAATTGGCTAATTTCATCAAGGGTAAAATCTGGAGCAAGTTTTCTGATTGTTACGTTATGGCGTATTCTAAATTTTTAATTACCGCAATCAAGACGGTGTCGCTTGGTTGCTAACTGGTTGAGTACGGGTCGATCCACAGGGAGATGGAATTTTTTTCTTTATATTTTAACGAGTTAAATCCGATTAAGTCGGGTTTTGTTTTAAGATTTATGAATGAGATAAAAGATATTTAAAGACTTGCTAGGGTTAGGATTAGGTTAGTTTGAGTTTAGGAAATTCTTACTTCATTCAATGCCCTTCTGATTATAGGTGTTAAGGTAATCGGCAACAACGGGGATTAGCACGACTAGGAAAAAACTTACAAGTATATGCTAGGCTTTCGATGCTTAGTTTCTTCCTTTTGGTCCTTGTCCGTCCGTTCTTGTCTCTTAGCCCTAACCTCCAATTAATTCAACCACAATCGGTCTAACTAGGAAATCACCGCTATCATGTAGGATAGGGTGCCGTAGTGAGCGGATTGTGGTTCAATTAAAAAGAGTCCGTATTTAAAGTGTCGGGCAAAGAAAGGAGTGAGTGATTTCCTTCTCTCAAACCTTCCTTCTGCTGCCCTAACAAGTGAGGAATTTACTCACCCATTAAAAAAATATAAAACAAGAGGGAACGTAGAAAGAATTTAGGTTAAGAAGAATTTTACAACTAGCTATTTGAGACCTCACCTAGGCAAGGATCTTACTCAAGCATCATCGTTGTTAAAAAAAATTTAGAAAATGAGATAACAAAAGAAAAGCACTAATTTAATTCTACGACTAAATTAACAAAAGAAAATTGTAGAGAAATAAAAATGCGATAAAAATGCGGGATAAAAAAACTTACTTTTATTGATAACCTCTCAAAAATTCATTACAATGGAGAATTTAAATTCTAGATTTAAAAATAAAAAGAGGCATGCTAATTTGACTTTGAACTCTCCTATTTATAGATAGGAAAAACCCTAGATTTACATTCTGATCCATACATGAAATTAAAAAACTACCCCAAAAGTTGAGTCAAAGCACCGCCACCGCCACCGACACGTGCAGAACACGGCCGCGGAACCGCGGCCGAAGTACCTGTTGGGCCGCGGTTCCGCGACATTTGGTGGAATGGTGGGGCCATCTTTTCAGGGTTTCTCCAAGTTGCTTTTATCTTATGTCTTGTACACTTGGTTTCTCAGAATCTCTACAGTTTTCTTCCAGATTTTCAGTGGTGCAAAATGATGTGGACTTTTGCCTTGAGCTCCGCGTTGATGTCTTGGATCTTGTGCTGCCCTTGTGCTTTGTGCATTGAAATGCTCAATGATTTTCCATATGTCCCTTGAACTGGTAGGTGGCATCATACGGATAGTGTGCGGAAACCCATATTTATCTGCTGTTGGTTGTTGTCCTGCATTTGTTGCGACTTTTCATGAATTTCACTGTAAAGAGCTGAGAACCAGTAATCTGCAACTATTTAGAAGACATGGATCAAAAGTACCTACTTATATGCAATGTGATTAAGAATGGACGGTATAAAAATGCAAAAATCTGATATAAACAAATACCCCCAAACTTATCTTTTGCTCGTCCCGAGCAAAGAAAAAAAATTTCTCAAAAAAAATCCTAACCTCACTTTCGCAGGGAATGCGATTGCACTGAGCTCGTGCAACAAGCCGTTAAACCTCTAGGTGTCCCTAGTAGGATTGTTGTCTTCTGAGGGTTTTCAGCGGATACTACCCACAAAATCCGATCAACTTGGCCGTTGACTCTAATTCTTCAATTCAATATTCTAACAAGAAATTCTATTATCTTCAACTTAGAAATCATCAACCCGTATTTTCACGCTTTCTTTTCATTTAACTTAAGATCATATACGTTTTGCTATTTTATAAAGCTTTCAGCATCTCCTAAGTTTTCCTTCTAAGGCGCAATCTTAACTCAGGAATTTTTATCAGCTCTTCTAAAGATATAAGCCCTATCTTTTATTCCTATCTCTCCTCCAAACTCCAATCATATACCCCTACATGTGTGATATTGTCACCCCTACACTTGGAAATTCAATTCAAGCTATCATGCTCTTGTCTATCTTCTAAAATATTATATTTTTTTTATTGGTGAATGAAATTTCTCACACATCCTTCATGCGATCGTTAATACTTCTTGAGGTACTAAACGGCCGATTAAAAAATGTGCTTGCGCATTTAAGCGTAATTCCTCGTTTTGCAACACCTAAGGCTTAGCAGTAACTCCCAAACCAGTTAGTTTAAGGCACTAGGTGATAAAGCACCCTCACTAACAAAAATTTATTTATGCCGCCTTAAGCAATTACAAAACCAGTGTTCATTTTTTTATATCTCTTTATTCACCACTTACTGTCACGACCCGAAAGAGCACGTGACTGGCCCTTGAACCATATGAAGTCTATATGACTCCATCTGATCCAAGTAAGCCAAAAGCCCAGAAATCTAAAACCATTTTTAAGAATAAGTAAAGAAACTGGTTTAAAGAAGTGAAGAAAAACATGTTTGAAATCAAGGTTTTTAAATAACTAAGCCGAATATGCATTTTTAAAAACAGTACAGTCTTTTCTAAAAATTTCGGCAGAGTTTCTTTTGTAAAACTGGCCCCGAATGGGGTATAACAAGGATAACAATATATGCAATGATAAAGGCATCCCCAAGCGGGAGCTAGCTCTTCGTCAATCGACGGTCACCACCACACATGCAACAATAATATACAACGCCAAGTGGCGAGGATCAAATCCAAAAGAAAGCTCAAAAGCAACAAGAAAATCGCAACACTACTAAGCGCGACTCTATGGTCGAATAATACATCACTAGTCTAGGTCTGAAACAATATACGAGTTTTGGTTGATGGATATTCTAGATACAATGAATAATATAAATACAACGGCGGTTCTGATACAAAAGAACCCACCTATCCAAGCAAATCACCCAAAAGGAAGCAGTGTGCCAGAAATGCCGCTATAGAACTGTACGGCAAACCTGCAAGAACTGGGGCACAACGGGGGTGAGTTGCCAACTCGTGAATAGAAAGATATCTACAAGCAGAGATCGAATGCATGACCCAACCTAGGTCAATACGATCAGATATAAAGAAACCTCAATATGAATAAAGCTGAAGCATGCTAAACTGGCAATGTAATCTCTATACGTGAATGTAGTGCCAAGTGCTCGTGCTAGTGCCTCAGGTAATAGTATGTCATGAATATGAGGTATGAATGCATGAAAGCAGAATACATGTAAATGAAGAAACTGTTTTCATAATTTAGTGAGATTTCCCTTGTATTTTTAGTTGAGGTATCATAATGAAATCAGCATAAAACAGTGCCTAGCATCGGCACAAAACGTAATCCCAATATCTCGATATCTCTGTATCACAGTCTCTGTACCTCGAAATCTCGAAATCCCAATGTCTCAATCATAATATCTAGGGCGCCGTCAGTCCAGACCGGCCCCTACCATCCATCTCAAGACCACGACGGTATCCTCCGGATATCCGACGCGTCGGGTAAAATCACCGGTAGGTAGTGCTCCCCTGCCAGGCTCACATCGTCATCACCACGCGCTTCTTGCCCCGGGGCACCTTACCGGGTCCACCATGTACCCGAAACGGTTCATCCGTCTCCTCGAATCGGGTTTCCAAATCCATCAGCAAACTCATGGTGGACGACTCATACATCATGGGAAAACCGCACTTTTCATTTTAAAGAGAGAAAAGAAGTTTATATAAGTTTTGCGGTTTTCCCCCAAATCCAGAAAATCTCATGGAAATCCGAATCCAATCCTCAATAGCATGTAAACAGTGCATACAGGCATAAAAATCCATGAATAATAACATGCATGATGTAACAACTAATAATTACAATGTCTAATCTAGCATATAAGGCAAGTACACTAATATCATGTCTAAATTATTAGCTAACAACCTATGTCGATGCAATAATATTTTCTAAGGTGTACGTGACATGGCAATTACCGATGAAGATGTGTGTGAGCCGGCAAGTAAGTGTACGTGGTACATACGCATCATCGGTAATGGTGCTGGTGTCCTAACAGCATAACATCAATAATGGAGTATGAAACATAATATAAGCATGCGATGCGATGCGAACCACAATAATGAGCGGAAGCTGAATACTAGACGCAACTATAACTAATCTGCATTAATCTAAAATAACCTCTACAATTGGTGCCTTTTGAAATAACACGAATCATGGGGTTTTGAAAATAGGGGCTACGATGTTTTTATGAAAAGATACGTCTTTTGAAATATCCGTAGGATCCCTTGGGCTGTCTTTTAAAATACCCACGATTCGTTAGTTTTTGAAATAGGTAGGAGTCTAATCTAATCTAACAACCATCCTAAACTATACGGCTGAACTAACAAGTAGAGCTACGGGTGAGGAAACCGCCTAACATCTGAGTCGATACATATACATACATGTATATATATTAGTCGGTGATCCCGCCTCAATAATATCATATCCGATACCCTATCAATAATCAGACATCCCAAGTCAAGAGTGCGGATCAATCATCAAAATATAGCTTGTACGTAAATCCGTCGTACGGCATCCCAAATCTGGGTACGGGTCAATATCACATTCATCATACTATTTATCTGGTATCCTCTTTATCAAATGTCATGATCGGGGTACTGATCTACGTTTAGTACAATATTGATACCCTCTATGTATGCATGCAGGTGTAAGAATCACTACGTCAAAAGACCCGCTAAAACATCGTGTCGTATCTCAATACGAACCAAATCACATCACCGATCTCCTGGCCTCAAGCCCAATCTCATCGACTCATCTCAAATCCCAAATACTATCCTCAAATCCAGTATATAAACACATAGTCCCATACCCATGTGTAGATATACGCACAATCATATGCACTCTAATAAATGAAAGAATGAATGCAAGTATGTGTGTAAATGTATGTGTGAGTGCAACCACTACTCTAGGGTTCGCACTAAACTAAACCAATATATTCTTATCATCAAAATATCATTATTACCATCAATAACCCTAAACAACACATAATAAATATTCGTGTGTATACGTATTCGTATACATCACCACGGACTGCGGGGGTGCTATACGCCATCCACCCGACTTCTCCCCACAGATATAAATCTACTCACATTGCTTCTCGTGTGCCAAAGCCGATGTCGCTATCTTCACCTCCTTTGCCTCAACATCACGCGGGGTACCTACAAGTATATCACAATGCTAAAGCACATGAAAATCACATCGGAAACCAAAATAGCACACGCTACCCGCATAGGTAAAAACCTATCGACTCGCATGTAAACACAATCAAAATCCACTTGTCGTTGACGTCCAAACGCCACCCGACAGGAATGAATCACCAAATACCAAAATCCATGCTAAAACAAGTCCCAAATTATACACCAACATAGGAAAATCAACCCAGATTTCACCCTAAATGGAATCAGTCAAAACTAGACATACTCAGGGTCAAAACTAGAGGAAATGGGGGCATGCACAGAAAACGAAGCAATTCCTTAAAATACCTTATTTTAGAATTTTCCATAATTTTTCCCCATTTATCTGTATTTAATTATACCAGAATATTAAAATATTCATTAAAATAATATTAAATTATAAAATTTCCTAAAAATCATATTTTATTATTTTGAAGACGTTACAATCTACCCCCCTTAAAGAAATTCGGTCCCCGAATTTAAATTTAAACCCCCAAATACTAAAATATTTCAATACAAATTCCAAGTCATCGGGGCTCCGAAATCATCTATACATAAAACATCATAGCGCAATGCATGCGCATGAGTACTGAGCAGATAACTCAAAAGCAACACTCCATCAAGCATCCGCAATCATCGGAGTCATGGTAACGACACAATGTCAAATCCAATACAAAATCAATATGATATGGACCAAGACTATACATGTAGACATCCAATCTATACATGTAAATAGCTGATGCAAATGTATGCCAAATCTTTTTAAGTCGCTGTGCGATGCGCGTAACACTGCACAGTGGCGGACGTTTCTCATAAGAAAATAACTATATATGTGTATATATATCCTTTGTTTAATAGGTACGTTCCGCCGTTTTGAAAACAGTTTAGAAGGGTTTCCTTGTTTTTAAAACGTTTCGTGTCATATCGGACACGTAGGTATATACTGAGACTATAGCTCGCTTTTCGGAAATCCCTTCGATAACTATCGATGCATGCAAAATATATCCAGGTACTGCCCACTGACTAGTCCTGCTCAGTATGAAAGCAAATATCCAACATCATAAAAATGTACTGCTCCAAAAGGAATAAATCCCAAAAATCACATAACACCACCCTGTGCGTCTGGTGCGCACGGAAATCAAAATCCATATATGTGCTAAACATGTGCACAAAACAACATCTAGGTGCAACGGGTGTGCACGAAGCATCTGTCATAGGCAACGTGTGCCTGGCAGCCAAAACAGGTGCATCTGACATGCACGAAGAATCTCGATTTAGTGCATCTGGTGTGCCCCAAAATCGTATCTCAAAACATGCGCCCAACATGCGCGAAAATCCAAATCGGTGCATCCATCATGCACGAATGAAAATCTAGACCCTGCGCACTCAATATGCACGGAATCACAAAATCCAATAGCAACGTCGAATATGCGTAAGTCCAGTCAAAAGCACGGAGTGCAAGAATCCACATCAATATCACAATCAAAATCGACATACCGAAAGGCATCAAATCGAAGTCAGGTGCAATCGTAATGCACAAAATATAAATCCGGTGCAACAAAGGCACGAAATATAAATCTGATGCGATAAACGCAAGAAACATAAAACTGGTGCGACAAATGCACGAAGTATAGAACTGGTGCATCCCATGCACAAATACCAAGCAATAACTCAAATACGTAAGCAGCAACACCAAGTGTATCCAGATATGAAGAAAATCATAAACGTGTGCAGCTGCGGGCACAAAACACATATCGATACACTACAAGCACATATAAGCTATACCGAGTGCAAAATCAAAACACTAAAATTACATGAAACTCTGCTGGAAGAGTAAATCAAATCACCAGTATAAAATAGGCATGAAATCGCAATCAACAGCTCAAGAGTAATAACTATGTACAAGGTATAAATACCCAGTAGGTGCAACCATGGTGCACAAAATCAAATATCATGAAACTCAGTCATCAAGACTAAATCATGTGAATAGATCGCCCAAAATACCGAAATCCAAAGCAACGGATACGTGATAATCAAATCACAAAATCACAAATCATAATTACCGTCGTCGGTATACCATCCTTCAGGGTCGAGAAGGTACCGGAACATCCGATGCTAGCTGCGCAAGATATCTACTTGCCTCTTGCTCGCGGCTGGCGTCCTCTGCCTCTGGTTCCTGATCTTTCCTGTAGATTACCAATCTCGCAATCCATCGGCTCATCGGCCCGGTCAGGAGTACTGACAGGAACGATTCCGTTCTGGCACTTTCCTGGTCACCTTTCGGTCAATCCTCACGACCGCTCGTAAGGCAGCGTATCACTGGCGTCGGCCTCTGGCTCTCTGAAAGCACGTCACACATCTGATCCTGGGTGCAAACATCATTGCAGCAATGTCCTGGAAGGAATCCTGCTCAAGGTCTCTTCCGATCATGCCTATGCCGATCTGTACAGAGGCTGGCTTCCTGCACAACCTCTTCTCGCTCAAAAACACCTGTGTCCTCAGCACAATATTTTCTCGGAAACTGGTCACATTCCAACATCTCTGTAAGCATATCAGGTCTCTAGTCTCGACGGGAAGCAATGACAGCTCATCAGTGTCTCACACGAACCTCTTGTTCCAACTGTCTCTATCGTCGTCCACTATGACGTCACGCCAAGCTACTACGCACTGCACTGTTCTCGGCCACGGTCAATCTGAAGTCTCTCGCACGGACTCGAAATCGCATATTCTGTAGCTTCATCATTCTGTAGAGGATGTCAGGCCGAACAGGTCCTCGGGAACACGTCCCAACCATCGGAGGAATACTCATCACTCGTCCGTCCCTGATCAATCTGCAACGCATCTGGGTAAGTTCATTTATCCGAACATGGTCAACTACCTCGTCGACAATGCCGAACTCTGTCCTGCTGGGTGTGCGCAATACGACCACTCCTGGTCTAGGTCTTCTCGTAACGTACTCCAGAAAGGTCCTGTCGACGTTCCTTTCTCAAATCTCAATCCTGCCGAAATGCCCGGAAGTCATCATCCAATGCTGAAGCTAAAGCTTATTCCGGAACGGCTGCATACCTATCGCGCTTCTCTCTGGAAGATACATCCATATACCACGCCTCGGGGTGCATATCACATCTCTAATGTCAGCGGAGTGGGACGTCATCTCGTCGAAATCTCGTACGAACTCTTTACTCCACCTTGCTCAATGTCGACTGATTCGGACTTAACTCATCATGGCTACACGAACTGCGCTCCGACGGCTACGCTCGCATCTGGAGTCTCCCAAGCAGTGTCCCATCACGATATCCGAAAGATGTCGAACCATCCGATCGACTCGTCAGATCCTCATAATCCCCCAAGAGATCACATCATGGGTACAGTTTAATAGTATCGAGTACATGCCACAGCGTCGGTGGTCCAGCCGTAGAAGGGCAAACCCAAGCCTCACTAATGGCGCCGAGGAACCGCCGCAAACCCGAAGGTTCAAAGGCTTTCACACGGTCATTAAGTCGAGTTAGGGTTTCATTCTTCTAGAGAGTCCATAGAATCACCTGCATGTCTTTCCGTATACTTTAAACTTGGAAAATGGGCTCCTGACATTCGATCGTCTCTATCGACTCTCAACGAACCTGCGTGAAGTCGTCTCTAGCTGGAAACAATCTATCTGATGACCTCGCATCGGTAAACAAACGAACCACCTGTCCTAGTCATTCATCCTCAGATGACTAGCGACTCGCTATCATCTCTCTAAGTATATGCTCACGCTGCAGTAGCTCCAACCATCTGGGCGACATCTCGTCATTTGCAGCAGCAACTGGCTTATTCGCCTGTACGCCGAACAGCGCCTCAATCCTCCAGGAAAGGCAATACATAGGCGGTCATCTCTGAGTCGGTCTGCTCTAGATCTGAGTAAGACTCTCCACACTGGAAATCTTCAACTCATCAGGGCCCGCTCCGGCGCAAAATCGGACGAATCACCTTCGTCTCTCAAATCGGGTAGACTAGCTGTCATCTGTCTCATATCTGCCTGAAAGCTACGGCAATCTCAGCTCGTAAGCTTCGGAAGCGACATCCTGTCAATCTCAGCAACAGCTGGTCCATCTGTCTGCACGGTAGGCGACATCACAATCTCTAAGGTATGCTGTACATCAGCAGTCCTCTCTCAACTGGCAGCTCTAACAATGGCCCGATCATCCGGTGCAAGACCAAGCACTCGCCTCCACTAGAGGTCACAATCACCAACACTAACTCGAGACGTTCCCATGTCACCAGAAAACACAATGGTCGGCCCTCGTACCAAACGAGCTCACACCGGTCGTAACCCTAGCAGCAGCCCAAACTGCCCTCAAACATGGTGACAGGAACCTCAATCGAGTATCAAGGAGAGCACATCAATGGCAAGAAAGGAAACAACAGATCCAAAGTGGATACATGATCATGGGAAGGAACAGCATCAATAAAGGTATGATCATGAAACTAATAGAATCGGGGATCTCAAATGGATGTATAATCCTGGATATAAAGAGGATCACTGATCTCGAAAATATGTACATCCTAAGGTTCCTTAAGCGGAGTGGCGTGTCGTAAGTATGCCGCGGAACATACCAACGGTACGTCACTCTACTTTAGTTACCTATTCCATCAACCAAGGGTCATCCTACACGACGAAAGTTCGGGTCTAATACCCCCTCGACCAAGTCTAAGTTCCGTAAGGTCAAGCCTAAGTTCCGTATATATATAAACGCCCTAGGCTCCACATAGTCAAACTTAGACTCGAACCAAGGTCAACCTAGCGCTCTGATACCAACTTTGTCACGACCCGAAAGAGCACGTGACTGGCCCTTGAACCATATGAAGTCTATATGACTCCATCTGATCCAAGTAAGCCAAAAGCCCAGAAATCTAAAACCATTTTTAAGAATAAGTAAAGAAACTGGTTTAAAGAAGTGAAGAAAAACATGTTTGAAATCAAGGTTTTTAAATAACTAAGCCGAATATGCATTTTTAAAAACAGTACAGTCTTTTCTAAAAATTTCGGCAGAGTTTCTTTTGTAAAACTGGCCCCGAATGGGGTATAACAAGGATAACAATATATGCAATGATAAAGGCATCCCCAAGCGGGAGCTAGCTCTTCGTCAATCGACGGTCACCACCACACATGCAACAATAATATACAACGCCAAGTGGCGAGGATCAAATCCAAAAGAAAGCTCAAAAGCAACAAGAAAATCGCAACACTACTAAGCGCGACTCTATGGTCGAATAATACATCACTAGTCTAGGTCTGAAACAATATACGAGTTTTGGTTGATGGATATTCTAGATACAATGAATAATATAAATACAACGGCGGTTCTGATACAAAAGAACCCACCTATCCAAGCAAATCACCCAAAAGGAAGCAGTGTGCCAGAAATGCCGCTATAGAACTGTACGGCAAACCTGCAAGAACTGGGGCACAACGGGGGTGAGTTGCCAACTCGTGAATAGAAAGATATCTACAAGCAGAGATCGAATGCATGACCCAACCTAGGTCAATACGATCAGATATAAAGAAACCTCAATATGAATAAAGCTGAAGCATGCTAAACTGGCAATGTAATCTCTATACGTGAATGTAGTGCCAAGTGCTCGTGCTAGTGCCTCAGGTAATAGTATGTCATGAATATGAGGTATGAATGCATGAAAGCAGAATACATGTAAATGAAGAAACTGTTTTCATAATTTAGTGAGATTTCCCTTGTATTTTTAGTTGAGGTATCATAATGAAATCAGCATAAAACAGTGCCTAGCATCGGCACAAAACGTAATCCCAATATCTCGATATCTCTGTATCACAGTCTCTGTACCTCGAAATCTCGAAATCCCAATGTCTCAATCATAATATCTAGGGCGCCGTCAGTCCAGACCGGCCCCTACCATCCATCTCAAGACCACGACGGTATCCTCCGGATATCCGACGCGTCGGGTAAAATCACCGGTAGGTAGTGCTCCCCTGCCAGGCTCACATCGTCATCACCACGCGCTTCTTGCCCCGGGGCACCTTACCGGGTCCACCATGTACCCGAAACGGTTCATCCGTCTCCTCGAATCGGGTTTCCAAATCCATCAGCAAACTCATGGTGGACGACTCATACATCATGGGAAAACCGCACTTTTCATTTTAAAGAGAGAAAAGAAGTTTATATAAGTTTTGCGGTTTTCCCCCAAATCCAGAAAATCTCATGGAAATCCGAATCCAATCCTCAATAGCATGTAAACAGTGCATACAGGCATAAAAATCCATGAATAATAACATGCATGATGTAACAACTAATAATTACAATGTCTAATCTAGCATATAAGGCAAGTACACTAATATCATGTCTAAATTATTAGCTAACAACCTATGTCGATGCAATAATATTTTCTAAGGTGTACGTGACATGGCAATTACCGATGAAGATGTGTGTGAGCCGGCAAGTAAGTGTACGTGGTACATACGCATCATCGGTAATGGTGCTGGTGTCCTAACAGCATAACATCAATAATGGAGTATGAAACATAATATAAGCATGCGATGCGATGCGAACCACAATAATGAGCGGAAGCTGAATACTAGACGCAACTATAACTAATCTGCATTAATCTAAAATAACCTCTACAATTGGTGCCTTTTGAAATAACACGAATCATGGGGTTTTGAAAATAGGGGCTACGATGTTTTTATGAAAAGATACGTCTTTTGAAATATCCGTAGGATCCCTTGGGCTGTCTTTTAAAATACCCACGATTCGTTAGTTTTTGAAATAGGTAGGAGTCTAATCTAATCTAACAACCATCCTAAACTATACGGCTGAACTAACAAGTAGAGCTACGGGTGAGGAAACCGCCTAACATCTGAGTCGATACATATACATACATGTATATATATTAGTCGGTGATCCCGCCTCAATAATATCATATCCGATACCCTATCAATAATCAGACATCCCAAGTCAAGAGTGCGGATCAATCATCAAAATATAGCTTGTACGTAAATCCGTCGTACGGCATCCCAAATCTGGGTACGGGTCAATATCACATTCATCATACTATTTATCTGGTATCCTCTTTATCAAATGTCATGATCGGGGTACTGATCTACGTTTAGTACAATATTGATACCCTCTATGTATGCATGCAGGTGTAAGAATCACTACGTCAAAAGACCCGCTAAAACATCGTGTCGTATCTCAATACGAACCAAATCACATCACCGATCTCCTGGCCTCAAGCCCAATCTCATCGACTCATCTCAAATCCCAAATACTATCCTCAAATCCAGTATATAAACACATAGTCCCATACCCATGTGTAGATATACGCACAATCATATGCACTCTAATAAATGAAAGAATGAATGCAAGTATGTGTGTAAATGTATGTGTGAGTGCAACCACTACTCTAGGGTTCGCACTAAACTAAACCAATATATTCTTATCATCAAAATATCATTATTACCATCAATAACCCTAAACAACACATAATAAATATTCGTGTGTATACGTATTCGTATACATCACCACGGACTGCGGGGGTGCTATACGCCATCCACCCGACTTCTCCCCACAGATATAAATCTACTCACATTGCTTCTCGTGTGCCAAAGCCGATGTCGCTATCTTCACCTCCTTTGCCTCAACATCACGCGGGGTACCTACAAGTATATCACAATGCTAAAGCACATGAAAATCACATCGGAAACCAAAATAGCACACGCTACCCGCATAGGTAAAAACCTATCGACTCGCATGTAAACACAATCAAAATCCACTTGTCGTTGACGTCCAAACGCCACCCGACAGGAATGAATCACCAAATACCAAAATCCATGCTAAAACAAGTCCCAAATTATACACCAACATAGGAAAATCAACCCAGATTTCACCCTAGATGGAATCAGTCAAAACTAGACATACTCAGGGTCAAAACTAGAGGAAATGGGGGCATGCACAGAAAACGAAGCAATTCCTTAAAATACCTTATTTTAGAATTTTCCATAATTTTTCCCCATTTATCTGTATTTAATTATACCAGAATATTAAAATATTCATTAAAATAATATTAAATTATAAAATTTCCTAAAAATCATATTTTATTATTTTGAAGACGTTACACTTACACTTTTTATTTCATTTTCCTTCATACTAAGGATTTTAGACAAGAGTATTTCAAGGTATTCTCTACTATCCCAAGTTTCAAGGTGCGTCTATGTGTGAGTTGTAAGGTATATATTTTCAGAATTTGGAATTAAGGTTCAGAATTATTTTTCAGACTTATACTTCAAATAGAGCTTTCAATACTCTTCTCTTATTTTGACTTAGCACAAGAACTGAACTCAAAATTTGCCTATTTCTGAATAAACTACAAGGACGTATATTTTCTACAGTTAAACTTCAAGAAAGGTTATTTTTAGGGTTTTTAATTTACTAAGTTTAGGATCTAGTTTTTCCAAACTATTCAACCGTAATGTTGAACATAAGTCAAATATGCCCAAATTTGAAATTTTTAATTTTTAAAATTTTTAAAATTTTTCAATTTTATATATATATATATATATATATATATATATATATATATATATATATATTATTTTTATATTTTTATATATTTTAAAAAGATGCAATGCGGAATTAAATATGCAAAGAAAAAAAATGGAAACAAATATGTACAAAAATAAAAATATGCGGATGCAATGCGAAGATAACTATTTACAATACCCTCACCCCAAACTTATTAATAGCAGTGTCCTCACTGCTCCCTGCGGCGTCTACTAGACGCGGCCTCACTAGTCTCACCCCCTCCCCCGTCCCCTCGATCGTGATCGGAAACGTTCCTCTCTTGCCAGCAGGGTGCTCATGCCCTGCTCCAAACCCGTCACTCGCCGATCAAGGTTGGTCATCATCCCTATCAATCTTTCTACCCCCATATGGGTTCTTCTAAGTAAGCGCGCTTACGCCGCGAGGGTAAGCTCTTCATCACTCGCGGTCGAGCTGGAGATAGGGGTCTTGGCCATCACGTCCTCGGCCGGCTCAGTGCGCGACTATAAATCATATAATTGTGTATAGGACGTGGAGACACCCTCAAGAAGGGGTCAAATTGGAATTCCACCATGCATATAAAATTCAAATTATTCAATAGGGAGGAAATGGTGACACAATTGTGTCACCAACATAGGGCATGGGTAATTGGCCGCCCGTTTTCCGGCACCAATCGAGTGAAGTAAAACAGTGCACATATCGAAGCTAGGGTTTCGTGTCATCAATGTGTGCACTATATGTAGGGATGGTGTGAAAAATGTTGTATTGTGCGAACTTCCAAAATATTATTTTGTGCCCAACGGCACACAGTTAAGACATTCGCAAAAAGCGTTCGTGCTTGGATTCCTTTTCGTGGCTCCCTAGAGCAGTCGTTTCCCATTAAGGGTAGGTAATCTTCAAAATGGAAGGGTTGGTCGTGGATCGGGAGTCATGGTATTAAGGTGACTTCGTGGATAAAATCCCTATCAATTAAAATTTCCCTATCCCCCCACAATAACCTAATGTACCCATGTTGTGCAAGACAACCCTCCTCCATACACTCATAAAAACGGGTGACAGGATCCGAAAGCGCGAAGGAGTTCGGATGGTTAAATAAGAGAAAGTTCCATCCACGCCTTCGGATCCCATCACCAAAATAACTACCATAAACCATGTGGGCAAACATTTGGGAAAAATCCCTTTCAAACTGAAGTGTAGGTGCCATTGAATTAAATTGCAGAAAAAAAATTCACATAGTGGAGTTCAGAGACGCAAACCTCCTCTGAAAATTTCAGAGGGCGAAGACAACCAGCGGCGGTGGTTGCGCGGCAGGAAGGGGGTACCGGCGGCGCTTGGGCGGCGGTTTGGAGGGATCTGCTGTGGAAACTTTGGCGGCGGCTAGGGTTTTGAGTTAGGGTTAGGAGGAGGCTCTGTAAATGAACATATGGGGTCGGGGTGTTTTTATAGGAAGTGGTTGGTTATTTGCAAATAGCCCTTCTTAAAAAAGAGGAATTTATTTTGTAAAAAAATTAATTTTTTTTTTATTTTAGATTTATTTAATGAAACTGAATATTTACAAAAATACCCCTGAATTTTTTTTATTTTTATTATTATTATTATTTTTATTTTATTATGAAAAATTACAAGTGGGAAAATGGTACATACATACTCCCAAACTTATTTGAAACAGTGTTTCCACTGTTTATGGCTGGATAACCCAAATTTGGGGGTAGGCGGAGGAAGATCAGTCTGTGTAAATCGGCTCCTGTAATATCAGGAGCTCCTCCGAAGGGTCGGCTGTGAGGAATGGTTTTAACTTATGTCCGTTCACTTTGAAGAATGAACCGTCCTAAGGATTTTCTAAATCGACTGCACCGTGCGGATATACAGTTCGTACAAAAAATGGCCCTTTCCAGCGACATCTGAGCTTGCCGAGATGGAAATGTAGCCGGGTGTCATAATGCAATACCTGTTGACCAGGTGTGAATGTTTTGCGCATAAGTTGTTTATCGTGAAACATCTTCATTCGGTTTTTGACGACAACCGCGTTTTCGTAAGCTTCATCCCGAAGCTCGTTCAATTCGTTTAACTGCACCTTCTAATGGTTGCCCGCATCTTCGAGAGATAGATTTAGCTCCTTTATCGCCCAAAATGCGCGATATTTTATTTCCACTAGAAGGTGGCAAGCCTTTCCGTAAACAAGCCGATAAGGAGACATGCCAAGGTCGGTCTTATAAGCAGTTCGAAATGCCAAAAGGGCATCAGTAAGTTTTAAAGACCAATCCTTACGGTTCTTGGAAACCGTCTTCTCCAAAATCTGTTTGATTTGCCGATTTGAAATTTCGGCTTGCTCACATGTTAGGGGATGATAGGGCGTTGATAGCTTATGATTAATGGAATATTTTCGCATCAGGGACTCGAAAGTCCTATTACAGAAATGAGTACCATTGTCGCTAATGATTGCTCGGGGGTGTCCAAACCGGGAAAAGATGTTTTCCTTAAGGAATTTAATGATAACCTTGTTGTCGTTAGTCCGGCTAGGCACAGTCTCGACCCACTTAGAGACGTAATCAACAGCGAGAAGAATATACAAGTTCCCAAAAGAATTGGGAAACGGTCCGATAAAATCAATCCCCCAAACATCGAAAATATCCACAACAAATATTGGTTGGAGCAGCATCTCGTTTCTCCTGGATATCCGGTCCAAATGTTGGCACCGGAAGCAAGTCCTACAGTAATCATGTTCGTCTTTAAAGAGTTGTGGCCAGTAGAAGCCACACTGTAAGATCTTCTCGGCTGTCTTTCTGGGGCCAAAATGCCCGCCACACGCTTGATCGTGGAAAAACGACAGCACATGATTACTGCAGGACTTGCTTATCTCGGTCACCAGGTAAAACACTTTTAAATATTGTCCCGACCAGATTACTAACAGTGTGTGTAGCATGCAGATTAGTGCTCGTGCAACATGAACCGTTAGTAACAGTGCGGTGTTCTATTAATTCTAAGTCTATACATAGCAGGGAACATAGTATGCAACAAATAGTATCCATGCGCAGTCAATGTATATCAATGCAAATATGTCGCTACAATATCCTATCAAGCCCTGACGCAAAACGCCATACGGGAGATTTCCCCGTAGATGTTAAATCTACTCACCTGGTCTCGTGCTAAGCATAGCCGACCACTTGCTTCCCTTTCTTTGCGGCGTCCGACGTACCCACCTACGAACCTAGAATTTACACAAAGAATCCATATAAGCAAAAATCCTACAAAAACGCGATATCGAAGCCAAACGAGAAACTCACGTCACGAACTAAACGCGCGTGTGTCTGATACGCAAAAACGTGTGTATACATGTCTGTAACTATCCCGACACGTCACGACACGCAGCAAACACTAAACCCACTCACGTATCATATGTGTCGCGCAACTAAACGTATTGGAAAAACGGTATATCGCTCCAGATTTTGACTCGGGTGGAAACTTAAAAATTTGCATATGCCAAAACACTAGAATATACAGCAGACTACCCTAGACCAAACCCTAACACCTAACTCCCCCTTCTGGCCGCAATTTGTGGCCAGAACGAATAAATTGGCGGCCCAGGTGTGGAATCTTGGGCTTGTGCTTCGTGTGTGTGGTCTAGGTCTAGTGTGCATGCTCCAGTTATCACAGATTTTGTCTGAAACAACCGGGTCAACAACAGATCACAGAAAGGCTAAAATTGACATTAAAATCGTTTATTAACACTAAATAGAAACCCTATGGTATTTTAGTGAAATCTGGTGTTAAACCTCAGTTTAAAGGTCCTAATAGCACCTAG
The DNA here is from genome assembly GCA_030015575.1 of Agapanthus africanus. NCBI lineage: Eukaryota > Viridiplantae > Streptophyta > Magnoliopsida > Asparagales > Amaryllidaceae > Agapanthus > Agapanthus africanus. Next base: position 326,208,659 of record JASDDO010000004.1, read on the forward strand.
TTAAGTTAAGCTAACCACCAAAATCACCACTTGGCCAAATATCCACACTAATCACCATTTCTAGCACTAAAACTCATATTTAACACTATCCGATGCTAATTAACACATATGTTTAGCAAGCAAGGAAGTTGGCCAAGAATTATACCTCACTTGACCCTAGGTGTAAGGAGAAGGAGGAGAAGAAGAAGATGTGCTTGCTGTTACTGCTGCATGGTGCTGCTGTTGCTTGCTACTGCTGTTGCTGGGGCGGCTGCTGCTTGGGCTGCTGCCGCTGCTACTTGTTGTTGTTATTGCTGGCTGCTGCTGCTGCTGAGGCTCCTGTTCCTGCTGCTTCTTCTGCTGCTGCTGCTTGTTGTTGTGTGAGTGAGAGTGAGAGAGGAAATGAGCGAGGCAAAAGAAAACAAGGAAATGAGAGAGATATGAGAGCATAGAATAGTCAACCCCTCCTCTCTCTCTCTCCTCATTAAATGTGAGCATGGCTCAAGCCATCATGCCCCCCTCTCTCTCTCTCTCTCTCCCCAAGTCAACCCAAAACTAATTCATTTTTCATTTAAAAAAGACAATTAACCAAAACACTCAATTAAAATCAATTTAGCTTAATGAGAAAAGTTTAGTCCACCATGGTTGTTAAACATGAATTAACCCTAATTTAACCCTAGTTTACATGCACATGTGTGTGCAAGCCTAAATAAAATCTAATAAAATATTCATTAATTTTGATAAAATATTTAAAGATCGTTTTGGTAAACTTTTTACTAAAAACCATATTTTAAGGTATAATTAGCTACCAATCACATTCTAAGGATTTACAGCTGTGTAAGTAACACAATACTGTGTGCTGATAGCAAGGAATAACTGGGTAACAGGGGTGGCAACCTCCTGTCGCTGCGCCCGACTGGACTCAACCAACGACCTCATCATCTGGCGCAAGTCCCGCATATCTTCCTCAAGCCTAGCGATACGATCTATCGAAGACGGATCAATTTGCTTCTGTACAGCGAGCGTACCGTCCTGGTCAATCCTCGTCCCACACGAGTCAACTCTGACCTCAGCTCTCGCTGCACCTTTCTAAGCCCTCATAGTCATCGGCGGCATAAGGCTATAAATGGAAAAAGGATTCGATAAGAACACGGAAATCGAATCACAAGGATATGTATCATCAAGGAAGGAATTCAAGCAATAAGTACTTAGGTCACTTAGACGGAGTACCGTATCGTAAGTATGCCACGGACATACACACACTACGTTACTCTTCTTAAGCTACCTACTCCATCATACCAAGGTCATTATACACTCCGACAGGTAAAACCTAGCGCTCTGATACCAACTTTGTCACGACCCGAAATTGGTACGTGACGGCCCTTAAACTACGCAACGTCTGCAGGCGTAACGCAATTTAAGTAAGCCGAAAACCCAGCAATCTAAACCATCAAAAGTAGTAAGTGATAATAACATTGTTAAAACTTTTGAAATCTCAAGTACAAATTCTTTAAAGTCCAATTTTATTTCCTTTAAAATTTGGCAGCACCTCCTTTGTAAAACAAGCCCCCAAAAAGGGTAAAACAAAAGATATAAGTAAAGCATCCCCAAACGGGAGAAAATCCATGTCCAAAGGCGGAAAACAAGCACCACAACAGATATACGACGTCGTAGAGAAGAAAAAATACGATATGAATAAAAACTGCATAAAAGATCTCCAAGCTACAAAATAATATACAATATCGTCCTCACAACTCGTCTCTAAGTCAATACATTATAGTGGTAGATGGAGAGTACTGGATACAACGAATATACAATGAGTAATCTCGGATAACCGCAAAACCCACCTATAGCAAACTGCACCCAGTCAACCGTAGCGGTATCCGCTGCAAAAGATGATACGATACGAAGAAAAGCCCTGCCAACGACTACCCTGAGGGACTATCTGCAAAACACTGTGGCACAACGGGGGTGAGTTGCCAACTCATGAATAGTAAATAACATATGCAGGTAATCGCAAGTATGCACGTATTGCGCTAATCTAACACATGCAAGCTGATAGTAATAAATGGAAATATGTATATGCAACAGTCATGAAAGGTACTCTATCAGGTACTACTAATACATGAAGCAATGCATATTAAATAAATGCGGAATATGGGATAAAATATGTCATCCTCACGGAATCCTCATCATGGCAGGACCAGTGTCCATCAAGACTATCAAAATCCCAAATTTTTCAAATCAGCCCTCAGATCGGTCCCCATATCAGCCCTCAGAATCGGCCCTGAGAATCGGCCCTCATATCACGTAAGTCTCACGGAACCTGAGTGTCAAACATCGACACCCGAAAACACCATGAAAACTAGTGTCCAGCAGCGACACATAAAAACTCATCTATCAGGCGCCGTCACCACGACTGGCTCTGATATGTACGTATCATACGTTATCGAAACCCGAGTGCCCAGCTTCGACACTCGAAATTCCACGTATCCATACATACATGACTCCGGTCGGTATCCCCACGATAACCGCTGAGTCCAATACTGTCACCGGTAGGCAGTGTACACCCCCTGCCAGGCTCATTGGCTAATCCATTGACATACCTTTCTTGCCCCGGGGTACCATACCGGGCTCCACCAAGTACCCGCACACGGCCCACTCCACTCCTCGCATCGGGTATATATCACAATCTCAAAACCGAGAAATCTCATGGTGGACGCATCGAAATATCATATCAAGAGAAACCGGGTTTTTCAAATAATGCATAATTTCATGAAACTAGCACAGTCCTCAAATCCAGAAAACATCAAGTAATGAATAAGAATACTTGCATAGATCATTATATAAGTGTGCATATATAACAGCGTCCCATACCACTGATATATATATATATACACACACACATATATATATCAGCGTCCCATACCATTGATATATATATACATATATATATCAGCGTCCCATACCACTGATATATACTTAGGAGTAAACATCATAGAAAATCCATATCTCAATGCGAAAATCCATGAATATAATATATGCAACATGGGATAGTAATATGAGCATATAAAGGAAAAACCGCTATTTAACTGTAACAAGTTATTAAATATATCGTGCGGTTCCTAATTTCTCCCAAACCAAACGCAACATCATATAAGGGTGAATATGTAGCTATAACAAGGTATATGAGTGTACGTGTAAGTATGTATGAAAGATGCATATGTAGCTATGTCTCATATGCGTATAAACCTGTCACTAATGGTATAATACCATATAGGTATATGGGTAACTAGCATGTAGGCATGTCAAAGCATATGTGTAAGCATGTAGGTATACAGTTATGCTATATGTCAGATGCACAATAAAAATAAAGATCATGTCTCAAGTCTCTAACCAATACAATATCACGTATATATAGGCGTTGTGCGTGTCATGGCAATTATCGACGGTATGAGTGGCATACAATCAGTGCTCGTGTACATGAACCGTCAATAATAGTGTAGTGTCCAAAGGGTACAAGTCCAAGCACAACAAGTAATAATATGCAATGAAGTTTTATGTACAATCTCTATAAGTGCAATATAACATGCGGCTAATATCATATCATATCTAGCCCTGACGCATAACGTCATGCGGGCAATTCCTCTATAGATGATAAATCTACTCACTGATGATCCTAGGGCTAAGTAAAGCCAACCACTCGCTTTTCCTTCTTCGCAGCGTCCGAAGTCCCCGCCTGCGTCCCTAAGATCATCAAACAACAATATAACAAGTTCATATTAGTAATCGACCAATAACACGTACAAACTACGTTTGATCGACGCACCAACTCCAAACAAACTCTCTAGTGTTCGTCTAGTGGCTAACATGCATAGCGACACTACGAAACCAACCCAATAGCAACAGCTACACAAGAACACGAACCGTATTGGATAACGTAACGCGCGTAATTGAAACACTAGAAATAAGTAAAGTGATCTCAGATTTTTCTACACAAACAATTTTTGAAAGTTGCAAGTACCACGAGACCGCACATAACCCCAGAGACCCCTATACCAAAACTCAAACCCAAACTCCCCAGCCTGGCCGCAAATTGTGGCCAGAAGCAATTTATTTGCGGCCCAGTTTTTGTGGAATGGTCTCAGATTTTTATGGTGCGTTCTAAGTCACTACACAAGGTCACTGTGGTGGGAACGTTTCCAATAAATATCTGGTTTGATAGCAGATCATCCGAGACACCAAAACTACACTAAAAATATGATATTTGCACGAAACGAAACTTTACGCGTTCTAAACTGAAACGTATAAGCTACGCAATACTAAAAAGACCTATTTAACAGATAGAGATCATTACCTACTCCCACAAGCTCAAAGATCCTAGCTTTTCAAGCTCCAAAGGATCTTAGAGGCAAAACAAGTCTTATGGAGTGATTTGGGTGAGATTTGATGAAGTTTAGTGAGGGATTAGTGAAGGAAATGATAAGGTTTCAGTTTGAGGGTTGAGGAATGAAGAAAATGATTAAGAAAGAGATAGAGTGAGAGAGAATGAGAGGGTGAGGTGATATGGATGAGAGGGAGTGAGTGTAGGGTGAGTGCACCCTTACACTTGCTCTCTCCCTCTCCTCAATTAATGCAACAATAAATGCTCATTAAGGCTTCCATAACTCACCTAGCCACCTCTCTCATCCAAAACAAATATCTCACACAATATCTAAGGTTAGGGTTAGGGTTTAAACAATCAAGATTAGATTAAAGTGTCATAGTTGCTAAACTAGATTAACATAAACACACCCTCAGATTAACATGCACAAGTGTGTGCAAGCCATAACAAATAAAAGTAAATTATTAATTAAATGTTATAAAATGTGAGGAAACCAAATTGGTAAACTTTTTACAGAAAATCCGTATTTTCGCTTAATTAACACTATCTGAGGTGTTACAGTTGCTGATTTCGTTTTGCAGTTTTTAATGAATTGGAATTTTGGTATTTGTGTTTTGTCTCGGTCGATTCACGTTTATATGTCAATCGTCGAGAGTTGTTTGGTTATTCTTGCATGCTTAGATCATAGATTTTAACCTATGTGTGATACGCGTGCCGATTTGGTTTTCATGCGTAATTTCTATTTACGATGTCATGTGATATATATATAGGTACCCTCCACATGGACTTCGAACGATGAAAAAGAGGATGGCGACATCGATTTCGGCAATCAAGATCAAGGTGAGTAGATATATCTACGGGGGAAGTCGGGTTGATGGCGTATAACACCCCCGCAGTTTCATAGTGTTATATATATATATATATATATATATATATATATATATATATATATATACGTGGATGATGTTCAAAATATATTTTAGATGTTCATGGGTTAGTTTTAGTGTATTAGAAGTAACTTAGTTATTTTTCCTAGCCGCGAACCCTAGAGATAAGGTTTACATATACGTGAGCGCACACACACGCTTACATTTTATTTACTTGTGCGTATACGGAGATATGTGTGTGTGTATATATATATATATATATATATACACACACACACACACACACATAGGTATGGGACTATGTATATATATACGTATACATATACTTGGATGATGAGGATAGTATACTATATTTGAAGATGAGTCGATGAGATTGGGCATGAAGCCACGAGATTGGTGATATGATATACTGGAGATTTCCCCGTATATCATATCACCAATCTCGTGGCTTCAAATGTTGGCACCGGAAGCAAGTCCTACAGTAATCATGTGCGTCTTTAAAGAGTTGTGGCCAGTAGAAGCCACACTGTAAGATCTTCTCGGCTGTCTTTCTGGGGCCAAAATGCCCGCCACACGCTTGATCGTGGAAAAACGACAGCACATGATTACTGCAGGACTTGCTTATCTCGGTCACCAGGTAAAACACTTTTAAATATTGTCCCGACCAGATTACTAACAGTTTGTGTAGCATGCAGATTAGTGCTCGTGCAACATGAACCGTTAGTAACAGTGCGGTATTCTATTAATTCTAAGTCTATACATAGCAGGGAACATAGTATGCAACAAATAGTATCCATGCGCAGTCAATGTATATCAATGCAAATATGTCGCTACAATATCCTATCAAGCCCTGACGCAAAACGCCATACGGGAGATTTCCCCGTAGATGTTAAATCTACTCACCTGGTCTCGTGCTAAGCATAGCCGACCACTTGCTTCCCTTTCTTTGCGGCGTCCGACGTACCCACCTACGAACCTAGAATTTACACAAAGAATCCATATAAGCAAAAATCCTACAAAAACGCGATATCGAAGCCAAACGAGAAACTCACGTCACGAACTAAACGCGCGTGTGTCTGATACGCAAAAACGTGTGTATACACGTCTGTAACTATCCCGACACGTCACGACACGCAGCAAACACTAAACCCACTCACGTATCATATGTGTCGCGCAACTAAACGTATTGGAAAAACGGTATATCGCTCCAGATTTTGACTCGGGTGGAAACTTAAAAATTTGCATATGCCAAAACACTAGAATATACAGCAGACTACCCTAGACCAAACCCTAACACCTAACTCCCCCTTCTGGCCGCAATTTGTGGCCAGAACGAATAAATTGGCGGCCCAGGTGTGGAATCTTGGGCTTGTGCTTCGTGTGTGTGGTCAGGTCTAGTGTGCATGCTCCAGTTATCACAGATTTTGTCTGAAACAACCGGGTCAACAACAGATCACAGAAAGGCTAAAATTGACATTAAAATCGTTTATTAACACTAAATAGAAACCCTATGGTATTTTAGTGAAATCTGGTGTTAAACCTCAGTTTAAAGGTCCTAATAGCACCTAGTTAAGTTAAGCTAACCACCAAAATCACCACTTGGCCAAATATCCACACTAATCACCATTTCTAGCACTAAAACTCATATTTAACACTATCCGATGCTAATTAACACATATGTTTAGCAAGCAAGGAAGTTGGCCAAGAATTATACCTCACTTGACCCTAGGTGTAAGGAGAAGGAGGAGAAGAAGAAGATGTGCTTGCTGTTACTGCTGCATGGTGCTGCTGTTGCTTGCTACTGCTGTTGCTGGGGCGGCTGCTGCTTGGGCTGCTGCCGCTGCTACTTGTTGTTGTTATTGCTGGCTGCTGCTGCTGCTGAGGCTCCTGTTGCTGCTGCTTCTTCTGCTGCTGCTGCTTGTTGTTGTGTGAGTGAGAGTGAGAGAGGAAATGAGCGAGGCAAAAGAAAACAAGGAAATGAGAGAGATATGAGAGCATAGAATAGTCAACCCCTCCTCTCTCTCCTCATTAAATGTGAGCATGGCTCAAGCCATCATGCCGCCCCCTCTCTCTCTCTCTCTCCCCAAGTCAACCCAAAACTAATTCATTTTTCATTTAAAAAAGACAATTAACCAAAACACTCAATTAAAATCAATTTAGCTTAATGAGAAAAGTGTAGTCCACCATGGTTGTTAAACATGAATTAACCCTAATTTAACCCTAGTTTACATGCACATGTGTGTGCAAGCCTAAATAAAATCTAATAAAATATTCATTAATTTTGATAAAATATTTAAAGATCGTTTTGGTAAACTTTTTACTAAAAACCATATTTTAAGGTATAATTAGCCACTAATCACATTCTAAGGATTTACAGCTGTGTAAGTAACACAATACTGTGTGCTGATAGCAAGGAATAACTGGGTAACAGGGGTGGTAACCTCCTGTCGCTGCGCCCGACTGGACTCAACCAACGACCTCATCATCTGGCGCAAGTCCCGCATATCTTCCTCAAGCCTAGCGATACGATCTATCGAAGACGGATCAATTTGCTTCTGTACAGCGAGCGTACCGTCCTGGTCAATCCTCGTCCCACACGAGTCAACTCTGACCTCAGCTCTCGCTGCACCTTTCTAAGCCCTCATAGTCATCGGCGGCATAAGGCTATAAATGGAAAAAGGATTCGATAAGAACACGGAAATCGAATCACAAGGATATGTATCATCAAGGAAGGAATTCAAGCAATAAGTACTTAGGTCACTTAGACGGAGTACCGTATCGTAAGTATGCCGCGGACATACACACACTACGTTACTCTTCTTAAGCTACCTACTCCATCATACCAAGGTCATTATACACTCCGACAGGTAAAACCTAGCGCTCTGATACCAACTTTGTCACGACCCGAAATTGGCACGTGACGGCCCTTAAACTACGCAACGTCTGCAGGCGTAACGCAATTTAAGTAAGCCGAAAACCCAGCAATCTAAACCATCAAAAGTAGTAAGTGATAATAACATTGTTAAAACTTTTGAAATCTCAAGTACAAATTCTTTAAAGTCCAATTTTATTTCCTTTAAAATTTGGCAGCACCTCCTTTGTAAAACAAGCCCCCAAAAAGGGTAAAACAAAAGATATAAGTAAAGCATCCCCAAACGGGAGAAAATCCATGTCCAAAGACGGAAAACAAGCACCACAACAGATATACGACGTCGTAGAGAAGAAAAAATACGATATGAATAAAAATTGCATAAAAGATCTCCAAGCTACAAAATAATATACAATATCGTCCTCACAACTCGTCTCTAAGTCAATACATTATAGTGGTAGATGGAGAGTACTGGATACAACGAATATACAATGAGTAATCTCGGATAACCGCAAAACCCACCTATAGCAAACTGCACCCAGTCAACCGTAGCGGTATCCGCTGCAAAAGATGATACGATACGAAGAAAAGCCCTGCCAATGACTACCCTGAGGGACTATCTGCAAAACACTGTGGCACAACGGGGGTGAGTTGCCAACTCATGAATAGTAAATAACATATGCAGGTAATCGCAAGTATGCACGTATTGCGCTAATCTAACACATGCAAGCTGATAGTAATAAATGGAAATATGTATATGCAACAGTCATGAAATGTACTCTATCAGGTACTACTAATACATGAAGCAATGCATATTAGATAAATGCGGAATATGGGATAAAATATGTCATCCTCACGGAATCCTCATCATGGCAGGACCAGTGTCCATCAAGACTATCAAAATCCCAAATTTCTCAAATCAGCCCTCAGATCGGTCCCCATATCAGCCCTCAGAATCGGCCCTCAGAATCGGCCCTGAGAATCGGCCCTCATATCACGTAAGTCTCACGGAACCTGAGTGTCAAACATCGACACCCGAAAACACCATGAAAACTAGTGTCCAGCAGCGACACATAAAAACTCATCTATCAGGCGCCGTCACCACGACTGGCTCTGATATGTACGTATCATACGTTATCGAAACCCGAGTGCCCAGCTTCGACACTCGAAATTCCACGTATCCATACATACATGACTCCGGTCGGTATCCCCACGATAACCGCTGAGTCCAATACTGTCACCGGTAGGCAGTGCACACCCCCTGCCAGGCTCATTGGCTAATCCATTGACATACCTTTCTTGCCCTGGGGTACCATACCGGGCTCCACCAAGTACCCGCACACGGCCCACTCCACTCCTCGCATCGGGTATATATCACAATCTCAAAACCGAGAAATCTCATGGTGGACGCATCGAAATATCATATCAAGAGAAACCGGGTTTTTCAAATAATGCATAATTTCATGAAACTACCACAGTCCTCAAATCCAGAAAACATCAAGTAATGAATAAGAATACTTGCATAGATCATTATATAAGTGTGCATATATAACAGCGTTCCATACCACTGATATATATATATACACACACACATATATATATCAGCGTCCCATACCATTGATATATATATACATATATATATCAGCGTCCCATACCACTGATATATATACTTAGGAGTAAACATCATAGAAAATCCATATCTCAATGCGAAAATCCATGAATATAATATATGCAACATGGGATAGTAATATGAGCATATAAAGGAAAAACCGCTATTTAACTGCAACAAGTTATTAAATATATCGTGCGGTTCCTAATTTCTCCCAAACCAAACGCAACATCATATAAGGGTGAATATGTAGCTATAACAAGGTATATGAGTGTACGTGTAAGTATGTATGAAAGATGCACATGTAGCTATGTCTCATATGCGTATAAACCTGTCACTAATGGTATAATACCATATAGGTATATGGGTAACTAGCATGTAGGCATGTCAAAGCATATGTGTAAGCATGTAGGTATACAGTTATGCTATATGTCAGATGCACAATAAAAATAAAGATCATGTCTCAAGTCTCTAACCAATACAATATCACGTATATATAGGCGTTGTGCGTGTCATGGCAATTATCGACGGTATGAGTGGCATACAATCAGTGCTCGTGTACATGAACCGTCAATAATAGTGTAGTGTCCAAAGGGTACAAGTCCAAGCACAACAAGTAATAATATGCAATGAAGTTTTATGTACAATCTCTATAAGTGCAATATAACATGCGGCTAATATCATATCATATCTAGCCCTGACGCATAACGCCATGCGGGCAATTCCTCTGTAGATGATAAATCTACTCACTGATGATCCTAGGGCTAAGTAAAGCCAACCACTCGCTTTTCCTTCTTCGCAGCGTCCGAAGTCCCCGCCTGCGTCCCTAAGATCATCAAACAACAATATAACAAGTTCATATTAGTAATCGACCAATAACACGTACAAACTACGTTTGACCGACGCACCAACTCCAAACAAACTCTCTAGTGTTCGTCTAGTGGCTAACATGCGTAGCGACACTACGAAACCAACCCAATAGCAACAGCTACACAAGAACACGAACCGTATTGGATAACGTAACGCGCGTAATTGAAACACTAGAAATAAGTAAAGTGATCTCAGATTTTTCTACACAAACAATTTTTGAAAGTTGCAAGTACCACGAGACCGCACATAACCCCAGAGACCCCTATACCAAAACTCAAACCCAAACTCCCCAGCCTGGCCGCAAATTGTGGCCAGAAGCAATTTATTTGCGGCCCAGTTTTTGTGGAATGGTCTCAGATTTTTATGGTGCGTTCTAAGTCACTACACAAGGTCACTGTGGTGGGAACGTTTCCAATAAATATCTGGTTTGATAGCAGATCATCCGAGACACCAAAACTACACTAAAAATATGATATTTGCACGAAACGAAACTTTACGCGTTCTAAACTGAAACGTATAAGCTACGCAATACTAAAAAGACCTATTTAACAGATAGAGATCATTACCTACTCCCACAAGCTCAAAGATCCTAGCTTTTCAAGCTCCAAAGGATCTTAGAGGCAAAACAAGTCTTATGGAGTGATTTGGGTGAGATTTGATGAAGTTTAGTGAGGGATTAGTGAAGGAAATGATAAGGTTTCAGTTTGAGGGTTGAGGAATGAAGAAAATGATTAAGAAAGAGATAGAGTGAGAGAGAATGAGAGGGTGAGGTGATATGGATGAGAGGGAGTGAGTGTAGGGTGAGTGCACCCTTACACTTGCTCTCTCCCTCTCCTCAATTAATGCAACAATAAATGCTCATTAAGGCTTCCATAACTCACCTAGCCACCTCTCTCATCCAAAACAAATATCTCACACAATATCTAAGGTTAGGGTTAGGGTTTAAACAATCAAGATTAGATTAAAGTGTCATAGTTGCTAAACTAGATTAACATAAACACACCCTCAGATTAACATGCACAAGTGTGTGCAAGCCATAACAAATAAAAGTAAATTATTAATTAAATGTTATAAAATGTGAGGAAACCAAATTGGTAAACTTTTTACAGAAAATCCGCATTTTCGCTTAATTAACACTATCTGAGGTGTTACAGTTGCTGATTTCGTTTTGCAGTTTTTAATGAATTGGAATTTTGGTATTTGTGTTTTGCCTCGGTCGATTCACGTTTATATGTCAATCGTCGAGAGTTGTTTGGTTATTCTTGCATGCTTAGATCATAGATTTTAACCTATGTGTGATACGCGTGCCGATTTGGTTTTCATGCGTAATTTCTATTTACGATGTCATGTGATATATATATAGGTACCCTCCACATGGACTTCGAACGATGAAAAAGAGGATGGCGACATCGATTTCGGCAATCAAGATCAAGGTGAGTAGATATATCTACGGGGGAAGTCGGGTTGATGGCGTATAACACCCCCGCAGTTTCATAGTGTTATATATATATATATATATATATATATATATATATATACGTGGATGATGTTCAAAATATATTTTAGATGTTCATGGGTTAGTTTTAGTGTATTAGAAGTAACTTAGTTATTTTTCCTAGCCGCGAACCCTAGAGATAAGGTTTACATATACGTGCGCGCGCACACACACGCTTACATTTTATTTACTTGTGCGTATACGGAGATATGTGTGTGTATATATATATATATATATATATATATACACACACACACACACATAGGTATGGGACTATGTATATATATACGTATACATATACTTGGATGATGAGGATAGTATACTATATTTGAAGATGGGTCGATGAGATTGGGCATGAAGCCACGAGATTGGTGATATGATATGGTTCGTATTATGAGATATGACATGATTAGTATAGAGGGTCCTTAGGCGATGTATTTTCATACACACGCATATATATATATATATATATATATATATATATATATATATATATATATATATATATATATATATATATATGTAGATGGTATCGGTATGTACTAGATGTAGATCAGTACCCAGCTCATGATATATGATGATAAGGATACCAGATGAATAATGAGATAAATGTAATATTTGACCCATACCAAGATTTGGGATGCCGTACGATGGATTTACCGTACGAGCTATATTGATGATAGATCCGCACTCTTGACCGACGATGTCATATTTTATAGTGTATCGTATGGGATACTATTGAGGTGAGATCACCGACTAATATATATATATATATATATATATATATATATATATCGACTCAGGCTTAGGTGGTTTTCCTTACCCTTTTAATTAGTCTGTTAGTTTAGTCCTATAGTTTACTTGTAGATGTTAGACTAGACTCGAGTCATACTTATTTCAAAACTAATAAATTGTAAGTATTTTAAAGACAGGCCAAGGGATTTTACGGATATTTCAAAGGACGTACTTTTTCTTAAAAAAAACCGTAGCCCTATTTTCTAAACACCACGATTCGTGTTATTTCAAATGGCAAAACTGTATGACTCATAGATATTAATGTAGATTCTTATATGTTGCATGTACTATTCATTTGCCATTTATTCTACTTATCGCATTGCATTGCATGCTTATATGTATTTTCGTTGGAAATGATGAAACCTGTTGTTTGGACTCCAGCACCATTACCGATGATACGTATGCTCCAGTACACTCGCTTGCCGGCTCACACACATCTTCATCGGTAATTGCTATGTCACGTACATTGTAGAGAACATTATTTCATTGACATAGCTTGCTAGCTGATAGTTCCTATATGTTATTGTTTCATATGCTAGTTCATTATTGCATTCATTGCTTGATATTTCATGCATATTTATATATTTATTTGTCATGTAATATTATAAGGGCCAGTCCGGATTGCCGGAGCCCAGTACTCATTATTATTCACTTTTAATTTTTAGATTTCGGATTTCCATGAGATTTCTGGATTTGGAGAAACCGCAAGATTTTATAAACTCATTTGTCATTTTAAAAGATAAAAGTGCGGTTTTCTCATATTATGATTTGAGATATGTCCACCATGAGTTTTCTCGGCTATTGAGCGATATCATACACCCGATTCGAGGAGGTGGAGGAACAGTCTGTTGGTGCATGGTGGACCCGGTGCGGTATCCCGGGGCGAGAAGGTCGCAGATGATGGCGTTGAGCCTGAGACAGGGGAGCACTGCTGACCGATGATTTTATTGTGGCACGCCGGATATTCGGAGGATACCGAAGTGGTCTTGAGATTTATGATACAGGCCAGTCCGGATAGCCGGGGCCTGAGTTATTGAGATTTATGATACAAGCCTGTCCGGATAGCCGGAGATATTGAGATTTGATGATACAGGTCAGTGCGGATAGCCGGAGCCTGAGATTTGAGATATATATTTTGTGTCGATACTTGACACTGATTTCTGATGATTTCATTGATGATACATAAACTTATAAATACAGAAATCTCACTAAAATAAGAAAACAGTTTTCTCATTCATGACGTATTCTTTTTTCATTATATTGCATTCATACCTCATAATTATGATATGTTTCTACCAAAGGCACTGACACGAACACTTGGTATTATACTTATGTATAGATGTTTACCTTTGCCACCATATCATGCTTCAGACTTTATCATATTGAGGATTTATATTATGATCGTATTGCCCTAGGATTGAGTCATACATATGATTTCTGCTATGTGACGTTTTCTACTCACGAGTTGTCAACTCACCCCCATTGTGCCACAGTTTCTTGCAGGTTTTGCCGTACAGGTTTATTGCGGCTTTGATGACACACTGCTCCTTTCCGGGTGATTGCTTTGGTAGGTGGGTTCACATGCATCGTGACCACCATTGTACCTTATTTTATTCAGTTGTATCTAGAAAACTCCATCAACCAAACTAGTAAATTTATTCAGACTTAGAAAACCAGTTATTTATTCTTTCGATCTTAGAGACGCGCGTTGTATTATTATGGTTTTCTTGATGATTTTGAGTTTCCTTTTGAGTTTTGATCCTCGCCCTTGGCGTTGTATATTATATTGTTTGCATGGTTGACCGTTAATTGACGAAGAGCTAACTCCCGCTTGGGGATGCCTTTATTCATATTATTCTTGTTGTACCCCTTTTGGGGCCAGTATTTACAAAGGAAATTCTGCCGAAATTTTCAGAAAAGACTTGAGATTTTAAAAATACATACTTTGGCTTATGTTATTAAAATCACTTTCTTTAAAATAAGTTTTCTTCACTTTTTCCTTAAAATGGTTTAGATATCTGGGATTTTTTGGCTTACTTGAATTAGATGGGGTCCTATAGACTTCATATGATTCAAGTGCCAGTCATGTGCCATTTCGGGTCGTGACAAACACAAAAGTATAAATCACTTCATAGTAGATTAGAACCTTTGTTAGTTTTGCTAGTTAAAGATTATGGTAGATCTTGGGAGTGTAGTCGATGTTGCTTACTTTAAAATCGTTTTTTGTAATTTTCGACTCTCTACAAACCCTGTAGAGTGTGTGACATCGACTTATAGAAACCAGATTAAAAAATTATGCAGCTGTTTCCAGTGCACAACCAAAGAGAAAAAGACCATAAAACATTACTCATCAAGGAGGGCACTCACGGATGAGTAATCTGAGAGAGAAATAGGTTCTCAAAATTACTATTTACAATAGAATGCCTAGCATAAATATCTATATCTTCGATCACCTCAAAGAATCCTGATACTTCCAACTTATTGTTCTCTACTTTATTCTTATACCCATAACTTCTCAAAATTTGGACCTTAAATTTCAACGGAATGCGTGTCTAAAACAAAAGAAGTCATAAGTAAATTGAATATAGTACGAGTACCAACCCTTTTTCCTAATGGACATCGGACAACATACAATACTTTCGATAATTCCACTAAGTTTAATAACTCAAATACTGTGTGTCGTAGATTGAAAACTGTATTATGATTAAGAAGAATTACATCGTTATTGAATGCACCTTACCTAATCATCAACTGATAAAGGTAAATGTTATAAACATAATTTCAAAAGGTTATATCTCACTTTATAAAATAAACGTACAGATATATCGGTTTGAAATCTATGCATAAAAACGGATATTCAAAACCAAATATTTACCGTTAGGCAAAACCGAGATGATTTCCTAAAATATCACCAATTACAAAGAATTCTGATATTGAGGATCTAGTCATCCAATTCCTAATATTCTTCTCCCACTTAGTATCTGTAATGCTATACAGATGTGAGAATCAAGTCTGGTAAATACAAATCCTGGAGTCTGAATCTAATTGGGAAAGCAGTTTTCAATTAACACCGCACAGTAAAAATAAAACATAAAAATGTTTCGAGGGGGTGGCCGGATATTCCTAGTAATGCTCTTTTTAATACCAGACTCATGACATTATTTACAATTGTTAGTTATATGTATGCCCTAGAGGCCATTGTTGTACATGTGATGTATATTATAGTGGATACTTGGACATATATAGAGAGGACTTTCTTGCTCAACATGATAGTATGTTATCCGGTTGCTCTTTATCTTAACATGTTGACTTATATTATTATATTGTCTTGCTCTCACATGTTGGAAAATCCCTTAGGATATGTACTAGACTACCAGGACTATGATGGAGATGATACTAGTGGGGCCAGGGTAGTTGGAAAGTACATCCTTTAATTGTTCCTAGTCGTAGGAGTATCGAGACAGGGCATCGATATTCCAGAGTAGATTAGCGTATACGTATCTTGACCCATATGATGGGCGATGGATGATCCCACATCTATTGGTGTTTGACATCAAGGATAGTATACGGGTGCTCAGTGGAGACTGGGTACACTGGACAGGACACGCAGAGAACTCCTAGATGGTGATATACCTCACGTCAGATAGCAGTTCTCTGGTGACACTGGTGCAGGTTAGTCTGTTGACCCAAGATCGTCATAGAGTCTTGTGTTATTCCCACTGTGCTTTGATTTCCATCTTACAATGTCCAAGAGGACGTGCAAAACGGTGGCTTTTGGGTACATTCCCGAGTCATATGGAGGCAGTGAGCGATAGGAGGGGATTTCGTCTCTCCCGGTATAGGGGTTGATGTTGCACTATGCTCGATAGGCCATAACATCAAATCCATGGACAGGGTTGCTGAGATTTACTGGTAAGTGTTATCAGTAGTTTCTCAAACTGTTATGAGCCTCATATCGGCACGATTTATCAAGCTACTGGGTCTGACGTTTACCACCCATAGGCTAGATATGCGACATATCAGACGGACAGACCGGACTGTAAGGTAGTGTTACTGATTGGATTCACAGGAGTGTGAGCAGGCTTGCTTGTTGATCTTCTGATCGCTCAATACCCGGGTGGCCGTTACGTTTAGCTGACCGCTTGTGGCTTGTGGGTGTTTGATATGATCATCACCTATTGCCGGCGTATTGACGAGTCTTTAGAGTCCTACATAGAGGTTTCCAGGCTCAGCGAAACGGAGTAGGAGCACATATGTGATATGTGCGGGACCGAGATTTATACGTGTATATGATACCGTATTCTATTCTCGCGATATGTGATATTGGCCGGTTATATGTGATATGGCCGGGTCATCGGATCAAGTGTTGATTCGATGAAATGATACATTTTATATTAGTCGGTTATATATGATATAGCCGGATTATCGGATCAACTGTTGATTCGATAATTTAATGTATAATTATATATTTGATATATTAAATTACATTAACTAATAAATGGTCACTTAAGTATTTCATTTTCTCACTTTGGATACATTTAACATATATGTGATATATATTTATTGTATTCTTTTCTTTTGTTACAAAATTATATATATGTGATATGTATAATTGTAACATGCTAGATTATACATGCAACTAGGGTTTATGAGATTCTCACCATGGCTAGTGATTAGGGTTAGATTTAATTATTTTAGTTAATTCAAAATTGTTGATTAATGTTGAGATATTTTTCCTTGTTGACTTAGTCCACTCTCTAGATATTTACTAAGATATTTGTTAACCTAACCTTTAACCTTAGCTCATCGTTTATTATCTACATGAGTTAGCCATGACATACTTAACCTTTGGTTGCATTTCTAAGCTCATCTCATCACTTGCTTCTTCTTCTTCTTCCTCATGATTTTTGCTCTCTAGCTTTTGTTCATGTGATGAAAAATAATGAGAAATAAAATTCTAAAGTGAGCAAAATTCCTACTTCATCGTCCTCTTATATACTAGCCATTTAGATTAGCGTGTTTACTTCATTAATACCTCATTAGTGAAGTGAAACCTTGAGTTTGTGTTGTCTCGACGTAGATCATCTTGGATTGTGAAGACTACAAGTAAGGATGCATCCTTCACCTCATGGAGCCTCTCCAGAGTCCGGGAGCTTGATGATCGCAGCGAAGGGACCACAACTTGGAGTTTTAGAAGTGAAGGAGAGGACTACAAGGGTTGTAATACCTAATCACTTAGAAGTAAAGATGTTTACTTGATGTTTCCATTTGATTCTCTAGTTAAAGATCTTGTTTAGGGTTGTTTAAGCAAGACAAAATTTTAATTTGGCATGGATGATGCCACCCGAAACCTTGCTGTCGTGCTTAGGAACACAACAGTGGTATCAAAGCCTGGCTATAGAATTAGACAGATTGTGTTGGATTACGAAATCGAAACAACTTCAAAACACCCGTTTCAAAACCCTAGTTTCTGTCAAATTTTTTCAGGTGTAAAATTTTTTTAACCAACTGCAGAATGTTGCATGTGATATAACATGAACACCGTACAAATTTCACCATGCCTCGCTGGATTTTGGCCGAGCACTTTGAAGGAATAAACGACCTACTCGGTTTTGTGTTGGAGTTTCGGGTTGAAATTTGTACTGTGTTCCAGTCTCTTGGGTTTGGTACTTCAGGTGTTGTTTGTTTTTGCTAAAATTGCATGTGATGTTAATTTACTGCATTAACTATTCGGAGTGTTTCGTATTGGTAATTCTAAGTTTTTTTCCGGGTATTTTAGACTGTGTTAAAAAGTTCGAACAGATATCAATAACTCACTTTTTCCCTTACTGGAAATTTTCCAAGTGTTGGATTTTTCCTTAATTTAAAACTTTCAGAAAATCATGCAAGCGATTCTGTGGACCCTCTAAAAGAACGAAACCTTAACTCGATTCATTGTGACCGTCAGAACCGCCACCAAACCCTTAGGTTTGTGGTTGTTCAACGGTGCCACATGTGAGGCATTGTTTGACCCTTCTACAGATGGTTCATAGGAGCTGTGGCGTGTTGTGGGACCTTTTAAACTCCGCTCAAGTGTTGAGCTCTTTAGGAAAATTTTGGGTGTTTGTTTATTCGATCAGAAATTTTAACATTGACTAGTTATCTGAGATTGTGATACAATAATTGGAATCTACACTAATTAGTTATGTGATAATTAATTCGATGCGTGCAAGTTTAACATTTCGGTCTCGGGTGAAATCGGGAATCTTGTTAAATTACCCGACTTCTTTTGAAAAGTGTTTTCATAGTTGATACCTAAATGTAAGATTTGCATTGTTAGGCATGAAATCCTAAATATGTGATATTCCGGGTTTATGATGTCTAAGGGCAGTGGGGATTCCAATTGTTGTAGTTTTTCACTTTCTTTTCTGCGACCGTAAGTGTAATATGTGGTGTATCGCCGGTTTCGTTACTATAGATCAACGACAATTGGGATACGAATATTTACTTACGTTGATGACATGTGATGTTATGCGTTGCTGTGATATGTTATATTGGATCGTCGCGTTTTGGATAGCCGGGGGGTTTTATGTGAGATGGGAGTTTTTCATTTTCATTCATGTAAAATTCAAATGTATGTAATATTCTTTTTTTGGGGGGCACTTCCGGGTTGAGGATGATGTCACCATTGTATATTATTTACTTTTCCGCATTAGAATAGACCCAAAGAGGAGAGCACAAGTAACCGGGTTCTAGGGTCCAGTGGGAGGCCATCTCGAGGAGTCGAGACCGGGTACCCTAACCCTAAAATTGGGAGAGTTACATGTAGCTCTCATAGGGGTCTAGGGATGTAGGGTTTGGCTATTCATCGCAACAGTAGAATCCGCGTTTTTTTACTGGCTTGATATAAAACACGGACATCCTAGTATATCCAATATTTCATATGTTTCTTCTGCTGCTCTGTGATGTGATCACTGTGGATTATGAGACGAATGGATATATATATTATATATGAGATATATAGTAGACGTTGCTTATGTTTTTCACCTGCGCTGGTCCCGTCCCGGTATGCTGTTAGTTAAGTAACCTAATGGTGCAGAACGGAACATTGTGGCGAATGCGGATGGCTGTTCACACCATAATATTGCATTATTATATTCCCCATTCTTATTCGTTTTATAAATAAACAGGTGCTTTTGACGCATATCTACTACATATTAAAGGTTACAGGTTCTTAGAGCGAAAACAGTGAAAAAGACAAAAGACGACACAAAAAATGGGACTTTGACCAACAAATAGAAGGATCTTAATCAAGCCTACACAAAAGATCAGTACAAGGCAACGCAAGGTCCAAGATTACAAAGAAAACGGTT
Source organism: Agapanthus africanus (assembly GCA_030015575.1). Taxonomy (NCBI): domain Eukaryota; kingdom Viridiplantae; phylum Streptophyta; class Magnoliopsida; order Asparagales; family Amaryllidaceae; genus Agapanthus; species Agapanthus africanus. The sequence continues at coordinate 326,228,899 of JASDDO010000004.1, forward strand.
AAAAGTCCACTTCAATTGTTCACTGGAGATCTGGAAAAAATAGAGAAGCCAAATTGAATAAAGATCCAAAGAAATAAAAAGCCCAAGAAGCCCAGAATCAGTTCCAAAATTTCCAGACATAAAATTTTACCAAAGCTTGGAAGTCTACTTTACTAGGTCTTCCTAAGGATATTTTGGTAAATGTAGAAATACGAATCAATTGTAACCTAGGGTTTCTATCTCCTATAAATAGAAGCCCAAATCATTGTATTCTTTTCATGCCTCCCTTCATTAATCAATTTTAGAATTCTTTTGGAGAGCATCGGTGCCTCTTTTCAATTCATGAATCCAGATCTGACAACCATGTGTTGATGTTTGGAGAGAGCCATCTGTAAGTAGTTTTATTTAATTGCTCTAATTTAGATTTCAATTCTTGCCCTAGTTAATCTTTTATTCTCTGCCCTAGATAAATGTATTTTAATTCCCTAATGAGTGAATAGTCTCCTTGCTTATTAGGGTTAGATCTGGGGAAGGTTTGAGAGACGAAGATCTCTCATCCCCTTTCTTGCCCGTCATATATTTTCATAGAACTCCATGCATACCTTCTTATTCCGCTCCCTACGGCACTCTACCCACGAGGTAGCAATGATACCGTAGTCTAAAGGCCCGGATTTTAAGGTTTTCCATGGAGGTTAGGGTAAAGATTAAGAAAGGAAGGAAAAGGATCTAGAGGAAGAACAATCTTCCCAATCATCCTAATCCCTTTTATTAATATTTACCATAACACCTAATTAGATCTTCATATGGGTATAGAAAGCGGTGAGATTTATAGACTTTCCAAACTTAACCTAGACCTAACCCTAGCAAGACTTAGATATAGATTAATTTAGGTTTTTAGATTTAATAACCAATCCGAACACCCATCGGAACATCGGAATTAACTCGTTTTAGCGATTAGGAAATTCACAACATCCCTGTGGACTGACCCGTACTCACCGGCTAGCTGCAAAGCGACGCCGTTCTTGATTGCGGTTATAGATAGTTTTTGAGATCAATCAAATGGCGCCGTTGCCGGGGATCGCGTAGAACTTTCCTTTTCGCAATTTCGGTTATAGACTAGTTGGTCTAAGTCAAAATGAGGGAAGAGTATTGATGTTCTTATTAGAGTATAAGTTTGAAAAATAGTTCCTAGCTTAAGTCTATATTCTGAAAATGTATACCCTACAATTTGCACAATCACGCACCTTGAAACTTGGAATAGTAGAAGAGACCTTGAAATGCTCTTGTCTAAAGTCCTTAGTACGAAGAAAATAGAAGAAAAAAAAAGTGTGAATAAAGAATAAAAAAAATGGACACTGGTTTTTGTGATTACTTAAGGCTGCAAAAATAGAAAAATATTTAGCGAGGGTGCTTCATCACCTAGTGCCTTAGACCAACTGGTTTGGGAGTCACTGCTAAAAGCCTTGGGTGTTGCAAGACTAGGAATTACGCATTAAAGTTCAAACGCATTTTGTAATCGGTCGTTGGCACCTCAAGAAGTATTAACGGTCGCATGAAGGATGTGTAAGCAAAATTCATTTAAAAATTCACCAATTAATAAGTATTTTGGACAATGGACGAGAGTATGATTGCTTGATTTGAATTTCCAAGTGTAGGGGTGATTTAAACACACACGTGGGGATATGTGATTGGAGTTTAGATGAGAGAAAGGAGTGAAGAATAGAACTTGTATCTTTAGTAGAGTTGATAAAAATTCCTAAGTGGAGATGGAATCCTAGAAGGAAAACTTAAGAGATGCCGAAAGCTAAGTAGGTCTACAGGATATATATAATCTTAAGTTAGATGACAAGCAAGTGTGAAGAATATGGGTGGAAAATTTACGAGTCAACGATAATAGAATTCCTTGTTAGAAACTCTAATTGGAGAATTAAAGTCGAAAAGCCAAATTGATAGGATTTTGTGGGTGTAATCCGCTGAAAACCCTCAGGAGACAACACTCCTCCTACTAGGGACACCTAGAGGTTTAACGGCTTGTTGCACGTGCTCAGTGCAATCGCGTTTCCCTGCGAAAGTGCGGTTAGGATTTTAGTGAATAAAAATAAGTTTGCTCGAGGACGAGCAAAATATAAGTTTGGGGTATTTGTTCACACCATAATATTGCATTATTATATTCCCCATTCTTATTTGTTTTATAAATAAACAGGTGCTTTTGACGCATGTCTACTACATATTACAGGTTACAGGATCTTGGAGCGAAAACAGTGAAAAAGACAAAAGACGACACAAAAAAGGAACTTTAACCAACAAATAGAAGGATCTTAATCAAGCCTACACAAAAGATCAGTACAAGGCAACGCAAGGTCCAAGATTACAAAGCAAACGGTTAAAAGTCCACTTCAATTGTTCACTGGAGATCTGGAAAAAATAGAGAAGCCAAATTGAATAAAGATCCAAAGAAATAAAAAGACCAAGAAGCCCAGAATCAGTTCCAAAATTTCCAGACATAAAATTTTACCAAAGCTTGGAAGTCTACTTTGACTAGGTCTTCCTAAGGATATTTTGGTAAATGTAGACATGCGAATCAATTGTAACCTAGGGTTTCTATCTCCTATAAATAGAAGCCCAAATCATTGTATTCTTTTCATGCCTCCCTTCATTAATAAATTTTAGAATTCTTTTGGAGAGCATCGGTGCCTCTTTTCAATTCATGAATCCAGATCTGACAACCCTGTGTTGATGTTTGGAGAGAGCCATCTGTAAGTAGTTTTATTTAATTGCTCTAGTTTAGATTTCAATTCTTTCCCTAGTTAATCTTTTATTCTCTGCCCTAGATAAATGTATTTTAATTCCCTAATGAGTGAGTAGTCTCCTCGCTTGTTAGGGTTAGATCTGGGGAAGGTTTGAGAGACGAAGATCTCTCATCCTCTTTCTTGCCCGTCATATATTTTCATAGAACTCCATGCATACATTCTTATTCCGCTCCTTACGGCACTCTACCCACGAGGTAGCGGTTATACCGTAGTCTAAAGGCCCGGATTTTAAGGTTTTCCATGGAGGTTAGGGTAAAGATTAAGAAAGGAAGGAAAAGGATCTAGAGGAAGAACAATCTTCCCAATCATCCTAATCCCTTTTATTAATATTTACCATAACACCTAATTAGATCTTCATATGGGTATAAAAAGCGGTGAGATTTATAGACTTTCCAAACTTAACCTAGATCTAACCCTAGCAAGACTTAGATATAGATTAATTTAGGTTTTTAGATTTAATAACCAATCCGAACACCCTTCGGAATATCGGAATTAACTCGTTTTAGCGATTAGGAAATTCACAACATCCCTGTTGACCGACCCATACTCACCGGCTAGCTGCAAAGCGACGCCGTTCTTGATTGCGGTTATAGATAGTTTTTGAGATCAATCAATGGCATAAGCGTACGTTATATTTTCGTTTCATTTTCTGTGATGCTTAGGAAGCATTAAATGACGGGACTTCATTAATGATATTGATGAAAAGAAAGAAACCTAAAAGATGTTGTGGAATCAAATTTTTAAAAAGGGTAGCTACAGTTCTTGCTTTGCATAGTGATATATGTGATATATCCTGCACCTTATTCGATAAGGAAAGAGCGAGATCCCTTCACCGGGAGTGACCTCTTTAGCAGAACTGGCAGATGGTACAACCAGCTTGGTTTTTCTTTTGATTGCTTTTAGAGTTTTTTGCTTTACATAGTGATATATGTTATATATCCGGCACCTTATTCGATAAGGAAAGAGCCGAGATCCCTTCACCGTGAGTGGCCTCTTTAGCAAAACTAGGAAAAGCCTCAAAAACACTCCTTTTCAAAATCACTCGATTCCGCAACGATATCAAGTTCATTATGCAAAAGGTTTTCATAAAAACCAATCGTAGCCCTCCGTCATTTCAGATAAGTATTATTTAGTATTCGTGCAGCATTTGTTGGCCTTTGTCAAGGCGTAGTGTACGGTGGCTGATTAATGCTTATCTGCTTAAGTGTGTGATGCGATTGGATTAGGGTAGTCGTGCGATCTTGTTGGCCTTTGTCAAGGGTCATGCAGGTGGGTTTGATTCAATCAAGAAATGAAGGGTTGTACTTGACTAGTATCCTATGATTTGTTGGCCTTTGTCAAGGTCATGGGAGGTTAGGGGAAAAATATATCGGGAGTTTCAAGTGTTGAAACTTGCAATGAGATTGCATACCTTCTATGAGATAGTTAGATCCCGATCCCGCTGTGAGCAAGAGTTGCTCCTGGGAGAGTTTTACACTTTACAATTAGCTAACCCATTAAGTTTCTAGAAGGTATTAACGGGGCTACGCCTCTAGTGAAAACGAGATTTATTTTAATTAGGTCCGTGCGAAAGCACGGGGAACCTCCTTCAAGTACCGACATTGGCCTGGCTGAATGATTAGCGAAGTTGTAGACTTTAATTAATTCCGGCTAGTCTTACCTTTTAGGGTTTGAAGGGAGACTTGATAAAAAGCAGTGGGGCCATCCTGATTAGATAAGATAATAAACCAATCTAATTTTGCAAGAGCATACGCTAAAGTGTTTTCTTCTCTCTCTCTCTCTCTCCAGGTAGCGACCATGTCACGCCCTAATACATATAATAATATTGATGTATCGACCGAACCTGCTTATTATACTGGGCTGGGGAACGTTGGTTCCGTTCTTTCTTATAAGAGTTATAAGATTGAACATGATATAGGGGAATGCCAGGATTCCCATGCCACCCGATTGAAGAAAGTACATGTTGATGCATTTTCTTCGGGTGTGTTCATTACAGAGAACTGTTTCTCCCTTTTCTCTACGTCCTGGGTATTGGATACCGGGTCAGGATCCTATATATGTAATCTGTTGCATGGGCTAAGGAAAGGTAGAGAACTGGGAGAAGGTGATAAAGACATAAGTGTTGGAAATGGTGCAATTATTGTAGCTAAATCCGTTGGGGAATATCACCTTATATTACCAAGTGGTAATACATTAATTCTGAACGAATGCTATTACATGTCGAACATGATATGCAACATTATATCAGTTTCTTTATTAAGTAAAGAGTGATATAATTTTGTATTACAGGATAATGTTATGAACATTTTCCTGAACCAAAAGTTGGTTGGATCAGGCACGTTGTGCAATGACATTTATGTTCTAAATCAATCAACAGTTCTGAGCATAACAAACACACACAAGAGGAAGAGTTCAGAATGAACGAATCCTTCTTGTGGCATTGTAGACTAGGTCATATCAATACGACACGACTAGCTAAGTTACATAAAGATGAATATTTAAATTCGTTTGAATTTTCATCTTACGACACTTGCCAGTCATGTCTCAAAGGCAAAATGACCAAAACTCCGTTTAGTGGACACGGAGAAAGAGTTACTGAACTCTTGGGACTGATACATAGTGATGTATGCGGTCCCATGTCTACATATGCCAGTGATGGTTTCTCGTACTTTATTACATTCACTGACGATCTATCAAGATTCGGACATGTGTTCCTGCTGAAACACAAGTCTGATGTTTTTGAGAAATTTAGAGAATATAAACAAGAAGTTGAGAACCAAATGGGTAAAAGTATTAAAATCCTTCGATCTGATCGGAGAGGTGAATACTTGAGAAATGAATTCCTGGACTACCAAAAAGAAAATGGGATTCTCTCTCAGCTTACTCCTTCGTATACACCACAGCACAACGGTGTATCAGAACGGAGGAACCGCACCCTATTGGATATGGTGCGCTCAATGATGAGCAGTGCCGAGTTACCTATTTTCTTTTGGGGACATGCGCTTATGACAGCTGCATACCTATTGAATCAAGTTCCATCTAAATCAGTGTCTACCACACCATATGAGATATGGAGTAGGAAGAGACCATGTCTTAAACAACTTAAGATATGGGGTTGTTCGGCCTATGTCAAACGGCAAAATCCGGACAAACTCGAGACACGGTCTTTTCTTTGCAAGTTTGTAGGATATCCTAAACATTCACATGGATATCTTTTCTACCACAACGAGGAACAGAAGGTGTTTGTTTCTCGACATGCCACCATTTTAGAAAAGGAATTTCTTCCAAAAGAAATTAGTGGAGAAGAGGTAGAACTGGAAGAAATTCCGGCTACACAAACTGCAACAGAAGATTTAGTGGAACTAGAGAATTCAGTAGTTCCCGATGAACCCTAGCCGCTCCACCGATCTAGTAGGGTTCCTCACCCACCTGAGAGATACTATAGTTTTCTCATTGATGGTGGGAGCGAGGATTGCATCATGGTTGATGATGACCCAACTAGCTTCGAGTAGGCCATCACGAGTGGTGACTCTGTGAAATGGCTGGATGCAATGCGGTCCGAGATGGAATCCATGTACACCAACAAAGTATGGACTTTAGAAGATGCTCCTGAAGGGGTAAAACCCATTGGGAGCAAATGGATCTTCAAGAAAAAACATGGTGTAGATGGGAAAGTGGAGACTTTCAAAGCTAGACTTGTTGCAAAAGGTTTTCGTCAACGACCAGGTGTGGATTATGACGAAACCTTTTCTCCAGTGGCTATGCTTAAATCCATCCGGATCATGCTTGCCATCGCTGCATACCATGACACGAAATCTGGCAAATGGATGTTAAAACCGCCTTTCTAAATGGTGATTTAGAAGAGAGCGTGTACATGACTCATTCAGAGGGCTTCGTAGATAGTGGGAGCAGCGGGAAGGTGTGCAAGATGTTTAAATCCATCTACGGATTAAAGCACGCATTGCGTAGTTGGAACATCTGCTTTGATTTCGTAGTCAAAGAGTTTGACTTCATCAAAAATGTAGATGAACCTTGTGTCTACAAGAAGGTGGCAGAGAGTAAGGTGGTCTTCCTCGTATTGTACGTGAATGACATACTCTTGATAGGAAATGACATTCTTATGCTTCATTCGGTCAAGATCTTCTTATGACATAGATTCTCAATGAAAGATCTAGGTGATGTCTCTTACATCTTGGGCATTAAGATCTATAAAGATAGATCTAAACGGATTTTAGGATTTTCCCAATCCCGGTACATTGGCACCATACTAAAGAGGTTTAGTATGGAAGATTCCAAGTGTGGGCATTTACCCATGATCCCTGGAATCACCCTCTCCAAAGAGATGTCTCCCAAGATTGAATTGGAGAGGGCTCGCATGCAAGGGATACCCTATGCTTCGGCGGTTGAGTCAATCATGTATGTGATGCTATGTACCAGGCCCGATGTAGCATACTCACTAGGTGTAGTAAGCAGGTATCAAGCAGATCCTGGAGAGAATCACTGGACAGCTGTGAAGAACATTCTTAAGTACTTGAGAAGCACTGAAGACATGTTCTTGGTCTATGGTAACGAAGAACTCCAAGTGTAGTCCTTTACCGATTCGAGCTTCCAGAGTGATAAGGACGACTCTAAGTCGGTCTCGGGTTTTGTCTTCACCCTCTTTGGAGGGGCGGTGTGTTGGAAGAGTTTCAAAAAGGAAACCGTTGCAGACTCGACGATGGAGGCTGAATACATCGATGCCAACGATGCTGCAAAAGAGGTTGTCTGGATAAAGAAGTTCATAACAGAACTTTGTGTGGTTCCGTCCATCGAGCATCCAATACCTTTGTATTGCGATAACAATGGAGCAGTGGTTTTGGCCTAGGAACCCAGGTCCCATCAGAGATCCAGGCATATTCTGAGGCGGTATTACCTGATCCGGGAGATAGTTGATCGCCGGGAGATCGAGGTCAGGAGAGTAGACTCGAAGGACAACACTGCGGATCCACTCATGAAGGCCATTCCCCAGACACGGTTTGAGAGATTCTTCGGGATGTTGGGTATGAGATACTACAACAGCTGGTTTTAGTGTAAGTGCGGGATTGTTAGTTATATGTATGCCCTAGAGGCCATTGTTGTACATGTGATGTATATTATAGTGGATGCTTGGACATATATAAAGAGGACTTTCTTGCTCGACATAATAGTATGCTATCTGGTTGCTCTTTATCTTAACATGTTGACTTATATTATTATATTTTCTTGATCTCACATGTTGTTAAAGACCTTAGGATATAACTAGACTACCAGGACTATGATGGAGATCATACTAGTGGGGCCAGGGTAGTTGGCAAGTACATCCTTTAATTGTTCCTAGTCGTAGGAGTATGGAGACAGAGCATCGATATTCCAGAGTAGGCTAGCGTATACGTATCTTGACCCATATGATAGGCGATCGATGATCCCATATCCATTGGCGTTTGACATCAAGGATAGTATACGGGTGCTCAGTGGAGACTGGGTACACTGGACAGGACTCGCCGAGAACTCCTAGATGGTGATATACCTCATGTCAGATAGCAGTTCTGTGGTGACACTGGTGCAGGTTAATTTGTTGATCCGAGATCGTCATAGAGTCTTGTGTGATTCCTACTGTGCTTTGATTTTCACCTTACCACTTCCAAGAGGACATGCAAAACGGTGGCTTTTGGGTACAGTCCCGAGTCACATGGAGGCAGTGAGCGATAAGAGAGGATTTCGTCTCTCTCGGTATAGGGGGTTGATGTTGCGCTGTGCTCGATAGGCCATAACATCAAATCCCTGGCCAGAGTTGCTGAGATTTACTGGTAAGTATTATCAGTAGTTTCTCGAACTGTTATGAGCCCCACATCGGCACGGCTTATCAAGCTACTGGGGTCTGACGTTTACCACCCCTAGGCTAGATATACGACATATCAGACGGACAGACCAGACTGTACGGTAGTGTTACTAATTGGATTCACAGGAGTGTGAGCAGGCTTGCTTGTTGATCTTCTGATCGCTCAATACCCTGGTGGCCGTTACATTTAGCTGACCGCTTGCGGCTTGTGGGTGTTTGATATGATCATCACCTACTGCCGGCGTATTGACGAGTCTTTAGAGTCCTACACAGAGGTTTCCGGGCTCAGGAGAAACAGAGTAGGAGCATATATTTGATATGTGCAGGACCGAGATTGATGCATGTATGTGATACCGTATTCTATTCTCGCGATATGTGATATTGGCCGGTTATATGTGATATAACCGGGTCATCGGATCAAGTGTTGATTCGATGAAATGATACATTTTATATTTGTCGGTTATATGTGATATAGCTGGATTATCGGATCAAGTGTTGATTCGATAATTTAATGTATAATTATATATTTGATATATTAAATTATATTAACTAATATATGGTCACTTAAGTATTTCATTTTCTCACTTTGGATACATTTAACATATATGTGATATATGTTTATTGTATTCTTTTCTTTTGTTACAAAATTATATATGTGTGATATTTATAATTGTAATATGCTAGGTTATACATGCAACTAGGGTTTATGCGATTCTCACCATGGCTAGTGATTAGGGTTAGATTTATTTATTTTAGTTAATTCAAAATTGTGGATTAATGTTGAGATATTTTTCCTTGTTGACTTGGTCCACTCTCTTGATATTTACTAAGATATCTGTTATCCTAACATTTAACCATAGCTCATGGTTAATTCTCTACATGAATTAGCCATGACATACTTAACCCTTGGTTGCATTTATAACCTCATCTCACCACTTGCTTCATCTTCTTCTTCCTTATGATTTTTGCTCTCTAGCTTTTGTTCATGTGATGAAAAATAGTAAGAAATAAAATTCTAAAGGGAGCAAAATTCCTACTTCATCATCCTCTTCTATACTGGCCATTTTGATTAGGGTGTTTGCTTCACTAATCCCTCATTAGTGAAGTGAAAGTTTGAGTTTGTATTGCCTCGACGTAGATCATCTTGGATTGTGAAGACTACAAGTAAGGATGCATCATTCACCTCATGGAGCTTCTCTAGAGTCCGGGAGCTTGATGATCGCAGCGAAGGAACTACAACTTGGAGCTTTAGAAGTGAAGGAGAGGACTACAAAGGTTGTAATCCCTAATCACTTAGAAGTAAATATGTTTACTTGATGTTTCCATTTGATTCTCTAGTTAAAGATCTTGTTTAGGGTTGTTTAAGCATGGCAAAATTTTAATTTGGTATGGATGATGCCACCCGAAATCTTGCTGTCGTGCTTAGGAACCCAACAACAATTTCCATTACCCTTACTCCAATCCCTTTATATGTCTTTACTTCTTACTTTCTGTACATCATACTTAGGCTAAGTGGTATTCTTCTTTCCCTACCTTTCGACACCTGTCTAAGGTTTCCACTAAGCATAATAGGTGTACTCTCCTAATACTAAAAGACCTCGCAACTTAAGGGAAGGTAAATAGAAAATACAACCGAATAATCATATTTAATTTCTCCAAAACTGGAATCCATCCTCGAACTGAAATAAATTTCAGCGAGTTCGTATGTAACTATACGAGATGGTTTTATGAATTCTATATGGATCTTCATAGTGATACGAAATGTTTTGAAGAAAGCAAAGGGTAAAGTAGGAGTCGCATGGATATATGTGACTTTGTTGTGAATCGTGACAAAACAAAGACAGGTTTGTAATAAGCTTCGGTCAACATGGTTCACGAGTTTTAACTTAAGGTCAGGTCATGGTCGCTGCCAAAGAGAGAGACAAAAGAAACACTCAGCGTGCACTTTAACCTAGATTAGATTGGTTAATAACTTTATCTAATCAGGATGGCTCCCAGTATTTCCTCGAATTCTCCTTCAAACCCTAAAAAGAGAGCTAGTCGGGATCATTTACACCTTACAAGTTCGCTAACTGTTCAGCGGGGACAGTGTTGGTACTCCGAGGGAGGCTCCCCGTGCTTTTGCATGGACCTAATTAAATAACCCTGTTTCCGTAGAGGCGTAACCTCGTTAACACTTTGTAGACACCTAATAGGTTAGCTAATTATAAAGTGAAAATCTTCTGAAGAGTAATACCTACTCCCAGTAAGAATCGGGACCCAACTATCATCACATGATAACGTGATAAAAGCCACCCAAGTCACCATACTCTAGAAGGTATGCACATGCCTGGAAAGCTTCCTCTATGTTTGAAACTCCCGATATGGTTTTTGCCCCAAGCGGCTTATGTCCTTGAAGGATGCCAACAAATCATAAATCGCAAGTCAAGTTCTACCTGTCACTGTCCTGATTAATTTAGACCCATCCGTACTTGCACTTGATGGATGCCGATAAGGCTGTACGACTGTCCTAAATTAATATATCTCTATGCTACAGAAAAGTAACACAAAACTACCGTACATTATACCTTGATGGATGCCAACAAACATAGCATGCATACTGTTAGTGATATGTATGCCATAGAGGCCATTATTATAAATTATAGTGGATGTTTACACACACACACACACACATACACACACACATATATATATATATAACATTCTTGCTCGAAATGATAGTATGCTATTGGTTACGCTTTATCTTAACATGTATATTTGTTGTAGTTTACAATTTCACCGATACATGTTGATAAAGCCCTTAGGATATTTGCTTGACTACTAGGAATATGATGTAGATCATACTAGTGGGGCTTAAGTAGTGTACAAGCACATCCTTGAAGTGTTCCTAGTCGAGAGAGTATCGAGACAGGTCATCGATATTCCAGTGTAGACTAGTGTATACGTTTCTTGACCCTTTATAGGGCGATGGTTGATCCCACAACCATTGGTGTTTGACACGAAAGATTGTACACAGGTGCTCATTGGAGAATGAATATATCGAACGGACTCGCCGAGAACTCTTAGATGGTACCACACCTATCGTTAAATAGCAGTTCTCTGGTGACACTTGTATAGGTTAATCTGTAGACCCGAGATCGTCATAGTGTCTTGTGTAGTTCCTACTGTGCTTTGATTATCTCCATACCATGGCTCTACTAAGTCGTGCAAACAGGTGGTAGTTGGTTACAATCCCAAGTCACATGGAGGCAATGAGCGATAGGAGGGGTTTTGTCTCTCCCGGTATTAGGAGTTGATATTGTGCTATGTGCGATTAGCTATAATCGTAAGTCCCTGGTTAGGGATGATGACATTTACTGATAAGTGTTATCAGTAGTTTCTCGATTGGTTATAGGCCACAGATCGGCATGACTTATCGAATTATTATGGTCTGATGATACTATCCCTAGACTTGATATGCAACATATCAGACGAAGAGACCAGACTATACGGTAAGTATTGCTTATAGGCTCTACGGGAATTTGGACAAGTTTACTTGTTGATCTTCTATTCGTTCAATACCTGAGTAGCCGTTACGTATAGCTAGTACCGCTGACGTGCTTGTAGCTGTTTGATATGATCATTACTTACTGCCAGCGTATTAACAAGTCTTTAGAGTCTTACATAAAGGTTTTCCAGCTCAAGCAAAACGAAATAGGGCATGTATGTAGATATGTGTGGGAGCTTGATTAAATGCGGATATATGATATCGTATTCTAATATAGCATTATTTGATATTAGTCGGATTATATTTGATATAACCGGATTATTAAATCAAGTGTTGATTTAATAATGTGATATATATATATATATATATATATATATATATATATATATATATTAACTAATATTACGCTCACTTTAATTTTTCATATCATTATATATTATTTGTATGTGATATAAATAATATATAATTTTATCTTGGATGATTATACACGAGTTGTGTATATAAGAATTACATATGGGAAAGGATAAGATGATAATGATTTGCTTATTTGTTTTTTTTTGTTTTTTTTTTTGACAATAGAAAATGAGTCATTACTTTAGATGGTTGTAGTAGCATGACTCATTCTCTTTTATCATATTAAAAGGAAATAAGTTTATGATTTGATCTTATCTCAACCATAAGAAATTATCATCTCCATCTTCATCTTCTTCATCTCTTCTCTTGAGACACTATTCACTCAAGAGAAAAGAAAAAGAAAAGAATTTTTAGTGAACGAAAACCCTACTTCATCAATCTAGACTAAACTAGCAAATTAGTTTAGGTTGTTCTCTTCACTAATACTTTGATTAGTAAAGTGTGAGCTTGAGTGAGAGTTATTTCAAGGTGGATCATCTTCGACAAAGAAGACTTCGAGAACAAGTTCATTTCTTCAAGTAGAGCTCTAGAAGGAGTTCAAGGGACTACTATAAGGAGCTTAAGAAGTGAAAGACTTGGCTATAAAGGCTGTAGCTTCTTCATCACTTAGTTTAACTCTTGTTTTCTTTTTTTAGAAACCCTAAACCTTTAGTTCAATTCTAGATAGTAGACTTAGCCCTCTAGAAAATTTTAAAATTGCATACATGCTCTTGTTAAAACCCAAGTAGATGTGCTAGGATCTATTTTCAAATACTGGGCGCTACCCGTCCGAAAAGACGAAGGGCTACGGCTGGTTTTTGCCGAAATACCTTTAACGTAAGGAACTTGATATCATTGAAGGAACTCGAGTGTTTTTTAAAAGGATTGATTTAGGCTCCGCTTTTAAAATAGGTGGTTTTGAATAAAACCGAGTAGTTTTAAAAATTGGTTCCGAGAACATCAATTATGTTTGTTTTCCTTACATTAAAACTATAATGCGATCCCATCAATAAATAATATCACACGAAAAGAAACAAAAATAGGCACGCACATATATACCATCTGCATTCACCTCTTGGTCTCAGGTCATCACCATAAGGTTACTTAACTTACGGCAAGACGGAGACAGGACTAGTGCAGATGCAAAACATATATATTGTCTACTAGATATATATATATATATATATATATATATATATATATATATATATATATATATATATATATATATATATATATATATAAAACTATATATAACACCATTCGTCTCAGGCATGATAATATATCGCAAATACAAAATCACAGCAGAAGCAAACACTATGAAATATAGGGTATACTAGGAATTCCGTGTTTTATTTAAGCCATGGATGAAACACGGATTCCACGGTCGTAAGAATAGCTAAACCCTAGTCCTTAGACCTTTACAAGTACGGCAAGTAGTCCCGCCAATTCTAGAATGGGATGACCCGTTCTCAACTCCATGAGATGGCCATCCGTTGCTTCCTAGAACCCGGCTGCTTGAGCTCTCCTCCTGGGTCTATCCTAGATACAACAGATGAATAAAATATAATACAAAGGTGACACAATCTCAACCCGAAAGTGACTCTCAAAAGAATATACATCAAGCAGTGATGGCAGTCCACAAGTCGGACGCTCATCCCGCAATATGAATATACAAATGTAAATATAAAACTCCCATCTCACAAAAACCCCCGGCTATTCACGACGAAAACCACAACTATTCCCATCCAAATAAGTATCACAGAACTAACAAATATTTGCAACCCCGAATAATCGACCTATAGCAATTAGACGATGTATACAAACACAAATACGAAACACAAAGATATAAACGATTCAAAAGTTTCAATTTAAAACTTTTTGTGTTGCCCGGATACAAAAATAACACCAAGTAAAATCCAGGCAGAATCAAACATAACCAAAAATCAAGTTTTCATGAGATAAACCACCTGGGAAAAAATTGGGACCAGAGGCTACAACAAAACTGCCAATGTCGGGGAATTAAGGAATTCTGGTGTTCTATAGAGTTAGGTCCTCAGTTTTCTTCCCAAGTTCATACATCTCATAACAAGATCTTGCTGGGTTCCCTAGCATGGCCACTGGGTTTTGGGATGCATCTACCATGCCATTTTCAAAAAATTTCCATGCTAAAGAACCCTAGACTAGAATCTTTAACTAGAGAATCATATTGAACAAGAATGTAAATATCTTTACATCTAAGTAAACAAGGAATACAACCTTTGTAGACCGGTCCTTTACTTCAATAGCTCCGTGTAGTAGTCTCTTCGCTCCAAGTAGTGATCTTCCGGACTCTAGAATGGCTCCACAAGATGAAAGGAACAAGCTTGCTTGAAGTCTTCGAGGCCGAAAATGATCTATGTCGAGGAGACACCAACTCAAGCTACCTCTTCACTAATTGATAATTAGTGAAGAAAACACCTTAAACTAAATGGCTAGTCTAGTAGAGGATGATGAAGTAGGAATTTTGCTCGCTTTAGAATTTATTTTCTCACTAATTTTTCTTCACCTCCTCAAAACCTAGAGAGCTTGAAGGAGATGAAGAAGAAGATGAAGTGGAGATGAGAATGAAAACTCATGAAATTAGAATTGCAACCATGGGTGAGTTCATATCATATACTAACTCATGTAGAGAATAAACCATGGCTAAAGGATAATGGTTAGGTTAATAAATATCTTAACTAAAACAAATTAGTGGACAAAGTCAATGGCCACTACAAGCTTCAACCATGACTAATTCCACCAATTTATGAATTAGTAAAACAAATAAAAACCTTAATATTATCAAGAGCATGGTGTGAGTCTCATACACCCATGTTGCATGTATAACCAAGCATGACACAATAATATATATCACATATATATTATGTGTGCACAAAAAGAAAACAATACAATTAACATATATCACATATATATTAAATGTATCATAAGTGAGAGAAAGAAATGTTTAAGTGAGCAAATATTAGTTAATGTAATTTAATATATCAAATATATAATTACATATTAAATTATTAAATCAACACTTGATTTAATAATTCGGCTATATCACATATAACCGACTAATATCATTTGTATCATCTTATCGAATCAACACTTGATTCGATAACCCGGCTATATCACACATACCGGCCGTTATCACATATCGCGAGAATAAAATACGGTATCACATACATGTATTAATCTCGGTCCCGGACATATCATATATGTGCTCCTACTTCGTTTCACCTGAACTAAGAAACCTCTGTGTAGGACTCTAAAGACTCGTCAATACGCCGGAAGTAGGTGGTGATCATATCAGTCACCCACAAGCCGTTAGAGATCTGCTAAACATAACGGCCACCCAAATATTGAGTGATCAGAAGATCATCAAGCATGCCTGCTCATACTCCTGTGAATCCAATAAGTAACACTACCGTATAGTTCGGTCTCTTCATCTGATATGTCGCATATCTAGCCTGAGGGTGGTCAACATCAAACCCCAATAGCTCGATAAGTCGTGCCGATATGAGGCTTATAACTGGTCGAGAAACTACTGGTAACACTTACCAGTAAATCTTATAACAGCCCTGGCCAGGGACTTCCTGTTATAGCCAATCGAGCACAGCGCAACATCAACCCCTAATATCGATAGAGACGAAATCCCCTCCTATCGTTCATTGCCTCCATGTGACTCGAGACTGTACCCAAAACCACCGTTTTTCACGTTCTCTTGAACGTAGTAAGGTGGAAATCAAAGCACAGTGGGAATCACACAAGACTCTATGACGATCTCGAGTCGACAGACTAACCTGTACCAATGTCACCAGAGAACTGCTATCTGACGTGAGGTATAATACCATCTAGGAGTTCTCGGCGAGTCCTGTTCAGTGTACCCAGTCTCCGCTGAGTGATTGATGATTCTCAGTATGTATAGGTAGAAAAGTGTAAAGATCACAACCAAAGAAATTTGTAAACCGCAATAAATAACGATGTCAATTGTAGGTTCGTTAGCGAGTGCGGATCGTCCACAGGGAAAGTGTGATTTGATCGTAATTGTTTTAGTTGAGTTGAAATTAAAAGAAAGAAAAGAAAATTTGATTCAAGATTTATGAAATTGATTTTCAAGAATTATCAAAAATTATAGATCAAGAATCAAGAAATACTATAGATCAAGAATCAAGAATCAAGAATTGTTTAAATGATATCCAAATCGATTGAGTAATCAAGATTTGTAGAGAGGCTCGTAGGAATCGATCAAATCGATAGTGAGGATGAAGACTTGTGATTACGTATTCTTATCCATTGTTGATTTCTTGATAGATCGATGACGATCAACAAGGTTTGGGGATCTATCGAAGAAACTAAGGTTTCTTCATCATCGTCCCTTGTCCTTTTGTTGATTATCATTCAAAAGCTAGCCTCTGGAAATTCAATTATCGATCGTTGATCTCTAATTAAGAGCGAAAACATTTAAGAAAGCATCTCGCTCGATACTAGATTGTCGATAATTCAATTTCCTAAAGTTTACAAAACTCATAAGAATTAAGAATCGTTCAAGAATGTAATCATCGTCTATCTATCTATTTTCTCGATTCCTCCACGAGCGGAGTTTTTACTCAAACATCATGACAAAGAAAACAATCAAGAATTGAGAACTCATCATAATGCTCAAATGTAAAGATAAGCAAGAAAAAGAAATTTTACCTTTTATTATTCAACAATTTCGTTACAATTTGCTCAAGACTACAAGAATTGAGGAGAGAACTCGACCTTCGAATTAGCTTCGCATCGTCTCCGTGAGTCACGAATCATCTTGGATCACTTGCTCGGTTGAATATCGGCGTCGCTTCAAAAAAGGCTTGATGGCTTCTTGCTTGATTTTGTACTCGGTGATCTTGAATTGGCTTTTGGGGATTGTATTAGGATTTGGATGCACAAGTTGTGTCACTCAACTTGTGGGTGAATTGATGTGGAATGATCAACAACTTTCAACAACCTTAGAATGAAGCTTTGGGTCCCCTTTTATAGCCTTCTCCTTAGCTTCCCCTAGAAGCTTGATTAGGATTAGCTTCCTTTAGAAGCTAAGCTAGGTTTAGATTCTCTTGCAAGCTTGGTAGTTATGAAGGAAGCTTCTAGATTTAGGTAGTTAGCTAGCTTCCTTGAGAAGCTTGGATGTTTTAGGCTTACACAAGAAGCTTGGCTATTAGGACGGAAGCTTCTGGAGTTCTCTGGAGTTTAAAGTGTATTGAAGAAGTTAGGCTATTGAGAGGAGAAACCTGAAGAAGTATTCAGCCGATATTGTCTCCACGTGGTCGCGGATCCGCCGCCAATAGGCCCCTACGGCCGCGGATCCGCGGCCCTTTGGAGGTGTTGGAGCATGGAATTTTCATGGCAATTCTTGTGGTGGCTTTAGTACTGCTTCCTGATGTCTGGAATCTTCTAAGTATTTCTTGTTCACTACCAGATCACAAGTCTTGAACTTGGCGCATTTTTATCAGTACTTTTAGCAGTTTCGGATCTTTACCTGGAATTTCCTGCATATAATCTCGAGACAAGTGTTATGATATACAAAGATCATGCGTGCAATGATAAACACTCAATTTTCCTCAAAATGTCGGTTATAATATATAACACAAGTTATTTGGTATTTTACAGACGATTTACTAATACGTGCTATATTCATACCGAACACCTTTAGATGATTGCAAATAGTAGGGAAATTGATGTGTTAAAAATGCAATATTTTCGACTGATCAAATTCCCCCAAACTTAATTTTGGTTGTCTCGAGCAAACTTGTTTTATTAAAAAGAGAAGGAGAAAATATAAGAAAAAGAAAAACTAACTAGCACACTTTCGTAGGCAACACGATTGCACTGAGCACATGCAACAAGCCTTTAAACCTCTAGGTGTCCCTAGTAGGAGGAGTGTTATCTCCTGAGGGTTTTCAGCGGATTGCACCCACAAAATCCCATAATAAAAGGAAGACCGTGAAAGTTACATGTAAAGATAAGAATTATAAAAGAAAGATTTTGAAAATCATAGTTTCCAACTATACTAGCTTTTCGGTTGTCATGAGCCATATCTTAATAGTCATGAAAAGATGTTAGAAATCACATCATCTCTCAATAAAACATCGTCTTTATTCTTCATTCCTACCTTTCTTCCAAATATCGATCATATACCCCTACGTGTGTGTAATAGACATCCCTACACCCGGAGAATTCAATTCAAGCTATCATACTCTTGTCCATCTGTCTCAGTACTTTTTAATTAATGAATATTTAAATGGATTTGCTCACACACTTTTCTTGCGACCGTTAATATTTCTTGAGGTACTAACCAACCGATTACTCATGTGCTTGCTTATTAGGTGTATTTTCCTCGTCTTGCACCACCTAAGGCTTAGCAGTGACTCCTAGACCAGCTGGTCTAAGGCACTAGGTGATGAAGCACCCTCGCTATATTTTTTTATTGCTGCCTTGGCGATAACAAAAGCAGTGTTCATTTTTCTTCACCATTTTATATTTTTTTATTCATTTTTTATTTCCTTCATACTTTGGCTTTTAGACAAGAGCATTTCAAGGTATCCTTTACTATCCCGAGTTTCAAGACATGTGTAAGTGCGTATAGTAGGGTATCAACGTTCAGATGTTTGGCTTCCAGAATAGGAACTATTTTTCAGACTTACTTTTATCCTCAGATTAGTGACTTCCTTCATCTTACTAACCCTTGGGACAACGGCTCATAACTACTTATTACTAGTTTCGTATAAGAAAACTTCTAATTTTCTTGGTTTTCTTAAATTTTTCTAATCTTTTGGATGTAATTTTTCACTATCTAATCTTTTATTATCTTATTTATGTACAAATTTTTTTATTTTTATGTGCTTTGTTTTGTGCTTATACAAGGTATGATGCAAAGTGATGAATAAATAAGCACAAACCTCCCCCAAACTTGTTTTCAACAGTGTCATCACTGTTGCCATCTGCTAAATCTCAAAAAACCTGTAAGCTTGGAAGGACAATTTATTAGCGGGGACAAAATATATTAAAGTGAAAAACCTCCCCCAAACTTATTTTTGGCTCACAATATTGAGGACAACAGTTATTTTCAAGAGCCAAAAATACACCCCCCCCCCCTCAAACATGAGTTAGAAAATATTAAGCATTTTAAGAGGGGGAGAGTCATTTGGTCAAAATAAGACTTTACAAAGACCAAAAGTTAATACCAACCATTCAATGATTTTATCAGTGTAGCGTATAGGTCGGTGGAAGAATATGTTGTATCGAGTCAGGAAAAAGTGGGGAAGAGATAAGTGTTGGTCTGGAAAAGGTTTGAATTTTAAATTAGAGAAATGAAAGAATGAGGATGAATGTGAATGATTAGGAAGAAGGAGTGGTGGCGTTTCAACTTCTATAGGTGGAGGTTGATCAATCACAAAATCCGTATTTTTAGGAATGCAAGTTCGTCAGCAAAAAGTTCTTCAAAACTTTCATCGATGATGTGATCAAACATTTTGCTGTCAATAAATTTTGTGTCAGATTTTACCATACTTGATTCATCAAAAATTATTGATGTAGAAGACTCGAAAAACTCATCTACCTCATTTTCAAAAATATCCAAATCAAGTTGGCTTTCTGGGATTGTCGAACTTGAATTAACGGATTGTGATTCATCAACACTCACTATCATTCAGGAACAGAAGAAGAACCAGAAAGAAAGGAAGATGAAATGGGTAAACCTATTGGTGTGTCGAGTATTGCTGAACCAGATGTGGGAGATGAAGGCTAAATTTCGATCTGATCTTCGGTCATACGATTATCATCAACTTCAAGACGTATTTGGGGTTTGGGAAGAATTAAAGGCTCAAGATGATGACCACAAGGAAGTGAAAGGATTTGATGAATTGGTGGGACAAACTCATCCAAAATTTCGGGTTCATCAATCAATATATTCCCAACGTCAATCACCTCATTCAAGTGAAGGTTAAAATTCTTAAACACCTCATACAAAGAATGGTTTTCAATCAATTTTGGTTCAAGAGTGGAAGTGTAGAGATCATAAGGATTTGGCATGGTTTCACCTGAAATGGACCCTTCGCAGTCGGGTAAATCAAACATTGCATTATTATACAACTTGTCATGCATTCTATCGTCAATTAGTGAATCCTTTGGTGTACTCGATGAATCTGTGAAACTGGAATTGTGGATTTCAGTTTGGAAAGGAAAGGCTTGATTTGGAAAGGTGTACAGTTCTCTCTCACTACCCAAATTCTCATTTTGTCCTATGCCCGAATTATATACTGAAAAATTTTGGGCTGGTTTGAAATTTTCTCCTTCATATTTAGCCATGCTTACCTTCCATTTGTCTCTGATGCGGTTCAACATCACTAAACCTTCTTCTAATGTCCGCTCAAGACTAGACTTGGGTCGATAAGGATTTTCAGTATAAGATTGAAATTCTTGTAGACAATTAAAACTCCCAAATGACTGATTAGAAAGACCGTTTAGAGAAGGTGGAAAAGTCGGATTTGATTGATAGGAACAGAGTGGTTGAGAAAATTGGGCGGGAGTAGGGTCAATATTGTGATAAGAAGAATTTTTATATTGGTTCGTCGGTTAGCTATTGGACATCATACATGCTACAAACTGATTATGAAATTCTTCTTTGGAAAGTGGAGGTGATGGTTGATATTGGTCTGGGTTGAAACTTTGGCCTCTAGCCCTAGCTATATGCTTAGCAATGGACATACGTCTAGGGGCATCTTCACTCGGAGTATCAAATGAAATGGATGTAGAATTAGGATACGATTGATAAGTCCTAGACTGAGGTTGCCAACTGTTTCTACCCGCTTGTTCTATCCGATCTCTTAAGGACATGGGAGAGTCGGACAGTATACCGAAGGGATTACGAAAACAAGAAATATCTGGTTGTGGATAACAAAGCTCGGCAAGAGTTTTTCTATTCGGGTCACCCATTATAAGAAGAGAAGAGGGGGAAAAGGGTAAAAAGGGGAGAAAATAATTGGTTTGTTTTGAAAAAGGACGGATTTATGAAAATTCACACAAACATGCACAAGCAACCCTAAATCTAGTGGTCACCTAGGTCAAGTCTCTAGACTGCTCCTAGACTTCCAGAAGACAAATCGCGACTTCCAGAAGACAAATCACAGGATAAATGCTCTACTGCCTCTTTGCCACTTCTGTGGCCAGGTAAGTGGGAGGTTCTCCACTACGTAAGTAGTGGGCCTAATTAAGTAACCACTTGCCTTAGACACCACAAAAGAAACGCGGATAAGCAATAGATTACCCACAACCTCCTTCTGTCCTAATTGAGCGTGACGGTCCTTAGAATCTTGTCAAGATTTCTTTTAATTAATGAGGGTGATGCGGATGCTAGTTTTGTGATTTCCGGGGCTTAGGAAGGGTAATGAACTCCCCACCTAATCTGAATTTAGTCTTTACCCCTTAATTTCCGTATTAAAATATGCAAATAACCAATTTCAAGAATCGCAACAAATTTATTTTTTTAGCGGCGCTGAATTTTGCAAAGAATCCTGCAGAAAATTGATATTAGACAAGATCAGAGAGAAGAGGAGAAAACAGAGAATATACCTGAGAAGTTAGGAACAGAGAACACCCTAAACAGGGGCGGAACCGCCGCAAACACCTGCAAAAAGCCACGGATCCGCGGTGGAATAGAGGAATTAGGGTTTCCAAATTTTCCTGTAGGTCCCTGTGCTTCTCTGGATTCTTCAGATCTTCTCTGAATCTTGATCTCACTACTGAAATGATTCCAGATTCCCTTGCAAAAAAAATTCAAGCACTAATCGTTAAGCACTTGAAGCGAATCTTGGATGAAAATTTGATGGAATAATAATTTTTCAACTCAAATAACAAAAACATACAAAATAGCACACATCCCCGGCAACGGTGCCATTTGATTGATCGTTCTCGGTGTGTATAGGTAGAAAAGTGTAAAGATCACAACCAAAGAAATTTGTAAACCGCAATCAATAACGGTGTCAATTGTAGGTTCGTTAGCGAGCGCGGATCGTCCACAGGGAAAGTGTGATTTGATCATAATTGTTTTAGTTGAGTTGAAATTAAAAGAAAGAAAAGAAAATTTGATTCAAGATTTATGAAATTGATTTTCAAGAATTATCAAAAATTATAGATCAAGAATCAAGAAATACTATAGATCAAGAATCAAGAATCAAGAATTGTTTAAATGATATCCAAATCGATTGAGTAATCAAGATTTGTAGAGAGGCTCGTAGGAATCGATCAAATCGATAGTGAGGATGAAGACTTGTGATTACGTATTCTTATCCATTGTTGATTTGTTGATAGATCGATGACGATCAACAAGGTTTGGGGATCTATCGAAGAAACTAAGGTTTCTTCATCATCATCCCTTGTACTTTCGTTGATTATCATTCAAAAGCTAGCCTCTAGGAAATTCAATTATCGATCGTTGATCTCTAATTAAGAGCGAAAACATTCAAGAAAGCATCTCGCTCGAAACTAGATTGTCGATGATTCAATTTCCTAAAGTTTACAAAACTCATAAGAATTAAGAATCGTTCAAGGATATAATCATCATCTATCTATCTATTTTCTCGATTCCTCCACGAGCGGAGTTTTTACTCAAACATCATGACAAAGAAAACAATCAAGAATTGAGAACTCATCATAATGCTCAAATGTAAAGATAAGCAAGATAAAAAATTTGACCTTTTATTATTCAACAATTTCGTTACAATTTGCTCGAGACTATAAGAATTGAGGAGAGAACTCGATCGTCGAATTAGCTTCGCATCGTCTCCGTGAGTCACGGATCGTCTTGGTTCACTTGCTCGGTTGAATATCGGCGTCGCTTCAAAAAAGGCTTGATGGCTTCTTGCTTGATTTTGTACTCGGTGATCTTGAATTGGCTTTTAGGGATTGGATTAGGGTTTGGATGCACAAGTTGTGTCACTCAACTTATGGGTGAATTGATGTGGAATGATCAACAACTTTCAACAACCTTAGAATGAAGCTTTGGGTCCCCTTTTATAGCCTTCTCATTAGCTTCCCCTAGAAGCTTGATTAGGATTAGCTTCCTTTAGAAGCTAAGCTAGGTTTAGCTTCTCTTGCAAGCTTGGTAATTATGAAGGAAGCTTCTAGATTTAGGTAGTTAGATAGCTTCCTTGAAAAGCTTGGATGTTTTAGGCTTGCACAAGAAGCTTGGCTGTTAGGACGGAAGCTTCTGGAGATCTCTGGAGTTTAATGTGTCTTGAAGAAGTTAGGCTATTGAGAGGAGAAACCTGAAGAAGTATTCTGCCGATATTGTCTCCACGTGGCCGCGGATCCGCCGCCAATAGGCCCCTACGGCCGCGGATCCACGGCCCTTTGGAGGTGTTGGAGCATGGAATTTTCATGGCAATTCTTTTGGTGACTTTAGTACTGCTTCCTGATGTCTGGAATCTTCTAAGTATTTCTTGTTCACTGTCAGATCACAAGTCTTGAACTTGGCGTATTTTTATCAGTACTTTTAGCAGTTTCGGATCTTTACCTGGAATTTCCTGCATACAATCTCGAGACAAGTGTTGCGATATACAAACATCATGCGTGCAATGATAAACACTCAATTTCCCTCAAAATGCCGGTTATAATATATAACACAAGTTATTTGGTATTTTACAGACGATTTACTAATATGTGCTATATTCATATCGAACACCTTTAGATGATTGCAAATAGTAGGGAAATTGATGTGTTAAAAATGCAATATTTTCGACTGATCACTGAGCACCCGTATACTATCATTGATGTCAAATACCAATGGTCGTGGGATCATCCATCGCCTATCATATAGGTCAAGATACATATACGCTAGTCTACTCTAGAATATCGATGCCCTGTCTCGATACTCCCACGATTAGGAACAACTGAAGGATGTACTTATGGACTACCCTGG
This sequence comes from Agapanthus africanus, assembly GCA_030015575.1. NCBI lineage: Eukaryota > Viridiplantae > Streptophyta > Magnoliopsida > Asparagales > Amaryllidaceae > Agapanthus > Agapanthus africanus. The sequence continues at coordinate 326,253,405 of JASDDO010000004.1, forward strand.
CCCCACTAGTATGATCTTCATCATAGTCCTGGTAGTCAAATACACATCTTAAGGGCTTTACCAACATGTTACAGAAAGACAATATAAGTGTACATGTTAAGATAAAGAGCAACCAGATTGCATACTATCATGTCGAGCAAGAAATTCCTCCCTATATATGTCCCGGCATCCATTATAATATACATCAAATGTACAATAATGGCCTCTAGGGCATACATACAACTAACAATCTTCCACTTGTTTAAAAACAATTTAGAGATCAAAACAAAATTGACATAAACTTCATTTTAAGTTATCGGAAAAACGTAAATTTTAGTTTTGAAACGTAAACATCGTCTAAATCTAGTTCTAGTGTTTGGGTGGCTCTGAAAACATGTAAGTAAATGCTTGTGCTTGTGCCGCTAACTTGCGGCGAGTGCGGAATAAAAAAGGAAAATTTTCTAAACTTGAGTATGAACTACTACAACCTAGAATCGAATCCAAACACTAAACTAAAAACATATGAAGGAGTTTAACTACCCGGTTTATGATTACAACCTTTGTAGTCGTGTCATTCATCTTCTTTCTCATTTTTTTAGCTCCTTAGGTCATCGGGAACGAGCTTGGGAGTCGGTCTTTCATGCTGAAGATGATCCACCATGAAGGAACCATCACCAAGGCTCTAGCTTCACACAAACAATCAAAGTGAACCAACTAGAGATCAAGATTTGCTAAGAATTGATGTGGTGGTGGCTAATCTCTAAGTATTCTCTCTTTATCTTTTTCTTTCTCAAAAATCAAAAACTCAAGAGAGTGGGAAGAAAAACAAGGGTGTGGGGTCTTGAGCATGGCTAAAAAAAATCAAAACCCACCCCTCTTTTCTTTCTCTTTTCTCTTTTAATGTGAGTAATGGATGGCTTTATGACTCACCATAGTGAGTCACAAGCCTACACCATTCTCACATATAAGAGAAGAGATGAGAAGAGAGGAAAGCCACCTCACATGCACACACATATATATGTATATGTATATATATAAATATATATTAATATACACTAATACAAGAATATGTTACAAATACAAACACTTGTATTCGTATCAAAATACGAATACCGTATTTGCATAAAACACGAATACCCGTATTTGTACTAAAATACAAATACTCGTATTAACATCAAGACACAAATACACGTATTTATTCAAATACTTGTATTCGTATAAATACAGTATTATGTCAAAATACGAATACCGAAAAAAGAGATACTAAAAGAGATATTTAATACTAGCTCACATTTAATCCAAAATATGATAATCTGGCTATCTTTCAAACCGGCTAATATTAACAAAATTGTCCGATTAAAACTACGTGTACAAAAACACGTGTTTTAATCGAATCTGAGTATGTATCAAAATATGTACACTACATCGTTTCGCCCGATCTGGGAATCCCTCTGTGGGGACTCTAAAGACTCGATATTATACTGGTAGTGGGTTTAACCACAAGAACATCAGCGGAACTAGTTGTACGTAACGACTACCAAGGTATTGAATGAAAGGAAGTCTAACAAGCAAACTTTTCCGTATGCCAACTGAGCCTGAAAGTGACAATCTCCGTATGTTCGTCTAAGATTATCGCATATCAGGTCTAGGAGTTGGATAATGTCAAACCCCTAATAACGCGATAAGTCATGCCAGTGTGAACCCCATCACCCACTGAGAAACTACTGATCCAAATCAGTAATTCACGTCCACCTTTGCCAAGGATTTCCGGTGATGGCTACCCGTGCACAGCGCGACATCTACCTCCAATACCAGGAGAGATGAATCCCTGACGACCCGCTCACTTTCTCCATGAAGTTCGGGACTGTACCCAACTAAAACCTGTTTGCACGACTCAGTAGAGCCATGGTAGGGGAGTAATAAAAGTACATTGGGAACTCACATGAGACAAATGATGATCTTAGGTCGACAGAATAACCTGTACTCATGTCACCAGAGAATTGCTACCTGAAAATAGGTATAATACCATTAAGTATGTTTCCGGCGAGTACATCCAGTGTAACTCATAACCCAATGAGCACCTGTATACTATCTTTGGTGACTAACTGACACCAATGGCTATGAAACCGGCCATTACCCCTCGTCGGGGTCAAGAAACATATACACTGGTCTACTCTGGAATATCGATGCCCAGTCTCAAAATTCCCACGACTAGGGACATTTAAGGATTTTCTTATAGACTGCCTAGTTCTCATAAGTATGATCACCACAATAACCCTGGTAGTCAAACAAGAATCTTATGGGCTCTATCAATATGTAATAGTAATCCGTAATACCACATAATATATGTACATGATGATAGAGATCAACCATATAGTATACTATCATCTTGAGTAAGATTGTTGTATCCGTATAGGTTTTCCCTCAATCATCATAATCGCCTGTCTACGATTACAATAATTGCATTGAGGGCACTATAGGCAACAGTTCTATCTAAAAACAAAGGACGAAACGTTTAACATCTTCAAATTTTTCTCCAAACGGATTCAAAACGAGATGAATCTTAAGATCTTTAGGATTAAAAGTGATCATGGTGGAGAATTTGAGAAAAATCATTTTGAAGATTATTGTATTAAGAGCGGATTTAAACATGAGTTCTCTTATGCCAGGACACCACGGAAAAATGTTGTTGAATAGAAGAATCGTTCCTTGCAAATGGCACAAACCATGTTAAATAAGAACAATCTACTTATGTATTTCTGGGCAGAGACAGTCAACACATCATGTCATATCATAAATAGAGTCAGTATTAGGAAATTCCTTAACAAGACACCTTATGAACTTTTCTATAAAAAAACTCCTAATATAAAATATTTTAAAGTTTTCGGATGCAAATGTTATATACTAAACACCCTAGATAACCTAGGTAAGTTTGAGTCAAAATACGATGATTGCATCTTTGTTGGTTACTCTATGGCCAGCAAAGCGTATCGTGTTTATAATAGTAGAACCCAAGTCATACAAGAAAGTATGAATATTTGAATATGACGAAAAAACTCGATCTTTAAGACTTTAGAAAATGATGATGAGCCAAACATCTTAAAGAATTTAGAGAACTTATCATTGGAAAAGGAAATTGCTGAACCACATGTAGAAGATGATAGCTTATGGCTTTCGATGTTCCATTTATTTAGTTTTGATGATAGCGTAAACATGAATAGTTCATTTATTGTAACTTATTTATCTTACCTATCATATCGGCACTAAACTTGTATACACTTGATGTTAAACTTGCTTATCCTATATCTTATGTATACCGAGTAATATATCAATATATCTCATGTTATACTTGTGTTATATTCTTGATATCGATATATTACTCTCATTCATTTATTTTGGTAATTCACAATATGAATTTGTATAAACATGTGATCTGTAACTTGCTTCTCTTATATATATATATATATATATATATATATATATATATATATATATATATATATATATATATATATATATTGTTAGTTAGTTAGTATATCAATATCTTATACTTTGAGTTTGAGTTATATCTTGATATTGATATAATATTCATAATTATGTTATCAAAACAAGTGAATATTCATATACTTATGTTTACTATCTTACTTATATTTCATAACACTGTATATAATATGCTTGGTCGTGTTTGAGATTGCTATTCATGATATTTTCACGGCACAAGCATACAAAGGAGGATGGTGGAAATTGAGCGTAAACGATATATCTAATAGAGGTTGGAGGATATGGACGAGAGCTTCCCAAATTGCATACCAAGCTTTGTGAGTTCAAGCTACGTAGCCGAGAAATAAAGAGTCAAGAGTTCAAGCTACAAATATCCAAGAAGCTAGAAGCCAAGTCTAAGTTTGAAATGTCAAAGATCGAAATCGAAGCGAAGTTCATTTGAAGATCAAATATCGACTTCAAGACGCAAGTGAGTGGAATGGCGTGTTCGAGTTTTAAGCGTCAAGTGTCAAAGCTAATTGAAGATCAATCGACCAACTCAAAGTTAAAGCAAAGTATCAAGAGCCCGTATCGAAGTGTCAAAGATTCAAGATTTCGAAGAAATGCGACATCGACATAGGATTCTATGTAAGTAATCTATTGAACATGGTTATTATCAATTAGAGCTCATGAAACACTCACACACGCTTGCACTTTGCATTGTATGAACGTTTTACTTTGCATGAACTTTGGGGTTTTCGATTTAAAATTGATTTTCATCACAAAACACATATTTCTGAGTTTTTACACTTCAGACGTCTGTCTCCATATGCTTCAGACGTCTGTCATCTTACTGTGTGTTTATAAAATCCCCAAATATCAGAAATATCATTTTCATACGTTTTGTACTTCAGACGTCTGTCCCTTGCTTGTTCAGAAGTTTGTCTATTCTCCATATTTTCATATAGCCTATTTTTATGAGATACAAACATATATCCCTTACTTCTTTAGACATCTATTTATTCTCTGAGCTTTCATTGGAATGAATTTCTTTTACGGAACAAACGTTTGAAGATATAGGCAACAGATTTCTGCAGTTTAAAATCTTTGAAAATCATTACTTCTTCAGGTGTTTGACCCATGTTCTTTAGCCGTCTGTTTATTCTCTATACTTTCTTTGGCTATCTTTGAAAACCCACGGCAAATGTTTGAACCTATATTCGACAGACGTCTGCAGTAGTTTTTTTTGAAAATATAGCCGTTGGGTTTTATTTTGTTAAAACTTCAGACCTCTGTTCTTATTGAAAAATGCTGATTTGACTTATAATGGCTAGTTTTTTGTGTGGGGCTATAAAAGAGTTTTGGGTTGGTTTTTTGAGCTCTTATCACTCAATATTTTAGTTTGCAAAATTCCTAAGTGATCAAGAGAGAAAAATCCCACATATTGTGAGAGTTGAAAATAGTTTTTCATTTGCTTATCCAATCTCTCACATACACACACTTAAGAGCTATATTTTGATATCCATCATCTTGAGTATTAGTTGAGCTTAATTGTAAACTCTTTTAAGAGTGTTGTGCCTCAAATGTAATCTCTTCTTTCTTTGTGTTTGGGATCTTGAGTGCAATGTTGTCATTGTAAGTGAGGAGAGTATCTTTATAGAGAGGAACGATGAGCTTGTAAGAGTAGAGTGTTGCTCGTGTGTCGAGCAACGTGAGGTTTTTGTAGGAGACGTGTTGGTTTAGCTTCCACCGAAAGCGGGGTTGTTTGTTGCGGGTGCGCAACGTGTGTATCTCCGAAAAGACGTGAATTCGTAGAACAGGCCAGTGCGCCTAAAGAAAGTGGACTAGGGGATCTCCTGAACCACTTTAAAAACCTTGCATGTTTGCGATTGATTATATTTGCAATTTTTTACTCTCTAGTTTTAGTTTCATAACATAGAAATTACTCAATTGCTTGCTTGTTTCCTATATGCTCTATTTTCTAATTGCTCATATTTGATATTGCTCTTGCTTGCTATTTGTTTAGTTTGTTACAATTATAGCTTGCTTAGCCACTTATCATATTGATACATCTTTTGCTAAGCTATTCAATTCTATTCTCTTTTAGCTAGTATAGTATAAATTTTTAATTTGGGCATATAGTTAGCATAGTCCTATTCATCCACCCTCTAGGACTATTTGGTGTGAGCCTCTATATATTTTCAGAAGATGTACTATAAGTTGTGAAAGAAGATCTTCCAAAATATTGGTAATTCAATAGAAATCACCCTAAGGACTTAATCATAGGTGATATCGATAAGAGAGTTGTAACTAGATCATCAACATCCAACAGTTGTATCAACTTAGCCTTTATATCCTTAATTGAACCTAAAAACTTTAATGAAGCTTTAATAGATGAAAATTGGATAATAGCCATGCAAGAAGAATTAAATCAATTCGAGAGAAATAACGTTTGGAAGCTAGTACTAAGATTCGAATATAGACCTGTAATAGGAACTAAGTGAGTATTCAAAAATAAACTTGATGAACTAGGTAAAATTGTTATAAATAAATCCCTCTTAATAGCCCAAGGATATAACCAAATAGAAGGAATAGACTACGACGAAACGTATGCACCTGTCGCTATGTTAGAAGCCATACATATCTTACTGGCATATGCATGCAATAAAAACTTCAAAGTTTTTCAAATGGACGTTAAAAGTGTGTTCTTAAATAGTCAAGTAGATGAGAAAATATATGTAACACCCTAGTTCATTTATACCAATTCCAGTTTAAGTATTTACTTATTTATGGTATTTTCCTGATTTACTGTGTTTTGGGTGCGAATAGTGTATTTGACATTTATTTGCATTCTACCCACCCGCTTGCTTGAAAGCTGTCTTGATTCATGTTTATGTTCTACCTTGACTTGTTACGTAGACTCGTGCACTTTCATTTTAATTTATACATTGCATACTAGCATTATATATGGCATCTGCATTTTTATATATATCATTTAAAGTCACGTAAAATATTTTAAAAATACATTACATGGCCTGCCTGACACCCCTAACCCTGTGGTAGCATCCGCGCATCTGTTCATGTCCCATCCAGTGAAACGGACGTGTTTGGATGGCTACGCGCACGTACGTGCATCCATTCTTGGGGGTATGCATTTTTGTTATCCGGACATTAATTCTTTTATTTTCGTCGACATGTATATTATTCGTATTTTAAAACTGAATTTTAGACCCGACCCGGGCATGTTTTGGACTATATTTGTATTTACCAAAATATCAAATTTTATTTATATAATATTAATTTTATAAACTGATACAAATTAAAATTTAGTTAACTAATAAAAAAAAAATTTAATTTAAATCTAAACTAATTTCCTGACAAACTAACAACCCTTTTCTCTCTCTTCCCTCTGCATATATATATATATATATATATATATATATATATATATATATATATATATATATATATATATATATATATATATATTCTTTCCTTATTTAATACACAGCCTCTTCTTCTTACTTCTTCTTCTTTCTTCTTTCTTTTTCTTGATCTTGTTTCTTGATTCCGGTGATCACCGCCAGAGCCGTGCTCATCGCTGACGATCCGAGTGATCCAGTGAACGTACCTTACCTGTGTGATCACCCTCTTGTATTGTTTAAACCTGTCCCGTGTGCCGTGTGTGCGTTGCGACGTTTTACCGACATCGGACGTGCGTTGCGACGTTTTACCGACATCGGACGTCCCGTGCGTTGCGACGTTTTACTGACATCGGACGTGCGTTGCGACGTTTTACCGACATCGAGGCAAGTTAATCTTGCTACATGCTATACTACTATATTCAATATTCATATGAATAATAACAGCACATAATGATTAGTTATGCATCCCACAATATCGTTTTGCATGTTTCACCATTTTCAGATATCCGTGTGCATCCGTGCAGGTTACTTCATATCTAGTGCATGCAAATTTATCTTGATACATGCTAAACTACAATATGCTGCACCAAATTGAATATTTACATTTCATATTGTTTAGTTGTACATCCCGCATTTACCAATTTATCATTTTACTGTTATACGACATCCGTACACATCAATATCATTATTTACATGTCTAGTCGCATGCTAAATCATCTTGCTACAAGCTAGGTATAGTATTATGCATCCATACTGAAGTTTTACTGTTTTCGGATACCCGATTGCATCCATATCATTTAAAATATATATCCTAATAATATTTCTTATTATTATCTTTAATTAGTTCATAATCTGCATTTTATAATGTTATACAAAATATAGTTTTAAAATATTATAATTTACACATGAAACGTCGTTGCAAAGCGGATACGACAAATCTGAAATTTACTGTACACCTTACTTTATAAAATTCATTATAAATCATAGAAAAATTATTAGTATACGTTCTTTAGTTCGTTACGAAGCTAACTCAGAATACTATAACTCTATGAAATATTTACTTGCAAAATAAATTGTTTAAATAACATAAAATGCAAATGAAAATATCTCTAAACTGCTGTCCAGGGAAATTCCAGAAGCAAACTTTCAATTTCGAATGTTCATAGATTTTTGTAGGAACAACCTGAGATACTTCAACTTATAAAAATGAAAACCTTATTGAATTATCTTTGTTTTGGTATAAGACACGTCCCTTTTGGAGAACGTTTGTTATTTTTAAGCTATTTTACAAATCAGGGTGACACTGAATTTCTAAACGGAACTTTCTTGTGCATGGTTAATCAATACCACTTTTATAGTTATTAATCGGTTTGAATATGTTATCCATGTTAATATTATTATATCAATATCTATTTAATAAATAATAGTGCTTGTGTTTTAATATTCAGCAAATTTTACCGATTTACAGTTTTATAGTATCCGTCTGTATCTGTACGGTTTATTACATATCTAGTTGCACGCCGAGACCATATTATTTCATGATACTGTTGTATTAGTGCACCATGCTTGATAATGTGTATCATACATAGTCATGATGTAACCCCTGATAGATTTTTGTGCATCCATGCTTTCACCGTACATCCATACATTTACCGTGATTCGATACTTGCTACATTTTACTGTTAGGCATCCGCTTGTTACCTTGCACTACTTAACATGACCTGATACACCACTACTTGACATGACTTGATACATGTGCACTACTTGACATGACTTGATACATGTACACCACCTGACATGACCTAATGTACCACAGCTTGACATATTACCTGATCTTGTTACTAATGCCGACAATCTTGACCTGTTGTCCCTACGGACATTTCCTGTTGTCTATACAGAAAAACCTGTACCTGCTTGATCCTGTGTTGGCATTAGCTCCAGATTTATCAATACCTGACTTACACACATAACTTGGGGGTATGGGAAAATCAAGATTTTAACTGAACGTAACTCACAGTCTATTATATATTGTACCGTGGCCCCATAGGGATTGAACGAGGCATAGACTGATGGGTTACGATGAGGATTACATTAATTGATTTCGAATAACTTTAGAGTAGATAACCCTATAGCACAGTTTAGACTACTCACTGCACTTCACCTGTTTATATCCTGTTCACTGATCTATATTCATGTTACTGTTACTTGTTACTGATGACTTGTTATTGTTCATACCCATGCCTGCATGACTTGTTATCCCCTGATTATATTATTGTTGATATTATGACGTACTGACGTCTGGGTTTTGCATGGCCTAGATCTGCTACCCTTGTCGCAGGCCGAGCAGGAGTACTTCAGCCGACAGGCCGAGCAGTGATGATCCAGTTAGTTTAGTTATTTCTGTACTTTCCGGATTATTATTGTATTTGGATCTTTTGCTTCCGCATTATATTATTTCTTGACTCGTTTATTCTGGCATATAGACATGTACTAGATAGTTTACTATATTTTCCTGTTCTTGATATCTCTAGACAGCAGTAATGTGACTGTGGAGGGATGTTTCCTATCCACAGGTAGCATGGTTGGCTCTGTCACGTGCCTATCTTAGCGTACTCTGGGAAGCGGGGCATGACAGTATATGTATCTCAACCTCCTGGCTTTGAGAATTACACATTCCTTGATCATATCTATAAGGTTAGAAAGGCACTTCACGGCCTTAAACAAGTTCCACGTGCTTGGTATAAACGTTTATCGTTTTTAGAAAATATAGAATTCAAGAAGGGTATATTAGATAAGACTTTATTTACTAAAACCCTTAACCAAGACATTATAATAGTCCAGATATATATTGATGATATTATTTTTCGATCAATTAGTGAAAGTCTTTGTGATGATTTCACTGAATCCATGCAGGATGAATTTGAAATTAGTATGATGGGATAACTCAATTTCTTCCTCAGATTTCAAATTAAGTAAACGGGTGATGACATCTTCATCAATCAGGTCAAATATACTAGGGAACTCATAAAGAAATTTGGCCTAGATAACGCAAAGACATGTGAAACACTTATGGCTATGAACACTAAACTCACTAACGATAAAGATGGTCAATGATGATACGTGGTCTACTCTATTTGACTGCGAGTATACCAGATATTATAATTAGTGTATATTTGTGTTCGAGATTCTAGGCTGATCCTAAAGAGTCTCATATAACCTCAATCAAAAGAATCTTTAGATATTTGAAAGGAACCATAAATTGTAGCTTTTGGTATCCTAAGGATAACTTGTTTCACTTTATAAGTTATTCAAATGCAAATTACGCTAGAAGAATTAAAAATCTAAAGAGAACAAGTGGTACTCCTCACTTCTTAAGGAATTGTCTTGTCTCTTGCATTTCCATGAAACAAAATTTCGTTGCTCTCTCGACAGCCGAGACAGAATATATCGCTGCTGGTGCTTATTATGCGCAAAGTTTGTTGGGTTACCCTAACGCCCTAGCCATCATCCATGGTGATTTGTCGAACAAAAATTTTTCTACCAAAGTAAAATGGCGCTAGAATAACCCAAGAAACCGGATCTAGCCATAAACCTAACTAGCAAAACTATGAGAGCTATCTACTATGATAAGAAATCCTCACCAAACGATCTATGTCCTTAGGTCTTCTTTCTTCATCATATGCTCTTAGTGTCCACCATGATCGCGCTTGATCTTCTTTTCCCGCTCCATCGGTTCTCCGGGATCGAACTTGCTCTTCAGTCCTTCTCCATCGAAGATGATCCACCCGAGGGATGTTATCCATGGCTCTAGCTCCACATTAAATAACAAGTGGAGCAATTAGAGAACTTGAGTTGATAATACAAGAAGTCTAGGATGTAGTGTGATATTCTAAGTATTCTACTATCTCTATCTTGCATCCTCTCTTGTTTCTCAATACATGAGAGTGTAGAGAGGAGGAAGATGATGAAGGTGGAAGAACTCAAAAGAAGAAGAGGAGAGTGAAGCAAAATGGTGAGCACCAAATAAAATGAGCAACCATGCGAAAGAAGAACCCTCACAATAGTTTTGTATAATAATATCAATGAATGAACAATATGAACCATGCTTCAATAGTTGCCGCAAATGAGTAAAGTATTCATTTGTCAACTATTAAGGCATGGTCCTCACCATACTCCCCTCACCTCACACTTTACACCTCATTTCCATTTATCAAATAAATGGAAAAAGCTAATGAGGTGTCCACCTTCTAGAATGTTATCCGTGATAAAATACAGATTACAGTCTACTGTATATACATACCTGCATTTGGATAAAAACACGAATGCCCAAAGAGATAGAATAACACGAAGAACGAAATACTAAAAATACATATCGAAATACATATATGTAAATTATCAAATCATTACCTGATTTAATAATCCGGTTCAAACCCGAGCCGTCTAGTATTACCAACTGTCCGATCGAAAGTCCGTGTACAAAGTACATCAATCGATTGGAACCATGCATGTATCCAATATGAATACTATATCATTTCACCTAAACCAGGGAAACCCTCTGTGTAGGACTCTAAAGACTCGAAAGTATGCCGGCAGTGAGTTACTGGATAAATCCATAACCACAAGCACGTCAGCGGCACTAGCTGTACGTAACCGCTACCCGGGTACCTGTCGAAAAAGAAGGCCGACGAGCAAACTCATCCGGATCCCTACTGAGCCTATCTGTGACAATATTCGTACAATCCGGTCTCTTCTTCTGAGAGTATCACATACCGGTCTAGGGGGTGGTAAACGTCAGACCCTAATAACCCGATATATCGTGCTGATGCAGCTTAGGACCAATCCGGGAAACTACTGATCAACCTATCAGTAAATCCCAACTGTCTTGGCCAAGGTCTTATGGTCCTGAACAATCGAACACAGTGCGATATCGAATCCCTATACCGGGAGAAATGAATCCCCAACAATCGCTCACTGCCTCTATGTGGCTCAAGACTGTACCCAACCAAACCCTATTTGCACTACTCAGTAGAGCCGTGGTAGGGTAGTGATCAAAGCACAGTGGGAACTCACACGAGACAAATGACGATCTCAGGTCTAAAGACTAATCTGTACTCATGTCACCTGAGAACTTCCACCTGACGATAGGTATAGTACCATCTGGAAGTTCTTGGCGAGTCCGTCCGGTGTACTCACACCCAGTGAACACCTGTATACGATCTTAGGTGTGAAAGACCAATGGTTGCGGGACCGTACCATCTCCCCTCGTCGAGGTCTAGAAACGTATACACTAGTCTACTCCAGAATATCAATGCCCAGTCTCGATACTCCCATGACTAGGGACCTTTTAAGGATGTGTGTACCGACTACTCAGCTCCCATAAGTATGATCGCCATCACAACGCAGGTAGTCTAGCAATGATCATACAGGCTTTATCAACATGTATGAATGATACGTAATAGAAAGTAAAACATATGCATATGTTAAGATAAAGAAAAACCAGATAACATACTATCATATCGAGCAAGACTGTCATGTACATATATATGTCCAAGCATCCACATGTATACATGTACAATAATGGCCTATAGGGTATACATATCCAACAAATCCAACAATCTCCCACTTACACTAAGGCCACACACACACACACACACACACATATATATATATGTATGTATATGTATATATGTATATGTATATGTATATATGTATATGTGTGTGTGTCTATATATATATATATATATATATATATATATATATATATATATATATTTGCGTATCGAGTACCCAACTTCTACTCTAGGGCCGGTTGTTGGCGTATCGAATACCCAACATCTCAAAAATTCTCTCAAACTGTGCTTGAGGAGGGCCTTGGTGAATGGATCCGCGGTGTTGTCTTTTGAGTCCACTCTCCGCAACTTGATCTCCCGACGATCAATGATCTCTCTGATCAGGTGATACTGCCTTAAGATATGCCTGGATTTCCGATAGGACTGTGGTTCCCATGCTAAAGCCATAGCTCCATTGTTGTCGTAATACATAGGTATTGGGTTAACAATAGATGGAACCACCTGAAGTTCAGTAATGAACTTCTTAATCCAGACGACTTCTTTTGCGGCATTGTTGGCAGCAATGTATTCAGCCTCCATCGTAGAGTCTGCGACGATGTCCTATTTGGAACTCTTCCAATAGACCGCCCTTCCGTCAAGGGTAAATACAAAACCCGATACAGACTTGCTGTCATCTTTATCACTCTGGAAGCTCGAATTGATAAAAGACTCCACCTGGAGGTCCCCATTACTGAATATCAGGAACATTTCTTTAGTCCTTCTCAGGTACATCAGAATATTCTTAACAGTTGTTCAGTGGTTCTCACCTGGGGTAGTCTGATATCGGCTCACCACACTAAGCGCGTAAGCTATATCTGGTCGGGTACATAGCATCACATACACTATAGATCCTACCGTCGAAGCATAGGGTATAGTACTCATGCGAACCCTCTCCTCATCAGTCTTGGGAGACATCTCTTTGGAAAGGGTGATTCTGTGTAATGCGGGTATATTACCGCGTTTGGAATCTTTCATACTAAATCTTTTCAGTACGGTCTTTATGTACCTGAACTGCAAAAGTCCTAGTAATCTCTTGGATCTATCTCTGTAGATTTTAATCCCCAGAATGTACGAGGCATCACCCAGGTCCTTCATGGAAAACCTTTGTAACAAGAACAACTTGACCGATTGTAGCATAGGTGTAACACTTTGAAATTTTCGTTTGATTGTTTTGGTGATAATTAGTAGTCATGCATGTTTTTATATTTGTGTGTTCATAGGATTAATAGTTTTATTAGTAGTGTTTGCATATTGGGAATTTTCTTGTGTTTTTGTACACCTTACACACTTAGTCATTTTGAGACTTAGGATTTTGTTAACATGTTAACCTTTCCCTTGTGCATGGTTACTTTTAAATCCCCCACCATCTTATTCATATATTAACCCCATTTGATAATTCAAACTCCTAATAAAACAATGAGGTATGGGGGTAGGTAAAAACTTGACTTTTGGACCCATTTTTCCCTCTCTTCTCTCTCTCTTTCCCCACTCCAGAATTCTGGAGATTTTCCAGCAGCAAACCCTCCCATTTCTTCATCTTTTCTTCTTCTCTTCATGTCTTTTGATCTCTACACTCTTCCTTCACAAAAACCACACCTTTTCATCACAAAAACCTTAAGAAAAGTGAGCTTTTTAGGGTGTTAAAGGCAAATCTGCATACACGAGGGGAAAAGCTGAGACTTTGGTGTTTTGCAAGGTCTCTAGAAGGTATAACTCTGGTCTTAACCTCTTTTTCCATAACTTGTAGTATTGTTTAGCAAAAATCCCTTTTTTGTGCATTTTTAGTGAATTTATAGCATATTTGTGATGTATATATTAGATTGGTGTTCTCATAGTTTAGTTAGCTCCTTTAAGTGTTATTAGAGCTATTTTAACTAGGTTATACTTCAGGTTGCACAAAAATACCATAAAGTTTGATTTTAGTGCAAAAGTGTGGATTTTAGCTAGAAATAAGGCTTTGTAGAATCTGCTACTACCCGAGACTTTTCAGAACAAAACTAGACATCACTGCAGCATGTATGAGGGGTATAGAGTGCACACACCCAACCTGGGAGCCCAATTCCCATTTGGGGCCGCCGAATTTTGCATTCTGGCCGCAATTTGCGGCCAGATGGGGGAGCCAAGGGTTGGGGTTTGGGGTGTGGGTGTCTGCTGCTATTTGGGTTGTTATGGTATATATACTTTTGCATTATCTTTCCTGTATCAAAATCTGGGTTAGAATACCTATTTTCCCGTATTTTCAACCTTTCGCGACACGCGCGATACGTGTGTGTGGGTTTTGGGTTTCTGCGTATCGCGACGCGTCGGAGTGGTTTCAGGCGCGTAACCACACGTTTTAGCGTATCGCGCACACGCGAGTTTGGTTCACGACACGAGTTACTAGTTCGGCTTTAATGTCGCGTTTGTGTGACTTCAAGCTTACATATGATATATTGTGTAATTCTAGGTTCGCAGGCGAGTACGGCGGACGCCGCGAAGAAGGGGAAGCAGGTTGTTGGCTACACCTAGCGAGAGACTACGGTGAGTAGATTTCACATCTACGGGGATATCGCCTGCATGGCGTTCTACGTCAGGGCTGATAGGACCTTATAGTGTTCCTTATATATATATTGCATGTTCATGGTTACTAGCTAGTGCATTGCATACCTACTACACACCTCACATTGGATCATTGCATTGTAGCTCATCTATATGTGACATGACTTGATATTCATACTTGATACCTATATCACATTGGATCATTGCATTGCAGCTCATTTTTATGTGACATGACTTGATATTCATACTTGATACCTATATCACATTGGATCATTGCATTGCAGCTCATTTTTATGTGACATGACTTGATATACATACTTGGTGCACATATCACATCAAAATTACTTGTATTATTGGTTGAGATTTCATGTGATTTCTGGATTTGGGAACCGTGGCCTTTTCAAATAAGTAATCATTTAAAAACCCGGTTCCCTTGGTATGATATTTTGGGGCGTTACCCCGTGTTTTCTCGGTGCTAGAGGCATGTATTGAGAGAGGGCTGACCCGGACTGACGGATGCCCGATATATTGAGAGAGGGCTGACCCGGACTGACGGATGCCCGATGTATTGAGAGAGGGCTGACCCGGACTGACGGATGCCCGATGTATTGCGAGAGGGCTGACCCGGACTGACGGATGCCCGATATATTGAGAGAGGGATGACCCGGACTGACGGATTCCCGATATATACTTTGAGAAAGGGCTGACCCGGATTGACGGATGCCCGATACAGGATGTTTTGCGTGTCGATGCTAGACACGAGTATTTATGATATTTGGGTGCCGATGTTGGGCACTCGGGATTCTTAGAGAGGTACAGGATTTGAGGGCCGAGGAGAGTGCCGGTGCATGAGCTATTTTTGGGAGATCTAGGTGCATTGAGAAACCGATTATATATTCCACGTTGACTTTCCGTGTAGATATTATATTGCCCCTGCTCAGCATTACTTTTGTACCTCATCCTGTAGATGCATTACCTGATAGAGCATTTGTACCTCATCCGGTAGTACAGTACCCTATAGAGCACTTGCATGATTATTGCACATACTGCTTATCACATATTGATATCATCTGTTGGCATATGATAGAGTAGCAAAGTACGTGCATGCTCGCGATTACCTTTATATGTTATCTCTATTCACGAGTTGGCAACTCACCCCCGTTGTGCCACAGTGTTTGCAGGTTGCCCTTCGGAGTAGTCGCGGCAGGCTGTTTTGCATCTTTTAACACAGATACCCCCATAGTTGGTGTACTAGCTCTTTTGCTGATAGGTGGGTTTTGTGCGATATCTGTTTATCTTTCAGTATGTACATTGTTGTATCTAGTATTCTCCATCTACCATGTATGTATTTGACTTAGAGACAGTGTGAGGACGATGTTGTATTATATTTGTTTTCTGGTGTCGAGCTCGTTGTGAGCCGACTGTACTTGCAGTTTATCCTATCTGTGATGTTCCCACTTGTGGATCTTGATCTTCGGTACGGCGTCGTATATTGTTTTCTTGGAGTTTGTTTACTTAGATTTCTTATCATGTTTTAGTTAGTGCTTTCTTTAAAAACTTCTAACACTCTATACTTTCACTGGTTTGATTTCTGGGTTTTCGGTTCACTTAGTCGCGTTACGCCTGTAGACGTTACGTGGTTAAGTGCCGGTCACGGGCCAAACTTCGGGTCGTGACAAAGTTGGTATCAGAGCGTAGGTTTTACCTTTCGTAGTGTAGGATGACCCTGGTATGATGGAGTAGGTAGCTGCGGCAGGGTGGCGTAGCGTGTGTATGTTCCGCGGCATACTCACGACACGGTACTCCGCCTACGCGACCGTAGGACTTGTTGATTTAAATTCCTCCTTGAGTATATACATTCTTGCGATTCGATTTCCGTATCCTTATCGAATCCTGTTGTTTCTGTTAGCCAATATGCCGCCAAGGACTACGAGGGCGCAGAGAGCGGCCGCGAGGGCCGAGGTTCGAGTTGATTCATCTGAGACAAGGACTAATCCGAGTAGTACTCCTGTTGTATCAGGACAGATTGTTTCCCCTACGACAGCTCAGATCGCTAGACTAGTGGTAGAGATGCAGGGCCTACGCCAGGCAATGAGCTCATTGGTAGAGGTCGTTCGAGCGCAGCGACAGATGGTTGCCATCCCTGTTACCCAGTTGTTCCTTGCGATCATCATGCAGTATTCCATCCCCTACATAGCACCGGTGGAGGCAGCCCCCATTTACGAGACACGTCTTCCAGAGACCGTGAGAATTCCGGAACAGTTGTGGAATCATACTGGTGTACCAGCCCAGAGCAGAGGCTTAGGACGAGGACAGTCGTTTGGCTTCCATCCCCAGGCTGGACAGCATTCAGTGCGTAGGTGTTTACGATGCGGAAGCCTTCAACACCTCATCAGGCAGTGTTTCTTAACAGCACGTCAGGGTCGTGCTCTGAGACGTCGTGGACGCGGAGGGTTTGCACAGAGGGGTCAGGCTAGTAGAGGAGGAGTTCGGTCAGTCGCAAATGAAGGACAGGCACAAGTTTCCGCTTTGACTCATCGGAACGCGCGGGTATCCAATGCTGTGGTTTCAGGTACTCTTTCAGTTTGTCCTTTGTTGCACATGTATTGTTTGATCCGGATCCTTGTGCTCATATGTTTTCACGTACTCGTATGTATCCACACACCTTGTGCCGAGTTTAGGTAGAGAGTCTGGTTTGCTTGGTCAACCGCTAGTTGTGACTACTCCTGCGGGAGAGTCGTTTGTTGCTAGGCACGTGTTCCGATCCTGTACCGTCCGTATCGGCGAGAGAGAGTTGCCGGTCGATTTGATCCTTCTTGTGATGTTGGACTTCGACGTTCCTTTGGGCATGGATTGGTTAGCCACGTGCTATGCTTCTGTTGACTGCAGCGAGAAGACAGTTCGATCGTGTTTTCCCGGCGAGTCGGTTGTTGTTGTGTTGGGGGACCGTGGTGCCACCCCTCACAGTGTGATTTCTTCTGTTCGCGCTGGACAGCTTTTACGGAAGGGATGTCAGGGATTTCTTGCATATGTTTGCGATACTAGGGCTATAGAGATTCCTTTGGATCAGGTTCCGGTTGGTAGCGAGTTCCCTGATGTGTTCCCTGACGAGCTTCCTGGGCTACCGCCCGAGCGTGATATTTCCTTCTGTATTGACTTGGTTCCTGGCACGGGGCCTATTTCTATACCGCCGTATCAGATGGCCCCGGCGGAACTTAGAGAGTTGAAGGGTCAGTTGCAGGACCTGCTGGATAAGGGACCTATTCGACCCAGTGTTCTCCTTGGGGTGCTCCAGTCCTGTTCGTCAAGAAGAAGGACGGCAGTATGCGTTTGTGCATCGACTACCGCCAACTGAACAGGGTGACAGTGCGGAACATATATCCTTTGCCACGCATCGACGATTTGTTCGACCAGCTTCAGGGGGGGCAGGATACTTTTCGAGGATCGATTTGCGATCGGGCTACCATCAGCTGCGGGTTCGATAGGAGAACATTCCTAGGACGGCTTTCCGCACACGTTACGGCCATTATGAGTTTTGATGATGTCGTTCGGACTCACCAACGCGCCAGCAGCATTTATGGACATGATGAACCGTATTCTCCGGCCGTATCTTGGTCTGTTCATTATAGTGTTTTTTGACGATATCTTGGTGTATTCTTGGAGTAGAGAGGAGCACGAGCAGCACCCGCGGATTACGCTGCAGACCTTGAGGAAGCATCAGCTTTTCGCCAAATTCTCCAAGTGTGCCTTCTGGCTAGACAGCGTGGACTTCTTTGGGCACGTGATTACACGAGATGGTATATGTGTCGACCCGAGGAAGATCAAGGCAGTTCGGAGTTGGTCTAGACCCACGTCAGTGACGGAGATTCGCAGCTTTCTAGGGCTGGCAGGCTATTACCGGTGATTCGTGCATGACTTCTCTCGCATTGCTACAACTTTGACCGGGTTGACCCGGGAAGGGAGTTCGCTTCGATTGGACAGAGGAGTGTGAGCACAGTTTCCAGCAGCTACGGGCTCTACTGACTACGACACCAGTGCTATCATTGCCTTCAGGATCAGGCGGATTTGTGGTCTACTGCGATGCTTCACGAGTAGGGCTGGGATGCGTTTTGATGCAACATGACAGGGTGATTGCGTATGCTTCACGGCAATTAAAGAAACATGAACAGAATTACCCTACTCATGATCTGGAGATAGCTGCAGTGGTCCTTGCACTCAAGATCTGGCGACATTATCTGTATGGAGAGTCGTGCCAGATATTCACCGACCACAAGAGCTTAAAGTACATATTTCAGCAGCGAGACCTGAACCTTAGACAGCGCCGATGGATGGAGTTAGTGAAGGATTTCGATTGTGAGATCGTGTATCACCCGAGCAGGGCGATTGTAGTGGCAGATGCTTTGAGCAGGAGGCCCGGGGGTAGTCTATCCTGTTTGAGCGCAGTTCAGAGGCAGTCGTCGGCGGATATGCGATAGCCGGGTACAGTTCGAGTTTACGCCGATCGGGGGACAGATTGCGCATGTTCGTGCACGCCCACAGTTGCTTGACCGTATACAAGAGGCACATCACAGTGATGACCGCTGTTCAGAGATCAGGACACAGATGGGACATGGCAGATTTTCCGAGTTCGTGATCGATGATCAGGGGATACTACGATTTGGGGCTAGACTGTGCGTACTAGATGCTAAGGGATTGCGGCGCGAGATTCTCGAGGATGCACATCGATCGGTATATAGTGTTCATCCCGGTTCCACCAAGATGTACCACGACTTGAGAGCTGTTTACTGGTGGGACGGTATGAGGAGAGACATTGCAGATTTTGTGTCGAGATGCCTGACTTGTCAGCAAGTCAAGGCTGAGCACCAGAGGCCCGCGGGAGAGCTACAGCCGTTACCCATTCCGGAGTGGAAGTGGGAGCAGATTTCGATGGATTTCGTTGTGGGTCTACCCAGGACTAGTCGAGGGTATGACTCCATCTGGGTGATCGTGGATCGTTCGACGGAAGCGGCTCACTTCCTACCGGTGAGGACGACTTTCGGATTTGCTCAGTATGCCCAGATTTACATTGATGAGATTGTACGACTGCACGGAGTTCCGACATGCATCGTGTCCGATAGAGGCACCCAGTTTACCAGCCGGCTATGGCAGAGGCTTCAGGAGGCTTTGGGCACTCGCTTGAGTTTCAGCACAGCATTCCATCCGCAGACCGACGGGCAGTCAGAGCGGACTATTCAGACTCTCGAGGACATGCTCAGAGCATGCGTTTTAGACTTCGGAGGTAGCTGGGATCATCATTTGCCTTAGTAGAGTTCTCCTACAACAACCGCTACCAGGAGACCATTCAGATGGCACCGTTTGAGGCTCTTTATGGGAGGAGATGCAGATCACCCACCTGTTGGACGGAGCTCAGTGAGAGCAGTATCTTAGGGCCACAGATCGTGGGGGAGACGACAGCAAAGATCCAGTTGATTCGCGATAGGATGAGAGCAGCCCAGAGTAGGCAGAGATCTTATGCGGACCGTCGTCGGCGCAGACTTGAGTTTTCTGTTGGTGACCACGTTTTCTTGAGGGTCTCCCCAACGAAGGGCGTAATGAGGTTTGGAAAGAAGGGGAAGCTTAGTCCCAGATATGTGGGCCCCATTGGAGATCCTTGAGCGTATTGGTGCAGTTGCGTATCGATTAGCCCTTCCGCCCAGTTTTCCAGACGTGCATCCCGTTTTTCACGTTTCGATGCTCCGCAGATATGTTCATGATCCTTCGCATGCGATTCAGCACCCGACGATCCAGCTTGAGCGCGACCTTTCCTACGCGGAGCAGCCGGTGATGATCTTAGATCGACAAGTGAAGGAATTGAGGTCGAAAGAGATACCGTCCGTCAAGATACTTTGGCGTGGCCAGAGCGGCGAGGAAGTCACTTGGGAGACCGAGAGCGAGATGATGAAGAGGTATCCCCACCTTTTTGAAGGTGCGTATAGTTAGATTTTTAAATTCGGGGACCGAATTTCCTTAAGGGGGGTAGATTGTAACACTTTGAAATTTTCGTTTGATTGTTTTGGTGATAATTAGTAGTCATGCATGTTTTTATATTTGTGTGTTCATAGGATTAATAGTTTTATTAGTAGTGTTTGCATATTGGGAATTTTCTTGTGTTTTTGTACACCTTACACACTTAGTCATTTTGAGACTTAGGATTTTGTTAACATGTTAACCTTTCCCTTGTGCATGGTTCCTTTTAAATCCCCCACCATCTTATTCATATATTAACACCATTTGATAATTCAAACTCCTAATAAAACAATGAGGTATGGGGGTAGGTAAAAACTTGACTTTTGGACCCATTTTTCCCTCTCTTCTCTCTCTCTTTCCCCACTCCAGAATTCTGGAGATTTTCCAGCAGCAAACCCTCCCATTTCTTCATCTTTTCTTCTTCTCTTCATGTCTTTTGATCTCTACACTCTTCCTTCACAAAAACCACACCTTTTCATCACAAAAACCTTAAGAAAAGTAAGCTTTTTAGGGTGTTAAAGGCAAATCTGCATACACGAGGGGAAAAGCTGAGACTTTGGTATTTTGCAAGGTCTCTAGAAGGTATAACTCTGTTCTTAACCTCTTTTTCCATAACTTGTAGTATTGTTTAGCAAAAATCCCTTTTTTATGCATTTTTAGTGAATTTATAGGATATTTGTGATGTATATATTAGATTGGTGTTCTCATAGTTTAGTTAGCTCTTTTAAGTGTTATTAGAGCTATTTTAACTAGGTTATACTTCAGGTTGCACAAAAATACCCTAAAGTTTGATTTTAGTGCAAAAGTGTGGATTTTAGCTAGAAATAAGGCTCTGTAGAATCTGCTACTACCCGAGACTTTTCAGAACAAAACTAGACATCACTGCAGCATGTATGAGGGGTATAGAGTGCACACACCCAACCTGGGAGCCCAATTCCCATTTGGGGCCGCCGAATTTTGCATTCTGGCCGCAATTTGCGGCCAGATGGGGGAGCCAAGGGTTGGGGTTTGGGGTGTGGGTGTCTGCTGCTATTTGGGTTGTTATGGTATATATACTTTTGCATTATCTTTCCTGTATCAAAATCTGGGTTAGAATACCTATTTTCCCGTATTTTCAACCTTTCGCGACACGCGCGATACGTGTGTGTGGGTTTTGGGTTTCTGCGTATCGCGACGCGTCGGAGTGGTTTCAGGCGCGTAACCACACGTTTTAGCGTATCGCGCACACGCGAGTTTGGTTCACGACACGAGTTACTAGTTCGGCTTTAATGTCGCGTTTGTGTGACTTCAAGCTTACATATGATATATTGTGTAATTCTAGGTTCGCAGGCGAGTACGGCGGACGCCGCGAAGAAGGGGAAGCAGGTTGTTGGCTACACCTAGCGAGAGACTACGGTGAGTAGATTTCACATCTACGGGGATATCGCCCGCATGGCGTTCTACGTCAGGGCTGATAGGACCTTATAGTGTTCCTTATATATATATTGCATGTTCATGG
This sequence comes from Agapanthus africanus, assembly GCA_030015575.1. Classification (NCBI taxonomy): domain Eukaryota; kingdom Viridiplantae; phylum Streptophyta; class Magnoliopsida; order Asparagales; family Amaryllidaceae; genus Agapanthus; species Agapanthus africanus. The sequence continues at coordinate 326,275,940 of JASDDO010000004.1, forward strand.
TTACTAGCTAGTGCATTGCATACCTACTACACACCTCACATTGGATCATTGCATTGTAGCTCATCTATATGTGACATGACTTGATATTCATACTTGATACCTATATCACATTGGATCATTGCATTGCAGCTCATTTTTATGTGACATGACTTGATATTCATACTTGATACCTATATCACATTGGATCATTGCATTGCAGCTCATTTTTATGTGACATGACTTGATATACATACTTGGTGCACATATCACATCACAATTACTTGTATTATTGGTTGAGATTTCATGTGATTTCTGGATTTGGGAACCGTGGCCTTTTCAAATAAGTAATCATTTAAAAACCCGGTTCCCTTGGTATGATATTTTGGGGCGTTACCCCGTGTTTTCTCGGTGCTAGAGGCATGTATTGAGAGAGGGCTGACCCGGACTGACGGATGCCCGATATATTGAGAGAGGGCTGACCTGGACTGACGGATGCCCGATATATTGAGAGAGGGCTGACCCGGACTGACGGATGCCCGATGTATTGTGAGAGGGCTGACCCGGACTGACGGATGCCCGATATATTGAGAGAGGGATGACCCGGACTGACGGATTCCCGATATATACTTTGAGAGAGGGCTGACCCGGATTGACGGATGCCCGATACAGGATGTTTTGCGTGTCGATGCTAGACACGAGTATTTATGATATTTGGGTGCCGATGTTGGGCACTCGGGATTCTCAGAGAGGTATAGGATTTGAGGGCCGAGGAGAGTGCCGGCGCATGAGCTATTTTTGGGAGATCTAGGTGCATTGAGAAACCGATTATATATTCCACGTTGACATTCCGTGTAGATATTATATTGCCCCTGCTCAGCATTACTTTTGTACCTCATCCTGTAGATGCATTACCTGATAGAGCATTTGTACCTCATCCGGTAGTACAGTACCCTATAGAGCACTTGCATGATTATTGCACATACTGCTTATCACATATTGATATCATCTGTTGGCATATGATAGAGTAGCGAAGTACGTGCATGCTCGCGATTACCTTTATTTGTTATCTCTATTCACGAGTTGGCAACTCACCCCCGTTGTGCCACAGTGTTTGCAGGTTGCCCTTCGGAGTAGTCGCGGCAGGCTGTTTTGCATCTTTTGACATAGATACCCCCATAGTTGGTGTACTAGCTCTTTTGCTGATAGGTGGGTTTTGTGCGGTATCTGTTTATCTTTCAGTATGTACATTGTTGTATCTAGTATTCTCCATCTACCATGTATGTATTTGACTTAGAGACAGTGTGAGGACGATGTTGTATTATATTTGTTTTCTGGTGTCGAGCTCGTTGTGAGCCGACTGTACTTGCAGTTTATCCTATCTGTGATGTTCCCACTTGTGGATCTTGATCTTCGCTGCGGCGTCGTATATTGTTTTCTTGGAGATTGTTTACTTAGATTTCTTATTATGTTTTAGTTAGTGCTTTCTTTAAAAACTTCTAACACTCTATACTTTCACTGGTTTGATTTCTGGGTTTTCGGTTCACTTAGTCGCGTTACGCCTGTAGACGTTACGTGGTTAAGTGCCGGTCACGGGCCGAACTTCGGGTCGTGACAATAGGAATATCATTTCCTATCAAAAGAATATCGTCCACGTACAAGACTAGGAACATGACAGTTCGGCCTACAATTTTCTTATATATACAAGGCTCATTCTCGTTCTTGATGAAGTCAAATCCCTTGACTGTTTCATCAAAACAGATGTTCCAGCTCCGCGATACCTGCTTTAATTCATAAATGGATTTAAGCAACTTACACACCTTCCCGATGCTCCCACTGTCTACGAAACCTTCCGGCTGATCCATATAAATGCACTCTTCTAAACTTCTGTTTAGAAAAGCCGTTTTTACGTCCATCTTCCAGATCTCATAGTCATGGAAGGCAGCAATGGTAAGTAGGATCCAAATGGATTTGAGCATAGCCACTGGAGAAAAGGTTCGTCATAGTCCACACCTGGTCTTTGACGAAAACCTTTTGCAACAAGTCTAGCCTTATAGGTTTCTAAATGCCCATCTGTTAGTTGTATGTATGCCCTAGAGGCCATTATTGTACATGATTTTATATTATAATGGATGCTTGGACATATATAGGGAGTACTTTCTTGCTCGACATGATAGTATGCTATATGGTTACTCTTTATCTTAACATGTACACTTGTACTGTCTCTCTATTACATGTTGATAAAGCCCTTAGGATGTGGACTTGACTACCAGGATTATGATGGAGATCATAGTAGTGGGGCCAGGGTAGTCCATAAGTACATCTATTAATTGTTCCTGGTCATGGGAGTATTGAGACAGGGCATCGATATTCCAGAGTAGACTAGCGTATACGTTTCTTGACCCTTATGATGGGTGATGGATGATCCCACATCTATTGGTGTTTGACATCAAAGATTGTATACGGGTGCTCAGTGGAGACCGGGTACACCGAACAGGACTCGCCGAGAACTCCTAGATGATAGTATACCTCACGTCAGATAGCAGTTCTCTGGTAATACTTGTACATGTTAGTCTGTAGACCCGAGATCGTTATAGATTCTATTGTGATTCCCACTGTGCTTTTATTTCCATCTTACCACGTTCAAGAGAACGTGCAAAACGGTGGTTTTTGGGTACAGTCCCGAGTCACATGGAGGCAATGAGCGATAGGAAGGGATTTCGTCTCTCCCGGTATTGGGGGTTGATGTTGCGCTGTGCTCGATTAGCTATAACAGGAAATCCCTGTCCATGGATGATTATGAGATTTACTGGTAAGTGTTATCAGTAGTTTCTCGACCCGTTATGAGCCTCACATCAGCATGACTTATTAAGTTATTGGGGTCTGACGTTTACCACCCCCAGACTAGATATGCGACATATCAGACGAAGAGATCGGACTGTACAGTAGTGTTACTTATTGGATTCACAGGAGTATTAGAAAGCTTTCTTCTTAATATTCTGATCGCTCAATACCCGGGTAGCCGTTACGTCCAGCTATTACCGCTGACGGCTTGTGGGTGACTGATATGATCATCATCTACTGCCAGCGTATTGACGAGTTTTTAGAGTCCTACACAGAGGTTTCCTGGCTCAGGAGAAACGAGGTAGGGAACATATGTGATATGTGCGGGACTGAGATTAATACGAGTATTTGATACTGTATTCTGATCTCGCTATATGTGATATCGGTCGGTTATATGAGATATAGCCGGGTTAGCGAATCAAGTGTTGATTCGATAAGTTGATATAAATAATATTAGTCGGATATATGTGATATAGCCGGATTATTAAATCAAGTGTTGATTTAATAATGTAATGTATGATTATATATTTGACATATTAATATACATTAACTAATATTAGCTCACTTATGAATTTCTGTTTCTCACTCACACATTTAATATATATGTGATATATATATTAATGTATTATTTTCTTTGTGTCATGCTTGATGATACATTATACATGGGTGTATGAGACTCACACCATAACATAAATAATTAAGGGTATTTATTATTTAAGGAAAATAAAAATTAGGTGGAAAATTGACATGGCTAAGATGCTTTTGGAAGCATGTGGAAGTATTGACTTAGTCCACTAATTTTGTTTTATCTTAGATATTTATTAACCCGACCATTATCTTTAGCCATGGTTAAGTCTCTACAATGGTAATATGTGATATTATCTCACTCATGCTTGCCATTAACTCTCATTCAATTCACCACTTCTTAATCTTCTTCATCTCAAGTTTGCTCTCTAGGTTTTCTTTAGGTGAAGAAAAAGTGAGAGATAAATAATTATAAAGTGAGAAAAATTCCTACTTCATCAATTTACACTAGACTAACCATTTAGTATAGGTTTTGTACTTCACTAATTCTCAATTAGTGAGGAGATGGCTTGAGTTGGAGATTCCTCGACGTAGATCATTTTCGGCCTCGACGTCTTCAATCAAGCTTGTTCCTTTCGCCTAGTGGAGCCTAACGAGAGTCCGGGAGACCACTATTTGGAGCGAAGGGAATACTACATGGAGCTTTAGAAATGAAGGACCGGTCTACAAAGGTTTATTCCCCATTCACTTAATGTAAAGTTGTTTACATGTTTGATAAAACCCTAATTCTCTAGTTAGATCCTTGGTTCGGATTACTTAGCACATTAAAATTTTATAAAATGGCATGGTTGATGCCTTCCGAAACCTAGTAGTCGTTCTAAAGAACCCAGCAGTGGTATCAGAGCCGAGTTAGAGCATTAGGAGTGGTCTAGACGAAGTTAAAAGTTTGAACGAACATCAAAACCCCAAAATCCCATGCTCTCTGAAAAATTTTCCAAATGTTGGATTTTTCCACATTAAAAATATTCAAAAAATCATGCAGAGTATTCTATGGATCCTAAAGAAAAACGATGGCCCAACTCGACCAAACGGCCGCGGAACCGCCGCCAATATAGGCTATTTGCGGCGGTTTCGCGGCGCCGTAGGTGAGGCAGGGAGTGTTCCTTTCTTGTGCTGATCCATACGTGCTTGTGGCATGTTCTGGATATTTTTAACTGTCTCAAGTGTTGAGATCTCTGGAAATTTTGTGTTTTTGATAGATTGATCGAAATGTCTAACATCGTCTAGCTATCTGTGAATTGTGATACAATATTTGGAATCCACAATAATTAGTTTTATGAAAACTAGTTTGAATTTTATAAATCTAGCAATTTAGTCGCATTTGATCGGTTGCCGCGGGGTTTTGATTCGAATCAAAACTCCGTCGCAATTACGTAGTGTACACGGATACTCGCTGGGTAACGTTACTAGATAGCCATGCTCCATAGCCCCGACCAAGTGACTGTAGGAGAACCTTATTGTCAAAAGAATCCATCCGGGTGCTCGCGGCCGCGGTGTTCTGCCTATGTGCACTTCGTCGACGGCATGGGGGGTGTGGCCGTCTACTAAAGTTTCCGACGAGCATTCGATCAGGATGTCGGGGATCTTGTTGAATTACCCGACTTGTTATTGAAAAGTGTTTTTGATATCGAGACTAAAATGCGGGGTTTATAATATTAGGCATGAAATTCAGAATATGAGATATTCCGGGTTTATGATGCCTAAGGAATTCATTAGGTTAGGCATGAAATCCGAAGTATGTGATATTTCGGGTTTATGATATCGAACGATGTTGCGGATTCCAATTGTTGTAGTTTTAACTTTATTTTCTGCAACCGTAAGTGTAATATGTGGGGTATCGCCGGTTTCGTTGCTATATGTCAACGACAATTGGGATGCGCATATTTACTTACATTTATGTTATGCGTTGCTGTGATATGTAATATTGGATCGTCGTGTTTGAATAGCCGGGGATTTCTATGTGAGATGAGAGTTTTTCATTTTCATTCATGTAAAAACCTGTATGTAATATTCTTTTATTGGGACACTTCCGGGTTGAGGATGATGTCACCATTGATGTATATTACTTACTTTTCTGCATTAGGATAGACCCAAGATGGGGAGCACAAGTAACCGGGTTCTAGAGTCCAGTGGGAGACCATCTCGAGGAGTCGAGACCGAGTCTCCTAACTCTAGAATTGGCAGGGTTGCTTGCCGCTCTCGTAGGGGTCTAGGGATGTGGGTTTAGCTATTCATCATGACCGTGGTACTAGCTTAATTTAAAATGCGGAAATCCTAGTATATCCAATATTTCATATGTTGTTTTCTGCTGCTGATATTCTGTGATGTGATCACTTTATATGATGAGACGAATAGTATATTATATATATGATATATAATAAACGCTGCTTATGTTTTGCATCCACGCTAGTCCCGCCCCGCTATGCAGTTAGTTAAGTAACCTAACGGTGCATAACAGGACACTGTGGCGAATGCAGATGACATAAGCGTATATTCTATTTTTGTTTCTTTATATGTGATGCTTAGGAAGCATAAATGATAGGACTTCATTAATAAGATTAATGAAAAGAAAGAAACCTAATGATGTTATGGAATCTAATTTTCAAAAAGGGTAGCTCTAGTTCTTGATTTGCATAGTGGTATTCCTTATAGAATATCCAGCACCTTATTCAATAAGGAAAGAGCCGAGATCCCTTCACCGGAGTGACCTCATTAGCGAAGATAGCAAATGCTACAACCCACTCGGTTTTGTTTTTTGATTGCTTCTATAGTTCTTGCTTTGCATAGTGATATTCCTTGATGAATATCCAGCACCTCATTCGATGAGGAAAGAGCCGAGATCCCTTCACCGGGAGTGGCCTCTTTAGCGAAACTAGTAAAAGCCTAAAAAAACACTTCTTTTCAAAATCACTCGATTCTACAACGATATCAAGTTCATTACGCAAAAGGTTTTCTTAAAAACCTGTCGTAGCCCTCCGTCATTTCAGATAAGGACTATTTAGTATTCGTGCTATGTTGTTGACTATGTTAAAGCGTAGTGTGCAGTAGCTGATTAGTACTTATCTATTAAAGCATGTGATGCGATTGGATTAGGTTAGTCGTACAACTTTGTTGACTATGTTAAGGGTCGTACGGATGGGTTTAATTCAATCATGAAATGACGGAACTTGACTAGTGTTAGTGTATATGCCCTAGAGGCCATTATTGTATCATACTAGATTGTATATTACTTAATGGAAGCTTGGGATATTCACAGTTATATATACAGTCTTGCTAAAAATGGTAGTATGCTACTTGGTTTGAGTCTACTTTAATATGTGCATATGTTTCTTGTAACGTATCACTTATACATATTAGTAGAGCCCATAGGATCTTTGCTTGATTACCAGCGTCGTGATGGCAATCACACTAGTGGGGGCTGGGTAGTCTGTAAGCAACATCCTATACAGGTCCCTGGTCGTTGGATTATCGAGATAGGGCATCGATATTCCGGAGTAGACTAAGTGTATACGCTTCTCATCCCAGTTGGGGAGATGGTCTGTCCCACAGCCATCAGTACGTCGTACTAGAGATAGTATACAGGTGCTCGTTAGGTTACGGGTACACCGGACAGGACTCGCCGAGGAACTGATTGGTTGGTATTATACCCATCGTCAGTTATCAGTTCCCAGGTGACATGAGTACAGCATAGTCCGCAGACTTGACACTGCTGCTTCGCCTCGAGTGTGTCCCACTGTTCTTAGATTGCTACCCTACCACGGCTCAAAGGAGTCGTGCAAATAGGTAGCAGTTGGGTGCAGTCCCGAGCACTTGGAGGCAGTGGCGGTTAGATAGGATTCGTCTCTCCCGGTATTGGGAGTTGATATCGCACTGTGTCAGAGAGCCATTACGCAAAGTCCCTGGCCAGGGCAAGCGAGATATACTGGTAGGTTCCAGTAGCTTCTCAGGGCGTAATGGGCTTCGCTCCAACACGACTTATACAGCTATTAGGGGACTAACGCTTGCCGCCCCCTAGGCTTGATATGCGATAGTCTTAGACGAACAGACCGGACTGTACGGAGATTGTCACATCAGGCTCAGTAGGGGTTCGAGATGGTTTTCCTCATCGGCCTTCTTATCGACATCTACCTGGGGACCGTTACGTACAGCTAGTGCCGCTTGCGGTCTGTGGTTAAACCCACTGCCAGCGTAGTGTCGAGTCTTTAGAGTCCCACACAGAGAGTTTCCCTGCTCCAGGCGAAACGATATAGAGGTCGTATGGTTTTACGATAAGGGTTCGGATGCGTACGTGTGTTTTCGCACGTACGACTTTTCGGACAGTTTATACTAGCTGGCTTTGGTTTAAGCCAGATTCTAGTATAAGGTTATTGGATTTATACAGTCTAAAGTTTTTCCGTGTTTTCATGGATTGGAGAGGCGTTCTCGTAATTTGTCGAGAAGGTTCTAGAAGAGTGGTGACATGAGGGGTTGAGGTGGCTTTTTCATGATTACTTTGTGTGACTCATTTATATGATTCATCATATCATTAATGCTTCATTAATGATCTAATGACTCACATGATGAATCACTCTCCTTGATTAAATGAAACATGGTGAATAATCAATTAATTGATATTATTTGATAATTCATTATGTATCATATATTCAAGTGAGAAGGATTTTATGAAATAAGATATTCATTCCCATCTTCTCCTTCTCTCTCCTCAAGCTCACTCTCTCTTGAAACCCTAACCCTAACCTCTCATGTGTTGAGATCAAGGGTTAGCTAGACTAAAACATCCATAACCTCACTCTATATCCTCTAGGTAGCTTAGATTAGCACTTTAAGCAACCTAGTTATCTCAAGTTTGAGATTAAGCTTGGCGTAGAAGCTTTCGGGTGGATCGTCTTTGATTCGAGGAGGCCGTGAAGTTGCCGATGTTCCAAGGAGCCTACGAGGAGTGGAGGACAGCGATGAAGACCCGAAGGACATGTAACGTGAGGTATAACTCCGGTACCGAGTAGTTAAACCTCTAGTATAACGTTAGCAATGGTTTAGATTACGATTCATGCGCTCAAGTCCGTGTTACGAAGCTTTGATAATCGTTTTTCATATATTCCGCCTCCCCGCAAGTTAGTGGGGTGCGTGACATGGACTTACAACTAGCACTTATGATTTGTTTACTATGTTAAGGTCATAGGCTGCTAGGGGCAAAATATTATCGGGAATTTCAAGTGTTGAAATTTGCAATAAGATTGCATATCTTCTATGAGATAGTTGGATCCCGATACCCACTGCGAGTAAGTGTTACTCCTGAGAGAGTTTTGCACTTTACAATTAACTAACCCATTAGGTTCCTAGAAAGGTATTAACGGGATTATGCATCTGGGAAAACGAGGTTTACTTTAATTAGGTCTGTGCGAAAGCACGGGGAACCTCCCTCAAAGTACTGACACTGGCCTGGCTGAACGGTTAGCAAACTTGTAGAGTGTAATTAATCCCGGCTAGTCTTACCTTTTAGGGTTTGAAGGAAGATTTGATAAAAACAGTGGCAACCATCCTGATTAGATAAAATAATAACCAATCTGATCTTGCAAGAGCATACGCAGAGTGTTTTCTTCTCTCTCTCTCTCCTGGTAGCTATTGTGGCATGCCTTAATCAAGATAATAATATGTATATATTGACCGAACCTGCTTATTATACTGAGACGGGGAACGTTGGTTCCGCTCTTCCTTATAATTGTTATAAGTCTGAGCAGGAAATAGGGGAATACCAGGATTCTCATGCCACCCGATCGAAAAAAGTGTATATTGATGCATCTTCTTCAGGTGTGTTCGTTACCAAGAACTGTTTCTCAGTATACTCTACGTCCTGGGTATTTTGATACCGGATCAGGATCCCATATATGTAATATGTTACATAAGGATTAGAGAGGTAGAGAACTGGGATAGGGTGATAGTGCAATTGTTGCAGCCAAATCAGTTGGAAAATATCATCTTGTTTTACCAAGTGGTAATACATTGATTCTGAACGAATGTTATTACATACCGAACCTAATATACAACATTATATCAGTCTCTTTATTAGATAAAGAAGGATATAATTTTGTATTGCAGGATAATGTTGTAAACATTTTTCTAATTTGATTCTATCAGGCATGTTATGAAATAGAATATACGTTCTAAATCAAATAATAGTTCTAAGTACACAGAACACACATAAAAGGACAAGTTCAGAAATGAACGAATCCTTCTTGTGGCATTGTAGATTAGGTCATATCAATGCGACATAACTAGCTAAGTTACATAAGGATGGATATTTGAATATGTTCGAATATTCATCTTATGAAACTTGTCAGTCATGTCTCAAAGGCAAGATGACCAAAACTCTGTTTACTGGAAACGGAGAAAGAGCTACTGAACCCTTGGGACTGATACATAGTGATGTATGAGGTCCAATGTCTACATATGCCAGGAATGGTTCCGCATACTTTATTATATTCACTGACCATCTCTCAAGATTTGGACGTGTGTTCCTGTTGAAACACAAGTCTGAAGCTTTTGGGAAATTCAAAGAATATAAGTGTAAAGTTGAGAATCGGATGGGTAAAAGTATTAAATCCTTCGATCTGATCAAGGTGGAGAATACTTGAGCATGGAGTTCCTGGACTATCTAAAAGAGAATGAGATTCTCTCTCAGCTAACTCCTCCGTGTACACCACAACACAACGGTGTATCAGGATGGAGGAATCGCACCCTATTAGATATGACGCGCTCTATGATGAGTACTGCTGAGTTGCCTATTTCCTTTTTGAGTTATGCACTTGAGAAAGTTGCATACCTATTGAATAAGGTTCCGACCAAATCAGTGCCTACCACTCCATATGCGATATGGTATGGGAAGAGACCATGTCTTAAACAAGTTAAGATATGGGGATGTCCGGCCTATGTTGAAAAGCAAAATCCGGACAAGCTCGAGGCAATGTCAGTTCTGTAAGTTTGTTGGATATCCCAAACATTCGCGAGGGAATATCTTCTACCATACCGAGGAACAAAAGGTGTTTTGTTTCTCAGCATACCACCTTTTTAAAAAAAAAAGAAAAAGGAATTTTTTGAAAAACAAATTAGTGGTCATGAGGTAGAACTGGAAGAAGTTCCAGCTATACAAACTACGACTGATGATTTAGTGGAACCAGAGAATTCGATAGTCTCCAACGAACCTCAGCCGCTCCGTAGATCTGGTAGGTTACCTCATCCACCTAAGAGATACTACGGTTTTCTCAGTGACGGTGGGAGCGAGGATTGCATCATGGAAGATGATGACCCAACTAGATTCGGGCAGGCCATCACGAGTAAGGACTCTGTGAAATGGCTTGATGCAATGCGGTCTGAGATGGAATCCATGTACGCCAACAGAGTATGAGCTTTTCATGTTGCTCCTGAAGGGGTAAAACCCAACGGAAGCAAGTGGATCTTTGAGAATGATACTTGGTTTAGATGGAAAAGTTGAGACTTTCAAAGCTAGATTTGTAGTAAAAGGTTTTCGTCATAAAACCACGTGTGGATTCTGATGAAACCTTTTCTCCAGTGGCTATACTTAAGTGCATCCGGATCCTACTTTCCATCGCTGCATACCATGACTACGAAATCTGGCTGTTGAACGTCAAGACCGCTTTTCTAAATGGTGATATAGAAGAGATCGTTTGCATGACAGCCAGAGGGCTTCGTGGACAGTGGGAGCAGTGGAAAGGTGTGCAAGCTGCTTAATTCAATTTATGGGTTGAAGCAGGCATCGCGGAGATGGAACGTCTGTTTTGATGTAGTGGTCAAAGAGTTTGACTTCGTCAAAAAGATAGATGAACCGTGTATATATAAGAAGGTTGTAGAAAGTAAGATTGTCTTTCTCATATTGTACGTAGATGCCATACTCTTGATAGGAAATGGTGTTCTTATGCTACACTCAATCAAGCTCCTCTTATCACAAGGATTCTCCATGAAAGATCTAGGTGGTGCCTCCTACATCTTGGGGATTAAGATCCATAGAGATAGATCTAAATGGACGTTGGGATTGTCCCAATATAGGTACACTAACACCATACTAAAGGGGTTTAGTATGGAAGATTCTAAGCATGGCAGTTCGCCCCCTCACTTAGGAATCACTCTCTCCAAAAAGATGTCCTCAAAGACTGATTTGGAGAGAGCTCGTTACAAGGGATACCCTATGCTTCGGCAGTAGGCTCTATCATGTATACGATGTTATGTACCAGACCAGACGTAGCTAACTCACTAGGTATAGTGATCAGGAATCAATCGGATCTTGGGAGAATCACTGGACAGCTGTGAAGGACATTCTTAAGTACTTGAAAAGCACTAAAGAAATGTTCTTATTGTATGGTAACGGTGAACTCCAGTGGGAGTCCTTTACCAATTCGAGCTTCCAAATTGATAAGGTCGACTGATAGTCAGTCTCGGGTTTTGTCTTCACCCTCAGTGGAGGGACGGTATGTTGGAAGATTTCCAAGCTAGGTACCGTGGCAAACTCGACGATAGATGCTAAATACATCGCTACCAACGATGCTACCTAAGAGGTTGTCTGGATATTCTTTGTTCATGAGATGAACTTGGTGAGGTTCATACCATTGTGGTGACAATGGAGTTGAGTCTTTGGCCTCGGAACCCCGGTCCCATCAGCGATCCAGAAAAATTCTTAGGCGGTATCACCTGATCAGGAAGATGGTTGATCTACAGGGGATCAAGGTCAGGAAAGTTGAGACGAAGGATAACACCGCAGATCCACTCACCAAGGCCTTTCCTAAGAAAGACTTTTATGGGATGTTGGGTATGAGCTACTACAACAACTGACCTTAGTGCAAGTGGGAGATTTTTAGTTGTATGTATTCCCTAGAGACCATTATTGTACATGATTTTATATTATAATGGATTCTTAGACATATATAGGGATGACTTTCTTTCTCAACATGATAGTATGCTATCTGGTTACTCTTTATCTTAACATGTACACTTGTATTGTCTCTCTATTACATGTTGATAAAGCCCTTAGGATATGGACTTGACTACCATGATTATGATGGAGATCATACTAATGGGGCCAGGGTAGTCCATATGTACATCCTTTAATTATTCTTAGCCGTGGAAGTATCGAGACGGCGCATCAATACTCCAGAGTAGACTAGCGTATACGTTTCTTGATCCATATGATGGGCTATGGATGATCCTACATCCATTAGTGTTTGACATCAAAGATTGTATACGGGTGCTCAGTGGAGACTGGGTACACCGAACAGGAATTGCCGAGAACTCCTAGATGGTATTATACCTCACGTCAGATAGCAGTTCTCTGGTAACACTGGTACAGGTTAGTGTGTAGACCCGAGATCGTCATAAAGTCTCGTGTGATTCCAACTGTGCTTTGATTTCCACCTTACCACGTTCAAGAGAACGTGCAAAACGGTGGTTTTTGGGTACAGTCCCGAGTCACATGGAGGCAATGAGCAATAGGAGGGGATTTCATCTCTCCCGGTATTAGGGGTTGATGTTGCGCTGTGCTCGATTGGCTATAACAAAAAGTCCCTGGCCAGGGCTGATTATGAGATTTACTGGTAAGTATTATCAGCAGTTTCTCAACCCGTTATGAGTCTCACATCGGCATGACTTATTGAGTTATTGGGGTCTGACGTTTACCACTCCCAGACTAGATATGCGACATATCAGGAGAAAAGACCGGACTGTACGGTAGTGTTACTTATTGGATTCACGGGACTATGAGCAAACTTTCTTGTTGATCTTCCGATCGCTCAATACCCGGGTAGTCGTTACGCCCAGCTAATACTGCTGACCGCTTGTGGGTGACAGATATGATCATCACCTACTGTCGACGTATTAACAAGTCTTTAGAGTACTACACAGAGGTTTCCTGGCTCAGGAGAAACGAAGTAGGGCACATATGTGATATGTGCGGGACCGAGATTAATACGAGTATATGATACCGTATTCCAATCTCGCGATATGTGATATCGGTCGGTTATATGAGATATAGCTAGGTTATCGAATCAAGTGTTGATTCGATAAGTTGATATAAATAATATTAGTCGGATATATGTGATATAACCTGATTATTAAATCAAGTGTTGATTTAATAATTTAATGTATGATTATATATTTGATATATTAATATACATTAACTAATATTAGCTCACTTAAGAATTTCTTATTCTCACTTGTACATTTAATATATATGTGATATATATATTAATGTATTATTTTCTTTGTGTCATTCTTGATGATACATTGTACATGGGTGTATGAGACTCATACTATAACATAGATAATTTGTTAGGATTCCTTAGCACCCTACTGGGTTTTCACAGCAACTACCATGCTAAATTTAAAAATTCTAAGGTGCTAATCAATCCTAAGGTAGGATCAAGCCAGAGTAAATAGACAATATAACATGTAATCTACCATTACACTAATTGAATGAGGAATACAACCTTTGTAGACCGGTCCTTCACTTCTAAAGCACCGTGTAGTAGTCCTTTCGCTGCGAGTATCGATCTCCCGAACTCTAATATAGGTTCTCCCGGAGAAATGAACAATCTTGCCCGATGTCTTCGAGGCCGAAGATGATCTACGTCGAGAAGACTCAAGCTCATGCTACCTCTTCACTAATTATGAAATTAGTGAAGCAAACACCCTAAACTAAATGACAAGTAGTAGAGGATGATGAATTAGAAAGTGGGCTCTCTTTAGATTTATTTTTCTCACAATATTTTCTCACCTTGAGAAAAACTAGTATGCTTTTCTCATGAGGAAGAAGCAGCTCAAGTGAAGAGATGAGAGAATGAACTCATGAGGTGAGAATGTGAACCATGGGTGAGTTAGTGTCATCCACTAACTCATGTAGAGAGTTTAATGGTTAAGTTAATAAATATCTATAAGTAAAACAAATGAGTGGACTTAGTCAATGGTTCCACAAGGTTCTACAAGCATGAATCATGTGACTAATTTCCAATAATTTGGTTTGCTTTAGATAAATAAAAACCTTACATTATAATTAGTATGGTGTAACTCTCATACACCCATGTAGCATATGGCATATAGCATGACACAAAAGTTGTACATTAATATATATCATATATACACTAATGCAGACAAGTGAGAAAAGAAATCATAAGTGAGCTAATATTAGTTAATATAATCTAGTATATCAAATATACAATCATACATTAAATTATTAAATCAATACTTGATTTAATAATCCGGCTATATCTAATATAACCGACTAATATCAAATGCAAAAACTTCGAATCAACACTTGATCTGATAACCAGGCTATATCTCATATAACTGACTGATGTCATACATCGCGAGAATAGAATGCAGTATCACATATGTGCATTAATCTCGGTCTTGAACATATCACATATGTGCTCCTACTCCGTTTCGCATGAACTAGGAAACCTCTGTGTAGGACTCTAAAGACTCGTCAATACGCCGGCTGTAGGTGACGATCATATCGAACACCCACAAGTCGCAAGCGGTCTGCTAAACGTAATGGCCACCTGGGTATTGAGCGATCAGAAGATCAACAAGCAAGCCTGCTCATACTCCTGCGAATCCAAACAGTAACACTACCGTACAGTTCGGTCTCTTCGTCTGATATGTCGCATATCTCGTTTGGGGGTGGTAAACGTCTGACCCCAATAACTCGATAAGTCGTGCCGATGTGAGGCTCATAACAGGTCAAGAAACTACTGATAACACTTACCAGTAAATCTCAGAAACAGCCATGGCCAGGGACTTCATGTTATAGCCAATCAAGCACAGCGCAACATCAACCCCCAATTCCGGAAGAGACGTATCTCCTCCTATCTCTCATTGCCTCCATGTGACTCGGGACTGTACCCAAAAACCACCGTTTTGCATGTTCTCATGAATGTGGTAAGGTGGAAATCAAAGCACAGTGTGTAAGTGCACGGCGGCGCCCCGGCCGTCAATCCGACGCCGGAATGCGGAAACGAAAAACTTTTCAAACTAGAAAACCGGTACCACCGCGCACAAAAATCCTGGATCGGGCCATTAAACTAGTCCTAGCTAACTAAAGAATGGGGTAGAGAGATATACCGAGCGATCCGTATCCTTCAGTCTTCTCGTCGTCGTCCCGATCTCCCGCGGAATGTCCGGTCTCCACCTCCTCGCCGGAAGGGCACCACGTCGCCGGCTTCTTTTACGGGCCCCCACCTCTTGACCGAGGCAACTTGGGCACGAAGTTGGCGAGTCGACGTGCCCAAGATTGCTGTAGGTTGACTGTAGAACCCATGTCTCATTTGGGGTTTATGGAAGTTGCTCTATTGGTAGAGGAAATAAAGTAGTGGAATTTTATGATGAACTTGGGAATTTTGTAGCATGAAAAGAACAACAATTCCCCCACCAAAATAATGGGCAGCCCCTCCCTCATTTGGCCGGCCCCCTCATGGTGGTGGGTGAGAATGGAGAGTCAATCAATCAAAGAGAGTGAACCACAACATAATGCAAGAGAGAGAAAGGGTGATGATGATCAGGAATCATTTCAACAAAAACCTCACTCCAAAAACCCATCATCACTACATAAGTCAAGCCATCATGAACTATCATGAAGTCAAGAAGTCAAGGTCAAACAAGTGCTATCATGAAGCAACAATATGCAAAGACAACCCTCCAAAATGCTTATTTTCAAAAATGCAAATAAGCCATCCTCCACCAATCTTCAGCCAATGAAAGATACAAATGAAATATGGCCGAAACGGAAAACAAACTGGCAACTCCAAAAACTGATCCCGTAATAAATTACAGGAAAACCCCGCTACTGTATATACATACCAGCATTTGTATTCCGACCGAAATACAAATGCAATGAGACAAAATCTACACTGTACAATACTAGGATCCGGCTTAAACCAAAGCCCTCTAGTATTAACCGTCCGATCATGATCCGTGCAATACCGCACGTATCTGATCGAACCCTGCCATATCTCCATACGGCCTCTACAGCGTTTCGCCCGAAACTTGAGTAACTGTATGTGGGGGACTCTAAAGACTCGTCAATAGTATGGCTGTGGATTTAACCACTAGCACGTCAGAGGTATTAGCCATACGTGACGGGCTACCATCTATTGACCAAAAGGGACGTCGATGAGCGAACTCATCATGACACCCTACTGAGCCTGTCAGTGACAATATCCGTACAGTCTGGTCCGTTCGTCTATGAGCATCGCATGGCGGGCCTAGGGCGTTGGTAAAAGTCAGACCCCCAAAAGCGGTACAAGTCGTGTCGGAGTGTAGCCCAGAACACCCTAAGATACTACTGGAATACCTACCAGTAAATCTCCTGCCTCGGCCGAGGGCTTTATGTAATGGCTCTCCTAGACACAGCGCGACCTCACCCCCAATACTGGGAGAGACGAACCCCTGAAGATCCGCTCACTGCCTCCATGTGGCTCGGGACTGTACCCAACTAAAACCTGTTTGCACGTCTCCTTTGAGCGTGGTAGGGTAGTAATCAAAGTACAGTGGGAACTCACACGAGACAAATGACGTTTCTCAGGTCGATGAACTAACCTGTACACGTGTCACCAGGGAACTGCTATCTGACATCTGGTATAAGACCAACTAGCAAGTTCCCGGCGAGTCCTGTCCGGTGTACTCATAACCCAATGAGCACCTGTATACATCTTAGGTGAACCAACTGACACCAGTGGCTTGTGAGACCGGCCACCGCCCCTCGTCGGGGTCTCGACTGTATACACTAGTCTACTCCGGAGTATCGATGCCCTGTCTCGAAACTCCCATGACTAGGGACCTTTTAAGGATGGGCTTATAGACTACCAGCTCTCACGTATATGATCGCCCTCATACTGCTGGCAGTCAAGCAAGAATCCTAGGGGCTCTATCAACGCGTAATAGCGACCTGTCAGGTCACCTAAAGTAGTACACGATGATAAAGATAAACCAGATAGCATGCTATCATCTTGAGTAAGACTGTCCTACCGGAATAGGTCCTCCCTCAATCATTGCAATCACGTGCCTGTGATCCAATAATTGACTCTGAGGGCACTATCTCCAACAATCTCCCACTTGCACTCAAGGCTAATTATTGCGATGTCGCATACTCACATCCCGTGTGATACCGAACACCCAACTCCTCTACTAATCAGTCTCACAAAACCCGTTTGCGAAACTATTGCGTTCGAGGAATAGCCTCAGTGAGTGGATCCGCTCTAATGTTTCTTTCTATGTCTCTCTATATCTCAAGTTCGCGAGAAACCCATCTCCCAAAATGAGCAATACCTGTCTTAGAATGTGTCTGGATGTCTGACGGGACCTAGCTCATAAATGAACTCCAAATCCAAACTTCTTAGACTGTATCGTCAACTGAACTTAATCAGTATCCTGCGTCATGCCTCCCTCAGTATCCCCTTGGACCACCTGTCCAAAATACTGCCCCTCATCAGAAGGAAAACTATAACTCTGACAACCTCCCTGTCGCCCAGGTCATCTTGGAAGCCTGGAATGATAACTGTCTCCCGAATGAGGCTGTCGTTATCATATCCTTAGAACATCCACTTATGTTCTAAAACTTCTTCCGATTGTTTCTCCAGGATTGGATTAATATCAACTTATTGTATCTACTGCAAAAACAACATCTGGTGTGGTACTTGACATCTCATGATTGACTCAATTGCCTGGGCAAGTGATCTGCCAATCATGCACATACCTCACCCCTTAAGTCTGTAAGACACCTTTAGAGAGGGTGATTCCATCACCTGCAGGTACACTACCATACCAGGAGTCGTCCATTCTAAATACTCTTAGAATGCTGTCTAAGTACCCAGATTGGGAAACTACCCAAATCTAGATCTAAAACTATAGATCCAGTAACCAGAATGTCTGATATGAAATCCATTTCCTTTGTGGAGAAACCACTGTGTGACGACCAAAGTATAACCAATTGTAGTATAGGAGTTTCTTTTCCTACTCTGTGTATGTCATCCAAATACCATGACAACACACCCTACTACCTTCTTAACAGATCCATCCCCTATTCTGATGAAGTCAAACCTATTCAGAAATAGATGATCTATCTCCGCTATATCTGCTTTAGTCTATAAATAGACATAAGCCACTTGTCCACTATGCTTCCGCTGCTCCCACTGACTACGACAACCCTTTGGCAGAGTCATATAGACGTGCACTTCTAAAGCCAGTTTAGAATGACGCTATATTCATCCTCCTGCCGGGTCTCATAGTCTGGAACAACAGCAATGGAAAGTCTGGGTAAACAAGAACCTCCCTGCCACCGTCCTTGAGGCTACTGGAGTACCCCTCGGGTGCCTGAGGTTACCCACCGTATCTGCGGAGTGGCCAATGGAATGTCGAACCAGATTGAACCTTTAGGTTCTTATCAAATTTTCAGTAATCGTTTGCGGTTCTGGAATCACTTCCAGTTCTACCATAATCCCACTACTGTTTTCTGAAAAAATCCATTTTTGTTAAAACTGTGGCGAGTCAATTACAATATCACTATTGATCTTCCTGATGGTAGAAAATCAACCCTCGTCATAGCCTGGGTCAACCCACAAACAGCTATTACAGAAACGTGCCTTGAGTTATCCGGAGTCTGGTTTTAAGCATAAGCCGGACAACTCCCCGTACCTTAACATCATTAAGATATGAACTGTTCTATATCCAATACAGAAACAAAAGCACTGATTTAATTGAACCAGATTCAAATCATGCAGCTATCTCCAGTGCATGTCAACTAAATGGAAAGAGGCCAATCAGCGTTACTCAACTTAGGAATGCTTCCAATTATGAGTAACCTGAAAGAGAAGCAAGTTCTCTTAATCATTACTATCAACAGAATACCATACACAAGTATCTACATCTTCGATCACCTTGAAGAATCCCGATACTTGCAATACCTGGTTTTCTACTTTAATCTTATACTTATAACTTCTCAAAACTTGGACCCTGTGTTTCTACGAAACACTTGTCTAAAACCTAGAGAAGTCATAAGTAAACCGAATATAGTACGAGGACCAACCCCTTTGTCCAAATAGACACTGGACAATATACAATACTCTGTATAAGTCCCTTGAGTCTAGTGACTCATTCACTGTGTGTCGTAGGTTGAAAACTTTACTTATGGTTAAGAAGAATTACACCGCTGTTTAATGCTCCTTACCTAACCATCCACTGATATAGATAAATGTCATGGACATAATTTCAAAAAGGTATATCTCACTCTATAAAAATAGATGTACAGATATATCAATTTGAAATTGGTGCATAACAGCGGATATTCAAAACCAAATATTAGCCGTCCGGCAAACAACCCAGGTGAATTCCTCAAATATCACCGATTACAACGAATCCCGATATAATGAGGATGATCACCCAATTCCCAATAACTTACTCTCACTCATCATCTGTAAAACCATACAGATGTGAGAATCATACCTGGTAAATACATACCCTGGAGTAAGTATCTAACTGGGAAATCAGTTTTCCTTTAACAGTACACAGTGAAACTGAAACATTGAAATGTTTCGATGGTGTATCATGGTATTCCTAGTAATGTCTCTTCCATTATCCAGATTCACAACTGTAACCATATATTTCTTTGTCACCTCTCCAAATCCCTTTATATGTCTTTAGTCCTAACCTTCTGCACACCCCTTTAGGCCAAATGGTTTTCTTCCTTCCCTACCGTTCGGCACCAGCCTATGGTTTGGAAGAAGACTATCCAATAAGCCTAATGGGTGTACTGTCCTAATCCTAGGAGCACTCGCAATGAGAGAAGGTGAAGATAAAAGAAAACCGAATAAACCTTATTCCTATTTCTCCTGAACCAGAATCCATCCCCGAACTGGAATAAGTTCCTTTCGAGTTCGTATATAACCATACGATGGAGTATCCAATAAACTGTGGATCTTCGTAGTGATACGGAGTGTCCTGGAGAAATACAAAGGTGAAGTGGGAGTGGTAATGAAATACCTGGTTTGGTCATGAATATCAATCGCAATTTACTTTGCCCTCTTACTAATCCCTTGATATGTCTTTACTTAATATCTCCTGTACACCATCGTTAGGCTAATTGGTTTTCTTCATTCCCTACCGGTCGGCACCTGCCTATGGTTTGGAAGAAGACTATCCAATTTGCGTAATAGGTGTACTATCTCCTAAACCAAGGAGTACTTGCAACCTGAGAGAAGGTAAAAGGAAAAGACAACTGAATAGTCCTATTCGTTTTCTCCAGAACCGGAAACCATCCTCGAATAAATTCCTTCGAGTTCGTATATAACCATACGATGGTTTTATCCAATGGAAGTGGACGTTCGTAGTAATACGGGGTGTCCTGGAGAAAAGGGTAAAAGTAGGAGTGGCAATGAGGTATGCAACTCTGACAATCCAAAAGCCAGTGTTTAAGAAGGTTCGGTCAACTTGGTCACTGAGTCATAGTCTAGGGTCGGGTCAATGGTCGCTGCCAAAGAGGGAGAGAAAAGAAACACTCAGCGTGCACTCTAACCTAGATCATAATGGTTACCAATTTATCTAATCTGGAAACCTCCCACTGTACCGTCAAATTCTCCTCCAAACCTAAAAGAAGAATTAGTCGGGATCACCCGAGGAGTAAACCAACTCATCAGTGGGAATCTGGATCCAACTATCATCGCATGATAACGTGACGGACTTCTCTCACGTTATCACACTCCAGAAGGTATGCGCATATCTGGCAGTTTCTTTAGAAACTCCTGATGTGATTTTTTCCCCATGCTCTTATGACCTTGACTTTGGCCAACAAATCATTAGTCACATGTCAAGTTCTACCCGTCATTCTCCAGGTTAATTTGAACCCACCCGTACAAGCCCTTAACTTTGGCCAACAAGGCTATACGACTGTCCCAAACCAACGCATCTATCTATGCCGCATATGAATACCCAACAGCTACCAAACACTGTGCCTTGACTTTGGCCAACAAACACAGCTTGAATACTATTGACTACCCATATGAAACGACAGAGGGCTAGAATGGTTTCTGGCGAAAAACCTTTAACGTAATGAACTTGATATCGTTGAAGGAACCAGATAGCTTTTAAAACTATAGTGGCGAAAACCATTGCTAAAGAGGTCACTCTCGGTGAAGGGATCTCGGCTCTTTCCCCGTAGAATGAGGTGCAGGATATTCCAACTGAATACCACGATGCAAAGCAAAAGTAATCGGCTATAGTGAAGTTATTGCCCTGACGCAAACTTCTGTCCAAGGGGTCACTCCCGGTGAAGGGATCTCGGCCCTTGCCTCGTCGACTGAGGTGCTGGATATTCATAACCGAATACCACTGTGCAAAACAAAAGTGAACGTCCTTGCAATAACAGCTTTTTGAAAAATTGTTCCAACAACATCAAATAGGTTTGTTTAGTTTGCATTGATCCGAATCAATGCAGTCCCATCAATTGATCACACCACAAAGAACGAAAATAATGACGTACGTATATGCCATCTGCATTCGCCACTGGGTCCCGTCATTACCCGTTAGGTTAGTTAACTAACGACAGAGCGGGGACTGGACTAGCGTGGATGCAAAACATATACAACATCTACTAGTATATATATCAATATATAATATTTCGCTCAAGGCGTGATAAAATGCAACATCACAGAAATGTACAGCATCATAGAACAATACAGATATCTGGGATCCCCGGGTTTCACAGAGCCGCTACTGAAACCCGACGTTCCCCTGGTCGTGTGGATAGTTTGTGCAATGAAATCCTAGACCCCTACGGGCGCGGCATGTTACCCGCCAAAACCTGAAGCGAGGCAGCCCCCTTCAGCAATGTGAATGGACCACCCAGCACTTCATGGAATCCGGTAACTTGGGCACCCCTCCTGGGTCAACCTGTACCCCCTACGAGTGCGACGAATAGCCCGCCAATTCTAGAGTGAAGCCCCCTCCGTCTCAACGCCATGAGATGCGGGCCCGTTACCCTCTAGAATCCGGCTATCCGTGCACCCCACCTTAGGGCAATCCTAGTACAGAAAATAAAATATACATACAACAGGTACATCGACCTCAACCTGGTCGTACCCCAAAAGAATAATATACAAACGGGCAGTGACGGCAGTCCACATGTCGGACGCTCGCCCCGCAATATCAAATGTACATAATAAACCAAACTGTACTACTATTGCATCCAGGCTATCCCCCATGACCAATCCGAAACATCACAGCACAACACAGAACATCAACGTGAATGTCACGTTCGCAAATCCGTCTAACCGGGCTATAGCAGTTAGACAGGATTTACCGATCAAGTGACATTCACGGTCGCAGATATAATGTAAATACTGTGAACTAACATGTTAAAAGTTTCGATCAATCAAATTTACCAAAGTGGGCCCCAAGCATTACTGTAGCACATAAAGAAATTCTGGGCCCAAAATGAATATTCCAAAACCCCCATTTCCAACCCAAAAGCCTACTGGAAAAAATTGGCACAATGATAACATGTTACTACCGCGGAACCGCGGCCAGAAGGGGGTTTTGGCCGCGGTTCCACGGTCTTCCTAATGAATCATGGTGTCGAATTTTTACAGTAAGCTTAAAAGTCCCTGCACATACTTCTGCAATACACTGAAAAAAATTTCGAGCCAGAAAAAAATCGACAGAAAACGGATGCAATGAAAAACGCGGTTTTGGAACATTTATTCGATCGAAGCTTTAAACATACTAGAGCTAGCTAGAAAAGAGTAATGGCGTGGCTCTGATACCACTGTAAGTGCACGGCGGCGCCCCGGCCGTCAATCCGATGCCGGAATGCGGAAACGAAAAACTTTTCAAACTAGAAAACAGGCACCACCGCGCACAAAAATCCCGGATCGGGCCATTAAACTAGTCCTAGCTAACTAAAGAACGGGGTAGAGAGATATACCGAGCGATTCGTGTCCTTCGGTCTTCTCGTCGTCGTCCCGATCTCCCGCGGAATGTCCGGTCTCCACCTCCTCGCCGGAAGGCACCACGTCGCCGGCTTCTTTTACGGGCTCCCACCTCTTGACCGAGGCAACTCGGACACGAAGTTGGCGAGTAGACGTGCCCAAGATTGCTGTAGGTTGACTGTAGAACTCATGTCTCATTTGGGGTTTATGGAAGTTGCTCTTTTGGTGGAGGAAATGAAGTAGTGGAATTTTGTGATGAACTTGGGAATTTTGTAGCATGAAAAGAACAACAATTCCCCCACCAAAATAATGGGCAGCCCCTCCCTCATTTGGTCGGCCCCCTCATGGTGGTGGGTGAGAATGGAGAGTCAATCAATCAAAGAGAGTGAACCACAACATAATGCAAGATAGAGAAAGGGTGATGATGATCAAGAATCATTTCAACAAAAACCTCACTCCAAAAACCCATCATCACTACACAAGTCAAGCCATCATGAACCATCATGAAGTCAAGAAGTCAAGGTCAAACAAGAGCTATCATGAAGCAACAATATGCAAAGACAACCCTCCAAAATGCCTATTTGCATAAATGCAAATAAGCCCTCCTCCACCAATCTTCAGCCAATGAAAGATACAAATGAAATATGGCCGAAACGGAAAACAAACTGGCAACTCCAAAAACTGATCCCGTAATAAATTACAGGAAAACCCCGCTACTGTATATACATACCGGCATTTGTATTCCGACCGAAATACAAATGCAATGAGACAAAATCTACATTGTACAATACTAGGATCCAGCTTAAACCAAAGCCCTCTAGTATTAACCGTCCGATCATGATCCGTGCAATACCGCACGTATCTGATCGAACCCTGCCATATCTCCATACGGCCTCTACAGCGTTTCGCCCGAAACTTGAGTAATTGTATGTGGGAGACTCTAAAGACTCGTCAATACTATGGCTGTGGATTTAACCACTAGCACGTCAGAGGTATTAGCCATACGTGACGGGCTACCAGCTATTGACCAAAAGGGACGTCGATGAGCGAACTCATCCTGACACCCTACTGAGCCTGTTAGTGACAATATCCGTACAGTCTGGTCCGTTCGTCTATGAGCATCGCATGGCGGGCCTAGGGGGTTGGTAAAAGTCAGACCCCCAAAAGCGGTATAAGTCGTGTCGGAGTGTAGCCCAGAACACCCTGAGATACTATTGGAATACCTACTAGTAAATCTCCTGCCTCGGCCGAGAGCTTTGTGTAATGGCTTTCCTAGACACAGCGCGACCTCACCCCCAATACCGGGAGAGACGGACCCCTGAAGATCCGCTCACTGCCTCCATGTGGCTCGGGACTGTACCCAACTAAAACCTGTTTGCACGTCTCCTTTGAGCGTGGTAGGGTAGTAATCAAAGTACAGTGGGAACTCACACGAGACAAATGACGATCCTCAGGTCGATGAACTAACCTGTACACGTGTCACCAGGGAACTGCTATCTGACATCTGGTATAAGACCAACTAGCATGTTCCCGGCGAATCCTGTCCGGTGTACTCATAACCCAATGAGCACCTGTATACATCTTAGGTGAACTAACTGACACCGGTGGCTTGTGAGACCGGCCACCGCCCCTCGTCGGGGTCTCGACTGTATACACTAGTCTACTCCGGAGTATCGATGCCCTGTCTCGAAACTCCCACGACTAGGGACCTTTTAAGGATGTGCTTATAGACTACCAGCTCTCACGTATATGATCGCCCTCATACTGCTGGCAGTCAAGCAAGAATCCTAGGGGCTCTATCAATGCGTAATAGCGACCTGTCAGGTCAACTAAAGCAGTACACGATGATAAAGATAAACCAGATAGCATACTATCATCTTGAGTAAGACTGTCCTACCGGAATAGGTCCTCCCTCAATCATTGCAATCACGTGCCTGTGATCCAATAATTGACTCTGAGGGCACTATCTCCAACACAGTGGGAATCACACAAGACTCTATGACGATCTCGGGTCGATAGACTAACTTGTACCGGTGTCACCAGAGAACTGCCATCTGACGTGAGGTATAATACCATCCGGGAGTTCTCGACGAGTCCGTCTAGTGTACCCAGTCTCCACTTAGCACCCGTATATCATCTCTGATGTCAAACACCAATGGATATGGGATCGTCCATCGCCCATCTATATGGGTCAAGAAGCTACACGCTAGTCTACTCTGGTATATCGATGCCCAGTCTCGATACACCTACGATTAGGTACATTAAAGGATGTACTCACAGACTACCATTGTCCCACTAGTTTGATCCGCATCATAATCCAGATAGTCAAGTACACATCCTAAGGGCTTTACCAACATGTAACAGAGAGACAATCAGTGTACATATTACGATAAAGAGTAACCAGATAGCATATTATCATGTCGAGCATGAAAGTCTTCCCTATATATGTCCAAGCATCCACTACAATATAAATCTCATGTACCGTAATGTCCTCTAGGGCATACATATAACTAACAATCTCCCACTTGCACTAGGACCAACATATAGCAGTGGTTGAAGTATCCCATACTCAACCATCCCATAAAAGTCTCTCCTGGGAAAAGGCCTTTGTGAGTGGATCCGCCGTGTTGTCCTCTGAGTCTACTCTCCTAATCTCGATCTCCCTGGAGATCAACCATCTCCATGATCAGGTGATACTGCCTTAGAATATGTCTGTATGTAACATTTCAAAAAAAATAAAATATGATTTTTGGGAATTTTTATAATTTAATAATAAAATATTGAATATTTTAAATAAGGCGGTATAATTAAATACCGATAATTTGGGAAAAATTATCAAAAATTATGGAAATTACTAAAAAGAGAGTGTTTTATGTGAATTATGCAAATTTTAAGTTTCTATGATTTATTATACTCTAATTTTGTGCTAATCGCGATTAAAAAATCACTAATCGGATTATAAGCGTGTTTTGTGCAAAACTTGCACCATATCTTTTCACACTTGTGTTATATTTCCCTACATGGCTTTATCTTCATTCTTTGTTTTGGGTTTACTATTGAGGAGAGAAAGAAATTAGAAAAGAAAAGAAAAGAATATAATATATAGGTATGGGTGAGAGAGAGAAAGGTGAGGGTTTACCTTTGACTTGATCTTGAGCCATTCCCCCTTCATTATTTCCCTCATTTCCTCCCCCCCTCCCTCTCTTTCTGTTGTTGCTACTGCCTTCTCCTCCCTCCTTCACAAACCCACTGACTTCATCTCCAAAACAACTCCAAAACCCCATTCCCTTTTCACAAAAGTTGTGCACAACCTCACAAGCTACCCATTGGACCAAGAAAAATTAGATTTTGGCGCTGTAGAGGATTCATGGGAGCTAAATGAGGTAACCCTTTCACAATTATTGTAGTGTTTCAACTGCTTAAGCCTCGTTTAGCGTTTAAAATCGTTTTGGCGAAGTTTAGTGAGCTTTGAAAACTCAAGTTGGGAATTAGGGTTTGAATTGAGTAGAGATGGTGTAATAGGGCCTTAGAGGCGACCTTAAACCCCCATAGATGATAGAAAACCCATATCCAACACAATACCAAACCTGGAACTGAAAACAGAAAACTGTGAATGTCGGTTTGTGAGGAAAATGAGCATACAGGGAAATCTGGGATGATCCGGGGAAGTTCTGAAACAAAGAAACAATACTAGGGACTTAGATAGACCACCAGGAGACTACCCTACCAAAACGAGATCCCCACTCCACTACAAAACCGGCCTGGCCGGAATTTTCCCTGATGTGGCCGCCCCCCTGATGAATTAGGTGCCCATGTTGCTTCAGTAGGTCATATATACCCCATACATCACCCCAGAGTTGTTTGCTTACCTTGTTTTCACCTGAGACGAAATCTAGGACCACTTTCTCTAGTTGCTGCTTTGAGTTGAGTTATGGTTTTCCGTATTTCGATTTCTGGATTTTTGTATTTGTGCGTTATCTCGATCACGTGACGTTTGTACGTCTATCTCGAGTGATATCGGGTTGATTTGCGAGAGCTAACCATATGTTCTAACCTATAGGCTTTTAAGCGTATCGTTTTAGTTTTCGTGTGTCGTTTTGGTTTCGATTTGGTTTTAATGCGATGCGATACATGTGACATGTAGGTACCCCCACGGTGATCCAAGATGATGAAGAAGATGGTGGCGACATCGACATCGGCAAGCAAGATCAAGGTGAGTAGATTATATCTATGGGGGAAGTCGAGTGGATGGCGTATAGCACCCTCGCAGTTCGATACTTAATATACTAGATATATACTATATATATATATATATATGATAGCGTATTGTGTGGCTTAGATATTCAAGATGTGATTAGGTGTACTATGGATAGATTAGGTTTAGAAGTAAACTAGTATAGTTCCTAGTTGCGAACCCTAGAATAGGTTTACACCCCGACACACATATGCTTGCTTGTTATACTTATACCTGGATGATGAGGATAGTGGATGATATTTGGAGATGAGTCGATGAGATTGGGCATAGTGCCATAAGATCGGTGATTTGATGTGGTTCGTATTGGGATACGACATGAGAGTTTAGCGGGCCTTTGGACGTGTGTTTAATACACGCACTTATATTTACATAGATGGTATTGGTTGTACTAGACCTAGATCAGTACCCCAGTTCATGAGATATGATGATAAAGATACCAGTTAATTGATGAGATGAATGAGATATTGACCCGTACCCAGATTTAGGATGTCGTACGATGATTTACCGTACGAGCTTTATTTGATGATAAGATCCGCACTCATGACTCGAGGATGTCATATGATATTGTATCGTACGCGGTACCTTTGAGGTGGGATCACCGACTATCATATATATATATATATATATATATATATATATATATATATATATATATATATATATATATATATATATATATCGACTCAGATTTAGGTGGTTTCCATACCCCTCCCGATTGACTTGTTAGTTAGATCTGTAGTTTGCTTAGTAGATGTTAGGCTAGGCCGATGTCATACCTATTTCAAAACTAACGAATCGGGAGTATCTTAAAGACAGGCAAAGGGATTCTACGGATATTTTCAAAAGACGCATATTTTCTTAAAAACACCGTAGCCCTTATTTTCCTAAAAACCCCGATTCGTCTTTTTTCAAATGGCAAAACAGTATGACATAGATATAATGATGTAGATACTACACGGTTGTGTTTATTATTCATTTGCCGCATATTCTTGCTTTTCGCATCGCATTGCATGTTTAAATATGTTTATTGTCATATCAAAACCATGCTGTTAGGACACCAGCACCATTATCGATGATGCATATGTTCCACGTACACCTGCTTGCCGGCTCACACACTTCATCATCGATAATTCCCATGTCACTACACAGTAGGATTATTGCATCAGGATATGATCTCTTACACGGCATACTTGTGTACTTACATATTGTACACTCATATTTGTGCGCATACCTATTGTACACTAATACTTGTGAACATACTTATTGTACACTCATACTTGTGTACTTACATATTGTACACTCATAATTGTGCACATATCTAGTGTACATACATACATACTGTACACTCATACTTGTGCACATACCTACTGTACACTCATACTTGTGTACATACCTACTGTACACTCATACTTGTGCACATACCTACTGTACACTCATACATATGTACATAAATATTGTACACTCATACTTGTGCACATTGTAGGGTTGCTAGGCACACGCACAAGGGTCTACGAGGCATCAACCATGCCCAATTAAAATTTTAGCCGTGCCGAACAACCCAAAGCCGGATCTTTAAACTAGAGTTTATGCGAAAACAAGTATGTTAAACACTTTAACACTAAGTGAGAGGGATTACAACCTTTGTATATCCGGTCCTTCACTTCATAAGCTCCGTTTTGTGGTCCCTTCGCTGTGATCATCGTGTTCCGGACTCTCGAGAGGCTCCGCGAAGAGAAAGATGCAAGCTTGCTTCCGATCTTTGATAACAAAGATGATCTACCTTGAAGTTTCATTAACACAAGCTCTCACTCACTAAATGATGTGAACACCCTCATCTAAAGGGCAAGGATAGATGGGGATGATGAAGTAGAATTTTTTCTCTCATCTGTTTTCGTATTCTCACTCACTTTCAACACTTAGCAAAAAGCTAGAAAGCTTTTTCCAAGAAGAAACTCAAGGAAGAAGATCATAGAATCCTTTTGTGATGAACAATGAAAGAAGATAATGATCAATAATGCAACAATGGTTTCTAAACCTTTGTAGAGAATTAACCAAGGGTGTAGGGTTTGGGTTAGGTTAAAGATGAGTCATTTGTAAATATCTTGCACAAAACAAAAAGAAACCTTCTAGAATCATCAAGAAGGAACTAACCCAAAACAAATCCTAACCTTGTTTAATCTCCACTAAACATGTTGCATTAGTTATCATATCATGTTACAATATTATATATCACATATATAATATTTATCGTAACAACATAAAATAATACAATTAACATATATCGCATATATATCAATGTATTACCCGAGTGAGAAAAAGAATCTTTTAGTGAGCTAATATTAGTTAATGTAATTTAATATATCATATATATTATTATACATTAAATTATCGAATCAACACTTGATCCGACAATCCGGCTATATCGCATATAACCGACTAATACGATAACTCGGCTATATCACATATACCCGGCCGATATCTCATATCGCGAGAATCTAATACGGTATCACATACCGCATTATCCTCGGTCTCGCACATATCACATATGTGCTCCTACTCCGTTTTGCCTGAGCCAAGAAACCTCTGTGTAGGACTCTAAAGAATCGTCAATACGTCGGCAGTAGGTGATGATCATATCAAACACCCACAAGCTGCAAGCGGTCAGCTAAACGTAACAGCCACCCAGGTATTGAGCGCTCAGAAGATCAACAAGCAAGCCTGTACATTCTATTATGAATCCAATCAGTAACACTCACGTACAGTCCGGTCTCGTCGTCTGATATGTCGCATATCTCACCTAAGGGTTGTAAAACGTCAGACCACATTAGCTTGATAAGTCGTGTCGATATGAGGTATATAAAAGTTCGAGAAACTACTGATAACACTTACCAGTAAATCTCAGCAACCCTGGCCAGGGATTTCTAGTTATAGCCAATCGAACACAGCACAACATCAACTCCCTATACCGGGAGAGACGAATCCCCTACTATCTCTCATTGCCTCCATGTGATTCGGGACTGTACCCAAAAGCCACCTTTTTGCACTCCATCTTGGACGTGGTATGATGGAAATCAAAGCACAGTGGAAATCACACAAGACTCTATGACGATCTCGGGTCAACAGACTACTCTGTACCAGTGTTACCGGAGAACTGCCATCTGACGTGAGGTATAATACCATCTGGGAGTTCTCGGCGAGTTCGTCCAGTGTACCCAATCTCTACTGAGCACCCGTACACCATCCTTGATGTCAAACACCGATGGATATGGGATCATCCATCGCCCATCATATGGGTCAAGATGCGTATACGCTACTCTACTCTGGTGTATCGATGTCCTGTCTCGATACACCCTCAACTAGGAACAGTTACAGGATGTACTCGTCGACTACCGTGGCCCCACTAGTATGATCTCATCATAGTCCCAGTAGTCCAGTACATATCCTAAGGGCTTTATCAACATGTAACATAAAGACAATCAAAGTACATGTTAAGATAATGTACAACCAGATAGCATACTATCATGTCGAGCAAGAAAGTCCTCCCTATATATGTCCAAGCATCCATTACAATATACATCGTATGTACAGTAATGGCCTTTAGGGCATACATATAACTAACAATCTCCCACTTGCACTAGGGCCATCTGTTATGGTATCATATACCCAACAATTTGCTGTGGTTGAAGTATCTCATACTCAACCATCCCATAAAAGTCTCTACTGGGAAAAAGGCATTTGTTAGTGGATCCGCGCTGTCGTCCTCTGTGTCTACTCTCCTAATCTCGATCTCCTTAAAGATCAACCATCTCCATGATCAGGTGATACTGCCTAAGAATTATATCTGGATTTCAGATGGGACGGGGGTTCCTAGGCATAAGCCACAACTCCATTGTCACACAATGGAAGGAACGAAGTTCATCTCAAGAACTTATATATCCAGACTGCCTCTTTGGTAGCATCCTTGGTAACGATGTATCTTGCCTTTAATCGTCTAGTAAGTCACGGTATCTAGCTTGGAACTCTTCCAACATACTGTCCCTCCACTGAGGGTAAAGACAATGCCTGCGACTGACATTCAGTCGTCCTTATCACCATGGAACCTTTCCAGTGATTCTCCCCAGGATCGATTGATACCATCTCACTATAACTAATGAGTATCCTAACATCCAATTAGATCTATCTCATAGATCAAAAACCCAGGATTTAGGAGGTATCATTTTGATCCTATATGGAGAATCCTTGTGATAAGCGGAGATTTACCGAGCGTGGCATAGGAAACTCCTTCCCTATCAAGAGTATGTCATCCACGTACTCTACGAGGATCATCACCATACTCCCTACTACCTTTTTGTATATACAAGGTTCATCTACCATTTTGATGAAGTCAAACTCTTTTGACTACCACATCAAAACGGATGTTCCAACTCCGCGATGCCTGTTTTATCACATAAAACATCTTGCACACGTTTCCGCTGCTCCCACTATCTACGAAGCCCTCTGGCTGTGTACCTATAGACGTTCTCTTCTAAAACATCATTTATAAAAGCAGTCATGACATCCAACCACCAGATATCGTAGTCATGGTATGTAGCCATGGCAAGTAGGATCTGGATGGACTTAAGCATAGCTTTGAAAGTCTCAACTTTTCCATGCACACCAAGTAATCTTCTCAAGATATACTTGCTCCTGATGGGGATTTAACCCTTCAGATAGAGCAACCAAAGTCCATACTTGTTGGTGTATAAGGATTCCATCTCAGATCAATAAGCATCCAGCCATTCTTACAGAGTCTCACTCCTGATGGCCAGCTCGAAACTAGTTGGGTCATCATCTCATGATGCAATCCTCGCTCCCACTGTCATAGAGAAACCGAAGTATCTCTCAGGTGGGTGAGGAA
Source organism: Agapanthus africanus (assembly GCA_030015575.1). Classification (NCBI taxonomy): domain Eukaryota; kingdom Viridiplantae; phylum Streptophyta; class Magnoliopsida; order Asparagales; family Amaryllidaceae; genus Agapanthus; species Agapanthus africanus. The sequence goes on from JASDDO010000004.1 coordinate 326,308,473, forward strand.
CCCTACTAGATCGACGGAGAGGCTGAGGTTCGTTGGAAACTATTGAATCCTTTGGTTCTACCAAATCATCTGCTGTAGTTTATATAGATGGAACTCCTTCCAGTTCTACCTCATGACCACTAATTTCTTCACAAGAAATTCCCTTTCACAAAGGTGGCATGTTGAGAAACAAAACATCTTTTGTTCATCGGTTAGGTAGAAGATATTCTCTTGTGTATGCATGGGATATCCAACAAACTTCCACAGATCTGACTTTGCCTCGAGTTTGTCTGGATTTTGCTTTTTAGATATAGGCCAGACAACCCAAATCTTAACAAACTTAAGATATGGGCTATTCCCTTTCCATATCACATATGAAGTGGTAGGCAACTGATTTGATTTGAACCATATTCAATAGGTATGCAGCTTCTCAAGTGCATAACTCCCAAAAGGAAATAGGAAACTCAGTAGTACTCATCATAGAGCACACCATATCACATAGGATGCTATTGCTCCGCCCCGATATACCATCGTGCTATGGTGTATACGGAGGAGTAATGCTGAGAGAGAATCTCATTCTCCTTTAGAATAGTCCAGGAATTCCGTGCTCAAGTATTCTCCTCCTTGATCTCATCAAAGGACATAATACTTATACCCGTTTTTGGTTCTCTACTTCTTACTTATATTCTGTGAATATCTCAAAAGGTTCAGACTTGTGTTTCAACAGGAACATATGTCCGAATCTTAAGAGATCATCAGAGAATGTAATGAAGTACAAAGAACTAGTCTTGGCATGTGTATACAGGGGACCATCATACATCATCATGTATCAATCCTAAGAGTTCACTAACACTTTCTCTGTTTTCAACAAACAGAGTTATGGTCATCGTATCTTTGTGACATGACCGGCAAGTTTCACAAGATGTAAATTCAAACTAATTTAAATATGCATCTATATGTAACTTCAGCCAGTCGGGTCGCATTGATATGACCTAGTCTACAATGCCTCAAGAAGGATTCATTCATTTCTGAACTCTTCCACTTGTGTGTGTTCTGTACGTTAAGAACTATGGTTTGATTTAGAACGTCTATGCTTTTAGATAACGTGTCTGAACCGATCAACTCTTGATATAGGAAATGTTCAAAACATTATCCAACAATACAAAATTATATCCTTTCTTTACTAATAAAGAGACTGATATGATGTTGTATATCAGGTTCGGTATCTAATAACATTCGTTCAGAATCAATGTATTCTGGTAATACAGGGTGATAGTGACCAACAGACTTGGCTGCAACACTTGCACCGTTTTCTATCTCATGAAACTTATCACCCATTCTCAGTTCTCTACCTATTTGTAGCCCATGTAACAGATTACATATGCGGGATCCTGATCCGGTATCTCATACCCAGGACGTAAAGGATACTGAGAAACAGTTCTCTGTAATGAACACACCCGAAGATGATGCATCAACATGCACTTTCTTCATTTGGGCGGCACGGGAAATCTGGTATTCCCCAATTTCCTGCTCTGTCTTATAACAATTATAAGTTGGAGCGGGACCAACGTTCCCCAGCTCAGTATAACAAGCGGGTTCAGTCAATACATCCGTATTATTATCTTGATTAAGGCGTGATATGGTCGCTACCTGGAGAGAGAGAGAAGAAAACACTCAGCGTATGCTCTTGCGAGATTAGATTGGTTATCTAATATATCTAATCAGGATGTCTCCCACTGTTTTAGTCAAATCTTCGTTCAAACCCTAAAAGGAAAGACTAGTCGGGATTAATTACACGCTACAAGTTCGCCAATCTTTCAGCCAGTGCCGGTACTTTGAGGGAGGTCCCCCGTGCTTTCGCACGAACCTAATTAAAGTAAACCTCGGTTTCCCAGGGGCGTAACCCCGTTGACACCTTTCTAGACACCTGCTTGATCGGCTAATTGTAATGTGTAAAACTCTCCCAGGAGTAACTCTTACTCGCAGCGGGTATCAGGATCCAACTATCTCATAGAAGGTATGCAATCTCATTGCAAATTTCAACACTTGAAATTCCTGATAATATTTTGCCCCAAGCGATCTATGACCTTGACTAAGTCAACAAACCATAAACCGCAAGTAAAGTTCAACCCGTCATTTCTCGATTGAATTAAACCCACCCGCACGACCCTTGACTGAGTCAACAAGGCCGCACGACTACCCTAATCCAATCGCATCATATGCTTTGCAGATATGCACTAATCAGCTACCGCACACTACGTATTGACTAAGTCAACAAACGCAACATGAATACTAAAACCTACTTATCTGAAATGATGGAGGGCTACGACAGGTTTTTAAGAAAACCCTTTGCGTAATGAACTTTATATCGTTATAGAATCGAGTGATTTTTAAATGGAATGTTTTTTAGGCTTTTCTAGTATTGCTAAAGAGGTCACTCCCGGTGAAGGGATCGTCGGCTCTTTCCTCATCGAATAAGGTGCAGGATATTTCACAAATATCACTATACAAAGAAAGAACTATAGAAGCAATCAAAAGACAGACCGAGTTTGTAGCATCTGCTAGTTTCACTAAAGAGGTCACTCCCGGTGAAGGGATCTCGGCTCTTTCCTTATCGAATAAGGTGCTGGATGTTCTACAAGGAACACCGCTATGCAAAGCAAAAACTAGAGCTACCGGTTTTTAAATAAGTTTCTACAACATCTTTAGGTTTCATTTATTTCATTAATCTCATTAATGAAGTCCCATTTTATTATGCTTCACAAGCATCTCTTTTGAAACGAAATCTGCAATATAACATATATCTCATATATATAATATAAACATTCGTCTCAGGCGGTAATATGATCTCATCACAGAACATTGCAGCAGAAGAACATATATGAAATATTGGATATAGTAGGACGTCCGTGTTTTTAATACGAGCCTGTATAAAACACGGATTCCACGGTCGCGATGATATCCAAACCCACATCCCTATACCCCTACGAGAGCGGCAAGCAACACTGCCAATTCCAGGGTTAGGAGACCCGGTCTCGACTCCTCGAGATGGTCTCCCACTAGACCCCAGAACCCGCTTACTTGTGCTCCCCGCCTTGGGTCTACCTAATGCGGAAAAGTAAATAATATACAATGGTGACATCATCCTCAGCCCGGAAGTTTCCCAATAAAAAAATATTACATATAAATGAATTTTACATGAATGAAAATGAAAAACTCTCATCTCACGTAAAACCCCCGGCTATTCAAAACATGACGATCCAATATAACATATCACAGCAACACATAATATCTCATATCATCAACGTAAGTAAGTATGCATATACCGATTGTCGTCGATGTATAGCAACGAAAACCGGCAATACCATTACATACTACACTTACGGTCACAGAAAAGAAAGTGTAAAACTACAACTGTTGGAATCCGCAACCTCTTTAGACATCGCATGCCTAACCAAATGAATTCCTTAGACATCTCATGCCTAACAATTATAAACCCCGCATTTTAGTCTCATTATCGAAAACTCTTTTCAATATCAAGTCGGGCAATTCAACAAGATTCCCGACAACCTGATCGAATGCTCGTCGCAAACTTTAGTGGACGACCGCACCCCCGATGCCGTTGACGAAGTGCACTAAAGTGGAACACCACTGCCACGAGCACCCGAACGGATGCTTTTAGCGACGGGGTTCTCCTACAGTCACTTATTCGGGGCTATGGGGCGTGGCTGTCTATTAAGTTTACCCGGCGAGTATCCGCGTACGCTACGTGATTGCGACGGACTTTTGATCACATCAAAATTCCAAGGCAACCGATCATCTGAGACAAACTGCTATGTTTATAATATTCAAATCAGTTATCTCATAACTATATGTGGATTCCAAATATTGTATCACATTCCAGATAAATAGACAATGTTAAACTTTTCGATCGAATAATCAAACATCCAAGTTTTCCCAAATAGTTCTCAAAACTTGAAATTAGTTTAAGAACATCCATCACATGCTATAGTACCAATGGTCCTGCCGTAGAAGGATCAAGCCAACGCCTCACATGTGGCACGCCGTACTACCACAAACCCTAAGGTTCAGAGGTAGTTCAAGACGGTCACATAATCGAGTTAAGGTTTGTTGCCTTCTAGAGGGTCCATCGCGTTACTTGCACGACTTAGAACGTTCTTAAACTACGGAAAAATCCAACGCTTGAAAATTTTCCGGCAGGGGAAAAAGTGAGTTATTGATATCCGTTCGAACCTTTTAACACGTTCTAAAAATTACCCGGACAAACTAAACAAAGTTAAATTATCCGATCGAATCAACGAGTCCCCAATACAACCCTACAAAACTCAACACTTGAGTGGAATTAAAACATTACCAGAAAAACATGACAAGAAAGGACCTACGAATAAATATATGAAGTTACAGGGACTAATTCAAAATTTTGGCCACGGAACCTCGGCCAAACCAAGGGTTTGGCGGCGGTTCTGCGGCCGAATAAGCGAATTAGTGGTCCGTACTTCACAGTAATTCTTAGATTTTCCTGCTTGTTTTTCTGAGCATTTTTAATTCATAAAAAATCACATTTTTCAATAATATCCAGAGAAGGGTATTCGTCGGGGTTTCCGGGTTCGATCGGACTTTAAACTTCGCTCAGAGTTCGCCTAAAGCTCTAGCTTGGCTCTGATACCACTGTAGGGTTGCTAGGCACACGCACAAGGGTCTACGAAGCATCAACCATGCCCGATTAAAATTTTAGCCGTGCCGAACAACCCAAAGCCGGATCTTTAAACTAGAGTTTATGCGAAAACAAGTATGTTAAACACTTTAACAATAAGTGAGAGAGATTACAACCTTTGTAGATCCGGTCCTTCACTTCATAAGCTCCGTGTTGTGGTCCCTTCGCTGCGATCACCGTGTTCCGGACTCTCGAGAGGCTCCGCGAAGAGAAAGATACAAGCTTGCTTCCGATCTTTGATAACAAAGATGATCTACCTTGAAGTTTCATTAACACAAGCTCTCACTTACTAAATGATGTGAACACCCTCATATAAAGGGTAAGGATAGATGAGGATGATGAAGTAGGATTTTTGCTCTCATTTGTTTTCATATTCTCACTCACTTTCAACACTTAGCAAAAAGCTAGAAAGCTTTTTCCAAGAAGGAACTCAAGGAAGAAGATCATAGAATCCTTTTGTGATGAATAATGAAAGAAGATAATGATCAATAATGCAACCATGGTTGCTAAACCTTTGTAGAGAATTAACCAAGGGTGTAGGGTTTGGGTTAGGTTAAAGATGAGTCATTTGTAAATATCTTGCACAAAACAAAAAGAAACCTTCTAGAATCATCAAGAAGGAACTAACCCAAAACAAACCCTAACCTTGTTTAATCTCCACTAAACATGTTGCATTAGTTATCATATCATGTTACAATATTATATATCACATATATAATATTTATCGTAATAATATAAAATAATACAATTAACATATATCGCATATATATCAATGTATTACCCGAGTGAGAAAAAGAATCTTTTAGTGAGCTAATATTAGTTAATTTAATTTAATATATCATATATATTATTATACATTAAATTATCGAATCAACACTTAATTTGTCTATATCGCATATAACCGACTAATACAATGACCCGGCTATATCACATATACCCGGCCGATATCTCATATTACGAGAATCCAATACGGTATCACATACCGCATTATCCTTGGTCCCGTACATATCACATATGTGCTCCTACTCCGTTTTTCCTGAGCCAAGAAACCTCTGTATAGGACTCTAAAGAATCGTCAATACGCCGGCAGTAGGTGATGATCATATCAAACACCCACAAGTTGCAAGCGGTCAGCTAAACATAACAGCCACCCAGGTATTGAGCGCTCAGAAGATCAACAAGCAAGCATGTACATTCTCTTGTGAATCCAATCAGTAACACTCCCGTACAGTCCAGTCTCGTCGTCTGATATGTCGCATATCTCACCTAGGGGTGGTAAAACGTCAGACCTCAGTAGCTTGATAAGTCGTGTCGATATGAGGTCATAACAGTTCGAGAAACTACTGATAACACTTACCAGTAAATCTCAGCAACTCTGGCCAGGATTTCCAGTTATAGCCAATCGAACACAGCACAATTTCAACTCCCTATACCGGGAGAGACGAATCCCCTCCTATCGCTCATTGCCTCCATATGATTCGGGACTGTACCCAAAAGCCACCTTTTTGCACGCCCTCTTAGACGTGGTTTGATGGAAATCAAAGCACAGTGGGAATCACACAAGACTCTATGACGATCTCGGGTAAACAGACTACTCTGTACCAGTATCACCGGAGAACTGTCATCTGACATGAGGTATAATACCATCTGCGAGTTCTCGGCGAGTCCTTCCAGTATACCCAGTCTCTATTGAGCACACGTACACCATCCTTGATGTCAAACACCGATGGATATGGGATCATCCATCACCTATCATATGGGTCATGATGCGTATACGCTAGTTTACTCTGGTGTATCGATGCCCTGTATCAATACACCCTCGACTAGGAACAGTTATAGGATGTACTCGTCGACTACCGTGGCCCCACTAGTATGATCTCATCATAGTCCCAGTAGTCCAGTACATATCTTAAGGGCTTTATCAACATGTAACATAGAGACAATCAAAGTACATGTTAAGATAAAGTACAACCAGATAGCATACTATCATGTCGAGCAAGAAAGTCCTCCCTATATATGTCCAAGCATCCATTAGAATATACATCGTATGTACAGTAATGGCCTCTAGGGCATACATATAACTAACATACATACATACTGTACACTCATACTTGTGTACATACATACAGTACACTCATACTTATGCACATGCATACTGTACACTCATACTTGTGTACATACCTATTGTACACTCATACTTGTGCACATACCTACTGACACTCATACTTGTGCACATACCTATTGTACACTCATTCTCGCATACATACGTATTTGCACATACATAGATGATTCTGGCTTGATTTTAGAGATTTGGGAACCGCAAGATACTCTTTAAAACTGATTCATTTTAAAAGACCGGTTTCCCTTAATATGTGCATATTACTATTCCATATTGCATGATATACTGATATGCTTACATTTCTTTTACATGTCGCATACATCATGCTTTATGATTCTACGCATTGAGATATGTTGTTTCCATGATATTTCTGGATTTGGGAATCATGGGTATTTCAAAAGAGAGTATGTATTGTTTTAAAAACCCGGTTACCCTTGATATGATATTTCAGTGCGTTCACCATGTGTTTTCTCGGTTCTGAGAGCAACATGTGAAACTCGATCGAGGAGAGGTAGGCACCGTCTGCGGGTACATTATGGACCCGGTGAGGTACCCCGGGACAAGAAGACTCATATATGTTGGACGGTGAGCCTGGAAGGGGAGTACTACCTACCGGTGATATTATTTGGGCTCGGAGGATATCTGGAGGATACCGACCGGAGACGATAGATGATACGGGCTGATCCGGACTGACGGAGCCCGTAGGCCGATCCGGACTGACGGAGCCCGTAGGCCGATCCGGACTGACGGAGCCCGATATATGAGGATTTACGTGCCGATGCTGGGCACAGGTTTCATGATGTTTTCGAGTGTCGATGCTGGACACTCTGGTTCCATGATTTTGATGTGTCGCGAGAGACACATGTTGATTTATATCCTCATACTTCCATGCATATGCTTTATGATATTTACATGCATGATACTTTGTCATTGGGTGACACGTGGACGATATCCACATACATATAGTTGACATTGATCACATAGTTGGATGATATCCACATACTCATAGATTTCATGATATAGTTGACACTGACTACATTGATCATACCTCACATTATGATATGTTATTACCAGAGGCACTGGCACGAGCACTTGGTACTACACTTTTGTATAGATGTTTACCTTGCCATCTTATCATGCTTCAGACTTATTCATTTGAGCTTTATATATATATATCTGATCGTATTGACCTAGGATTGAGCCATACATACGATTTCTGCTCTGTGATATTTTCTATTCACGAGTTGGCAACTCACCCCCGTTGTGCCACAGTTTTTGCAGGTTTTGCCGTACAGGTTTCATTGCGGCTTTTCTGGCATACTACTTCCTTTCTGGGTGATTGCATTGGTAGGTGGGTTCACTCGCATCGTGACCACCCTCGTATTTATTGTATTCAGTTGTATCTAGTAATTCCATCAACCAAACATGTATATTTGTTTCAGACTTAGAAAACCAGTTGTGTATTATTTCGACCTTAGAGTCGCGCGTTGTAGTATTACTGTTTTCATGATGATTCAGAGTTTCTTTTGAGTTTTGATCCTCGCCCTTCGGCGTTGTATATTATACTGCTTGCGTGGTTGTAACCGTCGTTTGACGAAGAGCTAGCTCCCGCTTGAGGATGCCTTTTATCATTGTACATATATTATTCTTGTTGTACCCAGTTCGGGGCCAGTATTTACAAAGGAAACTCTGCCGAAATTTTCAGAAAAGACTATAGATTTTAAAAATGCATATTCGACTTACTTATTTAAAAACCTTGTTTTTAAAACTTGTTTTCTTCACTTCTGAAAACTATTTTTCGATCATTTATTATTCAATATGGTTTTAGATTTCTGGGCTTTTGGTTTACTTGAATTAGATGAGGTCCTATAGACTTCATATGATTCAAGGGCCAGTCATGTGCTATTTCGGGTCGTGACAAAGTTGGTATCAGAGCGCTAGGTTAACCTTGGTTCGAGTCTAAGTTTGACTATGTGGAGCCTAGAGCATTTATATAGATACGAATCTTAGGCTTGACCTTACGAAACTTATACTTAGTCGAGGGGGTATTATACCCGAACTTTCGTCGCGTAGGATGACCCTTGGTTCATGGAGAAGGTAGCTTGAGTAGAGTGACGTACCGTACGTATGTTCCGCGACATACTTACGATACGCTACTCTGCTTAAGAAACCTTAAGATGTACATTTCCTTGCACAGTATTATATTCATTCCTATGATCTATCCTCATCGATATTGGTTTTGATTTTGCTGCCACGATTACACGGGCAGAGAGACCTATGGCTAGAGTTGCGTCAGCTTGAGCTCATCACGGATGAGGGCTGACTAGGGCATGATTCCAGAGACATACGATTGCATAGAGAGGCGTCGTTTTATTGTGTTTCCGCGCCATGAGCGTTTGACAGATCGCTTTTACGAGATTTCCCGGACGTGCAAATCAGCACCAGAGGATCAGGCTACTGCTAGAGGCCAGCCAGAATGTGATGACCATTGATATATCACTTTTTCATGATGATTGAGGCGATATTCAGCATAAGACGAATGAGCCAGTTGTTGCTGCAAATGACGAGATATCTCCCAGATGATTGGAGCTGCTGCAGCATGAGCATATGCTTAGAGATATGATGGAAGGTCGCTAGTCACTAAGGATGAATGACTAGGACATGTGGTTCGTTCGCCTACCCCGATGCGAGGTCATCAGATAGGTTGATTCCAGCTAGAGACCACTTCATGCAGATTCGTTGAGAGTGGATAGAGACGATCGAATGTCAGGAACCCATTTCCAAGTTTAAAGTATTCGGGAGACAATGCAAGTAATGCTATGGACCCTCTAGAAGAATGAAACCCTAACTCAACGTAATGACCATGGAATGCCTTCGAACCTTAGGGTTTGCGGCAGTTTAGCGGTGCCATTTGTGAGGCTTGGGTTTGCCCTTCTACGGTTAGTCCACAGGTGCTGTGGCATGTACCGGGATACTATTAAAACTGTACTCAAGACGTTGATCGCTTGGGGGATTATGAAAGTTTTGACAAATCGATCAGATGATTCGACATCATTCAGATATCATGTGATGGGATACATTGCTTAGGAGACTCCAGATACGAGTATAGCCGTTGGAGCGCAGTCCATGCAGCCACGAGAAGACGGGTCCGAATCAGTCGACATTGGAGCAGAGTGGAGTAAAGAGTTCATACGAGATTTCGACGAGATGGCGTTCCACTTCGCTGACATCAGGGATGCGATACGCATGGAGAGGAGTTGTATATGGATATACCTTCCAAAAGGAGTCGCAATGAGCATACAGTCGTTCCGGGATGAGAAACAGATATAGTAAAGATGATAACTTCCGGGAAAATCGGCAGAAACGAGATGTGAGAGAGACCTCGACATGACCTTTATGGAATACTATATGAGAAGACTTAGACCTAGGAGTGGTCATATTGCACACACCCAGCAGGACAGAGTTCGGCATCGTCGACAAGATAGTTGACCAAGTTTGGATAGAGGACCGCACCCAGATGCGTTATGAGTTGATCAAAAACGGACGAGTATGGAGTACACCTCCGCGGCTTGGGATGAGTTCCTGAGGACGTGTTCGGCTAGATATCTTCCATAGAGTGATGAAGATACCGAGTTCGTGATTTTGAGTTCGTGTGAGAGACTTCGGATTGACCGTAGCCGAGAACATTTGCAGCGCGCAGATAGAGACGTGACGTCGAAGTGGACGATGATACAGACAAGTGGGACAAGAGGTTTGTACGAGATGCTGACGAGACATTGTTACTCCCCGTTAAGATTAAAGGTCGGAGATGTCTACAGAGGCGTTGGGATGTGACCAGTTTCCGAGGAAATGCTGTGCTGAGGACGCAGATATCCAGAGAGCGAGAAAAGATTATGCAAGAGTACCAGCCTCCGTACAGTTCGGCATAGGCAAGATCGGAAGATACCTTGAGCAGGATTCCTTCCAGGACACAGCTGCGATAAGGTTTGCACCTAGGATCAGATGTGTAATGTGTATTCAAAGGACCAGAGGTCGACGCCAGTGACGTGCTGCTTTACGAGTGGTCGTGAGGATTGACCGAGAGATGACCAGATAAGTGCCAGGATGGAATCGCCCCCGTTAGCACACTTGACAGGGCCGATGAGCCGATGGATTGCAAGACTGGTAATCTACAAAAGAGATAAGGGCCCGGAGGCAGAGGACGCCAGACCGTGAGTGAGAGGCATGTAGATATCTTGCGCTGCTAGCATTGGATGCACCTACACCTTCTCGACTTCGAAGGAGGATATATCGACGACGGTATTTATGATTTGTGATTTGGTGATTCGATTATCACGTATCCGTCACCTTGGATTTCGGTATTTTGGGTGATCTATTCGCATGATTTATTCTTGATGACTGGGTTTCATGATATTTGTTTTCGTGCACCATGTTGCACCTACTGGGTATTTATATTTTGCGCATAGTTATTACACTTGAGAAATGCTTTATAAACCGTTGTGTTGATTTATAATCTGTGCACAGTTATTTCACCTGATATCGTTTTTGTGCCTTGGCTGCACATGCTTATGACTTCATGGATTTCATACCGTTGGGTTGATTTTGTGCACATGGTATGCACACGATTTGGCTTTTTGCACTCGGTATAGCTTATATGTGCTTGTAGTGCATTGATATGTGTTTTGTGCATGCAGTTGCATACGTTTATGATTTTTACACCTTGGTACACTCGGTGTTGCTATTTACGCATTTGAGTTATTGTTTGGGTTTTATACACAGGATGCACCGTATTTGTATTTCTTGCACAGGATGCACCAGTTTTATAATTCGTGCATTTGTCGCACCAGTTTTATATTTCGTGCGTTTGTCGCACCAGATTTATATTTCGTGCGTTTGTCGCACCTGACTTCGGTTTGATGTCATTCGATATGTTGATTTTGATTTCATGCCTATATTATGCATGTGATTTGATTTATGCTTTCAGTATAGTTTTCATGCACTTTTGTGCTTAGATTTGATTTGTGCACGTTGATGCACATGGTTGTGAGATTATATACCGCGGTATATCTGATTTTGATTGAGCCGTATTGTATACCGTCGATTTTGATTCTGATATTGATGTTGATTTCTTGCACTCCGCGCATTTGATTTGGATTTTCGCGCGTGTTGGGCGCATGTTTTGAGATGCAATTTTGGTGCACACCAGATGCACTAAATCGGGATTCTTTGTGCATGTCAGATGCACCTGATATTGTTGTCAGGCACGCCGGTTGCTCTTGACAGATGTTTCATGCACACCCGTTACACTTAAATGTTGTTTGTATGCAGATGTATGGCTCATATATGGATTTTGATTTCCGTGCACACCAGACGCACGCAGCATTCATATGCACATTTTGGGATTGATTCCTTATGGAGCAGTACGTTTTTATGATATTTGCTATTTGTTTTCGTACTGAGCAGGACTAGTCAGAGGACAGTACCTGGGTATATTTTGCATGCATTGATAGTTATCGAAGGGATTTCCAAAAGGCGAGCTATAGTCTCAGTATTTACCTACGTGTCTGATATGACACGAAACGTTTAAAGCAAGGAAACCCTTCTAAATTGTTTTCAAAACGGCGGAACGTGCATATTAAACAAAAGATATATACATATATGGTCATTTTCTTACAATAGACGTCCGCCACTGTGCAGTGTTATGTGCATCGCACAGCGACTTAAAAAGGTTTGGCATGCATTTCCTTCAGTTATTTACATATATAGACTTGATGTCTACATGTATAATTTTGATGTATATCATACTGGTTTTGTTTTGGATTTGACAGTTGTGTCTTTACCATGACTCCGATAATTCCGGGATGCTTGACGGAGCTTTGTTTGTGAGTTATCTGCTCATTGTTCATGCGCATGCATTGCGCTATGATACGTTTTATATATTGATGATTTCGGAGCCCCGACGACTTGGACTATTACTGAAATGTTTTAGTAATTGAGGGGTTTTAAATTTAAATTCGGGGACCGAATTTCTTTAAGGTAGGAAGATTGTAACATTTCAAAAAAAAATATTATTTTTAGGAATTTTATAATTTAATAATAAAATATTGAATATTTTAAATAAGGCGGTATAATTAAATACCGATAATTTGGGAAAAATTATCAAAAATTATGGAAATTACTAAAAAGAGAGTGTTTTATGTGAATTATGCAAATTTTAAGTTTATATGATTTATTATACACTAATTTTGTGGTAATCGCGATTAAAAATCACTAATCGGATTTTAAGTGTGTTTTGTGCAAAACTTGCACCATATCTTTTCACACTTGTGTTACATTTTCCTATATGGCTTTATCTTCATGTTTCATTCTTTGTTTTGGGTTTACTATTGAGGAGAGAAAGAAATTAGAAAAGAAAAGAAAAGAATATAATATATAGGTATGGGTGAGAGAGAGAAAGGTAAGGGTTTACCTTTGACTTGGTCTTGAGCCATTCCCCCTTCATTATTTCCCTCATTTCCTCTCCCCCTCCCTCTCTTTCTGCTGTTGCTGCTGCCTTCTCCTCCCTCCTTCACAAACCCACTGACTTCATCTCCAAAACAACTCCAAAACCCCATTCCCTTTTCATAAAAGTTGTGCACAACCTCACAAGCTACCCATTGGACCAAGAAAATTTTTATTTTGGCGCTGTAGAGGATTCATGGGAGCTAAATGAGGTAACCCTTTCACAATTATTGTAGTGTTTCAAGTAATTAAGCCTCATTTAGCATTTAAAATCGTTTTAGCGAAGTTTAGTGAGCTTTGAAAACTCAAGTTGGGAATTACGGTTTGATTTGAGTAGAGATGGTGTAATAGGGCCTTAGAGGCGACCTTAAACCCCCATAGATGATAGAAAATCCAGATTCAACACAATACCAAACCTGGAACTGAAAACAGAAAACTGTGAATGTCAGTTTGTGAGGAAAATGAGCGTGCAGGGAAATCTGGGATGACCCGGGGAAGTTCTGAAACAAACAAACAATACTAGGGACTTAGATAGACCACCAGGAGACTACCCTACCAAAACGAGATCCCCACTCCACTACAAAACTGACCTGGCCAGAATTTTCCCTGATGTGGCCGCTCCCCCTGATGAATTAGGTGCCCATGTTGCTTCAGTGGATCATATGTACCCCATACATTACCCCAGAGTTGTTTGCTTACCTTGTTTTCACCTGAGACGAAATCTAGGACCACTTTCTCTAGTTGCTGCTTTGAGTTGAGTTATGGTTTTCTATATTTCGATTTCTGGATTTTTGTATTTGTGCGTTATCTCTATCACGTGACGTTTGTACGTCTATCTCGAGTGATATCGGGTTGATTTGCGAGAGCTAACCATAGGTTCTAACCTATAGGCTTTTAAGCGTATAGTTTTGGTTTTCGTGTGTCGTTTTGGTTTCGATTTGGTTTTAATGCGATGCGATACGTGTGAAATGTAGGTACCCCCACGGTGATCCGAAACGATGAAGAAGATGGTGGCGACATCGAAATAGGCAAGCAAGATCAAGGTGAGTAGATTATATCTACGGGGGAAGTCGGGTGGATGGCGTATAGCACCCACGCAGTTCGATACTTAGTATACTAGATATATACTATATATATATGTATGATAGCGTATTGTGTGACTTGGATATTCAAGATGTGATTAGGTGTACTATGGATAGATTAGGGTTTAGAAGTAAACTAGTATAGTTCCTAGTTGCGAACCTTAGAATAGGTTTACACCCCCCCCCCCCCCCCACACACACATGCTTGCTTGTTATACTTATACCTAGATGATGAGGATAGTGGATGAGATTTGGAGATGAGTCGATGAGATTGGGCATAGTGCCATGAGATCGGTGATTTGATGTGATTCGTATTGGGATACGACATGAGAGTTTAGCGGGCCTTTGGACGTGTGTTTAACACACGCACTTATATTTACATATATGGTATAGGTTGTACTAGACCTAGATCAGTACCCCAGTTCATGAGATATGATGATAAAGATACCAGCTAATTGATGAGATGAATGAGATATTGACCCGTACCCAGATTTGGGATGGCGTACGATGATTTACCGTACGAGCTTTATTTGATGATAAGATCCGCACTCATGACTCGAGGATGTCATATGATATTGTATCGTACGCGGTACCTTTGAGGCGGGATCACCGACTATCATATTTATATTTATATATATATATATATATATATATATTGACTCAGATTTAGATCGTTTCAATACCCCTCCCGATTGACTTGTTAGTTAGATCTGTAGTTTTCTTAGTAGATATTAGGCTAGGCCGATATCATGCCTATTTCAAAACTAACGAATCGGGAGTATCTTAAAGACAGGCAAAGGGATTCTACGGATATTTTCAAAAGACGCATCTTTTCTTAAAAACACCGTAGCCCTTATTTTCCTAAAAACCTCGATTCGTCTTCTTTCAAATGGCAAAATAGTATGACATAGATACATTGATGTAGATACTACACTGTTGTGTTTATTATTCATTTGCCGCATATTCTTGCTTTTCGCATCGCATTGCATGTTTAAATATGTTTATTGTCATATCAAAACCATGTTGTTAGGACACCAGCACCATTATCGATGATGCATATGTTCCACGTACACCTGCTTGCCGGCTCACACACTTCATCATCGATAATTGCCATGTCACTACACAGTAGGATTATTGCATCAGGATATGATCTCTTGCATGGCATACTTGTAGACTTAGATATTGTACACTCATACTTGTGCACATACCTTTTGTACACTTATACTTGTCCACATACTTATTGTACACTCATACTTGTGTACTTACATATTGTACACTCATACTTGTGCACATACCTAGTGTACACTCATACTTATGTACATACATACTGTACACTCATACATGTGCACATACATACTGTACACTCATATATGTGCACATACCTACTGTACACTCATACTTATGTACATACATACTGTACACTCATACTTGTGTATATACATACTGTACACTCATACTTATGCACATACCTACTGTACACTCATACTTGTGCACATACATACTGTACACTCATACTTGTGTACATACCTACTGTACACTCATACTTGTGCACATACCTACTGTACACTCAAACTTGTGCACATACCTATTGTACACTCATTCTCGCATACATACGTATTTGTACATATATAGATGATTCTGGCTTGATTTTGGAGATTTGGGAATCGCAAGATACACTGTAAAACTGATTCATTTTAAAAGAGCGGTTTCCCTTAATATGTGCATATTACTATTCTATATTGCATGATATACTGATATGCTTACATTTCTTTTATATGTCGCATACATCATGCTTTATGATTCTACGCATTGAGATATGTTGTTTCTTTGATATTTCTGGATTTGGGAACCGTGGGTATTTCAAAAGAGAGTATGTATTGTTTTAGAAACCCAGTTACCCTTGATATGATATTTCAGTGCGTCCACCATGTGTTTTCTCGGTTCTGAGAGCGACATGTAAAACTCGATTCGAGGAGAGGTAGGCACCGTCTGCGGGTACATGGTGGACCCGGTGAGGTACCCCGGAGAAAGAAGACTCGTATATGTTGGACGGTGAGCCTGGCAGGGGAGTACTACCTACCGGTGATATTATTTGGGCTCGGAGGATATCTGGAGAATACCGACCGGAGACGAGAGATGATACGGGCCGATCCGGACTAACGGAACCCGTGGGCCGATCCGGACTGACGGAGCCCAATATATGAGGATTTACGTGCCGATGCTGGGCACAGGTTTCATGATGTTTTCGAGTGTCGATGCTGGACACTCTGGTTTCATGATTTTGATGTATCGCGAGGGATACATGTTGATTTATATCCTCATACTTCCTGTATATGCTTTATGATATTTACATGCATGATGCTTTATGTCATTGGGTGACACATGGACGATATCCACATACATATAGTTGACATTGATGACATTGATCACATAGTTGGATGATATCCACATACTCATAGACTTCATGATATAGTTGACACTGACTACATTGATCATACCTCACATTATGATATGTTATTATCTAAGGCACTGGCACGAGCACTTGGTACTACACTTATGTATAGATGTTTACCTTGCCACCTTATTATGCTTCATACTTATTCATTTGAGGTTTATATATATATATGATCGTATTGACCTAGGATTGAGTCATACATACGATTTCTGCTCTGTGATGTTTTCTATTCACGAGTTGGCAACTCACCCCCGTTGTGCCACAGTTCTTGCAGGTTTTGCCATACAGGTTTCATTGCGGCTTTTCTGGCACACTGCTTCCTTTCTGGGTGATTGCATTGGTAGGTGGGTTCACTCGCATCGTGACCACCCTCGTATTTATTGTATTCAGTTATATCTAGTAATTCCATCAACCAAACATGTATATTTGTTTCAGACTTAGAAAACCAGTTGTGTATTATTTCGACCTTAGAGTCGCGCGTTGTAGTATTACGGTTTTCATGCTGATTCTGAGTTTCTTTTGAGTTTTGATTCTCGCCCTTCGGCGTTGTATATTATACTGCTTGCATGGTTGTGACCGTCGTTTGACGAAGAGCTAGCTCCCGCTTGGGGATGCCTTTTATCATTGTGCATATATTATTCTTGTTGTACCCCGTTCGGGGCCAGTATTTACAAAGGAAACTCTGCCAAAATTTTTAGAAAAGACTATAGATTTTTAAAATGCATATTCGGCTTACTTATTTAAAAACTTTGTTTTTAAAACATGTTTTCATCACTTCTTAAAACTATTTTTCCTTCATTTATTATTCAATATGGTTTTAGATTTCTGGGCTTTTAGCTTACTTGAATTAGATGAGGTCATATAGACTTCATATGATTCAAGGGCCAGTCACGTGCTATTTCGGGTCATGACACTGGATCACTGATGGGACGGGGGTTCTTAGGCATAATCCACAACTCCATTTTTGTACAATGGTAGGAACGAAGTTCATCTCATGAACAAATATACACCCAGACTTCCTCTTTGGTAGCATCTTTGGTAACGATGTATCCAGCCTTTATCGTCTAGTTTGCCTCGGTATTTAGCTTGGAACTCTTCCAACATACTGTCCCTCCATTGAGGGTCAATACAATGCCTGTGACTGACGTTCAGTCGACCTTACCACCCTGGAAGCTATCCAGCGATTCTCCCCAGGATCGATTGATACCATCTCACTAAACCTAGTGAGAATCCTAAAATCCACTTAGATCTATCTCATAGATCCAAAACCCAGGATTTATGAGGTATCACCTTGATCCTATATGGAGAATCAATGTGATAAGAGGAGATTGACTGAGTGTAGCATAGGAAACTCCTTTCCTATCAAGAGTATGTCATCTACGAACAATACGTGGAATACCACCATACTCTCTACTACCTTTTTGTATATATAATGTTCATCTACCGTTTTGATGAAGTCAAACTCTTTTACTGTGATATCAAAACAGACGTTCCAACTCCGCGATGCCTGTTTTAACCCGTAAAGCAACTTGCACACGTTTCCGCTGCTCCCACTGTCTACGAAGCCCTCTGGCTGTGTACTTATAGACGCTCTCTTCTAAATCACTATTTAGAAAAGCAGTCATGACACCCAACCGCTAGATATCGTAGTCATGGTTTGTAGCAATGGCAAATAGGATCCGGATAGATTTAAGCATAGCCACTGGAGGAAAGGTTTCATAATTATCCACACCTGGTCGATTATGAGAACCTTTTATAAAAAGTCTAGTTTTGAAAGTCTCAACTTTTCCATCTACACCAAGTAATCTTCTCAAAATATACTTGCTCCTGATGGGGATTTAACCCTTCAGAGCAACCAAAGTCCATACTTTGTTGGTGTACATAGATTCCATCTCAGATCGCATAGCATCCAGCCATTCTTACAGAGTCCCCAATCTTGATGGCCTGCTCGAAACTAGTTAGGTCATCATCTCATTATGCAATCCTCTCTCCCACTGTCATTGAGAAAACCGAAGTATATCTCAGGTGGATGAGGAAACCTACCAGATCGGTGGAGAGGCTAAGGTTCGTCGGGAACTATTGAATCCTCCGGTTCTACTAAATCATCTGTTGTAGCTTGTATAGCTGGAACTCCTTCAAGTTCTACCTCATGACCACAAATTTCTTTCCAAAATAAATTCCTTTTCTAAAAAAAAGGCGGTCATGCCGAGAAATAAAACACCTTTTGTTCCTCGGTGCGGTAGAAGATATTCCCTTGCAAATGCTTGAGATATCCAACAAACTTCCACAGAACTGACCTTGCCTCAAGCTTGTCCGGATTCTGCTTTAAGGCATAGACCGGACAACCCCAAATCTTAACTTACTTAAGATATGGGCTCTTCCCATACCATATCGCATATTGAGTGGTAGGCACCCTATTTGGTTAGAACTCTATTCAATAGGTATGCAGCTTCACAAGTGCATAAACCCTAAAAGGAAATAGGTAACTCAGTAGTACTCATCATAGAGCACACCATATCACATAGGGCGCGATTGCTCCGCCTCGATACACCAACGTGCTGTGGTGTATACAGAGGAGTAATGCTGAGAGAGAATCTCATTCTCCTTTAGGATAGTCCAGGAACTATGTGCTAAAATATTCTCCTCTCTGATTCATCAAAGGACATAATACTTATACCCGTTTTGGTTCTCTACTTCTGACTTATATTCTATGAATTTCTCAAAAGCTTCAGACTTGTGTTTCAACAAGAACACATGTGCGAATCTTGAAAGATCATCAGTGAATGTAATGAAGTATAAAGAACCAATCCTGGCATGTGTAGATAGGGGACCTCATACATCATCATGTATTAATCCCAAGAGTTCACTAATTCTTTCTTTGTTTCCAATAAACGGAGCTATGGTCATTTTATCTTTGTGATATGACTGGCAAGTTTCACAAGATGTAAATTCAAACTGATTTAAATATGCATATTTATGTAATTTAGCTAGTCGGGTCGCATTGATATGCCCTAGTATACAATGCCTCAAGAAAGATTCGTTCATTTCTGAACTCCTCCTCTTGTGTGTGTTCTGTACGTTAAGAACTGTAGTTTGATTTAGAACGTATATGCTTTTAGATAACGTGCCTGAACCGATCAACTCTTGATATAGGAAATGTTCAAAACATTATCCAACAATACAAAATTATATCCTTCTTTATTAAATAAAGAGACTGATATGATGTTGTATATCAGGTTCGGTATCTAATAACATTAGTTCAGAATCAATGTATTTGGTAATACAGGGTGATAACTGCCAACATGCTTGGCTGCAACACTTACACCGTTTCCAACTCTTGAAACTAATCACCCATTCTCAGTTCTCTACCTATCTGTAGCCCATGTAACAAATTACAAATGTGAGATCATGATTCGGTATCTCATACCCAGGACGTAAAGGATACTGAGAAACAGTTCTCGATAATGAAAACACCCAAAGAAGATGCATCATCATGCACTTTCTTCGTTTGGGCGGCACGGGAATCCTGGTAATCCTCTATTTCCTGCTCGGTCTTATAACAATTATAAGTTGGAGCGGGACTAACATTCCCCAGCACAGTATAACAAGCGGGTTCGGTCAATACATCCATATTATTATCTTGATTAAGGCGTGACATGGTCGCTACCTGGAGAGAGAGAGAGAGAAGAAAACACTCAGCGTATGCTCTTGCAAGATTAGATTGGTTATTATTTTATCTAATCAGGATGGCTCCCACTATTTTTATCAAATCTTCCTTCAAACCCTAAAAGGAAAGACTAGACGGGATTAATTACACCTTACAAGTTCGCACATCTTTCAGCCAGGCCAGTGCCGGTACTTTGAGAGAGGTTCCCCGTGCTTTCGCACGGACCTAATTAAAATAAACCTCTTTTTCCCAGGGGCATAACCTCGTTGACACCTTTCTAGACACCTACTTGATCGGCTAATTATAATGTGTAAAACTCTCCCATGAGTAACTCTTACTCGCAGTGGGTATCGAGATCCAACCATCTTATTGAAGGTATGCAATCTCATTGCAAATTTCAACACTTGAAATTCCCGATAATTTTGCCCCTAACCTCCTATGACCTTGACAAAGTCCAACAAACCATAGGATGCTAGTCAAGTTCAACCCGTCATTTCTTGATTGAATTAAACCCACCCGCACGACCCTTGACAAAGGACAACAAGGTCGCACGACTACCCTAACTCAATCGCATCATATGTTTAAGCAGATAAGCAGTAATCAGCTACCGCACACTACGCCTTGACAAAGGCCAACAAACGCAGCACGAATACTAACTATTACTTATCTGAAATGACGGAGGCTACGACAGGTTTTTAAGAAAACCTTTTGCGTAATGAACTTGATATCGTTGTAGAATCAATTGATTTAAAATGAAGTGTTTTTTAGGCTTTTGCTAGTTTCGCTAAAGAGGTCACTCCCGGTGAAGGGATCTCGGCTCTTTCCTCGTCGAATGAGGTGCAGGATATTCACAATACCACCATGCAAAGCAAGAACTAGAAAAGAAATCAAAAGATGAAACCGAGGGTTGTAGCATCTGCCAGTTATTACTAAAGAGGTCACTCCCGGTGAAGGGATCTCGGCTCTTTCCTTATCGAATAAGGTGCTGGATATTCTACGAGGAATACCGCTATGCAAAGCAACAACTTGAGCTACCTGTTTTTGAAAATTCGATTCCACAACATCTTTAGGTTTATTTTCTTTCATTAATCTCATTAATGAATGTCCCATCATTTTAAGCTACCTAAACATCACAGGTAAATACAACGTACGCTTATGCCATCCGCATTCGCCTCGATGTCCCGTCATGCACCGTTAGGTTAGGTAACTAACAGCAGAGCGGGGCAGGGCTAGCGCAGGTGTAAAATATAAGCAACGTCTATATAATATATCATATACACTATATACAGTGTCTATCTTAACATATCAAATAATCACATCACATATATCGCAGCAGAAAACAACATATGAAATATTGGATATACTAGGATTTCCGGGTTTTATATTAAGCCTTTATAAAACACAGATTCCACGGTCGCGATGAATAGCCAAACCCATATCCCTAGACCCCTACGAGTGCGGCAAGCAACCCTACCAATTCTAGAGTTAGGAGATCCGGTCTTGATGCCTCGAGATGGTCTCCCACTAGACTCTAGAACCCGGTTACTTGTGCTCCCCTCCTTGGGTCTATCCTAATATAGAAAAGTAAATAATATCCATCAACGGTGACATCTTCCTCAACCCGGAAATGTCTCAATAAAAGAATATTACATACAAGTTTTTACATGAATGAAAATGAAAAACTCCCATCTCACATAAAAACCTCCGGCTATTCAAACACGACCATCCAATATAATATATCCCAGCAACACATAACATCACATGTCATCAACGTAAGTAAATATGCGTATCCTAATTGTCGTTGACATATAGCAACAAAACTAGCGATACACCACATATTACACTTACGGTCGCAGAAAAGAAAGTGAAAAACTAAAACAATTGGAATCCGCACTGCCCTTAGACATCATAAATCAGGAATATCACATATTTTGGATTTCATGCCAAACAATGCAAATCTTACATTTAAGTCTCAACTATGAAAACACTTTTCAAAGGATGTCGGGTAATTCAACAAGATTCCCGATTTCGTCCGAGGCCGAAATGTTAAATTTGCATGCAACTGGATAAATTCTAATTATTGTATCCCATCACAAGATATCCGAAAGACGTTGAACTTTTTGATTGATTCATCAAAGTCCCACAATTTCTCGACAACTCAACACTTGAGCACAGTTTTAATAATACCCGGAACATGCCACAGTATCTATGGACCAACCGTAGAAGCGCAAACCCAAGCCTCATTAATGGCACCACAGAACTGCCACAATCTCTAAGGTTCAAAGTGGTTCCATGGTCATTATGTCGAGTTAGGGTTTCATTCTTCTAGAGGGTCCACAGAATTACTTGCATGTTTTTCCGAATACGTTAAATTTGGAAAAATGGGTTTTTGACATTCAATCGAACTTTTTAACTTCGTCTAGACAGTATGTGAAAACCAAAATACAATGTTAAACTACGAATACGAAGCACTCCGAATTGTTTATAGTGTAAGATTACATCTCATGCAAAATTAGCAAAAACAAACAACACCTGAAACACCAAAATCCAGTCTCAGGAACACCCTGCAAATTTCTAGCAAAACCAAGTCTAGATGGCCGGCCACAATACCCATGATCTCGGCCAAAAACCGAGCTTACCCCTTGAAATTTGCATGGTGTTCATGTTGCATCCCGTACAACACTCTGCACTTGTTTAAAAAAAATTTCGAGACCATATAAAAATCGACAGAACCTAGGTTTCGATGTTTCACGTTTCGGAGTAGTTTCGGTTTCGTAATCTAACAAACTTCGTCTAATACTCTAGCCCGGATCTGATACCATTGTTGGGATTCCTTAGCACCCTACTGGGTTTTCACAGCAACTACCATGCCAAAGTTAAAAATTCTAAGATGCTAATCAATCCTAAGCTAGGATCAAGCTGGAGTAAATAAACAATATAACATGTAATCTACCATTACACTAAGTGAATGAGGAATACAACCTTTGTAGACTGGTCCTTCACTTCTAAAGCTCCGTGTAGTAGTCCCTTCGCTACGAGTATCGATCTTCCGAACTCTAGTATGGGTTCTCCCGGAGAAATGAACAAGCTTGCCCGAAGTCTTTAAGGCCGAAGATGATCTACATCGAGGAGACTCAAACTCATGCTACCTCTTCACTAATTGTGAAATTAGTGAATCAAACACCCTAAAATAAATGGGAAGTAGTAGAGGATGATAAAGTAGAAAGTGGGCTCTCTTAGATTTATTTTTCTCATAATATTTTCTCACCTTGAGAAAAGCTAGTAAGATTTTCTCATGAGGAAGAAGAAGCTCAAGTGAAGAGATGAGAGAATGAACTCACGAGGTGAGAATGTGAACCATGAGTGAGTTAGTGTCATCCACTAACTTATGTAGAGAGTTTACCATTGCTAACTATAATGGTTAAGTTAATAAATATTTACAAGTAAAACAAATGAGTGGACTTAGTCAATGGTTCCACAAGCTTCTACAAGCTTGAACCATGTGACTAATTTCCACTAATTTGGTTTGCTTTAGATAAATAAAAACCTTACATTATAATTAGTATAGTGTAACTCTCATACACCCATGTAGCATGTGGCATCTAGCATGACACAAAAGTTGTACATTAATATATATCATATATACACTAATGCACACAAGTGAGAAAAGAAATCATAAGTGAGCTAATATTAGTTAATGTAATCTAGTATATCAAATATACAATCATACATTAAATTATTAAATCAACACTTGATTTAATAATCCGGCTATATCTCATATAACCGACTAATATCAAATGCAACAACTTATCGAATCAACACTTGATCCAATAACCCGGCTATATCTCATATAACTGACCGATGTCACACATCACGATAATAGAATGCGGTATCACATACGCGCATTAATCTCTATCCCGCACATATCACATATGTGCTCCTACTCCATTTCGCATGAACCAGGAAATCTCTGTGTAGGACTCTAAAGACTCGTCAATACGCCGGCAGTAGGTGACGATCATATCGAACACCCACAAGCCGCAAGTGGTCTGCTAAACATAATGGTCACCCGGGTATTGAGCGATCATAAGATCAACAAGAAAGCCTGCTCATACTCCTATGAATCCAAACAGTAACACTACCGTACAGTTCGGTCTCTTCGTCTGATATGTCGCATATCTCGTCTGGGGGTGGTAAACGTCAGATCCTAATAACTCGATAAGTCGTGCCGATGTGAGGCTCATAACAGGTCGAGAAACTATTGATAACACTTACCAGTAAATCTCAGAAATAGCCCTGGCCAAGGACTTCATGTTATAACCAATCGAGCACAGCGCAACATCAACCCCCAATACCGGGAGAGACGAATCAACTCCTATCGCTAATTGCCTCCATGTGACTCGGGACTGTATCCAAAAATCACCATTTTGCACGTTCTCATGAACGTGGTAAGGTGGAAATCAAAGCACAGTGGGAATCACACAAGACTCTATGACGATCTCGGGTCGACAGACTAACCTGTACCAGTGTATCTAGAGAACTGCAATCTGATGTGAGGTATAATACCATCTAGGAATTCTCGGTGAGTCCGTCCAGTGTACCCAGTCTCCACTGAGCACCCGTATATCATCTCTGATGTCAAACACCAATGGATATGGGATCATCCATCACCTATCTACATGGGTCGAGAAGCTACACGCTAGTCTACTCTGGTATATCGATGCCCCGTCTCGATACACCTACGACTAGGGACATTAAAAGATGTACTCACAGACTACCATTGTCCCACTAGTATGATCCGCATCATAATCTAGGTAGTCAAGATACACATCCTAAGGGCTTTACCAATATGTAACAGAGAGACAATCAGTTTACATGTTAAGATAAAGAGTAACCAGATTGTATACTATCATGTCGAGCAAGAAAGTCCTCCCTATATATGTCCAAGTATCCACTGCAATATACATCTCATGTACAGTAATGGCCTCTAGGGCATATATATAACTAACATAATTAAGGGTATTTATTATTTAAGGAAAATCAAAATTAGGTGGAAAATTGTCATGGCTAAGATGCTTTTGGAAGCATATGGAAGTATTGACTTAGTCCACTAATTTTTTTTATCTTAGATATTTATTAACCCAACCATTATGTTTAGCCATGGCTAAGTCTCTACAATGGTAATATGTGATATTATCTCAACCATGGTTGCCATTGACACTCATTCGTTTCACCACTTCTTCATCTTCTTCATCTCAAGTTTGCTCTCTAGGTTTTCTTGAGGTGAAGAAAAAGTGAGAGATAAATGATTGATCATCTTTTGTGTGTAAGTAAAATGTTTCACAACCAAAAAAATTTATACAACAATCAATTAACGGTGTCGCTTGTAGCGATCGTTAGTGAGCTCGGATCGTCCACTGAGATGCGTGTACTTATTTGATCTTGCTTTAGATGAGTCGAAATGAAAAATATAAAAGAAAATGATTCAAGATTAATGAGATTTAATTTCAAGAAATATCAAGAAAATAGATCTAGAATCAAGAAGATGTCCAATCAATTTGAATTATCAAGATTATGTAGAATAGCTTGTACGAATCGATTGAATTGGTAGTAGTGATGAATCTAAAGATGACTAATCTTATCTATTGATAATTTGTAGCTAGGTCGATGATGATGAATGAAGATTAGGGATCTATTGAAGAAACTAGGGTTTCTCCTTCACTATCTCTTATCTTTTTATTGATCATCATTCGGATCTAGCCTCTAGCAAAGAGGATCATCAATCGTTTAATCCCTAATTTGCAACGAAATAATCAAGAATGTGATCTCGCTCCAAATTAGGTCATTGATGATTCTTTTTCCTAAAGTTCACAAATCTCATAAGACTTAAGATTAGTAAAAGGATTTCATCATCATTAGATCTACCGATTCTCTCGATTCCTTTACAAGCGGAGATTTCACTCACACATCATGAAAATTAAAGAATCACAAATGAGATATTTCATAATTCAAGAATGTAATGAAAATGAGGATTAACAATTTATCACCTTCATTAAATCTTCTTCAAATTTACACAACTCCTCAATTCGAGGTACAAGATTAAGCTCTTGATCGCTCCTTTGAAGAGGTGAATTTGTCGTCGATCTTTGCTCGGCTCGATCGCCGTGAGTCGCATCATCGTGGATCTCTTTCTCAGATGATGATCGGCGTTGCGATGACGGATCTTTGAATGTCTCGCTTGATTTTGCTCTCAATGGATCTTGATTTAGATTGGATCTCAAGTTGTGTCACTCAACTTGAATTGAATTGTATTGAATTTTTACCACCATCAACCAACAACCTTTTTACATTAGATCTAGATTCCCTTTTATAAATTTCAAATGAATCTTCCCTCCAAAGCTAGGTTGTTAGAGAGAGTCTTCTAGAATGAGGTAGGTTGTGAGGGAGAGTCTTCTAGAAGCTAGGTTGTTACAAGATTGTTACAAGGAGCCTTCTAGAACAAGATTGTTATAACGAAGCATCCCCAACAAGGAAGGTTGTTGAGAAGAAGGTTCTGGATAATTCTATATCGCTGAATCCCTGACTCGGCCGCGGAACCGTGGTAACTTGGCCAACTCGGCTGCGGTTCTGCGGTCGTTTGAAGAGATCACTGGCTCATTTTCATGGGGTCTTCTGGTGTTGGTATTTGGTTGTTCTTTTGATGTTTAGAATCTTATAATGTTTGCTTGGTTGCTTACAGTATTTGGTTCTTTGGTTTCCTGTATTATATCGGCACTTTTGTGATTCCGGTTCTTTGTCCTGAAGAATTTTCTGCACACAATCTCGATAAAAAATGTTAAGATAAACAATATCATGCATGCAGTAATAAACATACAGTTTCCTATAAAGAATGTTGAATATATATACAACACGTGGTATTTAGTATTTAATTTGTGGTATATTTATATCAACTATCCTTAAATGATTAGAATAATGAGGAAATTGATGTGTTATAAAATGCATTATTTTTGACTGAACAAATTCCCCCAAACTTGATTTTGATCGTCTCGAGCAAACATCTTTTATTCAGGTGAAGGAGAAAAGAAAAACTAACTAGCACACTTTCGTAGGCAACACGATTGCACTGAGCACGTGCAACAAGCCTTTAAACCTCTAGGTGTCCCTAGTAAAAGGAGTGTTATCTTCTGAGGGTTTTCAGCGGATTGCACCCACAAAATCCAATAATAAAAGGAAGACTGTGAAAGTTACATATAAAGATTGGAATTATAAAAGAAAGACTTTAAAAATTAGAGTTTCCAACTATACTAGTTTTTTAGTTGTCATGAGCCCTATCTTAATAGTCATGAAAAGATATTAGAAATCACATCATCCCTCAATAAAACATCGTTTTTATTCTTCATTCCTATCTTTCTTCCAAACACCGATCATATAACCCTACGTATGTGTAAAAGACATCCCTACACTCGGAGAATTCAATTCAAGCTATCATACTCTTGTCCATCTATCTCAGTACATTTTAATTGGTGAATATTTAGATGGATTTGCTCACATATTTTTCATGCGACCGTTATTACTTCTTGAGGTACTAACCGACCGATTACTCATGTGCTTGCAGATTTGGCGTAAGTAGCAATTTTCTCTTCTTACAACACCTAAGGCTTAGCAATGACTCCCAAACCAGTTGGTCTAAGGCACTAGGTGATGAAGCACACTCGCTATATTTTTTATGCTGCCTTGGTGATTACAAAACCAGTGTTTACCATTTTATATTTTATGCTTCATTGAAATTTTCTTCATACTTTGGCTTTTAGACAAGAGCATTTCAAGGTATCCTCTATTATCCCGAGTTTCAAGACGTTTGTACGTGCGTATAGTAGGGTATCAACATTCAGATGTTTGGCTTCCAGAATAGGAACTATTTTTCAGACTTATTTTTATCCTCAGATTAGTGACTTCCTTCATCTTACTAACCCTTAGGACAACGGCTCATAACTACTTATTACTAGTTTCGTTTAAAAAAACATCTAATTTTCTTGGTTTTCTTAAATTTTTTCAATCTTCTAAATTTAATTTTTCACTTTCTAATCTCTTATTATCTTATTTATGTACACAAAAAATTTATTTATTTATTTATTTATTATATGTTTTGTGCTTATGCAAAGTATGATGCAAAGTTATGCGTAAATAAGCACAAACCTCCCCCAAACTTGTTTAGAATAGTGTCCTCACTGTTTCCATCTGTTAATCTCAAAAACCTGTAGGCTTAGAAGGAAAATTTATTAGCGGGGACAAGAATAAGTGAACGTGACAATCCTCCCCCAAACTTATTTTTGGCTCACAATTTTGAGGACAAATTTTTATTTTCAAGAGCCAAAAATACACCCCCCCCTAAACTTGAGTTAAATAATGTTAATCTTTTAAAATCACAAGAGGGGGTCAAAGTTACTGGTCAATGCAAAGCCTTATAAAGACCGAATGTCAACACCAACCATTTGAAGATTTTATCAGTGTAGTGCACCGGTTGGTGGAAGAACATGTTGTATAGAGCATGGAAAAAGTGGGGAAGAAAGAAGAGGTGGGATGGAATGGATTTGCGTCTCAAATTGGAGAGACGACACCGTGATGATGATGATGATGATGGATTACTCGCATTCTCATGATTGTCAAGAAAAAGGGATGGAGGTTCAATTTCATTGTTTTGGAGATGATTCATCTCAACACCCGTGTTTGCTAAAAATGCGAGTTCATCAGCGAAGCTTTCATCGATATCCCGAAGAATAGTGTCATTAGAAAAAATGGGATGATACTCAGACTCCATGAAAAGTTCGGAATAGGCGTTAGATGTTGACCCAGACAATTCAAATGAAGGGTCCGTATGTGTATAATACATCTCTGGGTCAAACAACAACGTACAAAGGAAGTCTGGATCAGTATCGTAAGCTGTTCAAGTTCGCTGCTGTCGACATCCATTAATTCGACAGAACATACATGAGCATAGGGTTCGGAGGCTTGACTTCCCAACTTGTAAATATTAAGTTCAATTGACCTATTCCCGAAGGATAGGGTCATATAACCGTTTCGACAATTGATTACAGCGTTGGAAGTCGCCAAAAAGGGTCGACCAAGAATCACCGGAATTTGGTTTCGTGGGTTTGCTACAGGTTGTGTATCTAAAACAATAAAGTCCACAAGGAAGATAAACTCCCTGACTTTTATTAACACATCCTCTAACATACCCCTTGGTTTGGTGATAGATCGATCTACCATCTGTAAAGTGCATTGCGATGGTTTCAATTCTCCGATACCCAATTGCTCATATACAGAATATGCGAGCAGGTTAACACTTGCGCCAAGGTCAAGTAGAGCACGGTTAATGTTTTTACCCCCAATAGAAATAGAAATTGTAGGACAACCATGGTCCTTACGTTGCCTTGGTAATTGTTGGGGAAAAGCTGTGTTTACAGTACTCGACATGAGCACCTTTTTTGGCATTTGAGTATTCCTCTTCCTAGTGCATAAGTCCTTGAGAATTTTCGCATAAGCTGAAACTTGTTGTATAGCATCTAAGAGAGGGATATTGATGTTAACATGTTGAAAGATTTCAGTGATCTTCTCCATTTGCGGACTTGGTCTGTTTCCCCTTAACCTATTAGGATAAGGAGCTTGAGCAATAAGGGTAGGGTCCAACATTGGAGAAGATCGTATAGGTAGAAAAGATCCCAGATTAGGAGTGGGCATCGTCTTTAGATGACTAGAAGAAGTGGGCTGAGGGTTCAAGCCTTGGGAAAAATGGAGAATAGGCTCGGAAGAAGGTAGTGTAGACGAAATAGGGAAAGAAACAGAAGTGGAAGTGGAAGTAGAAGTGGAAGCCGGGGTGTTAATGATCAATTCATCATTATCAATCTGTTCACCGACATGATTATCCAGCACTCTTCCAGATCTCAACGTGGTAATAGCACTCACATCATTACAATGCGAGGGGCCAGGATTAGGCATGGGATGAGCTGGAAGTTTCCCTTTCTCTCTAGCACTCAACGCGGCTGTTAACTATGCAATTTGTGCTTCTATCGCTTTAATACTCTCACCTTAGGAGGCCGAGTTATTCTTTATTGTGTCGATAGAAGACTTAAAGCCAGCCGTCAATTGCATGATATATTTCAACAGCAAATCCAAGGTTTGTTCAAGTGCAGAGGAATTATCGGTACCGGCAGTTGGGAAAGAATAGTATGCCGGATTTTGAAAAGTTTGTGTTTGGAAGGGTTGCTGACTCTATGGTGGATGCTGTTGTGGTGGAGGGACCTTTTGAAAGTTATTCTGGTTTGGAACCATATTTTGAGTTTGGTGTTGGTTCCAGGCAAAATCAGGATGATTCCTCCAACCTTGATTATATGTGGAAGAAGAAGGATCGTTTCTAGGTTGTTGCTGAAATGCAGCATTAGTGTGACCTTGAAGCGGTATATTCAAAGGACATTCTTCCGTCAAATGTGATGGATCATAACAACATCCACCCACGGTTTTGGGAAGTGTGTATTGATTTAAGGAGGCTGAAGAGATTCTGTTTTCTATAGCGTCGGGTTTCCTTTGTATTGCGTCCATTTCGGCTTTCATTATGACGGAAACATTGAGCTGATTGATACCTTCCCTAGACGATGAGTGACTAACACTTTCCCATTGTAAAGTGTTTTGGGCAAGATCTTCCAGGTATTTCCAAGCTTCACCATCATCTTTAGACAGGAATTGACATTGACACATGGTTTCAAGCATATGTTTTGTAATGAGATCAATACCCTCATAGATAATTCGACACAGATCCCATCTAGGGATTCCGTGATGAGGACATTGGAGAAGAAGATCCTTGAACCGTTCAAAACATTTCCAAAATGGTTCATTAGGAAGTTGGGTAAATTTGAAGATTTCGCTCCGAACACGGCTGGTCTTATGATTGGGATAAAATTTCTTAAGGAATGCTGAAACGAATTTGTCCCATGTTGAAATAGAATGTGCGGGTGTGTTATAAAGCCATTTCTCGGCTAAATCGCACAAAGTGAATAGGATAAGACGTAAACGCAGAGCATCCATAGACAGTTGTGACGTGCCAATTATTGCACATACGTTTTCGAATTTGGAGATATAAACGTATGCGTCTTCAGATTTAAGATCATGAAATTTGGGTAAAAGTTTGATGAAATGAGGTTTAATTTCGAAATTGTCCCCATTGGCTGGCGGTATAAAAAGACAGGTGGGAAGGGGACCACGTGTAGGGTAGCATCTCTCTTGGAGAGAAATGCACGGAGGATTCTGCGCACCTACGGGCGGTGGCAGAGTGGTGTTATTGAAATTCGGATGGTGGGAAAGAAGACGAAGAATTACCGACTCTGGGGTCGATAAAAGAAACACGGACAAGACGGGAAATAGAATCCCATGTCCAGCCTAACATGTGCTAAACGGTTGTGGCACAAGTAGCAGCGTAGGTGATAATTAGAGAAAAATGTTGGTTTGGTGTTTGTTTTTGAAAAAAAGATGGATTTTTGAAAAATCAAATCACAAAAAAATGCACAAGCAACCCTAGATCTAATGGTCACCTAGGTCAAGTCACTAGACCGCTCCTAGACTTCTAAAAGACAAATCGCAGGATAAATCCTCTACTGTCTCTTTATCCCTTCTGTGGCCAGGTAAGTGGGAGGTTCTCCGCTACGTAAGTAGCGGGCCTAATTAAGTAACCACTAGCCTTAGACATACTTGCCTTAGACACCACAAAAGAAACGCTGATAAGCAATAGATTACCCACAACCTCCTTCTGTCCTAATTGAGCGCGACGGTCCTTAGAGTCTTGTCTAGATATTTTTTTAGTTAATGAAGGGTGATGCGGATGTTAGTTTTATGATTTTTAGGGCTTAGGAAGGGTAATGAAATCCCCGCCTAATCTGAATTTGGTCTTTGCCTCTTAATTTCCGTATTAAAATATATACAAACAACAAATTTCAAGAAACGCAACAAGAATTTTTTTTTAGAGGCGTCGTTTTTGCAAAGAATCCTGCAGAAAATGGTTAATAGACAAGATCAGAGAGAAGAGGAGAGAACAGAGAATATACCATAGAAGTTTGGAAAACTGAAATGCCTAAACGGCGGCGGAACCGCCGCAAAAACCTGCAGTACGCCGTGGATCCGCGGTTTACAAGAGGAATTAGGATTTCAAATTTTTCCTGTAGCTTCTTGTACTCCTCTAGAATCTATAGAACTTCTCTGAATCTTGATCGCACTGCTACAATGATTCCAGATTCCCTCGCAAAAATTCAAACACTAATTGTTAAGCACTTGAAGTGATTCTTGAATTAAAATTTGATGGAATAATAATTTTTCAACTCAAATAGCAAGAATAAACAAATTATGCACGCGTCCCCGGCAACGGCGCCATATGAGTGATCTTCATTTGTGTGTAAGTAAAATATTTCACAACCAAAGAAATTTATACCGCAATCAATTAACGGTGTCGCTTGTAGCGATCGTTAGTGAGCACGAATCGTCCACTGAGATGCGTGTACTTATTCGATCTTACTTTAGATGAGTCGAAATGAAAAATATAAAAGAAAATGATTCAAGATTAATGAAATTTAATTTCAAGAAACATCAAGAAAATAGATCTAGAATCAAGAAGATGTCCAATCAATTTGAATTATCAAGATTATGTAGAATAGCTTGTACGAATCGATTGAATTGGTAGTAGTGATGAATCTAGAGATGACTAATCTTATCTATTGATAATTTGCAGCTAGATCGATGATGATGAATGAAGATTAGGGATCTATTGAAGAAACTAGGGTTTCTCCTTCACTATCCCTTGTCTTTTCATTGATCATCATTCGGATCTAGCCTCTAGCAAAGAGGACCATCAATCGTTTAATCCCTAATTTGCAACGAAATAATCAAGAATGTGATCTCGCTCCAAATTAGGTGATTGATGATTCTTTTTCCTAAAGTTCATAAATCTCGTAAGACTTAAGATTAGTAAAAGGATTTCATCATCATTAAATCTACCGATTCTCTCGATTCCTTTAAGCGGAGATTTCACTCACACATCATGAAAATTAAAGAATCACAAATGAGATATTTCATAATACAAGAATGTAATGAAAATGAGGATTAACAATTTATCAGCTTCATTAAATCTTCTTCAAATTTACACAACTCCTCAATTCGAGGTACAAGATTAAGCTTTCGATCGCTCCTTTGAAGAGGTGAATTTGTCGTCGATCTTTGCTCGGCTCGGTCGCCGTGAGTCGCGGATCGTCATGGATCTCTTGCTCAGATGATGATCGGCGTTGCGATGAAGGATCTTTGAATGTCTCGCTTGATTTTGCTCTCAATGGATCTTGATTTGGATTGGATCTCAAGTTGTGTCACTCAACTTGAATTGAATTGTATTGAATTTTTACCACCATCAACCAACAACCTTTTTACATTAGATCTAGATCCCATTTTATAAATTTCAAATGAATCTTCCCTCCAAAGCTAGGTTGTTAGAGAGAGCTTTCTAGAATGTGGTAGGTTGTTAGGGAGAGTCTTCTAGAAGCTAGGTTGTTACAAAATTATTACAAGGAGCCTTCTAGAACAAGGTTGTTATAACGAAGCATCCCCAACAAGCAAGGTTGTTGAGAAGAAGGTTCTGGAGAATTCTAGATCGCTGAAGCCCTGACTCGGCCGCAGAACCGCGGCAATTTGGCCAACTCGGCCGCGGTTCCGCGGCCGTTGGAAGAGATCACTGGCTCATTTTTATGGGGTCTTCTGGTGTTGGTATTTGGTTGTTCTTTTGATATCTGGAATATTATAATGTTTGCTTGGTTGCTGCCAGTATTTGGTTCTTTGGTTTCTTGTATTATATAGGCACTTTTGTGATTCCGGTTCTTTGTCCTGAAGAATTTTCTGCATACAATCTCAATAAAAAATGTTGAGATAAACAATATCATGCGTGCAGTAATAAACAAACAATTTCCTATAAAGAATGTTGAATATATATACAACACGTGGTATTTAGTATTTTCCAGACAAACTGGTTATATGTGTTATATTTATATCAACTATCCTTAAATGATCAGAATAATGAGGAAATTGATGTGTTATAAAATGCATTATTTTCGACTGAACAATAAATAATTCTAAAGTGAGCAAAATTCCTACTTCATCAATCCACACTAGACTAGCCATTTAGTATAGGTTGTTTGCTTCACTAATTCTCAATTAGTGAAGAGCTGGCTTGAGTTGGAGATTTCTCGACGTAGATCATCTTCGGTCACGAAGACTTCAAGCAAGCTTGTTTCTTTCGCCTAGTGGAGCCTAACGAGAGTCCGGGAGTTCACTACTTGGAGCGAAGGGACTACTACATAGAGCTTTAGAAATGAAAGACCGGTCTACAAAGGTTGTATTCCTCATTCACATAGTTTAAAGTTTTTTACATGTTTGATAAAACCATAATTCTCTAGTTAGATCCTTGGTTCGGGTTACTTAGCACACTAAAATTTTATAAAATGGCATGGTTAATACCTTCCGAAACCTAGTAGTCGTGCTAAAGAAACCTACATCATCTACACCAAATTTCCTTTTGTAGATCCATTTGCATCCAACGGGTTTTACCCCAGGTAGAGCAATATCCAAGGTCCACACGTTATTGGTGTACATGGACTCTATTTCGGATCGTATGGCATGCAGCCATTTATCAGAGTCCCTACTGATAATGGCCTGCCTGAAACTAGTAGGATCACCTTCTTCCAAGATGCAATCCTCTCGATCCCCATCTATGAGAAAACCGTAGTATCTATCAGGCGGATGAGAAATCCTACTATATCTGCGGAGTGGCTAAGATTCGTTGGGTACTACTGAATCTAGCGGTTCCACCAAATCTTCAGTTATATTTTGTGGTTCAGAAGTCTCTTCCAGTTCTACCGTACTCCTAATGATGTATTTTGCAAGAAGTTACATTTCTAAAAAGGTGGCGTGGCGAGATACAAACACCTTATGTTCCTCAATGTGGTAGAACATATATCCTAGTGAATTCTTAAGATATCCCACAAATTTACATAAAACTGATCGTACCTCAAGTTTGTCCGGTTTATGTGTTTTCACATAAGCCAAACAACCCCATATCTTAAATCGTTTAAGATATGGATTCCGTCCACTCCATATTTCATATGGAGTTTTAGGCACAGATTTGGATGGAACGTAATTCAGTAAGTATGCTGCTGTCTGAAGCGCATATCCCCAAAATGAAAGAGGCAACTCGGCGTTACTCATCATAGAGCGAACCATGTCCGATAGGGTACAGTTCCTTCGCTCGTATACACCGTTGTGCTATGGTGTATATGGAGGAGTAAGCTGAGAGAGAATACCATTCTCTTTTAGATATTCTAGGAATTCTGCGCTTAAGTACTCCCCTTCTCTATCAGATCGGAGGATCTTAATACTTTTGCCAGTCTGGTTCTCCATTTCGTTACTAAATTCTTTGAATTTCTCAAAAGCTTCAGATTTGTGTTTCAGAAGACACACATATCCGAACCTAGAGAGATCGTCAGTGAATGTGATGAAGTACGAGAACCCACCCCTTACATGTATAGACATTGGACCACATACATCACTGTGTATGAGTCCCAAGAGCTCTGCCGCTCTTTCTCCTTGTACAGTGAATGGAGATTTGGTCATTTTTCCTTTGAGACGGGACTGACAAGTTTCATAAGATGAAAACTCGAACGAATTCAAATATCCATCTTTATGCAACTTACATAGTCTTTTCTCTCTGATATGACCAAGTCTACAATACCACAAGTAGGATTCGTTCATTTCTGGGCTCTTCCTCTTGCGTGTGTCTTGTATGTTGAAAACTGTGTTTTGACTTAGAATATAGATACCATTACACAGTGTACCTTCTACAACCAATACCTGATTAAGGTAAATATTCATGATATTTCTATCAAGAACAAACTTATATCCATATTTATCAAGTAAAGAAACAGATATGATGTTGCAAACCATAGAAGGTATATAGTAGCAATTGTTCAAAATCATAGTATTGCCATTTGGCAATGCTAGGTGATACTCATCGATGGCAAAAGTATCAACTTGTGCTCCGTTCCCTACTCTGATGAACATATCACCAGGTCCAACCATCCTACTTTTTCTCAGTCCCTGTAATAAATTACAGATATGAGATCATGATCCGGTATCTGGTGCCCAGGAGGTAGGACTGACCGAAAAACAGTTTTCAATAACAAGAACACCTAAAGAAGACGCAATAGTATGCTTCTTCTTCGATGGGGTCATCAAGGAATTCATGCAATCCTCTTTCCCTTGCTCATACTCATGACTGCTGTCATAAGTTAGAGCCGAACCAAAGTTCCCCAGCCCCGAATAAAAATTCGGATCGGTCAAGTGATACATTTTATTATCTTGTTTAAGGCATGAAGTGGTTGCTACCTGGAGAGAGAGAAAAGAAACACTCAGCGTGCCCTCTTGCAAGACTAAATTGGTTATTAGTTTATCTAATCAGGATGGCTCCCACTGTTTCCTCGAATTCTTTTTCAAACCCTAAAAGAAGAATTAGCCAGAATTAATCACACGTCACAATACTTGCTTAACCTTTCAGCCAGGATAGTGTCGGTACTTCGAGAGAGGTTTTTCTACGCTTTCGTGAACTTTCTTAATTATGTAAGCTCTTTTCCCTGGAGGCGTAGCCTCGCTAACACCGTTCTAGACACCTATTTGGTTTATATCATTGATTGTTAAGTGAAATAATCTCCCGAGAGTAATCCTACTCATCAGTGGGATCGGGATCCAACTATCATTATGTGATAACCTAGATGGAAGCCACTCTAGTTACCACACTCTAGAAGGTATGCAGTACTAGCAAGTTTCCTATATATTTGAAACTCCCGATGTGGTTTTTGCCCTTAGGACCCTAGTGACCTTGACAGAGTCAACAAATCAAAGAGTCCTAGTCAAGTTTAACCAATCATTATCTTGATTGCATTAAACCCATCCGCATAACCCTTGACGGAGTCAACAAAGTTACACGATTATCCTAACCAATCGCAACTAATGCTACAAACGAGCACCACATATCTAGCGTACACTACGTCTTGACGGAGTCAACAAACGCAGCACGAATACTAAGTACTACTCATAGGAAATGACGGAGGGTTATGGCTGGGTTTTTAGCAAAAAATCCTTTAACGTAATGAACTTGATATCGTTGAAAGAACCTGAGCTGTTTTGAAAAAGAGTGGTTTAGGCTCCGCCTTTGAAAACTTATGGTTTCGAAAAAACCGAGTAATCTACTGTAAAGTCTTTTGCTCAAGAGGTCACTCCCTACGAAAGGATCTCGGCTTTGCCTCCTGGAATGAGGTGCTAGATATTCACAACCGAATACATATGCAAAGCGAAAGAATATATAACTATTGTTTTTCAAAATTTGTTCCAACATCTTTTAGGTTTCTTATCTTGCATTAATCAAAATTAATGCGGTCCCATCATTTAATCCTATCACACCACAAAAGAAAGAAAATACAATGTATGTATATGCCATCCGCATTCGCCACTGGGCCCCGTCATCACCCGTTAGGTTACTTAACTAAC
The DNA here is from genome assembly GCA_030015575.1 of Agapanthus africanus. Lineage (NCBI taxonomy): Eukaryota > Viridiplantae > Streptophyta > Magnoliopsida > Asparagales > Amaryllidaceae > Agapanthus > Agapanthus africanus. The sequence continues at coordinate 326,346,630 of JASDDO010000004.1, forward strand.
GACAAAGCGTGGGCTGGACTAGCGTGGGTGCAAAACATATACAACATCTACTAGTATATATATAAATATATTTAGCATTCGTCCCACGCATGATATAAGCAATATCACAGAATCTCGGCAAGCAACACAGAATGGTGGATAATCTTGGATCCCCAGGTTTCATTTGAGCCACAAATGAGACCCGATGATCCCGATTATGTGGATAGCCCGTGCAATGAAAACCTGGACCCCTACGAGTGTGGCAAGTTACCCGCCAATCCCAGAAGTGAGGAAACCCTAATCAAAAAAATGAATGGGCCACCCAGCCCTTCACGGGACCCGGTAACTTGAGAGCCCCTTCATGGGTCATACCTATACGCCCTACGAGTGCGGCGAATAGCCCACCAATTCTAGAGTGAATCCCCCTCTGTCTCAACACCATGAGATATGGGCTTGTTGCCCTCTAGAACCTATCTATTCGTGCACTTCACCGTAGGGTAATCTTAGTACAAAAAAGAAAAATATGTACAAAGGTGACATCGACCTCAACCCGGTCGTGCCCCGATAAAAGAATATACAACACGGCAGAAACAGCTGTCCACATGTCAGACACTCATCCCACAAATAACAAATGTACAAATGAATATAAACTGTACTAAACCATTACACCACGGCTATCCACCACGACAATCCAACAACAATATCAGCATAATCACAGAACATCAACGTGAATGTCATGTTCGTAAACTCGTCTAAAAGAACATATAGCAGTTAGACGGGTTATACCGATCAAATGACATTCACGGTCGCAGATACTAATCTAAGTACTGATAACAAAACACGTATTTTAAAATTTCGATCGACTAAAATTTTTCGAATAGGCCCTAAGTGCTAATCCAGTACTCAAAAAAATCTGGGCCCAAGAACTAAATATTCCAGAAACCATAATTCTAAAATATAGAGAAACTGTAGAAATTTTGAGCACGGTAACCCAACTTTGGCTGCGGAACCGCCGCAAACAAGCATGTTTGGCAGCGCTTCCACGGCGGAGTTGAGAGTTCATAGTCTCAAATTTCTTGTGTTGCTCTAAAAATCCCTGCACGAATTTTTGATACAGTGAAAATGATTTTTCGACCACTTTAAAAAATCGACAGAAACTATAATTTTAGAATTGCGGTTTCGAAGGTCGATCGATATTTCAAACACGTTAGAACTAGTTAGTATGAATTTATGGGGTGGCTTTGATACCATCTTGGGTTACCCTAACGCCCTAGCCATCATCCGTGGCAATTTGTGGAACAAAAATTTATCTACCAAAGTTAAATGGCGCTAGAATAACCCAAGAAACCGGATCTAACCATAACCTAAATAGCAAAACGAGGAGAGCTATCTACTATGATAAGAAAGCCTTACAAAATGATCCGTGTCCTTCTGTCTTCTTTCTGCATCATGTGCTCCTAGTGGCCACCATGGTTGCGCTTGATCTTATTTTCCCACTCCATCGATTCTTTGGGATCGAACTTGCTCTTCGGTCCTCCTCCATCGAAGATGATCCACCCGAAGGATGTGATCCATGGCTCTAGCTCCACACTAAATGTCAAGTGGAGCAACTAGAGAACTTTGGTTGCTAATCCAAGAAGTCAAGGAAGTAGTGTGATATTCTAAGTGTTCTACTATCTCTATCTTTCTTCCTCTCTTGTTTCTCAACACATGAGAGTGTAGAGAGGAGGAAGATAATGAAGGTGGAAGAACTCAAGAGAAGGAGAGGAGAGTGAAGCAAAATGGTAAGCACAAAATAAAATGAGCAACCATGAGAGAGAAAAACCCTCACAATAGTTTTGTATAACAATATCAATGAATAAACAATATGACCCATGCTTCAATAGTTGCCACAAATGAATAATGAATTCATTTGTCAACTATTGAGGTATGGTCCTCACCATACTCCCTTCACCTCACACTTTACACCTCATTTCCATTTATCAAATAAATGGAAAAAGCTAATGAGGTGTCCACCTTTCAGAATGTTATCCATCATAAAATACGGATCACAGTCTACTGTATATACATACCTGCATTCAGATAAAAACACGAATGCCAAAAGAGATAGAATAACATGAAAAACGTAATACTAGAATATACATATCGAAATACATATATGTAAATTATCAAATCAATACCTGATTTAATAATCTGGCTCAAACCCGAGCCGGCTAGTATTACCAACTATCTGATCGAAAGTCTGGGTACAAAGTACATCAATCAATCAGAACCCTGCATGTATCCAATACGGCTACTACATCATTTCGTCTGAACCTGGAAACCCTCTGTGTGGGACTCTAAAGACTCGACGGTACGCCGATAGTGAGTTACTGGATAAATCCATAACCACAAGTACGTCAGTGGTACTAGCTGTACGTAACGGCTACCCGGGTACCTGTCGAAAAGGAAGGCCGACAAGCAAACTCATCTGAATCCCTACTGAGCCTATCTGTGACAATATCCGTATAGTCCGATCTCTTCGTCTGAGAGTATCGCATACCGAGTCTAGGGGGTGTAAACGTCGGTCCCTAATAACCCGATAAATCGTGCTGATATGGCTTAGGACCAATCCAGAAAACTACTGATCAATCTATCAGTAAATACCAACTGCCTTGGCTAAGGTCTTATGGTCCTAACCAATCGAATATAGTGCGATATCGACTCCCTATACCGGGAGAGATGAATCCCCGACAATTGCTCACTATCTCCATATGGGTCGGGACTGTACCCAACCAAAACCTGTTTGTACGACTCGGTAGAGCTATGGTAGGGTAGTGATCAAAGCGCAATGGGAACTCAGATGAGATAAATGACGATCTTAGGTCTGAAGACTAACTTATACTCATATCACCTGAGAACTCCACCTGACGATAGGATAGTACCATCTGGAAGTTCTCGGCGAGTTCGTCAGATGTACTCACACCCAGTGAGCACCTGAATACTATCTTAGGTGCGAAAGACCAATGGTTACAGGACCATACCATCGCCCCTCATCGTGGTCTAGAAACGTATACACTAGTCTACTCCGGAATATCGATGCCCAGTCTCGATACTCCCACGACTAGGGACCTTTTAAGAATGTATGTACCGACTACCCAGCTCCCACAAGTATGATCACCATCACAATGCAGGTAGTCTAGCAATGATCCTACAGCCTTTATCAACATGTATGAATGATACGTAATAACAAGTAAAACATATGTACATGTTAAGATAAAGACAAATCAGATAGCATACTATCATATCGAGCAAGACTGTCATGTACATATATTGTCCAAGCATCCACATGTATATATATACACTATAATGGCCTCTAAGGTATACATATCCAACAAAGTTTATGGATGAAATACACACTTAAGGGTTATCAAGAAAGTATTTCACAAATTCCCATACTCTGTGATAACACAAGTACAATTCACATGACCAAAAATACCGATCAACATTGTTGGACTAAACACATCGTCATACGATATCACTTTCTTTGTGATCATTTTCATAAAGGAGATATCGTTTGGAATATGTGTTAACCGAAAACCAGTTAGCTAATATATTTACTAAGCCGTTAGATAAAACAAAATTTTCACATATAAGAAGAGAATTAAATATGATTGAATTAAATACATCATAAAATCATAAACTATATTAGACAATATCATAAGTTTAAATACATATCGATTGAATTTTCTAAGCAGCAGACGTTTGCTATTTTATATGCTTGAGAAAGACGTCTCCTATAGACGTCTATTCTGTCTGATGAAAACTGCATGTTTGTTTTAATTATTTTGATTCACTATAATTTACTGTAGGCACTTAAATTTTTTTTAATTAAAAGTCAAAAAAAACAATTAGGTAGTTAATTCTGTAGGATTCAAATTAGGTTTTCAAAATTTGAATTTTAGAGGGAATTTTGAAAAACTTCTTGTTAGTTTTCAAAACTCCTTGGTGGTTATTTTTAATCTTCCTTCTCATTTTTCTATAAATATGAACCAATTCCTCTCAATTGGTCATTCCTATTAAACTGAGAAAAATGGAAAACATCAATATGTATAAGAGGAAGGCGAAAGTGGATGAAGGTGATAGTTCAAAGAAGCCTAAGGAGGAACCTCCGAGTCCTAAATCGGAGGAAGACCCAAGTGAGGAGTCAGATCTACTTTCTCCTTATCTATCACCACCCAACCCGAATCCACCGAATCCTCCTACTACTTGTGGAATCGTGTTGCTTTTTTGCCAAACATTCTCAAACGACACATGCAACTTCTTTGATCCCGAAGATGACATGATCGTAATGAAACGGACTATCGACGTCGTCGAGAAGTTCAAGAAAGAGCATTAGGATAGTTTGTTTTAATGTTTGTTTGTATGTTTGTATTTTTGTTTCATGTATTTTTTTTAATGTAATATTTGTCTTTTATCAATGAAATCTATTTTTGTTTGTTTTAATTTTCGATCCATCAATTTAAATCCTTAATAAAACTGTTAGAAACTTACATCAGACGTCTGTGGCAGACGTCTGGTTAAGGATTCTTGACCTACAAATGTCTGTACAGACGTCTGGTATACCATATCTATTCTACGGATGTCTGTGGCAGACGTCTTCATTTCAAATCTTGTTCCGAGATTTCTCACCAACTGACGTCTGGTACAGGGCACCAGACGTCTGCACGAGAAAATTTCTGAATCGATCAGACTTTATCAATCGATCGTAATCCTTGATTTAATCCTACCCATCCATTCTTTTATAAGAAATTTCCCTTTTTTCTTATTTTTCTAACCCTAGACGTCTTCATAGGCGACCGATTATCTCCCTCTTTCTCTCAAACACCCTCCAAACCCTAAAGTTCAACCTTAAATTTCCTAATTTCACTCCAATTTCACAAAGCCCACCATCGATGGCACCTAAGCCTATCAAGAAAGTTGTTGCTACGAAGAAAAGGAAATCGAATCCTAATGATAAATCCCCCTATGCAAACTTTTTCATCAACGAAGAAGCCAAACTCCGATTCACTTCTATGATCAACAAACCTATCCGCATTGGAGTCAAGATGATTTTTCGGGACATTGTCGATTTTGGTTTTCAAGAGTTGTTCGAGTTTCAAGGTCGGATGCCTTTCTTTACCCCTTCCTATCCCACATACGACAAAGCTGGTAGTCTATTCTACTCCAACTACATCAGCACCTACGACAATCCTGACAACTACACAACCAAGGTCTTTGACCCCCACCATCAAATTCATCCTCGGTACCATTGGTCGAGTTTTAGGCATCCACCAATCACATCCCAAATGAAGATGTCGATGTATACACGAAGACCATAATCGATTTCGAGTTTGACTCTCTGCATACTAAGAAAAAGGCCTCCCAACTCCTTCAAGGGCCTAAAAACCCACACCTCTACAGTGATCGCCAAGCCAAGACTCTAACTAAATGTGCTCGCGTCCTTGCCAACCTGATTTCTCATACCTTAATCGCCAAATTCGGTAATCATGATGTCTTCTATGGCCCCCACAAGTTAATCACGTATTGTGTATTATCGAAAATTAAGGTTAATTTTTCGTCATTTATCGTACAGAGCATGTGGGAAGTTTTTACTGGTCTGATGAACCTCTATTATGGTCACATCATAACCAAGCTTCTTGAGCATCGAAAAGTCGTAATTCCCAATACCAAAGACACTGTTCGAGATCAAATTGACTTTGGTTCTCGAAATATTAAATTGATGAGCTTGGAACCCTCACCATCGACCCAACCATTAGGTTCGTCCCAACCAATTCAAGAACCTGTTTATATTCCTCCTCCTCTGACACAAGCATTTAACTTTGCAACCTTCGAAGCCCGCATCTTTGATCACATCACTATGTCAAACGATCAACTCTTCGGACGTATCGATCATCTTTTTGGTTAAATCGATCTTCTCACTGAGCAGTTGACCGTTTTGACTTCCAAGTTCCAGTCTGTCGCGTCGCCGCCGCCGCCGGAAGAATAGCTTAGGATATTAGGTTTTAGGTCCTAGTTCGTTATCTTATTTGTTTTTGTTTGAAGTTTATGAATGCTGAGTATGTTTAGTGTTTAGTTTCATTTGGTTGTAGTTGTTAGTTTGTTAGTTTGTTTCCGTGTTTTGAATGCAATGTATGAACTTTTATGTTATATCTATGGAATTATGCGTTTTTATTCACTATTCTCATTTTATTCGATGATTTTTGTGTTAAGTTCTTATTTCACTTAACCATACGAAAGGAATTGAAACATTAAATATTCATTACACTTGATTCAATCAAAACTACACTTTTTTCATTGGATACTACTTCACTTGCCTCATTTTGTTTTCCATGAACTTAAAATTTCAATGTTCATGTATAGTTTCATATCCCGTGCTCTATTTTTTCAAATTTTTGATAATTTTTCAAAAGGGGGGAGAAAATAATTCATAAAATTCTTAATTTATGCTTTAAAGGTCATAAAATTTGAATTATCTCACTCGTCTTTATGCCATACTTCTTGAAAAATAGTGTTAGTGGTATGAGACACTGATATGAGTTCAAAATTTTTTTCAACCGAGCATGAATTAAGGGGGAGTATTTAGATCGAATTTATATTTTTCATATATCATGAATTCTTTAAATAAATTTTTCTAAATATCAAAAAGGAGGAAATTCTTGACGTCCTTGTCACATGATCCTCAGTTTTGATTGTTTAGCTTAAAACTTTATTTAAATGAATTCATAAGTTACTGATGACATTTCCAAATGCTTATGCCTTGAGTACAACATGCACGATATATCAAATATCCAAGCAAGATTGCATACAATGCGATACGCGCTCAAAACGATGATATGGCATGACGACTTAACATAAGCGATAAAGTGATGCAAGATTAATCAAGATTAAATGACGTCTTAACGTAAAAATTCAAGGGAATGAAGATTATCGAAGAGCCAAGATGAAGATAGAAGTTATAAGTGCTATACATATGTTTAGTGATGATCTCATAAGGTTAGAAATCCCATTCCAACTTGTTTTTAATGCTCAAGACGTATCATTCTCTTTTAGAGACGTCTAGCCTATTTGTTATAATTCAACGGCCAAGTTTCAAAATCAGACACTCACCCATGTCAGAAAACAGACGTCTGTACCAGACGTCTATCTTAATAATTTTGAACACCAGACGTCTCTATCTCAAATTCCTAATTTCACAAATATTGGATAATACTCAGGGACAATTATACAGAAGTCTCTAGAGTTATTTTGTTCTCCAGATGTTTCCCTACAGACATCTGGTTAAGAAATTTGCTGAACGGGCAAACGCTTCCTACAGATGTCTGCATGGACAGTTTCTAGAAGTTAAATTCAAATTTGAATTATCAATCGAATGGATTTTTACGCCGTTTTCTTTTCTAACCGTCTCCAACGGTCATTAACTATTTTATGACAATTTTTAGCAGTTATGAACGGTTGGAATAACTTCTCATTCGATCCCTATATAAACCCATGAGATCTCACACTTGTTTTAACAATTCATTTGAAAGTTCTTTTGAGGAAGTTTCCGTGCCCTTGTGCTTTCACTTGCCTAAATTCTTTCATTTCCATAGTCCCAAAACTTGTTCTATTCTCTCAAATCAATCCTTATGCAACACCGGTGATAATCTATTGAGATCATAGGATTGAGAGTGGGTGTTTTTCGTTTGTAATAACGATTAAAACCCCACGGGAAAGGGTGTTTCTCAGCCTACGAGAAGAGGTGCTTCTCAATTGTTTGAATTGTGTGTATTTGAGTGGAAAAAGAGATCGTCCTAGAGAAACGTGGATTAGAGAAGAAAGTGAGGCTTTCGTAGAGAATCATAAGCTAGAGAGAAAGAAGACTTGTTTTTCTAGGAATCATAAATTTAAGAGTGTGATCTTTATGAAGAAGGATTGGTTTTCTTCACATCCATGTGAAGAGAGATTCTTGCTCTTCATAAATATAGCGTAGAAATCCTGAGATGTTGTCTCAAGCGGGGACTAGCCACAGGAGCATGGTGAACCCTAGTTAACAAATCTCTGTGTTTGCATTGCTTTGACTCTATTTACTTTTTCTGTGATTGTTTTGAATACCGTATTAAGTTTCCTTGTTTTAACTTGTTTAAATCATTTCCACGGAGACTTGATAATCATTTAAAATATAGCAATTACATTTTTAAATTTTCCATAGGATACGTAGTTACTTTATTCACCTCCCTCTAATGTATTTTTAGATCCAAAGTGGCTGTTGGAATTGCAGAAAGAAGGGTCACAGGAAAATCCACTGTAGACCTTTGAAGAAAGACACAGATGGGAAGGCAGATGAAAAAAAGCCAATATGGTGTCTACACAAGAACAGAGGGAACATGGGCTTTCTCTATCGGCGAATGAGAACCCAAATGTGGATACTTAGTTTCTAAATTTGGGGGCATCCTTTCATTGCATTTCAGGCCGGCATCACTTCAGCGAGAATGTTCAAGGTAATCTTAGCCATATGACGGTAGGAAACGGTCAGCCAGATAAAATCGTTGGTAAAGGGACAATCATTCTACAACCGTAAGGAGAATGTCAATTAAAGCTGAAGAAGACAACACATTTCAGATTGGAAGAAAAGCCCAAATTCTACAAGTCAGCTAGACAAAAAGGGTTACATGACAGTATTTGAGAATTCTCAGTGGAAGATTTCTAAAGGATCGTTGATGGTCATAAGGGGCAAACTGCATGGTTCATTGTATTCTTTCAGTAGGAGCAATGGTGGTTCGGTTGCATTAGCGACGGGTTCAGAGATAGATTCGGGGATTTCATTGTGGCACAATCGATTGGGGCACCTCAGCGAGAAGAATATGAAAATTCTTCAGGGCAGGGGGCTTCTTTTGGGACTGAAAAAGGTGGAGTTAGGGTTTTGTAAGAGTTGCATTTGCGAAAAGTAATGTGCGCTCAGATTTCAGATTGGAGGCGTAGCTAAGAACTAAGAAACTGGAGATGGTGCATACGGACGTATGGGGTCCGGCCTCAGTTGAGTCTTATGGAGGTAATCGGTACTTCATGACGTTCATCGATAATGCAATCCGGAAGACATGGGTGTATACGATGAAGAAGAAGTTCGATGAGTTTGGTATATTCAAACACTAGATTACGCAGGTTGAGAACCAAACATGGAATAAGGTCAAATGCCTTAAGTCTGATAATGGAAGGGAATATTGCACATGTGAGTTCGAGGCATTTTGCTTGCAAAATGGTATTCGTTGGTTGAAGACAGTACCGGGGACGCCACAGCAGAATGGCATGCTGAAAGGATAAACATGACGATTCTAGAGTGAGTGCGGAGCATGACCTTGGATGTGGATGTACCAAAATTCCTATAGGCAACAGCTGTCGATGATGCTGTGTATCTGATCAACAAAAGCCCGGCGAGTGTGCTCGATGGGGGTATTCCAGAATAAAATTGATCAGGTAAAATGGTAAATTATACGCACCTAAAATTATTTGATTGTATTGCGTATTCTTTAATTGATAAGGCAGAAAGGAGGAAGCTTGACCCCTAGTCTAAAAAGTGTGCTTTCATCGGGTATGGTGGAGATGAGTTTAGATATCAGCTGTGGGATTACACAAGCAATGAGGAAATCGAAGTCGGAACGTTATTTTTGATGAGCAAAACTTATACAAAGAAGAAAAGCAAGATAAAGATGGTGCTGTATCGGAGTTCGTCGAGTTGGACGAAACTCAAGAGAGTATTTAGATACCTACATGTGGAGATCAGAACGTGGAGAAAATTATAGTGCAGGATCTGTTGGATATAGTGCCCTCAAAGAAATTATTATAATTACAGGTAGGCGATTATGATAATTGAGAGAGGACCTATACAGATAGAACAGTCTTACTCGAAATGATAGTATGCTATCTGGTTTGTCTTTATCATTGATGCATATACGTTTTACATGTTATTATGTGTCGCTAATACATAATGATGATGCCCATAGGATTCTTGCTTGAAAACCAGCATTATGATAGCGATCATATACATGAGAGCTGGATAGTCCATAAGCACATCCTTTAATATCCCTAGTCGAGAGAGTATCGAAACTGGGCATCGATATTCCGGAGTAGAGTAGTATATATGTTTCTAGACCCCGACAAGGGGCGGTGGCCGATCTCACAATTCTTTGGTGTTGTGTCACCTAATATAGTATACATGTGCTCACTGGAAGTGAGTACACCGGACGAACTTGCCAAGAACTTCTAGATGGTATTATACCTATCATCAGATAGCAGTTCTCTAATGGCATAAGTACAGATTAGTCTTTTGACCTAAGATCGTCACTTGTCACTTGTGAGTTTCCAATATACGTAGATTACTACCCTACCATGGCTTAAAGGAGTCATGCAAATAGGTTTTAGTTGGGTACAATCCCGAGCCATATGGAGGCAGAGAGCAATTATCAGGGATTTGTCTCTCCTGGTATTAGGAGTCGATGTCATGCTATGTTCGATTGGCCATTACCATAAATCCGTGCCCACGGTGAATGATATTTACCGATACGAGTTCAGTAGTTTCTTAGTTGGTGATGAGCTTAACTCCGGCATGACTTATCGGGTTATTAGGGGTCTGACGTTATCTACCCCTAGACCCGGTATGCGATACTCTTAGATGAAGTGACTGAACTGTACGGAGATTTTCACATTCAGGCACAATAGGGTACGGACGGACTTGATTTTCGACCTCCCTTTCGGTATATACCTAGGTAGCCGTTACGTACAGCCAGTGCCGCTGACGTGCTTATGGTTATGGATTTATTCAGTAACTCACTGCCAGCGTATTGTCGAGTCTTTAGAGTCCAATACAGAGGGTTTTTTCGATTCAGGCGATATGATGTAGAGGCCGTATATTGATACATGCTGGGGTCCGATTAAATTCGTGTACTACCTACACGAACTTTAATCGGACGTTGATAATACTAGCCCGTTTAGAATTAAGCCGAATTATTAAATCAATTTTTGATTTAATAATTTACATATATATTTTTTGATATATATATTCTAGTATTATGTTCACTATTCATTTTCTTTCTCTTGGCTTTTCGTATTTTTATACGAATACGCGTATATGTAGCGATACGTATACCGAAGGATATATTCCGTATTTATATGTAATACCTTCTAGAAGGAGGACACCTTATTTGTGAATATTCATTTATGAATATTCAAGGAAATGAGGTGGAGGTGATGTATAAAGTGTGGCATGTACAGAGGGATGGGCTTCAATTTTTTATTCAAGCATGGTTGCATATTTTATTTGGATGGTTGAAAATAAAATGGAGCCATACTCTCACATTCCAAGACTTAGCTATTTTATGAGAGCTCTTGCTCTTCATCCTCCTCCTCCTTTTTCTTGTTCACTCTCTTGAGTGATAAATCAGAGAGTTTTTTAAACTGGAAAATTCCTACATCTCCGCACTCCATTTCTAGCAAGCTTGGAGTGTCGGTTGCTTCACTATGTGAAGCTGGAGCTTGGATCCGTTTCCCTCGGGTGGATTATCTTCAACAAGGTCGGTCGCCCCTCAAGCACATTCTCGATGGCCTACGAGAAGCTTGCAGGGGTCTTTCACGGTTGGGTGGACACACGAAAAAGGCTGTAGTTTTTATAGCCTTGCATGTTTAATTTCTAGTTTAGTCTTTGGAAAGATTGTTAGGGATTAGTGTCTAGTGCTCTTTTGTAAATTTTTGTTTTTTGATTCCATATCGGCCGCAGTTATGGCGGAAAGAGCACTAGGAACTTTCAATGGTATCAGAACTATTAAGCATTGTGCCGACCCATGGGGGTTCTCACTGTGGTGACAGTAGTGGCGAAACATAGGCTCTTACCTCCAGGATGCCCCGTGCGGTTATATGGTCCGGTGGGTTATAGTCCATCGTGAGAGGACTACGTAAAAAGTAGTTGCTGAGAGACCTATGTGCGCCACGGCCAGTTTCCGCTGCGCTGACTGACCTTTAATGGTATCAGAGCTATCCAAACACTAGAACTAGTTGTAGACAATGTTTTAGTTTCGACTCTGAAAGTTATGTTGAATCGAGTTTCGAATTCCAAGTTTCTGTCCATTTTATGAAAACGCACCTGAAAATTTTGTAGAGTATGTCAATGGACTTATTTTGAGGTATGAAAACATGGTACAAAACCCGAAGACCTGACTCAAAACTTGGGCTGCCGGAATATTCATTTGGCTGCTATTTACTTCCAAAATTGTCCTTAAGTCCCTAGGTTTTGGTGGTTGCTTGGAATTGATGAAACTTGATTTTTGGTACCTTCTGTTTTTGCCCAGATTTTGTTGTGTTCTGTTTGTGCATTGGGGCAATACGAAAAACTTTCGATCGAAATTTTTGCAGCGTTTATGATCCGCTTGTTTGTATGTGTTGTTAAATGTCGTCTAATTGCTATATGTTCGATTAGATAGGGCTGTACATATGTTGTTCTTGTTCTGTGATATATATATCTTGTGATGGTTTAGCCTGATTGTCATGTTGGATAGCCCCTCGTGCGATGTGTTTGTATAGTTTTGATTTATATTGCTGTATATTCATTTGTTCGGGACAAGCGTCTGACTTGTGGATGCCGTTTTTGCTTGATGTATATTCTTTTATTGGGGCTCGATTAGAATGAGGTCGATGTCACCATTGTATATATATTCCATTTTTGTACTAAGATTAACCTAAGAGAAGTGCTCGAGTAGCCGGGTTATAGAGTGCGGTAGGTGGCTGTCTCATTGTGTTTGAGACCGGGTCGTCTTGCTTTAAAATTGGTGGGTTGATTGCCGCACTTGTAAGGGTTATAGGATCGACCCATAGAAGAGTGCTCAAGTTACCATATCTACAAAGCGACGGGTGACCGACTCGTGATATTGAGGGCGGGTTACCCAGTTTCTAGAATTGGCAGGTGACTTACCACACTCGTAGGGGTCTAGGATCGATGTTGTATGAGCTATCCACACGACCGGAGAATGTCGTGTTTTATTTGCAGCTCAAATGAAACGCGATGCTCCTAGTTTATCCGCTATTCCATATTGTTTGTGACATGCCTGTGATGATAATATTATATATATATATATATATATATATTAGATGTTTTTATATGTTTTGCATCCGCGCTAGCCCTGTCCCCACCTGCCGTAAGTAAAGTAACCTTACGGTGAAGACCCGAGGCCCCATGGCGAATGTTGATGGTATATAAAAGCATGTTATTTTGGTTGTTTCTGTTGTGGCTTAGAAACTTGTAATGATGGGACTGCGTTATATATTTAATGCAAGGAAAAAAAACCTAAATGATGTTGTCAGGTCCAAATTTTAAAACTATAGTCTTATTCTTTTCCTTTGCATAGTGATATTCGGTTAGGAATATCCTACACCTCATTCGATGAGGAAAGACCCTTGATCCCTTCGTGGTGAGTTCGCTCTTAAGAAGTTTATATCACTATGACACTCGGTTTTCTTCAAAACTGTAACACCCTAATTCATTTATACCAGTTCTAATTCATGTATTTCTTTATTTGTGGTATTTTCCTGATTTATTGTGTTTTGGGTGCGAATAGTATATTTGACATCTGTATTTGCATCCGACCCGACCCGCTTGCTTGAAACCTTTCTTGATGCATGTTTATGATTTATCCTGACCTGTTACATAGACTCGTGCACTTTCATTTTAATTTATGCATCTTGCATGCTGGCATTTTATCTAGCATTTGCATTTTTTTAATATAACATTTAAAGTCAAGTAAAATATTTTTAAAAATACATTGCATGGCCTGCATGATACCCCTAACCCCGTGGTAGCATCCGCGCATCTTGTTCTCATTCCGTTCAGTGAAACGGACTTGTTTGGATGGTTACGCGCACGTACCTGCATCCGTTCTTGGGGTATGTATTTTCGTTACCCGGACATTCATTTTTTATTTTGGTTGACATGTATATTTTTTGTATTTTAAAACTCAATTTTAAACCCGACCCGGGCATGTTTTGGACTATATTTATATTTACCAGAATATCAAATTTTATTTATATAATATTAATTTTATAAACTGATACAAATTAAAATTTAGTTAACTAATAAAATATTTTTTAAATTTAAATCTAAACTAATTTCCTAACAAACTAGCAACCCCTTTCTCTCTCTCTCTCCTCTGCATATATATATTTATATATATTTTATTTATTTATTTATCTTTATTTTTTAATACACAGCCTTTTCTTCTTACTTCTTCTTTCTTCTTTCTTTTTCTTGATCTTGTTTTTTGATTCCGATGATCACCGCCGGAGCCGTGCTCGTCGCTGACGATCCGAGTGATCCAGTGAACGTACCTTACCTGCGTGATCACCCTCTTGCATTGTTTAGACCTGCCCGTGTGCCGTGCGTGCGTTGCGACGTTTTACCGACGTCGGACGTGCAGTACATATCCGTTTCGTGATCCGTTGAGGCAAGTTAATCTTGCTACATGCTATACTACTATATTCTATATTCATTTGAATAATAATAACAAATAATGATTAGTTATGCATCCCATATTATCATTTTGCATGTTTCACCGTTTTCGGATATCTGTGTGCATCCGTGCAAGTTACTTCATATCTAGTGAATCCAAATTTATCTTGATACATGCTAGACTACAATATGCTGCACCCAATTGAATATTTACCTTTCATATTGTTTAGTTGTACATCCCGCATTTACCAGATTATCATTTTACTGTTATACGACGTCCGTACATATCAATATCATTATTTACATGTCTAGTCGCATGCTAAATCATCTTGCTACAAGCTAGATATAGTATTATGCATCCATATTAAAGTTTTACCGTTTTCGGATACCCGTTTGCGTCCATATCATTTAAAATATATATCGTCGTAATATTTCTTATTATTATCTTTAATTAGTTTATAATCTGCATTTTATAATGTTATACAAAATATAGTTTTAAAATATTATAGTTTACACATGAAACGTCGTTGCAAAGCGGATACGACAAATCTGAAATTTACTGTACACCTTAACTTATAAAATTTATTATAAATCATATAAAAATTATTAGTATACGTTCTTTAGTTCATTACGAAGCTAACTCAGAATACTATAACTCTATGAAATATTTACTAGCAAAATAAATTGTTTAAATAATGTAAAATGCAAATAAAAATATCTCTAAACTGCTGTCCAGGAAAATTCCAGCAGCAAACTTTCAACTTAGAATGTTCATAACTTTTTGTAGGAACAACCTGAGATACTTAAACTTATAAAAATGAAAATCTTATTGAATTATCTTTGTTTTGGTATAAGACGCGTCCCTTTTGGAGAACTTTTATTATTTTTAAGCTATTTTACAAATCAGGGTGACGCTGAATTTCTGAACAGAACTTTCTTGTGCATGGTTAATCAATACCACTTTTATAGTTATTAATCAGTTTGAATATGTTATCCATGTTAATATTATTATATCAATATCTATTTAATAAATAATAGTGCTTGTGTTTACCGATTTACAGTTTTATAGTATCTGTCTGTATCCGTACGGTTTATTACATATCTAGTTGCACGCCGAGACCATATTATTCCATGTTACTGTTGTATTAGTGCACCATGCTAGATAATGTGCATCCTACTTAGTCATGATGTAACCTCTGATCGATACTTATGCATCCATGCTTTTATTGTACATCTGTACTTTCACCCTGATTCAATACTTGCTACAGTTTGATTATGAGCACCCGCTTGATACCTGTGCTCTACTTGATATGACCTGATACACCACTACTTGACATGACTTGATACATGTACACTACCTGACATGACCTGATATACCACTGCTTGACTTGATACCTGATCTTGTTACTAATGCCGACAATCTTGACATGTTGTCCCGATGGACATATCCCGTTGTCTGTATAGACAAACATGTTCCTGCTTGATCCTGTGTTGGCATTAGTCTCAGATTTATCAATACCTGACTTGAACACATAACTTGGGGGTATGGGGAAATCAATGATGAAACCTGACTTGTAACTCGACTGTTCGATGCTTATACTGATCAGTTTTAGGGGTAGGCCAGCCCTGGGATGATGCTGCTGACATCATTCATCTGTACATGTTTCCTGTTTAGTGCCTAGCGGCATGTCTCGGTTTCAGCCCGATAATCTGGACCATGGTCCCGGGCATGCATGGGATACTATTGAGTTACATCGATGATTCATCAAATTGATTTCACAGACTTGAGAGTAGTTAACCCAGTAGCACAGTTTAGTTTCACCGCTGCACTTCACATATACTGTTACACTTCACTGTTCTATATCCCTGCTCACTTATTACATTCATGTACCTTTTATAATTCATGCCTGCATTCCTGTTACTCCCTATCTTTATTATTGTTTGATATTATGACGCACTGACGTTTGGGTTTTGCATGGCCTAGATCCTCTACCTTGTTGCAGGCTGATCAGAAGTACTTCCGCCGTTAGGCCGAGCAGTAAGGATCCGTTAGTATCCAGTTTAGTTATGTTATTTTCCAGATGTTATTGTTTATTGGATCTATTGCTTCCGCATATTATTTCTTGACTCATTTATTCTGGCTTATGGACATGTACTAGATAGTTTATTTTATTTCTATTGTTCTTGATATCTTCTAGACAGCCTTAATGTGACTGTGGAGGGATGTTTCCTAGCCACAGGTAGCATGGTTGGCTCTGTCACGTGCCGATCTTAGCGCACTCTGGTAAGTGGGGCATGACAGGGTTTGTTTGGTATCAGAGCATAGGATTTAGGTTAATCGGGTTTGATTCTTCTTGTAGTTGGGTATTGGACCCAATACACGAATCAGAAAACCCGTAATTAGGAACATATCCTACCACATTGTTCTCATGATTCTCGAATCTTATCTTTCTCTTGACCCTGTCCTGACGATATGAAAACAACTTTGCATCTCGAGTTGAAATTCTTTTGGTTCCCTATTGTTTCTTCCGTCCTATTCCTTTGATTCTGATACTAGGATTTGGGCGACTTGAACGGAGTTATGTGATTGTAACTATGAACTGCAGTATGGTTACAATGCGGTACTCTATTTAAGTAACTTGGAGTCCTGGTCTTGTTTCATTTCCTTATTTCATGGTCGTTTTATTACCTTGGTTCTCTCAGTTTCATTGCTTACCAGTTCATGTTTTGCAGATTTCTTGGTGACCGATACCGACAGTTATGAGATTGTCTTGGGAATGGATTTTCTCAGTACTTTCCACGCTCACATTGAGTGTTGGGCAAAGAAAGTGATTTTTCAGATTCCCGGACATCCGGAGTTTGTTTTGCTGGAGGTAGCTGTTCTGTCGGGCCAGTCGAGTTTAGGGCTAGGCCGATAAACAGTGTTCTTTCATCGATGGAAGTTGACAAGGAGGAAGCGCCAGCTGTAGTTCGAGAGTTCATGGACGTGTTCGAGGACATCTCGGGTTTACCGCCAAAACGAGATGTGGAGTTCGCGATTGATCTTGTTCCTGGTGCAGCGCCAATCTCAAAGGCGTACTATCCAATGGCACCAGTGGAGTTGGAAGAAGTCAAGAAGCAGGTTACTGAATTGCTAGAGAAGGGTTGGATTCGTAGCAGTAATTCACTTTGGGGAGCTCCAGTTCTTCTAGTAAATAAGAAAGATGGCACAAGGAGGATGTGCATCGATTATCGAGAATTAAATCGGGTGACTATTAAGAATAAGTACCTGATCCTTCGCATTGGAGAATTGTTCGAGCAGCTTAGTGGCGCGAGGGTATTCTCAAAGCTGTATTTGCGATCCGGATATCATCAAGTTCGAGTTAAACCATAGGATATTTGCAAGACTGCATTCTGAACTCGATATGAACATTATGAGTATTTAGTGATGCTATTCGGAGTCATGATTAGTCGAAAATATTGTATTTTTAACACGGCAATTTCCCTATCATTTGCATTCATTTAGAAGTGTATGGTATTCATATTTCACATATTAGCAAAACAGTTGCAGAATATCAGATTACATGTGTTAGACCCTAAAACCAGCACTATAAAGGAAATTGACCGCATTTCATGGCATCGCATCATCTCTATATTGCGCAACACTTGTTTTGAGATCTATGCAGAAAACCCAGAAGAAAAGCCAAAAACTTACATGGTGCCGATCAAACATGACGCCAAGATTTCAGTTCTGGTATCAATTCAAAGGGGCAAATACAGATCAACACATCAGATAAATCTCCAAAGAGCCGCGGAACCGCGGCCTAAGCCGGCTTGCGCCGCGGTTCCGCGGCGGTCTTACCCCTTCATCACCTCAATTTTGGTGCACAATGTCTATCTCAGCTCCCACACTTCAGCAAGACATGTCAGTTTCCAGAAGACTCCAGAGACTTCTGCCAGATCAGCAAGCTTTGGGATCAACACTAAACTAGCCTTGTATTCTAGAAACTTCTCCCTAAACCCTAGCTTAAACCTTAAGCTAAGCCTAACTAACTACTTCTAGAAGTCTTTCAACAAACTTTTGGAGGGAACTTCTCAAGGCTTAGGGTTTGGGTAATCTATAAATAAGACCCTAGGCTCACTTGTAAAAATTTATTCAATCATCTCTTGGAATTCTATTCATTCAATAGATCCATTCACTCTCTTTCTTCATCTTCTTCTTCCACAAGTCTAGTAACAAGGCTTGTGTGAAACCCTAACCCTAATTCCAATCAAAAGCCAAGATCCCGAGTACCCCATCAAGCAAGAAGCCTTGCAACCTTTTATGAGCCGAGTCGATCTTCAACAGAGCAAGTGGTCCAAGCCGATCCGCGACTCACGGAGCCGAACGACGCCAATTCGACAATTTAGTTCTTCCTCTTGTAGTTCTTGAGCGACTGTAATCAAATTGTTGATATAAATAAAAAGTGATATTCTTTTATCTTGTTTTCTTTAAATTCTTGCATCATGATTCAATCTAAATTTCTAGTTATAATTCTTGTTGTGATGTTTGAGTAACACTCCGCTCGTCGAGGAGTCGAGACGATCAATATAATGATGATGTAATATATCTTAAATCGATTCTTGAGTCCTACGAGTTTTGTAAACCCTAGCAAGTTCAAGAACCGACGACCCAATTCGTTGCGATGCTTTCTTGATTGATATCGCTCGAGATTGGGGAGTTACGATCGTTTCTTGAAATTGTTAGAGGCTAGAATGTGAATGATATCGATGAAAGAACAAGGGTTAAATGATGAAACCCTAGTTTCATCAAGAAAGCCCTAACTCTCGTCGATCATCATCGATCTAGTATCAATCCTTCGAAGGACAAGAACACGATATCTTGAGATTACATCACATCTATAGATCCAATCGACTCCTACGAGCCTCATTTAGATTCTTGACATTTGGTTGGAAATATCATCGAAACCCGATTCTCGATTGTTTATCAGCTTCTTGATTCTTGATTAGATTAGTGACACCTGAATCAATCGATAAAATCTTGAATCATGTTTTCTTTTCTTTTCTTTTCGATTAACTTTTCAATTCAAACAAATTAAATATAAAAACGAATCGCACAATCCCTGTGGACGATCCGCACTCGCTTACGATCTACAATCGACACCGTAATTGATTGCGGTCAAATATAATTCTTTGATTGTGAATTTTATTCAATTTTCTAATTACCGACACATAGAAACTTATTCGCTTTATTCGGTTTACACAAACAAGACATTTTTTACAATCAAATGGCGCCGTTGCCGGGGATCATTTGAGTTGTTTTACTTACACAGTCTCGAATTTTTAACGGATCAATCAAGTCACGAACGCACCGGCGATATTTATGGACTTGATGAACTGAATATTTTCACAGTTCTTGGACCAGTTTATAGTGGTGTTTTATCTATGATATTCTGGTCTACTCGAGGAGCCTAGAAGAGCATGCGGAACACTTGAAGATCGCACTGCAGACGCTGAGGCAAGAAAAGTTGTATACGAAGATGAGCAAGTGCGAGTTTTGGCTCAAAGAAGTGAAGTTTTTGGGGCAGGTCGTATCCGGAGATGGAATTGCGATTGATCCTGAGAAGATTGTAGCAGTTCGTGATTGGCCAATTCTGAAGAATGTAGCGGAGATTCGAAGTTTTCTTGGGCTTGCAGGATATTACAAGAGATTCGTGGAGAATTTCGCTCGTATAGTGGAGCCTTTGACCAAGTTTACACGGAAGGAAGTACCGTTCGTTTGGACGAATAGTTGTGCATCAGCTTTCGAGGCGTTGAAACATAGATTAACGACCGCTCCTATTCTGACAGTACCAGACGGTTCCGGAGGATTGGTTATTCACAGCGACGCATCTGGGGGAGATTTGGGATATGTTCTTATGCAGCATGGAAAGGTTGTAACTTACGCATCGAGACAGTTGAAGACTCATGAGAAGAATTACCCAACTCATGATTTGGAGCTTGCAGCAGTGATTTTCGCTTTGAAGATTTGGAGACACTACTTATTGGGCGAAAGGGTCGAAATATTCACCGATCACAAAAGCCTAAAGTACGTGTTCATACAGAAAGAGCTCAATATGAGACAGCATAGATGGTTAGAGCTGATGGCTGACTACGATCTTGATCTTAAGTACCGTCCGGGGAAAGTTAATGTAGTGCCGGATGCACTTAGTCGGTTTCCAGCAATTCGGACGTTGACTGCACAGAAGGAGCTTATCGAAGATTTTCGGAGATTCGAGTTGGAGATCGTGCTACCGCATTCTTCGGGACAGTTGATGCAGCTGCAAGTACAGTCATCGTTGATCGATAATATTAAAGCAGCACAGTCACAGGACCCAAGATTGCAGAAGTTTCAAGAACAGGTTGAAGCTGGACTTCGAACGGACTTGTTGATTCATGAAGATGGTTCGTTGCGTTATGGTAGCCGTTTGTGTGTGCCAAAAGGAGATATTCACGAAGAAGTTATAAAGGAGGCACACAGTTCCGCGTATTCCGTACATCCAGGAGGCACGAAGATGTACCGCGATCTAAGACAACATTTCTGGTGGGAAGGCATGAAAAAGGAGATTGCTCGCTTTGTAGCAAAGTGCTTGGTGTGTCAGCAAGTTAAGGCTGAACATCAACGGGTTGCTGGTTTATTGCAACCACTTCCGATTTCTCAATGGAAGTGGTAACATATAACCATGGATTTCATGACAGCTTTACCACGGAGTCCAAAAGGCAACAATGCAGTTTGGGTGATTGTTGATCGATTGACCAAGGCAGCTCATTTCATACCATTTCGAGTTGGTCAATCAACGGAAGCGTGGGCAGAACGGTACATGCAGGAGATTGTGAGATTGCATGGAGTACCTGTGAGCATCGTGTCCGATCGTGACCCCCGGTTCTTATCGCACTTCTGGAGGAGTTTACAGGAAAGTTTGGGGACGCGATTGAAGTTTAGCACAACTTATAATCCTCAGACAGATAGCCAGTCGGAGAGAACGATCCAAACTCTTGAAGACATGTTGAGAGCTTGCATGTTAGACTTCAAAAGTTCATGGAAGGATCATCTACACTTGGTGGAGTTTTCTTACAACAACAGTTTTCAGGCAACTATTCAGATGGCTCCATTCGAAGCGTTGTATGGTCGCAAGTGTCGCTCACCCGTTTGTTGGGACGATGTTGGAGAGCGAAGATTGTTGGGACCAGATTTGATCGTGCAAACAGTAGAGAAGATTAGTACGATCCGAAATCATATGAAGGCAGCGTAGGATTGGCAGAAGAGTTGGGCCGATACATCGAGAATACCTCTAGAGTTCATTGTTGGTGATCTGGTATTCTTGAGGATATCACGGACTAGAGGAGTGATTCGTTTTGGGAGTCGAGGCAAGCTTAGTCCTCGATTCATGGGGCCTTTCGAGATTTTGGAGCGTGTTGGAGAAGTAGCTTACCGATTGGCTTTACCACAATCTTTGGCAAATGTTCATGATGTATTTCATGTATCCCAACTCCGTAAGTATGTTCGAGATGAAACACACGTGCTGAATCATTCGGAGCTGACTGTAAGAGAGGATTTGACCTTTGAGAAACGACCGATGTCGATTGTTGATCGAAAAGAAAAGGTCCTTAAGAATAAGATTAAACCTTTTGTAGTTGTTTCTTGGGAAAATCGCTCGCACGGAGAATCGACTTGGGAACGAGAAGACGAGATTCGACAGAAGTTTCCACACCTATTCTTGTAGATTCTTGATTGTTTATCTTTTCTTGTTCCTGGAATTTAGAGGACGAAATTCTTTTTGTAGTTGGGTATAATGTAACACCCTAGTTCATTTATACCAATTCTAGTTCATGTATTTCTTTATTTGTGGTATTTTCCTGATTTATTGTGTTTTGGGTGCGAATAGTATATTTGACATCTGTATTTGCATCCGACCCGACCCGCTTGCTTGAAACCTATCTTGATGCATGTTTATGATTTATCCTGACCTGTTACATAGACTCATGCACTTTCATTTTAATTTATACATCTTGCATGCTGGCATTTTATCTGGCATTTGCATTTTTTTAATATAACATTTAAAGTCAAAGTAAAATATTTTTAAAAATACATTGTATGGCCTGCATGATACCCCTAACCCCGTGGTAGCATCCGCGCATCTTGTTATTGTCCCGTACAATGAAACGGACTTGTTTGGATGGCTACGTGCACGTACCTACATCCGCTCTTAGCGTATGCATTTTCGTTACCCGGACATTCATTTTTTATTTTGGTCGACATGTATATTTTTCGTATTTTAAAACTCAATTTTAGACCCGACCCGGGCATGTTTTGAACTATGTTTGTATTTACCAGAATATCAAATTTTATTTATATAATATTAATTTTATAAACTGATACAAATTAAAATTTAGTTAACTAATAAAAGATTTTTTAAATTTAAATCTAAACTAATTTCCTAACAAACTAGCAACCCCTTTCTCTCTCTCTCCCCTCTGCATATATATATATTTATATATATTTTATTTATTTATTTATCTTTATTTTTTAATACACAGCCTTTTCTTCTTACTTCTTCTTCTTTCTTCTTTCTTTTTCTTGATCTTGTTTTTTGATTCCGATGATCACCGCCGGAGCCGTGCTCGTCGCTGACGATCCGAGTGATCCGGTGAACGTACCTTACCTGCGTGATCACCCTCTTGCATTGTTTAGACCTGCCCGTGTGTCGTGCGTGCGTTGCGACCTTTTACCGACGTCGGACGTGCCGTACATATCTGTTTCGTGATCCGTTGAGGCAAGTTAATCTTGCTACATGATATACTACTATATTCTATATTCATTTGAATAATAATAACAAATAATGATTAGTTATGCATCCCATATTATCATTTTGCATGTTCCACCGTTTTCGGATATCTGTGTGCATCCGTGCAAGTTACTTCATATCTAGTGAATCCAAATTTATCTTGATACATGCTAGACTACAATATACTGCACCCAATTGAATATTTACCTTTCATATTGTTTAGTTGTACATCCCGCATTTACCAGATTATCATTTTACTGTTATACGACGTCCGTACATATCAATATCATTATTTACATGTCTAGTCGCATGCTAAATCATCTTGCTACAAGCTAGATATAGTATTATGCATCCATATTAAAGTTTTACCGTTTTCGGATACCCGTTTGCGTCCATATCATTTAAAATATATATCGTCGTAATATTTCTTATTATTATCTTTAATTAGTTTATAATCTGCATTTTATAATGTTATACAAAATATAGTTTGAAAATATTATAGTTTACACATGAAACGTCGTTGCAAAGCGGATACGACAAATCTGAAATTTACTGTACACCTTACCTTATAAAATTCATTATAAATCATAGAAAAATTATTAGTATACGTTCTTTAGTTCGTTACGAAGCTAACTCAGAATACTATAACTCTATGAAATATTTACTTGTAAAATAAATTGTTTAAATAATGTAAAATGCAAATGAAAATATCTCTAAACTGCTGTCAAGGGAAATTCCAGCAGCAAACTTTCAACTTAGAATGTTCATAACTTTTTGTAGGAACAACCTGAGATACTTCAACTTATAAAAATGAAAACCTTATTGAATTATATTTGTATTGGTATAAGGCACGTCCCTTTTGGAGAACGTTTGTTATTTTTAAGTTATTTTACAAATCAGGATGACGCTGAATTTCTGAACGGAACTTTTTTGTGCGTGGTTAATCAATACCACTTTTATAGTTTTTAATCAGTTTAAATATGTTATTCATGTTAATATTATTATATCAATATATATTTAATAAATAATAGTGCTTGTGTTTTAATATTCAGCAAATTTTACCGATTTACAGTTTTATAGTATCCGTCTGTATCCATACGGTTTATTACATATCTAGTTGCACGCCGAGACCATATTATTTCATGTTACTGTTGTATTAGTGCACCATGCTAGATAATGTGCATCCTACTTAGTCATGATGTAACCCCTGATCGATATTTGTGCATCCATGCTTTTATTGTACATCCGTACTTTCACCCTGATTTAATACTTACTACAGTTTGATTATGAGCACCCTCTTGATACATGTGCTCTACTTGACATGACCTGATACACCACTACTTGACATGACTTGATACATACACACTACCTAACATGACCTGATATACCACTGCTTGACTTGATACCTGATCTTGTTACTAATGCCGACAATCTTGACATGTTGTCCCGATAGACATATCTTGTTGTCTATATAGACAAACTTGTTCCTGCTTGATCCTATGTTGGCATTAATCTCAGATTTATCAATACCTAACTTGAACACATAACTTGGGAGTATGGAAAAATCAATGATGAAACCTGACTTGTAACTCGACAGTTCGATGCCTATACTGATCAGTTTTAGGGGCTAGGCCAGCCCTGGAATGATGCTGCTGACATCATTCATCTGTACATGTTTCCTGTTTAGTGCCTAGCGGCATGTCTCGGTTTCAACCCGAGAATCTGGACCGTGGTCCCGGGCATGCACGGGATACTATTGAGTTACATCGACAATTCATCAAATTGGTTTCACAGACTTGAGAGCAGTTAACCCAGTAGCACAGTTTAGTTTCACCCGCTGCACTTCACATATACGGTTACACTTCACTGTTCTATATCCCTGCTCACTTATTACATTCATGTACCTTTTATAATTCATGCCTACATTCCTGTTACTCCCTGTCTTTATTATTGTTTGATATTATGACGCACTGATGTCTGGGTTTTGCATGGTCCAGATCCTCTACCTTGTCGCAGGCTGATCAGGAGCACTTCCGCCGTTAAGCCGAGCAGTGAGGATCCGTTAGTATCCAGTTTAGTTATGTTATTTTCCAGATGTTATTGTTTATTGGATCTATTGCTTCCGTATATTATTTCTTGACTCGTTTATTCTGGCTTATGGACATGTACTAGATAGTTTATTTTATTTCTATTGTTCTTGATATCTTCTAGACGGCCGTAATGTGACTGTGGAGGGATGTTTCCTAGCCACAGGTAGCATGGTTGGCTCTGTCACGTGCCGATCTTAGCGCACTCTAGTAAGTGGGGCGTGACAAAAACTAATTGTTTAAAAAGCGAAAACTAAACAACTCCTTTTCAAAACCACTCAAGTTTATTCGAAGATATTAAGTTCATTACGTTAAAGGTTTTTCGCTAAAAACCATCCGTAGCCCTCCGTCATTTCAGATGAGTAGCACATAGTATTCATGCTATGTATTTTGGCCTTCGTCAAAGCACAGTGTATGGTAGCTAAGTGATGCTTGTCTGTAGTATAAAGAGATGCATTAATCTAGGACAGTCGTACAGATATTTTGGCCTTCGTCAAGGGTTAGTATGGGTGAGTCTAGATTAATCAGGAAAATAATTGGTTGAATTTGACTTGCGACTTATGATATTTTAGCAATCGTCAAGGTCATAAAACACTTGGGGAAAAAACCATATCGGGAGTTTCAAATATAAGGAAAACTTTTCAGGTTTGTGCATACCTTCTGAAGTGTGGTAATTTTGATCAGCTTCCATCAAAGTTGTCATACAATGATAGTTGGGTCCCGATTCCCACCGATGAGTATGTATTACTCTTCGGGATATTTTCACTTCACAACTAGCTAACCTATTAGGTGTCAAGAAAGTGTTAACAAGGTTACACCTTTACGGAAACGGAGTTATTTAATTGGGTCTATGCGAAAGCAAGGAGGACCTCCCTTAGAGTACCAACACCGACATGGCTGAACAGTTAGCAAAGTTGTAAGATGTACATGATCCCGACTAGTTCTCCTTTTAAGGTTTGAAGGAAAATTCGAGAAAACAGTGGGTGCCATCCTGATTAGATAAAATAATTAACTAATATATTCTTGATATAGTACACGCTGAGTGTTTCTTTTCTCTCTCTGTTTTGCAACCATGACTTACCTTAAAATAAAACTCATAAACCAAGTTGACCGAACCTTTTTACCCTTTGGTTTTGGATTGTCATGATTCACGACAAAGTCACATATTTCCCTACTACTCCTAATTTCCCTTAACCTTCTCCAGAACACTCAGTATCACTACGATGATCTGTATTGCTTGGAAAGGCCATCGTATAGTTATATACGAAACTCAAAGAAATTATTTCAATCGAGAATGGCCACTGGTTCTGGAGAATTTGGATTGTATAATTCTGTTATCTCTCCTCTCTCACCTTCTCTCAGGTTGCGAGAGCTCCTTGTATTAGGAGAGTACACTAGTTACGCATATTAGATAGTTTTCTTCCAAAACTTAGACTAGTACCGAAAGGTAGGGAAGGAAAAAAACCAAACGAGCCTAAGTTGGTATACAGAAGGTAAGATGTAAAGATATATAAAGGGTTGGAGTGAGGGTAAGGGAAATTGCGATTACTGTCGTAAATCTGGACAATGGAAGAGATATTGGTAGGAATACCCGGCCATCCCTTGAAACATTTATGTTTCAGAATTTCTATGATGTTATAATTGAAAACTACTTTCACAATTGATTCTGACTCTAGGGTATGTATATACCAGATTAGAATCTCACATCTGTATGACGTTACAGATGCTGAGTAGGAGTAGAATATTAGAAAATGGACGATTTGATCCTCAATATTGGAATTCGTAGCAATTGGCGATATTGAATAAAAATCCACTGGTTTTGCCTTACGGCAAATATTTGGTTTTGAATGACCATTGTTTTGCACCAATTTTTAAAATGAAATATCCGCATCTTTATTTATAAAGTGGGATATAAATTTTTGAAAATTACGTTTTAAATATTTACCTTTATCAGTTGAGGATAAAATAAGATGCATTGAATAACGGTGTAGACGTTCTTAACCAGAATACAGTTTTCAACTTACAACAGACGGAATTTGAGTTAGTATACTCTTAGAATTTATTCATGGTAATGTATATTATCCAATGTCCTTTAGGACACAGTTTTGGTAATCTTACTTCATTCATTTTACCTATGTGTTCTCAAGTTTTAGACAAGCATTCGTTAAATTGCAAGGTCCAAAAATTTTGAGAAGTTTATAGGTATAAGAATAAAGTAGAGGACCATACGTTGGAAGTACCAGGATTCTTCGAAGTGATCGAAAATATAGATACTTATGCTAGTTATTCGTCGTAGTAATATTGAAAACTTGATTCTCTCACAGGTTACTCATCCGCGGGTGTGCTCCTTGATGAGTAATGTTATATGGCCTTTCTCCATTAGGTGATATGCACTAGTAACAGTTGCATAACATTTGAGTCTGATTCCATCTAAATTAGTACTTTAGATTCTATATGGACATAGAATGGTAGCATATCTTGAGCTTGTTAAGATATGGAGTTATCTGATTTTTGTTTAAAAGTAAAAAATGGACAAACCCAAGGCACATTTCAGTAATGGAAGTTTGTGGGTTATCCCAAACGATCGCAAGGGTTTAACTTCTACCATTTTTAAGATCAATAGTTAAATTGTTCTTGACTCGCCACCTTTTTATAAAAGGAATATTTTTTGCAAAAGAAACTAGTGGGAGTATAGTAGAACTAGAAGTGATTCCAGAATAACAAACAGTTACCGAAAATTTAGTAGAACCTGGAGATTCAGTTGGACTCGACAAACCTTAGCCACTCTGCAGATTTAGTAGGTAATCTCAGCCACTCGAGAGGTACTTCGGTTAGGGAGGTTTTCATCATGGTTATGATGGCCCTACTAGTTATCAACATGCCATTGGAAATTGGTAACTTCCGAAAGATGGCCAGATGCCAAATATCTGAATTGGACTCCACGCATTTCAGCAAATTATGCAATTTGTTGGATGCTCCTGAAGGGGTAAAACCCATTAGGAGCAAGAAGATTTTTCAAGATCTGTGGAGGTGGAAAAGTATTAACCTAGTAAGGCTGGACTTATAGTAAAGTTTTTCATCAAATACCTGATATGGATTGTGATGAGAATTTTACTTCAGTGTCTATGCTGAAATCCATACGGATATGGATTGCCTCTGCTGCTATTCAAGACTGTGATATCTGGCAAGAGAATGGCTATAACATCTTTCTAAATAGGAATTTAGAAGTGCACATGTATATGATTCTGTCAGAAGGTTATTGTAGTCAGTGGGAGAAGTGGAAGGTGTGCAAGTTTCTTATGTCTATTTATAGACTGAAGCAAGCTTAATGGAGACGGATCATCTGTTTTGATGTGACAGTCAAGGTGATTGATTTCATCAAAATAAGATATGAACCTAGTAAGAAGGATGTAGGGAGTTATGTCCTGAGATTTGGATGATATACTCCTGATAGGAAGTGATGTTCATATACTATAATCGGTCAAACTTTTATTGTCCCAAGGCTTTTTCTCTATATTGGATATGAATAATATATCATGAATTCTGGTGACTAGATTTATCTAGATTTGGAAGGTGTCCCAATTTGGGTATTTGGACACCTATCTAAAGGATTTTAAAATGGACGACTCCTAGCGTGGTAGTTTACCCGCAGGTGATGGAGTCACCCTCTCTAAAAAGATATCTTCTAAACTGATGAGGAGAGAGAGTCACATGAATGACATATCACTTACTTAGGAAACCGAGTTAATCACGCGATATCATGTACCATAATATCTTTTGCACTTACTGTAGTAAGCGGATATTAATCCAATTTTGGAGAAATAAAGGGAAGCAGTGAGGAACATAAGAGGATGTTTTTGGTGTGTAGTAATAGCAGCATCCTAAACGTGGCGGTTATCAGTTCTGGCTTTCAAGGTGACCTGGATGACAGAGATGCAGTCAGAGTTTTTAGCTTACCCTCTTCTGAAGAGAGGTATATTGGATAGGGTTCCAATAGGGGTGCTGAAGTAGGCATGGTGCGGGATTCTGGTTATGACTCAACGGAGGATATAGCCCAAAAGTTTGTTGGATAAACTTGTTTATTTATGAACTTGGCCACATCAAGTATCCAGATAAATTCTTGAGGCGGGGTATCGCTCAGTTTGGGAGATTGTTGATCTCCATGAAGTTAAGATATTGAGAGATGAAGTTGGAACATTATAGCGGATCCACTCACTGCGGCTATTTCTTAAACACAGATGTTTCACAAATACGGTTTGTGAAACTAATTAGTAGAGAAGTTGGGTATTCGGTAGCAAATGAGCTGTGGGTATGCGATACCGCAATAATTGGCCTTAAGTGCAAGTGGGAGATTGTCGGATATAGTGCCCTCAAAGCAATTATTGTAATTGTAGGTAGGCGATTATGATAACTGAGAAAGGACCTATACAGATAGAACAGTCTTACTCGAAATGATAGTATGATATCTAGTTTGTCTTTATCATTGATGTGTATACATTTTATTTGTTATTATGTGTCGCTAATACATAATGATGAAGCCCGTAGGATTCTTGCTTGACTACCAGTATTATGATGGTGATCATATACGTGAGAGCAATGTAGTCCATAAGCACATCCTTAAATGTTCCTAACTGGGCATCAATATTCCAGAGTAGACTTAGTATATACGTTTTTAGACCCCGAAAAGGGGTGGTGGCCGGTCTCACAATCCATTAGTGTTATATCACCTAAGATAGTATACAGGTGCTTATTGGAGGTGAGTACACCGAACAGACTCGCTAAGAACTTTTAGATGTATTATATCTATCGTCGGATAGCATTTCTGTAGTAGCATGAGTACATGTTAATCTTTTGACCTGAGATCGTCACTTGTCTCGTGTGAGTTCCCACTGTACTTAGATTACTACTATACCACGGCTCAAATGAGTCATGAAACAGGTTTTAGTTGGGTTCTGTCCCGAGCCACATGAAAACAGTGAGAGGTTGTCTGGGATTCGTCTTTCCTGGTATTAGTAATTAATGCCGTGTTGTGTTCGGTTGGCCATCACCATAAATTCGTGGCCATAGTGAATGAGATTTACTGATAGGAGCTCAGTAGTTTCTCGGTTGATGATGGGCTTGACTCCGGCATGACTTATCGGGTTATTAGGGATCTGATGTTATCCACCCCTAGACCCAGTATGTGATACTCTTGGATAAAGAGACCGGACTATACGGAGATTGTAACATTCAGGCTCAGTAGGGTATGGATGGATTTGATTATCAACCTCCCTTTCGGCATATAACTGGATAGCCGTTACGTACAGCTAGTGTCTCTGATGTGCTTGTGGTTATGGATTTATCTAGTAACTCACTGCCAGTGTATTGTCGAGTCTTTAGAGTCCCACATATAGAGTTTTCCCAGTTCAGGTGATTTTATGTAGAGGCTGTATATTGATACGTGCAGTGGTCCGATTAAATACGTTTACTAGCTACATGGACTTTAATCGAACGGATGATAATACTGGCCGATTTAGGATTAAGCCGGATTATTAAATCAAGTTTTGATTTAATAATTTACATATATATATATATATATATATATATATATTCTAGTATTATATTCACTATTCATTTTCTCTCTTGGCTATTCATATATTTATACTGATACACGTATATGTAGCGATACGTATACCGGAGGATGTATTTCGTATTTATATGGATACCTTTTAAAAGGAGGACACCTCATTTGTGAATATTCATTTATGAATATTCAAGAAAATGAGATGAGGGTGAGGTGGAAAGCGCGGCATATAGAGAAGGATAGGCTTCAATTGTTTATTCAACCATGGTTGCATATTTTATTTGGATGGTTGAAAATAAAATGGAGAAAAACTCTCACATTCTAAGATTTAGCCATTTTCGGATTATGAGAGCTCTTTCTTTTTATCCTCCTCATCCTTCTTCTTGTTCACTCACTTGGGTGATAAAATTCCTACATCCCCACACTCCATTTTTAGAAAGTTTGGAGTGTCGGTTGTTTCACTAGGTGAAACTGGAGTTTGATCGGTTTCCCTCGGATGGATTTCTTCGGAAAGGGCGGTCTCCTTTCAAGCGCGTTCTCGACGGCCTACGAGAAATTTGGAGGGGTCTTCCATGATTGGGTTGACACGCGACAAAAGTTGTAGTTTTTTGCAACTTTGTATGTTTAGTTGCTAGTTTAGTATTTAGAAAGATTTCTAAGGATTAGTGTCTAGTGCTCTCTTTAAATTTTTTTATTCGATTCTGTAACGATCCTGAATTTTCTATACAAAATTTTTCTTTTTAAAATACAGAAAATAATACCTTAACCTGAGCACAACTTAAAACTATTTCTTGTGTAAGAACAACAAGAAACAACTTGTAGCTCACTGGTAAAACCTTGCGTTGCTGTGACATAACCCTTGTGTTCAAATCCTCCCAGCCACATATTATTTTTAATGATTTTTCTTTTAAACTTTTCGGAAGCCCAAAAGTTTACACGTGCAATACACGTAAAAATGAAAAGTCTCATAAATCAAACATGTGGAAATTGTTATTTGAACAGACCTTGACACGTGGTAAAAATCCAAGACCCCACTACTCTAGATCGATCGGCGAGGAAGCCAAAATGGCCGGCAGCGCCGGTCCCCCCATAGGAAATGCTTCCAATTTTTTTTAACCCTAACCCTTTTCCTACCCCTTAACTCTTATTATGTTTGATTTCTCTGAATTTATCCAGAGCGTGTAATTTCACTCTTTAATTCTATTTTAAATGCATTTTTAATTCCTTTCTTCAATACTCAAAACCATAATTTCTCCTATAAATAGCACATCATATCCTAGCCTTTCCATTCTGAAATCCATTATCAACTCTCAAATTTTTCCAAGTCAAATAAGTGTACAAGTGGAGTTAACCCAAGGTCATCTTCCGGCGACGATTTGGGAAGATTCTGGCGACACCGCGACTCTTCGAAGTTCACAACTTGTTCATATACCTCCCCTTTCTCTTTTCATCCAGTAAGTCCCCTCTCCACTCTCTCTATTCTAAAAAGTTCTCTTTTCAAAATTCGTCGGAAGTGGAGTTATTCCGATTTTCAATTCTAATTTCGTTAAAAACACAACTTTTCTTAATAACCAAAAATCCATATTGTTACATCTTATTTAGTAATCTTAAAACAAACATTTAGAAAAAGTTTCAATTCAAAATACAATACTATACAACTTTTATTTCACTTTTTCGTTTAAATACTACAAAATTTACCTACGACATTATTTCATCATATTTACTCATATTACTTTTAGAAAACCTCACGAGATAATAACCTACCTCTCACAACACTCATCATGACAAAGCACGATTGCCTCTTTACAATATTTTGGGACTAATACGACAATTACATTTAAATACTCTAAACTATTAAAAACCGTATTTCTTTAAATTGTTTTAATCAAATTCCTTACGATTATGTCCTTACAACCCGTTTTGGGGAATCCAATTTGGTTAGCGCGGGTTATCGCACATCAATCGGACTAGTAGGACGATATGCAGACCTCCTCACGGAGTATACAATCTCGATGGAATTTGTATTACAATTTTAAGAAAACGTGATTCTATTTAATAAATAAATTTATTTTCTAATAATTATATATAATATTATCAAACTAACTATTTTAAATATATTTAATAAATTCCATGTTTCTAAACAAAAGAATCACAAAAGTTCATGAAAATACTATCAAATATCAATACAATTCCAATTTACATTAAAATACCATATACTATTCAATCTAGCTTTATATTCATAGAATACTTCATTTTAAAAATTACATCCATGAAAACCTTAAGTACGATAAATAAATACTTGAGCATTATTTTGAAATTATATCAAAAGTATTTTTCATAAAACCCCCTCAAGTTATATTAATTTACAATAAGGACCCTAGTAAATATAAATTTAAGCGAGACCAATTCTCTTGAGCCTCAAGAAGCCGGAGAAAGTGGGTGCTTGCCTATTTAAGGTAGACAACTAAAACGGTGTTATCAATACGGTAATTGTCTTGGAAAAAGACACAAATCCTGTCGTCCATATACAACAGTTACCGATAACTTCAAAACTAATTCAGGAATTCAATTCTGTTTAAAGTGTCGGACTCAATCTGAGTCTCAGTCAAATCTGAAAACAATCCATCCATGAATACAATTCAAATATAACTCCGTTACAACTTAAATCCATAATACTGGAACTTGAAATATGTATACCAAAATACAATCTATATCAACATGAATTGATTTGACCGAACCATGGATATACATTGACTTGATTATATGATTGTCCGTTTACATCCTTATCCTTTTACATGAATAATTGATATCATGGTTTCGGCAAGTCTTATACTACAAAAAAACACAATATACATTACGGGGTTTTAAAGGGGTATATTGGTACGAGATGTGTTAAAAGTGGCACGAGATGGTCATTAAAAGACATAATTAAACATCCATTGTCGTTGTTCTGTGAGGTTTGATGGATCCTTGTACTACGGGTTACCTTAGTCTACGGGATAGCTGGACTCCTCTCGTATACACTGACATATTCTGTGCCAAACTATAAACAACTACGTTAGAATGACAAACATAATCTTATTTACTTCATCCGTTCTATTCTCTGTCTACTATTTCTATCTCTCTTTGGGACTTACCGAGCGATTGTTCGCTAATGACATTCTTTTTCTCTTCTTTCTTTGAAATGTTGTCAGGAGGATCCGACTCTCTAGAGATCGAGCCCAGCTCAGAAGACTTGGAGCAGTTCATCGAGAATCCCGAGCTCTAGTCACTTGTATATACTTTTATTTTCAGTTCATGCCATTGTTTAAGCATTACTTTCTTCATTGTATTTACTTTTCAGTTGTATTGTAAAAGATGTTTAATAAATAAAAAGTTGTTCTTTTACATCTCATATTTTTCTTATGTACATTTACATTATATTGCGTATTTACGCTTAACGTGTTTACTTCTGAGTAAATACGTCACGGAACCCGTCACGTCTCCTTACTCGTATACCGGGAAGCGAGGTATGATAGATTCTGCATTGGCCGCAGTTGTAATGGCAAGAGCACTAAGAACGTTCAAGATCAGGTTCAAGAACAGGATGGTGACCATGTTCAGCAACCTAATGTACTAGTTCTGAAGTGATCTGTGCGAGATAGGCGCTACCTGAAAGACTTGTGACCGACTTCATATTGTACATAGATTCGAGGGAGCCCGAATCCCTTGAAGAAGCAACAAGAGACATCTCTAGCAAGAAGTAGGAGTGAGCTATGGACAAGAAGATAGATTTTTTGAAGAAGAACCATACGTGGGATCTAGTGAGGCTACCTAAGGATCAGAAAACGTTGCTAAATAGGTGAGTATACATGATTAAAGATGAGACTGATGGTGTGAAGTGGTACAAGGCTCGTTTAGTAGTCAAAAGATATGCGGAAAAGTAAGGAATTGACTATTAAGAGATTTTTCCCCAACTGTGAAAATGGCATCTATTCGTGTGATTCTCAGTATCCTGGCAGTGAAGAATTTTCACTAAGAGCAGCTGGATGTGAAGATTGTGTTCATTCATGAAGACTTGAATGATGAGATATATATGAAGCAACCACCGGAATAAGAGATGAAGGGGGGAAAACTATTGTGTGTAAACTGCGAAAAAGCTTGTACGGCTTCAAGCAAGGTCCAAGACAGTGGTATCTCAAATTCGATCAGTTTATATTTGAGACAGGATTTATACGATGTGAGTTAGATCATTGCTTCTATATTCAGACTTTTGAGAATGGAGACTATATTATTTTGTCACTTTACGTGGATGACATGTTGGTAGCTGGTCCAAATTTCGAGAAAATTCAAAGTCTGAAGAAGATGATGGCTGAAAAATTCTCCATAAAGGATTTGGGAGAGGCCAAGCAAATTCTGGACATGAAGATCGTGAGAGATAGGAAGAAGCAGAAGCTATGGTTATCACAAAGGGACTATATTAAGAAGGTTTTAAAGCAGTTCAATATGGACAAGTCAAAACCGGTGAGTACGCTCTTAGCGAAACACTTAAAACTCAGCAAGGAGTTGTGCCCAACAAATCAAGAGCAGAAAGATGGGATGGCAAGCGTGCCTTTACCATCTGCGGTGAGAAGTTTGATATATGCAATGGTGAGTACGAGACCAGATATTGCACATGCAGTGGAAGTTGTTAGCAGGTATATGCAAAACCCGGAGAAGGAACATTGGAATGCGGTGAAGTAGATTTTGAGGTGTCTAAGGGATACGTCAAGTCATTGTTTATATTTCGGGGGTGACTCTCTAAAAGTGCAAGGTTACGTTGATGCAAACTATTCGGGAAATCGAGATAGTAGAGTGAGCACAACGGGATACGTATTCACCGTTGGGGAACAGCGGTAAGTTGGGTCTCTCAATTGTAAAAGGTTGTAGTATTGTCGACTATAGAGACGGAGTACGTGGCGATCACGGAAGCCAGTAATGAAATGATATGGTTGCAATGACTACATGAAGAATTGGATAAGAAATAAGACTTCAATACCTTGTGGGGTGACAGCCAAAATGCGATATATTTGGCAAAGAACGCAGCTTATCACTCTCGGAAGAAGCACATCAAAGTGCGGTACCATTTCATTCACATAGCGAATGAAGATGAGAAGTTGACAAAATAAAAGATCGTTGGAGAAAAGAATCCGGCGGATATGTTCACCAAGATCATAAACAGAGATAAGCTGAATCTCTATTCCAGGTTGGTGAATCTCTTCACAAAAATGATGAGAAGAGAGTAAAGCGGAGTAATTTGAAGTCTACCAGCGTTGGGAATTAAAACTGAAATATCTCCAAGTGAGAGATTATTAATAATTATGGAGTTTACTTCAAGTCAAACGTTTGCAGTTCAATGAGGAAGACGTCTGGACGTGTATGAGAAGCATGTCAGAAACACCAGAGCAACGACAGATATCTATAGGTCAACAAGGCAGATGTTTGTAGAAGAACAAAGCTCAATTCAGAGCGTAAGTAGACGACTACCAAAGTATGGGTAAGACGTTTGTCTTAAGGAGCTGAAGATTTACAGAGTCGGGACAGACGTTTGCCTAAATATGGATCAGTCGTCTGTCGTCATGATAACTGCTGTGAATATTATTTTACCAATTTGTGATTTATCTTTATTTTGAATAGGATTGGCGTTTGGTTATAAAAAAGGACCTCTCATATAATATTTGTACTGCCAAATTAAAATAAAAGAAGAGACGATTGTATTGAGAGGGTGACGGTTTAGATCTAGAAAGATTTGAAAGATATCTCCTAGGGTTTGCTCATGATTACTTGATTCAAAATTATAGTAGACATTTCAAATTCGGCTCTGCCGGGAACTAATCATATAGTGGGTAAACCTCGTTAACAAATAGCTTGTCTTTTGTTTGATTCTTATTTATTTATTCTCGTATCGTTATTAATTTGTCTTTCGTTGTTAATTGCGTGGTTGTTGTTATTGTATAATTTGATTTGTCGCGAGCATTGTTCCGACGTGTATCGACTGGTCTCACAATCCCAACATATTTATCTTGGTAAAACATAATTATATGGTTTTAGCGCATTATACATCAAATTAATGTTGATACAAAGTACAATATGGTCAGTTATTTTTACCAGCACATTATAACCCTGTTCCTGATTCCATGTACCCCTCTCGCATCCTATAAATTGTTCCTGAATTAAACAAGAGAAGAGAATTCCATGGTTTAAATTTCTCTTTTCTCAAACAAATTAACAACAGCAGCAAGAAACAAGAAGTCATTGATTCAAGAAGTCCCATTCCAAGAATACAAATGGATGGCTCCCGCCGCTACAACGGACATGGCTTCTTCTTCGACAATGATGGTTATCCGGCAATGCTCCACTTGGGAACCGGCCGCTTCCACCGTATTCGTCTCCCTTACATCCGTCAACCCATCACCATCCTCTCATCCTCCTTCGGCTGCGTCCTCTGCCGTGACTCCGCCAACTCCTACCACGTATTCAACCCGCTCTCCAATGGCTCACCCCTGCACATGGCCCTCCCCAACCCTGGCAGGCACCATGCCAACACAACTCCCGCTGTTCTCGCTTTCCACCAACATCCCTTTTGGCCTACCGATATCACCGACATACCTTTCCGCGTCATCTGCGCCGTCCAAGTGGACCATGGCCGCTACAGCTTCGACACCTTCTGCTCCCGGTCAAGAACCTGGACCTTGGATCAAGCTCCAATCGATCTTCCTGATCATCCTTACGGCTCGTATCGAATCCGTTTGAACACGGGGGTTTCTTGCGGGGGACTAGCTTTCTGGCTTACCGATCATAACATTTCTAACAGTCATTTCCCGCTGCTTGTCATCCATGATCCTTCTACAATGACTACCTCTATCGTGGATAGCCGTCCGCAGTCAAGTATAGGGCATGAAATGAGGTTTCAGCTAGGAAGAGTTCGAAATGACCTAGGCCTCGTCGTTTTGAACAACGTCAGTTTTGAG
Organism: Agapanthus africanus; assembly: GCA_030015575.1. NCBI lineage: Eukaryota > Viridiplantae > Streptophyta > Magnoliopsida > Asparagales > Amaryllidaceae > Agapanthus > Agapanthus africanus. The sequence continues at coordinate 326,384,558 of JASDDO010000004.1, forward strand.
GCAGATCTTTTCTTTCTGATGGACGATCGTGAGTGGAGACCACGTCATGCGTCATCGTCGCTGGTGTACTACAGTCAATGGGGACCATGTAGGGCTCAGACAAGACTACCGGGGGCGCTGACGCTGCCTGTGCCTCTGAGGTTCGAGAGTGATGAATTGGAGATACTGCTCTATGCAGGTGGGAGATTACTACTGTGGGAGAGCAGCGGCGGAGACGAGACAAGGCTGGTGGCTGTAAATGATAATAATGTACCAGTGCCTCAAAACATCACTAACGGCGTCCCCTACTTTGGCCATTACGAGCCTCTTGCTGCTGTATTCCCGCTTTCGCCTCGACTGTAAGTGATAATAATGTACGGGGCAGCGCTTGATAATATTGCATACGGTGTTTCCCTATGCTGCCCCGCTTTTGCCTCAACGTCAAGAACTCTTCTTGCCCATGATGATCGAATATATAATGAGGTTCTAGCACTTGAGATATTGCTGAGATTGTTCTCTTTGATATCATGCAATTATCCCTTTTGATCCTTACAGATTGTTCATTAATAGTTCCTTGATCAAATAAATGGCATTTTCTTTAGTACTTAGTTTCTTTTCTTCTTGATTTGTTGATTAATTTCAAGTGGGTCGTTTTGTAGTTCAATGCATTTTATTTGAGGTTTAAATATAATTTTGGTGCAATCTTCGTTTCATGTCAGATTATATTGCAGATATAATGCATTAATAATTCGTTTCATAAATCTTCTTTCCTGATCCATTAATAATTTGTTTCATAAATCTTCTTTCCTGAATAACAGATTGCATGTTTCAATAATTCTTGTCTATATATTCTTGTGAACTTTAATTTTACTTTTAATTGGGAGTATGGTGATATTGGTTGACTTAGATTTAATAAAGTTGATTTTGAGAATTTTGGAATTTATGGGCTGCAAAGGATTATCAATTATCAAAAGGATAAGTTTTTAAAAGAATCCCCATTTAAAATTTAATTATGAAAATTGATTACCTTTCTTCTGATTGTGAAAATGGACTTCAAAATCAATCTGATGTAATTAGCACTAGATTAGTATTTTAATTGGCTTTAATGTCAATCCGGCCGGGGTTGGCAACCCCGGATTCTTGTAAAATGCATTTTCACCAACAAATTGTAGAAATGCATTTTCACCAACAAATTGTAGAACCATTTTCATTTTTCTTAATAATCAAGTTGTTTTCTACCCTTTTCCATATGAAGCTGAATGAAATGGTTGAGAAAGTTCCACCAAATGTTGCAATAACTTGATTGTTGTTCTTATCGAAATAGACTCATCATTAGAAGGCCAGGCACATGCAAATGGTAGAGAGTGGGCAGTAAATGCCACCAGAGAGGTTACTACTTAATGCATAGGGCTACCAATGAGCTATATGGACACTTTCCCTCTTGGGGAGAGTGAGTGGTTCAAACTCCAGGAATCCGGAAAGGGAAGCGTTTTCGAGGCAAATTCATGGATTTCATGGATGCGTGTGTTGTGTGCTTGTATGTGGTGTGTGTATTTGTGTGTTTAGGCTAGGGCTTGCGGGCCAGTGCCCAAAAATAAATAAATAAATAAAGATATAGGGTTCAATGAACATTCTCTTATTCGCGGACTAGAAGTGATAGAGCAATTTAAACCTAGTGTATATGTAACCGTTGCTCATGTTGGGTGAGATTGCTAGTAAGACCAAAAACAAATTAAATTAATAATTTTCAAGGAGTAATATTTAACTATGTTTGCTAAGCATGCACCCTATTAAACAAATAAGCAAAAATAATAAGAACAAGATTCCGAGTTGCCTGAAACGGAAGCACGCCAAATGATCGCTGTCATAAGAACAGAATTCGACGCCTCTAGCACAGGACTCGCCGATGATCTTTTCCCAAGATACGACCGCCCCACCAATAGGGACTCCACCCGAAGTGCAGTAGGATGAAGTGTCGAACCGATCGCTGACCCTTGTCGCTCAACAAAAAAAAAGGTGGTCCGAACCCGAACTGGACAGAGACAGCAGCAGCAGTGGAGAGCAGAGGAGCAGAGCAGAGAGCAGAGCAGATGAGCAGCTCACTGAGAGCAGAGCAAATGAGAAGCTCGCTGAGAGCAGATGAGCAGCTTTTTGGGAGCAGAGGAGATGAGCAGAGCAGAGCTGATGAGCAGCTCGCAAAGAGCAGATGAGCAGCTCGCTGAGAGCAGAGCAGAGCAGGGGAGAGGAGATGAGATGAGCAGTGTTTTTCCTCTTCTTCCTTTTTTTTGGTAATCAGTTGAACAAAAGAGAAGAGGTGCTCCTTATATAGGAGTCTTGAGTCAGGCCCATTACTGCTCATCAATACACAGATTAATGCAGGCCCAACGTCTCCGTCCTCCAATGGGCAGAAACGCCTGCATTAAAGTTCCAACGGTACACTCTTAAATACGAGCCCATGGCTGCTGCAACGGTCCAGTAACGTGTCCAAAACAAAATCATTTTTATGCAAAAGGATAAGCGTACGTACCGAACTGAGCTCGGCTCGGGATCGGGACGGATGGACGGCAAGCGCGCGTGGAAAAGTCCAACCCCACTAGCCCTTGAACTACTTCAAGAGGCTAAGAAACATACTCATATATAAGGACAGCAACACCTTGTTGCCTAGACGATATGGGATTAAAGAAAAAGGAAAAATAGATTTTAAACTATTAAATAAAGCATAAAATCCATCATCCCCCACATGGTTTAAAAACTCAGTGTAGTTGAAATACAAAAGGACACATTGAGCGACATAATACTTAGCATATCAATGAGGTGGTTTTTTGCCTTGAACCTCACCTAGTTGACACATTTCCATTCGAAAGGGACGTGGTGAACTAGGTCTTGAACCAGACCCTTTGAACCGAACTTCCACATGCCACACAGCCAAATATAGGGTACGAGACCAGGTTCATAAGTCGGCTAGCACGTTTCGGCCATGCGCTGATCTTGTCTCATGAGTGCTCTAGCGAATGCCCGCAATTGACATAGTCCCGACCCCAGGAACACGCTCATATAGTAAAGTTCTCCAAGGGTGCACTGAACGGACCTACACCCTGTCATAAAGGCCTTGAACATATTCAGAGCAATAGCTCTTCCTTAACCATTTCAGTCAGGAGCACTGTCACCGTAGGGAGGGTCTTGGAGATATACTCCTAAAAAGTCGGTGCTCCAAGTAGACATGCTAGTAGCTCGTTTGTAGGGTTGCTAGGCACGCGCACAAGGGTCTACGAGGCATCAACCATGCCCGATTTAAAATTTAGCCGTGCCGAACAACCCGAATACGGAACTTTAAACTATAGATTAGGCGAAAACTAACATGCTAAACATTTTAACACTAAGTGAGAGGGATTACAACCTTTGTAGATCCGGTCCTTCACTTCATATGCTCCGTGTTGTGGTCCCTTCGCTGCGATCATCGGGTTCCGGACTCTCGAGAGGTTCCACGAAGAGAAAGATACAACCTTTGCTTCCGATCTTCGATACTAAGATGATCTACCTTGAAGTTTCGTTAACACAAGCTAACACTCATGAAATGATGTGAACACCCTCATCTAAATGGCAAGGGAAGATGAGGATAATGAAGTAGGATTTTTGCTCTCTTTATTTATCTTTTTCTCATATTTATTCATCACTTTTGAAAAACTAGTAAAGCTTTTTCATGAAGAGAACCAAGGAAGAAGATGAACAACCATAATGAGAATCCTTTTGTGATGAATAGAAAAAGAATAATATGATGAATAATGCAACCATGGTTGACTAAACCCATGTAGAGAATTAACTAGGGTTAGGGTTTGGGTTGGGTTAAAGCATGAGTCACTTACAAATATCTTTCACAAAACAAAACCAAAACCTTCTAGAAACATCTAGAAAGCTTAACCCTAATCCAAACCCTAATCATGTTTAAACTCCACTAAACAAGTTGCATTAGTTATCATATCATGTTACAATATTATATATCACATATATAATATTTATCGTAACAAAATAAAATAATACATTTAACATATATCGCATATATATCAATGTATTACCCGAGTGAGAAAAAGAATCTTTTAGTGAGCTAATATTAGTTAATGTAATTTAATATATCATATATATTATTATACATTAAATTATCGAATCAACACTTGATCCGACAATCCGGCTATATCGCATATAACCGACTAATATTTATCCGTACCGATTCATCGAATCAACACTTGATCCGATGACCCGGGTGATATCAAATATCGCGAGAATATAATACGGTATCACATATCGTATTATCCTCGGTCCCGCACATATCTCATATGTGCTCCTACTCCGTTTTGCCTGAGCCAAGAAACCTCTGTGTAGGACTCTAAAGAATCGTCAATACGCCGGCAGTAGGTGATGATCATATCAAACACCCACAAGCTGCAAGCGGTCAGCTAAACGTAACAGCTACCCAGGTATTGAGCGCTCAGAAGATCAACAAGTAAGCCTGTAACTTCTCCTGTGAATCCAAACAGTAACACTCCCGTACAGTCCGGTCTCGTCGTCTGATATGTTGCATATCTCGCCTAGGGGTGGTAAACGTCAGACCCCAGTAGCTTGATAAGTCGTGTCGATATGAGGTCTATAACAATTCGAGAAACTACTGATAACACTTACCAGTAAATCTCAGCAACCCTGGCCAGGGATTTCCGGTTATAGCCAATCGAACACACCACAACATCAACTCCTTATACCGGGAGAGACGAATCCCCTCCTATCGCTCATTGCCTCCATGTGATTCGGGACTGTACCCAAAAGCCACCTTTTTGCACGCCCTCTTGGACGTGGTATGATGGAAATCAAAGCACAGTGGGAATCACACAAGACTCTATGACGATCTCGGGTCAACAGACTACGCTGTACCAGTGTCACCGGAGAACTGCCATCTGACGTGAGGTATAATACCATCTGGGAGTTCTCGGCGAGTCCGTCCAGTGTACCCAGTCTCCACTGAGCACCCGTACACCATCCTTGATGTCAAACACCGATGGATATGGGATCATCCATCGCCCATCATATGGGTCAAGATGCGTATACGCTAGTCTACTCTGGTGTATCGATGCCCTGTCTCGATACACCCTCGACTAGGAACAGTTATTGGATGTACTCGTCGACTACCGTGGCCCCACTAGTATGATCTCATCATAGTCCCAGTAGTCGAGTACATATCCTAAGGGCTTTATCAACATGTAACATAGAGACAATCTGAGTACATGTTAAGATAAAGTACAACCAGATAGCATACTATCATGTCGAGCAAGAAAGTCCTCCCTATATATGTCCTAGCATCCACTACAATATACATCGTATGTACAGTAATGGCCTCTAGGGCATACATATAACTAACAATCTCCCACTTGCACTAGGGCTATCTGTTATGGTATCGCATACCCAACAATTAGCTGTGGTTGAAGTATCTCATACTCAACCATCCCATAAAAGTCTTTACTGGGAAAAAGGCCTTTGTGAGTGGATCCGCGCCGTTGTCCTCTGTATCTACTCTCCTAACCTCGATCCTCTTGGAGATCAACCATCTCCATGATCAGGTGATACTGCCTAAGAATTATATCTGGATTTCTGATGGGACGGTAGTTCCTTGGCTAAAGCCACAACTCCATTGTCACACAATGGTAGGAACGAAGTTCATCTCATGAACTTATATATATCCAGACTGCCTCTTTGGTAGCATCGTTGGTAACGATGTATCTTGCCTTTAATCGTCTAGTATGTCATGGTATCTAGCTTGGAACTCTTCCAACATACTGTCCCTCCCCTGAGGGTAAAGACAATGCCTGCGACTGACATTCAGTCGTCCTTATCACCCTGGAACCTTTCCAGTGATTCACCCCAGGATCGATTTATACCATCTCACTACAACTAGTGAGTATCCTAACATCCAATTAGAACTATCTCATAGATCCAAAAACCCAGGATTTAGGAGGTATCACTTTGATCCTATATGGAGAATCCTTGTGATAAGCGGAGATTGACCGAGCGTAGCATAGGAAACTCCTTCCCTATCAAGAGTATGTCATCCACGTACTCTACGAGGATCACCACCATACTCCCTACTACCTTTTTGTATATACAAGGTTCATCTACCATTTTGATGAAGTCAAACTCTTTGACTACCACATCAAAACAGATGTTCCAACTCCGCGATGCCTGTTTTATCATATAAAACATCTTGCACACGTTTCCGCTGCTCCCACTGTCTACGAAGCCCTCTGGCTGTGTACTTATAGACGCTCTTTTCTAAAACATCATTTAGAAAAGCTGTCATGACACCCAACCACCAGATATCGTAGTCATGGTATGTAGCCGTGGCAAGCAGGATCTGGATGGACTTAAGCATAGCTTTGAAAGTCTCAACTTTTCCATGTACACCAAGTAATCTTCTCAAGATATACTCGCTCTTGATGGGGATTTAACCCTTCAGATAAAGCAACCAAAGTCCATACTTTGTTGGTGTACAAGGATTCCATCTCAGATCGATAAGCATCCAGCCATTCTTACAGAGTCCTACGCCTGATGGCCAGCCCGAAACTAGTTAGATCATCATCTCATGATGCAATCCTCGCTCCCACTGTCATAGAGAAACTGAAGTATCTCTCAGGTGGGTGAGGAACCCTGCTAGATCGGCGGAGAGGCTGAGGTTCGTTGGAAACTATTGAATCCTTTGGTTCTACCAAATCATCAGCTGCAGTTTGTATAGCTGGAACCCTTCCAGTTCTACATAACAGACCTTGCCTCGAGCTTGTCCGGATTTTGCTTTTAGACATAGGCCGGACAACCCCAAATCTTAACAAACTTAAGATATGGGCTCTTCCCTTTCCATATCACATATGAAGTGGTAGGCAACTGATTTGATTTGAACCCTATTTAATAGGTATGCAGCTTCTTAAGTGCATAACTCCCAAAAGGAAATAGGAAACTCAGTAGTACTCATCATAGAGCACACCATATCTAATAGGGTGAGTTTGCTCTGCCCCGATATACCATCGTGCTATGGTGTATACGGAGGAGTAATGCTGAGAGAGAATCTCATTCTCCTTTAGAATAGTCCAGGAATTCCGTGCTCAAGTATTCTCCTCCTTGATCACATCAAAGGACATAATACTTTTACCCGTATTTTGGTTCTCTACTTGTAACTTATATTCTGTGAATATCTCAAAAGGTTCGGACTTATGTTTCAACAGGAACACATGTCTGAATCTCGAGAGATTATCAGAGAATGTAATGAAGTACAAAGAACCGGTCCTGGCATATGTAGACAGGGGACTTTCATACATCAACATGTATCAATCTCAAAAGTTCCCTAACTCTTTCTCTGTTTCCAATAAACAGAGCTATGGTCATCTTATCTTTGTGATATGACTGGCAAGTTTCACAAGATGTAAATTCAAACAGATTTAAATATGCATCTAAATGTAACTTAGCTAGTCGGGTCGCATTGATATGACCTAGTCTACAATGCCTCAAGAAGGATTCGTTCATTTCTGAACTCTTCCTCTTGTGTGTGTTCTGTATACTAAGAACTGTAGTTTGATTTAGAACGACAATGCTTTTAGATAACGTGCCTGAACCGATCATCTCTTGATATAGGAAATGTTCAAAACATTATCCAACAATACAAAATTATATCCTTTCTTTACTAATAAAGAGACTGATATGATTTTGTATATCAGGTTCGGTATCTAATAACATTTGTTCAGAATCAATGTATTCTAGTAATACAGGGTGACAGTGACCAACAGACTTGACTGCAACACTTGCACCGTTTTCTATCTCATGAAACTTATCACCCGTTCTCAGTTCTCTACCTATCTGTAGCCCATGTCACAGATTACATATACGGGATCCTGATCCGGTATCACATACCCAGGACGTAAAGGATACTGAGAAACAGTTCTGTGTAATGAACACACCCGAAGATGATGCATCAGCATGCACTTTCTTCGTTTGGGCGGCTCGGGAAATCTGGTATTCCCCAATTTCCTGCTCTGTCTTATAACAATTATAAGTTGGAGCGGGACCAACGTTTCCCAGCTCAGTATAACAAGTGGGTTCGGTCAATATATCCGTTTTATTATCTTGATTAAGGCGTGATATGGTCGCTACCTGGAGAGAGAGAGAAGAAAACACTCAGCGTATACTCTTGCAAGATTAGATTGGTTATCTAATATATCTAATCAGGATGTCTCCCACTGTTTTAATCAAATCTTCCTTCAAACCCTAAAAGGAAAGACTAGCCGGGATTAATTACACGCTACAAGTTCGCCAATCTTTCAGCCAGGCCAGTGTCGGTACTTTGAGGGAGGTCCTCCGTGCTTTCGCACGAACCTAATTAAAGTAAACCTCGTTTTCCCAGAGGCGTAACCCCGTTAACACCTTTCTAGACACCTACTTGATCGGCTAATTGTAATGTGTAAAACTCTCCCAGGAATAACTCTTACTCGCAGCGGGTATCGGGATCCAACTATCTCATAGAAGATATGCAATCTCATTGCAAATTTCAACACTTGAAATTCCCAATAATATTTTACCCCTAGCGTCCTATGACCTTGACAAAGGCCAACAAAGCATAGGCTGCTAGTCAAGTTCAACCCGTTATTTCCTGATTGAATTAAACCCACCCGCACGACCCTTGACAAAGGCCAACAAGGTCGCACGACTATCCTAACCCAATCTGCATCATATGCATAAACAGATAAGCACCAGTTAGCTACCGCACACTACGCCTTGACAAAGGCCAACAAACGCAGCACGAATACTAACTACTACTTATCTGAAATGACGGAAGGCTACGACAGGTTTTTAAGAAAACCCTTTGCGTAATGAACTTGATATCGTTGTAGAATCGAGTGATTTTACATGGAGTGTTTTTTAGGCTTTTCTAGTTTTGCTAAAGGGGTCACTCCCGGTGAAGGGATCGTCGGCCCTTTCCTCATCGAATAAGGTGCAGGATATATCATATATACTGCTGTGCAAAGCAAGAACTATAGAAGCAATCAAAAGACAAACCGAGTTTGTAGCATCTGCCAGTTATTGCTAAAGAAGTCACTCCCGGTGAAGGGATCTCGGTCCTTTCCTTATCGAATAAGGTGCTGGATGTTCTACAAGGAACACCGCTATGCAAAGCAAGAACTAGAGCTACCAGTTTTTTTTTTTTTTTAAACAAGTTTCTACAACATCTTAGGTTTCTTTTATTTCATTAATCTCATTAATGAAGTCCCATTTTATTATGCTTCATAAGCATCACATTTGAAAACGAAATCTGCAATATAACATATATCTCATATATATAATATAAACATTCGTCTCAGGCAGTAATATGATCTCATCACAGAACATTGCAGCAGAAGAAACATATATGAAATATTGGATATACTAGGATGTCCGTGTTTTCAATACGAGCCTGTATAAAACACGGATTCCACGGTCGCGATGAATAGCCAAACCCATATCCCTAGACCCCTACGAGAGCGGCAAGTAACACTGCCAATTCTAGGGTTAGGAGACCCGGTCTCGACCCCTCGAGATGGTCTCCCACTGGACCCTAGAACCCGGTTACTTGTGCTCCCCGTCTTGGGTCTACCTAATGCGGAAAAGTAAATAATATACAACGGTGACATCTTCCGCTACCTGGAAGTGCTCCAATAAAAGAATATTACATACAAATGAATTTTACATGAATGAAAAAGAAAAAACTCTCATCTCACATAAAACCCCCGGCTATTCAAACGCGACGATCCAATATAACATATCACAGCAACACATAATATCTCATATCATCAACGTAAGCAAGTATGCGTATCCCGATTGTCGTTGATGTATAGCAACGAAGCCGGCGATACACCACATACTACGCTTACGGTCACAGAAAAGAAAGTGTAAAACTATAACAGTTGGAATCCGCAACCTCCTTAGACATCGCATGCCTAACCAAATGAATTCCTTAGACATCACATGCCTAACAATTATAAACCCCGCATTTTAGTCTCTTTATCGAAAACTCTTTTCAATATCAAGTCAGGCAATTCAACAAGATTCCCGACGTCCTGATCGAATGCTCGTCGCAAACTTTAGTAGACGGCCGCACCCCCAGATGCCGTCGACGAAGTGCACTAAGGCGGAACACCGCTGCCGCGAGCACCCGAACGGATGCTTTCGGCGACGGGGTTCTCCTACAGTCACTTGGTCGGGGCTATGGGGCGTAGCTGTCTATTAAGTTTACCCGGCGAGTATCCGCGTACGCTACGTGATTGCGACGGACTTTTGATCACATCAAAATTCCGTGGCAACCGATCATTTGAGACTAAACTGCTATGTTTATAATATTCAAATTAGTTATCTCATAACTACCTGTGGATTCCAAATATTGTATCACATTCCAGATAAATAGACAAAATTAAACTTTCCGATCGAATCATCAAACACCCAAGATTTCCCCAATATATCTCAACACTTGAAATCGGTTTAAAAATATCCATCACATGCCACAGTACCAATGGTCCAGCCGTAGAAGGGTCAAGCCAACGCCTCACATGTGGCACGCCGTACTGCCCCAAACCCTAAGGTTCAAAAAGCAGTTCAAGACGGTCACATAATCGAGTTAAGGTTTGTTGTCTTCTAGAGGGTCCACCGCGTTACTTGCATGACTTAGTACATTCTTAAACACGAGAAAAAATCCAACTTTTGAAAAAAAATTCCGACAGGGGAAAAAGTGAGTTATTGATATCCGTTCGAACTTTTTAACAGTTTCTAAAATTATCCGGACAACACATAGACAAAATTTAATAATCCGATCGAATCATCGAATCCCCAAAACAACCCCAGAAAAACTCAACTGTTGAGTAAAATATAAAAATTTCCAGAAGACTCAGCACTTCAAGACAAGAATTACTGTGCAAGCCACGTGGTGTAACTCAACAAAGTGGTCGCGGAACCGCCGCGAAACCCAGGGTTTGGCCGCGGTTCCGCGCCTCGTTTGTCGAGTTAGCATCACGTGCTTCACAGTAACTCATAGAATTCCCTGCTGAATTTTTTGGCAATTTTTAATTCACAAAAATCCAAAGTTTCAGAAAATTTCCAGAGAAGGGGTTATATCGGGTTTTCCGGGTTCGATCGGACTTTAAACTTCGTCTAGACTTCGCCTAAAGCTCTAGCTTGGCTCTGATACCACTGTAGGGTTGCTAGGCACGCGCACAAGGGTCTACGAGGCATCAACCATACCCGATTTAAAATTTAGCCGTGCCGAACAACCCGAATACGAAACTTTAAACTAGAGATTAGGCGAAAACTAACACGCTAAACATTTTAACACTAAGTGAGAGGGATTACAACCTTTGTAGATCCGGTCCTTCACTTCATATGCTCCGTGTTGTGGTCCCTTCGCTGCGATCATCGGGTTCCGGACTCTCGAGAGGTTCCACGAAGAGAAAGATGCAACCTTTGCTTCCGATCTTCGATACTAAGATGATCTACCTTGAAGTTTCGTTAACACAAGCTAACACTCATGAAATGATGTGAACACCCTCATCTAAATGGCAAGGGAAGATGAGGATGATGAAGTAGGATTTTTGCTCTCTTTATTTATCTTTTTCTCATATTTATTCATCACTTTTGAAAAACTAGTAAAGCTTTTTCATGAAGAGAATCAAGGAAGAAGATGAACAACCATAATGAGAATCCTTTTGTGATGAATAGAAAAAGAATAATATGATGAATAATGCAACCATGGTTGACTAAACCCATGTAGATAATTAACTAGGGTTAGGGTTTGGGTTGGGTTAAAGCATGAGTCACTTACAAATATCTTTCACAAAACAAAACCAAAACCTTCTAGAAACATCTAGAAAGCTTAACCCTAATCCAAACCCTAATCATGTTTAAACTCCACTAAACAAGTTGCATTAGTTATCATATCATGTTACAATATTATATATCACATATATAATATTTATCGTAACAAAATAAAATAATACATTTAACATATATCGCATATATATCAATGTATTACCCGAGTGAGAAAAAGAATCTTTTAGTGAGCTAATATTAGTTAATGTAATTTAATATATCATATATATTATTATACATTAAATTATCGAATCAACACTTGATCCGACAATCCGGCTATATCGCATATAACCGACTAATATTTATCCGTACCGATTCATCGAATCAACACTTGATCCGATGACCCGGGTGATATCAAATATCGCGAGAATATAATACGGTATCACATATCGTATTATCCTCGGTCCCGCACATATCTCATATGTGCTCCTACTCCGTTTTGCCTGAGCCAAGAAACCTCTGCGTAGGACTCTAAAGAATCGTCAATACGCCGGCAGTAGGTGATGATCATATCAAACACCCACAAGCTGCAAGCGGTCAGCTAAACGTAACAGCTACCCAGGTATTGAGCGCACAGAAGATCAACAAGCAAGCCTGTAACTTCTCCTGTGAATCCAAACAGTAACACTCCCGTACAGTCCGGTCTCGTCGTCTGATATGTTGCATATCTCGCCTAGGGGTGGTAAACGTCAGACCCCAGTAGCTTGATAAGTCGTGTCGATATGAGGTCTATAACAGTTCGAGAAACTACTGATAACACTTACCAGTAAATCTCAGCAACCCTGGCCAGGGATTTCCGGTTATAGCCAATCGAACACACCACAACATCAACTCCCTATACCGGGAGAGACGAATCCCCTCCTATCGCTCATTGCCTCCATGTGATTCGGGACTGTACCCAAAAGCCACCTTTTTGCACGCCCTCTTGGACGTGGTATGATGGAAATCAAAGCACAGTGGGAATCACACAAGACTCTATGACGATCTCGGGTCAACAGACTACGCTGTACCAGTGTCACCGGAGAACTGCCATCTGACGTGAGGTATAATACCATCTGGGAGTTCTCGGCGAGTCCGTCCAGTGTACCCAGTCTCCACTGAGCACCCGTACACCATCCTTGATGTCAAACACCGATGGATATAGGATCATCCATCGCCCATCATATGGGTCAAGATGCGTATACGCTAGTCTACTCTGGTGTATCGATGCCCTGTCTCGATACACCCTCGACTAGGAACAGTTATTGGATGTACTCGTCGACTACCGTGGCCCCACTAGTATGATCTCATCATAGTCCCAGTAGTCGAGTACATATCCTAAGGGCTTTATCAACATGTAACATAGAGACAATCTGAGTACATGTTAAGATAAAGTACAACCAGATAGCATACTATCATGTCGAGCAAGAAAGTCCTCCCTATATATGTCCTAGCATCCACTACAATATACATCGTATGTACAGTAATGGCCTCTAGGGCATACATATAACTAACATCGTTGTCCTTTTGAACCAAACTTCATGGGATCTCCACTTAGAATGGTAGGGTATCCGCTACGGTGTCTAAGTGGTGGGCAACAGACCCATCCCCCTCGATGAGGATTGGACTAGCTATCTTGCTAGCCCCTTGGTCAGAGGATCTGCCAAGTTATTCACTGATTTCACAAAATCAAGTGAGATCACACCGCGTGAGATCCGGTCCTTGATATCCTCTAAACGGATTCTCAAGTGTCATTTTCCAGTATCACTCTTAGATTGTCTGTCCTTATCAATAGCAGCTTTACAATCACAATGTATAGACAAAGCAGGTAATGGCTTAACAGTTAAAGGAATATCAAGTAAAAACAGTCTAATCCATTCAGCTTGCAAACTAGCTAAGTCTAAAGTAATTAACTCTGCTTCCATAGTTGATCTAGCTATGACTGTTTGCTTGGTGGACTTCCAAGAAACAGCACCTCCTCCTAGCAAGAACACATAGCCACTAGTTGATTTAGTTTCATCTGAATCAGAGATCCAGATAGCATCAGTATAACCTTCCATGGTGATAAGAAAAGAGGTGTAGTGTAGTGCAATATGCAAAGTACCCTTTAGGTATCGAAATGCCCTCACTAGAGCTTTCCAATGATCAGCATTAGGGTTACTTGTGTATCTACTCAATCTACCTACAGCATAAGATAAATCAGGTCTAGAACCATTAGCTAGATACAACAAACTACCAATTATCTGAGCATACAAAGATTGGTTTACAGGTGGACCAGAGTGGGATCTCAAGTGAAACAGAGGATCATATGGAGTAGAAACTGGTGTACAGTCAAAATACCCAAATTTCTTCAATATAGATTCAGCATAATGGGATTGTGAAAAAGTAATTCCATTATTGTTTCTAATGAGTTTAAACCCTAAAATGACATCAGCTACTCCTAAGTCTTTCATATCAAACTGGCTAGTTAAGAACTTCTTGGTGTCTGATATGATATTAGGGTTTGAACCGAATAGCAGAATGTCATCAACATAGAGGCAAAGGATTATGCATGCATCTCTTACAACTTTAGAGCACACGCATTTATCAGATTCATTAGAACTAAAGCCATAAGATTTAATTACTCTACCAAAGTTCTGGTTCCACTATTTAGGTGCTTGCTTAAGTCCATACAAAGACTTCATAAGCCTACAAACCTTCTTTTCCTGACCAGGTACCACATACCCTTCAGGTTGAATCATGTAAATCTTCAAGTCGAGATCACCGTTCAGGAAAGCTGTCTTAACATCCATTTGATGTATCTCTAGGTTAGAAATGGCTTCTAAGGCAACAAGCACTATAATGGAAACACCTTTGGTAACATGTGAGAAGGTGTCAAAGTAATCTATATCTTTCTTTTGACTAAAACCTTTAGCTACCAAACGTGCTTTAAACTTATCTATTGTACCGTCTGCTTTAAGTTTCTTCTTAAAGATCCACTTACAGCCATTTGGAGTACAGCCAGGAGGTAAGTCTGTAAGGATCTAAGTATGGTTTTGCATAATAGATTCAAATTCACTATTGATAGCTTCTTTCCAAAAACTAGCATCTATTGAGATCATGGCATCCTTATACGTTGCAAGATTTTCCTCAACAAGGTAGGAGATAAAGTCACTACCAAAGTTCTTGTCTATTCTAGGTCTTTTGTTTCTTCTAGGTTTCACATCTAAGCAGTGTTCTAAGTTGTCATCTAAGTTATCATGCATGATTTCATGTGGAATCGGAGGAGAGGTAAAAGGCTCAATATTCGATGAACTTCCAGCCGTCGTTTTATTTACTTTATATCTAAAAGAAAACACATGTTCAAAATAGACAGCATTTACGGGTCTACCTTCAATTATAGAGTTAACTCTAATACCACTAAAGTCGGACTTAACTATAAGGAACCTGTTGGCATTAGAGTTTTCTACAGGACCAATAAAGACACAGTCAACGGTTTTAGGTCCAAATTTCTTTCTCTTGAATTCAGGAACCTTTACTTTGGAAAGTGACCCCCACACTTTTAAGTGTTGCATGTTGGGCTTCTTACTAAACCAAAGTTCAAACGGTGTCTTATCGGTATGTTTAAAAGGAATTCCATTTAGAATGTGCTTTGCATTAAGTAATGCATCCCTCCACATTCTAGAGGGAAGACTAGATTCAGCAAGAAGAGAGTTTATTATGTCAACTAAAGTCCGGTTTTTCCTTTCAGCCACTCCATTGGACGGAGGGTTGTAAGGAGCAGTTGTTTGATGAATCAAACCATGTTCTTCACAAAATCTTTTAAGTTCAGTTGAGGTGTATTCACCGCCTCGATCTGACTTAATTCTTTTTATGAACTTGTTGGTTTGTTTCTAAACTAGATTCTTATAGATTTTAAATTTCTCAAATTGTTCATCTTTAGTTTTCATGAGAAAGATGAAACAATATTTAGAAAAGTCATCTATAAAATTTACAAAATATCGCATACCATCTCTAGTTAAAGTTCCATTCATATCACATACATCGGTATGAATTAATTCTAATAACTTAGTTTGACTATCAACCGATTTGAAAGGTTGTTTAGACAGTTTTGCCTGAACACAAACCTCACACCGCTTGGTTTTGTCTATTTGAGTTTTCGGAATTAATTCTAAGTTCATCATTCTACGCATGGTATTCTTGTTTACATATCCTAGACGAGCATGCCACATGTCACAACATTCAGAAGTGAGAACAGTTGGTGAAACAGAACTAGATGCAACAGTTCTCTTTAAAGATGAATCAACAATACAAGGTTTTAATAAGTCTCTACCACAAACAAAGCTTTTTCCTACATAGGATCCAAACTTTGTGATTACAACTTTATTGGATTCTAATATAAGCTTATAGCATAGTCTCATCAATACTATTCCACTAACAAAATTCTTCCTAAAGTTCGGCACGTGCTGCACATTTTGAAGGGATATCACTTTTCCTGAAGTAAACTTCAAGTCCACACGTCCATATCCTTTAATCTATGCAGCGCTCGCATCTTCCCATGTCACACACCGTCCTGTATCGACCTGATACGAAGAGAATAAGGATCGGTCACAACATACATGGGCATTTGCAGTCGAATCTAACCACTAGTCGGTCGTTAGACTCAGCGTGTTAACTTCAGGGTTTTGAGTTATTAAGCTAGACCTGTCAGTGTTTACGGTTGATGAAACCTCTATAGTTAAGGTGTTCACTTGGAGGTTGGTAGGTGGTCCAACTTTTCTGTCTTTACAGTTCCGAGCTAAGTGACCCGGCGTCCCACAGACAAAATAGTTTCCACCTTTGTTCCCCTTATGATTGCCATTGTTTTGGGGTTTAGGTTTAAAGTTAGGCTTGTTCTTTTGTTGGTGGTAGCTCTTGTTATGATTATGGTTATGGTTCTTCTGAAATTTGTTGAAAGGTTTCTTATGAAAGTTTTTAGCCTTAACAACATTCGCTTGGATAGAAGAAGCCTTACTTTTCTCCCTATGAATATCTTCAGTTTTAAGAGTTTGGATAAAGGAGTTCAAAGAAAGGTTACCCTGACGATGACGGAGCTTGTTAGCAAAGTTATCCCAGGACGAAGGTAACATTTCAATGAGGGCGGCTACTTGTACATTTTCCTCTAGGTTGTAGCCTATAATTTTTGCACTAGTGATAAGGTTTTGGTATTCAAGGATTTGGTTTATAACAATCTTGGTCTCTACCATCTTAAATTTTAACCAGTTCACAAAGGAATACCTCTCTAGGCCAACATCTTCTAGTCCAAATTTCGAGTCTAATACTTCCCAAAGTTCTTTCGAAGTTGGGATTTGGCAATAGTTGTTATAGAGTTCATTGGAAAAAGTAGACATGATTTTACCATGGCATGGTAGTCTATCTCCAAGGGTGTCGACCCAGGTGGAGGTGGTGGAAGAGTTGGAGGTGGACCAAAAGTCAGAGCAGGGGTAGTAGAGGGTGGCTCTGATGGGGTAGGGTCACAAGCTATAGCAGAAATAAGACCTAAGGTGGTCGGCCAGTACCGCATTCGATTTTGCCAACGCTTGAAGTGTTGACCAGCAAAAGTTTCGGGTCTGGCTGAGAATAAGTCTTCTAGGTTAACCTTAGACATGTTTAGGTTCATGGTCAAAAAACTAACAACCTATTAGATTATAGGCAGAAAATTCTGTTTTTAGTTGTTGGATGAGGTTGCTAGTAAGACCAAAAACAAATTAAATTAATAATTTTCAAGAAGTAATATTTAACTATATTTGCTAAGCATGCACCCTAGTAAACAAATAAGCAAAAATAAGAAGAACAAGATTCCGAGTTGCCTGGGACGGAAGCATGCCTAATGATCGATGTCCTAAGAACAGAATTCGCCGCCTCTAGCACAGGACTCGCCGACGATCTGTTCCCAAGATCCGATCGCCCCACCAACAGGGACTCCACCCGAAGTGCAGTAGGAAGAAATGTCGAACCGGTCGCTGACCCTCATCGCTCAACAAAAAAAAAGGTGGCCCAAATCCGAACTTGACAGAGGCAGCAGCAGCAGTGGAGAGCAGAGGAGATGAGCAGATGAGCAGCTCGCTGAGAGCAGAAGAGATGAGCATAGCAGAGCAGATGAGCAGCTCGCTGAGAGCAGAGGAGATGAGCAGCTCGCTAAGAGCAGATGAGCAGCTCTGAGAGCAGAGAAGATGAGCAGAGTAGAGCAGATGAGTAGCTCTCTGAGAGCAGAGCAGAGCAGGGGAGAGGAGATGAGATGAGTAGTGTTTTTCCTCTTCTTCCTTATTTTTTTTAATCAGTTGAACAAAAGAGAAGAGGTGCTCCTTATATAGGAGTCCTGAGCCAGGCCCATTACTGCTCATCAATACACAGATTAATGCAGGCCCAACGTCTCTGTCCTCCAGCGGGCAGAAACGCCTGCATTAAAGTTCAAACGGTACACTCCTAATTACGAGCCCATGGCTGCTGCAACGGTCCAGTAACGGGTCCAAAACAAAATCATTTTTGTGCAAAAGTATAAGCGTACGGTACACTCCTAATTACGAGCCCATGGCTGCTGCAACGGTCCAGTAACGGGTCCAAAACAAAATCATTTTTGTGCAAAAGTACAAGCGTACATACATACCGAACCGGGATCGGGATCGGAGGGTACGACACACGCATGTGCGCAAAATTCCAAGCCCACTAGCCTTTAAACTATTTTAAGTAGTTAACACATCCTCATATATAAAGACAGCAACACCTTGTTTCCTAGACGATGTGGGACTAAAGAAAAAGAAAAAATAGATTTTAAACCATTAAATAAAGCATAAAATCCATCAGTTCAGACCACAAAAGACATCCTGATTTTCACCTTGCACATTCATCCTTTTTATTTGCTAACATTCAGTTCGATTCAATTCGATTCAGTTCGAATCAAACGAAGAATAAATATATATAAGCAGGTTTTTCTGCATGTTGTGAACAAATTCTTTGTTATAGTGACCATTTGCAAGATTTCAAATGTTTATATTACTATATAATACCGAAGATTGGCACCTCGGTTCACATTAAGCATTTAAGAGGTGCGGTAAAAGTGAATCCGTGGTTGTCAAACCCGGATTTACATTATTGTTTGTAGGTATCTTAAAGTTAATCTGTGATTATTACCAACCCCTGATTCAGAGTAACGCTAACTAAAAAGTTAACTTAGTGCTAATTGTGCCGTATTGCCATTTGAGGTCGAATTTCACAATTAAAAAACAGAGAAGTCGGTTTTAATAATTAATTTTTAAATGGAGATCTCTCTAAAACATTGTCCTTATCAAAAACATCACCAACCTTAAATAAATAAATTAATCCTGCGAGAATTTATCACAATATCTACAAGAATTTTAGTAATTGACAGTATTGTAAATCCTAATTATAATATTCAGTTCGCCATAGATTGCAAGCAGGAAGCAAGTATCAAACAGAGTATTATCTAACACACGAGATTTATTGACGGGCCTATATCGATTTGCAGCTGGTCACGGTAGAACCCTACAAAGGAACTGAGCAGCAGGCTCCTTATATTTATTGGCTGACACTGTATGCATGAAATTACACATACTGAAACACCAATGACGAGAAGAGTAACCTAAAGTATGAAACGAGCCGGAAAAAGAGAAGAAAAGGAAAAATATAAAGAAAAAGGAAACTTCCAAGAAAAATGAAATATTCACAGGTTACACTTTAATCCGCGATATGAGCTTATAAACAATACAATTAAGGCTTATTTCACGGAAACCATCCGATGATTTGCTCGTGTTTCCTAAAGTTACCCTAAGATCCAAACTCGTCACATAACCCCTCCCCCCTCTCCTCAACTTTCTCTACGTTGCACAGAACCCTCATCCCATTAGAATTTTAACATTTTGGCCTTTAAATCAAGTCACGGGAGGCACATATATGTAATATATTCTTATAATTATATGCCAAAATTACCCGTTCTTTGTTTATATAATCCAATTTTCTCTAAAAATTGGATCCTAAATCTTCTTCTCTCCAATTTTCTCCCCCTTAAAAGCTCAAAGCCTAAATCTTCTTCTCTTCAAATTCGGGATGTAGATGGAGCATGAACCGGCCGAAGGAATATTGCATTTTTTTAAAACGGTTTTAAAAATGATTTAAAAAATGTTGAGCCAGGTGATTATCTTCTTCTATTGTATTTCAATGTTTAATTAGTTTTTTAAAATAAAAAATGAATTATTCTGTTATAAAAAATTTAGCATAAAGTATTAGGTTTTCACCGATAAAAGACCTGAAACAAATGGCAAGCACTCATCGCATGTTAAGGAATGGAGGCAATATGGTCATTTAACATAAAAGATAACGGGAGGGTTTTTTGGGTAATGTGTGAAAGTTCAGAGAATTTTTGTGACGTGTTTGAATCTAAAGATGGTTTTGGGAAACACTAGCAAACCACTGGTTTCATCAAATAAGCCGAAAATTAATTGATGTAGCTTGTTTAGTTGAATCTAAGCAGTTGATCCATCGAATAAGATTTTGTGTAGTTTGCGTAGGTATATGTTGAAAGTCTGGAAAGTTAAGAATGTCATAGAAGCTTCGAGAGGTAATAGTTTTATGCACGTACTACGCAGGTGGACTTATTAGTTAAAAGAATGGTTTAAATATGTTAATATTTTTATAAGCAACGCTTATTAGCTAAAAGGCTTGTTTAAATATGTTAATATTTTTATATGCCAATATGACAGTTGACGCGACCTGGATCGCGCCAAAATGTTACCTTCCGTTGATCTGCTAATGGCGGCGATGGATGGCTGATATTGGATTTGGAGGCAGGCTCCCGAAACGTGTGTGTTTCCTGATTTAAAATCAGGAAAGCTTCTGTGAAAAGCTTCAGAAGAGGGTCACGTGCTTACACGTGACTAGCGGTCACGTGTTGGCACGTGACACCTAAAAACGTCATCAAGGCAAGTTCGATTCCCTGACTACGAAGAAGAAAAGGAAAAACTTCAAAGAGAGTCACGTGCTCCCACGTGATCAGGGTCACGTGGCGACACGTGACGATGAAATGCAAGCGTCAAATGCACGACGGTTAACTGACCAAGTCAAAGAAAAGGCTTCAGAAGAAGTCACGTGCTCCCACGTGATCAGGGTCACGTGTGAGCACATGACGTTCAAGTCAGCAAACGCGTTTTCAGAACAATCAAGGAAAGAGAGAGTTCAAACAAGGGTCACGTGCTCACACGTGACCAGGGGTCACGTGGTAGCACGTGACGTTTAAGCAACGAGCAGAAGACAGCACAAAAGAAAGGAAAATGCTCATTCCAAAGGGGGTCACGTGCTCACACGTGACCATGGGTCACGTGGTCACACGTGACCGGCTTTCAAAGCCCTTTTTGTCGACAGAATTAAATTCTGAGAGAAATGCAAATCTTTCCAAAGGAACGCAACTATATGCATCCAATCAAATTAAAGATTCAGAGGTCATTTATTTATGGAAAATCTCGGGTTTGGAAAGATTTCCCCTTTAAATCTAACCAAAATAACAAGGGAGAATCTCTGGATTTGAAATCCAACGGTGAATAAAATTCACCTAATAATCCAAAGGTCCAGAACGAATGAAGGACGCAAATCAAATCTCTCAATGAAGATTCGTCACAAAACTAACTGATTCAGCTGCTTCTCCTATAAATAGGAGCCAAGAGACACAAAAAAGGAGGAGGCGCAGAGAAAGAAAAAAGGAGAAAAGCTTTGATACTTGGAAAAGACTTGGATCCTCTGCTAAAACCCTAGGTAAGAAAGGGAAGGCTTTTTAAAAAAAAAAGAGAGAATTTAATTCTCAACATATAAAACAGAAGAATATATTTCTTCTCTCTTTGATAGAGGATCTGCAAAGTGCACATCTCCCCTTTAGGTTGAGAATTTAATTCTCAATGGGTTGAGATCCTGCCATGCAGGTCCAAAACATAGAGAGGGAATGCAAGCATGAGAATTTAATTCTCAGAAATACAGGAATTTAATTCCTTTAAGATAAAAGTAGGGCTTGACCCTGTATCATGGGAATTTAATTCCTTCAAAACAAAAGAAACAGGGTTGAATCCTAATTAAGAACATAGTTCTGTTGAAACAGCGGGAATTTATTTCCTTTAATCATAATTCCCAAAAAGGGGAGTTTAATTCCTTAAAAGCTTTTGTTAGGGTTTAACCCTGTTCAGTTCTTCGCATAAACGAGGAATTTAATTCCCACAGAAAATCCAGAGTTAAACTCTATTCCAGGATACAAGTCTTCAAAAGGAAATAGGAATTTAATTCCTCTAAAATTTAAAGTTCGAGGAATTTAATTCCTGAAAAAAGAGTAACAGATCCTCTAAAAAACTACATAGAGGCAGGGTCACGTGCTACCACGTGACCCCCTGAAAGCCCCACAGAAAGCCCCTTTGAGGCAGCACCCCACGTGACCCACGTGACCCTCAGCAGAAGCCTTAACACAAAGGCATTTGAATGCCCATCACGTGATGGCACGTGATGCTCTGAAAGACGCGATAGTTTCAGCAGAACAAATGAAGGGAGGGCGCTCTCACGTGCTGCCACGTGACCCTTCCTGCCTTAGTGTTTAACACTAAAATTAAAACTCTCGAGCCCAGTGTTAAAACACTGTCGGGCCTTAGCATTCAACGCTGATTAAAAAGCCTTATTTGCAGTGTTCAACACTGATCTGTTTTAGTGTTTAACACTAATTTGAAAAAGCCTTATTGCTGGTGTTTAACACCAATTATCTCTCAATGTTGAACACTAACTTGTCAACCGAGATGTCATTCCCAGTATTCAACGCTGATTGCTCTGAAGTGTTTAACACTAGGCTTAGGCCCAATTGGCTAAGGGGATAGAGGCAAAGCCTCTCCTGATTGGACTTAGCCCAAACTGGCCATAAGTCCTCAATTCATGATTAACTGGGCCAATGGGCTCATAACATAATTGATCAGTCTTGACCCAAATTGGGTCAGGGACTATTTAATCCACCCCGGTTCTAGGGTACATCTCTTCACTCCTTTGATATTTGGCATTGTAATCCCTCAATGTCTTCAAAGAGGTGACGGGTCCCGAAGACCACTCATGATATGGACTGTGGGGTCCTTAAACCCACGCATAATGCAAAATTCCTGGTTACGTGGAACGCGGATAACGTCACTCTTTGACCCCGTGGAAAACGTCCAGAGCGGATCCTGGTCCTCGCAGAGCACGGCAGTGAACCCGTGTGAAGCATCCAGAGCGGAGCCTGGTCCTCGCCTAGCGCGGCAGTGAACCCGTATGAAGCATCCAGAGCACATAACGGACTGTGGGGTCCTTAAACCCACGCATAATGCAAAATTCCTGGTTACGTGGAACGCGGATAACGTCACTCTTTGACCCCGTGGAAAACGTCCAGAGCGGATCCTGGTCCTCGCAGAGCACGGCAGTGAACCCGTGTGAAGCATCCAGAGCGGAGCCTGGTCCTCGCCTAGCGCGGCAGTGAACCCGTGTGAAGCATCCAGAGCACATAACGGACTGTGGAGTCCTTAAACCCATGGACTATGACGTCCTTAACCTCGACCGAGATGTCTTTAAACTACCCATGGACCGCAATGTCCTTAAACTACCCATGGACCGCAATGTCCTTAAACTAGAACCATAGAGCCTCCATATGCTCTTTCGTCGGATCTAAACGGTCCTGTTTAAGTTGATCTTAGCCTCAAAAATGGCTAACGCGTCCTTAAACCTTCAAGCAGACTGGACTATGAATCCCCCTAATTAACTCTGGCTCGAGGGTACATCTCTGAACTCCTCTGACATCCGTCGTTGTAATCCTTCAACGTCGTCAGAGAGGTGACGGGTCCCGACGGCCACACATACGATGGACCACTATGTCCTTAAAACTGGCACAATGGAGTCCAAACGCTCCTTTATCGGATCTAAACGATCCCGTTAAGTTGATCTTAGTCACAAAGTTAGACTAACGTATCCTTAACAAACGTTTGAGTTGATCTTAGCCTCAAGTATGGCTGACGTATCCTCAAACCAAACCCCCAAACCCAAATTTAAGATAATGCGGATTTGGACTAGTCCACGCCCTACGGGCGACGACATAACTCAGTCTCCGTAAACAATCCACGGGCAATAAAAAACAAAACAAACACCCACGACACGAAGTGACCATCTGGAGAAGGAGAAAGTTGTTACCGCAACGCGGTAGCGTAATTAACTGCAGGGGCTTGCGCCTGCAGGGAAGAGCGTCCCCACAATCAAAAACCCCTCAAACGAGGGGGAATCTGACGAAGTCTGCTACATCGGACGCATCCGTCTAAACCTTCGATACACAGGTGCCATAAATCGACTTGGCATCTTCGGAGAGGTGGACGGATAGCACCAATTAGCATCTGCCCCGAACCTCAGCGCCGAGACCATCGCGGTCCCGTGCGCCGTCCTTCGGAGGGGAACAGATTCTGGCACGCCCGGTGGGACCTTTTCCTCTTTCCACTCCACACTTCGTGTGTCGTGATTCGCGAAACAATCGCGGTTCGCTGATAGTTGCCCTTGGGTTTCAAGATACTGAGAATTGGCGCCTTGCTTATTGCAGAAAACAAAGGATCGATGGCTGCTCCTTCCGCGAAGTCCTTCAACTGCTCAAACTGCAATTGCGACCAACGCTCTACCTCGCCAGGAGGTATAGCCTATGGACCCCAAGCTGCTTCGTTGTTCACAATGCCGGTGGACCAGGTGACTCAGGCCACTACCGGATTATTCTTTGGGACTATGCTCCCCTCATCAAGCTTCGTGGCGCCAGTGCTGACAAAGGAAACTCTCAGGAAGTCGGTCTTTGATCGTCTTACCCCTGCCGCGACTCCTCTCAACGAGTCGCCCAACGTCAACGCCTCGGTCTTCTCTAGATTGGGCCAGAAATCTTGCAAATTCATCATGGGGCCTACAATCTCAGAGAAGGCTGCTTCTAAGGAAATGGCCGCTCCTGCCTCCGAAATCGCCAAGGCGGTTTCCCCGGTCAAGAAATCGATCTTTACAAGATTAACAGCTTTGACCCCTGCTCCCGCTGCACAAAGGACATCGGTCTTTGACAGGCTAACGCCAACAACGACCCCCCACCCACACAGGGGGCAGGTCGAAACCATTCCTACATCTGACTCTACGCCGTCTGCTCGACGTGCTCGACGTCGTCATTGGCGCCGAATAAGGAAGGCTGGGGGCAGCTCCCCCTCTGGATTGACTCCACCAGCCCCGGTGGTAGAAGTTAATGCTGCTGTTCCAACCGGGAACAGCTTCGAAATGCTAAATAAGGTGCGAAGAAATTCTCCTACTACAGTGCTGAAGAGGTCTCCTCCCCCATCAGAAAAGGTTGTGGAAATAGAATCAGAACAGCCCCGATCTCCTCAACGGCTGTCTTCCAAAATCTATAAGGTTTGGCGGCAGGCCCGAGACTCAATCATCGATCCAAACTTCTCCCGCCAGCATAAGAAGCTGAAAATCCAACCGAAGGCTGGTCACCAGGCGAAACCCCGAAAGGCTGTCTGGACACCCACCTCGATGGCCCCCTCAACCTCCATGACTCATAAAAGGAGGAGGCCAGGAAAGATCCCTCAACATGCAACGACGGCTAAAAGCAATGAGCCCAGACACCCTAAGTCTGGGGGCACGGTGGTGCACACTGTTTACATGGTCTCTGGAAAGGAGGAGAGCCGCACTTCTACGGGCCACCGACCGCTGACCCGATCCGTGACGAGAGTCCAGGAACAACAACAAAAGTTGCAGGAAATGATGAGTGCTATGGCTGCACTTACCGGGCCAAAAGAAAGCCCAGAAACGCCCTCAAACGCGCGCCGGGAGGAGGAAACCGACGCTGAGTTCCTTCGCCAGACATTGGAGAAAAAGGACAAAGAGGCTGCTGAACAAGCGGCTAATATACAGCGTATGGGCCTTCTCTTCCAAGATATGATAGGAATGATGATCCAGCAAGACCTGCCCCCCGAGGATCCCCCAATCGTTCTGGAAGACGACCGAGGAGAAACGTCAAATCCACCACCAGCCCTCTCAACGGCCAAGGAGGATACAATCTCTAAAGCTGACTTGGCTGACTACATAGCCCAGCAAATCCGGGTCCATCATGCGACTGAGGCAGCTGGTCAAGTCGTGAAGACGGGGCGGCCGTATCCAAGCTGGTACGACCAAATCAAATATCCGCAAGGCTATACGATACCGAAATTCCATGTGTATAAGGGGACCGGCAATCCCCATCAACATGTCGCCCAGTTCCGGGCTCTCTGTGGTAACACCGGCGGTGACGATAAGCTATTACTCCGCCAGTTCGTGGGCAGCCTATCAGAAACGGCGTTCGAATGGTATTCAGAACTCCCGAACGATTCTATCAAAACGTTCGCTGAAATGGAGTTGTTGTTCACTCAACGGTTCGCAAGTGCCAGCGAGCGCACTCCAATGACTGCTTTGATTAACGCCAGGGTAAAACCAGGCGAAACCTGGGTCCAGTACGCTATACGCTGGCGGAATTTGTGGTCGAGGTGCGAGCAACGCATTGAGGAAGCACCCGCAGTGGGCATGTTCGTGGGAACCCTAGACCCCCACGCAACTATCTCCCAGTTTATGATGTTCTTTAAGCCAACCACATTCCAGGCTTTAATCGACAAGTTGGCTCAGATGGACCAGATGGGTCATAGACCACCTGCCCCGAAGCCAGAACCTCGGAATGACAAGGGTAAAGGAAGGCTAATTTTTGTCGCGAATGCCCAACAGCAACCCGACGCCCCGAAATCGGCGGATCAATTGGAAGAAAGACGCCGATATTATAACGAAAAGATGAAGCGTCCCTACTCGTTCCCACGAGACAAGAC
This sequence comes from Agapanthus africanus, assembly GCA_030015575.1. NCBI lineage: Eukaryota > Viridiplantae > Streptophyta > Magnoliopsida > Asparagales > Amaryllidaceae > Agapanthus > Agapanthus africanus. The sequence goes on from JASDDO010000004.1 coordinate 326,411,311, forward strand.
AAAACGGTTATTTGAGCTGGCAATACGCAACAGACTTATAAACCTACCAAATCCAAGGCGACCGCCACAACCCACCGAGGTGAATAACCCCAACTATTGCCCTTACCATCAAACGGTGAGCCATCCGATTGAAGATTGCTTCGTCTTCAAAGGATGGATCAAAGATCAATACCTCCAGGGGAAATTCGTACTATCCGAAAAGTGGAAGGTGAATCCACCACAACCTCACACTCCTAAAAAGGGCGATACACCGGGGGCAACCTGCTCCTTTATCGAAGAAGTTCCATGGGAGGTCGTGCTATCAACGAAAACCAAAAGGATGCTGAGAGACCTTCATGCGTGCCCTGCAATCGAATGGAAGGATCCTCTCGAACCTCAAATTATCGAAGGAGCAGTGAAGCCCCGCGCAACTACGAAGGCTGCTGATAAGGGCCCAAATACTCACACACAATCGTCAAAATCTTCAAAGAAAAAGAAGAAGAAATCCAAGAAGCCCGCGAAGCTTGGAGACGATCGCACGAACTTGCAGAAGCAAATCGACGCGCTGGAAGAATACAATCAAAAGGCGCGAACTCCTGTCACACTGCGAGAGTTCCTCAACCATACCTTTCAAGAGGAAGATGATGGAGATAGCTCATCGGATGAATCCGAAGAGTATGTGGCAAGTTGTAACGTAATCTCCCACTCGTTTATCGACGACGAGAGAACTCCTGACACTAAGAAGCCGGAGACGGAGCCCGGACCAGAGCGTGCGAGGCTGACAGTTGATATGATCAATGCCTTTCTGGATGAAATTCGCCTAAAAAGTAAAGCGGATCAGGAGCGTAAGATGGCAGCATCAGAAGGAACCGGAGGCGGGCGACTAAACGAAAGAGTTGAACTACCCCCGCCAGATCAAAAGGCATCCGAAGTAAACAGGAAGATATTCAAGACGAGGAAAAGGTTCGCCAAAGCCATGTCAATGGGAATGAAGCTACCACCCTTGGAAGGAAACACACACAATGGGGCGGAGAAGCACCCCGGTTACTGCGCATATCATCGGAAAATCTCACACCCCACAGAGGAGTGCGACGCCTTTAAGATATGGTGGCAGGGATATGTTGCTCGTCGGCAACATTTCAAACGCATGAAACGCAAAAGCCGTCGGGAGCAAAGAAGCACTGCCGACGGGCCCAACAGAATTACTGGCAACTGCTATATGGCTCATGCCGAGGGGTCGCAGGTCCTCACCTTTGGGAGCGACTCTGATGAAGAAGTGACTCTGGGCCCTCTCTTTGAAGAATCCGCGCTAGGGAAAGATGAGGAATCAGAAGCCTGCGGAAACACTCAGCTGCGCAATCGCACACTCCCAGAAAAGAATCTCGGGCCTACGAACAGAAAAGATAAGGGAAAGGAAAAGGTCACTGAAGATATCACTTTGGATGACCAAGTCGCGAAAGAACTGGCTGCTAAAGACCCTCCTAGGAGGAGCAAAGTGGACTATAACATCCTCGCGCATCTAAGGAAGCTACCTTCTCAGCTTAGCATTCTCGACGCCCTCCTATTATCAAAAGAAGCGCGGGACTCACTAATTAAGGCATTACAAGAACCTGAGCAATTCCAAGCCTTTCTCGCCACTGAGAAGATGAAGGACGAACTGGAAGAAGTGCATACGGCCGACGTCACTTTCGGTGATGAAGACCTCCTTCTCGGGACGTGCGATCATAACCGTCCCCTATACGTCTCTGGATACTGCCATGACATCAAGATTGGAAAGATCCTGGTGGATAATGGATCCTCCGTCAATCTCCTTAATGTTCGGGTGTTGAAGGAAATCTGCATGAGTGAGCAACATCTCGCTCGGGACAAAATTACTATCTCCGGTTTCGACTCACAATCGTCACGGACTCTCTGGTCCGTGATACTAACGTTACGCTTCGGGCTTCTCGTCACCGACATCAAATTCCATGTCATTGACGCCAAGACCTGCTACAATGCCTTGCTCGGCCGTCCTTGGTTACACGAGTACAACATCGTCCCTTCTACACAACATCAGTGTATGAAGTACTTTAAAGATGGTTTCGAGTATACTGTAACGGGCGAGCTGAACCCATTTTCCATGAACGAAGTCCGCAAATACGAGGATGCAAAATACTTTCTGCCAGACTTCGAAGATACGGAAAGGTGTCGCAACTCAGAGAACAAAGCCGCCGCCACCATCCCTGTTTTCGGAAGCGATACCGAAGAAGAGGAAGAGATAGTTTATACAGGGCCATCTCAACGCAACAACCGGAGGACGCCCGCCCCCATACTGGTCTTCGGAAGTGATTCAGAAGATGAGGTCAATGCCGTATTCTCCAATCGGCTTTCAATGCAAGCACCCCTTGGCGATGGCCACAGTTTGCAAATCACCATGGTGCCGCGAGAACACTACAAGGATCTCGACACGCTTCAAGCTCACAGCGTGCAGGACCTGCAGACGTTTTACGTCCCTCCCAGGCGAAGGGGTGAGAAGGTGATCCTATTTTACCGATCTCCAGAGTCGAAAACAGAGAAAGAGATCTGGCACGGCGCAGATGCTACATGCGACAGACTCCAACCCATCCGACTGCCCAGATACTATACGAACGGATTAAAGAAGCTATTGAAGCGCCAAGGAGTACCCTTAAAACAAACTGTTCGACAAGCTCGGTTCTACAACAGGATTTAGGATGTCCCTGGAACCCAACGCAAATTGCCCAACGGGAAGATGGAAACACTTGGGCTTGGATACGCAAGAACCGGAAAACGGGAGCGGGCCTACAGCAGCTACGCTATATATACCTTTGACGAAGAAGAGGACGCCCTGTCAGGAGATGCCGATCCCTCGTCAAAACCAGACCCTGCGATTGAAGCACCAAGTCCGTCGTTTGAAGAACCAACGGACAAGCCTATAAGGGAAGTGAGTCAGAAAGCTCGGGAAGACCACGGCCGCGAAACGGCCATCTATGAGAAGGCCAGGACGCGACGTCTATTTCAACAGATTGCAAAAGACAAAGACGTTCATCCTTGTCAACCCATCATGCGAAAGACCCAATGCGGAGACGGAAATAAGTCGAAAAGCGGAAAGAAAAGCCGACAACAACGCCGCAGGATTAGAGGGTTACGTAATCGGGTATTGTACAGCTCGGATTCGTCCCTCATGGAAAAGATGAGTCGAGCGTACTCCTTCCCCCGAAACAAGACGGAAAGGTTACTCAAACTCGCCCTAAAATATCGAATGATCGCGCTTCCAGAATCTAGGCATCCTGAGCAAACTAGCAAGGCCTCTCATCCGAGTTATTGCTCTTATCACCAAGCCATAGGACATCCTACCGAAGACTGCTTCACCTTCAAGAACTGGGTCGAGGACCAGTACCGACGGGGTAGATTCGCTTTATCCAACAGCTGGAGGGTAACGCCACCATGAAAGCACGAGCCTAAGGCCACAGGAGCAGAACCGGATCCGCCTCAGTCCCGGGAGCGGATTCGCACCTGTTATACGATTACGATAGATGACCTTCCCCGGTGTTTTGAAAACAGCGATGATGAGGTGATCTCAGAATTTCCGCCCGCTCCGAAAGAACTGGAAGACGGTATACATACTACTGCAGATAACCTCAGGAAGATTGATTTGGGATCGGCAGATGACCCGCGACCGACATTTGTCAGCGAGCTGCTCTCTGAAGAAAGGGTGGCCGCGTTAAAGGACGTGCTTCTACGGCATAAAGACTGCTTCGCGTGGAACTATTCCGAGATGCCAGGATTAGATCCGGAAGTTGCTGTGCATAAATTAGCAATATCCCCAGATATCAAGCCAGTCAAGCAGGCGCCAAGAAGGATGCGACTCGAGCTTGAGATGAGCATCAACGCCGAAGTCAAGAAGTTGATCGATTCCGGATTCATTCAAGAAGTCCAATATCCCGAATGGATCGCCAATATCGTCCCAGTAATGAAAAAGAATGGGACGGTACGTATATGCGTGGATTTCAGGGATCTCAACAAAGCCTGTCCAAAGGATGATTTCCCGGTGCCGGTAACCGAGCTAATGATAGATAACACGTCCACTCACGAGATCTTCTCCTTTATGGATGGTTCCTCAGGATACAATCAGATAAAGATGCATCCCGAGGACCGGAAGCACACCGCTTTTCGGACCCCTTTGGGTGTATTTTGCTACAGGGTTATGCCCTTTGGTCTAAAGAACGCCGGCGCTACCTATCAAAGGGCCATGACAAAGATCTTCGATGACCTCATACATGACATCGTCGAGTGCTATATCGATGACCTCGTAGTAAAGAGTATGTCATACTAAGATCACTTAAAGCACCTCGAGACTGTATTTCAACGCCTTCGGCAATACAATTTGAAGATGAATCCCCTCAAATGCGCGTTTGGAGTCTCCTCGGGAAAATTCCTGGGATTCGTCATCCGACACCGAGGTATTGAAATCGATCCGTCAAAGATCAAAGCGATCATGGAAATGCCTCCGCCAAGAACTCTCAAACAGTTGCGGTCTCTCCAAGGGAAGCTCGCATACATCCGGCGATTTATCGCCAACCTTTCTGGCAAATGCCGCCCCTACAGTCACCTGATGAAGAAGGGAACCCCGTTCGTCTGGGATCAAAAATGCCAAGGTGCACTAGACGAGATCAAGCAGTACCTGCAGAACCCGCCGGTATTGGCTGCGCCGGTCAAGGGAAAACCCCTCATTCTTTATACAACCGCCCTCGAAGGTTCCTTGGGCGCACTATGGGCGCAAGAGAACGATCAGGGGAAAGAGAGGGCACTCTACTACTTAAGTCGAGTCCTACTCGGGGCAGAAAGCAATTACTCCCCCATTGAAAAACATTGCTTGGCATTGATCTTCGCGATAACGAAGCTCAGGCACTATGCGTTGGCGCATGAAGTCCGTCTCATCTCAAAGGTGGACCCCCTTAAATACTTGATGTCGAAAGCCATATTGACAGGACGACTCGCTAAGTGGGCCCTGCTCCTGATGGAGTTCTCGATAACGTATCAACCTCTCAAGGCAGTGAAAGGCCAGGCCATTGCCGATTTCCTCGCTGAGCACCCGATACCGGCCGATTCTCCGCTGAGCTGTGATTTGCCAGACGAACATGCATTTGATGCGATTGGCACCGGTAGCACTCGATGGGAGCTTTATTTCGACGGAGCGTCCTCCATAAAGAAACAGAAACAGGGTATCCCAATGATCAAATCGGGGATAGGCCTCATCTTTGCGATTCCACAAGGAGGGATAATGCGCTTCGCCTTCTCTTTAACAGAGCCGAGAACAAACAATGAAGCCGAATACGAAGCCCTGATAGCACGCCTCGAAATCGCCATTGACATGGGAATTGAAGACCTCCTCATATACGGGGATTCTCAGCTGGTCGTTAGTCAAGTAAACGGTGACTACCAAACGTGCAAACCGGAGTTGGTAAGATATGGCGAAAAAGTGCAACAACTGTTGGCCCAAATTCCCTCCTATACTTTGGAGAACATACCGCGCGCGGAAAACAGCAAAGCGGACGCGTTGGCCAAACTCGCTAAAGAACTGGCTGACGAGAACCTCGATGACGTCAGAATCGTGGTACAAAGCCGTCGAGTGCTCGCCCCGGCAGAAATATCTCCGGAATCATGCAAAGAAAAGGGAGTGACTGAGCAGATGACCCTACAAATAAAGGACCATGAGAAGGCCGAGGACTGGAGGGAAATCTTCGTAGACTACTTTAAGTCCCGCCGAATGCCCGAAGAAGCGTCCTCAAGACATCAGCTCATGAAACGAGCTCTATCTTTCGCTTTCGTCAACGATACCCTATACAAGAGATCGCTTGATTCTCTATGGCTGAGATGCTTAGGACCTGACGAAGCAGAAAAAGTCGTTCAGGAAGTTCATGACGGACTTTGCGGTTCTCACCAAGCAGGCCCAAAGATGAAGTTAAAGATTAAACGAATGGGCTACTACTGGCCCACGATGATCCAGGACTGCCTCGAGTATGCGAAGCAATGCCACTCGTGCCAGATTCATGGAGACTTTATCCACCAACACCCGAATCCGCTACACCCAACGGTGGCCAGCTGGCCATTCGAGATGTGGGGGACTGACATAGTCGGCCCCATTGAACCAGCATCATCTCGGGGACATCGTTTTATCCTGGCGACAACTGATTACTTCTCCAAATGGGCAGAGGCAGTACCACTGAGGGAAGTGAAGACGGAGAATATCCTCTATTTCTTCAAGACGCACGTCATCTATCGGTTTGGAACCCCACGGCGGATTATCTCCGATAACGGGCCAGCCTACAGAAGCCATAAGATTAGCCGCTTCGCGCAGAAGCACAATATAGACTGGAGGTATTCTTCAGTTTACAACCCACGAGCTAACGGTCTGGCCGAGGCCTTCAATAAGACCTTGACGAAGATCATAAAAAAGACCGTTTCCCGGAATAAGAGAGACTGGCACGAAAGGCTGCAGGAAGCCCTTTGGGCTTATCGAACTACATTCAAGACGGCCACGAACACAACGCCATACGCGTTGGTATTTGGGACGGAAGCAGTACTCCCCCTCGAGATAGAGTTACCCTCTCTACGAGTGGCGGTCCACCACGAACTGACAGACGAAGAAAATGCTCACCTTCGGCTTGAGGAGCTTGATGCCCTCGACGAAACCCGGCTCATAGCGCAACAACATCTAGAAGCCTACAAAGCAAAGATGACGCGCTCGTACGAAAGATTGACCAGGCCAAGGGCATTCCGCCAGGGCGAACTCGTGCTGGTGGTCAAAAGACCTATGATCCCCAATCGTGCCAAGCGAGGGAAATTCGAGCCAAACTATGAAGGCCCGTACATCATAGACCAGGTCTACCAGGGCGGAGCCTATCTACTCGTGGACATGCACGGTGAAAGTCCTTTCAGGCCAATAAACGGCCGCTTCTTGAAGAAATACTATGCTTAGTGACCCACAGCCTGGGACAATGGTAGATGACGACGACTATGTCCGCTCGCTATCTTCCTAGGCTCAGGCTTTACAAGCAGTAGCTGGCCCTCCCATAAAAACGGACCGAAACGTCCTTAAAACTATCAACGGACCGAAACGTCCTTAAACTATCAACGGACCGAAACGTCCTTAAACTATCAACAGACCGAAACGTCTTTAAACTAACAATGGACCGAAATGTCTTTAAACTAACAACGGACCGAAACGTCCCTAGACTACTACCGCAGCATCCTCAGGTTGACAAAAAAAAAGGGGAAGAAAAATAAAGATAAAAAAAAAAAGAGAAAAAACGGTATGTCCATAAAGCAAAATGGGCACGGATGAAAACCCGAAAGGGCTCCGTGAGTAAAAACAGCAGGACTACCGGCGAGTGTTTGTGAAAACCCGAAAGGGTGCAACCTCGTTAAAAGACACTTATAGGGTCCTCTCGACCTTGTAAGGAGAAATCACCTGCGTGAGATCCTTACGACTCACAAGGGAGCAACACACTTAGGGATCCTCACGATTCCTAAGGAGAAAATACACTTACGAGATCCTCACGACTCGTAAGGAGAATTCTCTTATGAGACCCTCACGGCTCATAAGACTTGAAAGTCTTAAGTTACAGAAACCTAAACCTGTTCTTAAGCAAATCCCCCACAACCTTCGATATTGCCCTACAAGTGGCTCAATACTGACCCTTGTATACAATCCACGGGCGCAAATAAACATTTCCCCAGCAAAGTCCAACCCTTGTAGGTCCTCTCGACCCATAAGGAGAGAACCCTCTTGTAGGATCCTTACGACTTACAGAGAAGCACACACTTAGGAATCCTCACGATCCCTAAGGAGAAAATACACCTGCAAGATCCTCACGACTTGTAGGGAGAAATACCTTTGTGAGACCCTTACGGCTCATGAAGTCAAAAGCCTTGGCCGACAGGACCCTTAACCCTGTTTGCTGAGCCACCTTTGTTCGTCATCGACAAAGGAAAATGATGATTCGCTCCTGGAAAAATTCCAGTTGTAGCGGTGCTGATGCCGAAATCGGTGCCTAAAATCCAGGCTTGCAGCGAAAAGCTAGCAAGCCACACATGCCTACAAAATAGCCGAAATGATGGGGCAACTTGCAATAAAAAGCAGCAAGTAAAAATGAAGGCATGAAAAATAGCCGAAATGATGGGGCAACTCGCAATAAAAAGCAGCGAGCAGAAAATAAATAAATAGCCGAAATGATTGGGCACCGCGAAAAATAGCCGAAATGATGGGGCAATCGCGACCTTCGCGATATAAAAGCTGAAATGATAGAGCATCGCGGAAAAAGAAATAAAAATAAAAGTGAAATCCTCGCCCTACAGGTGATGGTACATCCACCCATGTATACAATTCGGGGGCGCAAACAAAGAAGGGATCATACCCCTTCCCCAGGTTTCATCACAAGAAGAAGCCAAATCTCGACGGTTCACCAATAGCCTAGAGATCATCTCGACGTTTTTCTCGCGTCAGCAGACACAACATCAAGCTAAGCGGAACAACGGCAACTCCCAGTTCCATGGCTCGGGGATACATATCACCAAGAGTCAAACCTCCACCCCGTGAAATGCGGATACAATCAACAAACTTCCTGGTTACGTGGAAAGCGGATAACGTCACTCTTTGACCCCGTGGAAAATGTCCAGAGCGGATCCTGGTCCTCGCAGAGCATGGCAGTGAACCCATGTGAAGCATCCAGAGCGGAGCCTAGTCCTCGCCTAACGCGGCAGTGAACCCGTGTGAAGCATCTAGTGCAAACTTCCTGGTTACGTGGAAAGCGGATAACGTCACTCTTTGACCCCGTGGAAAACGTCCAGAGCGGATCCTGGTCCTCGCAGAGCATGGCAGTGAACCCATGTGAAGCATCCAGAGCGGAGCCTAGTCCTCGCCTAACGCGGCAGTGAACCCGTGTGAAGCATCTAGTGCAAACTTCCTGGTTACGTGGAAAGCGGATAACGTCACTCTTTGACCCCGTGGAAAACGTCCAGAGCGGATCCTGGTCCTCGCAGAGCATGGCAGTGAACCCATGTGAAGCATCCAGAGCGGAGCCTAGTCCTCGCCTAACGCGGCAGTGAACCCGTGTGAAGCATCTAGTGCAAACTTCCTGGTTACGTGGAAAGCGGATAACGTCACTCTTTGACCCCGTGGAAAACGTCCAGAGTGGATCCTGGTCCTCGCAGAGCATGGCAGTGAACCCATGTGAAGCACCCAGAGCGGAGCCTAGTCCTCGCCTAACGCGGCAGTGAACCCGTGTGAAGCATCTAGTGCAAACTTCCTGGTTACGTGGAAAGCGGATAACGTCACTCTTTGACCCCGTGGAAAACGTCCAGAGCGGATCCTGGTCCTCGCAGAGCATGGCAATGAACCCATGTGAAGCATCCAGAGCGGAGCCTAGTCCTCGCCTAACGCGGCAGTGAACCCGTGTGAAGCATCTAGTGCAAACTTCCTGGTTACGTGGAAAGCGGATAACGTCACTCTTTGACCCCGTGGAAAACGTCCAGAGCGGATCCTGGTCCTCGCAGAGCATGGCAGTGAACCCATGTGAAGCATCCAGAGCGGAGCCTAGTCCTCGCCTAATGCGGCAGTGAACCCGTGTGAAGCATCTAGTGCAAACTTCCTGGTTACGTGGAAAGCGGATAACGTCACTCTTTGACCCCGTGGAAAACGTCCAGAGCGGATCCTGGTCCTCACAGAGCATGGCAGTGAACCCATGTGAAGCATCCAGAGCGGAGCCTAGTCCTCGCCTAACGCGGCAGTGAACCCGTGTGAAGCATCTAGTGCAAAATTCCTGGTTACGTGGAACGTGGATAACGTCACTCTTTGACCCCGCGGAAAACGCCCAGAGCGGAGCCTGGTCCTCGCCAAGCACGGCAGTGAACCCGTGTGAAGCATCCAGAGCAAATACCGGACTGTGGAGTCCTCAAAAATCCACGGACTATGACGTCCTTAACCTCGACCGTGATGTCTTAAAACTAACGATCAACCACCCCGATTCCCTACGGATACCGCCTTGGTTTAAGGGTACATCTCCTCACTCCATTGATACCTGGCGTTGTAATTCCTCAACGTTTTCAAAGAGGTGAAGGGTCCCTGCAACCGAACATCGGACTGTGGAGTCCTTAAATCCACGGACTATGAGGTCCTTAATCTTGACCGTGATGTCTTAAAACTAACATCGGACTGTGGAGTCCCTAAATCCACGGACTATGAGGTCCTTAACCTTGACCGTGATGTCTTAAAACTAACATTGGACTATGGAGTCCTTAAATCCATGGACTATGAGGTCCTTAACCTTGACCGCAACGTCTTTAAACTACAATACCCGGAGCAGCCTCTGACCCCGTGAAACACGGATAAGGGCGAACACATTCAGCACTTGCAGGTCCTCACGACCTGTAGGGAAGAGAAAAAAAAAACTCTCTTGTGAGATCCTTACGACTCTCAAGGGAAAACCCGCTTAAGAATCCTCACGATTCTTAAGAAGAACTTACACCTATGGGATCCTCTCGACCTGTAGGGAGAAAAACTCTTTATGAGACCTTCGCGGCTCATAAAATGCAAAGGAAGCAGATCTTAACCCTGAATCCTGAGCCATCGCTGTCCTGCAAGGAGATCAAGATAGAATATCCGCAGAATGCATTCAATGAAAAGGGGACACATCATTGAGAGGAAAATTGTATCTTTTATTCATAAACCAAAATGGATACAAAGTACAATCTATGAAAGAAACAAAAAGGAAGGATACTCTTATCCATGAGTATGTACAAAAAAAAGAAGAAGAAAAGATACAAGTCCTTAAGCCGGCGGGCGGTGCAAAAATTTCACCAGCTCATCGTTCTGTTGCTGAGCCACGGCTTCATGACGCAAGATCTCCAGAAGGCGAGCCTCCGCCTGAGCTTGTTGGGCCTGATATGAAGCAAGCCGGGCTTCAAGCTCTTTCTCAGTGGCCTTGTGAGCCTCAACCCTCTCACGAGTAAACGTAGCGGCTTTATCAAGAGCCACCACCTCCTTGATAGACTCCTGAAGCACCCGCCAGAGTTCATACGCTTTGTTGGCTTTAGCGGTGAGGTTGGCTTGAAGCTCGCCCAACGCTTTGGAAGCTAGCTCCCTCTCCGAAAATCTACGGCCGAGCCTTTCTCTCACATAACGATATGTTCGCTGTGTGGCCACGAAAGCTCGCGTTCGTGACCACGGCTTCGGAAACAAAACATTTACAAGACTGTATAAATGGGCTTCCAGCCGACGAGAGTAATCGATCTAAAACACGCTCACCTCACCTGACGTGAAAGGCAACAAGAAAGATCTCAAACATATTTCGAGCATGCATTCGCAATCATATGAGCATTCAAAAAATAATAATGGCAGTTGCAGTCGCATGAACGTTCATAAAGCCCAAAAAAAAGGGGGTCTAATGCGCAGGGAAATGACGATAGCATTTGCAATTAAAGAAAGTTCTCATAAGAGGAACACAAAATTTATTCATGCAAGCGGAAACATACATATGAGTACCAAGCCTACACGGAGGTTCAACATAAGGAAGAGACTAAGTTAAAAATGCTACGCTAAAGGAAAAAGATCGCCAAACACGGGATCAACGGCACAAGGGTTAACAAAACAAAGGACAAGGTTCTCCATCTCTCTCTCCGCTCTCTCCAGCACGTCAAAGCGACGGTTCTCACGAGGAGTCGCTCCCCATCGATTGGCGCCGTGTTCGTCTGCGAAAGCAGACATAACAGCTCGCCGGGCCTTAATCTGGCCCAGCAGATGAATCGAGCAATCCTTCAAAGCCTGAGTAATCAGGCACGCTTCATGAAAGCCCTCGAGCTTTTCTTCTGCCGCGTCGAGCATCGCCAGGGTCATCTCCGCCGGGTGAGGAGGAATGTCGGCAAGCACGACCGTGAGAATCATCCGGAGCCAGAGAGAACCCATCGGGAGGGGAGACCCTCTACGGATCGAGAGCTCGTGCATGGCCGAGTCACATTCGTTGTCAGAAAGGAGGGGGTCCACCAACCGAGCAGCAAAGCGGGGGATCATCTCCTCAAGAGGAACTTCCCACGGCTGTCGACGAACATGAGGGCGATTACAAGCCATGGCACTCGTTTCTCTCTAAATATATATATATATATATATATATATATATATATATATATATATGAAATGAATCTCTCTGTGAAAGGAGAAGAAGGCTATAGCCTCATATATAATGAAGTGCTTTAAGTGCTACGCGCGGAAAATCTTGCATGGTGAATTTATTGCCAAGGCCTAAAGAAGGAAAGGTACCGAAAGTCAAGGAGATGGAACGATTTCCAAGCCCCTTTTTCAGCACCTAATATTGCGCACTGAAAATATGGCATGAGGAAAATCTTGTAAACCGTCGCATCAAGAGACCTCACGTGTAGAACACGTGAGGCCCAAACCTGCAGTGCATTTAAAAGGAAGAATAGGGAGTAGTGCCCTGCATGTTAAAGCATAAACAACAATAGTAGCAAAATGATAAAATCCCAGAGAAAAGGGCATGCAAACATGGGAAGACATAATAAAACTTGTCACTCATACTTCAGGAGGTTCATACAAAAATAAAAGAAAAAAAAAACTTTTACAATGGTAAGGCTTCAGACGCGGGGCATGGGTTGAGAAACTCGAAATTAACTTTATTCAAGATCTTCCAAGCATTTCGAACCTCCCGAGTATGCTTTCTCTCACGGTCACAAGCATCGGGGTCCCCGCGGATGTCCTCTACCCTCCGGTAGGCGCCCAATACGGCTGATTGCTGAAAAATCTGATGAAGGAGATCAATGAGATCATCCCGCCTTCTCTTTGAGATCAAGCCCATAAGGTATACCGAATGCACCTTATCCTCGGCAATGTCCAAGTCCCCGAGCGGTATGCCGGCACAAAAGAGAGAAAGTGCCTCCCGGATCGCCAGCACGATCAGCCTCAGAAGAGAAGAGCGACGGGGGAGTAGCCTATGGTTGTACTCGTCGAAACGGCTCATGATCTCGGCATACTGAGCATCAGTGAACTCCTGATTCTGACTACGGCCCAGGGCACGAATATTCCCGTAGGAAATGATTTCGTTGAGATTATACAAATGAGCGTCCATGATACCTGAAATAAAAATCAGAACGACTTATTACAAACCCTCTTCTTCCTCACTAATCATAGAATGACAAAGAGACCCCGAGGAGCCTCTGTGTGAAGAAATCGAGTTCTTCGTTGGAATTAAATTCCTTATTAAGAAAAGGGAATTAAATTCCCAAAAACATTTTTGATGGAGTTAAATTCCATGGAGTTGAAACGCCGTCAGGATCATCTAAACCTTAAAAAGATCTACAGTTTGAAGATTAAGCAGTTTTATGTTCTTATGGAAAAATATGAAGAAAAAAGGGTAAAAACCCTTGTTTTGGATTTGAAATCCAGAGAAATATGAAGGCCCATCGTTGTCCAAGAACATTACCTGAGGAAAAAGGATCCTTTTCGAACAGAGTTAAAACTCTGCAGACTGTTTCAAGACAGAGAACTAAGCTCTGGAAGCGAGAATTAAATTCTCGAAGAAGAAGTTCTCAGAAGAAGAAGATGAACAAAGTGAAGGCTCCTATGAAGAGATAGCGGTATTTATAGAAGACAGTGAAAACGCTTCATCTCCCAAATCCCTAAATGAGTCCAACGGTCGCAAGAGGTGACAGCGTTGCACTTACGTGCAGACACGTGAGAACAACGCTGTGGGGGCATTTGTTTCCTGATTTAAAATCAGGAAAGCTTCTGTGAAAAGCTTCAGAAGAGGGTCACGTGCTTACACGTGACTAGCGGTCACGTGTTGGCACGTGACACCTAAAAACGTCATCAAGGCAAGTTCGATTCCCTGACTACGAAGAAGAAAAGGAAAAACTTCAAGGAGAGTCACGTGCTCCCACGTGATCAGGGTCACGTGGCGACACGTGAGGATGAAATGCAAGCGTCAAATGCACGACGGTTAACTGACCAAGTCAAAGAAAAGGCTTCAGAAGAAGTCACGTGCTCCCACGTGATCGGGGTCACGTGTGAGCACGTGACGTTCAAGTCAGCAAACGCGTTTTCAGAACAATCAAGGAAAGAGAGAGTTCAAACAAGGGTCACGTGCTCACACGTGACCAGGGGTCACGTGGTAGCACGTGACGTTTAAGCAACGAGCAGAAGACAGCACAAAAGAAAGGAAAATGCTCATTCCAAAGGGGGTCACGTGCTCACACGTGACCATGGGTCACGTGGTCACACGTGACCGGTTTTCAAAGCCCTTTTTGTCGACAGAATTAAATTCTGAGAGAAATGCAAATCTTTCCAAAGGAACGCAACTATATGCATCCAATCAAATTAAAGATTCAGAGGTCATTTATTTATGGAAAATCTCGGGTTTGGAAAGATTTCCCCCTTAAATCTAACCAAAATAACAAGGGAGAATCTCTGGATTTGAAATCCAACGGTGAATAAAATTCACCTAATAATCCAAAGGTCCAGAACGAATGAAGGACGCAAATCAAATCTCTCAATGAAGATTCGTCACAAAACTAACTGATTCAGCTGCTTCTCCTATAAATAGGAGCCAAGAGACACAAAAAAGGGGGAGGCGCAGAGAAAGAAAAAAGGAGAAAAGCTTTGATACTTGGAAAAGACTTGGATCCTCTGCGAAAACCCTAGGTAAGAAAGGGAAGGCTTTTTGAAAAAAAAAAAGAGAATTTAATTCTCAACATATAAAACAGAAGAATATATTTCTTCTCTCTTTGATAGAGGATCTGCAAAGTGCACATCTCCCCTTTAGGTTGAGAATTTAATTCTCAATGGGTTGAGATCCTGCCATGCAGGTCCAAAACATAGAGAGGGAATGCAAGCATGAGAATTTAATTCTCAGAACTACAGGAATTTAATTCCTTTAAGATAAAAGTAGGGCTTGACCCTGTATCATGGGAATTTAATTCCTTCAAAACAAAAGAAACAGGGTTGAATCCTAATTAAGAACATAGTTCTGTTGAAACAGCGGGAATTTATTTCCTTTAATCATAATTCCCAAAAAGGGGAGTTTAATTCCTTAAAAGCTTTTGTTAGGGTTTAACCCTGTTCAGTTCTTCGCATAAACGAGGAATTTAATTCCCACAGAAAATCCAGAGTTAAACTCTATTCCAGGATACAAGTCTTCAAAAGGAAATAGGAATTTAATTCCTCTAAAATTTAAAGTTCGAGGAATTTAATTCCTGAAAAAAGAGTAACAGATCCTCTAAAAAACTACATAGAGGCAGGGTCACGTGCTACCACGTGACCCCCCGAAAGCCCCACAGAAAGCCCCTTTGAGGCAGCACCCCACGTGACCCACGTGACCCTCAGCAGAAGCCTTAACACAAAGGCATTTGAATGCCCATCACGTGATGGCACGTGATGCTCTGAAAGACGCGATAGTTTCAGCAGAACAAATGAAGGGAGGGCGCTCTCACGTGCTGCCACGTGACCCTTCCTGCCTTAGTGTTTAACACTAAAATTAAAACTCTCGAGCCCAGTGTTAAAACACTGTCGGGCCTTAGCATTCAACGCTGATTAAAAAGCCTTATTTGCAGTGTTCAACACTGATCTGTTTTAGTGTTTAACACTAATTTGAAAAAGCCTTATTGCTGGTGTTTAACACCAATTATCTCTCAATGTTGAACACTAACTTGTCAACCGAGATGTCATTCCCAGTATTCAACGCTGATTGCTCTGAAGTGTTTAACACTAGGCTTAGGCCCAATTGGCTAAGGGGATAGAGGCAAAGCCTCTCCTGATTGGACTTAGCCCAAACTGGCCATAAGTCCTCAATTCATGATTAACTGGGCCAATGGGCTCATAACATAATTGATCAGTCTTGACCTAAATTGGGCCAGGGACTATTTAATCCACCCCGGTTCTAGGGTACATCTCTTCACTCCTTTGATATTAGGCATTGTAATACCTCAATTTCTTCAAAGAGGTGACGGGTCCCGAAGACCACTCATGATATGGACTGTGGGGTCCTTAAACCCACGCATAATGCAAAATTCCTGGTTACGTGGAACGCGGATAACGTCACTCTTTGACCCCGTGGAAAACGTCCAGAGCGGATCCTGGTCCTCGCAGAGCACGGCAGTGAACCCGTGTGAAGCATCCAGAGCGGAGCCTGGTCCTCGCCTAGCGCGGCAGTGAACCCGTGTGAAGCATCCAGAGCACATAACGGACTGTGGGGTCCTTAAACCCACGCATAATGCAAAATTCCTGGTTACGTGGAACGCGGATAACGTCACTCTTTGACCCCGTGGAAAACGTCCAGAGCGGATCCTGGTCCTCGCAGAGCACGGCAGTGAACCCGTGTGAAGCATCCAGAGCGGAGCCTGGTCCTCGCCTAGCGCGGCAGTGAACCCGTGTGAAGCATCCAGAGCACATAACGGACTGTGGAGTCCTTAAACCCATGGACTATGACGTCCTTAACCTCGACCGAGATGTCTTTAAACTACCCATGGACCGCAATGTCCTTAAACTACCCATGGACCGCAATGTCCTTAAACTAGAACCATAGAGCCTCCATATGCTCTTTCGTCGGATCTAAACGGTCCTGTTTAAGTTGATCTTAGCCTCAAAAATGGCTAACGCGTCCTTAAACCTTCAAGCAGACTGGACTCTGAATCCCCCTAATTAACTCTGGCTCGAGGGTACATCTCTGAACTCCTCTGACATCCGTCGTTGTAATCCTTCAACGTCGTCAGAGAGGTGACGGGTCCCGATGGCCACACATACGATGGACCACTATGTCCTTAAAACTGGCACAATGGAGTCCAAACGCTCCTTTATCGGATCTAAACGATCCCGTTAAGTTGATCTTAGTCACAAAGTTAGACTAACGTATCCTTAACAAACGTTTGAGTTGATCTTAGCCTCAAGTATGGCTGACGTATCCTCAAACCAAACCCCCAAACCCAAATTTAAGATAATGCGGATTTGGACTAGTCCACGCCCTACGGGCGACGACATAACTCAGTCTCCGTAAACAATCCACGGGCAATAAAAAACAAAACAAACACCCATGACACGAAGTGACCATCTGGAGAAGGAGAAAGTTGTTACCGCAACGCGGTAGCGTAATTAACTGCAGGGGCTTGCGCCTGCAGGGAAGAGCGTCCCCACAATCAAAAACCCCTCAAACGAGGGGGAATCTGACGAAGTCTGCTACATCGGACGCATCCGTCTAAACCTTCGATACACAGGTGCCATAAATCGACTTGGCATCTTCGGAGAGGTGGACGGATAGCACCAATTAGTATCTGCCCCGAACCTCAGCGCCGAGACCATCGCGGTCCCATGCGCCATCCTTCGGAGGGGAACAGTGTGGATCTCAATGGGTTTGAGGTTGTAGTTGCCGAGCTACCTGCAAGGAAGTCCCGGGGTGGTTGTACCACCGAGGACCCTCCGACGGTCAAGTTAGACTAGAGATCCGAGAAGAGTGGGCTTAGTAGAGTAAAAATGGCTTACTTGAACCGTCCGAAGAAGGAGTTTATATAGCGGTGGCAGCAGGCAGGGCAGGCGCGAGAATCACGCCGGCAGTTACGCTCCCGACGTCATGCCCGCGTGATGAGCGGGACCTCCCATTAATGGCGAGACAGGCTCGTTAATGGGGGATCGTGATGGCGTGGAATGTTGGATGTGGCCGGCGGATATCTCGCGCATGGCGAGATTCGCGGGATGGCGGTTGCGCATGTGAGCGGTGCTGTTGGTCGGTCGATGAGACCGAGGAAGATGAACTCGGTGGGAGAGCTCGCGGACGAGTGGGAGAGCCGAGATATCTTGGTTCTGCGGTAGCCCGGAGATGAGCTGGGAGGCCGAGTAGGCCAATCGTGCAGGGGGCTCGGAGGTGAGCCAGCGCTTATTTATGGGACGGGCATAGGAGTGGTCTGGTCGGCCACTGTAGGTCCTTTCTTGCATGCTCTGGGACACGTCATCTGCTACGTGTCATGATCTGGGAGATCACCGATATTTAGCATCATCATTAGCCCCCCACTCTCATCCCGACCAGCTGACGGGTCGGGTCGAGAGTGGTCTGCCGGGTCATCCGAGGTGAGCTCCTTTCCGAAGATATCATCAGGCATGTCCCTGGGTAATCTGTTGTATTTTCTGGGTGATGCCAGCGAATCAGGGCGAGATCTTTGCATTAAAGAGGGTGCGCCGGATCGTGTGTACTTTTGCTGAAGCGACAGCCCACGTGTCGGGCGCTGGTTGGCTGACGTGACAGGCCGCAGACCTCTGGCGTCTGATGGGATCCGTCCAACGTGCGTGCGACAGGTGGAGCGATCGTGGTCGTCAAATGCAAAGGGTCGTTTTGGCGGAAGTCGACTGTCGCCGTTGGATGAGGACGCCGGTGGCTATAAATAGAGGTGGGGTCCGCTTCAGGGCCCATCTCTCTTCATTTTTCCCTCGCTCTTGATCTTGTAAGCTAAGCGCTCTCCTCTTAGGTCGGATTTCTGCGTTGCCGAGGACTTCTCCATCATGTTAGATGTCTTCCCTTGAGGAGTCTGTAGATGTTGTCTTGGTAGATTGTAGGGGTCCCTCCACCGAGTCAGAGCCTACCCTGGGAGTTAGGGTCAGATCCTCTTTACGGGGTCACGCGTCAGGGGTGGATCCCAGAGAAGAGGTGGCGAACGCCCCTGGCGTGCCATCCTTGGTGAGGTACGAGGAAGAGCTCGCCACCGCTCGGACCCGTTTCCATATCTCTTTCTGCTATACTCTACGTTTGTCCGAGGAAGGAGAGAGGGCGGATCAGGTACGGGGTAAAGAGATTGCCTTGTACCTTGAATCATTTTAGGCCGGAATGCGCCTGCCCTTCTCTCCCGAGGTTGTTAGAGCGCTAAACTAATTTGGGCTAACCTCGGGCCAGCTAGTGCCGAACTCATGGAGGATTCTCCTTGGGTTCCTGGTCCGCTTGAAGTTGCAGATGATCCCCTTCGGTCTTTCCATCTTTGCCTCCTCTCTCATTTACAAAGGTCACCCTAGCACTCGCGTGGGCGACCCGAAGTGGGTTTACCTCTCCTTTAGGAAACGACGGGGGAGCATAGCCGGGTCGGGAGTCGTTGTCTTGCTTCTTCCATCCACGATTGGAAGAAAAAGTTTTTCTTTGTTGGGCCGCCAGAAGGTGAGGATTGGCCCGTGCCCACCCAGTGGTCTAGAGATAGGTACTGGCGGGGAAACCTGTCCAACGACCCCGACGCGGTGAGAGTGGCGGAGTGGGAGCCCATTCCCCGGGCTGACGTGCTGCTTTCTGAGCGGGCCCTTAGTTGGGCCGGGCTCTGCCCCGCCCAGTTCGTCGGTAAGTTAGGAGCTCGTAGGCGTTCTGTTAGGCTTTCGTTTATTTTCATTTTTGTTCGTGTTGCTAACTTCATTGTACATTGCCTTGTGCAGAACCCATGGACTTGAGCTACCTTCGAGCGGTCGTGCGTAAGCCGAAGAAGGGGTCGAGGACTGGAGGGGCCAGCTCTTCTCGTCAGACGTCGATCCCGGCTCCCCCAGCAGCAGTCCTACCCCAGCGCTCGAGTGTGGATCGCGCTCCGGAGCTCAGCAAGGAGCCGAGCCGAAAGCGGGTTCGGGGGAAGAGGCCCCGACTTCGGAGGTAGAGACTAGCCCGCCGCCGTCGGCCATCAAGAGGTTCCCCCGCGCAGTCCCGCGGAACCCGGCCACCCCGATCTTGGTGGATGGGGGGAGCTCCGCTTTGAGGTGCCCTCGGGGCTCTCCGTTGCCAACAGCTTGCTGTCCGACATGGAGAGGTCGGCCGGGGGAAATGTCCCTGGGGGGACTCTGAAGGCGCAAATGGCGTCCATCGCCCAAGAGGTCTTGCAGGTTAGTGCTCGTACCTCACTCGATTTTTCACTCAGCGTCTCATCATTCGCGAGATTTGGTGCTCCTTTTTCTTTCTGACCCCCCTCTGATTTCTTCAGGTCCTCCAGCACGTCGCTCTCGTCGTCTAGATGGAAGAGGATGAAATAACCGTGGGGATGCGAGCCGCGGGCGAGCTCTCCTCGCTGGTGGAGAGCTCGAAGCGGGAGCTGGGGGCGTCGATGGCGAGGGCCGCTGCCCTTGAAGGCGAGGCGGCGGCCTCGAAGAAGGAGGCGGTGGCCGTGAAGCAGGAAGTTGCCAGGTTCCACGAGGCCGCCCAGGCTGCCGAGGCCAAGCTTCAGGACTCCAAGGTGCTCGTCGGCACCATGAATAAGTCAGCAAGCAAGTTCCGGAAGGAGTTGGAGGCTGCGGTAGAGGCGGCGAAGCGAGCCGACCTCAGAGTAGCGAAGGCGGTGGAGAACTTCCAGAAGTCGGAACAGTTCTACACCGTCCTAGCCTCGGCCACCACCGCCATCTGGCACGAGACCCTCGATGCCGTCAAGGCTTGGATGTCGGAGTTCGCTGACGAAGAGCTCTTAGCCGAATATCCTCACGGGGATGACGAGCAGGGGACGGCCCCGGGGACGAGGTCGAGGAAGAGATACTCGACGAAGGCGACGCCGAGGCTTCTATAGTGGGCGCTGAGCTTTCCGGGGTTGCGCCTGGCCCTGAGGCCTGAAGCCCCTTGTCTTCTTGTTTTTTTCTTTTTTTTGTTGCATCGGGAATTTTGTAGGCCTCCGGGCATTTTGTAAGGCTGGGGAGACCACAATGCCCTTGTAAAAGCTCTGACTTTGTGAATAAAGATTTTTGCTTTTGCAGTAGTGTCTGTGCTCGTATTTTCTTCTGTCGGTGAACACTTATATTTACACAGTACTTCCTCCATGTTTTGTCGGTTCTTCATCTGGCGATTACGCGTCGGATTGAATCTGATCATTTTCCAAGTGTGTGAAGACCGGCGGGAAGACGGTATCTTCATGGCCCCGAAGTCGAGGTGGAGATCGCTTAGACGTAGAACCTGATGCCTCTTGGTGAGGTCATGTTCTTTAGCGTGGAAGGCTCGGGGGGCATGCTGATGATAGACTGAGCAGGGTAGCTGCCCGGTGCCTCTAGGCGAGGGCTTTGATCCCTGGAGTTGTAAGGTAGTGAATTTCCAGCGGGGGATGGCCGAGCAGGGTAGCCGCTCAGCTGCCTCTTGTAAGGGCTTTTGATCCTTAGCGTGGGAAGGGCCGTAAGGGGCCTACTAAGGATGGGCCGAGCAGGGTTACTGCAAGGTGCCTCTTGACGAGGGCTTTGATCCCTGGTGTGTTGGGGTAGGGAGATACCAGCTAAGGATAACCGAGCAATGGCGGGCCCGGTTGCCTCTTGCGAGGGGTTTTGATCCTTCGCGCGTGAGGGGCCGTAAGTGGCCTACTAAGAATTGGCCGATCAGGGTAGCTGCTCGGTACCTCTTAGCGAGGACTTTGATCCCTGGTGTACTGGGGTAGTTTGCTACCAGCCAGGGATAACCGAGCAAGGGCGGGCCCGGTTGCCTCTTGCGAGGGCTTTTGATCCTTAAGGACTGGCCGAGCAGGGTTACTGCCCGGTGCCTCTTAGCGAGGGCTTTGATCCCTGGTGTATTGGGGTAGGGAGCTACCAGCCAGGGATAACCGAGCAAGGGCGGGCCCGGTTGCCTCTTGCGAGGGCTTTTGATCCTTAGCGCGGGAGGGGCCGTAAGGGGCCTACTAAGGATAGGCCGAGCAGGGTTACTGCCCGGTGCCTCTTGGAGAGGGCTTTTGGTCCTTAAGGATGGCTGAGCAGGGTTGCTTCCCAGTACCTCTTGGCGAGGGCTTCGATCCCTGGCGTTGTGGGGTAGGGAAGCTACCAGCCAGGGATAGCCGAGCAGGGTAGCCGCTCGGCTGCCTCTTAGTGAGGATTTTGATCCCTGGCGTTGTGGGGCAGGGAACTACCAGCCAGGGATAGCCGAGCAGGGTAGCCGCTCGGCTGCCTCTTGGTGAGGGCTTGGGTCCTTAGCACGGTAGGGGTCGTAATTGGCCTTCTAAGGATTGACCAAGCAGTGAAGCTTCTCGGCTGCCTCTTGGCGAGGGCTTTGATCCTTGGCATTGTGGGGTAGGGAGCTACCCGCCAGGGATAGCCGAGCAGGGTAGTCGGTCGGCTGCCTCTTGGTGAGGGCTTCGATCCCTGGCGTTGTGAGGTAGGGAAGCTACCAGCCAGGGATAGCCGAGCAGGGTAGCCGCTCGGCTGCCTCTTGGTGAGGGCTTTGATCTCTGGCGTTGTGGGACAGGGAATTACCAGCCAGGGATAGCCGAGCAGGGTATCCGCTCGGCTGCCTCTTTGTGAGGGTTTTGATCCCTGGCGTTGTGGGTCAGGGAACTACCAGCCAGTGATAGCCGAGCAAGGGAGCCGCTCGGCTGCCTCTTGGTGAGAGCTTTGATCCCTAGCATTGTGGGGCAGGGAACCACCAGCTGATGATAGACCGAGCAGGGTAGCTGCCCGGTGCCTCTAGGCGAGGGCTTAGATCCTTACCGCTGGAGGGGTCATACGAGGCCAGCTAAGGGTGGACTGAGCAGTGAAGCTGCTCAGTCGCCTCTTGGCGGGGGCTTTGATCCCTGGCATTGTGGGGTAGGTAACTACCAGACAGGGATAGCCGAGCAGGGTAGCCACTCGGCTGCCTCTTGGTGAGGGCTTCAATCTCTAAGGATGGCCGAGCAGGGTAGTCGCTCGGGTGCCCCTTGGTGAGGACTTAGGGAAGAGGAACAGTCGTGAGTGACACGTGCCATGAACGTGTGTAGGAGGCGAAGCGCCAGAGCCGCGTCATTTCGATTTCGCATCGAGCGGCGCGATGTCTGCCGCATGGCGGCATAGTTGCGAGTGAAACAGGTGACCGTTGGGCGTTGCGGGCTATAAAATGGAGGGATTGTTGATTACTCCCTTCCTCACACCTAAAACACAAGAATGGAGGACTTCCCTTTCACCATCCCCGATATCATAAATTTCGAGGACGTGTACCTCTACGATCAGTACTGTACTGATGACACGGTGCAGTTGGTGATAGGCCGGATCGAGGATTATTTCGGCCGATTGCTCTCCCGGTGCTCCTCCCTACTTCAGCTTTTGATGTACTCCATCTGGAGGGCGTCGCCGGGGCTCTATAACCCCTTATCCGAGCAGCTGAAAGATGAGGCCGTTGGCAAGCTAAGGTCTCTGAGGCGCTTCGGCCTGATCTCTGCGAGCCGGCTAAACCACTCGGAGGCGCTCGTCCTTGAGTGCTACCAATTGAGGCTCGATGTCGACGCTAGCGGGGGTCATCGAAGGGAGAGGTTAGACACCGCGAGGGCTCGGCTGGCGGAAATATCCTCCGAGTACCATGAGCAGTGCTCTCTGCATCCTATTCCCCCGCTGTTGTAATAATTTTTTTTCATGTACGGCTGAGGATCTAATAGTACCTTTTGAATGAATAAAATTCTTTTTCTTTTCTGCAATGCTTTATTGATCCCTTTATTATATAAACAAAAGATCTCAAGAAAGATGTACATTGCTCTGAAAAGAAAATACATGCTAGTAGACGTTCTTATTCGTGCAGCTTCAGCCCCCCGGATGTCTGTTGATATCTATGCACGGCATAGGGTGCTGAGCTTCATGGGTACCAGACGTATCCTCCGCTGACACTACCATGATTTGGCCAATGGCCAGCTCGGAGGAAGGGGGACGCTGCTCCTTCTCGCGGTCAACTTGCCGCTTGTCCCTCAGGTACGCTGCGAAGTGCCCTGGACGGATGAGCTCCTCGATGTAGTATCGGAGCTGCTTACAGCTCTCTGCGGAGTAGCCTAGCAACCTGTGTAACCCGCAGTAGGGGCCCCGGGTTTGCTTTGAGGCCATTCGCGAGATCGGGGGGAGCTTGAAGAACCCTTCTGTTGGATATATATGCCCTAGAGGCCTTCATTGTATAGGATGCTAAGGATATGTATGTACATAACAATCTTGCTTAATATGATAGTACGCTATTTGGTTTGTCTTTATCTTAACATATGATATATTTTGCATAGTATTCATATATATATATATATACATGTTGATGAAGCCCATAGGGTGTTTGCCTGACTACCGACGTTGTGATGGCAGTCATACTTGTGGGAGCTGGATAGTCAATAGGCACATCCTTAGATGTCTCTGGTCGCTGGAGTATCGAGACTGGGTATCGATACTCCGAAGTAGACTAGTGTATACATATCTAGACCCTGAGGAGGGGCGATGGATTGGTCCCGCGGCCATTAGTGGAGTGCACCTAAGATTGTATACAGATGCTCACTGGGTGTGAGTACACCGGACAGGACTCGCCGAGAACTGACTGGATGATATTTATACCTAACGTCAGATAGCAGTTCTCAGGTGACATGTGTGCAGATAGTCCGTTGACTTAAGGTCGTCATTTGTCTCGTGTGAGTTCCCACTGTGCTTTGATTACTACCCTACCACGGTTCAAAGGAGTCGTGCAAACAGGTTTTAGTTGGGCACAGTCCCGAGCCACGTGGAGGCAGTGAGTGACTGTTAGGGATTCGTCTCTCCCGGTATAGGGAGTTGATATCACACGGTGATCGGTTGGTCATTACCATAAGTCCCTGGCCAGGGCTGATTGAGAATTACTGATAGACTGATCAGTAGATTCTCGGATGGTAATTGAGCCATGCCGACACGACTTGTACGGTTATTAGGGGTCTGACGTTTACCACCTCCCTAGACCATACATGTGATACTCTTAGACGAACAGACCGGACTGCACGGATATTGTCACGGACAGGCTCAGTAGGAGTTCGGATGGGTTTCCTCATCGGCCTTCTTATCGACATCTACCTGGGGACCGTTACGTACAGCTAGTACCGCTTGCGGTCTGTGGTTAAACCCACTGCCAGCGTAGTAGTCGAGTCTTTAGAGTCCCATACAGAGTTTTCCCAACTCCAGACGAAACGATATAGAGGTCGTACGGTTTTACGACAAGGGTTCGGACGAATACGTGTTTAAACGCACGTACGACATTCGGACAGTTTTTACTAAACGACTTTGGTTTAAGCCAGATTCAAGTATCAGGTTATTGGATTTATACAGTCTAAAGTTTTTCCGTGTTTTCACGGATGGGAGGGGCGTTCTCGTAATTTCCGGGAAGCTTCTAGAAGCATGGTGACTTGAGGGTTTAGGTGGCATTGTCATTAAATGATATTGTGACTCATAATGTGTGATTCATTATGTCATTAATGCATTATTAAATGCTTAATGACTCACATAGTGACTCACTCATAATACATTTATGTAGCATGATGAATAATCTCTTTTTATTCATTTATTGATTTATTCATTATGCTTCATATATCAAGTGAGAAACAATTTCATATTCATTATTCTAGTCCACCTTCTCTCTCCTCAAGCTCACTCTCTCTTCAAGCTCTAATCCTACCACTCATGAGTTGAGAACAAGGATTAGAATAGACTAAACATTCCACAACCTAACTCTATATGATCTAAGTTCCTTTGATTAGCAACTACATAAACTTAGTTACCTCAAGTTTTGAGGTGAAGCTTTGATTAGGTTTCTCGGGTGGATCATCTATCACTTAGAGGAGGCCGAGGAGGCCGAGGAGGACGTAGAGATCGTAAAAACGAAGGACACGTTTCACTAGGTATAATCTCTTTACATAGTAGCTAAGAACTTCTATGGTTGTTGTTAATTATCGTTTAGCAAAGATCTTCGGTTAGTCGATGCATGCTCATAGAACAAGATCGTTTTTCATATTTCCGCCTCCCCGCAACTCGTGGGGTGTTGCACATCGACTTACAGTGGTATCAGAGCCTCACTAAACAATAATTAACTCACTTGCAAAGTCGTATGAATTTCAAACACAAAATGAACCGGAAAAGAAATCGTATTCACATAGTTTCTGTCGATTTTAAATTGAGGTCCAAAATTTTTTCAGGGACCTCCAAAATAACCTACAGTGAAACCTAAGAACACTGGAGAAATTTGGGTGCATGAATCGGCCAACACACCGCGGAACCGCGGCTGATCCCACCGATCCGCCGCGGATCCGCGGCCGAGTTGAGCCCGATTCACCCCAAATCTCCCCAGTAACTCTTCTGTGAATATTTTGTCTTTTCTGGAATGTTTATTTTTTGCTCAGGTCTCAGGTTTACAGAGAAGTTTTGGAGAAGAATCTAATGGGTTTGATCGATCGAAATTATACGATGTTTGCTTGTTTGATTATATCTGTGAACTGTATTATGTGTTCGTAAACATCCCCTAACTGCTAGTATGTCGGTTGACAGGGGGTTGCACATATCTGTAATGTTTTAACTGTTTGTGATTATGAACTCTATTGGATTGTTGTGATGATTAGCCGGGGTTTTGTGACGAGTTAATTCATTCGATATAATTGTAATAAGTTGTAATATTATTTTGCGGGGCACATCCAGGTTGCGGTTGTAGCCACCGTTCTATTATTTCTTTTTACTGTTTTTGCTCCTAGGATAGACCCAAGGTGGGGTGCACAAACTACCGGGTATTTCGAAGTGCTTAGTGTCCTACTCACGTTGTTGAGGGAGACCGCTTCACTTCGGGTACTTGGAGGGTAGTTTGCCGTACCCGTAGGGGTCTGGGGTGGGGTAATGGCTATTCATCACAACTGTGTAAATCCGTCTTTTCTTACAGGCTCAAAAGAAACGCGGATTGCTTGCATATCCAATAAAGTTTATCTGTGATCTGGAATGCCTATTATTGCGTCTGACGAATGTACAATATCTATATATGATAGCTATTTAAACGTCACTTATGTTTTACACCCGCACTAGCCCAGCCCCCGCTCTGCCGTTAGTTAAGTAACCTAACGGGTGATGACGGGACCCCGTGGCGAATGCGGATGGCATAAGAGGACGTTGTATTTTCGTTGTTATCTGTAATGTTAGGTTAAAGATAGGACGAGTTATTTTTTAATGCAAAGAAAAATAAAACCTAAACTGAATCGTTGGAACAATTTCAAAACCACTCGGTTTTCTTCAAAAAGCAAAATTTAAATGCGGAGCTTAAACCACTCCTTTTAATAAAGGCTATCTTGGTTCCTTCAATTAAATCAAGTTCACTACGTTAACGGTTTTTTGCCAAAAACCAGCCGTAACCCTCCGTCGTTTCAAATAGACAGCACATCGTATTCATGCTATGCTTGTTGGCCTACGTCAAGGCATAGTGGATGGTAGCAGTGTGTTTGCTTATTTGTTGCATAGATAGATCCATTAGTATAGGACAGAAGTACAGGCTTGTTGGCCTATATCAAGGGCATGTACGATGTACCTAAATTAATCAGGACAACGACGGGTAGAACTTGACTTGCGTCTTATGATTTGTTGGCCTACGTCAAGGTCATAAGAGCTTGGGGTAAAAACTCACATCAGGAGTTTCAAATATAAAGGAAACTTGTAGATTTAGCATACCTTCTGGAGTGTGGTGACTAGAGTGGCTTCCATCTAGTACATCATGCAATGATAGTTGGATCCCGATCCCACTGATGAGTAGGGATTACTCTCGGGAAACTTTCTCACTTAACAATCAATGCTATAAACCAAGTAGGTGTCCAGAAAGGTGTTAGAGGGGCTATGCCTCCAGGGAAAAGAGGTTATTTAATTAAGGAACTTCGCGAAAGCGTTGGAAAACCTCCCTCGAAGTACCAACACCGGCCTGGCTGAAAGGTTAAGCAAGTATTGTGACGTGTGATTAAATCCTGACTAGTTCTTCCTTTAGGTTTTGAAGAAGGATTTGAGGGAACAGTGGGAGCCATCCTGTTTAGATAAACTAATAACCAATCTAAACTTGCAAGAAGCATATGCTAAGTGTTTTCTTTTCTCTCTCTCTAGCAGCTACCATGACAGGACTAAAACTATTACTTGAAAAAAATATACTGACCGGGCAGAACTATAAAGATTGGCTAAGGAACGTCAACATTGCACTGACTTATGACAAAGTAGCATATGTTACCACCGCTGTTCCTCCCCTTATCCCAGGACCAGATTCCTCAGTTGTGGACAAGGAAGTTCGCAAAACCTGGGATCTAGACTGTGAGCGAGCTAAGTGTATCGTGCTGACGTCCATGAATATTGAACTCCAGAAACAGCACGAGAGTATGGATATTATATCCATCTTTCTCCATGTCAAGGAATTATATGGAGAGCACTCCCATATCGCGAGGTACGAGACCTCAAGGAAACTCTTCCAGATGAGGTTAGCTCCAGGATCGCCTGTAGGTGAGCACGTCCTCAAAATGATCAGCCTCATTGAGGAACTCGCAAACCTGGGATGCATGCTAGAGAATGATTTGTATATCGACTTGATTTTGCAGTCCCTTCCCCACACCTTCTCTCAGTTCGTGCTAAGCTTCAACATGCACGAAATGGAAGCTGATCTTCCAAAGCTCCTCAACATGTTGAGGGTAGCAGAGACCTCCTTGAAAAAGGAGAAGACCCCCGTTCTGTATATTGGCCAATCATCCTCTTCTAAATCTAAAGCGGAAGCTAAAGGGAAGAAGAAGATGAAAGCCACCAAACCGAAGGGTGGGGTTAAGAAGGTGCAGGGAACGAACAAGGCAGGAAGGATGAAAGCGTATATAAACGAATGCTTTTATTGTCACAAGCAAGGGCACTGGAAGAAGGACTGTATAGCCTTCAAAGCCAAGGACAAGAAGCAAGCTGTTTCTTCTGCTTCAGGTGTGTTCGTAATCGAAAATTGTCTTTCAGTAAACTCTATATCATGGGTACTTGATACCGGTTCTGGTTCTCACATCTGTAATTCATTGCAGGATCTGAGAAATAGTAGAGTACTGGGGACAGGTGATATGACTCTCCGGATGGGCAATGGAATGCATGTAGATGCTATTGCAATAGGGGAATATCACCTAGGGTTGACTAGTGGGCACATTTTGGTGTTGTACAGCTGTTTTTGTATTCCCAGTATGTTGTGTAATATTATATCAGTATCTTTGTTATCTAATGAAGGATATAATTTTGCGCTTGAAAGAAATGTCATGAACATTCTCCTAAATCAAGAACTGATTGGGTATGGCACACTGGAAAACGACATATACATACTTAATCAACTTCGAATTTTCAATATTCAAAACACACTTAAAAGAAAGGCTCCAGATTCAAATCAAGCCTTCCTATGGCATTGTAGACTTGGTCATATAAATGAAACAAGGTTGACTAAGTTACATAAAGATGGATATCTGGATCCGTCTGAATATTCATCATATGCAACTTGTCAATCATGTATCAAAGGAAAAATGACCAAATCTCCGTTCACCGGACACGGAGCAAGAGCCACAGAACTCTTGGGACTTGTACACAGTGATGTATGTGGTCCAATGTCTACACATGCGCGAAGCGGTCACTCCTACTTCATCACTTTTACTGATGACTTCTCTAGATATGGACATGTGTTCTTAATGAAACATAAATCCGAGGCCTTTGAGAAGTTTAAAGAGTATAAAAATGAAGTAGAGAAACAAACTGGTAAAAGAATCAAGACACTTCGATCTGATCGAGGTGGATAATACTTAAGTACCAGTTTCCTTGAATGCTTAAAAGAGAATGGAATTCTCTCTCAGCTTACTCCGCCTTATACACCTCAGCATAATGGTGTATCAGAAAGGAGGAATCGCACGCTATTAGATATGGTGCGTTCAATGATGAGTAGTGCTGAGTTGCCACTTTCCTTCTGGGGATTTGCTCTAGAATCAGCAGCATACTTACTGAATAGAGTTCCAACTAAGTCTGTGCCTACCACTCCATATGAAATGTGGAGCGGGAAGAGACCATATCTCAAGTATATAAAGATATGGGGGTGTCCGGCATATGTTAAAAAGCATAGTTCGGACAAGCTCGAGGCACGATCGGTTTTGTGCAAGTTTGTAGGATACCCCAAACATTCAAGGGGGTACATGGTCTACCACACTGAAGAACAAAAGGTGTTTGTCGCTCGCCACTTTGTCTTCTTAGAAAGCGAATTTCTTGCAAAAGAAATTAGTGGGAGCGCGGTAGAGCTGGAAGAAATTCCAGAACCGCAAACTGCTACCGAGGACTTAGTAGAACCTCAGATTTCAATAGAACATGACGAACCAACGCCACTCCGCAGATCTAGTAGGCTTTCTCATCCTCCTGAGAGATACTATGGTTTTCTTCTAGATGGGGATCAAGAGGATTGCATCATCGATGATGATGAGCCTACTAGTTTTCAGCAGGCTATCACGAGTATTGACTCGGTGAAGTGGCTGGATGCTATGAGATCCGAAATGGAATCCATGTACACCAATAAAGTATGGACTTTATAAGTTGCTCCTCTCGGGGTGAAACCAGTTGGATGCAAATGGATCTTCAAAAAGAAGATTGGTGCACTTGGACAAGTGGAAACCTACAAAGCTAGACTCGTTGTAAAAGGTTTTCGTCAAAGACCAGGATTGGACTATGATGAAACCTTTTCACCTGTAGCTATGCTTAAATCCATTCGGATCCTGCTTACCATTGCTGCCTTCCATGACTATGAAATCTGGCAGATGGATGTAAAAACAGCTTTTCTAAATGGACATTTAGAAGAGAGTGTTTACATGGATCAACCAGAAGGTTTCTTAGACAGTGGGAGCAGCGGAAGAGTGTGCAGGTTGCTTAAATCCATCTATGGATTAAAGCAAGCATCGCGAAGTTCGAACATCTGCTTTGATGAGACAGTCAAAGAATTTGACTTTATCAAAAATGTAGATGAACCATGTATTTATAGGAAGATTATAGAAGGAGCAGTAGTCTTCCTCGTTTTGTACGTCGACGACATACTACTGATAGGGAATGATGTCCCTATGCTACAATCAGTAAAGCTCTTCTTGTCACAGAAATTCTCTATGAAAGACTTGGGTGATGCAACCTATATTTTGGGCATTAAGATCTATCGTGATAGATCTAATAGAATGTTAGGACTTTCACAGTCCAGGTATATTGACACTATACTAAAGAGATTTAGTATGAAAGATTTCAAGCGCGGTAATATGCCCGCTTGTCACGGGATCACCCTCTCAAAAGAGATGTCTCCAAAGACTAATGAAGAGAGGGCTCACATGGGCATTATACCCTACGCTTCGGCAGTAGGATCTATAATGTATGCGATGTTATGTACAAGACCAGATGTAGCTTACGCACTTGGTGTGGTAAGCAGGTATCAGTCTGACCCAGGTGAGAAGCATTGGATAGCGGTAAAGAACATTCTCAAGTACCTGAGAAGGACTAAGGAGATGTTCTTGATTTACGGTAATGGGGACCTCCAGGTTGAGGCTTTTACTGACTCCGGATTCCAAAGTGACAAAGATGATTCTAAATCCATTTTGGGTTTTGTGTTTACCCTCAATGGAGGGACGGTATGTTGGAAGAGTTCCAAACAGGATACCGTCGCAGACTCAACTATGGAGGCTGAGTATATAGCTGCTAGTGAAGCCGCAAAAGAAGCTGTCTGGATGAGGAAGTTCATCTCTGAACTTCAGGTGGTTCCGTCCATTGCCAATCCAATACCTTTGTATTGTGATAACAATGGGGCTGTAGTATTAGCGAAGGAACCGAGGTCCTATCAGTAATCCAGGTATATCTTAAGGCGGTTTCACCTGATCAAGGAGATCGTAGATCGTCGGGAGATCGAGGTACGGAGAGTGGACATAAAAGACAACACGGAAGATCCATTCACCAAGGCCATCCCTCAAGTCCAGTTCGAGAGGCTGTTTGAGATGTTGGGCATGCGGTACGCCAACAACTGGATCTAGTGCAGACAGTGGGTACTCATTGCGCCAATTATAGGCCTTAGTGCAAGTGGGAGATTGTTGGATATATATGCCCTAGAGGCCTTCATTGTATAGGATGCTAGGGATATGTATGTACATGACAGTCTTGCTTAATATGATAGTACGCTAGTTGGTTTGTCTTTATCTTAACATATGATATATTTTGCATAGTATTCATATATATACATATTGATAAAGCCCATAGGGTGTTTGCCTGACTACCGGCGTTGTGATGGAAGTCATACTTGTGGGAGCTGGATGGTCAATAGGCACATCCTTAGATGTCCCTGGTCGCAGAAGTATCGAGACTGGGCATCGATACTCCGGAGTAGACTAGTGTATACATATCTAGACCCTGAGGATGGGCGATGGATTGGTCCCGCAGCCATTGGTGGAGTGCACCTAAGATTGTATACAGATGCTCACTGGGTGTGAGTACACCGGACAGGACTCGCCGAGAACTGACTGGATGGTATTTATACCTAACGTCAGATAGCAGTTCTCAGGTGACATGTGTGCAGATAGTCCGTTGACTTAAGGTCGTCATTTGTCTCGTGTGAGTTCCCACTGTGCTTTGATTACTGTCCTACCACGGTTCAAAGGAGTCGTGCAAACAGGTTTTAGTTGGGCACAGTCCCGAGCCACGTGGAGGCAGTGAGTGACTGTTAGGGATTCGTCTCTCCCGGTATAGGGAGTTGATATCGCACGGTGTTCGGTTGGTCATTACCATAAGTCCCTGGCCAGGGCTGATTGAGAATTACTGATAGACTGATCAGTAGATTCTCGGATGGTAATTGAGCCATGCCGACACGAATTGTACGGTTATTAGGGGTCTGATGTTTACCACCTCCCTAGACCATACATGCAATACTCTTAGTCGAACAGACCGGACTACACGGATATTGTCACGGACAGACTCAGTAGGAGTTCGGATGGGTTTCCTCATCGGCCTTCTTATCGACATCTACCTGGGGACCGTTACGTACAGCTAGTGCCGCTTGCGGTCTGTGGTTAAACCCACTGCCAGCGTAGTAGTCGAGTCTTTAGAGTCCCACACAGATTTTTCCCAACTCCAGGCGAAACGATATAGAGGTCGTACGGTTTTACGACAAGGGTTCGGACGAATACGTGTTTAAACGCACGTACGACATTCGGACAGTTTTTACTAGACGGCTTTGGTTTAAGCCAGATTCTAGTATCAGGTTATTGGATTTATACAGTCTAAAGTTTTTTCGTGTTTTCACGGATGGGAGGGGCGTTCTCGTAATTTCCGGAAAGCTTCTAGAAGCATGGTGACTTGAGGGTTTAGGTGGCATTGTCATTAAATGATATTGTGACTCATAATGTGTGATTCATTATGTCATTAATGCATTATTAAATGCTTAATGACTCACATAGTGAATCACTCATAATACATTTATGTAGCATGATGAATAATCTCTTTTTATTCATTTATTGATTTATTCATTATGCTTCATATATCAAGTGAGAAACAATTTCATATTCATTATTCTAGTTCACCTTCTCTCTCCTCAAGCTCACTCTCTCTTCAAGCTCTAATCCTACCACTCATGAGTTGAGAACAAGGATTAGAATAGACTAAACATTCCACAACCTAACTCTATATGATCTAAGTTCCTTTGATTAGCAACTAGAGAAACTTAGTTACCTCAAGTTTTGAGGTGAAGCTTGGATTAGGGTTCTCGGGTGGATCATCTATCACTTAGAGGAGGCCGAGGAGGACGTAGAGATCATAAAGACGAAGGACACGTTTCACTAGGTATAATCTCTTTACATAGTAGCTAAGAACTTCTATGGCTGTTGTTAATTATCGTTTAGCAAAGATCTTCGGTTAGTCGATGCATGCTCATAGAACAAGATCGTTTTTCATATTTCCGCCTCCCCGCAACTCGTGGGGTGTTGCACATCGACTTACACCTTCGCCCTTAGCCTCTTCTAGTAGCACTGTCTGGGAGACATTGAGCGGTGTGTACTCCTGGAACTTTGGGAGATAGGGTTTTTGCCGCTCAGGTCCCCTTCTCTCTTCTCTTGCCCTCTTCTTTTGGTCGGTTTGCTCTGCCCGAGGGAGATTTGCGTTCACCTCGGATTCGAGATGGACCTCATGCTCGGTCCAGGCCTTTACCTCGGCCATGGTCTTAGGTTGCGCTAATGCAAAGGAGCGTAACCACTCCTTGTGCCTAAGACCAGACCTCAGTGCCGTGATGACCGTCTCGTCCCGGTGCTCTGGGACCTCGAGAAGGGCGTTGTAGAAGCGGGTGACGTATGCCTTGAACGTCTCTCTGTCCCCGCTCTTGATTGTGAAGAGATGGTCAATTGTGCATTTTTGTCGCCTGTTCCCGACGAAGTGACCGAGGAATTAGGTGGCCAGCTCGTCGAAAGTTGAGATCGAGCGTGGCTCGAGTCCACGGAACCAGTCTCGTCCGGAGCGGATGAGAGTGGCCGGGAAAGTTCGGCACCGGGCGGCGCCGGAGTTATCTTGGAAGCTCATCCCCGCGGTGAACGTAACCAAATGGTCCTTCAGGTCAAATTTGCCATCGAAGAGGGAGAACTTTGGGGGCTTGTTGCGGGAGGAGACTGTTGGGGTAAAAATTTACACATCGGTTGACTAAGTCAAAATCAAAGTTAACCTCAAGCCAGGTGGGCACAAGCCTAGGTCATGTGGGCCATTGCCCGGAGCGAGCCCGAACATGAAGCGGCCGGCCTCCCCCCATGCCAAATTAAAAATTTTGTAATAAATAATTTTGTTGTATTTCTTTTATTTTATTTTACGAATGAATGTAATAAAAATGGGCATAAAGCCAAATTTTTGTAAAGCCCGTGGCTTATGTGCAAAAAGAAATGGTACATGAGCCATGGGATAGGCAAAATGCCAATTTGTGAAGCCCAGGGGGCTATTTGTAAAGTGTATAGCCTATAAAGGCAAGGATAATGAAAATATCCCAACAACTTTTTTTCTCTCTCCAAAAAAAAATTTAGATTTGAGGTAACTTCTCCTTCCTCAAGGTTCCAAAACCTTCTTCTTTCTTTTGAATTAAATCAAGAGTTTTACTCTTCATTTTATAAAACTAAATAGTTTTTCACCACAAAACCCATAAAGGGGAACTCAGATCTTCCATTACATCTCAAAAAGAAGAGATTTTTAAAATCTCATATCTCTTGATCTTCAAGATCCAGCAACCAGAGGAGAAAGAAGAATAACCCATTTCATCAACCCCAAAACATATTAGGAGTTTAACTCCACTATGATTTCTCTTTCGAAAATTTCTGGGGCTAAAAGCCTCTTTTTCTCGTCAGCGCCCTGCGCTCAAGCACAAAGCGCCCACGTGCCGACACGTGGCGCGCTTGCGCTCAAGCGCCCTGCGCTCAAGCGCAAAGCGCCCACGTGCCGACACGTGGCGCGCTTGCGCTCCAGCGCCCAGCGCTCAAGCGCAAAGCGCCCACGTGACGCGCTTGCTCTCCAGCGCCCTCCGCTCAAGCGCAAAGCGCCCACGTGCCGACACGTGGCGCGCTTGCGCTCAAGCGCCCAGCGTTCAAGTGCAAAGTGCCCACGTGGCGCGCTTGCGCTCCAGCGCCCACGTGCCGACACGTGGCGCGCTTGCGCTCAAGCGCTCTAGTGCAAAGCGCCCACGTGCCGACACGTGGCGTGCTTGCGCTCCAGCGCCCTACGCTTAAGCGTAAAGCGTCCACGTGCCGACATGTGGCACTCTTGCGCTCAAGCGCCCAGCACTCAAGCGCAAAGCGCCCACGTGGCGCGCTAGCGCCTAAGCGCACATCGCTCAAGGCGCTGACCCTACGCGTCCTTTGGGCGCTTTTTCCCTTCTTTTTTTATATATATACATGTATATATATGTACAGATACACACACACTCCATAACACTGTCCCCTCTAAAAAAAATTTGGGCCGGGGCGCTGCCCCGCACCCCGCAAGGGGGCTGCTAGCCCCCTTGACCCCCAGCCCGCTATCCGGGTAGCGGGACCCCCGTAAAAACTCTGTGTGACTCCCGATATATCCAAGCCCCCTCCAAAACAAAACACACGTACACTGCACATTGAGATCGCATGACCAGTTTAACCCATCAATCGGAGGTTCCCTCGCTCCAAAAGCGAGGGGAAATTAACGGCAGCTTAGTCCGCGGCTGCCGGAGATTCGGATCCCCATAATCAATAAACTCCGGCCTACCCTAGGCAGGGGGAATCTGTAGTACACCTGACAAGCGCGCGTGTATTCCCATCTCAATGGGGTGACGAAAAACACCCTACATATTCTGGCACGCCCGATGGGACCTTTCTCTCCTCCCATATTTCGGGTTAAACGTTCATGCGAACTCAATCAATATACATATCGATTGCCTATACTGAAATGATGTTTTTTTCCGTGCAGCAATCAAATTTCGACGACAATGTCTCCCAAGATGAATTCAGCTTCCAACGTGACCCCGATTCCGTACGTGGTCAAGGTCAATGCTCGTGTGGTTCTCCCCGCAAGCTTCAGTCGACAGTGGAAGGAACTGCCCTGCCAGTTTGGCTCCGTCATCATCTACCCTGCCGGAAGCGCTCATCTGGCAGAAATTCTGGTAAAACAGGTGGTCAAGCCGGTCTCAAGGGACAAGAGGCCGAATGTTGTGATCGCTAAGGCACCACAACCGAAGCTTAGGACGGTGTCTGAACGACTCTCTGGCGCTTCAGCTGGGGGCAAGACTTCTGGTACAAAGGGCAACATCAAATGTTGCGGACGAGCTCGGGTGATGACTCCAACAAATGCATAATCGAGCGTTTCTCCAAAATCCTTCATCGCCCGGTTTACGGCGTCTTCCCAAATAGCCGAAGTCTGCCAGGTGCTTAGAACAGAAAAGTTAAGGCAGAAGCGGCTCAGGTATCGAGCCAACAAGAGCGCCAGGGCTTCAGCCAAGTGGAATCTTATGAAGTTCCAAGAGCAGGGTTACTCTATGACGACGGCTGAGTCGGCCGTAAAAATCAGCAATTCCTTCGAGCCTCTGAAGTGGGTTCAGAAAAATGCCATGACTGCCAGAATCAAGAAGACAGCGGCCCGAACGTCGCTACAAAGAGACGTGTCCTGGCCCTAACAGAAAAAGTATGGCACTGTCTCTTCAAGGGTCTATCAGGCGCTCTGTGCCGCACAAAAGCAGCGGGGAAAATCCAGAAAAGAAGCGCCAGCACCATTCAAGAATCCGGCCAGGCCATCCGCCTTCAATCGACTGCCCGCTACTGAAACATGGGGCCAAGGCAGCGATCTGTGAAATCAGCCGCCGATAATAAAAAGACTGCTGGATATATTATTCATACGGTCTATATGGCGGGCGGGCGCCCCAGCGACAACCTTCGCAGCAAAAGCAAGGACGGGGCCACCACATCCCAAGCCCAATCTGGCTTGAATGTGGTTGCCGCTGCCCAAGAACAGCCACCTCCGCTGGATGAAGAAAACCCTCTCGATGAGGATGATAGGCATAAAGACCCCTCAGTCCATGCAGAGTCAAGCTCGGACAGCGAGGAAGAGCAGACTTTCCGCCCCGGGCCTGCGGAGCAAGAGCTGCTTCAAGAGCTTCGAAAACAGCTCAGGAGCAAAGATAAAGAGATGGCTAAGCTCTATTCGAAAATTGACGACCTAACGAACGTTGTGATGCAGCTTATGGCTCAAATTGCTCGAGCGCCTCCCAATCAAGCACAAGTCGTTACTCATCAGCAGGGTGATAACAATCCGAAGCAGCCAATGCATGTTCCTTTGGGTCCAAGACTGGTCGAGCCGCACGAAAGCCGGCCACATTCCGCTTCTGGGGAAGCCTTGGCCCCAGATAGCACTATCCCGCTAACACAAGATCGGATAATGGATTTGGTCACCAGCAAAGTTATAACATTGGTGGTTGAAGCTGAAGCTCAGAAAGAAATTGGCAGTAGTGGGAGGCCATATCCCGCACAATACGATCTGATCGAGTTCCCAAGTGGCTATGTCATTCCTAAGTTCAGAAGATTTGACGGAACGGGGAACGCAAATCAGCACGTCGCCCACTTCAAAGCCTCGTGCGGAAATACAGGGGGCAATGACGCGCTCCTTCTTCGTCAGTTTGTCAACAGCCTGACCGGTGTCGCCTTCGACTGGTACGCGAGTATACCAGACGGTCCCGTCATTACCTTTGCCCAAATGGAGTCTCTGTTTCGGCAAAGGTTCATGAGTGTTAGTGATAAAATCTCCATTGCCGACCTTGTGAGGACCAAGCCGGGGAAGAATGAAAGCAACACCGACTTTGTCGCTCGATGGCGTAATCTCACGGTCAAGTGTGAACCGCCGCTGGAGCAGGACCAGTCTGTCAGCCTTCTCATTGGGAACCTCAGCAATTGGATGGTCCCATTCCTGTGTATAGCAGGCCTCAAGACGTTTCAAGAGCTAACCAAGAAAGTCCAAATGCTGGAACGCTCGAAGCAAGAGTCCCCATCGGACTCTCAGAGAGACAAAACTTGGAAAAGCAAGCGGGACGACAACCGTAGAAGCGGGAGTTCCAGCAGTACCAATGTCTTCAATGCGTCCGACAATGAAGAAAAGCGAAGGGCAGGCAAATCCAAAACCAACCGGTCTCGAAAGCCATTGCTGGGAGGAGATGGGCCTTCCCTAGAGGAGAAAAAGAACAAGGTTTACTCTTTCAGAAGGGACAAGGTCCGTAAGATATTTAAAGATGCCTTGAACAACGGCCTACAATTTCCAGAGTCGAAAAGACCCCAAGAAGCAAAAATGACCGACAATCCCCTGTATTGCCCGTACCACCGAGTAGTGATCCATGCGATCGAGGATTGCTATATCTTCAAGGACTGGGTCGAGAAGCAGTACAGGCTGGAGAGATCGAGCTGTCCAAAAACGTGTTGGTGAACAATCAAGTTGAAACCGCCAACTTTATACAGACAGAAGTTGAAGCCTTCTGAGAGCAAACAGCTGAACCCGCTGCCCTGATAAACGAAACTGACTCATCACGGCCTCCGTGGAGTACGCACATATCTAATAAGACGAAGAAGATGATAAAGCTACTTCGGAAAGAGCCCAGGACGGAATGGGTAGGGCAGAAGAAGCCTACCAGTCCAGCTGCCAATGCGGCTCCATCAGGCTCAAAATCCAAAAAGCTCAAGAAGAAGAAAAGTGCAGCTCGGCGTGAAAAGGAATTTGTAGGGAGATCGACCATTCAAAAATATATCGATTCCCTCGAAGAATATGAACAGAAAGAAAGAACTTTGATTCAATTGAAGGAGTTCTTCCCTGTACAAGCGGCTGAAATTTTGGAGGAGTTAGAAGAAGACCCTAATGAAGAGATCCCAGTAGTGACCTGCTACGCCATCCATCTTGGCAGCGACTCTGAGGTGGAGCTTTGTTTTCCCGAAGAGGACGAGGAGCTTTCCACAAAGGCCAATCAAATCCAGCTCAGAAGCGGCAGGGCTCTACCGCCAATTCAGGGCAACGCCCCAAAAGGGAAGGAAAAACATGTGGCTAATGATGAAGATGGTAGAGAACCGGCTGATGAAAACTCAAGTCCTTCCCCAGTAGACTATAATGTTTTGGCTCACCTCCGAAAACTTCCATCTCTCCTTAGCATCTACGATGCCTTGGTTCTATCTCAAAAGCTTAGAGATGTTCACATTCATGCTCTACAAAACCCTGAGCGGTATCAGGCTCGCTTTGTGGAAATTAATATGAAAGAAGCTCATTACACTTTACAAGCCGCCGCAGTCACATTTAAGGATGAAGACTTGCTACTGGGAACGGCTGAGCATAATCGGTCGCTTTACGTGACCGGGTACAGCGACGGGGATCGGATTAATCGCATATTGATTGATCCGGGGTCCTCAGTGAACATCATAAACTTGCGAACACTGAAGAGTTTGTCAATGGACGTCCAACACCTGTCAAGGAAAAGGATTGTCATTCAAGGCTTCAACCAAAATTGCCAGCAAGTTCTGGGGTCCATAGCTCTGCCAATCAAATTTGGGGATCTGCAAACTGAAGCTAAGATATACGTGATCGACGCCGACACGTCTTATAAGATTCTCTTGGGATGGCCGTGGCTCCACGATTACGGCATCGTCCCGTCAACTCTCCATCAATGCATGAAGTATACTAAAAATGGTGAAGAAAGACGCATTGACGGAGAAATACAGCCGTTCGGTGTGCATGAAGTCCGATATGAAGATTCTCGGTACTTTATGAACTACCAAAATGCTAAGCCACAACTGACTAAGGATAGAGCGGCCCCAAGACTCAAAGGCAAATCTGAGCCGGCTGCCACTTTCAAAAGCAAAAACGCCCAAGTGCACCCGCATTTCGGTAGCGACACTGATGAGTCCGACGCTGGAAGTCCGTCCTTCCGTAAAACTCGCCCTCGTTTCGGCAGCAATACGGATGAATCTGTTACTGAAGCCCCATCTAGCAGCAAAGTCCGCCCTCATCTTGGCAGCGACACTGAAGAGTCGGAGGAAGAGGACCTGCCGTGCAACAGCGGAGCAGACTGGACCCCCATGCAACAAGCGAAACTACGAGAGACCTTCGAAATTGCAGAAAGGTCCCTAGCCGTCACAAGGGTACTAGAGCAGATGTGCAAAGAGCTCGATGCATTGTCAGTCTCTGTCACGCCCCGCTTCCCAGTGTACGGCGAAGTGGACGCGACGAGGCCCGCTACGTATATACTCAGAAGTATATACGCTAAGCGTAACTAAGCAATATAAAGTAAATCACAAGAGACGAATAATATAGAAATAACAGCAACTTTTATTAATAACATTCTTTTTACAATGCAGGAAAAGAAAATACAACTGGAATGAAAAGCAATGCCTAAACAATGGCATAACAGGAAATGAAATAAACTGGAAAGAACAAGGTACAATTATCTAGAGCTCTGGGTCTGCCTGGAACTGCTCCAAATCTTCACCGGTGGGCTCGATCTCAACTTGGTCCAACGCACCTGACGACATTCAAAGAAGAAAGAAATAGAATGTCGTCAGCGAACAGGTCGCTCGGTAAGTCCCACAAGAATAAGAAGAATGAGAATGATAGAGTAAAAGTATTTTTCTAAAGTATTATAATGTTGAATATTATGGAACATTGTGTGACGCTGTTGTTTGTAGCTTGGTACAGAAGGATGCCAGTGTATACGAGGGGGATCTCTATATGCTAGAGATCAGGGCAAACGGAAAGTACAAGGAACCGTTATGCCACGGTACAACAGCAACAGGATTGAGGTTAGGTGTCTTAATCTGACCACCTCGTGCCACCTTTAACATCTTCCGTACCAATCTACCCCTTAAACCCCGTAATGTTTTAACAGTAGTGTAGTATTGGAATATGTAAGTTGGTTGACTGACCAAAACCATGATATCAGTAAATATGTTGCAACTGTATAATCAGGTAAATGGAATATCAGGATAATGGATGAATATCCATGGTTTGATTCAGTCAAAATGAATATATTGTTAACTGGGTTCATGGATTCATGTATTCAAAGTGTGGTGGAATATAAAAGAATATAGATTGACTTGAATCATATTCGAGTCAAGAATAGTCAGACTCTAACCCGAGTCAGACTAAAAGAAGAGAATTTGAAGTTCAATATTAGCTAGGGGCCTTATTGTAATTTATGAAACTTGAGGGGGTTTTATGTAAAAATACTTTTGTATAGTTTTCAAAATACACCTCAAGTATTTAATATTCGTCTTTAATATTATATTGAATGTGAATTTTATTTGTGTTATTCTAGTGAATATATCCTAATAAAAGTATTAATTGTCTTATCCGAAATTCATGGTATTTTAGTGTAACTTTTAATCTTGTAATTTTTAGAAAAATGTGGAAACTTTATATTATGATAAAATAGGTGCTTAAATGATAATTATATATATATTAACACATGAATAATTTTATATAAATATTTTATTTTCAAAAATCTCATTTTCCTTAAATGTCGTATTTTAAACCCTTCGAGACCGAATGCTCCTTGCGGAGGTCTGAATCTCGCACTACTAGCCTGCGGGTGCACGATGAACCGTACTTTCCCTAACAGGTTCCCCAAAAGTGGGTTGTAGCGGCACTTTGCTTAGGTTTTATAAATACTTTTCATTTAAGAAAACGGTTTTATTAATATGGGGTATTTATTTGCAAAAAGTATAGTTTTCCGTATTTTAGTTATTAGGGTTTCCTAAACCAACTAGCCTATTTCTAAGGTCTAAACGATGAGTCATTAGAAGCCTCAAATCGCCTCTTCACCGTCAATTGCGGCCGGGTAAGTACAAGTGAGGAGGGAGGGATCCGCTCACGAATCGTGAAACGGGCCTTTTAAAGTTACCCAAGCTCACTTGCCTAGCCTAGACACCACAAGACAGTTTAGATAAACGATCGATGTCCATGACCAATCGTGTTTTCATTTTATTAAAAGATTTTATCTAGAAAAGTTTACAACTTAAAGCTTTAAATAAAGATTAGGGTATTTTAGTGAAAAGTCCTGTAGTTTCGTATTCTGTATTTTGATGTTTATCAATTAGGGTTAGATTGAGTGTGTGTAGGGGTAGGTCATTATCCCGTGACTTATTTTAGGTTTTGGTGAAGTTTAAAGGTAAAACATGCTATGTTAAACTTAAAGGTATTATAGCGCAAGAATACGGTATTCGAAAACGTTATCATTTTATGTGTGAAATTTCATTCAAATTGAGTTATACAAGTTTTGTGATCAAGATAAACATATTTATGAGTGAGGTAATTGATTAAACTAAGAAAAATGAACTTCATGGTATTTTTATGAAAAGAGTACGGTTTTGCAAAGAAGTTATCATTTTATGTGAAAAAGTTTGATTAAATTGGTTTAAGGGTGATTAATAGTCAACAAGAATATGGGTAGA
This sequence comes from Agapanthus africanus, assembly GCA_030015575.1. Lineage (NCBI taxonomy): Eukaryota > Viridiplantae > Streptophyta > Magnoliopsida > Asparagales > Amaryllidaceae > Agapanthus > Agapanthus africanus. The sequence goes on from JASDDO010000004.1 coordinate 326,453,962, forward strand.
TAATATGTATTAGGTGACAAGTGGAAATTTAGAGAAAAACCGAATCGGAAATCGGTTTGTCCGATTTCCGTCGGGTTCCAAAAATCCGTATTTTTATATATATAGAAAAGAGAGATAGAGGGGATAGGACTTACGGTTTGGACAAGCTAATGAAGCTAGAGGTCGTGATGGTTGTCGATTCGTCGAAAACGCCGCGAAGGTTCTGATCCGGTCGCCGGAATCCGTCGTCGATTTCGGCAGCGCTTCGCTTCTCGCTCTTCGTACCGAGTTCTCGAGAATTTGAGAGAGTGGACTTAGAGTTGTGAAGGGAAAAGGTAGAGGGTAGGGGTCTTTATATAGGGCTAGGCTAGGGTTAGGGTTCGGGTTAAAAAAAATATTTAAAAATATAAAAAAACATTAAAAATTCATTAAATTTCATTAAACCTAGGAGTAAAAGGGATTTATTGGCCAAATAAAAACCGATCCAGGTATAATAAGTGTGCAAGAGGGTTGACCAAGTCAAGAGCCAACTTTTCTCAGTTGGTGACTCGGCCGTCCGGCCAAGTCCGGCCGGCGGCGCCGGACCGAGTCGGCCGAGTCGCCGGCCGGCGGCGCCGAGTCGGGCCGAGTCAAGGGTCCAATGGTCGAGGGTTTTCCTGAGGAACAACTTGGTATTTTTACTTTTTGTTGTCCAGTACATATTTTGGGAGTTATGGCCTTTTTACCGTTGACTTCCAAAAAAAAATAAATACAAAAATAATGTGGGGCATGGGATTTGAACTCTGATGGCTTGGTTCAGCAGTACAATGTATTACCAATGAGCTACAAGCTCTTCTTATAATTATTGTAAGGAATTAGATACTTAAATTGTTTCCAGCAACATTAATACTCCAAGTGTACACTATATTTAAAGCAAATTTTTGGTATACAAAATTGGAGTTGTTACAATCTACCCACCTTACAAAAATTTCGTCCTCGAAATTTACAACTTTTATTTAAGGACTAATTTACAAAAAGGTGCGGATATCTTGCAAGCATCTCATCCTCCCTTTCCCACGTGGATTCTCCTGGAGTGTCTTTCCTCCACATTACCCGGACCAAATTAACTTCTTTGTTCCGAAGTGTCTTCACTTTCCTGTCCAGGATCTCCATAGGTTGTTGCTCACAAGACAAATCGGGCTGTATCGTGAGCTCGGAATGATCAAGTACATGGCTGGGGTCACTCACATACCTTCTGAGTTGGGATATGTGGAACACGTTATGCACTCCTTCCAATGAGGGTGGAAGCGCTAAACGATATGCCACTTCACCGACTCGTTCGAGTATATCGAACGGTCCAATGTATCTCGGACTCAACTTTCCCCGTCTTCCAAATCTGATCACTCCGCGGTTCGGAGAGATTTTCAGGAATACATGATCTCCTGGCTGGAACTCCAAATGTCGTCTCTTCGCATCAGCCCAGTGTTTCTGTCTATCTTGGGCTATGCGCATTCTTTCCCTGATAGTACGAACCACATCAACGGTTGCTACTATCATCTCTGGTCCAAGGAGTTCTCTATCTCCGATGTCGTCCCAACTTAATAGCGATCGACACTTCCTTCCATACAATGCTGCAAAAGGTGTCATTCCTTTGCTTGCTTGGTAGCTGTTGTTGTACGCAAACTCCACAAGATGTAGGCGATCTTCCCACGATCCTTTGAAGTCGAGCATACATGCTCTGAGCATATCCTCCAAGATCTGAATAGTTCGTTCCGACTGACCATCTGTTTGTGGATGATAAGCCGTGCTGAAGTTCAGACTCGTTCCCAAGCTAGCTTGCAGACTTTGTCAAAATTGCGATCGGAACCTGGTGTCACGATCGGAGACAATGCAGACCGGTACTCCATGAAGTCTCACGATTTCCTGTATGAGTTCATGGGTATCAGAGATAGTACGTTATGAAGAGTTTAAATCTTAATTTAGATTATTACCTCCATGTACTTCTTCGCTAATGTCTCAGTTGATTGGCCAACTCGAAATGGGATGAAATGAGCCGACTTTGTGAGTCGATCCACAATGACCCAAATCGCATCGTTACCCTTTGTGCTGCGAGGAAGAGCAGTTACAAAGTCCATCGTGATGTGCTGCCACTTCCATTCTGGGATTGGTAACGGTTGAAGTAGTCCAGCTGTCCTATGATGTTCAGCCTTTACCTGCTGACACACCAAACATTTTGCGACGCTTCTGGCTACTTCACGCTTCATTCCATGTCACCAATAATTCTGACGTAGATCTTTGTACATTTTGGTACCTCCAGGATGTACTGAATAGGGAGAGTTGTGAGCTTCTTTCATTAACTCTTCTCGAACAGGACCCTTTGGTACACACAATCTGCTGCCGTATCTTAAAGATCCGTCTTCATGGATGATGAAATCTGTTCTGAGTCCATTCTCCACTTGTTCTCTGATCTTTTGCAACTTAGCATCGCTGGCTTGAGCTGCTTTGATCTGATTGACAATAGTTGATTGGACTTGTAGATTCATCAAATTTGAAACATCACCTGGCATGACTAGTTCAATCTCCATTTGATGTAAGTCTTGCTGAAGCTTCCACTGGGCGGTGAGATTCATTGCTAATGGTTGGCGACTAAGAGCATCAGGTACTACGTTCACCTTTCCTGGATGATATTGCAAGTTGATGTCAAAGTCCGCCATAAGTTCTAACCATCTTCTCTGCCGCATATTCAACTCCTTCTGAGTAAACACGTACTTCAGACTTTTATGATCTGTGTAGATGTTCACTCGTTCACCAAGTAAGTAGTGGCGCCAAATTTTGAGAGCAAAAATGACGGCTGCCAACTCCAGATCATGCGTCGGATAATTGCGCTCATGAGTTTTCAGTTGTCTTGAAGCATAAGCCACAACCTTACCGTGCTGATGTAGAACACATCCTAGTCCCTTACCGGATGCATCACAATGCACCTCGAATCCTCCAGATTGATCCGGTATGACGAGAATAGGTGCAGATGTCAGTCTTGACTTGAGTTCTACGAAAACTTGCTCGCATGCTTCTGACCACACAAATTCTTCATCTTTTCTTGTGAGCTTGGTCAGGGGTGTTGCTATCTTCGAAAAGCCTTCAATGAATCTTCTGTAATATCCAGCTAAGCCCAAGAAACTCCAAATATCCTTCACTGATTTTGGTGTAGGCCATTCGCTGACTGCTGAAACCTTTGCTGGATCTACAGAAATCCCTTCTCCTGATACGATGTGTCCAAGAAAACCAACTTGTTTTAGCCAAAACTCGCACTTGCTGTACTTGGCATAAAGCTTATGTTGTCGAAGTGTTTCCAGGACAATTCGTAAGTGCTCCGCATGCTCCTTCCGATTCTTAGAATATACCAGGATGTCGTCGATGAAGATGACAACGAACCTGTCTAAATACTCCCGGAAAACTTGGTTCATAAGATTCATGAAGATTGCTAGTGCATTGGTCACTCCAAATGGCATTACTAGAAATTCGTAATGTCCATAGCGAGTTCTGAAAGCTGTTTTGTGAATATCAGCCTCCTTGACCTTCACTTGATGATAACCTGAACGAAGATCTAGTTTAGAGAAGACACAAGTTCCACTTAGCTGATCGAACAAATCGTCGATGCGCGGGAGTGGATACTTGTTCTTTATAGTAACTTCGTTCAAGGCCCTATAGTCGATGCACATTCTGTATGAACCTTCCTTCTTCTTCACCAATAGTACAGGTGCTCCCCAACTTGAAGTGCTGGGACGAATCCATCCTTTCTCCAGTAATTCGTCCAACTGTGTTCGAACTTCTTTCAAACCTTCTGGACTTAGTCTATACGGTGCTTTGGTCACTGGTTGTGCTCCTTGTACTAAGTCAATACTGAATTCAAGAGCTCGATCGGGAGGCAAACCTGATATATCGTCAGGGAATACATCGTCGAACTCTCGAACTACCTCCGGTCTTGATTCTTCCTCTGCATGAGCTGCTGCAACTACTGCTTCCCTTGGCTTCTCTTTGTAAGTACTTGGCTCCAATGTACGATCTCCACTCTTGAAATAGAAGACCGGATGATCTGGAATCTCAAATACTACCCTCCTTTGACGACAGTCGATGGTAGCATAAAAGGTTCCAAGCCAGTCCATTCCTAGAACCACATCGCCAGGACGGCCGAGTCACCAACTGAGAAAAGTTGGCTCTTGCTTGGTCAACCCTCTTGCACACTTATTATACCTGGATCGGTTATGATTTGGCCAATAAATCCCTTTTACTCCTAAGTTTAATGAAATTTAATGAATTTTTAATGTTTTTTTTATATTTTTTAATATTTTTTTTAACCCTAACCCTAACCCTAGCCTAGCCCTATACAAAGACCCCTACCCTCTACCTTTTACCTTCACAACTCTAAGTCCACTCTCTCAAATTCTCGAGAACTCGGTACGAAGAGCGAGAAGCGAAGCGCTGCCGAAATCAACGACGGATTCCAGCGACCGGATCGGGACCTTCGCGACGTTTTCAACAAATCGACAACCATCACGACCTCTAGCTTCATTAGCTTGTCCAAACCGTAAGTCCCACCTTCTTCTATCTCTCTTTTCGGTAATGTAAAAATACGACTTTTTGGAACCCGACGGAAATCGGATAAACCGATTTCCGATTCGGTTTTTCTCTAAATTTCCACTTGTCACCTAATACATATTATCTACCCATATGCTTGTTGACTATTAATCACCCATAAACCAATTTAATCAAACTTTTTCACATGAAATGATAACTTCTTTGCAAAACCGTATTCTTTTCATAAAAATACCATGAAGTTCATTTTTCTTAGTTTAATCAATTACCTCACTCATAAATATGTTTATCTTGATCACAAAACTTGTATAACTCAATTTGAATGAAATTTCACACATAAAATGATAACGTTTTCGAATACCGTATTCTTGCGCTATAATACCTTTAAGTTTAACATAGCATGTTTTACCTTTAAACTTCACCAAAACCTAAAATAAGTCACGGGGTAATGACCTACCCCTACACACACTCAATCTAACCCTAATTGATAAACATCAAAATACAGAATACGAAACTACAGGACTTTTCACTAAAATACCCTAATCTTTATTTAAAGATTTAAGTTGTAAACTTTTCTAGATAAAATCTTTTAATAAAAAGAAAACACGATTGGTCATGGACATCGATCGTTTATCTAAACTGTCTTGTGGTGTCTAGGCTAGGCAAGTGAGCTTGGGTAACTTTAAAAGGCCAGTTTCACGATTCGTGAGCGGATCCCTCCCTCCTCACTTGTACTTATCTGGCCGCAATTGACGGTGAAGAGGCGATTTGAGGCTTCTAATGACTCATCGTTTAGACCTTAGAAATCGGCTAGTTGGTTTAGGAAACCCTAATAACTAAAATACGGAAAACTATACTTTTTGCAAATAAATACCCCATATTAATAAAACCGTTTTCTTAAATGAAAAGTATTTATAAAACCTAAGGAAAGTGCCGCTACAACCCACTTTTGGGGAACCTATTAGGGAAAGTACGGTTCATCGTGCACCCGCAGGCTAGTAGTTACGGGGTTTAAGGGGTAGATTGGTACGGAAGATGTTAAAGATGGCACGAGGTGGTCAGATTAAGACACCTAACCTGAATCCTGTTGCTGTTGTACCGTGGCATAACGGTTCCTTGTACTTTCCATTTGCCCTGATCTCTAGCATATAGAGATCCCCCTCGTATACACTGGCATCCTTCTGTACCAAGCTACAAACAACAGCGTTACACAATGTTCCATAATATTCAACATTATAATACTTTAGAAAATACTGTTACTCTATCATTCTCATTCTATTTATTCTTTTGGGACTTACCGAGCGACCTGTTCGCTGACGACATTCTATCTCTTTCTTCTTTGAATGTCGTCAGGTGCGTTGGACCAAGTTGAGATCGAGCCCACCGGTGAAGATTTGGAGCAATTCCAGGCAGACCCAGAGCTCTAGATAATTATTCCTTGTTCATTTTAATGTTTTTTATATTTTTTAATATTTTTTTTAACCCTAACCCTAACCCTAGCCTAGCCCTATATAAAGACCCCTACCCTCTACCTTTTCCCTTCACAACTCTAAGTCCACTCTTTCAAATTCTCGAGAACTCGGTACGAAGAGCGAGAAGCGAAGCGCTGCCGAAATCGACGACGGATTTCGGCGACCGGATCGGGACCTTCGCGACGTTTTCAACGAATCGACAACCATCACGACCTCTAGCTTCATTAGCTTGTCCAAACCGTAAGTCCCATCCCCTCTATCTCTCTTTTCTATACATATAAAAATACGGATTTTTGGAACCCGACGGAAATCGGACAAACCGATTTCCGATTCGGTTTTTCTCTAAATTTCCACTTGTCACCTAATACATATTATCTACCCATATTCTTGTTGACTATTAATCACCCTTAAACCAATTTAATCAAACTTTTTCACATAAATGATAACTTCTTTGCAAAACCGTACTCTTTTCATAAAAATACCATGAAGTTCATTTTTCTTAGTTTAATCAATTCCCTCACTCCTAAATAGGTTTATCTTGATCACTAAACTTGTAGAACCCACTTTGAATGAAATTTCACACATAAAATGATAACGTTTCCGAATACCGTATTCTTGCGCTATAATACCTTTAAGTTTAACATAGCATGTTTTACCTTTAAACTTCACCAAAACCTAAAATAAGTCACGGGGTAATGACCTACCCCTACACACACTCAATATAACCCTAATTGATAAACATCAAAATACAGAATACGGAATTACAGGACTTTTTCACTAAAATACCATAATCTTTATAACTTTTATTTAAAGCTTTAAGTTGTAAACTTTTTAGATAAAATATTTTAATAAAATGAAAACACGATTGGTCATGGACATCGATCGTTTATCTAAACTGTCTTGTGGTGTCTAGGCTAGGCAAGTGAGCTTGGGTAACTTTAAAAGGCCCGTTTCACGATTCGTGAGTGGATCCCTCCCTCCTCACTTGTACTTACCTGGCCGCAATTGACGGTGAAGAGGCGATTTGAGGCTTCTAATGACTCATAGTTTAGACCTTAGAAATCGGCTAGTTGGTTTAGGAAACCCTAATAACTAAAAATACGGAAAACTATACTTTTTGCAAATAAATACCCTATATTAATAAAACCGTTTTCCCAAATGAAAAGTATTTATAAACCTAAGCAAAGCGCCGCTACAACCCACTTTTGGGGAACCTGTTAGGGAAAGTACGGTTCATCGTGCACCCGCAGGCTAGTAGTGCGAGATTCAGACCTCCGCAAGGAGCATTCGGTCTCGAAAGGTTTAAAATACGATATTTAAGGAAAATGAGATTTTTTAAGATAAAATACTCATTTAAAAATTATTCATGTGTTAATATATATATAATTATCATTTTAACACCTATTTTATCCTAATATAAAGTTTCCACATTTTTCTAAAAATTACAAGATTAAAAGTTACACTAAAATACCATGAACTTCAGATAAAACAAATAATATTTTTATTAGGATATATTCACTAGAATAACACAAATAAAATTCACATTCATTATAACAATTAAAGACGAATATTAAATACTTGAAGTGTGTTTTGAAAACTATAAAAAAGTATTTTTACATAAAACCCCCTCAAGTTTCATAAATTAAAATAAGGCCCCTAGCTAATATTGAACTTCAAATTCTTTTCTTTTAGTCTGACTCGGGTTAGAGTCTGACTATTCTTGACTCGAATATGATTCAAGTCAATTTATATGCTTTTATATTCCAATACAATTTGAATACATGAATCCATGAACCCAGTTAACAATATATTCCTTTTTGACTGAATCAAACCATGGATATTCATCCATTATCCTGATATTCCATTTACCTGATTATACAGTTGCAACATATTTACCGATATCATGGTTTTGGTCAGTCAACCAACTTACATATTCCAATACTACAATACTGTTAAAACATTACGGGGTTTAAGGGGTAGATTGGTACGGAAGATGTTAAAGGTGGCACGAGGTGGTCAGATTAAGACACCTAACCTGAATCCTGTTGCTGTTGTACCGTGGCATAACGGTTCCTTGTACTTTCCATTTGCCCTGATCTCTAGCATATAGAGATCCCCCTCGTATACACTGGCATCCTTCTGTACCAAGCTACAAACAACAGCGTTACACAATGTTCCATAATATTCAACAATATAATACTTTAGAAAATACTGTTACTCTATCATTCTCATTCTTCTTATTCTTTTGGGACTTACCGAGCGACCTGTTCGCTGACGACATTCTATCTCTTTCTTCTTTAAATGTCGTCAGGTGCGTTGGACCAAGTTGAGATCGAGCCCACCGGTGATGATTTGGAGCAATTCCAGGCAGACCCAGAGCTCTAGATAATTGTACCTTGTTCTTCCAGTTTATTTCATTTCCTGTTATGCCACTGTTTAGGCATTGCTTTTCATTCCAGTTGTATTTTCTTTTCCTGCATTGTAAAAAGAATGTTATTAATAAAAGTTGCTGTTATTTCTATATTATTCGTCTCTTGTGATTTACTTTATATTGCTTAGTTACGCTTAGCGTATATACTTCTGAGTATATACGTAGCGGGCCTCGTCACGTCCACTTCGTCGTACACTGGGAAGCGGGGCGTGAACAAAACCTGTCACGCCCCGCTTCCCAGTGTACGGCGAAGTGGACGTGACGAGGCCCGCTACGTATATACTCAGAAGTATATACGCTAAGCGTAACTAAGCAATATAAAGTAAATCACAAGAGACGAATAATATAGAAATAACAGCAACTTTTATTAATAACATTCTTTTTACAATGCAGGAAAAGAAAATACAACTGGAATGAAAAGTAATGCCTAAACAGTGGCATAACAGGAAATGAAATAAACTGGAAGAACAAGGTACAATTATCTAGAGCTCTGGGTCTGCCTGGAATTGCTCCAAATCTTCACCGGTGGGCTCGATCTCAACTTGGTCCAACGCACCTGACGACATTCAAAGAAGAAAGAGATAGAATGTCGTCAGCGAACAGGTCGCTCGGTAATTCCCAAAAGAATAAGAAGAATGAGAATGATAGAGTAACAGTATTTTCTAAAGTATTATAATGTTGAATATTATGGAACATTGTGTAACGCTGTTGTTTGTAGCTTGGTACAGAAGGATGCCAGTGTATACGAGGGGGATCTCTATATGCTAGAGATCAGGGCAAATGGAAAGTACAAGGAACCGTTATGCCACGGTACAACAGCAACAGGATTCAGGTTAGGTGTCTTAATCTGACCACCTCGTGCCACCTTTAACATCTTCCGTACCAATCTACCCCTTAAACCCCGTAATGTTTTAACAGTAGTGTAGTATTGGAATATGTAAATTGGTTGACTGACCAAAACCATGATATCAGTAAATATGTTGCAACTGTATAATCAGGTAAATGGAATATCAGGATAATGGATGAATATACATGGTTTGATTCAGTCAAAATGAATATATTGTTAACTGGGTTCATGGATTCATGTATTCAAAGTGTGGTGGAATATAAAAGAATATAGATTGACTTGAATCATATTTGTAAGTCTACGCTAGCGCCCCGGCCGTCTACAGACGCCAAAATGCGGAACAAAAACTTTTAACTGGCGCTATCGTATACTTTAACCCGGATCTGCCATTATTGCTAAACTAACAAACTGTAAAGAGTGTAGAAAAGGTTATACCGAACGATCCGAGTCCTTCGTTCTTTAACCATCATCCCACGCTCCGTTGCGGCTGCTCCGATCTCGTCGATCTCCGATTCCTTCGTCGAGGTGGCACCACGTCGACGATTCTTTAAACGGGCTCCCGCCTCTGACTCGAGACAACTCGATCGTCAAGTTTGCTAAAAGAGACGACCAAGAATGATGTAGAGAATGAGTAGATGACTTTGTCTCACTTCGTCCAAATCCGTGGACGATCGATTAATGAAGTTGCCGAGGGAATCAGGTGATGGAATGAAATGAGCTGTGAATTCCATACACCCAAAAATCTATCATAATCTTTTCTACAAATCAAAAACCAAGTGAATGAGAGAGAGGAGGGGGCCGGCCACTTTATATGCAAGAGGGAGGTGACCGTAGGAGCAAGTGGTGACCATAAGATATGAAGCTTCTCACAAAATATCTTAAGCTTAACAAAACTCATTAAAACTAAAGCATGACTCACAAACCTAGTCATCATGCATTAATGAACCATTAAATGCATCCAATGAAAACTCAACACCAATTAATCCTAGTCACCTCATCTAGAATCTTCTAGAACACTGACTCACCTCAACTGAAGAAAAGATAAATCCGTCTTTAACCGAATGTTAAAAGACGGCTGATAGAAAACTGGAAACTGGCAACTTCCAAAAGTGATCCTGAAACGACTTTCAGGATAACCCCGAAACTGTATAAATATACCCGCAATTGTATTACGACCGAATACAAATGCAACTGAGACAAAGATATTATACCTACTCAATATAATACTCGGATCCGGCTTAAACCAAAGCCGACCAGTATCATCTGCCCGAAAAATAACACGTGCGTAAACGCACGTGCATTTTCCGAACCCTGCCATAAAACCATACGGCCTCTACAACGTTTCGCCCGAACTTGGGAAACTGTTTGTGGGGGACTCTAATGACTCGTCAGTACCCTGGCAGTGGGTTTAACCACAAACCGTCAGCGGCACTAACAATGCGTAACGGCTGCCCATGGACTGACCTCAAGGGATGCCGATGAGCGCACTCATCCGGAAAACCCTACTGAGCCTAACAGTGACAATGTATATACAGTCCGGTCCGTTCGTCTATGAGTATCGCATATCTGCCTAGGGGGCTAGTAACGTCAGACCCAATAGCAGTATAAGTCGTGTCGGAGTGTAGCCCAATAACACCCTGAGATACTACTGGAGTACCTACCAGTAAATCTCCTGCCATGGCCATGGACTTTGTGTAATGGCTCTCCTAGACACAGTACGACCTCGCCCCCAATACCGGGAGAGACGAATCCCCTGCCGATCCGCTCACGTGCCTCCATATGGCTCGGGACTGTACCCAAAAACTACCTGTTTGCACGACTCCTTTGAGCCGTGGTAGGGTAGAAATCAAAGCACAGTGGGAACTCACACGAGACAAATGACGACCTCAGGTCGATGAACTAACCTGTACACATGCCACCAGGGAACTGCTATCTGACGGTAGATATAATACTAACTAGCAGATTCCCGGCGAGTCATGTCCGGTGTACTCATAACCCAATGAGCACCTGTATACATCTTAGGTGATCCAACTGACACCAGTGGCTTGTGAGACCGGCCACCGCCCCTCGTCGGGGTCTCGACTGTACACACTAGTCTACTCCGGAGTATCGATGCCCTGTCTCGAAACTCCTACGACTAGGGACCACAATTAAGGATATGCGTATAAACCACCCAACTCTCACGTATATGAACCGTACTTTCCCTAACAGGTTCCCCAAAAGTGGGTTGTAGCGGCACTTTGCTTAGGTTTTATAAATACTTTTCATTTAAGAAAACGGTTTTATTAATATGGGGTATTTATTTGCAAAAAGTATAGTTTTCGGCAGCGCTTCGCTTCTCGCTCTTCGTACCGAGTTCTCGAGAATTTGAGAGAGTGGACTTAGAGCATGGTCAGACTCTAAACCGAGTCTGACTATTCTTGACTCGAATATGATTCAAGTCAATCTATATGCTTTTATATTCCAATACAATTTGAATACATGAATCCATGAACCCAGTTAACAATATATTCCTTTTTGACTGAATCAAACCATGGATATTCATCCATTATCCTGATATTCCATTTACCTGATTATACAGTTGCAACATGTCTACTGATATCATGGTTTTGGTCAGTCAACCAACTTACATATTCCAATACTACAATACTGTTAAAACATTACGAGGTTTAAGGGATAGATTGGTACGGAAGATGTTAAAGGTGGCACGAGGTGGTCAGATTAAGACACCTAACCTGAATCCTGTTGCTGTTGTACCGTGGCATAACGGTTCCTTGTACTTTCCATTTGCCCTGATCTCTAGCATATAGAGATCCCCCTCGTATACACTGGCATCCTTCTGTACCAAGCTACAAACAACAGCGTTACACAATGTTCCATAATATTCAACATTATAATACTTTAGAAAATACTGTTACTCTATCATTCTCATTCTTCTTATTCTTTTGGGACTTACCGAGCGACCTGTTCGCTGACGATATTCTATCTCTTTCTTCTTTGAATGTCGTCAGGTGCGTTGGACCAAGTTGAGATCGAGCCCACCGGTGAAGATTTGGAGCAATTCCAGGCAGACCCAGAGCTCTAGATAATTGTACCTTGTTCTTCCAGTTTATTTCATTTCCTGTTATGCCACTGTTTAGGCATTGCTTTTCATTCCAGTTGTATTTTCTTTTCCTGCATTGTAAAAAGAATGTTATTAATAAAAGTTGCTGTTATTTCTATATTATTCGTCTCTTGTGATTTACTTTATATTGCTTAGTTACGCTTAGCGTATATACTTCTGAGTATATACGTAGCGGGCCTCGTCACGTCCACTTCGCCGTACACTGGGAAGCGGGGCGTGACAGGTTTTGTTGGTGGCCCATGCAGGTTCAACCCTAATTTTTGATACACTTTTTCCTATACAAAATTTTTCAAATATATTTTTAAAATCCACAAAGGGGTATTTAAGCCTGAGCACAAGATTCAGGTAATTATTTTTGTTTTTAATTACAAGCTATAAGAATGAAATAACTCCATTTTTAGTGTACAAGAAATTACTTTAAAATTTAATGTATAATAGGAGTATTTATTCTTGCTGCTATCAGTTTAAGTAATTAAAAACCATAATAATTACAAGAAAGAGCTTGTAGCTCATTGGTAATACCTTGCACTGCTGGGCCAAGCCACCGGAGTTCAAATCCCATGCCCCACATTATTTTTGTATTTATTTTGTTTTAATTTTTTTTGGGAAGTCAACGGTAAAAAGGCCATAACTCCCAAAATATGTACTGGACAACAAAAAGTAAAAATACCAAGTTGTTCATCAGGAAAACCCCCGGCCATTGGACCCTTGACTCGGCCCGACTCGACGCCGCCGGCCGGCGACTCGGCCGACTCGGTCCGGCGCCGCCGGCCGGACTTGGCCGGACGGCCGAGTCACCAACTGAGAAAAGTTGGCTCTTGACTTGGTCAACCCTCTTGTACACTTATTATACTTGGATCGGTTTTTATTTGGCCAATAAATCCCTTTTACTCCTAGGTTTAATGAAATTTAATGAATTTTTAATGTTTTTTATATATTTTTTAATATTTTTTTAACCCTAACCCTAACCCTAGCCTAGCTCTATATAAAGACCCCTACCCTCTACCTTTTCCCTTCACAACTCTAAGTCCACTCTCTCAAATTCTCGAGAACTCGGTACGAAGAGCGAGAAGCGAAGCGCTGCCGAAATCGACGACGGATTCCGGCGACCGGATCGGGACCTTCGCGACGTTTTCAACGAATCGAAAACCATCACGACCTCTAGCTTCATTAGCATGTCCAAACCGTAAGTCCCATCCCCTCTATCTCTCTTTTCTAGACATATAAAAATACGGATTTTTGGAACCCGACGGAAATCGGACAAACCGATTTCCGATTCGGTTTTTCTCTAAATTTTCACTTGTCACCTAATACATATTATCTACCCATATTCTTGTTGACTATTAATCACCCTTAAACCAATTTAATCAAACTTTTTCACATAAAATGATAACTTCTTTGCAAAACCGTACTCTTTTCATAAAAATACCATGAAGTTCATTTTTCTTAGTTTAATCAATTACCTAACTCATAAATATGTTTATCTTGATCACAAAACTTGTATAACTCAATTTGAATGAAATTTCACACATAAAATGATAACGTTTTCGAATACCGTATTCTTGCGCTATAATACCTTTAAGTTTAACATAGCATGTTTTACCTTTAAACTTCACCAAAACCTAAAATAAGTCACGGGGTAATGACCTACCCCTACACACACTCAATCTAACCCTAATTGATAAACATCAAAATACAGAATACGAAACTACAGGACTTTTCACTAAAATACCCTAATCTTTATTTAAAGCTTTAAGTTGTAAACTTTTCTAGATAAAATCTTTTAATAAAATGAAAACACGATTGGTCATGGACATCGTTTATCTAAACTGTCTTGTGGTGTCTAGGCTAGGCAAGTGAGCTTGGGTAACTTTAAATGGCCCGTTTCACGATTCGTGAGCGGATCCCTCCCTCCTCACTTGTACTTATCTGGCCGCAATTGACGGTGAAGAGGCGATTTGAGGCTTCTAATGACTCATCGTTTAGACCTTAGAAATAGGCTAGTTGGTTTAGGAAACCCTAATAACTAAAATATGGAAAACTATACTTTTTGCAAATAAATACCCCATATTAATAAAACCGTTTTCTTAAATGAAAAGTATTTATAAAACCTAAGCAAAGTGCCACTACAACCCACTTTTGGGGAACCTGTTAGGGAAAGTACGGTTCATCGTGCACCCGCAGGCTAGTAGTGCGAGATTCAGACCTCCGCAAGGAGCATTCGGTCTCGAAGGGTTTAAAATACGACATTTAAGGAAAATGTGGAAACTTTATATTATGATAAAATAGGTGTTTAAATGATAATTATATATATATTAACATATGAATAGGTTTAAAATACGGGTGCACGATGAACCGTACTTTCCCTAACAGGTTCCCCAAAAGTGGGTTGTAGCGGCACTTTGCTTAGGTTTTATAAATACTTTTCATTTAAGAAAATGGTTTTATTAATATGGGGTATTTATTTGCAAAAAGTATAGTTTTCCGTATTTTAGTTATTAGGGTTTCCTAAACCAACTAGCCTATTTCTAAGGTCTAAACGATGAGTCATTAGAAGCCTCAAATCGCCTCTTCACCGTCAATTGCGGCCAGGTAAGTACAAGTGAGGAAGGAGGGATCCGCTCACGAATCGTGAAACGGCCCTTTTAAAGTTACCCAAGCTCACTTGCCTAGCCTAGACACCACAAGACAGTTTAGATAAACGATCGATGTCCATGACCAATCGTGTTTTCATTTTATTAAAAGATTTTATCTAGAAAAGTTTACAAGTTAAAGCTTTAAATAAAGATTAGGGTATTTTAGTGAAAAGTCCTGTAGTTTCGTATTCTGTATTTTGATGTTTATCAATTAGGGTTAGATTGAGTGTGTATAGGGGTAGGTCATTACCCCGTGACTTATTTTAGATTTTGGTGAAGTTTAAAGGTAAAACATGCTATGTTAAACTTAAAGGTATTATAGCGCAAGAATACGGTATTCGAAAACGTTATCATTTTATTTGTGAAATTTCATTCAAATTGAGTTATACAAGTTTTGTGATCAAGATAAACATATTTATGAGTGAGGTAATTGATTAAACTAAGAAAAATGAACTTCATGGTATTTTTATGAAAAGAGTACGGTTTTGCAAAGAAGTTATCATTTTAAATGAAAAAGTTTGATTAAATTGGTTTATGGGTGATTAATAGTCAACAAGCATATGGGTAGATAATATGTATTAGGTGACAAGTGGAAATTTAGAGAAAAACCGAATCGGAAATCGGTTTATCCGATTTCCGTCGGGTTCCAAAAAGTCGTATTTTTACATTACCGAAAAGAGAGATAGAAGAAGGTGGGACTTACGGTTTGGACAAGCTAAGGAAGCTAAGGGATGAGGTGATTGTCGATTCGTCGAAAACGCCGCGAAGGTTCTTATCCGGTCGCCGGAATCCGTCGTCGATTTCGGCAGCGCTTCGCTTCTCGCTCTTCGTACCGAGTTCTCGAGAATTTGAGAGAGTGGACTAAGAGTTGTGAGGGGAAAAGGTAGAGCATAGGGGTCTTTATATAGGGCTAGGCTAGGGTTAAGGTTTGGATTAAAAAATATTTAAAAAATATATAAAAAATATTAAAAATTCATTAAAAATCATTAAACCTAAGAGTAAAAGGGATTTATTGGCCAAATCAAAACCGATCCAGGTATAATAAGTGTGCAAGAGGGTTGACCAAGTCAAGAGCCAACTTTTCTCAGTTGGTGACTCGGCCGTCCGGCCAAGTCCGGCCGGCGGCGCCGGACCGAGTCGGCCGAGTCGTCGGCCGGCGGCGCCGAGTCGGGCCGAGTCAAGGGTCCAATGGCCGGGGGTTTTCCTGAGGAACAACTTGGTATTTTTACTTTTTGTTGTCCAGTACATATTTTGGGAGTTATGGCCTTTTTACCGTTGACTTCCAAAAAAAAAAAAATACAAAAATAATGTGGGGCATGGGATTTGAACTCTGATGGCTTGGTTCAGCAGTACAATGTATTACCAATGAGCTACAAGCTCTTCTTATAATTATTGTAAAGAATTAGATACTTAAATTGTTTCCAGCAACATTAATACTCCAAGTGTACACTATATTTAAAGCAAATTTTTGGTATACAAAATTGGAGTTGTTACAATCTACCCTCCTTACAAAAATTTCGTCCTCGAAATTTACAACTTTTATTTAAGGACTAATTTACAAAAAGGTGCGGATATCTTGCAAGCATCTCATCCTCCCTTTCCCACGTGGATTCTCCTGGAGTGTCTTTCCTCCACATTACCCGGACCAAATTAACTTCTTTGTTCCGAAGTGTCTTCACTTTCCTGTCCAGGATCTCCACATGTTGTTGCTCACAAGACAAATTGGGCTGTATCGTGCGCTCGGAATGATCAAGTACATGGCTGGGATCACTCACATACCTTCTGAGTTGGGATATGTGGAACACGTTATGCACTCCTTCCAATGAGGGTGGAAGCGCTAAACGATATGCCACTTCACCGACTCGTTCGAGTATATCGAACGGTCCAATGTATCTCGGACTCAACTTTCCCCGTCTTCCAAATCTGATCACTCCGTGGTTCGGAGAGATTTTCAGGAATACATGATCTCCTGGCTGGAACTCCAAGTGTCGTCTCTTCGCATCAGCCCAGTGTTTCTGTCTATCTTGGGCTATGCGCATTCTTTCCCTGATAGTACGAACCACATCAACGGTTGCTACTATCATCTCTGGTCCAAGGAGTTCTCTATCTCCGATGTCGTCCTAACTTAATGGCGATCGACACTTCCTTCCATACAATGCTGCAAAAGGTGCCATTCCTATGCTTGCTTGGTAGCTGTTGCTGTTGTACGCAAACTCCACAAGGTGTAGGCGATCTTCCCACGATCCTTTGAAGTCGAGCATACATGCTCTGAGCATATCCTCCAAGATCTGAATAGTTCGTTCCGACTGACCATCTGTTTGTGGATGATAAGCCGTGCTGAAGTTCAGACTTGTTCCCAAGCTAGCTTGCAGACTTTGCCAAAATTGCGATCGGAACCTGGTGTCACGATCGGAGACAATGCAGACTGGTACTCCATGAAGTCTCACGATTTCCTGTATGAGTTCATGGGTATCAGAGATAGTACGTTATGAAGAGTTTAAATCTTAATTTAGATTATTACCTCCATGTACTTCTTCGCTAATGTCTCAGTTGATTGGCCAACTCGAAATGGGATGAAGTGAGCCGACTTTGTGAGTCGATCCACAATGACCCAAATCGCATCGTTACCCTTTGTGCTGCGAGGAAGAGCAGTTACAAAGTCCATCGTGATGTGCTGCCACTTCCATTCTGGGATTGGTAACGGTTGAAGTAGTCCAGCTGTCCTGTGATGTTCAGCCTTTACTTGCTGACACACCAAGCATTTTGCGACACTCCTGGCTACTTCGCGCTTCATTCCATGCCACCAATAATTCTGACGTAGATCTTTGTACATTTTGGTACCTCCAGGATGTACTGAATATGGAGAGCTGTGAGCTTCTTTCATTAACTCTTCCCGAACAGGACCCTTTGGTACACACAATCTGCTGCCGTATCTCAAAGATCCGTCTTCATGGATGATGAAATCTGTTCTGAGTCCATTCTCCACTTGTTCTCTGATCTTTTGCAACTTAGCATCGCTGGCTTGAGCTGCTTTGATCTGATTGACAATAGTTGATTGAACTTGTAGATTCATCAAATTTGAAACATCACCTGGCATGACTAGTTCAATCTCCATCTGATGTAGGTCTTGCTGAAGCTTCCACTGGGCGGTGAGATTCATTGCTAATGGTTGGCGACTAAGAGCATCAGGCACTACGTTCACCTTCCCTGGATGATATTGCAAGTTGATGTCAAAGTCCGCCATGAGTTCTAACCATCTTCTCTGCTGCATTTTCAACTCCTTTTGAGTAAACACGTACTTCAGACTTTTATGATCTGTGTAGATGTTCACTCGTTCACCAAGTAAGAGCCTGCGGGTGCCGAAGTGGACGTGACGAGGCCCGCTACGTATATACTCAGAAGTATATACGCTAAGCGTAACTAAGCAATATAAAGTAAATCACAAGAGACGAATAATATAGAAATAACAGCAACTTTTATTAATAACATTCTTTTTACAATGCAGGAAAAGAAAATACAACTGGAATGAAAAGCAATGCCTAAACAGTGGCATAACAGGAAATGAAATAAACTGGAAGAACAAGGTACAATTATCTAGAGCTCTGGGTCTGCCTGGAATTGCTCCAAATCTTCACCGGTGGGCTCGATCTCAACTTGGTCCAACGCACCTGACGACATTCAAAGAAGAAAGAGATAGAATGTCGTCAGCGAACAGGTCGCTCGGTAAGTCCCAAAAGAATAAGAAGAATGAGAATGATAGAGTAACAGTATTTTCTAAAGTATTATAATGTTGAATATTATGGAACATTGTGTAACGCTGTTGTTTGTAGCTTGGTACAGAAGGATGCCAGTGTATACGAGGGGGATCTCTATATGCTAGAGATCAGGGCAAATGGAAAGTACAAGGAACCGTTATGCCACGGTACAACATCAACAGGATTCAGGTTAGGTGTCTTAATCTGACCACCTCGTGCCACCTTTAACATCTTCCGTACCAATCTACCCCTTAAACCCCGTAATGTTTTAACAGTATTGTAGTATTGGAATATGTAAGTTGGTTGACTGACCAAAACCATGATATCAGTAGACATGTTGCAATTGTATAATCAGGTAAATGGAATATCAGGATAATGGATGAATATCCATGGTTTGATTCAGTCAAAAAGGAATATATTGTTAACTGGGTTCATGGGTTCATGTATTCAAATCGTATTGGAATATAAAAGCATATGATTGACTTGAATCATATTCGAGTCAAGAATAGTCAGACT
This sequence comes from Agapanthus africanus, assembly GCA_030015575.1. Lineage (NCBI taxonomy): Eukaryota > Viridiplantae > Streptophyta > Magnoliopsida > Asparagales > Amaryllidaceae > Agapanthus > Agapanthus africanus. The sequence goes on from JASDDO010000004.1 coordinate 326,473,294, forward strand.
CTAACCCGAGTCAGACTAAAAGAAAAGAATTTGAAGTTCAATATTAGCTAGGGGCCTTATTGTAATTTGTGAAACTTGAGGAGGTTTTATGTAAAAATACTTTTGTATAGTTTTCAAAATACACCTCAAGTATTTAATATTCGTCTTTAATATTATATTGAATGTGAATTTTATTTGTGTTATTCTAGTGAATATATCCTAATAAAAGTATTAATTGTCTTATCCGAAATTCATGGTATTTTAGTGTAACTTTTAATCTTGTAATTTTTAGAAAAATGTGGAAACTTTATATTATGATAAAATAGGTGTTTAAATGATAATTATATATATATTAACACATGAATAATTTTATATAAATATTTTATTTTCAAAAATCTCATTTTCCTTAAATGTCGTATTTTAAACCCTTCGAGACCGAATGCTCCTTGCGGAGGTCTGAATCTCGCACTACTAGCCTGCGGGTGCACGATGAACCGTACTTTCCCTAACAGGTTCCCCAAAAGTGGGTTGTAGCGGCACTTTGCTTAGGTTTTATAAATACTTTTCATTTAAGAAAACGGTTTTATTAATATGGGGTATTTATTTGCAAAAAGTATAGTTTTCCGTATTTTAGTTATTAGGGTTTCCTAAACCAACTAGCCTATTTCTAAGGTCTAAACGATGAGTCATTAGAAGCCTCAAATCGCCTCTTCACCGTCAATTGCGGCCAGGTAAGTACAAGTGAGGAGGGAGGGATCCGCTCACGAATCGTGAAACGGGCCATTTAAAGTTGCCCAAGCTCACTTGCCTAGCCTAGACACCACAAGACAGTTTAGATAAACGATCGATGTCCATGACCAATCGTGTTTTCATTTTATTAAAAGATTTTATCTAGAAAAGTTTACAACTTAAAGCTTTAAATAAAGATTAGGGTATTTTAGTGAAAAGTCCTGTAGTTCCGTATTCTGTATTTTGACATTTATCAATTAGGGTTATATTGAGTGTGTGTAGGGGTAGGTCATTACCCCGTGACTTATATTAAGTTTTGGTGAAGTTTAATGGTAAAACATGCTATGTTAAACTTAAAGGTATTATAGCGCAAGAATACGGTATTCGGAAACGTTATCATTTTATGTGTGAAATTTCATTCAAAGTGGGTTCTACAAGTTTAGTGATCAAGATAAACCTATTTAGGAGTGAGGGAATTAATTAAACTAAGAAAAATGAACTTCATGGTATTTTTATGAAAAGAATACGGTTTTGCAAAGAAGTTATCATTTCATGTGAAAAAATTTGATTAAATTGGTTTATGGGTGATTAATAGTCAACAAGCATATGGATAGATAATATGTATTAGGTGACAAGTGAAAATTTAGAGAAAAACCGAATCGGAAATCGGTTTATCCGATTTCCGTCGGGTTCCAAAAATTCGTATTTTTACATTACCGAAAAGAGAGATAGAAGAAGGTGGGACTTACGGTTTGGACAAGCTAAGGAAGCTAAGGGATGTGGTGATTGTCGATTCGTCGAAAACGTCGCGAAGGTTCTGATCCGGTCGCCGGAATCCGTCGTCGATTTCGGCAGCGCTTCGCTTCTCGCTCTTCGTACCGAGTTCTCGAGAATTTGAGAGAGTGGACTTAGAGTTGTAAGGGGAAAAGGTAGAGGATAGGGGTATTTTTATAGGGCTAGGCTAGGGTTAGGGTTTGGATTAAAAAATATTTAAAAAATATATAAAAAACATTAAAAATTCATTAAAAATCATTAAACCTAGGAGTAAAAGGGATTTATTGGCCAAATCAAAACCGATCCAGGTATAATAAGTGTGCAAGAGGGTTGACCAAGTCAAGAGCCAACTTTTCTCAGTTGGTGACTCGGCCGTCCACATGGACCATCCCTATCTAGTCAGGCATCGATGTATCGGCTTACACAGAAAAATGTGTCGAGACGTCAAGCCTCCACCTCAACGGCCTTAGAACCTGAGATTAAGAACCAAAGTAACCCAGGTAACTCCCTCACTTTCACCAAAACATTTTGCAATATTTCTTCCTTCTAAATATTTTCATACACTACCAATAGTTCTGTCACAAAAACTTTCTTGAAACTGTTACACTTTCCTTTTACAAATTTCGAGGACGAAATTTTTATAAGGAGGGTAGAATGTAACAACCCTAATTTTTGATACACTTTTTCCTATACAAAATTTTTCAAATATATTTTTAAAATCCACAAAGGGGTATTTAAGCCTGAGCACAAGATTCAGGTAATTATTTTTATTTTTAATTACAAGCTATAAGAATGAAATAACTCCATTTTTAGTGTACAAGAAATTACTTTAAAATTTAATATATACTAGGAGTATTTATTCTTGCTGCTATCAGTTTAAGTAATTAAAAACCATAATAATTACAAGAAAGAGCTTGTAGCTCATTGGTAATACCTTGCACTGCTGAACCAAGCCACCGGAGTTCAAATCCCATGCCCCACATTATTTTTGTATTTATTTTGTTTTAATTTTTTTTGGGAAGTCAACGGTAAAAAGGCCATAACTCCCAAAATATGTACTGGACAACAAAAAGTAAAAATACCAAGTTGTTCCTCAGGAAAACCCCCGGCCATTGGACCCTTGACTCGGCCCGACTCGGCCCGACTCGGCCGACTCGGTCCGGCGCCGCCGGCCGGACGGCCGGGTCACCAACTGAGAAAAGTTGGCTCTTGACTTGGTCAACCCTCTTGCACACTTATTATACCTGGATCGGTTTTGATTTGGCCAATAAATCCCTTTTACTCCTAAGTTTAATGATTTTTAATGAATTTTTAATGTTTTTTTATATATTTTTTAAATATTTTTTAATCCAAACCCTAACCCTAGCCTAGCCCTATATAAAGACCCCTATCCTCTACCTTTTCCCCTCATAACTCTAAGTCCACTCTCTCAAATTCTCGAGAACTCGGTACGAAGAGCGAGAAGCGAAGCGCTGCCGAAATCGACGACGGATTCCGGCGACCGGATCAGAACCTTCGCGACGTTTTCGACAAATCGACAATCACCACATCCCTTAGCTTCCTTAGCTTGTCCAAACCGTAAGTCCCACCTTCTTCTATCTCTCTTTTCGGTAATGTAAAAATACGACTTTTTGGAACCCGACGGAAATCGGATAAACCGATTTCCGATTCGGTTTTTCTCTAAATTTCCACTTGTCACCTAATACATATTATCTACCCATATTCTTGTTGACTATTAATCACCCATAAACCAATTTAATCAAACTTTTTCACATGAAATGATAACTTCTTTGCAAAACCGTATTCTTTTCATAAAATACCATGAAGTTCATTTTTCTTAGTTTAATTAATTCCCTCACTCCTAAATAGGTTTATCTTGATCACTAAACTTGTAGAACCCACTTTGAATGAAATTTCACACATAAAATGATAACGTTTCCGAATACCATATTCTTGCGCTATAATACCTTTAAGTTTAACATAGCATGTTTTACCTTTAAACTTCACCAAAACTTAATATAAGTCACGGGGTAATGACCTACCTCTACACACACTCAATATAACCCTAATTGATAAATGTCAAAATACAGAATACGGAATTACAGGACTTTTTCACTAAAATACCATAATCTTTATATAAATATTTTATTTTCAAAAATCTCATTTTCCTTAAATGTCGTATTTTAAACCCTTCGAGTCCGAATGATCCTTGCGGAGGTCTGAATCTCGCACTACTAGCCTGCGGGTGCACGATGAACCGTACTTTCCCTAACAGGTTCCCCAAAAGTGGGTTGTAGCGGCACTTTGCTTAGGTTTTATAAATATTTTTCATTTAAGAAAACGGTTTTATTAATATGGGGTATTTATTTGCAAAAAGTATAGTTTTCCGTATTTTAGTTATTAGGGTTTCCTAAACCAACTAGCCTATTTCTAAGGTCTAAACGATGAGTCATTAGAAGCCTCAAATCGCCTCTTCACCGTCAATTGCGGCCGGGTAAGTACAAGTGAAGAGGGAGGGATCCGCTCACGAATCGTGAAACGGGCCTTTTAAAGTTACCCAAGCTCACTTGCCTAGCCTAGACACCACAAGACAGTTTAGATAAACGATCGATGTCCATGACCAATCGTGTTTTCATTTTATTAAAAGATTTTATCTAGAAAAGTTTACAACTTAAAGCTTTAAATAAAGATTAGGGTATTTTAGTGAAAAGTCCTGTAGTTTCGTATTCTGTATTTTGATGTTTATCAATTAGGGTTAGATTGAGTGTGTGTAGGGGTAGGTCATTACCCCGTGACTTATTTTAGGTTTTGGTGAAGTTTAAAGGTAAAACATGCTATGTTAAACTTAAAGGTATTATAGCGCAAGAATACGGTATTCGAAAACGTTATCATTTTATGTGTGAAATTTCATTCAAATTGAGTTATACAAGTTTTGTGATCAAGATAAACATATTTATGAGTGAGGTAATTGATTAAACTAAGAAAAATGAACTTCATGGTATTTTTATGAAAGGAGTACGGTTTTGCAAAGAAGTTATCATTTTATGTGAAATTTTTTGATTAAATTGGTTTAAGGGTGATTAATAGTCAATAAGAATATGGGTAGATAATATGTATTAGGTGACTAGTGGAAATTTAGAGAAAAACCGAATCGGAAATCGGTTTGTCCGATTTCCGTCGGGTTCCAAAAATCCGTATTTTTATATGTATAGAAAAGAGAGATAGAGGGGATAGGACTTACTGTTTGGACAAGCTAATGAAGCTAGAGGTCGTGATGGTTGTCGATTCGTTGAAAACGTCGCGAAGGTCCGGATCCGGTCGTCGGAATCCGTCGTCGATTTCGGCAGCGCTTCGCTTCTCGCTCTTCGTACCGAGTTCTCGAGAATTTGAGAGAGTGGACTTAGAGTTGTGAAGGGAAAAGGTAGAGGGTAGGGGTCTTTATATAGGGCTAGGCTAGGGTTAGGGTTAGGGTTAAAAAAAATATTAAAAAATATAAAAAAAACATTAAAAATTCATTAAATTTCATTAAACCTAGGAGTAAAAGGGATTTATTGGCCAAATAAAAACCGATCCAGGTATAATAAGTGTGCAAGAGGGTTGACCAAGTCAAGAGCCAACTTTTCTCAGTTGGTGACTCGGCCGTCCGGCCAAGTCCGGCCGGCGGCGCCGAGTCGGGCCGAGTCAAGGGTCCAATGGCCGGGGGTTTTCCTGAGGAACAACTTGGTATTTTTACTTTTTGTTGTCCAGTACATATTTTGGGAGTTATGGCCTTTTTACCGTTGACTTCCAAAAAAAAAATAAAACAAAATAAATACAAAAATAATGTGGGGCATGGGATTTGAACTCTGATGGCTTGGTTCAGCAGTACAATGTATTACCAATGAGCTACAAGCTCTTCTTATAATTATTGTAAGGAATTAGATACTTAAATTGTTTCCAGCAACATTAATACTCCAAGTGTACACTATATTTAAAGCAAATTTTTGGTATACAAAATTGGAGTTGTTACAGTCTCCACCGTGGACCAGCTGAAAACTTTCTACGTTCCTGGGAGGAAAAGTGGATAGAAGGGCATCCTGTTTTATGGGTAAAACCCCGTTGTGCACCCGGACGATTTGTCTGTCGCGTGCCTTCTATATGAGAGAGGAATAAGAGCCGTCCTCAATCCCAGATACTATGCGCCCGAGATGCGGGAATACTTTAAAAAGTGCGGATGCCGGTTATATCAAACGGAGTCCGAAGCAAAGTTTTACGAAGGGCTATGACATCCACCTCAGGTCCGAGCACTCATCGATGGACGAATTCCAGATAGGCGGGGCATAGGTTTCATCCAGCCTGATTCTAAGGCATGCTATATGACCCATATTGGGGAAGCCAGCGAAGAGTCAAATGATGAAGACGAGCTAACCGAGCCAGAAGAAGCTCCTTAAGAGCTCGAAGATGGCGGACACGCAACCTTTGACGAGCTAACCGAGATTGACTTAGGAACGCCCGATGATCCAAGGCCGACCTACATCAGCTCACTCTTGTCGGATGAAATGAAAGAGCAGATAATTGCCCTGCTGCATGAGTTCGTCGACTGCTTCGTATGGACATACAAAGAAATGCCTGGCCTTTCCCCTGAAGTGGTCGTGCATAAGCTGGCTATATCTCTTGATGCTAAGCCAGTCAAACAAGCTCCTCGACTAATGAGAAGGGAACTGGAAGAAAAGGTCATCGAGGAAACCAAGAAGCTCATCGATGCCGGCTTCATCAGGGAAGAGAAATATGCGGACTGGATCGCATGCATAGTCCCAGTGAAGAAGAAAAATGGGCAGATCCGAGTTTGTGTCGATTTCAGGGACCTCAACAAGGCATGTCCTAAAGACGACTTTTCGCTACCGGTCATGGAAATGATGGTCGATGACACCTCAAATTACGAGTTGATCACCTTTATAGATGGCTCATCTGAATATAATCGGATCAAGATGTCTCCTGAGGATGAGAAACACACAGCATTTCGAACCCCGATCGGAATATATTGCTACAAGGTAATGCCGTTCGGACTGAAGAACGCAGGCGCTACATATCAAAGGGCAATGACTAATATCTTTGATGACCTAATCCATAAAGTCGTCGAATGCTATGTTGATGATCTGGTCGTCAAGACTAAAACCAAGGCCGATCATATCTAAGATCTTAGGACCGTTCTCACCAGACTGAGGGAATACGATCTGAAGATGAATCCTCTGAAATGCGCTTTTGGCGTGTCATCGGGAAAATTCCTGGGTTTTATAGTCCGGCATAGAGGGATCGAAGTTGACCCATCAAAGATAAAGGCCATCATGGAGATGCCCCCTCCGAAGAGTCTGACGCAGCTAAGATCTTTTCAAGGCAAGCTTGGTTATATACGGAGGTTTATCTCAAATTTATCGGGGAGATGTAGGCCCTTCTCAAAGCTCATGAAGAAAGGAGCTCCTTTTATATGGGATGCTGAATGTCAAGCAGCGTTCGAAAGCATCAAACAATACTTGTTGCACCCTCCAGTGCTGGCCGCTCCCATTCCAAATAAACCGCTGATTCTCTATACTGCCGCGCTAGATGAGTCACTCGGTGCGCTCCTTTCCCAGAATAACAAGGAGGGAAAAGAAAATGTCCTCTACTACCTCAGTCGAACTCTAGTCGGGGCGGAACACAACTATTCCCCAATCGAAAAGCAATGCCTGGCTCTGATATTTGCTGTGAAGAAGCTGAGGCACTATCTGCTCGCTCATCGGGTTATGCTATCTCCAAGGTCGACCCGCTCAAACACTTGATGACCAGAGCAAGCCTAGCCGGCAGAATGGCAAGATGGGCTGTCATGTTACTTGAGTTTGACATAGTTTATACTCATCAGAAAGCAGTGAAAGGGCAAGCTCTTGCAGACTTCCTTGCCGCTCATCCTATACCAGAAGGGTCGCCGCTAAATTGTGAGTTACCCGACGAACAAGTGCTGCACCTCGAGGAAGATGGGTCATGTTGGGAGCTCTACTTCGATGGAGCCTCATCAATAAGGACCTCCAGTAAATCAAGCATCCCGGAGATAAAAGCAGGGATAGGATTGGTGTTCATCACACCATCAATGGGAACCCTACGACGTTCTTTCGCTCTCACCAAGCCTCGAACGAACAACGAAGCTGAGTATGAAGCCCTGATAGCTGGTTTGGAACTCGCCATAGAAATGGAAATCCTTCGGCTACGGGTTTACGGTGACTCCCAGCTTGTCGTCAACCAAGTAAGCGGCGACTATAAGATATACAAACCCGAGTTAGCTCAGTACAGAGGCCGAGTGGTGGAACTCATGAAACGGTTCACTCACATTGAACTAATGAGAGTCCCTAGAGCGTTGAATGGAAAGGCTGACGTACTCGCTCGCTTAGCCAAGGAGCTGGCTGATCCTGACATGGACGAAATTCTGATCACAGTCAGGAGCCGACAATTCTACCCCCAGTCTCTCTACGAGAAGAGGAAAGCGCGGAACAGAAGAGCAGTCCTGCCGAAGAAGTTTCGATCATCCAAGACGAGCCCGATTGGAGAGAACCCTTCATAGAGTACCTCCGATACGACAAGCTGCCCAAAGAAAAATCTGCGAGGATTCAGCTGAAGAAAAGAGCTCTCCGATACGTGTTTGTAAATAACACGTTATACCGCAGGTCATATGACCAACTCTGGCTCAGGTGTCTGTCATTGGCCGAAGCCCAAAAGGTCATGAAAGATGTTCACTCGGGCGTTTGCGGTGCTCACCAATCTGTCCCCAAGATTCGACTTCAAATCAAACGGCTTGGGTATTACTGGCCCACCATGATACGGGATTGCGGAGAGCATGCAAAGAAATGTCAGATCTGCCAAATCCATGGTGATTTCATTCACAAGCATCCCAATCCGTTGCATCCTACGGTGGCGTCGTGGCCCTTCGAAGTCTGGGGCACCGACATTGTTGGCCCAATTGATCCTCCGTCATCCAAAGGCCACCGGTTCATACAGGCCGCAACAGACTACTTCTCCAGATGGGCTGAAGCTGTCCCGCTAAAAGAAGTCAAGACAAAAGATATTCTGACATTCTTCCAGCATAATATTCTATACCGCTTCGGTACACCAAGAAAAATCATTTCTGACAACGGGCCTTCTTTCAAGAGCTTCAATATCTCAAGGTTCGCTACTCAGCACAAGATAGACTGGAGATATTCCTCCATCTATAATCCAAGAGCCAATGGGCTAGCCGAAGCCTTCAATAAGACTCTATGCAAGCTCCTGAGGAAAAATGCTTTAGCCAACAAGAGAGACTGGAATCTCAAACTTCACGAGGCGTTGTGGGCATATCGTACCACGCACCGTACTCCAACTCAGTCCACTCCATACTCATTGCTCTTCGGAGTGGAGGCTGTCCTCCCCTTCGAAGTCAAAGTTCCAAGCTTAAGAATGGCCGTTCAGCACGAGTTGACGGAGGAGGAAAACGTGCTCCTTCGACTTGAAGAGCTCGATGCCCTCGAAGAAAAGAGGCTCGCGGTGCAGCAAAATCTGGAGCTATACCGAGCCCAAATTTCACGGGCCTATAACAAGATAACCCGTCTCCACGCTTTCAAGAAAAGTGAATTGGTGTTGGTCCTCAAAAGACCGATCATCCCCAATCGACATGCCAAGGGAAAATTCGAGTCAAACTGGGAAGGACCATACGTCATCGAGAAAGTGTTCGACGGAGGATCCTACCAACTAATAAGTGCCGAGGGAGAAAGGCCCATGCCACCCATCAATGGCCGATATCTCAAGAAATACTACACGTGAATGCTCTAAGTCGCAGGAGAATTGAGCATATCAGCCTTACGGTCTGGATCATACATCCTGCAAAACCATATACAATCCACGGGCGTAAATGACCCCTATCTCTCCCAAATCCTGCCGGTGAGACTACTTTTGAAGTCCCACCAGTGGCAAAAAAAAAAGAAAACAGAAAGAAAAAAAAGAAGAAAAAAGAAAGAAAAAAAGGTATGTCCACAAGCAAAAAAAAAGAAAAAAAAAGGTATGTCCACAAGCAAAACGGGCACGGATGAAAACCCGAAAGGGGCTCCTTGAGTAAAAACAGCAGGACTACCGGTGAGTTTGTGAAAACCCGAAAGGGCGCAAACTCGTGAAAAGAGATGAATACACTCGCAAAGTCCTCTCGACCTTATGAGGAGAAAACCCCTGCGTGAGATCCTTACGACACAAAAAGGAGCAACACACTTAGGAATCCTCACGATTCCTAAGAAGAACATACACCTGCGAGATCCTCTCGACTCGTAGGGAGAAAATGCTTTTATGAGACCCTCACGGCTCATAAAATTGAAAAGTCTTAGGTGATAGGGACCCAAACCTGTCTCCTAAGCCATCGTTCCCCAACAGGCAACGACAAATGATGAGTCGCTCCTGGCATTTCGCTTCAGTGTTAGCGGTGCTGATGCCGACCAAAAACCCAAATCCCAAGTCCTCCCAAGGCAAATGATGAGTTGCTCCTGGCATTATTCCAGTGCAGCAATGCTGATGCCAAACAAGATCCAACCCCCATACCCCAACGGCGAATGATGAGTCGCTCCTGGTACCATATTCCAGTGCAGCGATGCAGACGCCAACCAAATTCCAACCCCCATACCCCAACGGCGAATGATGAGTCACTCCTGGTACCATATTCCAGTGCAGCGATGCGGACGCCAACCAAATTCCAACTCCCATACCCCAATGGCGAATGATGAGTCGCTCCTGGTACCATATTCCAGTGCAGCGATGCAGACGCCAACAAAATCTCAAAATTTTTCCGGCCCTACGGTCTGGATCATACATCCTGCAAAACCGTATACAATCCACGGGCGTAAAATAATCCCAATCTCTCCCAAGTCCTGCTAGTGAAACTACTTTTAAAGTAGCACCAGCTCTCCCAAAAAAAATTTAAAATAAAAAAAAGGTATGTCCACAAGCAAACGGGAACGGATGAAAACCCGAAAGGGCTCCATGAGTAAAAACAGCAGGACTGCCGATGAGTTTGTGAAAACCCGAAAGGGCGCAAACTCGTGAAAAGGAGATGAAATGCACTCTCAAAGTCCTCTCGACTTTGAGAGGAGAAAATTCCTGCGTGAGATCCTTACGACTCACAAAGGAGCAACATACTTAGGAGTCCCCACGACTCCTAAGGAGAAAATACACCCACGAGATTCTTTCGACTCGTAGGGAGAAAATGCTTTTATGGGACCCTTACGGTCCATAAAATTGAAAAGCCTTAGGTGATAGGGATCTAAACCTGCCTCCTAAGCTATCAATTCCCAAATCCTCTCAGGGCAAATGATGAGTTGCTCCTGGCATTATTCCAGTGCAGCAATGCAGATGCCAAACAAAAAAAAAACCAATCCCCAAATCCTCTCAAAGACAGATGATGATTCGTTCCTAGTACCAAATTCCAGTGTAGCGGTGCTGATGTCAATCCAAATCATATCAAATCAGCAAAACAGCCAATGACCTCCCTGGCCGAATCAAATTCCACCTCAGAAACAAGTCAACTTCATTCCTGTCACCGCAAGAAGCGGAGCAAGTCAAATCCAGAACCGACCGTCCAAGTCGCTAAAAGGGCAGCACCGACCATCCACGTCGCAAAAAGGGCAGAACCGACCGTCCACGTCGCAAAAAGGGCAGCACCGACCGTCCACGTCGCTAAAAGGGCAGCACTGACCGTTCAAGTCGCAAAGAGAGCAGACCAGACCATCCACGTCGCAAAAAGGGCAGCACCGACCGTCCACGTCGCTAAAAGGGCAGCACCGACCGTCCAAGTCGCAAAAAGGGCAGCACCGACCGTCCAAGTCGCTAAAAGGGCAACACCGACCGTCCAAGTCGCAAAAAGGGCAGAACCGTCCACGTCGCAAAAAGGGCACCATCGACCGTCCAAGTCGCTAAAAGGGCAGCATCGACCGTCCACGTCGCAAAAAGGGTAGCATCGACCGTCTACGTCGCTAAAAGGGCAGCACCGACCGTTCAAGTCGCAAAAAAGGCAGCATCGACCGTCCAAGTCGCTAAAAGGGCAGCATCGACCGTCCACGTAGCTAAAAGGGCAGCACCGACCGTCCACATCGCTAAAAGGGCAGCACCGACCGCCCAAGTCTCTAAAAGGGCAGCATAGACCGTCCAAGTCGCAAAAAGGGCAGAAACGACCGTCCATGTCGCTAAAAGGGCAGAATCGACCGTCCAAGTCGCTAAAAGGGCAGCATCGACCGTCCATGTCGTAAAAAGGGCAGTGCCAGCTTCCCAAAAGCGGGAACCAAATCAAGTCGCCTCCACATGAAAGAAGATCCATCAATTTCATGCACACGACCCACATGTGTGGTGTGCATTTATTGATGGGGGCAATTTGTTGGGGTAAAAATTTACACCCCGGTTGACCAAGTCAAAATCAAAGTCAACCCCAAGCCAGGTGGGCCCAAGCCCAGGTCAAGTGGGCTAATGCCTGGAGCGAGCCCGAACATGAAGCGGCCGGCCTCCCCCCATGCTAAATTAAAAATTTTGTAATAAATAATTTTGTTGTATTTCTTTTATTTTATTTTACAAATGAATGTAAGAAAAATGGGCATAAAGCTAAATTTTTGTAAAGCCCATGACTTATGTGCAAAAAGAAATGGCACATGAGCCATGGGATAGGCAAAATGCCATTTTGTGAAGCCCAATGGGCTATGTGTAAAGTGTATAGCCTATAAAGGCAAGGATAATGAAAATATCCCAACAACTTTTTTTCTCTCTCTAAAAAAAAAATTTAGATCTGAGATCTCTTCTCCTTCCTCAAGGTTCCAAAACCTTCTTCTTTATTTTAAATTAAATCAAGAGTTTTACTCTTCATTTTATAAAACTAAATAGTTTTTCACCACAAAATCCATAAAGGCGAACTCAGATTTCTATTACATCTCAAAAAGAAGAGATTTTTAAAATCTCATATCTCTTGATCTTCAAGATCCAGCAACCAGAGGAGAAAGAAGAAGAACCCCTTTCATCAACCCTAAAACATATTAGGAGTTTAACTCCACTCTGATTTCTCTTTCGAGAATTTCTGGGGCTAAAAGCCTCTTTTTCTCACCAGCGCCCTGCGCTCAAGCGCAAAGCGCCCACGTGCCGACACGTGGCGTGGTTGCGCTCAAGCGCCCTGCGCTCCAGCGCAAAGCGCCCACGTGCCGACACGTGGCGCGCTTGCGCTGGAGCGCAAAGCGCCCACATGCCAACACGTGGCACGCTTGCGCTCCAGTGCCCTGCGCTCAAGCGCAAAGCGCCCACGTGCCGACACGTGGCGCGCTTGCGCTCAACCGCCCAGCGCTCAAGCGCAAAGTGCCCATGTGCCGACACGTGGCGCGCTTGCGCTCAAGCACCCTCCGCTCAAGCGCACTCCGCTCAAGCGCAAAGCGCCCACGTGCCGACACGTGGCGCGCTTGCGCTCCAGCGCCCAGCGCTCAAGTGCAAAGCGCCCACGTGCCGACACGTGGCGCGCTTGCGCTCCAGCGCTCAAGCGCAAAGCGCCCACGTGCCGACACGTGGCGCTCTTGCGCTCCAGCGCAAAGCGCCCACGTGCCGACACGTGGCGCGCTTGTGCTCAAGCGCCCAGCGCTCAAGCGCAAAGCGCCCACGTGCCGACACGTGGCGCGCTAGCGCCTAAGCGCACAGCACCTAAGCGCACAGCACCTAAGCGCACGGCGCTCAAGGCGCTGACCCCACGCGTCCTTTGGGCGCTTTTTCCCTTCTTATATATATATGTGTGTGTGTGTGTGTGTGTGTGTGTGTGTGTGTACAGATACACACACACTCCACAACACTGTCCCCTCCCAAAAAAATTTTGGGCCGGGGCGCTGCCCCGCACCTCGCAAGGGGGCTGCTAGCCCCCTTGACCCCCAGCCCGCTATCCGGGTAGCGGGACCCCCGTAAAAACTCTGCGTGGCTCCCGATATATCCAAGCCCCCTCCAAAAAAAACACACGTACACTGCACATTGAGCTCGCATGACCAGTTTAACCCGTCAATCGGAGGTTCCCTCGCTCCAAAGGCGAGGGGTAATTAACGGCAGCTTAGTCCGCGGCTACCGGAGATTCGGATCCCCATAATCAATAAACCCCGTCCTACCCTAGGCAGGGGGAATCTGTAGTATGCCTAACAAGCGCGCGCATATTCCCATCTCAATGGGGTGACGAAAAACACCCTACAGAGACGTGGACGGCGAGCAGCTCCTCGGTGAACGGTTTGGTGAGCGAGTCGGCAGCGTACTTAGCCCCGTTGCTCGAGCGGTTACCTTCCCGATACATACCCTCGATCTTCTTCTCGAAGGCGTCGAGTCGGCCGTGGTACCCCGACGACTTGGCATATTTTGATCCCAGGCCTCTGCTGTTGAAGGCCTGCGTCTGGTCTCGGCCCCGGTTCGTCTCAATGAGGTTCCTTAGATCCCCCGGCGAGGTAGTCTTCGAGCCTCCGTGGCGAGTCTCGTCCGCACGACCCCGTCGAGGGAAGGGGTGTCGGTCATGCCTGGTAACAGGTGAGCTGACAGACATCTCCTCGAGAGGGACAGGTGCTCGAAAGATCTCGGGGCAAGGTGCTCTGGCGACGGACCTCGGCGTTGAACTGTGAGGCGCCCAGCGGGCCTCAGAACGTATTGTCCCGGAAGATCTGCGGTCGTGGGAGGTAGCGAGGCGGTGGTCGGCAGTGCTGACGTGAACGGAGTCTTCTCTCCCCCTGTAGGGGTCCCGGTCCCGAGGCGGGGGAGCGGCGACATAGGGATCTTGCCATGTCGTTTGGACGCGGATGAGCGCCTCCACGAAGGACGCGAGTCGGTCTATTCGGCTGGCAAGGGCACTAATGGCATTCGGTGGAGGAGGTTCGTCCGCTCCTCCGTCGAGGGGGAGGCAGCGACCATTGCTAGGATCTTCGTGATGATCGCTTGCCATTGGATTAGGATCGGAAGATGAACTTTGGTTTTTGTAGAATCAAGATTTTCCACAGACGGCGTTGTTCCCGCCAAAAATTTCTGCGCAAAAGAGTCCAAGGTATCAAATGGCAGCGATACGCTTAAGGAAATGCGAACTAGTATCTTCCGGCCTGTATTTTGATAAAATCCCGAAGGAAGAACTGTTAAATTCTGATGGTATCGAAAGCATCTCGAAAAATCCTTCGATTTGATATATTATGGGCTTCATAATTCATCCGGGATCAAAAGTTATGAGCAAATATGCTATGCACTGTTCCCTGATTAAAAATCAGGAATTACCTCAATGAGGTATCACGTGCTCACACGTGATCAATGGTCGCATATTGGCACATGATAGTTAAAACAGAAATAAAAACAAACGGCTGAAGAAGGACCCAATTGGGGGTCACGTGCTCACACGTGCCCAATGGTCACGTGTTGACACGTGATAGTTAAAACAAAAATAAAAACAAATGGCTGAATTAAATACCTCAATGACGTATCACGTGCTCACACGTGACCAATGGGCACGTGTTGACACGTGATGGTTAAAACTGAAGCGTAAATAAACGCTGAGAAAGGACTCAATTGGGGGTCACGTGCTCACACGTGACCAAGGGTCACGTGTCAGCACGTGACTGGCTTCGAAAGCCTTACAGTTAATAGAATTGAATTCTAAAAGCTTCTAAATCTTTCCAAATGGAAAACGATTATGGGGATCGTTGGATTAAAGATCCAAGGGTGATTAAAAATCACCAATTTATGGAAAAAAATCTTAGACAAGGAAAGATTTCCCCTAAATCTCACCGAAAATAACAAACATAATATCTTTGGATTTAAAATCCAACGGTGAATAAAATTCATTGTGTGATCTAAAGGATCATATTAATTATGAAATCAATTAAAATCTTTCAATGAAAGATTCACAAAACAAATTGATTCTTTTCTTTCTCCTATAAATAGGAGCCAAGAAGAGAAGAGAAGGGATCTACCTTTTTGGAGAGAAGAACAGAGAGAGGAGAATTTAATTCTCAAGAGAGAAGAAAAGAAAGGAGAATTTAATTCTCAACAAAAGAAAACCCTAGGTGATAAAATAAAGGGAATCAAAACTTTAAACAGAGAATTTAATTCTCAAAATCTAAGAGTTTAACTCTTCTACAAGAACTTAGTTCTTCCTCTAGTTGAAGATCTGCAGAAGCACATCTCCCCATAAGTTGAGAATTTAATTCTCATCGGGTTGAGATCCTGTCATGCAGATCTGAAACATAGAGGGGGAATTGAGTTTAGAGAATTTAATTCTCTCAAAACAAAACTAGGGTTTAACCCTATATGAGAATTTAATTCTTCCAAAATTACAGGAATTTAATTCCTTCAAGATGGGCAGAACTAGGGTTTAACCCTAATTGAGAATTTAATTCTCTCAGATTCACAGGAATTTAATTCCTCCTAAAATGGAACTAGGGTTTAACCCTACACAAGAATTTAATTCTTTCACAATAGGAATTTAATTCCTCCAAAATCATAATCAGGGTTTAACCCTACAGAGAATTTAATTCTTAAAGATTAAGAAAATTAAAAGATCTTCATACATGCAGAGAACAAAGGTCACGTGTTCCCACGTGACCCCTGAAAAGGTCCATAAAAAATAAGAAGGAATCAGTTCTGAGGCAATGCCTCACGTGTTCCCACGTGACCTACAAAACACAGAAAGAAAAAGCAAAGGAAATATGAGCTTTGGGCGCTCTCACGTGTCCCCACGTGACCCCTTAGCAAGTACTTTAATGAGCAGTGCATAGATCTCCATCACGTGTCAATACGTGATGCTCAAAAGATGAAAAGTGTTTAACACTTAATTGCAGAACGAAGAAAAGGGATCTGGTCCCACTTTTGGGCGCTCTCACGTGTCCACACGTGACCCCTCTTTCTTTAGTGTTTAACACTAATTTGGGGATTATATTTCCAGTGTTTAACACTGATTGTTTCTAGTGTTTAACACTAAATTGAAGATCATATTTCCAGTGTTTAACACTGATTGTCTTTTAGTGTTTAACACTAATTTGAGAGTTCTACCTTCAGTGTCTAACACTGTTGTTCTCTAGTGTTTAACACTACTTTTAGCCAAATTGACTAATTTTCCAGAGGCAAAAGTCCCTCCTCCAAATGAATCTCAAAATTGAGGAAATCAAAGACAAAATGTTGTGAGAGCACCCAAACCTCTGTTTAGCACTGCTGAATGATGAGGGGCTGAACCCAGACAAATGTCTAATGGCCCAAAGGGCCAATATTTCAAACATAATTGGACTTAGCCCAAACTGGCCATAAGTTCTCAAATCATCTTGAACTGAGCACATCTTCTCTTTCAACCAACTCATTCGTTCAAAGGTACATCTCTGAACTCCTCTGATATTTGTCGTTGTAATCCTTCAACGTCTTTAGAGAGGTGATGGGTCCCGACAGCCATACATTTTATGGACCACTATGTCCTTAAACTGGTATTGGACCACTATGTCCTTAAACTGGTAATGGACCACCATGTCCTTGAACTGGTCATCGACCGCAATGTCCCTAAACTAAACAATTGAGTCCAAATGCTCTTTTGTTGGATCTAAATGATCCCGTTAAGTTGATCTTAGTCAAAAATTAGACTAACGTATCCTTAACAAACGTTTAAGTTGATCTTAGTCTCAAATGAGACTAACGTATCCTTAAACCCAACCCCAAACCCAAATCTAAGAAAATACGTATTTGGACTAATCCACGTCCTACGGGCGACAACATAAATTAGTCTCCGTATACAATCCACGGGCAACCACAAACAAAACAAACACCCACGACACGAAGTGACCATCTGGAGAAGGAGAAAGTTGTTACCGCTATGCGGTAGCGTAATTAACTGCAGGGGCTTGCGCCTGCAGGGAAGAGCGTCCCCACAATCAAAAACCTCTCAAACGAGGGGAAATCTGACGAAGTCTGCTACATCGGCCGCATCCGTTTAATCCTTCGATACGTGGTGCCATAAATCAACTTGGCATCTTTGGAGAGGTGGACGGATAGCACCAATTAGCATCTGCCCCGAATCTCAGGCAAGACGTCAGTCTTCCCAGCTTTCGGAGGGGAACAGATTCTGGCACGCCCGATGGAACCTCTTCCTCTTTCCACTCAACACTTCGTGTGTCGTGTTCGCGAACAAATCACGGTTTGCTGTGGTTGCCTGTGGATTTGAGGTACTTAGATTTGGTGTCTTGCTCCGTGCAGAAAACAGAAGATTAATGGCTTCAAACTGCACTACCTACAACTGTAACTCTCGCTCCGTCCTTGCTGGAGGAGTGACTTACGGCCCCAAGCGGCCTCTCTTTTCAAGATGCCGGTGGAGCAGGTAACTCAAGCCACCACTGGACTATTCTTCGGGACCATGCTCCCACCGATGAGCTTCAATACCCCAATGGCGTCGCAAGAAGATCCAAAGAAGTCGGTCTTTGATCGGCTTACAAGTACCGCGACCCCTCTCAACGGGTCGCCCAACTCCACTGCCTCGGTTTTTAACAGACTAGGCCAGAGCTCCAACGGGCCTATGAAGAAGCCTGCAATACCAGAAGGCGTTATCCCGAAGCGGATAACCAACCCTGCTCCCGTTCCAGGCGAAATCACCAAGGTTGCTTCCTCTACTCGGAAGTCTGCTTTCGATTAGTTGGTCGTCCCCATTCAACGGACGTCGGTCTTTAAAAAGCTGATAACAGCGAATTCTGACCAACACAGGGGCATGAGGAGGTCACCCCTGCGGCTGAACCAACACCATCCGCGCAACATGCTCGTCGTCGTCACTGGCGCCGAGTACGGAAGGCTGAGGGCAGCTCTCCCTCTGGATTTACTCCACCAGCTCCAACGGTGGGGATCGATGCTGCTGTTCCAACCGAGAACGGCTTTGAACTGCTCAACAAGGTGCGCAGAAACTCTCCTACTACAGTGCTGAAGATAACTCCTTCACCTGTGGGGAATGATACAGAGAAGAAACCGGAGCAACCTCCTCAACGGCTGTCCTCTAAAATTTACAAGGTTTGGCGTCAAGTCCAAGACTCCGTGGTGGATCAAGACTATCTCCGCCGACAGAAAAAGATGAAGGTCCGGCAGGAGAAGGACTACTCTGTCAAGCCACAAAAAGCGACAGCTACTTAGGTACCCACTACAACGCCCCCCTCAACTTCGACCGCCTACAAAAGAAGGAGGTCGGAGAAGATCCCTATGTTTTTGGCGGACCGTAAAAGCGCTGAGCACAAACGCCCTAAGTCTGGGGGCATAGTGGTGCACACTGTTTATATGGCTTCCGGAAAGGAGGAAAGTCGCGCTTCTACGGGCCACCGACCACTCACCCGATCCATCATGAGAGCTCAGGAACAGCAGCAGCAGAAACTTCAGGAGATGCTGACTGCGATGGCCGCGCTCACCGGGCCAAAAGAAAGCCCGGAGGCGTCATCGGAACAACGTCACGAACATGAGACTGATGCTGAATTCCTTCGGAGAATGCTCGAAAAGAAGGACAAGGAGGCTGCGGAACAAGCGGCCAATATAAAGCAAATGGCTCTTCTGTTCCAAGACATGGTCGGGATGATGTTACAGCCGGAACCGCCAGCTGAAGACCCCCCGATAATAATCGAAGGCGGCAGAGAGGAGACATCGAATCCCCTTCCGGCTCTTTCAGCAGCCAAGGAGGAGACCATCTCTAAAGCCACGCTCGATGATTATATCGCTCAGCAAATACGAGCTCACCAGGCGAATGAAGCGGCCGACTAAATTGTTAAGACCGGACGACCCTATCCAGGCTGGTATGACCAAAGAAGGTACCCGCCGGGATATACGATCCCTAAATTCCACGTATATAAGGGGATGGGAAATCCGCATCTCGCTCAATTCAGAGCCTTATGCGGCAACACTGGAGGTGACGATAAGCTACTGCTCCGCCAGTTTGTTGGCAGTTTGTCGGAGACAGCATTCGAGTGGTATTCGGAACTCCCAAATGACTCTGTCAAGACATTCGCAGATATGGAGTTGCTATTCACTCAGCGTTTCGCAAGCGCTAGTGAACGCACCCCGATCACGACATTGATCAACGCCAGAGTGAAGCCGGGAGAGACGTGGGTGCAATATGCAATCCGGTGGCGGAACCTATGGTCGAGATGCGAACAACGCATAGAAGAAGCTCCTGCCGTGGGCATGTTCATGGGTACTCTCGACCCTCAAGAGACCATCTCCTAATTCATGATGTACTTCAAGCCGACCACCTTCCAGATCTTGATCGACAAGCTGGCCTAAATGGACCAAATGGGCCATAGGCCTTCCTCTTCAAAGACAGAGCCTTGGAATGAAAAGGGCAAAGGGAAAGCAACTTTCATTTCTAATACTCAATAACGGCCGAGCAACTTAAAGCTGATTGTTCGCCAAAACAATATGGGTCCACGCCCATCTCTTGAGGAGAGACTGGGACGTCCCTACTCGTTTCCCCAAGATAAAACGAGGAGACAGTTCGAGCTGGCGGTGCGCAACGGACTCATCAATCTGCCAGATACAAAACGTCCGTTGCAGCCAAACGACGTCAACGATCCCAATTATTGCCCCTACTACCGAGTATTGAGCCATCCGATCGAAGACTGCTACGTCTTCAAAGGCTGGATGGAGGACCAATACCAACAAGGCAAGTTCGTATTATCCGAAAACTGGAAAGTGAACCCGCCACAACCTCACGCCCCTAAAAAAGTGGACGTGCCGGGGGCATCGTGCTCATTCATAAGGGAAGCCTTGTGGGAGGTCGCTCTTTTAGCCAAAACTAAAAGAATGCTAAAGGATCTCCAAACGTGCCCGGCAATCAGGTGGAAAAATCCACTGGAACCCGAGATCATCGAGGGAATGCTGAAACTGCGCCCAACTCCAAAAATGGGTGGTGATGGTCAGAGCGCTCACACCCAGCCATCAAAGTCTTCGAAGAAGAAGAAGAAGACCAAAAAGCCCGTGCAGCCTGGTGACAAGCGCACAGACCTGCAAAAACAGATTGACGCGTTGGAAGGATATAATCAGAAAGCGTGGACCCCAGTCACACTCCAAGAATTTCTCAGCCACGTCCTTGAGGACGGAGATAATGACAATGGAGAAGACTCGTCGGATGAATCTGAAGATTATATGGCAAGCTGCCATGTGATCTCTCACTCGTCAATAAATGACGAAGAAGCTCCTTACACAGAGAAGCTGGGGGCAGATCCTGAGCCAGAACTTCTAGGACCATCAGACGAAATGATTGATGCATTCCTGAACGAAGCCCGTCTTAAAAGCAAAGCTGATCGAGAGCGCGAGATGGCCATATTCGAGAAAGCCAAACGCCGGCGACTAGATGAAAGGGTCGAAACACACCCACCGTATCAAAGTACATCCGACGCAAATGAAACCAGGATCAAGACAAGGAAACGATTCGCCAAAGCCATATCGATGAGGATGAAGCTGCCCTCTTTCAGAGAAAATTCTCCTGGCGGTATACATCTTGATGAAGCGGACGTACATCCTAACTTCTCTTATATCATCAGAAGATCGCACATCCTACTGAAGACTGCAACTCCTTTAAGTGTTGGTGGCAAGGGTATGTCGCTCACAGGTAACACTTCAACAGGACAAAGCGTGAAGCTCGTAGACAACGGAAAAATGCGACAGATGAGCGTAAAAGAATTGCCGGCAATTGTCATAGGGTTGATCCCGGGGGATCGCGAGTTCTCACCTTCGGGAGCGACTCCAACGAAAAAGTAGCCCACGGTCCTCTCTTCAAGGAATCCATCTCTAAAACGAAAGAATTGAGGAGTTGCGAGAACATTCAGCCGTGCAATCGCACGCTACCCGGAAAGAATCTCGGACCCACAAACAAGGGATCGAACAAAAAGGATAAAGGGAAGGGGGAAACGGCCTTCGTCACCAACGCTCAACAAAAATCGAGTGACCCTAGACCGGTTGTTCGCCAAAGCAATAAGCGGCAACCCCTCTATGAAAAGTTGAAACGTCCTTACTCATTTCCCCCGGGATGAAACAAGGAGGCTGTTCGAACTAGCGGTGTGTATCACTCTACCGGAGCTGAAATACCAGCTACAACTGAATGATGTCAACAATCCTAATTACTGCCCTTACCACCAAGTATTGGGTCATCCGATCAAAAACTGCTACGTCTTCAAAAACTGGATAGAAGACCAATACCAACAGGGCAAGTTCGTGCTGTCCGAAAACTGGAAGGTGAGCCCGCCACAACCACATGCTCCGAAAAAGATGGATATGCCGGGGGCATCATGCTCATTCATAGGGAAAGCCCCATGGACCGAAAAGTCCGTAAACTAGAAATTCGCCTCAAATACGGCAACGGCGGACCTCAATGTCTTAAAACTTGCAAATGACCGAAACGTCGTTAAACTACTCCCAACCCGCGGCATCTTCAGGCTGACGTGGTTAAAAAAAACGCTATGTCCATAAGCAAAATGGGCACGGATGAAAACCCGAAAGGGCTCCGTGAGTAAAAACAGCAGGACTACCGCGATATTTGTGAAAACCCGAAAGGGTGCAGACTCGTAAAAAAACGGTACGTCCACAAGAGAGATGGGCACGGATGAAAACCCGAGAGAGCTCCGTGAGTAAAAACAGCAGGACTACCGACGATGTTTGTGAAAACCCGAGAGGGCACAGACTCGTTAAAAAAAACGGTATGTCCATAAGCAAAATGGGCACGGATGAAAACCCGAGAAGGCTCCGTGAGTAAAAACAGCAGGGTTACCGGTGAGTGTTTGTGAAAACCCGAAAGGGCGCAACCTCGTTAAAGGACACTTGCAAGGTCCTCTATACCTTGTGAGGAGAAACCACCTGCGTGAGATCCTTACGACTCATAAGGGAGCAACACACTTAGGGATCCTCACGATTCCTGAGGAGAAATTATACTTGCGAGATCCTCACGGCTCGTAAGGAGAACTCTCTTATGGGACCCTCACGGCTCATAAGATTCAAAAGTCTTAAGCTACAGAGATCTGAACCTGTTCTTAAGCAGCCACCACAACCTCCAATATTGCCCTACAAGCGGTTCAGAATTGACCCTTGTATATAATCCATGAGCGCGAATAAACATTTCCCTAACAAAGTCCCATCCGTGACTAGGGATATGTTTACACGATGAACAGCCCTTATAAGTCCTCTCGACTTGTAAGGAGAAAACACTCTTGTAAGATCCTTACGACTTACAAGAGAACACACACTTAGGAATCCTCACGATTCCTAAGGAGAAAACGCACTTACGAGATCCTCACGACTCGTAGGGAGAAATACCTTTATGAGACCCTTACGGCTCATGAAATCAAAAGCCTTAGTCGACAGGATCCTAACCCTGTTTGCTAAGCCACCTTTGTTCGACATCGAAAAAAGCAAATGATAATTCGCTCCTGACAATATCCAGTTGTAGCGATACTGATGCCTAAGTCGGTATCAAATTCTAAGTCCTTTCATGGCAAATGATGATTCGCTCTTGGCAATATTCCAGTCGCAGCGATGCTGATGCTAAGATTGGCACCAGATTCCAAGTTCCATACTTGTGGCAAAAAGTCAACGAGCCAAAAATGCATATGAAATAGCCGAAATGATGGGGCAACTTGCAACAAAATCAGCAAGTAAAAATGTATGCATACAAAAACAGCCGAAATGATTGGGCAACTCGCAATAAAAAGCAGCGAGTAAAAAGAAAAATAGCCGAAATAATTGGGCACCGCGAAAAATAGCCGAAATGATTGGGCAATCGCGATTTTCGCGATATAAAAAGCTGAAATGATAGAGCATCGCGGAAAGAATAAAAAAATGATGAAAGAATGAAACTTTTTGCCCTACAGGTGAGATCACATCGATCCCTGTATACAATCCTGAGGCACAAACAAAGAGGGAACTATACCTTCCTAACAGGCTCCATCAAAAAGCGAAGCCAAATCTCGACGGTTCATAGACAACCTCGACATTTGTCGCAATATTGCAGACACAATGTCAACAAATGAAGCAAAGGAAGATCCCAAGCTTCAGGGTCTCGACGTCAACATCGACAACTTAGAGATCACCAACGGCGTTTCTCCTCACTCCAACAAGATGCAGACGTGACGTCAACAATCGACCTCAGAGTCGCAACGAAACGGAACCATAGCAAAGTCCCTAGTTCCAAATCTCAATGGACACATCCGCAGCCTGGAGACCAACGATGATGGGCCTCCTCATTCCAGCATGACACAGATGTTACACCATCAAACGGAGCCATGGAAAAATCCCAGTTCCATCTCAGCATTCTTCTCGATACAGCAGACGAGATGTCAACAATGGCGTTCCTTCACAGTCCAGCAGGATGCAGATGCAACGTCAACAAAAGACCTCACGGTCGAAACAAAGAGGAGCGACGGCAAAATCCCAGCTCCACCTCAGCATTCGTCTCGATATAGCAGACGAGATGTCAACAACGGCGTTCCTTCGCAGTCCAATAGGATGCAGATGCAACGTCAACAAAAGACCTCATGGTCGAAACAAAGCGGAGTGACGGCAAAATCCCAGCTCCACCTCAGCATTCGTCTCGTTACAGCGGATGCGATGTCAACAACGGCGTTCCTTCGTGGTCCATCAGGATGCAAATGCAACCTCAACAAAAGACCACATGGTCGAAACAAAGCGGAGTGACGGCAAAATCCCAGCTCCACCTCAGCATTCGTCTCGTTACAGCGGAACGCGATGTCAACAACGTCGTTCCTTCGCGGTCCATCAGGATGCAGATGCAACGTCAACAAAAGACCTCATGGTCGAAACAAAACGGAGTGACGGCAAAATCCCAGCTCCACCTCAGCATTCGTCTCGATACAGCAGACGAGATGTCAACAATGGCATTCCTTCGCAGTCCAGCAGGATGCAGTTGCAACGTCAACAAAAGACCTCATGGTCGAAACAAAGCGGAGTGACGACAAAATCCTAGCTCCACCTCAGCATTCGTCTCGTTACAGGGGGACGCGATGTCAACAACGGCGTTCCTTCACGGTCCATCAGGATGCAGATGCAACGTCAACAAAAGACCTCATGGTCGAAACAAAGCGAAGTGACGGCAAAATCCCAGCTTCACCTCAGCATTCGTCTCGATACAGCAAACGCAGTGCCAGCAAACGAAGCGAAGGCCAAATTCCTAGCTTCAGGATCTTGACGGTAACTCATATAAAACCTGAAAGACTACCGGAGATCATCCCACACCAGCGCGGAGTGGTCACCACCTGGACATTCGTCTCGATACAGCAGACACAATGCCAGCAAATGAAGCGAAGACTAAATTCCTAGCTTCAGGGTCTTGACGGTAACTCATATAAAACCTAAAAGACTATCGGAGATCATCCCACATCAGCACGGAGTGGTCACCACCTCGACTTTCGTCTCGATATAGTAGACGAGATGTCACCACAGCGTTCTTCCTTCAACAGGATTCGGACGCGCCAAAGCAAACGAAGCAAAGGCCAAATTCCTAGCTTCAGGGTCTTGACGGTAACTCATATAAAACCTGAAAGACTATCGGAGATCGTCCCACATCGGCGCGGAGTGGTCACCACCTCGACATTCGTCTCGATACAGCAGACGAGATGTCACCACAGCGTTCTTCCTTCAACAGGATTCGGACGCGCCAAAGCAAACAAAGCAAAGGCCAAATTCCTAGCTTCAGGGTCTTGACGGTAACTCATATAAAACCTGAAAGACTATCGGAGATCATCCCACATCAGCGCGGAGTGGTCACCACCTCGACGTTCGTCTCGATACAGCAGACGAGATGTCACTACGGCATCCTTCCTCCAACAGGATTCGGACACGCCAAAGCAAATGAAGCAAAGGCCAAATTTCTAGCTTCAGGGTCTTGACGGTAACTTATATAAAACCTGAAAGATTATCGGAGATAATCCCACATCAGCGCGGAGTGGTCACCACCTCGACGTTCGTCTCGATACAGCAGACGAGACGTCACCCCAGCGTTCTTCCTCCAACAGGACTCAGACGCGACAATCAAACAACGGAGCCATGGAAAAATCCCTAGTTCCAAACCTCGACGGTTCACATGCAACCTAGAGACAACCGCGACATTCGTCTCGATACAGCAGATGCAATGCCAACAAACGAAGCGAAGGCCAAATTCCTAGCTTCAAGGTCTTGACGGCAACTCATATAAAACCTGAAAGACTATCGGAGAACATCCCACACAGCGCGGAGTGGTTATGACTCATCGGGGCTCTCCAAAATGAGCCTAACCTCAAGTAAAAAGCGGCATGGCAAAATTCCTAACGCTTGCTCTTCCGACGGTCAAACTATCTAGGAGGATTGCTTGAAGACGTCTTGTCCAGCCCCCGAAGGGATCAGAGACACGACATGTCGCAAGGCTACTCGAACAAGCAAGATTGCCCATCGAGGAATACATCAGCCAACGTGACGGTACGATGGACAAAACCCTAGTACCACAGACCCTAACGGACCTCTGTCGTAAAGAGCAGAGGTTAACTGTGACTTTAGGATATTCTTGCGAGAAATGCTTGATTCGTCTCGACTCGTGAGGAAAAGCCTTAGGCAATCGGGATAAGAACCGGTTTCCTAAGCACTGGGGCCCTGCAAGTCAGTCCAAAATGGACTCTTGCATAATATTCACGGGCCACACTCTCCAAAGTCGAATCTCGACAAGGAGGGAAACAACTGCTTACGGGTCCTCTCAACTTGTAGGAGGGAAAGTTCTCTTATAAGATCCTTACGACTTATAAGGGAACACGCACTTAGGAGTCCTCACGACCCCTAAGGAGAAATTACACTTACGGGATCCTCTCGACCCATAGGGAGAAAAGTCTTCATGAGACCCTCACGGCTCATAAAGTTGGAAAGTCTTAGGCTACAGATCCTAACCCTGTTTCCTAAGCCATCGCTACCTTATAAAGGATTCAAGATGAATTGTTATCTACCATCTATGGGCCACACTTGCCAAAGCTACATGCCACTGAAATGGAGAAGTTACTCATGAAGCATATAAACTACTTCATGCCAGAGTAAGACATAAAGAAACAGAAGGGTGCGGCTCATGGGGCTGAGGGTTTGGAACTATATCCCTTAAGAGTCGAGATTTGAGTCAATGATAAATGACGACGCTTGTGTCCGCTCGTTATCTTCTCAGATCAAGATTCTGAAAGTTATATACCAACCCGAAACTGGTCATACGCTATGCATTACTTTGCACTACTTCACCCACGTATATACTTACGTGGGCAAATACGTGGGGGGCATTTGTTCCCGCCAAAAATTTCTGCGCAAAAGAGTCTAAGGTATCAAATTGCAGCGATACGTTTAAGGAAATGCGAACCAGTATCTTCCGGCCTGTATTTTGATAAACTCCCGAAGGAGGAACTGTTAAATTCTAATGGTATCGAAAGCATCTCGAAAAATCCTTCGATTTGATATATTATAGGCTTCATAATTCATCCGGGATCAAAAGTTATGAGCAAATATGCTATGCACTGTTCCCTGATTAATCAGGAATTACCTCAATGAGATATCACGTGCTCACACGTGATCAATGGTCACATGTTGACACGTGATAGTTAAAATAGAAATAAAAACAAACGGCTGAAGAAGGACCCAATTGGGGGTCACGTGCTCACACGTGCCCAATGGTCACGTGTTGACACGTGATAGTTAAAACAGAAATAAAAACAAATGGCTGAATTAAATACCTCAATGAGGTATCACGTGCTCACACGTGACCAATGGTCACGTGTTAACACGTGATGGTTAAAACTGAAGCGTAAATAAACGCTGAGAAAAGGACTCAATTGGGGGTCACGTGCTCACACGTGACCAAGGGTCACGTGTCAGCACGTGACTGGCTTCGAAAGCCTTACAGTTAATAGAATTGAATTCTAAAAGCTTCTAAATCTTTCCAAATGGAAAAGGATTATGGGGATCGTTTGATTAAAAATCCAAGGGTGATTAAAAATCACCAATTTATGGAAAAAATCTTAGATAAGGAAAGATTTTTCCTAAATCTCATCGAAAATAACAAACATAATATCTTTGGATTTAAAATCCAACGGTGAATAAAATTCTTTGTGTGATCTAAAGGATCATGTTAATTATGAAATCAATTAAAATCTTTCAATGAAAGATTCACAAAACAAATTGATTCTTTTCTTTCTCCTATAAATAGGAGTCAAGAAGAGAAGAGAAGGGATCTACCTTTTTGGAGAGAAGAACAGAGAGAGGAGAATTTAATTCTCAAGAGAGAAGAAAAGAGAGGAGAATTTAATTCTCAACAAAAGAAAACCCTAGGTGAGAAAATAAAGGGAATCAAAACTTTAAACAGAGTATTTAATTCTCAAAATCTAAGAGTTTAACTCTTCTACAAGAACTTAGTTCTTCCTCTGGTTGAAGATCTGCAGAAGCACATCTCCCCATAAGTTGAGAATTTAATTCTCATTGGGTTGAGATCCTGCCATGCAGATCCGAAACTTAGAGGGGGAATTGAGTTTAGAGAATTTAATTCTCTCAAAACAAAACTAGGGTTTAACCCTATATGAGAATTTAATTCTCCCAAAATTACAGGAATTTAATTCCTTCAAGATGGACAGAACTAGGGTTTAACCCTAATTGAGAATTTAATTCTCTCAGATTCACAGGAATTTAATTCCTCCTAAAATGGAACTAGGGTTTAACCCTACACAAGAATTTAATTCTTTCACAATAGGAATTTAATTCCTCCAAAATCATAATCAGGGTTTAACCCTACAGAGAATTTAATTCTTAAAGATTAAGAGAATTAAAAGATCTTCATACATGCAGAGAACAAAGGTCGCGTGTTTCCACGTGACCCCTGAAAAGGTCCACAAAAATAAGAAGGAATCAGTTCTAAGATAACGCCTCACATGTTCCCACATGACCTACAAAACACAGAAAGAAAAAGCAACGGAAATATGAGCTTTGGGCGCTCTCACGTGTCCCCACGTGACCCTTTAGCAAGTACTTTAATGAGCAGTGCATATATCTCCATCACGTGTCAATACGTGATGCTCAAAAGATGAAAAGTGTTTAACACTTAATTGCAGAACGAAGAAAAGGGATCTGGTCCCACTTTTGGGCGCTCTCACGTGTCCACACGTGACCCCTCTTTCTTTAGTGTTTAACATTAATTTGGGGATTATATTTCCAGTGTTTAACACTGATTGTTTCTAGTGTTTAGCACTAAATTGAAGATCATATTTCCAGTGTTTAACACTGATTGTCTTTTAGTGTTTAACACTAATTTGAGAGTTCTACCTTCAGTGTTTAACACTGTTATTCTCTAGTGTTTAACACTACTTTTAGCCAAATTGACTAATTTTCCAGAGGCAAAAGTCCCTCCTCCAAATGAATCTCAAAATTGAGGAAATCAAAGACAAAATGTTGTCAGAACCCCCAAACCTCTGTTTAGCACTGCTGAATGATGAGGGGCTGAACCCAGACAAATGTCTAATGGCCCAAAAGGCCAGTATTTCAAACATAATTGGACTTAGCCCAAATTGGCCATAAGTCCTCAAATCATCTTGAACTGAGCACATCTTCTCTTTCAACCAACTCATTCGTTCAAAGGTACATCTCTGAACTCCTCTGATATTTGTCGTTGTAATCCTTCAACGTCTTTAGAGAGGTGATGGGTCCCGACAGCCATACATTTTATGGACCACTATGTCCTTAAACTGGTAATGGACCACCATATCCTTGAACTGTTCATCGACCGCAATGTTCCTAAACTAAACAATTAAGTCCAGATGCTCTTTTGTTGGATCTAAATGATCCCGTTAAGTTGATCTTAGTCAAAAATTAGACTAACCTATTCTTAACAAACGTTTAAGTTAATCTTAGTCTCAAATGAGACTAACGTATCCTTAAACCCAACCCCAAACCCAAATCTAAGAAAATACGGATTTGGACTAATCCACGTCCTACGGGCGACAACATAAATTAGTCTCCGTATACAATCCACGGGCAACCACAAACAAAACAAACACCCACGACACTAAGTGACCATCTGGAGAAAGAGAAAGTTGCTACCGCGATGCGGTGGTGTAATTGTAACATTTCAAAAAAATAAAATATTATTTTTGGGGATTTTCATAATTTAATATTAATTTTTAATGAATATTTTAATAGTCGATATAATTAAATACCGATAAATGGTGAAAATTCCGAAGGAAAATTTTGGAAATTCTAAAATAGGGTATTTTGTGGAAATAAACCATTTTGCAGTTCTTATGATGGATTATATGTTATTTTGGTGTTAATCGCGATTAAAAAAAATCGCTAAGTGGATTTTTGGCTTTTGTGCAAGATGTGCACATAACATTCTACACTTGTTACACTTGTTTCTTGTTTTGGTCATGGTAGCCTAGGGTTGGACCATGTTTAGATGACCATGGTGGGTTGAACCATTTGGATTAAGTAAGTGGGTTAACCAAGGGTTTAGCTTGGTTAAGAATTGGTTAAGACTAAGGAGACTTGTGTAGGGAGAGAGTGAGCCATGATGGCTTGTGAGTGCTAGCATTGGGGGAGAGTGAGAGAGAGATGGTTAGGGTGTGCCTTGATCCATCCCAGGTCGTTTTTCCTTGTGTTCTTTCACTTCCTCTCAAATGATAATGCCTCCAAGATTAAGATATCAGCACACCCACCAGCCCCAACTTCAGCCCCCGACCTACAACATTTCAGCTCATTTGCATCAGCCCAATTCCTGCCCAGATTTCAGCCACAAAACAGCCCCTACATCAGCTGCTGATACACCATATCAGCCCCCATGCCCTCACATCAACAGCAACTTCAGCCCCCAATCCTACATCAGCAGCAAGAACAGCCCAGCACTTCAGCACCCTACACCCATCAGCCACCCTACATCTGCTGCTACAGCCACCCTAACTCCATAAAAACAGCAACAAAAGCTCCAGCTGCAACATCAGCTACACCAGCTCCTAACCCCCTTATCCCCATACCTACACACTCACCATCAACACTTCAGCCCCTATTTACTCACATCAGCCACAAAAACATCATAACCCTTGCAACACCCCAACATCATAAGCTACCAAACTGCTACAACAGCAACAGAGGAAGAGAAAAAGGAGAAGTTGCAAGCAGCAGATGCAGCATCAGCATTGCTGTGAAAACAGCCACAGCAACAACAACCCCATTCAAACCACACCAGCACCCCAATAAAAACAACAGCAGCAGTAGCTGCTGCAAAAGAGAAGAGGAAAACAGATTGCAAGCAGCAGCTGCAGCCAAAGCAATAGCAACAGCAGCCCACTTCAGCAGCAACAGCCCTTCCTCCTCCTTCCTTCTTCCCTTCTCCTTCATCCTAGAATTCTCTTGAGGTATAATCTCACAACCCAATTCCTATCTTGCAAGTTATAGTGTCTAGCTGAAAGTTTACTGTTATATTTGTGATCTAGTGCTAGTTTTAGGAATTTTGAGTGAGATTTGGCCAAGAGACGGTTTTGAATGCTAATATAGTCTTATTGGGTGTGTGTGAGGCCAGTTTAACCAAGAAACCCCAGATTTCTAGTTAGAATACCAGATTTGTTATACTTGGCGTATTTAGCGTTTTTGTCGATTTATAGACCTTTCTGAGATCTGCTTTCACCCCGGAAACCCTAAAATGAAATTGACTTGGCAGTGAGGTATGCAGGTAGAGAGGAACCATTACCCAAAACCCTAGCCCAAACCACTATACCCCGGCCGCAGATTTAATCCCCCTGGCCGCAATTTGCGGCCAGACCAGGGTGAAACCCCCTCGTTTTGCGTGCACAGCCCCATTTCATGTAAACTTGACCCCATGTATGTCTAGTTTTGACTGTTTCCAGTTAGGGTAAAATCTGGGTTGTTTTTCATGAGTTGGCGTATGATTTACGACCTGTTTTCCGTATGGATTTTTGGTATTCGATGATTCCTTCTGTCGGGTGGCGTTTGGACGTCAACGACAGCGGATATTGGCTGTGTTTGCACGCACGGCTGCAGGTTTTTACCTATGGGCGTAGCGTTCCCCATTTTGGTTTCCGACTATGGTTTTCATGTGTTTTAGCGTATGATATTCTTTTAGGTACTCACGTGGCGTCGAGGTGTTGGAGATGCAATGGCGACATCGGCACTAGCACACATAAACAAGGTGAGTAGATTTATATCTACGGGGAGAAGTCGGGTGGATGGCGTATAGCACCCCCGCAGTCCGTGGTGATGTATACGGATGCGTATACACACCAACAATTCATTATATGTTGTTGGGATTAATTATTGATGTTTAAATGGATATTGGTATGTTGGATTGGTGAAAGGTTACAAACCCTAGGGTAGTGGGTGCACTACACATACATACACACATATACATGCTTGCATACATCCTTATTTCATATGTGGTTATGGGATTCTATATAGATATGTGTTCACTTGGGTTTGGGATTATGTGTTCACATACGGATTTGAGGATGATACATGGGATTGATATGAGTCGATGAGTTTAATCTAAGATTATGATATCGGTGATATGATAAAATTCATAATTAAGATACATCTTGATACTTAGAGGATTTTGGGAATGATGATGCCCTAGTAATAGTGACATATATATTATGTGATCGACATGCGATTATGTTATGAGATATGATATGATATGATATGACAGGATACTTATGATAGGCCGCTTTGGGCGATGTATACTCTTGTGGTGATATATGATGATAATATCGATTTATAGTAGACTGTCGATCAGTAGTCAGATCTTCATTATAGTGATGATGTTAGCATAGTGTTAGATGTAGGTCGGTACCCAGATTATGATATTTGATAAAGAGAATACCAGATGAATGATTTGACGAATGTGATATTGACCCGTACCCAGATTTGGGGATGCCGTACGACGGATTTACGTACGAGCTGTAAATTGATGTTTGACCTGCCCTCTGGACTTGGGAATAACTGATTATGGAGGTATGGTATCGGATGTGATATATTCGAGGCGGGATCACCGACTATATATGTATATATATATTTGTACCGACTCAGAGGTTAGGCGGTTTCCCGTACCTACTTAGCTCAGCTTGTAGTGGTGTAGCTATATGACTTTTATGACATTAGATGCAGTTTAGTAATCATGGTGTTCCGTATTTCACCTCCCGCATATTATTATTGTTGCTCTGCCTCGCATACTGTTGTGATTCATATTCTATTATTGATATCCTGCTGCTAGGACACCAGCACCATTACCGATGATGCCTATGTACCACGTACACTTATTTGCCAGCGCACACACATCTTCATCGGTAATTGCCATGTCACGTACACTTAGAGGATATTATTTCCTGATTTAGCTTGTTAGCTAGTAGTGACATGATATCAGTGCATTTGCCTTATATGCCAGCTTGACATTGTAGCTACTGCTTGTCACATCATGCATAATGTTGTTCATTATATGCCACATTCATGGATTCTCATGCTTATATTCATGATTTTGCATGCTATTGATGATTGGATTCGGGTTTCCATGAGGTTTTCTGGATTTGGAGGAAAACCGCAAAACATATATAAACTGCTTTCTCTCTTTTTAAATAAATACGGTTTTTCCATGATGTATGAGTCGTCCACCATGAGTTTTGTTGATGGATTTCGAGACCTGATTCGAGGAGGCGGATGAACCGTTTCGGGTACATGGTGAGCCCGGTGCGGTACCCCGGGGCAAGAAGATCGCAGGAGATAGCGTTGAGCCTGGCAGGGGAGCACGACCGACCGGTGATATTACCCGACACGTCGGATATCCGGAGGATACCGTCGTAGTCATGAGATGGATGGTAGGGGCCGATCTGGACTGACGGCGCCCTGGATATTATGATTGAGACATTGAGATTTGAGGTATTGAGGTACAGAGATTGTGATACAGAGATATCGAGATATTGAGATTTATGTTTTGTGCCGATGCTACGCACTGTTTTATGCTGATTTCATTATGATACCTCATTTTAAAAATACAGAAATCTCACAACGTTATGAAAGCAGTTTTCTTCAGTAAATGCATTCTGTTTCATGCATTTTTACATCATTCATATACATATTGCCACCTGATGCACTGACATGGACACATGGGTTTACACTTGGGTTAGATATTTATACTAGTCATGGTTAGAGATTGCTGCTTATATATATGAGGATTATATATTATGATCGTATGACCTAGGATTGCGTCATACATGCGATTTTCTGTTCGTAGATCTTTTTCTACTCACGAGTTGGCAACTCACCCCCCGTTGTGCCCCAGTTTCTTGCAGGTGTTGCCGTACGGGTTTCATTACGGCTTTGCGGGCACGGTTTCTTTTCGGGTGACTTGCTATCCGCTAGTAGGTGGGTTATTGTATCGTACCCAACATTAGACATTGTATATTATATTTCAGTTGTATCTAGAATTTCCATCAACCAAACATGTATTTATTGAGATAGAGACCAGTGATGTTTATTTTTTCGACCTTAGAGTCGCGCATTATATTTCCATGGGTTCTTGCTGGTTGAGTTTCATTTCTGTTGTGATCCTCGCCTTTAGGCGTTGTATATTATGTTGCTTACAGGTTGATTTGATATAGTTCTTCCTACTCTCTACTACTTTTCTTGGTTTGGATTTCTGGGTTCGGCTTACTTAGGGTACGTACGCTTTGAGACGTTCGTAGTCTAAGTGCCGGTCATATTCCGTACTTTCGGGACGTGACAAAGTTGGTATCAGAGCGTTAGGTTTTACCTTCGGAGTATAGGATGACCCTTGGTTGATGGAATAGGTGACTAAAGTAGAGTTACGTACCGTGGTATGTCCGCGGCATATTTACGATACGCCACTCCACTTAAGAAGCCTTAGGATGTACATTTCCTTGTTCAGTATTATATTCCTTCCTGATCTAGCCTCATCGGTACCAGTTTTGGTTTTGCTGCCACGATTACGGGCAGGGAGAGCTACGGCTAGAGTTGTGGTCAGCATGAGCTCGTCATGAACGAAGACTGACCAGGGCGTGATTTTGGCGACACACGATTGCAGAGATGTGTCTTTTGATTGTGTTCTCGCGCCACGAGCATTGGATGGATCGCTGTATGAGATTACTCGAACGTGCAGATCAGCACCAGAGGATTGAGCCACTGACAGAGGCCAGCCAAATTTTTATGACCGTTGGTGTATTGCTTACTCCTGATGATTGAGGCACAATTCAGCGTGCAGACGAGTGAGCCAGTTATTGCTGAGAACGACGAGCTATTACCCTAGATGTTGGAGCTATTGCAGTACGAGATTGTACTAAGAGATTATAGAAGGTCGCTAGTCACCGAGGATGAATGACTAGGACATGTGGATCGTTCACTGCCCCGATGTGAGGTCATTAGATAGATTGATTCCAGCAGAGACGACTTCACGCGGAGACGTTGAGAGTCGACAGAGACGATCGAATGTCAGAAACCTATTATTCCAAGTTTAAAGTATTCGGAAAGACATGCAGGCAATTCTATGGTCCCTCTAGAAGAATGAAACCCTAACTCGACTTAATGACCGTGTGAAAGCCTTTGAACCTTAGGGTTTACGGCAGTTCTGCGGCGCCATTAGTGAGGCTTGGGTTTGGCCTTCTACAGCTGGGCCACCGATGCTGAGGTATGTACTCGATACTATTATACTGTACCCAAGATGTTGAGCTCTTGGGGGATTATGAGGTTTTGACGACTCGATCGGATGGCTTGACTTAATTCGGATGCTAGATGGTGAGATACATTTCTTGGGAGACTCCAGATACGAGGATAGCCGTTGGAGCTCAGTCCATGCAGCCACGACGAGACGAGTCTGAAGCAGTCGATATTAGAGGAAAAGGTGGAGTAAGAGATTCGTACCAGATCTGGACGAGATGGTGTTCCCCTCCGCCGACATTAGAGATGCGATGTGCATGCCGAGACATAGTACTGGATATACTTTCCAGAAGGAGTCGCGATGTGTATGCAGCTGTTCCGAAACCAGAAGCAGATATAGTAAAGGACGATGACTTCCGGACAGTTGGCAGGGATGAGACTTGGAAGAGACCGTGAGCAGGATTCCTTCCAGGACACTGCTGCAATGATGATTGCACCTTGGATCAGATACGTCACGTACATTCAGAGAGCCAGAGGCCGACGCCGGTGACATGATGCTTTTCGAGTGACCGCGATGATTGACCGAGTGATGACCAGAGAAGTGCCCAAACGGAATTGTCCCGTTAGCATGTCTGACAGGGCCGATGAGCCGACGGATCGTGAGATTGATAATTCACAGAGAAGACCTGGACCCAGGAGTGGTCATGTTACGCATCCCAGCAGGCCAGAGTTCAGGATCGTCGACGAGATATGCTATGAGTGAGCACGAAAGTTGGCCAGAGATTCTTGGAGGATGCGCTTGAACGGGACTACTCCGCCATACTTGATTTCGGTATTTTGGGCGATTTATTCGCATGATTTGGTTTTGATGATTAGATTTCATGATATGTGTTTTCATGTACCATGGTTGCACCTATTAAGTATTTATGATTTTTGCACAGTTATTGCACTTGATATCGTTTTCGTACCTTGGTTTCACATGTTTGTGAGTTTATGGGGTTTAGACATTGAGTTGATTTTGTGCGTACGCACGCACACGATTTGGTTTTTGCACTCTGTATAGTTTACTTATGTTGCAGTGCAGTGATTCGTATTTTGTGCACTTAGTTGCACTGGACTTCGATTTCTATTGAGATGTTCGATGTTTGTTTTGTGCACCTTATGCACCTGATTGGATTTTGCGCATGTTCGGCACTTGATATTGGATTTCATGATTTCATGCATGATGGATGCACCGGATTTGGATTTTTAGCGTATGTTGGACACCTGTTATGAGATGTGATTTGGTGCACACCGGATGCACTAAATCAGGATTTTTCGTGCATGTCAGATGCACCTGATTTTGCTGTCAGGCACACACGTTGCCTATGACCGATGCTGTGTGCACAACCGTTGCACCTTGATGTTGTTTCTGTGCACCTGCTTGGCACATGTATGGATTTTGATTTCCGTGCGCACCAGACGCACGTAGTTTTCATATGTACTTTTTGGGATTGATTTCTTATGGAGCAGTATATTTTTATGATATTGCGATTTGTTTTCGGACTGAGCAGGACTGGTCAGATGACAGTGCCTGGATATATTTTGCATGCATTGATAGATTTCAAAGGGATTTCCAAAAGCGAGCTATAGTCTCATTATTTACATACGTGTCTGATACGACACGAAACGTTTAAAACGAGGAAAACCCTTCTAAATTGTTTTCAAAACGGCGGAACGTGCATATTAAACAAAAGATATATACGTATATGGCTATTTTCTTATAAGACGTCCGCCGCGGTGCAGTGTTATGCGCATTGCACCTCGATTTTAAAGAAATTTGGCATGCATTTCCTTCACATATTTACACGTATAGTTCCGGTTTATAGCATATCGGCTTTGTTTGGATTTGGCATTTTTGTTTCAACTTGACTCCGATGATTGCGGGATGCTTGACGGAGTTTTAATTTCGAGTTATCTGCTCGTTGCTCAAGCGCATGTATTGCGCTATGATGCCTTTTATGTATTGATGATTTCGGAGCCCCGTTGATTTGGACATTTTATTGAAATATTTTGGAATTTAGAGGTTTAAATTTAAATTCGGGGACCGAATTTCTTTAAGGGGGGAAGACTGTAACATTTCAAAAAAATTAAATATTATTTTTGGGAATTTTCATAATTTAATATTAATTTTTAATGAATATTTTAATAGTCGGTATAATTAAATACCGATAAATCGTGAAAATTCCGGAGGAAAATTTTGGAAATTCTAAAATAGGGTATTTTGTGGAAATAAGCCATTTTGCAGTTCTTATGATGGATTATATGTTATTTTGGTGTTAATCGCGATTAAAAAAAATCGCTAAGTGGATTTTTGGCTTTTGTGCAAGATGTGCACATAACATTCTACACTTGTTACACTTGTTTCTTGTTTTGGTCATGGTAGCCTAGAGTTGAACCATGGTGGGTTGAACCATTTGGATTAAGTAAGTGGGTTAACTAAGGGTTTAGCTTGGTTAAGAATTGGTTAAGATTAGGGAGACTTGTGTAGGGAGTGAGTGAGCCATGATGGCTTGTGAGTGCTAGCATTGGGAGAGAGAGAGGGAGAGATGGTTAGGGTGTGCCTTGATCCATCCCAGGTCGTTTTTCCTTGTGTTCTTTCACTTCCTCTCAAATGATAATGCCTCCAGGATTAAGATATCAGCACACCCACCAGCCCCAACTTCAGCCCCTGACAACCAACATTTCAGCTCATTTGCATCAGCCCAATTCCTGCCCAGATTTCAGCCACAAAACAGCCCCTACATCAGCTGCTGATACACCATATCAGCCTCCATGCCCTCACATCAACAGCAACTTCAGCCCCCAATCCTACATCAGCAGCAAGAACAGCCCAGCACTTCAGCACCATACACCCATCAGCCACCCTACATCTGCTGCTATAGCCACCCTAACTCCATAAAAACAGCAACAAAAGCTCCAGCTGCAACATCAGCTACACCAGCTCCTAACCCCCTTAGCCCCATACCTACACACTCACCATCAACATTGCAGCCCCTATTCACTCACATCAGCCACAAAAACATCATAACCCTTGCAACACCCCAACATCATAAGCTACCAAACTGCTGCAACAGCAACAGAGGAAGAGAAAAGGGAAAAGTTGCAAGCAGCAGATGCAGCATCAGCATTGCTGTGAAACCAGCCACAGCAACACCAACCCCATTCAAACCACACCACACCCCCATCATACTTCAACCTCACCACAAACCAACACACCAACAACACCATACCACAACTTCAGCAACACCAGCACCCCAATAAAAACAACAGTAGCAGTAGCTGCTGCAAAAGAGAAGAGGAAAACAGATTGCAAGCAGCAGCTGCAGCCAAAGCAATAGCAACAACAGCCCACTTCAGCAGCAACAGCCCTTCCTCCTCCTTCCTTCTTCCCTTCTCCTGCATCCTAGAATTCTCTTGAGGTATAATCTCACAACCCAATTCCTATCTTGCAAGTTATAGTGTCTAGCTGAAAGTTTACTATTATATTTGTGATCTAGTGCTAATTTTAGGAATTTTGTGTGAGATTTGGCCAAGAGACGGTTTTGAATGCTAATATAGTCTTATTGGGTGTGTGTGAGACCAGTTTAACCAAGAAACCCCAGATTTCTAGTTAGAATACCAGATTTGTTATACTTGGCGTATTTAGCGTTTTTGTCGATTTATAGACCTTTCTGAGATCTGCTTTCACCCCGGGAACCCTAAAATGAAATTGACTTGGCAGTGAGGTATGCAGGTAGAGAGGAACCATTACCCAAAACCCTAGCCCAAACCACTATACCCCGGCCGCAGATTTAATCCCCCTAGCCGCAATTTGCGGCCAGACCAGGGTGAAACGCCTTCGTTTTGCGTGCACAGCCCCATTTCATGTAAACTTGACCCCCTGTATGTCTAGTTTTGACTGTTTCCAGTTAGGGTAAAATCGGGGTTGTTTTTCATGAGTTGGCGTATGATTTACGACCTGTTTTCCGTATGGATTTTTGGTATTCGATGATTCGTTCTGTCGGGTGGCGTTTGGACGTCAACGACAGCGGATATTGGCTGTGTTTGCACGCACGGCTGCGGGTTTTTACCTATGGGCGTAGCGTGCCCCATTTTGGTTTCCGACATGGTTTTCATGTGTTTTAGCGTGTGATATTCTTGTAGGTACTCACGTGGCGTCGAGGTGTTGGAGATGCAATGGCGACATCGGCACCGGCACACATAAACAAGGTGAGTAGATTTATAT
Organism: Agapanthus africanus; assembly: GCA_030015575.1. Taxonomy (NCBI): domain Eukaryota; kingdom Viridiplantae; phylum Streptophyta; class Magnoliopsida; order Asparagales; family Amaryllidaceae; genus Agapanthus; species Agapanthus africanus. The sequence continues at coordinate 326,512,697 of JASDDO010000004.1, forward strand.
CTACGGGGAGAAGTCGGGTGGATGGCGTATAGCACCCCCGCAGTCCGTGGTGATGTATACGGATGCGTATACACACCAGCAATTCATTATATGTTGTTGGGATTAATTATTGATGTTTAAATGGATATTGGTATGTTGGATTGGTGAAAGGTTACGAACCCTAGGGTAGTGGGTGCACTACACATGCATACACACATATACATGCTTGCATACATCCTTATTTCATATGTGGTTATGGGATTCTATATAGATATGTGTTCACTTGGGTTTGGGATTATGTGTTCACATACGGATTTGAGGATGATACATGGGATTGATATGAGTCGATGAGTTTAATCTAAGATTATGATATCGGTGATATGATAAAATTCATAATTAAGATACATCTTGATACTTAGAGGATTTTGGGAATGATGATGCCCTAGTAATAGTGACATATATATTATGTGATCGACATGCGATTATGTTATGAGATATGATATGATATGATATGACAGGATACTTATGATAGGCCGCCTTGGGCGATGTATACTCTTATGGTGATATATGATGATAATATCGATTTATACTAGACTGTCGATCAGTAGTCAGATCTTCATTATAGTGATGATGTTAGCATAGTGCTAGATGTAGGTCAGTACCCAGATTATGATATTTGATAAAGAGAATACCAGATGAATGATTTGACGAATGTGATATTGACCCGTACCCAGATTTGGGGATGTCGTGCGACGGATTTACGTACGAGCTGTAAATTGATGTTTGATCCGCCCTCTGGACTTAGGAATAACTGATTATGGAGGTATGGTATCGGATGTGATATATTCGAGGCGGGATCACCGACTATATATGTATATATATATTTGTACCGACTCAGAGGTTAGGCGGTTTTCCGTACCTACTTAGCTCAGCTTGTAGTGGTGTAGCTATATGACTTTTATGACATTAGATGCAGTTTAGTGATCATGGTGTTCCGTATTTCACCTCCCGCATATTATTATTGTTGCTCTGCATCGTATACTGTTGTGATTCATATTCTATTATTGATATCCTGCTGCTAGGACACCAGCACCATTACCGATGATGCGTATGTACCACGTACACTTTTTTGCCAGCGCATACACATCTTCATCGGTAATTGCCATGTCACGTACACTTAGAGGATATTATTGCCTGATTTAGCTTGTTAGCTAGTAGTGACATGATATCAGTGCATTTGCCTTATATGCCAGCTTGACATTGTAGCTACTGCTTATCACATCATGCATACTGTTGTTCATTATATGCCGCATTCATGGATTCTCATGCTTATATTCATGATTTTGCATGCTATTGATGATTGGATTCGGGTTTCCATGAGGTTTTCTGGATTTGGAGGAAAACCGCAAAACATATATAAACTGCTTTCTCTCTTTTTAAATAAATGCGGTTTTTCCATGATGTATGAATCGTCCACCATAAGTTTTGCTGATGGATTTCGAGACCCGATTCGAGAAGGCGGATGAACCGTTTCGGGTACATGGTGGGCCCGGTGCGGTACCCCGGGGCAAGAAGATCGCAGGAGATGGCGTTGAGCCTGGCAGGGGAGCACGACCGACCGGTGATATTACCCGACACGTCGGATATCCGGAGGATACCGTCGTAGTCATGAGATGGATGGTAGGGGCCGATCTGGACTGACGGCGCCCTGGATATTATGATTGAGACATTGAGAATTGAGGTATTGAGGTACAGAGATTGTGATACAGAGATATCGAGATATTGATATTTATGTTTTGTGCCGATGCTAGGCACTGTTTTATGCTGATTTCATTATGATACCTCATTTTAAAAATACAGAAATCTCATAACGTTATGAAAGCAGTTTTCTTCAGTACATGCATTCTGTTTCATGCATTTTTACATCATTCATATACATATTGCCACCTGATGCACTGACATGGACACATGGGTTTACACTTGGGTTAGATATTTATACTAGTCATGGTTAGAGATTGCTGCTTATATATATGAGGATTATATATTATGATCGTATGACCTAGGATTGCGTCATACATGCGATTTTCTGTTCGTAGATCTTTTTCTACTCACGAGTTGGCAACTCACCCCCGTTGTGCCCCAGTTTCTTGCAGGTGTTGCCGTACGGGTTTCATTACGGCTTTGCGGGCACGGTTTCTTTTCGGATGACTTTATATCCGCTAGTAGGTGGGTTATTGTATCGTACCCATCATTATACATTGTATATTATATTTCAGTTGTATCTAGAATTTCCATCAACCAAACATGTATTTATCGAGATAGAGACCGGTGATGTTTATTCTTTCGACCTTAGAGTCGCGCATTATATTTCCATGGGTTCTTGCTGGTTGAGTTTCATTTCTATTGTGATCCTCGCCTTTAGGCGTTGTATATTATGTTGCTTACAGGTTGATTTGATATAGTTCTTCCTACTCTCTACTACTTTTCTTGGTTTGGATTTCTGGGTTCGGCTTACTTAGGGTACGTACGCCTTGAGACGTTCGTAGTCTAAGTGCCGGTCATATTCCGTACTTTCGGGACGTGACAGTAATTAACTGCAAGGGCTTGCGCCTGCAGGGAAGAGCGTCCCCACAATCAAAAAACCCTCAAACGAGGGGGAATCTGACGAAGTCTGCTACATCGTCTGCATCCGTTTAAACCTTCGATACATGGTGCCATAAATCAACTTGGCATCTTCGGAGAAGTGGACGGATAGCACCAATTAGCATCTGCCCCGAATCTCAGGCAAGACGTCAGTCTTCCCGGCTTTCAGAGGGGAACAGGCGCCAGCTGACGCGACCTGGATCGCGCCAAGATGTTACCTTCCGTTGATCTGCTGATGGTGGCGATGGATGGCTGATATTGGATTTAGAGGCAGGCTCCCGAAGCGTGTGGATCTCAATAGGTTTGAGGTTGTGGTTGCCGAGCTACCTGCAAGGATGTCCCGGGGTGGTTGTTCCACCGAGGACCCTCCGACGATCAAGTTAGACTGGAGATCCGAGCAAAGTAACGGCTTAGTGGAGTAAAAATGGCTTACTTGAACCGTCTGAAGAAGGGGTTTATATAGCGGTGGCAGCAGGCAAGGCATGCGCGAGAATCACGCCAGCAGTTAAGCTCCCGACGTCACGCCCGCGTGATGAGCGGGGCCTCCTATTAATGGAGAGACAGGCTCGTTAATGTGGGATCGTGATGGCGTGGAACGTGGGTTGTGGCCGGCGGATATCTCGCGCATGGCGAGATTCACGGGATGGCGGTTGCGCCTGTGAGCGATGTTGTTGGTCGGTCGATGAGACTGAGGAAGATGACCTCGGCGGGAGAGCTCGCGGACGAGCAGGAGAGCCGAGGTATCTTGGTTCTGCGGTATCCCGGAGACGAGCTGGGAGGCCGAGGAGGTCAATCGTGCAGGGGGTTCGAAGGTTAGTGTAATACCAAGTTCTTTTATATACCAATACCCGTATTTTTGTTACTTGAAAAATTGCTTATTTATATTTCAAGTATTTTATTTATTTTAAAATCCCAACCCCTTATATTTATTTTCCCAGATTTTACCCAATCCATTAGCCCACTCCCTTTCCATTTCTTTTAAATACTTTTAAACTCATAACCCAAACCCAAACCTTATTTCCTTTTTTTTTTCTCCATTTCCTAGCCAGACCACTCTCCATATTTTTCCCTTTATTTTACTCCATTGCCTTAACCCAGCCCAAACCCTAACTCTCTTTTTCTTTTATCCTCCCGAGCCGGCCCACCAGCACCCTTTCCCTTTCCCTTCAATTTTCCCTTCCTCTTAATTAATTTTTTTGGTCCAACCTTCTCGGCCCATCATTCCAACTCCCACCACTTCACGCCAACCCAACCCGACACCAGCCTTCTTCCCCACTCACTTTCTCTTTCCCGCTCTTTTCTTTCGCGCTCCCCACGTCGCCCCGTCGTCGCGACCACGTCCTCTCGCGCCCGCCTCTCTCGCGCCCACGACGCACGCGCGCTCCCTCCTATGACCCGCTTCCCTCATCGGCTCCCTCCTCCTTCTCACGACTCTCCCCCTCCCTCCTCTCTCAAGAAACCACGAACTCCCCATACCCATTGCCTGCACACCGAGCCCACACCCCTCGCCTGTCCTCGTCGCCGACGCTCACCTCTTCGTCGTCGACCTTACCCACACCTCGTCTCCACCTCCTCGCCGGCAACCGTCGCTTGCACCACAAGCGCCTCCGCCTCCTCTTTCTTCCTCGTTCACCTTACGCCATCACCGCCGGTGACCCCAAACCAACTCCGACCTCGCTCCTCCACGACACCCTGGAACCTGCGACGACCCACCACGCTATCTCCTCCTCTTTGCAAACTCAAGACCCGAGCTCCACTGCCCGAGCACCGCCGGCAAACTCCTCACCCTCGACGACGAGCCTTCCTCCTCGCCCCCCTCAACTCACCGTCTGCTCACCCCTGCCACCCCTCTCGACACCCGACGAGCCTAGTTCCCCCTACTCCATCACAGACCCACAAACGAGAACTCAAGCACCCATCGCCGCCAACCTCCACCTTCGGCCACCTCTGAGCACCGCAACCTCCACCTCTCTGCTGCCTCCTCTTGTCGCCTGAGTCGTTGCCTGCAACTCCGAGCTCCACTCATCGAGCCCCCTACACCCCCTTCTCCGAGCCTCACCCCACGTCACTGCACCCTCACTGGCGATCACCTCAGCCACTGCCGTGCACCTCGCCGTCTCCTCCTCTTCCGGCCACCGCCATAGCCCAGCGACCCTACACCCACCATCTCCAGCCGCCGTCCAAGCTCGCCGTCGCCGCGGGAACTCGAGCTCGAGCCAAGTCGAGGCTGCCATGTCGCGCGTGTGTCGCGATCGCGCCGCTACCGTACCGTCGTCAACACATCACCAGGCAAGTTTGATACTTGCTTCATGCTAATTTTTATATTACAATTCAAGTTATCAATAATTTCCGCATACACTTTTTCATGTGAATCGTTATAATCCACGTGCTCGATGCAAAACCCGAATGAGAGAAAACCGTTAAGTTGACGGCAACATATAACATGTGATGGCCCGGGTTATAATGAATGTCCCTTGAGACTTTGGTTACAATACGATGCCGTTTGCTCACGTAAAATGATGTCCCGATTTCTGTCGTAAAACCTGAAAACTTGCGGACATGCTAAATCGTAAAATTTATAATAAATTGTGGACAAACCGGATTTTAGCGTTCGATGGCTCCTATAGAATCTAACTGTTTAACCTACTGTATTATATTGTTGATCACTGAATTTTAATAAACTATGATAGAGATAATTACGGAGGATTACGATTCTAGACTGCAGTCCAGAACGGAAATCCTAGTTAACCCATGTTTCTAGACCCCTGTACATTCCTGTTCAAAGAAGAGAATGCGCGGAACCCTATATCGTTACGTAGATAATTGAGTTAGATTTCTTAATCCACTGGTCTTGCTGGATTTCACTACCGTTTGATATTTTTAACTCATTTTATAGTGCCGATATGTTTTGCTGAATTCTGCAGGGGCAGATTTTACACATCGAACATAATCTGTCCATAACTCCCTGTTGATACAAGATATCGCTGCTCCGCCAATTGCGGTGGAAACCTAACCAATAACCCTAAATATTGTTCAACTATAGCGTCGCCTAATTACGATCCCAATTGGGATTAAAATGCGTTACGAAACGGACTTCCAATTCTGAAACCGGATTTCCAGCAGTGAACGCTTAAAATGAAATCGCCATATCTAGTGATCCCGAAACCCGATTAATATGAAACCAATTTTTATGGATAGATAATTAAACATACTGCCTACCCCTTAGTTATTGTATTCTCATCACATTATATATATGTCATTGCATTGGTAACCTAGTGATCATGTGCATTACCCAGTGTTAGGTATTAGTGTTTGATTGTGGCAAGTACGTGGGTGTTTAAGCATGAATGGATAAGTGAATGTGACACGTACTTGTACACAATCAGTGGACCCTATTGATTTATTGTATTGTCGACGTCTATGGGACGTGTATAAGTGTGACTATAATTGGTATGGGACAATTATGGAAGCACTTATATGGGTGTCATAGGTAAGACACCAAACACTGTCCATTTGTCTTTTCTCGCGTAGACTCATCATTGGCCGACTGGTATTTGAGTTTATGGTTGGCGTTTGATGTAGACCACGGAGTGTGGGGTAGTTTGAGTGTGAGTTCAACAGAATCTCGGGAGTCCCATGCCGACACATACAGCGATTCTGGAGATATATGGGGATATTACTGATTATTAGCGAGCGACTCGGGCCCGTGTTCCCTTGCCCTTGGGTCCTACCCTTGGATGGGGGATACTCACGAGTGGTTGACTCTCACACTTGGACTGACGATAGGCTTAGCGACATGTACAGTGAGACTTAGAGACTGATAGGGTTAGTGAAATTGACATGTGTTGCTTACTGATTCAACATACCTGTCATACTGTTTACTGCTTTACTGTTTGCCTGCTCTATTGACTACCTGCATTGGCTACTTCATATTCACGCTATTATTCCATGATTACTGTTTCATTTTCATTATTATTGCACGAGTTCACATTTGTGTTTATATATATATATATATATATATATATATATATATATATATATATATATATATATATATATATATATATTGCTATCGTGTCGCTCTGACGACCTGAGTATGCATGCTCAGAGTGAGAAGTGGATCTAGCTTGGACCAGGACCTGACGTACCTCGAGGACATCGCGGATATCCCGATCAGCGATCCAGAGCTATACTCTCTTGATCTCCATCTGGTTAGTTCTCTGTATTTGTTTTGATTTAGTGACTGTATTTCTCATTACCTGTGCATTGATCACTGATTACCACGTAAAGCTAGAAGCCGAAGTATGATTACGGAGGGATATTTTCTCGACCGTAGGGGCATGGCTGGCATTGTCAACCCCTCGTATTCCGTATTTTGGGAAGCGGGGCGTGACAGTGAGCCAGCGCTTGTTTGTGAGACGGACATAGGAGTGGTCTGATCGGCCGCTGTAGGTCTTTTCTTGTATGCTCTGGGACACGTCATCCGTCACGTGTCATGATCTGAGAGATCACCGATATCGAGCATCATCAACCGTGCTCTTAATTTTATTTAAGGATTATAGAGTAAATCCTTGTTAAGATGTTGGAACTGTCAAGTTGGCTGGCAAAATTAGGTTATTCCTTGGATGGCTGATAGAATATTTTAATTTATTTTTGTGTATGTCTTAATTATTGTTTGCCTTTCATTTGTTTTTTTTTCCCCTTAATTTGCGGCGAGAGGGTTTTCTGAGATTCGAATCCCACATTCTCTTCAAGAGATGAAGTGTCCATACTAACCGAGCTATTCCTCATTGCTAATTGAAAAATATACTCAAAAAACATAGACGCCCTTGTTGTAACTACTGTACTAATTAGCATATGGGCAATTTAAAGAAGGGTCAGGATAATTGATGAAAATATTGATTAATGATTAGTTAACCTATTATGATAGATTAGATATAATTACAAATTTGCTTCGTCTGTTTAATCTTCTCTCTATGTACCAAATGCATTATCACTTGAATTTATATTTATGAATACAAATCCATTTTTTTCTAAAAATGAGTATGATAAATAGTAAATATATGCTTGCACAGTCGTGTATGGTTGATTAAACATTGAGAGATCATTATACAAATCAGATAATTGATATGGAATCAAAAACATATTTGTGAAAAAACCTATTTAATTAACTAGTTGAATTAAGTTTAGTTATGTCTACTCATTCTCTGTATGCTTATTGAATAAATTAATTTTCTTATTTCACTATTGATGGTAGCACACACAAATACAAATGTTTTTTTTCCTTTTGGAGAGAAAAAGGCTGTAGCCCAGTTATATTAAACTACTACCATCATTGTTCATACAATTACAAACACAAAAATAACTTGGAATAGATGGAAAACGATCTCTCTCAAATAGGGAAGAAGAAATAGCTTCATTGGCAATAATGTGAACACCACGGTTTGCATCCCTATGAATAAAAGACAAAGAAATTGATGGGTTATTCATAAGAATATGGCATCCTTCATAGACCAAATGAACTTCTTCTCTCCAATGAGGGGCGGACTTTCCAAGAAAGGCATTTACAACATTAGATGCCTCACATTGGATATGAGTCCAGATATTTGTTGCAGTAAGAGGATCACGAAGACAAAACAAACTATATAGAGAAATAATCAAAACCACAAGTAAAATTGAAAATACAAGAACTTACTAACTACAAAACCAAATAAACGAATGCGAAGTTTTATTAATAACCACAATTCGGAGGAGTACAAATCGGTGGACGAATATAAATCCCTCAAATAACCCTAGCTCTCTCAAACAACAAAGAGTGTTCTCTCAAATATCAAAGGCATCCAAAAGGCTATCAAAACTAGGATTAAAACATATATATATATATATATATATATATATATATATATATATATATATATATATATTCCCAATTAACTAATTTCCTAACTAAGAAAAACATCCGGTCCATAACACGGCAGACGTCTGCAGAAGGAATGCAGAGACGTCTACCTAAGTGTCTTCAAATCCACAGAGTATATCCAGACGTCTGAACAATCCTCATTTTGGTCAACTAGCTGTAGAAGCCTGGAAGTTCAAACATCTGGTCTTCACGTCTCCAAAAAGTCAGAGTGCTCGCAGACGTCTGGATTGATAGGGTCAGACGGTTGCCCAATGTATGCTTGCGCATACAGAGCCTTGACAGACGTCTGAAGCGGTAGCTCCAGACAACTGTTCCCTTGCCTTACAGATAACTCAGGATCTGCGTGACTTCGCGATAACTCCGAATTTGATAGGAAATCAAAAAAGAGATGGAATGTGAGGCATCACAACAAATCTCCACCTCTTCTTGCATTCCCAACAACACTCTTCCACAAAATTAAAAGTGGCTCCCATCTTCACCACAAAACCTCTTAAGGGCTCAAATAAGTGCGACGCACTCCAATAAAGTTCAAGAAATGCTCAAACTTCACAACTGAAAGAGACATCGTTAATATGTTGTCCGGATTATCCGTTGTGCCAACTTTCTTCACAATAATCTATTTTTTCTCAACGACTTCCTGCACGAACCAGTACCTCATATCAATGTGCTTCATCCTCTCATGATGCATCTGATTTTTCGTCAAGTGAATCACGTTTTGGCTATCACAGTAGACTATTATGGTATCTTTTTGAATATCGAGTTCCGAAAATAGTCTTTTCAACCAGATCGCTTCCTTAACGGCCACAACAATGGCCATATACTCCGCCTCCGTCGTAGACAAGCAACCGTAGGCTTTAACAAATCATGCTAACTAATGGCGTATTCTCCCAAAGAGAATACATAACCAATGATCGATATTCGTCTGTCAAGATCGTCCGTATAATCGGAATCGCTGAATCCAACCAAATTATCGTTGTTACTCCCAAACACCAATCCCACGTCAGACGTACCTTACAGGTATCGTAAAATCCATTTCACAGTTTGCCAATGGTCTTTACCGGAAGATGCCATATAGCGACTAACAACATTAACAGCATGTGAAATGTCGGGTCATGTACAGACCATGGCATACATAATACTACCCACCGTATTTACATATGAAACATTCAACATATACTTAATCTCATTCTCTGTTTGCGATGATGAACGAGCTGAAAAGTTAAAATAACCTGCCAACGGAGTACGTTCAGATTTAGCGGCTGTCATACCGAAACGCTCTGAAACTTTCACAACGTATCGCTGTTAAGACAAGTAAAGATTTACTCATTTGCGATCATGCCTTATCTCCATACCAAGTATTTTCTTGGCCGCTTCCAAATCCTTGTTCTCAAACTTGCCTTTCAACTGTTCCTTCAAATTCTTAATATTAACCATATACCTTACTGTTATCAACATATTATCAAAATAAAGTAGCAAGTATATGAAAGAACTATCAATGAGTTTCTTATAATAAACACAACTGTCGTCCTTACTTCTCGTAAACACAATATCTATTATGAAAGACTCAAACTTTTTATGCCAACGTCTAGATGACCGTTTCAAACCGTAGAGAGACTTCTCTAGCAAATAGACGTGATCTTTTTTGCCTTCAACTTCAAAACGTTCGGGTTGTTGCATGTAGATCTTCTCTACATAGGTCTCGTTTCACTTCGTTACTTTTTGGTGGAAAACTTTGTCTTCGGTTGCACCATTAATAACTGAAAAATGAAAAAGTAAAGTAAATTGTACATATCAGGTTTGGTCTTAATAGCTCAGATTCGTGGGATTTGTATGAAAAACTCAAATAAAAGCAATAAAGTGTAAATTTATACAAAAATAAAGGGTGTTGATAGCATACCTCAAAGCAAGAAATATCAATTATGCAATTCAAATCTTCCATTGTCTACAGATGGTTTGAACAGTGTTTCAGAGAATAGGATTAATAATTAACATAATTGTATATATTTGATGCTTGTTTAAAGGAAAAACATGACAGTGGGTGATGATGCTCATGAGAGGGAACCTTCCGGATCATAACACGTGGCAGATGACGTGTCCCGAGACTTGCGGGATATAAGCCAATACTATGGATTAGAGGCATTCCCCTCGGGCTATTGCGCCGGGGTATATCCCGACCTCCTATGGATGTCCAAGCACTCCTAGGCCCGCCTTTGAGTAACCATCGGCACGCCTCCGAGCCCCCTACATGCTGAGCTTACACAGGCCTCTCGTCTCCGAGCTATCGCATGAACCGGGATCTCTTGGCCTCCAGCTCGTCTCCGAGCCTCCTGCCGAGCTAAGCCTCCCCGGTTCTCCCCAACGGCCGAGAACACAGAGCCCAAGCGTCTCCACCACGGCTCCGCGTATCTTGCCCAAAGCGAGATATCCTCTACCCACCACCCAACGTTCCACGCTAGCGTATCCTTCCACTAACGAACGTATCTCGTCATTAATGGGGGATCCCGTCACTCATGCAGGCGTAACGTCCGGGGCATAATTGACGGCGGAGATCTCGTGCCAGCTCGCTCCAAACGACCGCTATAAAACCCCTCTCCCAGACGATTCATGTAAGGGAATTTGATTCCAATAGGCCGCTACTCTGCCCAAGTACCTCGACTAACTTGATCCTTTGAGGGTCCACGGTGGCACAACCACCCCGGGACTTCTTTGCAGATTGTTGAATTTTTGTTTGGTTAAGACAGAATTAAAAGCTTTGAGGCGTGTATGATACACTTTCCGAAAGGTGATATTGCCCCCACTATGGGAGTGCAGTAAAAGGCAATCACCCCCAAGATACAACAAAACCCTTGAAACTCTCTTAGAAGATAATGAGAAAAAGATGCCTTACATGTGAAGAGTAGGACATAATTTATAGACTTGAACAGACACAACCGTCTGAATGGTTGTGACCATTAAGAGTTGAACAGACACAACCACAACCGTCTGAATGGTTGTGACCATTAAGAGTTGAACAGACACAACCACAACCGTCTGAATGGTTGTGACCATTAAGAGTTGTCTGTTCAGACAACCTTTGAATCTGAAATTCAAAATGTCAACTCTGTTACTAAGTCAACCCAAGATGCCCCAAGTGCCCAAGTGCCTCATCAAAGACAATAGTAAATAAGCCTGCTAGAAATCAGGCCCACTTGGCTCATTATTCACTTTATTCAAGTTATTACTTAAATATTGGGAACTATTATAAAGACTTGGGTATTCGTCTCTCCATCCGATGTAGGACTATTTCCCACATACAAATGCAACCAATATATTCAAACTACTAACACAGGTAACTCAGCTTCACTCCAAATCAAGCCCACTGAGATCCACACGTTCCAGGAGGTAACCCTCAAACCCAATCTCAGCCGTTCATCAACGCTCGCCCAGATCGACGAAGGACAACATCCGAAGGAGATCCAGGCCTCCATCAGTTGGTGCTATTTGTGGGAAACACAAATTCCCCTCATCGAAAGTTGATCTTCCGATCTCGAATTTATGACGAGTGAACACCATGACGATCCAAGCCCAAGTCGCCGCCTTCCCAACTACGGAGCCGCGGACGGGTCCACTCCTCCCCCTAACGCCATTCAGGCCCTCTCTGCTCGAATTCATAAGCTCACGTCCATGGTGGATGCCCTTTTCCGTGTACAAACAGCGGGACAGGCCCCCTAGGCCGCCGTTCCCCACCCTCGGGATCACGACCTCTGCAAAGGGGGAAGGAACACTGCCCCTGCTGGCACCGCTGAACAGCGTCCCGCTATCTCCGGCGGTCATAGATCCCTCGCGGCGACCAATTCGATGACTCGCTGGGTACCTTACAGCTCCACGCCGATGTCTAGCGAAAAAGCCCCCCGCCCCGAGGCTCATCACGCACCCGTCCCTCCCGAGGAGGTGTCGGTCAGCTCGCCTGTTCCCAGGCATGGCCGACACCCCCTCTCTCGATGGGGAGCACAGGCGGCACTCACCGTGATGACTCTAGAATGACCTCGCCAGGGTACCTGATGAACCGGATAGAACGGAACCGAAGTCGTAGTCAGGCGTAGGCTATGAGCTGGAAGGGACATAACTCCGACTACGCCGAATCATCGGGATACCATGACCGTCTCGATGCCCTCGAAAAGAAAATCGAGGGCATACATCGTGAGGGTCTTCCTTCGAATGAATCGGCCAGGTATGCCGCCGACTCGCTCACGAAACCCTTCACTGAAGAGCTGCTCGCCATCCGCGTCTCATCCAGAAACAAGCCTCCAAAAGTGGTCATCTTTGATAGGAAGTCTGACTCCAAAGACCATCTGGACGCGTTTACGGTGGACATGAGCTTCCAGGAAAACTCTAACGCCGCCCGATGCCGAGCGTTTCCCGCCACTCTCATCCGGGCTGGAAGAAACTGGTTCTGAGGGCTCACGCCAGGCTCCATCTCTACCTTTGATGAGCTGGCCGCCCAGCTCCTCGGGCATTTCATATGGAACAGACGACAGAAGCGGATTATCGATTACCTCTTCACTATAAAGAGCGGGGACAAGGAGTCCTTTAAAGGATACGCCACTCGCTTCTACAACGCTCTTCTAGAGGTTCCTGAGCACCGGGACGAGACTGTCACCACGGCTCTAAGGTCAGGTCTTAGGCACAAAGAGTGGCTTCACTCCTTTGCATTAGCGCAACTTAAGACCATGGCTGAGGTAAAGGCTTGGACCGAACGGGAAATCCAACTCAAGTCCGAGGTGAATGCGAACCTACCCCGGGACGACCAGGCCGACCAAAAGAAAAGAGGTAGCGAAGAGAAGAAGGTTGACCTGCCAAAGCCATACTCCCCAAAATTCCAGGAGTATACTCCGCTCAACATCTCTCAGACTGAGCTGTTGGAGGAGGCGAAGGGAGAGCGATTCTTCAAGCTTCCTCTGGTCACCAATAGAGCAGCCAAACGGATTTGAGGCCCGTACTGCGCCTTCCACAGGTCGCAGGGACACCCCACCGAGAACTGTAAACAGCTCCGTGATTATATCGATGAGTTAATCCACTCGGGGCACTTGGTGAAGTAACTGCAGGAAAAGCGATAGGCAGACCGGGAGCAAGAGAACCATACCCCTCCCGGCGAATTGATTATTGGCCAAATCATGGTCGTATCAATAGGGGTGCGCCTGGAGCCAGCGACATTCGCCGCCTCCTGCCGGTCGAGGGAACTAGCGACCAGCCCTAGAAGAAATACAAAGTATCCCAGCCCATCACCTTCACCGACAAAGATCTCTACGAAATATCCTTGCCTCACAACGACCCCCTCGTGATTACAGCGCGGGCCAACCGCTACGAGATTCAAAGGATACTGGTCGACTCGGAAAGCTTGGCGGACATTCTTTTCTACGATTGCTTTCTACATATGGGGCTCAGCCTGTCAGACCTGAGGCCAACCGCCCACATTCTATCGGGATTCACCAACCACTCCATCTCGGCAGACGGAGTGGTTACACTCCTACTCAACATTAGTGAGGCGGGCCATACAAGAACCGTACCGATGGAGTTCATCGTCGCTAGAGTTCCCTCGTCCTATAACATCCTCCTAGGACGCCCGATGCTTAACTCCCTCCGGGCCTAAATTTCCACTTACTCGCAATCAAGTTTCCACTGAATCGAGGGGGAATAGGCCAGGCCTACGGGAACTAGCAAGTCGCAAAGATTTGCTTCACAGCGACATGCCCCTGCCCCCCACAGAGGGAAGCGACGACCTTGAAAGCGCCAACAATTTCCAGGGCTCCTTGGATACCGGTGATGAACAAAAGGAAATCTGAGGGGCCCCGGTAGAGGCACTCGTAGAGGTCCCCCTTGTCGAAGGGGACGATGAATGCACTGTACAGATCAGGTCACTCTTAATGGGAGCCAGGAGCGAAGGATTGATCAATTTTATTTGAGTAAACGTGGACGTTTTCTCTTGGGCGCCCACCGACATGCCCGGGATCGACCCCAAGGTAATCTCGCATAAGCTCAGGGTCGACCCGACGGCCCGACCCGTCAGGCATAAGAAACAAGGTTTCGCTCCTCTCAAATAAAAGGCGATCGAGGACGAGGTCGACAGGTTGCTCGCGGTCAACTTCATTCGAAATGTGGCCTACTCAGAATGGCTAGCGAATGTGGTTATGGTTAAAAAAAGCAAGCAAAAAGTGACGCATGTGTGTCGACTTCACAGATCTCAACAAGGCCTGCCCGAAAGACAACTATTCCCTCCCTAGGATAGATCAGCTCATCGACAACTTTGCGGGCCACGAATTGGTCAGCTTCATGGATGCTTTATCCGGCTACAACCAGATCCGTATGAACCCGGCTGACGAAGAGCTTACCGCATTCACAACGGACCAGGGGTATACTGTTACAATGTAATGCCCTTCGGCCTCAAAAACGCCGGAGCTACATACCAGCGCCTGGTCAACAGGATGTTCAAATAACAGATCGGAAGGAACATAGGGGTTTACATCGACGATATGCTCGTCAAGTAGACCTCATCTAACGAGCACACCAAAGATCTCGGCGAAACAGTCGACGTCCTCCGCAAGTACAAGATGAAACTGAATCCCGCCAAGTGCACGTTCTGGATCACTAGTGGAAAATTCCTCGGGTTCATGGTTACCCACCGGGGAATCGAAGCTAACCCGGAAAAGATCAATGCCATCCTCAACGTGGCCGCGCTAAAGAGCAACGTCGAAATCATGCGACTCACGGGGAGAGTGGCCGCTCTAACTCGCTTCATGTCGAGGTCCGGAGAAAAGTGACTTCCTTTCTTCAAAGCCCTGAGAAAGATCGCAAGGTTCGAATGGTCGGAAGAGTATCAGGTCACTTTCGAGCAATTGGAGGTGCACCTGGCGACTCCCCCTTTGCTCACTCGATCGATTGAAGGAGACGAGCTATCACTGTATCTAGCGGTGTCCGATCAGGCTGCAGGCTCTGTGCTCGTTCGAGAAGTCGAAGGAGTCCAAAAGCCGGTCTACTACGTAAGCCATGTCTTTAAGGACACGGAAACAAGGTACCCGGCCATAGAAAATATTGTCTTGGCGCTCATCACGGCCTCAAGAAACCTACGATACTACTTCCAGACACACACCATCCTCGTCCTCACCGAGCGTCCCTTAGGGCTATTCTCGCCTCCCCCGAGTCATCTGGTCATTTTGAGAAATGGAGGTGGGAGTTGTCTCAATTCGACATCAAGTACCGCCCGAGGCAATCTATTAAAGCATAAGTCCTGGCAGATTTCATTGTCGAATGTACTATCCCCAACAAGGAGGCAGTGTCGGCGCCGGACCTCGGGTCTCAGCCCTCGATCGTGGAGGGGTCCGGCTCCGTTCCCGATTGGGTCCTCTACGTCGACGGATCCTCTACCGAGGAGGGGAGCGGGGCCGGCCTAATCATTCGAGGCCCAAATAAGACGGAGATGGAGTACTCTTTGAAACTCAGGTTCAGAGCCTCAAACAACGCCGCGGAGTACGAAGCCTTGCTAGCTGGACTACGAATCGCCTCCGGAGTGGGGATAAAAACGATTCGAATTCACAGTGACTCCGCCCTTGTCGTGGGCCAGGTCACCGGCCGTTTCGAGGCCCAGGAGCCTCTGATGGTAAAATATTTAGCAGAGATAAAAAGACTACGAAAAGACTTCAACGAAATTCAAGTAGAGACGATTCCTCGGCACCTAAACGCCCAGGCCGACGCTTTGAGCAAGCTAGCATCCTCCTACGCGGCTAAAAATAAGAGGAATATCCTCTTCGAGGTCTTTCCACGACCCAGCATGGAAGACAGGGAGACGACGCTTCAAGTTTACACTGCCCAGGAAGAAAGCCGGGATTGGAGGAAGCCCCTCATAGAGTTCCTGAAAGAGGGTACACTCCCGGAAGATCGATGGAAAGCACGCAGCCTTCTAGCCAAAGCCCGCCACTTCGTCTGGAGCAATAGAAATCTCTACAAGAAGTCCTTCACGCAACCTCCGCTTCGGTGTGTCGACCCCTGAGAAGCTGACTACGTCCAGCGTGAGATTCACAAAGGGGTCGGTGGAGCTCACCAAGGGGCCCGCACTTTAGTCCAGAAAACGCTGCTCCAAGGGTACTATTGGCCAACCATTCATCAAGACGGTTAGATGCTCGTCAAAAGATGCATGATCTGCCAACTCCACGGCAGCATACCCCATCTTCCTGCTACCAAGCTAATAGCCATCACATCCCCCTGGCCGTTTGCCCAGTGGGGGATGGACATGGTGGGCCAACTCCCAACTGGCACGGGCGGGAACAAGTACATCCTTGTCGCGGTGGACTATTTTATGAAATGGATCAAGGTCGTCCCCATCAGGAAACCGGACGCCACCACGACCATCAAATTCCTGTAGAACATAATATCCCGATTCGGGATCCCGAGGTGTATTGTTACCGACTACGGGACGAATTTCGAAAATGACAAAGTCAGAGGATTCTGCAGCGAATACTACATACTAATGAAGTTCGCCTCGGTAGCACACCCTCAAAGCAATGGGCGGGCCGAGTTTGCCAACCGAGACGTCATTCGAGGTCTTCGAGCTCGTCTGGAAGGAAGACAGGGAAGCTGGGTCGAGGAGCTTCCCCGGGTTTTATAGGCCCTACACACATCGAGGAAGACCCCTACTGGGGAGACCCCCTTCAGGCTCTGCTACGGCACCGAGGCAATGGTCCCAACGGAGATTGGATTGCCCAGTTACAGAGTCGAGCATTTCGACGACGAGGCTAATACCTTGGCGCTCCGGACTAATTTGGACATCTTACTAGAGAAGCGTGACCGGGCGTAGATCAAAGCCGCCGCTTACCAGCAGCAGACTGTTCGCTACTATAACGCACGAGTTAAGTATCGCACCTTCAAGAATGGAGATCTGGTCCTAAGGCTGAACGAGTTCGTGGCCCAAGACAAGCTGCACAAGTTTTCCCCGAAATGGGACGACCCCTTCCTCGTCATCGAGGTATTGCCCGGTGGGGCTTATCGCTTGGAAGACGCGGCGAGTCCTAAGTTTCCTCGACCTTACAACGCCGAAAAGCTCAAATTGTACAAGTGAATTTAAAATTTGTGCCTAAGAATATGTGTTTCTTCTTTGCCAAAGCGATGTAAATTTTTCTAAGTCTTCTGAATTAGAAGAGATTTCTCCTATATGTTCCCCTCTTCCTCGATTTTAAGACCTCTGGGTTCATTTTTGTGAAAACACGCAAAGCATAAAGAGAACAAAAAGGAGACGAAAACACGTCGCAAAAGAGTAATTTTATTCATCAAAGGTATTATGGTCTCCCCAGCCTTACAAAAAAAACTTTTACAACAGAGGGGGAAGGGAGTGAAGAAAACACTGTTGGTGGAACTCCGAGGAGATCGCCGCCAGCCGGGCCCTTGCTTCCTCAGCCCTCTCCCTCTGATGTTGTCCGCGTACGCGCGACGCCACGGACATTCCGGAAACCTCACCGACCGGGCATCCATCGGTGATATGCCTTAGTTGATAGCACTCTAGGACGAGTGCCACCAAGCGATCCCGCCGGCTCTTCGAGATCAAACCAAAACGGTAGAGCGAGCGAAACTTTTCAACGGCCTTGTCCTTAAGCTGCTCAGACGGGGCGTTGTGTAGCCCCGGTGACATCTTCCAAATCGAATACATAAGCAGTTAGAAGAGGGATGATCGCCGGGGAAGCAGACGGCCGAAGTGGTCCTCCACACGCCGGACCACTGCCTGGTACACCTCCTCGGTGCTTGTCTGGTCGTACAAGTAGACGTCGTCACGAGAAATAATCTCTTAGACGGAGTAAATAAATCCTGCCATTTTTTCTTCCGAAGTGCAAAGCTAAGAATAACATACACGCCATCACTATTTATAACCCCAACGGAATCCCAGAGGACCGAAGTTTGCGCATGCGGCAACGCGATTTTCGGGATCTTTTCAAATTGTCCAATACCGGACCGCCACGTGGCGACCATGCCGTACCTCACGAGCCTATATACGGGTGACGGAAGTTGGAATGACATAGATCGTGGTACATCGCACCTCGTCTATGCGTTTCCGCCACGTGTCATCCGCAGCAGTCACACTCGGATTTTACGAGTCAAGGGAGATTGAACGACGACCCACTAAGACGAAGTGAAGTCCTCGAAGCCCTCATTAAGAGGCCACCAAGCAGCTTCCCTGCTCGGTCAATCCTTAGCGGGTAGTGCCTACCCATCCATGCTAAGGATCCAAGCCCTTATCAAGAGGCCACTGAGCAGCTCCCCTGCTCGGTCAATCCTTAGCGGGTAGTGCCTACCCATCCATGCTAAGGATCCAAGCCCTCACCAAGAGGCCACCGAGTAGCTTCCATGCTCGATCAATCCTTAGCGGGTAGTGCCTACCCATCCACGCTAAGGATCGAAGCCCTCACCAAGAGGCCACCGAGCAGCTTCCCTGCTCGGTCAGTCCTTAGCGGGTAGTACCTACCCATCTATGCTAAGGATCGAAGCCCTCACCAAGAGGCCACCGAGCAGCTTCCCTGCTCGGTTAATCCTTAGCGGGTGGTACCTACCCGTCTATGCTGAGGATCGAAGCCCTCATCAAGGGGCCACCGAGTAGCTTCCCTGCTCGGTCAATCCTTAGCGGGTGGTACCTACCCGTCTATGCTAAGGATCGAAGCCCTCACCAAGAGGCCACCGAACAGCTTCCCTACTCGGTCAATCCTTAGCGGGTGGTACCTACCCGTCTACGCTAAGGAACGAAGCCCTCACCAAGAGGCCACCGAGCAGCTTCCCTGCTCGGTCAATCCTTAGCGGGTAGTACCTACCCATCTACGCTAAGGATCAAAGTCCTCACCAAGAGGCCACCGAGCAGCTTCCCTGCTCAGTCAATCCTTAGCAGGTAGTACCTACCCATCTACGCTAAGGATCGAAGCCCTCATCCAGAGGCCACCGGGCAGCTTCCCTGCTCGGTCAATTCTTAGCGGGTAGCACCTACTCGTCTACGCTAAGGATCGAAGCCCTCATCTAGAGGCCACCGAGAAGCTTCCCTGCTCGGACAATTCTTAGCGGGTAGTACCTACTCGTCTACGCTAAGGATCAAAGCCCTTATCCAGAGGCCACCGGGCAACTTCAGTACTTGGTAAACGCAGACCGACTCTAACTTGGTTACTGTTTGGCTTACACTAAAGTAGGTGGTCCCCGGTCCAACTCAAAGAAACAGACAAATCTACACCTTTCTGCTCGAAGGAGTCTGCCGACGTGTCGCATGTGAGCGATCGTCACCTTGATTTTGGGAGCACCATCACGCTAGCCTTTCTATAATTTGGCAAATAATCGACTTTCACTCGACGCGCGATCGCCATCTAGAGGACCGGTCATCAACCTACGGTCTGAATTGGGAGACGAGGAAAATGCTAACAGGCTAACACAAGAAAACATTGCCACCCGAGAAAAAAACAAAAAGGATTTATTCACAGTCTGAGAGTCTTTACAAAAGGTATTATGGCTCCTCAGCCTCACAAAATTGCCCAAAAGCTTACAAAAATTTTTTTCAAAGAAGAAGGCAAGAAGGCTCAGGCCCCGGGACTGGGAAGGATCTCGACCTGCTCTTCGCCGTCTGTTCCCACCAAAATCTTGGCTCAAAATCCGCTCCTTATAAAATAATAACAATAAAAGAAAAAATAAACAAATAGATAAATAATAATCATAATAAAGGAGAAGATCTCCCTTTCAGAGAAAAGCTTTGTTCAAATCCCAAGGCGGGAGACGAAGCAACGCTTCTGTTTCCCCCAATCAGAGCAAGACTCTGTTTTAAAAGAAATTCAAATAATAATAAAGGAAGTAACGCTTCAGTTGCGCTGCGCTCTGCGCTGCGCTCTGTGCTGCGCGCCACGTGGCAGCGCAGTTGCGCTCTGCGCTGCGCTCTGCGCTGCGCGAGTTGCGCTAGCGCAGTTGCGCTGCGCGACACATGGCAGCGCAGTTGCGCTGCGCTCTGCGCTGCGCGACACGTGGCAGCGCAGTTGCGCTAGCGCAGTTGCGCTAGCGCAGTTGCAGTGCGCTCTGCGCTGCGCGACACGTGTCAAGCGCAGGTGCGTTTGCGCCAAACAGAATTAAAATTCTGAAAGATCTTTCTGTTCTTGTTAAAACAAGAAGATTGTCTTCTGTAAACCAGAAGCACTTGGATCAAAAGATCCAACGGTGGGGAAAATTCCCCAAATCACTCAGAGAATGATCTCTTTAACAAATTTAACAAATTAATGGGCACTATATAAAGACCCCTAGACCCCAATTCAAAAAGAACATAAAGATCAAAAACAACAGCACAGAGAATAGAGAGAACTCTGAAGAATTTTGAGAAAAAAACTTAAGAAGAGAAAAAGGTAAAAAACCTTTATAAAAAAAAGAGAGAAGAATTTCTTCTGAATGGATCATTGATCTAAGAACAAGATCAATGATCTTCAATAAAAAAAAATAAATAATAATAGTGCCTTGCACTTTTTTATGAACCATTGGTTCTGGAACCTTAAAAATTCTTTTCTTGAATCCAAAATTGGATCAAGTTATTGAAACAGTGCCTTGCACTTGCAAAAACTGCACTGTTGCGCTCCTGGATTGGCGCAAGCCACCAGAGAGCGCCACGTGTCAGCACCATAATAACTTGCGCTATGCGCTTTTAAGATAGAGCATTAATTTCTGAAATTGGCGCAACTCACCAGAGCGTACCACGTGTCAGCAGCGCAACAGCGCAGCGCACTGGGCTTGCGCTCACCCGAGCATGACACGTGTCATCTCCATATGCGCTTGCGCTCAATAATTGGCGCAAAGCGCCTGACAAGCCAATGTCAGACAATTAATGCACTGCATTATTTACAGAAGGGCCAAGCCCAATTAAAAAGGCATAACAGGCCTAATAAAATGCAATGCATTATTTTAAAAAGGGCAGAGCCCAAACAAAAATAGATGTTGTGCATCATTTAAAAGGGACAGAGCCTAAATCAAAAAGGCCTAGCAGGCCAAAAGAAAATGCAGTGCATTATTAAACAAGGGTAAAGCCCTAGCACAGGCCTAATAGTCCAAAAATAAAAACGTTGAACATCTTCAACTGGACTTAGCCTAATCATGGCCGTAAGTCCTCAAATTAAATTGACTGAGAAAGACTGCTTTCTTAAATCAATTTACACCTGGTTCAAGGGTACATCTCTGAACTCCTCTGACACCTATCGTTGTAATCCTTCAACGGCGTCAGAGAGGTGACGGGTCCCGACAACCACACATCGATACGGACTGCGGGGTTCTTAAACTCGTAGACCGAAACGTCCTTAAACTAATATTCGTCCCAAAATGGGAACGTTGGACCGAAATGTTCTTAAACTATTGTTCGTCCCCAAATGGGAATGATGGACCACCATGTCCCTAAACTGGAAATCGACCGCAATGTCTCTAAACTAAACAATAGAGCCAATTGCTCTCTTGTCGGATCCAAACGATCTCGTTAAGTTGATCTTAGTCTGGAGATCAGGCTAACGTATCCCTAACAAAAGTTTAAGTTGATCGTAGCCTTAAATATAGCTAATGTATCCTTAAACTAAAACACCAAATCCAAATCTAAGTAAATACGGATTTGGACCAATCCACGTCCTACGGGAGACGGCATCACTTAGTCTCCGTATACAATCCACGGGCAACCGCAAACAAAACAAATACCCACGACACGAAGTGAAATTCTGGAGAAGGAGAAAGTTGCTACCGCGATGCGGTAGCGTAATTAACTGCAGGGGCTTGCGCCTGCAGGGAAGAGCGTCCCCACAATCAAAAACCCCTCAGATGAGGGGGAATCTGACGAAGTCTGCTACATCGGCCGCATCCGTCTAAACCTACGATACACGGTGCAATAAATCAACTTGGCATTTTCGGAGAGGTGGACGGATAAAACCAAATAACATCTGCCCCGAATTTCAGGCAAGACGTTTATCGCGTCTCCGCCGCGCCATTTGGAGGGGAACACCGGCGTCGAGAGACGGGGTGATGGCTTCAGGGTCGGCGCTCCTATCAGGGGCTTCGGCGCTCCCGCCAGAGGCCTCTCCCCAGCAGCAGTTCCAGCGGCCTCCTCCTGCGGCTCATCCTCGAGGGGGTACTGGAGCTGGAGAAACCCCGGCATCAACGTCTTGACGGCATCAATAGCCTGGTGCCAGACAATGGCCGAGGCATCATCGAGATCGGCATAGAATTATTCCGACGAATTGTACCTCTCCACCGCCTTTGCAGCCCGGAGGTCGATGAGCTTCATCCCTTCCTTCGTCATCTCGGTTTCCCTTTTAAGGGTGTCCCGCGTCTTCTTCATCATGGCGCCCTGGCCTCCTCCAACTTAGCCTCAACGCCCTTGTGGGACTTCTTCAGAAGTCGGACGGACTCCTTGTATTTGGAGTTCGCCACCTTCTCGGCGGCCACCCTGGTTTCCAAGGCAGCGATCCTCTCCTTCGCCTGGCGCAGCTCCAGGCACAGGACATCCTCCCATGAGGAAGACTCGCCCGCCATCTGCATCGCCAAGGCAATTACCTCATGCTCCATGTTGGCGATGAGGGCGCAGTGATGGAGGACCTAAAGAAAGTAAAACGGGGGTTAGAGATATCCGATACGAGGAAAATACTTAACGAAATCCCTGAAGGAAAACAAATACTAATCTGTACGGCCTTCTGAGCGATGGCGGCCACTTGGGCCTTGAGGGTCCCCCGGGGAATTTTTCCCCCGGCCGATCTTTCCATCTCCGAAAGTAAGCTATCGGCAACGGAAAGCCCCGAGGGCACCTCGAAACATACATCCCCCTCCTGCACTATGATCGGAAAGGCCGGGGATCGAAAAACCGTCCTCTTACGCCTCTTGAGGGGGCTTCAGGGGGTCAGCTTCGTCCTCCTCCTCCCTCACCCGGGGCTCCGATTCCCGAGCATACACAT
The DNA here is from genome assembly GCA_030015575.1 of Agapanthus africanus. Taxonomy (NCBI): domain Eukaryota; kingdom Viridiplantae; phylum Streptophyta; class Magnoliopsida; order Asparagales; family Amaryllidaceae; genus Agapanthus; species Agapanthus africanus. The sequence continues at coordinate 326,536,187 of JASDDO010000004.1, forward strand.
GACTCTCCCTATGACTGGGTTCCGGAACTCGGGGCGCAGCTGAAGGCCTAGTCGGTGTGGCTGGTCTCTGGACCGAGCTCGAGCCGGGACGGGACGAGCCGGCACCCCCGGCCTTTTTCCCTTTCTTCACGGCTATGGTGGTCAGGAATTTGGATCGGTCCATCGATTCTGCGAAAAGAAAAATACGCACGGTGAATTAGTGACACCAGAAAGATCAGAGGAAAAATATTCAAGTATAGACAGATCGGCTAGGCTCCAAACTTACCCACAAATCGGGCGGGACTGAGCTCGGCCCAACTGAGGGTCTACTCAGAAAGCAAAACATCGGCCCGTTGGATCGGCTCCCATATCGACACTGCCCTCGTCTCGGGAGAGGACGACCGCTTCACCCGAGGACAGTCGGCCATGTGCTACTATACAGGCACAAACCAATCCTCGCCCTCGGGTGGCTCGACGAAAACAAACTTCTCCTTCCATTCGTGAATGGAAGAAGGCACAGCTACTACACACGACCCTGGCGCTCCACCTTTGCGTTTTTTAAAGGAAACGTACACCCAGCTCGGCTCGGCCTTACGGTGACCGGGATGATTTTTGTAATAAAAAGAGGAAAGGAGGAGGGTCAGGCTGAAAGGGATTTCTTCAAGTCTCAACCGGACCAGGAACCTGAAGAGAATTCTCCATGAGTTCGGCACTAGCTGGTCTAGGGCTAGTTGAAAGCAACGTAGCGCCCCACATATCATGGGGGAAAAGGAGAGACGCATTCCAGCCCAGAATGCATTCAGGTACAAGTCGATCTCCTTGCCCTGCACCTGATCCGCCCTCTTGTCCTCCCTACCCAAACGAAACGAATAGCTAGGGGGAATGTGGAAACGAGCCCGGATTGTGGTGAGCTCGTCCACATTCCTTATGAGGGAGGGCGCATCACGAGCATTCCTAATATGCACTTTGGGGACCCTTCCCGTCGCCAGGCTGCGATCGGCGTGGGTAACCCTAACTCTACAAGGGGAGTTCGACTCAGAGAGGGCAGAAGACGAAGCAGAAGAAGACTCCCTAGAGCCTACCCTAACTATTTCAACAGACTCATCAAGGGAAGACATCTAACCTGATTCAAAGAAGGGGTCCTCCGAGAAAAGGGCGTGTAAGATTCGACCTAAAGAAAAGAGCACCGATCTATCTCTCACAACAACAGGGAAATAATGGCGAAAGTGTGGACCCGAGGGGACCCCACCCCTATTTATAGTACTTTAGAAACACATCCAACGGCTCACACCATTTCCCGCCAAAACGACATTTCGCTGAGGCAGCAGTCAACGATCCACATGTCGCGCAACCGTTCGAGACGTCTCTTCGAGCGCAAGAGACAGCGACGACCCGCCACGTCCGCCAATCGGCGTCGGATACGTGGCATGAGCCTCAATGAATGTACGATCGAATCAGCGCTCTCTCTTTAATGCACGATCTCCTCTTTGATTCGCTAACGTCATCAAGATAAGCATAACCGCCTCGAAAATCCTCGCTGACGACGTCCTAGCTACGAGCTAAGCCCGCGGAACCAATCAGACCACTCTCGACCTGACCCAAAAATAGGTCGGGACGAGAGTGGGGGGCTAATGATGATACTCATGAGAAGGAACCTTCCGGATCATGACACGTGGCGGATGACGTGTCCCGGGACTTACGGGACATGAGCCAACACTATGGATTGGAGGCATTCCCCCCTGGACTATTGCGCTGGGGTATATCCCGACCTCCTATGGATTCCCGAGCACTCCTAGGCCCACCTTCGAGTAACCATCGACTCGCCTCCGAGCCCCCTACATGATGAGCTTCCTCAGCCCTCCCTTCTCATCTCCGAGTTATCGCATGAACCAGGCTTTCTCGGCCTCCCGCTCGTCTTCGAGCCTCCCGCCGAGCTAAGCCTCCCCGGTTCTCCCCAACGGCCGAGAACGCAGAGCCCGAGCGTCTCCACCATGGCTCCGCATATCTCGTCCAAAGCGAGATATCTGCCACCCGCCACCCCGCGTTCCATGCTAGCGTATCTTTCCACTAACTAACGTGTCTCGTTATTAATGGGGGATCCCGTCACTCACGCAGGCGTAAGATCCGGAGCGTAACTGACGGTGGAGATCTCGCGCCAGCTTGCTCCAAGCGACCGCGATAAAACCCCTCTCCCAGACGATTCAGGTAAGAGAATTTGATTCCAATAAGCCGTTACTCTACCCAAATAGCTCGACTAACTTGATCGTTGGAGGGTCCGCGGTGGCACAACCACCCCGGGACTTCTTTACAGGTAGCTCGGCTTCACTCCAAATCAAGCCCATTGAGATCCACACGTTCCAGGAGACAACCCTCAAACCCAATTTCGGCCGTTCATCAACGCTCGTCCAGATCGACGGAGGACAACATCTGAAGGAGATCCATTCCTCCATCAGTGGGAGGTTGAGATATTTTACCCAAATAGCAATTACATTGTTCCCTTATTCTTTAATTACACACCAACACACTAATTTGATGGTGAAGGATATACAATTAATAAATACAATATTTCAACATAAGAAAATTAATTATTTTGCACATGTGAAGCATGAATCGGGGTTGAGATCTCTTACATGGAGACAAAAAAGTTGTCTTACATGAGTTTGATTTGAAGAATGATGAAGCATTTGGAATTAGGATATAGGAATAACATACGTACTTGTTGAACCACTATTGTAATTCATGGTTCTTAATTATTGCAAAAGTAATTTTTGTAACCGAACGTTTATTTTATCAATTAAGTTCGTAGGTTATATATATAGTATTATCATGTGCAGCCCTTGATTGTCTCTTAGAATTCCAATAGAGCAAGATTTGAATTTTTGTAACTGATCAATAATAGCACTGTCCATTCAAAGATGAAACTAATTGCTATATTCATTGCTTTGAATTAGGCAGCAAACGACCAGAAATAGACTTTAACGAAGAAAAGACCTAAAACAATACACACCAATATTAACAATTAACAGAAGCCGAACAACCCATAATATTATCTCAAAAATATCAGTCCAAATCTTTCTCAAATTTAAAAAATGAAACATAGAGAAAAATAACCAAATGTTATCCTAATATGAATTTAACAACAATACGAAATTCAGGAAGAATGTAGAATAACAGTAAATGTTCCCCAGATAAAAACATAATTTACACGAAATTTAAAAAATTTAAAAACCTTACCAAATTTTCAGGTTGAAAATTGACGCGACCTGGATCGCGCCAAGATGTTACCTTCCGTAAATATGCTGATGGCGGCGATGGATGGCTGATATTGGATTTAGAGGCAGGCTCCCAAAGCATGTGGATCTCAATAGGTTTGAGATTGTCGTTGCCGAGCTATCTGTAAGGAAGTCCCGGGGTGGTTGTACCACCGAGGACCCTCCGACGATCAAGTTAGACTAGAGATCCGAGTAGAGTAACGGCTTGGTGGAGTAAAAATGGCTTACTTGAACCGTCTGAAGAAGGGGTTTATATAGCGGTGGCAGCAGGCAGGGCAGGCGCGAGAATCACGCCGGCGGTTACGCTCCCGACGTCATGCCCGCGTGATGAGCGGGATCTCCCATTAATGACGAGACAGGCTCGTTAATGGGGGATCGCGATTGCGTGGAACGTGGGATGTGGCCGGCGGATATCTCGCGCATAGCGAGATTCTCGGGATGATGGTTGCGCTTGTGAGCGGTGCCGTTGGTCGGTCGATAAGACCGAGGAAGATGACCTCGACGGGAGAGCTCGCGGATGAGCGGGAGAACCGAGATATCTTGGTTTTGCGGTAGCCCAGAGACGAGCTGGGAGGCAGATGAGGCCAATCGTGCAGGGGGCTCGGAGGTGAGCCATCGCTTGTTTGTGGGACGGGCATAGGAGTGGTCAAGTCGGCCACTGTAGGTCCTTTCTTGTGAGCCCTGGGACACGTCATCTGCCACGTGTCATGATCTGGGAGATCACCGATATCGAGCATCATCATTAGCCCCCCACTCTTGTCCCGACCAGCTAACGGGCCGGGTCGAGAGTGCTCTGCCGAGTCATTCGAGGTGAGCTCCTTTCCGAAGATATCGCCGGGCGTGTCCTCGAGCAATCGGTTTTATTTTCTGTGTGATGCCAGCGAATCAGAGCGAGATCTTTGCATTAAAGAGGGTGCGCCGGATCGTGTGTGTAACACCCTAGTTTATTTATATACCAGTTCTATTTCAAGTATTTCTTTATTTATGGTATTTTCCTGATTTACTGTGTTTTGGGTGCGAATAGTATATTTGACATCTGTATTTGCATCCGACCGACCCCCATGCTTGAAACCTGTTTTGATTCATATTTATGATTTATCCTGACTTGTTACGTGGACTCGTGCACTTTCATTTATACATCATGCATACTGGTATTTATCTGCATTTTTAATATAACATATAAAGTCACATAAAATATTTTAAAAATATATTGCATGGCCTGCATGATACCCCTAACCCCGTGGTAGCGTCCGCGCATCTTGTTACCGTCTCGTTCAGTGAAACGGACTTGTTTGGATGGCTACGCGCACGTACGTGCATCCGTTCTTGGGGGTATGCATTTTCGTTACCCGGATATCCAATTTTAATTTTGGTCGACATGTATATTTTTCGTATTTTAAAACTGAATTTTAGACCCCAGCCGGACATGTTTTGGACTATATTTGTATTTACCAGAATATCAAATTTTATTTATATAATATTAATTTTATAAACTGATAAAAATTAAAATTTAGTTAACTAATAAAATATTTTTTAAATTTAAATCTAAACTAATTTTCTAACAAACTAACAACCCCTTTCTCTCTCTCCTCTGCATATATATATTTATATATATTTATTTTTTCTTTCCTTATTTAATACACGGCTCTTCTTCTTACTTCTTCTTCTTTCTTTTTTCTTTTTCTTGATCTTGTTTCTTAATTCCGGTGATCACAGCCGGAGCCATGCTCGTCGCTGACAATCCGAGTGATCCAGTGAACGTACCTTGCCTGTGTGATCACCCTCTTGCCTTGTCTGGACCCGTCCCGCGTGCCGTGTGTGCGTTGCGACGATTTACCGACGTCCCACGTGCCGTGCGTATCCGTCGCGTGATTCGATCGAGGAAAGTTTACAACTTGCTACATGCTATGCTTTATGTAATTTATTTATATGTTTCCGTATTATCATCATCATCATCATCATCATACAGCTATATCTATATAATTTATACACCGTAGTTATTTAACGTTGATCGGTTTTATAATATAAAATGTATGAAAGTTTACAACTTGCGACATGCTATAATTATATCTATAAAAATATATATCGTCGTAATATTTCTTATTATTATCTTTAATTATTTTATAATTTGCATTTTATAATGTTATACAAAATATAATTTGAAAATATTATAGTATACACATGAAACGTCGTTGCAAAGCGGACACGACAAATCTGAAATTTACTGTACACCTTACCTTATAAAATTCATTATAAATCATAGAAAAATCATTAGTATATGTATTTTAGTTCGTTACGAAGCTAACTCATAATAATATAACTCTATGAAATATTTACTTCTAAAATAAATTGTTTAAATAACGTAAAATGCAAATGAAAATATCTCTAAACTGCTGTCCAGCGAAATTCCAGCAACAAACTTTCAATTTCGATTGTTCATAACTTTTTGTAGGAACAACCTGAGATACTTCAACTTATAAAAATGAAAACCTTATTGAATTATCTTTGTTTTGGTATAAAACATGTCCCTTTTGGAGAACGTTTGTTATTTTTAAGCTATTTTACAAATCAGGGTGACGCTGAATTTCTGAACGGAACTTTCTTGTGCATGGTTAATCAATACCACTTTTATAGTTATTAATCGGTTTGAATATGTTATCCATATTCATATTATTATATCAATATCTATTTAATAAATAATAGTGCTTGTGTTTTAATATTCAGCAAATTTTACCGATTTACAGTTTTATACTATCCGTCTGTACCCGTACGGTTTATTACATATCTAGTTGCACGCCGAGACCATATTATCTCATTTTACTGTTACATTAGTATCCCATACTTGATCTTGTGCATCCTACATAGTCATGATGTAATCCCTGATAAATATTTGTGCATCCATGCTTTATTTGTGCACCCGTACCTGTTACAGTTTTATTATGAGCATTTGTTTGATACCTGTACACTACCTGACATGACCTGATACACCACTACTGGACATGACTTGATACATGTATACTACCTGACATGACCTGATATATCACTACTTGACATGTTACCTGATCCTGTTTCTAATGCCGACAATCCTGACATGTCGTCCCGATGGACATATTCTGTTGTCTGTATAGACAAACCTGTTCCTGCTTGATCCTGTGTTGGCATTAGCTCCAGATTTATCAATACCTGACTTGAACACATAACTTGGGGGTATGGGGAAATCAATGATGAAACATGACTTGTAACTCGACAGTTCGCTTGCTTATACTGATCAGTTTTAGGGACTAGGCCAGCCCTGGGATGCTGCTGCTGACATCATTCATCTGTACATATTTCCTGTTTTAGTGCCTAGCGGCATGTCTCGGTTTCAGCCCGAGAATCTGGACCATGGTCCCGGGCACGTACGGGATACTATTGAGTTACATCGATAATTTATTAAATTGATTTCAAAGACTTGAGAGTAGTTAACCCAGTAGTTTAGTTCAGATTACTCACCGCACGTCACATGTGCTTATACCCTTCACTGTTTCTTATTCGTGTTACTGTTATACTTTTATTACTATTCATACTCATGCTTGCATGAATTCTTACCCCTTGATTATATTATTATTGATATTATGACGCACTGACGTCTGGGTTTTGTATGGCCCAGATCCTCTACCTTTTGTCGCAGGCTGATCAGGAGTATTTCCGCCGTCAGGCCGAGCAGTGAGGATCCTGTTAATATCCAGTCAGTTTAGTTATTTCCGTACCTTCCATATTGTTATTGTTATTTGGATTTATTTCTTCCGCATATTATTTCTTGACTCATTTATTCTGGCTCGTGGACGTGTACTAGATAGTTTATTTTATTTCTACTATTCTTGATAACTCTAGACAGCCGTAATGTGACTGTGGAGGAATGTTTCCTAGCCACAGGTAGCATGGTTGGCTCTGTCACGTGCCTATCTTAGCGCACTCTGGGAAGCGGGGCGTGACAGTACTTTTGCTGAAGCAACAGCCCACTTGTCGGGCGCTGGTTGGCTGACGTGACGGGCCGCAGACCTCTGGCGTCTCATGGGATACGGCCAATGCGCATGCGACAGGTGGAGCGATTGTGGTCGTCGAATGCGAAGGGTCGTTTTGGCGGGAGTCGACTGTCGCCGTTGGATGAGAACGCCGGTGGCTATAAATAGAGGTGTGGTCCGCTTCAGGGCCCATCTCTCTTCATATTTCTCTCGCTCTTGATCTTGTAAGCTCGGTGCTCTCCTCTTAGGTCGAATTTCTGCGTTGCCGATGACTTCTCCATCAGGTTAGATGTTTTCTTTTTCTTTCTCCTGCTTCTTCTCCTTATGAGTTGAGCCTGCTTCTTCCTTTGGCAGGACCAATGGATCGATCCGGGACTCTTGGTGCCCTCGGTACTCAGTCCCGGAGGGGGGCCGCCGGTGCGGCCGTGCCTCCGTCTAAACCGAGTCCCGCACCAAATGTGCCACCGATGGCGGGGCCATCTGCCTCGTCACGAGCTCCCGATGATTGCCCCGGCGGAGGCCAAAGGCGTCCACAGGTTTCCGAGCCCCAGACGAGGGATATCGGAGAGGGCAAAGACGGGGTTCCCCTTAAGAGGAAGAGGACGGTCTCTCGTGCGCTACCGTCGGAGATTCCTACGGGGGTTCCCGTGCAGGAGGGGGACGCCCACTTCGTGGTCCCGTCGGGGCTTTCCGTTGCTTCTAGCCTTCTTTCCGGTATGAAGGAGTCGGACGGGGGACAGATACCGCGGGGGACCCTGAGGGCCCAAATGGCGGCTATCGCACGGAAGGCGGTTCAGGTATATACTCCCTCATGTGTCATTTTGAGCGCCCTCTTCTTAGTTCGAGTGTCCCTAAGTCTCTCTGCCATTTTCGCCAGGTCCTTCAGTACTGCGCCCTCGTTACTCGTATGAAGGCCGAGGGGGCCATCCATGCCGCGAGGTCAGCAGAAGAGTCTTCTTCGAAGGCCGAGGATCTACGACTCGAGCTGCGTCTGGAGAGGGAGAGGATGGCTGTCCTTGAAGCCTGATCGGCCGCCGCGGAGCTCGCCGTCTCGAAGTGCTAGGAGTCTTATCACCACCTAAGTGAGTCCCACCGAGTCGTCGAAGCGAAGTTGATGGAACTGGCTGATCGCTTTGCAACCATAAAGAGGGCGAGGGATGCCAGCAGGCGGGATGCCGAGGCAGCGCTTCAGGCGGTGCAAGTCGCCGAGATTCGGGATAGAAGGTCGTGGCTGATTACAAGGAGTCGGACCAGTTCTACGTCGACCTCGGCGAGACCTCCGCCATTGCATGGAACAAAGCTCTTGATGCCGTTAAGGAGCAGTTTCCGGAGTTTGCCGACGGTGAGCTCCTTGCTCGAGTCCCACTTTCAGTGGTCATTCCTCCAGCCGATGGTGATGAGGGAGGCGACGTCTAGGCGGGACCTGTGGCCAAGCTTTTTTTGGCTTTTCCTCACCTCTCTTTTGTAAGCCTCCGGGCATTTTGTAAGGCTGGGGAGCCCACAATACCCTTGTAAAGACTTTTTTCTTTGTGAATAAAGATTTTTATTTTTGCAGTAGTGTTTGTGCTCGTATTTTCCTTTGTCGGTAAACACTTGTATTTGCGAAGTACTGCCTTCATTTTATGTCGGTTCTTTGTCTAGCGATCACACATCGAGTTGAATCTGTTCGTTTGCCGAGTGTGCAAAGACCGACGGGAAGACCGTATTGTTAGTTATATGTGTGCCCTAGACGCCATTACTGTACATACGATGTATATTGTAGTGGATGCTTGGACATATATAGGGAATACTTTCTTGCTCGACATGATAGTACGCTATCTGGTTGTACTTTATCTAAACATGTACTCTGATTGTCTCTTTTGTTACATGTTGATAAAGCCCTTAGGATTTGTACGCGACTACTGGGACTATGATGAGATCATACTAGTGGGGCCACATTAGTCTATGAGTACATCGTATAACTGTTCCTAGTCGAGGGTGTGTCGAGACAGGGCATCGATACACCAGAGTAGACTAGCGTATACGCATCTTGATCCATATGATGGGCGATGGATGATCCCATATCCATCGGTGTTTGACATCAAGGATGGTGTATGGGTGCTCAGTGGAGACTGGGTACACTGAACGGACTCGCCGAGAACTCCTAGATGGTATATATACCTATTGTCAGATAGCAGTTCTCTGGTGACACTTGTACAGGTTAGTCTGTAGACCCGAGATCGTCATAGAGTCTTGTGTGATTCCCACTTTACTTTGATTTCCTCCCTACCACGGCTCTACTGAGTTGTGCAAACAGGTGGATTTTGGGTACAGTCCCGAATCATATGGAGACAGTGAGCGATAGGAGGGGTTTCGTCTCTCCCGGTATAGGGAGTTGATGTCGCGCTATGTTTGATCGGCTATAACACCTAAATCCCTGGCCAGGGTTCTCGAGGTTTACTGATAAATGTTATCAGTAGTTCCTCGACCTGTTATGAGCCATAAATCAACATGACTTATAAAGTTACTGGGGTCTGACATTTACCACCCCTAGACTTCATATGCGACGTATCAGACGAAGAGACCGGACTGTACGGTAAGTGTTGCTTACAGGCTCGTAAGGGTTGTGATGAGTTCGCTCGTCGGCCACCTTTTCGTCATGTACCTGGGTAGCCGTTACGTACAGCTAGTGCCACTGACGTGCTTGTGGTTAAACCCATTGCCAGCGTACTGACGAGTCTTTAGAGTCCCACATAGAGGGTTCCCTCGTTCAGGCAAAAGATGTAGAAAACCGTAAGTTGTTACGACAGCCGTAAAGTGTTGCGGCAGGTTTTCGATTATGTTCGGTAATTGTTACAGGAATAATAATCGGAAGAATAATACTGGACGGATACCGGTATTATATTATTGGATTAATAGTATTCGTATTTTTCCGGATACGGGTATACGGTATACGGAATACGGAGGAGGGGTATTTTTGTAATTGTTACAAAATACCTTCTAGAAGATGCCACCTCATAATGACATAATTATGACATCATTTATTTTGTGAAAATAAATAAGTGAGGTGTAAATTAAAAGGTATAAGCATGATAACATGTTTGTTGAAGTGGATGTACTATTTAAGCATGATACTTCTTTCATAATGCATGCTTTACTTAGTGCTAAATTCTTTTCTTTCTTTTTCTATCATGCTTAAACTTTTAAATTATAAATGAAATTATTCTCTCTTCCATTTCTTCTTATAAATACCTTCACATGAGATGTGAAATCAAGGCATTCAATTCCTTAACAAAATTATGATAAGTGTATCATAACAAGTTCATAAGAAGAGAGAAAGAAAAATGATGGTGATCATTCTTCCTAGCTTTAACCCTCACATGAGATGTGAATCAAAAGCTTAGGATTTCAAGTTAATCCAATACAATTATCTCTACATCATCCTAGTGACCTCTTCTAGCAAATTTGGTCTCTCGGTTAAATTCTTGAAAAGAGTTTCAAGCTTGAACGAAAACTCTCGGGTGGATCATCTTTGTCTTCGGTGGCCGGAGATCGAAAACGTCGGCAACATCTAACGAGCCGAGGAGTCCACAAAAGAGAAGAAAGGAGCCGAGGAGTCCGCAAAAGAGGAGAAAGGAGCAAAGGAGTTGCATCAAAGAGAAGACCCGAAGGACCGTATCATCAAGGTAAAATCCCTAACATAGTAGATAAGATCTCTAGTTGGGGTTTACTAGTTGTGGTTTAGACAAGATCTTCGGTTAAGTGCGTGTTGTATGCAAAGAAAATTTTTGTTCATCGCTTCCGCCGCGCCACAAGAGTTGTGGTAGCATGCAACACTAACTTACAGTGGTATCAGAGCCTAACTAAACCACAATTAGATGACAGAAACTGGTTCGGAGTGCGGTTCTGGACTGCTGTCCAGAGCAGTCCTGGCTGTCAATTCTCGTTTTGCAATGCTTTCTATCTTCTGTATGAAAATGATATTACGCGGAACTATATATCATAGTGAAGATAAATCTGTTAGCTAACCAATGAAAGTGATTTCATTCGTTTCTAATGTCGTTTACTATTTAAACTGTATTTTAAATCAACAGAACGTATTGCAGTCCCAAACAGGGACAGAACGTATACCCCTGTGTTTTTCAGTGCATAACTTCCAGTACCCAATGGATATTATTGATCCGTAGGATGCGTTGGAAACCTAACTGATAAACCTAAATTTTGTTCAACTGTAGCGTCGCCTAATTTTGAACACAACAGGGTGAAAACTGTGTTGCGAACTGGACAATCAGTTCAGAAACTGAAATTCCAGCAGCAAACACTTAAAATGAAACGACTGTAACTTGCGAACCTGAAATCCGACATTCTGCAAGTGCCGAGTGGCCTACTCAATTGTTGAGGGAGGTTGCTACACTTCGGGAATTTGGCAGGTAGTTTGCCGCACCCGTAGGGGTCTAAGGGGGTTTTGGCTATTCATCACAACCGTGGAACCCGTTTTTCATTAAGGGCTTAAATGAAATACGGAATTCCTAGTATATCCAATGAATTCATCTGTGATCTGAAATGGCTATATTTATATATGAGATATATATATTAAACGTTGCTTATGTTTTGCACCCGCGCTAGTCCAGCCCCCACTCTGCCGTTAGTTAAGTAACCTAACGGTGCATGACGGGGCCCAGTGGCAAATGCGGATGGCATAAGCGTACGTTCTATTTTCGTTTCTTTTCTGTAATGTTTAGGAAACGTAAAAGATGGGATAACGTAAATGATGGGACAGCATTAACGTGATTAATGTTAAGAGAAAGAAATCTAAAGATGTTGTAGAATCAAATTTTTTTGAAAAAAGGGTAACTCTAGCTTTTGTTTTGCATAGTGGTATTCTTGAATATCCTGCACCTCATTCGATGAGGAAAGGGCCGAGATCCCTTCACCGGGAGTGACCCCTTTAGCGAAACTGGAATTGTTACAAAAGAACTCGAATTGATTTTATAGTTGATCTAACTTTGCTTTGCATCGTGGTATTTATATATCCAGCACCTTATTCGATAAGGAAAGAGCCGATATCCCTTCACCGGGAGTGACCTCTTTAGCAAAATTAGAAAAATACTACAAAATCATTCGATTTTTAAAACTGGAGCTTAAACCACTCCTTACCACTCGATTCTACAACGATATCAAGTTCAAAACGTTAAAAGGTTTTCATAAAAACCATACGTTGCCCTCCGCCATTTTAGGAAGCAGAGTACTTAGTATTCGTGCCACGTTTGTTGACCATAGTTAAGACGTGGTGTACGGTAGCTAAGTGGTGAATTCCTACAAAGCATTTGATGCGATCGATTAGGGCATTCTCATGACTTTGTTGACCATAGTTAAGGGTCATGTGGGTGGGCCTAAATCAATCACGAAATGGTGGGTTGAACTTGACTAGTGCTTATGATTTGTTGACCATAGTTAAGGTCATAAGTCACTAGGGGTAAAAAGCATATCGGGAATTTCAAGAATTGAAATTTGCAATGAGATTGCATACCTTCTATATGATAGTTGGATCCCGATCCCGCTGCGAGTAAGAGTTACTCCTGGGAAAGTTTTACACAAGACAATTTGACGAAATTATAGGGTGTAATTATTCCCGGCTAATCTTACCTTTTAGGGTTTGAAGGAGGATTTGATAAAAACAGTGGAAGACATCTGGATTAGATAAATAACCAATCTAATCTTGCAAAGAGCATACGCTAAAGTGTTTTCTTCTCTATCTCTCTCCAGATAGTGATCATATCATGCCTTAATCAAGATAATAAATACGGAAATATTGACTGAACCCGCTTGTTATATTGAGCTGGGAAACGTTGGTCCCGCTCCAACTTATAATTGTTATAAGACAGAGCAGGAAATAGGGAAATACCAGAATTCATATGCCGCCCAAACGAAGAAAGTGCATATGATGCATCTCCTTCGGGTGTGTTCAGTACAAAGGACTGTTTCTCAGTATCCTCTGCATCCTCGGTATATGATACCGGATCAGGATCCCAGATATGTAATCTGTTACATAGGGCTACAAAAGGGTAGAAAAACTGAGAACGGGTGATAAGTTTCATGAGACAGAAAACGGGGCAAGTGTTGCAACCAAGTCTGTTGGTCACTGTCACCCTGTATTACCAATACATTGATTCTGAACAAATGCTATTAGATACCGAACCTGATATACAAAATCATATCAATCTCTTTATTAGTAAAGAAATGATAAGATTTTGTATTGATGGATAATGTTTTGAACATGTCCTATATCAAGTGTTGATCAGTTCAGGCACAATATCTAAAAGCATAGACGTTCCAAATCAAACTTCAGTTCTTAGCATACCGAACACACATAAGAGGATAAGTTCAGAAATGAACGAATCCTTCTTGAGGCATTGTAGACTAGGTCATATCAATGTGACCCGACTAGCTGAAGTTACATCTAGATGCATATTTAAATTAGTTTAAATTTACATCTTGTGAAACTTGCCAGTCATGTCACATAGATAAAATGACCATAGCTCTGTTTATTGGAAACAGAAAAAGAGTTAGTGAACTCTTGGGATTGATACATGATGATGTATGAAAGGTCCCCTGTCTACATATGCCATGACTGGTTCTTTGTACTTCATTATTTTCTTTGATGATCTCTCAAGATTCAGACAAATGTTCCTGTTGAAACACAAGTCCAAAGTTTTTGAGATATTCACAGAATATAATAGAAGTAGAGAACCAAAATCGGGTATAAGTATTATGTCCTTTGATGAGATCAAGGAGGAGAATACTTGTGCATGGAAATCCTGGACTATTCTAAAAGAGAATGAGATTCTCTCTCAGCATTACTCCTCCGTATACACCATAGCACGATGGTATATCGGGGCGGAGCGAATGCACCCTATGTGATATGGTGTGCTCCATGATGAGTACTACTGAGTTTCCTATTTTCCTTTTGGGAGTTATGCACTTGCAAAGCTGCATACCTATTGAATAGGGTTCTAATCAAATCAGGTGCCTACTACTCCATATGTGATATGGTAAGTGAAGAGCCCATCTCTTAAAGATGTTAAGATTTGGGGTTGTCCGGCCTATGTCTAAAAACCTAAATCCGGACAAACTCGAGGCAAAGTCAAAACTGTGGAAGTTTGTTGGATATCCCAAACATTAGCAAGGGAATATCTTCTACCTAACAGAGGAACAAAAATTGTTTTGTTTCTCAGCATACCACCTTTGTGTGAAAGGGAATTTCTTGTAAAGAAATTAGTGGTCATAAGGTAGAACTGGAAGGCGTTCCAGCTATACAAACTACAAAAGATGACCTAACCGAGGAACAAAAGTTGTTTTGTTTCTCAGCATGCCACCTTTGTGAAAGGGAATTTCTTGTAAAAAAAATTAGTGGTCATGAGGTAGAACTGGAAGGAGTTCCAGCTACAGCAAATGATTTGGTAAAACCAAAAGATTCAATAGAAACTAACGAACCTCAGCCTCTCCGCCGATCTAGTAGGGTTCCTCACCCACCTAAGAGATACTTTGGTTTCTCTATGACAGTGGGAGCGAGGATTTCATATTACCCCAGCGTTTCCCGAGACCGGAAGGTGTTCCGACGGGTTGTAGTCCTCGCAATGGGGACTGCATAGAAAGTAGCTGCTGAGGGACTTTTTGGTGCCACGGCGATCCCATGGGATGGGGTTGCTTACTGACCAACATGGTATGACCTAACTAGTTTCGAGCAGGCCATCAGGAGTGAGACTTTGTAAGAATGGCTGGATGATTAGCGATCTGAGATGGAATCCTTATACACCAACAAAGTATGGACTTTTGTTGCTTTATCTGAAGGGTTAAATCCCCATCAGGAGCAAGTATATCTTGAGAAGATTACTTGGTGTACATGGAAAAGTTGAGACTTTCAAAGCTATGCTTAAGTCCATCCAGATCCTACTTGCCACTGCTACATACCTTGACTGCGATATCTGGTGGTTGGGTGTCATGACAGCTTTTCTAAATGAAGTTTTAGAAGAGAGCGTCTATAAGTACACAGCCAGAAAGCTTCGTAGACAGTGGGAGCAGCGGAAAAGTGTGCAGGATGTTTTATGTGATAAAACAGGCATCGCGGAGTTGGAACATCTGCTTTGATGTGGTAGTCAAAGAGTTTGACTTCATCAAAATAAATAGATGAACATTGTATATACATAAAAGGTAGTAAGGAGTATGGTAGTGATCCTCGTAGAGTACGCGGATGACATACTCTTGATAGGAAAGGAGTTTCCTATGCTACGCTCAGTTAATTTCCTCTTATTATAAAGATTCTCCATATAGGATCAAAGGTGATACCTCCTAAATCCTGAGTTTTGGATCTATGAGATAGATCTAAATGGATATTAGGATACTCACTAGTTGTAGTGAGATAGTATCAATTGATCCTGGAAAGAATCACAGCGGAGTTGGAACATTTGTTTTGATGTGGTAGTCAAAGAGTTTGACTTCATCAAAATGGTTGAACCTCGTGGTATGGAGTATGGTGGTGATCCTCGTAGAGTACGTGGATGACATACTCTTGATAGGGAAGTAGTTTCCTATGATACACTCGGTCAATCTCCGCTTATCACATAAGATTCTTCATATAAGATCAAAGTGATACCTCCTAAATCCTGAGTTTTGGATCTATGAGATAGATCTAAATGGATGTTAGGATACTCACTAGTTGTAGTGAGATAATATCAATCGATCTTGGGGAGAATCACTGGAAAGGTTCCAGGGTGATTAAAGACGACTGAATGTCAGTCGCAGGGATTGTCTTTACCCTTAGTAGAGGGACGGTATGTTGGAAGAGTTCCAAGCTAGATACCATGACATACAAGAAAGGCAAGATACGTCATTACTAAAGATGCTACCAAAGATAAAATCTGGATATATATATATATATATATGAGTTCATAAGATGAACTTCGTTCCTACCATTGTGTGACAATAGGGTTGTGGCTTTAGCCAAGGAACTACCGTCCCATCATAAATCCATATATAATTCTTAGGCAGCATCACCTGATTATAGAGATGGTTGATCTCCAGGGAGATTGAGGTTAGGAGAGTAGATACAGAGGACAACAGAGCGGATCCACTCACTACGGCTTTTTCCCAGTAGAGACTTTTATGGGATGGTTGAGTATGAGATACTTAAACCACAGCTGATTGTCTGGTATGTGATACCACAACAGATGGCCCTAGTGCAAGTGGGAGATTGTTAGTTATATGTGTGCCCTAGAGGCCATTACTGTACATACGATGTATATTGTAGTGGATGCTTGGACATATATAGGGAATACTTTCTTGCTCGACATGATAGTACGCTATCTGGTTGTACTTTATCTAAACATGTACTCTGATTGTCTCTTTTGTTACATGTTGATAAAGCCCTTAGGATTTGTACGCGACTACTGGGACTATGATGAGATCATACTAGTGGGGCCACATTAGTCTATGAGTACATCCTATAACTGTTCCTAGTCGAGGGTGTGTCGAGACAGGGCATCGATACACCAGAGTAGACTAGCGTATACGCATCTTGACCCATATGATGGGCGATGGATGATCCCATATCCATCGGTGTTTGACATCAAGGATGGTGTACGGGTGCTCAGTGGAGACTGGGTACACTGAACGGACTCGCCGAGAACTCCTAGATGGTATATATACCTATTGTCAGATAGCAGTTCTCTGGTGACACTTGTACAGGTTAGTCTGTAGACCCGAGATCGTCATAGAGTCTTGTGTGATTCCCACTTTACTTTGATTTCCTCCCTACCACGGCTCTACTGAGTTGTGCAAACAGGTGGATTTTGGGTACAGTCCCGAATCATATGGAGACAGTGAGCGATAGGAGGGGTTTCGTCTCTCCCGGTATAGGGAGTTGATGTCGCGCTATGTTTGATCGGCTATAACACCTAAATCCCTGGCCAGGGTTCTCGAGGTTTACTGATAAATGTTATCAGTAGTTCCTCGACCTGTTATGAGCCATAAATCAACATGACTTATAAAGTTACTGGGGTCTGACATTTACCACCCGTAGACTTCATATGCGACGTATCAGACGAAGAGACCGGACTGTACGGTAAGTGTTGCTTACAGGCTCGTAAGGGTTGTGATGAGTTCGCTCGTCGGCCACCTTTTCGTCATGTACCTGGGTAGCCGTTACGTACAGCTAGTGCCACTGACGTGCTTGTGGTTAAACCCATTGCCAGCGTACTGACGAGTCTTTAGAGTCCCACATAGAGGGTTCCCTCGTTCAGGCAAAAGATGTAGAAAACCGTAAGTTGTTACGACAGCCGTAAAGTGTTGCGGCAGGTTTTCGATTATGTTCGGTAATTGTTACAGGAATAATAATCGGAAGAATAATACTGGACGGATACCGGTATTATATTATTGGATTAATAGTATTCGTATTTTTCCGGATACGGGTATACGGTATACGGAATACGGAGGAGGGGTATTTTTGTAATTGTTACAAAATACCTTCTAGAAGATGCCACCTCATAATGACATAATTATGACATCATTTATTTTGTGAAAATAAATAAGTGAGGTGTAAATTAAAAGGTATAAGCATGATAACATGTTTGTTGAAGTGGATGTACTATTTAAGCATGATACTTCTCTCATAATGCATGCTTTACTTAGTGCTAAATTCTTTTCTTTCTTTTTCTATCATGCTTAAACTTTTAAATTATAAATGAAATTATTCTCTCTTCCATTTCTTCTTATAAATACCTTCACATGAGATGTGAAATCAAGGCATTCAATTCCTTAACAAAATTATGATAAGTGTATCATAACAAGTTCATAAGAAGAGAGAAAGAAAAATGATGGTGATCATTCTTCCTAGCTTTAACCCTCACATGAGATGTGAATCAAAAGCTTAGGATTTCAAGTTAATCCAATACAATTATCTCTACATCATCCTAGTGACCTCTTCTAGCAAATTTGGTCTCTCGGTTAAATTCTTGAAAAGAGTTTCAAGCTTGAACGAAAACTCTCGGGTGGATCATCTTTGTCTTCGGTGGCCGGAGATCGAAAACGTCGGCAACATCTAACGAGCCGAGGAGTCCACAAAAGAGAAGAAAGGAGCCGAGGAGTCCGCAAAAGAGGAGAAAGGAGCAAAGGAGTTGCATCAAAGAGAAGACCCGAAGGACCGTATCATCAAGGTAAAATCCCTAACATAGTAGATAAGATCTCTAGTTGGGGTTTACTAGTTGTGGTTTAGACAAGATCTTCGGTTAAGTGTGTGTTGTATGCAAAGAAAATTTTTGTTCATCGCTTCCGCCGCGCCACAAGAGTTGTGGTAGCATGCAACACTAACTTACACGTATCTCCATGGCCTCGAAGTCGAGGTGGAGATCGCTTAGATGTAGAACTGGATGCCTCTTAGTGAGGCCATGTTCCTTAGCGTGGAAGGGTCGAAGGGGCATGCTGATGATAGACCGAGCAGTGTAGTTGTCCGGTACCTCTAGGCGAGGGCTTCGATCCCTGGAGTTGTAAGGTAGTGAATTTCCAACGGGGGATAACCGAGCAGGGTATCCGCTCAGCTGCCTCTTGCGAGGGCTTTTGATCCTTAGCGCGAGAGGGGCCGTAAGGGGCCTACTA
Source organism: Agapanthus africanus (assembly GCA_030015575.1). Classification (NCBI taxonomy): domain Eukaryota; kingdom Viridiplantae; phylum Streptophyta; class Magnoliopsida; order Asparagales; family Amaryllidaceae; genus Agapanthus; species Agapanthus africanus. The sequence goes on from JASDDO010000004.1 coordinate 326,555,070, forward strand.
AGGATGGGCCAAGCAGGGTTACTGCCCGGTGCCTCATGGCGAGGGCTTTGATCCCTGGTGTTTTGGGGTAGAGAGCTACCAACCAGGGATAACCGAGCAAGGACGGGCCCGGTTGCATCTTGCGAGGGCTTTTGATCCTTAACGCGGGAGGGGCCGTAAGGGGCCTACTAAGGATGGGCCGAGTAGGGTTACTGCCCGGTGCCTCTAGGCAAGGGCTTTGATCCCTGGTGTGTTGGGGTAGGGAGCTACCAGCCAGGGATAACCGAGCAAGGGCGGACCCGGTTGCCTCTTACAAGGGCTTTTGATCCTTAAGGACGGGCCGAGCAGGGTTGCTGCCCGGTGCCTCTTGGCGAGGGCTTTGATCCCTGGTGTGTTGGGGTAGAGAGCTACCAGCCAGGGATAACCGAGCAAGGGCGGGCCCGATTGCCTCTTGCGAGGGCTTTTGATCCTTAGCGTGGGAGGGGCTGTAAGGGGCCTACTAAGGATGGGCCGAGCAAGGTTACTGCCCGGTGCCTCTTGGCGAGGGCTTTTGGTCCTTAAGGATGGACGAACATGGTTGTTACCCGGTGCATCTTGGTGAGGGCTTCGATCCTTGGAGTTGTGGGGTAGGGAAGCTACCAGCCAGGGATAGCCGAGCAGGGAAGCCGCTCGGCTGCCTCTTGGTGAGGGCTTAGATCCTTGACATGGGAGGGGTCATAAGTGGTCTACTAAGGATGGACCAAGCAGTGAAGCTGCTCGGTTGCCTCTTGGCGAGGGCTTCGATCCCTGGCGTTGTGGGGTAGGGAGATACCCACCAGGGGTAGCCGAGCAGGGTAGCCGCTCGGCTGCCACTTGGTGAGGGCTTCGATCCCTGGCGTTGTGGGGTAGGGAAGCTACCAGCCATGGATAGCCGAGCAGGGTAGCCGCTAGGCTGCCTCTCAGTGAGGGCTTGGGTCCTTAGCATGGGAGGGGCCGTAAGGGGCCTGCTAAGGACGGATCGAGCAGTGAAGCTTCTCGGTTGCCTCTTGGCGAGGGATTTGATCCTCGGCGTTGTGGGGTAGGGAGCTACCCACCAGGGATAGCCGAGCAGGGTAGACGCTCGGTTGCCTCTTGGTGAGGGCTTAGATCCTTAGCATGGGAGGGACCGTAAGTGGCCTATTAAGGATGGACCAAGCAGTGAAGCTGCTTGGTTGCCTCTTGGCGAGGTCTTTGATCCCTGGTGTTGTGGGGAAGGGAGCTATCCGCCAGGGATAGCCGAGCAGGGTAGCCGCTCGGCTGCCTCTTAGTGAGGGCTTCGATCTCTAGGGATGGCCGAGCAGGGTAGCCGCCCGGGTGCCTCTTGATGAGGACTCTGGGAAGATGGACGGTCACTAGTGACACGTGCCATGAACGTGTGGGGGGGGGCAAAGCGCCAGAGCCGCGTCATTTTAATTTCGCATCGAGTGGCGCGATGTTCGCCGCGTGGCGGCACAGTTGCGGGTGAAACGGGCAACCGTTGAACTTCAGGGGCGTTGTGGGCTATAAAATGAAGAGATTGTTGAGTACTCCTTTCTTCATACCCAAAACGCAAGAATGGAGGACTTCCCATTCACCATCCCCGATATCATAAACTTCGAGGACGTGTACCTCTACGATCAGTACTGTACTGATGACACGGTGCAGTTGGTGATAGGCCGGACCGAGGATCATTTCGGCCGATTGCTCCCCCAGCGCTCCTACCTACTTCAGCTATTGATGTACTCCATCTGGAGGGCGTCACCGGGGCTCTACAACCCCTTATCCGAGCAGCTGAAAGACGAGGTTGTTGGCAAGCTAAGGTCTCTTAGACGTTTCGGCCTGATCTCTGCGAGCCGGCTAAATCGGTCGGAGGTCATCCTTGAGTGCTACCAATTTAGGTTCGATGCCGATGCTAGCGGGGGGCATCGAAGGCAGAGGTTATATGCTGCAAGGGCTCGGCTGGCGGAAATATCGTTGGAGTACCACGAGCAGTGTTCTCTGCACCCCATTCCCCCGCTGTTGTAATTTTTTTTTCCATGTACGGCTGAGGAGCATATAGTACCTTTTGAATGAATAAGATTCTTTTTTCTTTTCTTCAATGCTTTATTGATCTCTTTATTATATAAACCAGAGATCTCAAGAAAGATGTACATTGCTCTGAAAAGAAAATACATGCTAGTAGATGTTCTTATTCGTGCGGCTTGAGCCCTCCGGGTGTCTGTTGGTATCTATGCCCGGCATAGGGTACCGAGCTTCGTGGGTACCAGACGTATCCTCCGCTGACACTACCATGATCTGGCCGATGGTCAGCTCGGCGGGAGGGGGACGTTGCTCCTGCTCGCGGTCAGCTTGCCGCTTGTCCCTCAGGTACGCTGCAAGGTGCCCCGAATGGATGAGCTCCTCGATGTAGTCTCGGAACTGCTTACAGCTCTCTGTGGAGTGGCCTAGCGACCTGTGGAACCCGCAGTAGGGGCCCCGGGTTCACTTTGAGGCCATTCGCGAGATCGGGGGGAGCTTGAAGAACCCTTCTCCCTTAGCCTCATCTAGTAGCACTGTCTGGGAGACGTTGAGCGGTGTGTACTCCTGGAACTTTGGGAGATATGGCTTTTGCCGCTCAGGTCCCCTTCTCTCTTATGTTGTCCTTTTCTTTTGGTCGGTTTGCTCTGCCCGGGGGAAATTTGTGTTCACCTTGGATTCGAGCTGGACCTCGCGCTCGGTTCAGGCCTTTACCTCGGCCATGGTCTTAGGTTGCGCTAATGTAAAGGAGCGTAACCACTCCTTGTGCCTAAGACCAGACCTCAGTGCCGTGATGACCGTCTTGTCTCGGTGCTCTGGGACCTCGAGAAGGGCGTTGTAGAAGCGGGTGACGTATGCTTTGAACGTCTCTTTGTCCCCGCTCTTGATCGTGAAGAGATGGTCAACTGTGCGTTTTTGTCGCCTGTTCCCAATGCTTCAGTCTTCAAGTTCAGAGAATCAGTACTGGCATTCCGAAGTGACCGAGGAATTGGGTGGCCAGCTTGTCGAAAGTTGAGATCGAGCGTGGCTCGAGTCCTCGGAACCAGTCTCGTCCGAAGCGGATGAGAGTGGCCGGGAAAGTCGGCACTGGGCGGCGTCGGAGTTGTCTTGGAAGCTCATCCCTGCGGTGAACGCATCCAAATGGTCCTTCGGGTCAGATTTGCCGTCGAAGAGGGAGACCTTTAGGGGCTTGTTGCGAGAGGAGACGTAGACAGCGAGCAGCTCCTCGGTGAATGGTTTGGTGAGCGAGTCGGCGGCGTACTTAGCCCTGTCGCTCGAGCGGTGACCTTCCCGATGCATACCCTCAATCTTCTTCTCGAGGGCGTCGAGTCGGCAGTGGTACCCCGACAACTCGGCACATTCTGATCCCAGGCCTCTGCTGTTGGAGGCCTGCGTCTGGCCTCGGCCCCGGTTCCTCTCAATGAGGTTCCTTGGATCCCCCGGCGAGGTAGTCTTCGAGCCGCCGTGGCGAGTCTCGTCCGCGTGACCCCATCGAGGGAGGGGGTGTCCGTCATGCCTGATAACAGGCAAGCTGACAGACATCTCCTCGGGAGGGTCAGGTGCGCGAAGGATCTCGGGGCCAGGCGCTCTGGCGACGGACCTCGGCGTCGAACTGTGAGGCGCCCAGCGGGCCTCAGAACGTATTGGTCTGGGAGATCTGCGGCCGTGGGAGGTAGTGAGGCGGTTGTCGGCAATGCCGACGCGGACGGAGTCGTCTCTCCCCCTGTAGGGGTCCCGGTCCTAATGCGGGGGAGCAGCGACCTGAAGATCTTGCCCTGCCGTTTGGACGCGGATAAGCGCCTCTACGAAGGACGCAAGTCGGTCTATTCGGCCGGAAAGGGCACTAATGGCATTCGGTGGAGGAGGTTCTTCCGCGTCTCCGATGAGGGGAGGTGGCGGCTAGTGCTTGGATCTTCGTGATGATCACTCGCCATTGGATTGAGATCGGAAGATGAACTTTTGTTTTTGTGGAATCAAAGATTTCCCACAGACGGCGCCAGCTGACGCGACCTGGATCGCACCAAGATGTTACCTTCCGTTGATCTGCTGATGGCGGCGATGGATGGCTGATATTGGATTTAGAGGCAGGCTCCTAAAGCGTGTGGATCTCAATAGGTTTGATGTTGTGGTTGCCGAGCTACATGCAAGGAAGTCCCGGGGTGATTGTACTACTGAGGACCCTCCGATGGTCAAGTTAGACTAGAGATCCGAGCAGAGTAACGACTTAGTGGAGTAAAAATGGCTTACTTGAACCGTCTGAAGAAGGGGTTTATATAGCGGTGGCAGCAGGCAGGGCAGGCGCGAGAATCACGCCAGCAGTTATGCTCCCGACGTCACTCCCGCGTGATGAGCGGGATCTCCCATTAATGGCGAGACAGGCTCGTTAATAGGGGATCGTGATGGCGTGGAACCTGGGATGTGGCCGGCGGATATCTCGTGCATGGAGAGATTCTCGGGATGGCGGTTGCGCCTGTGAGCGGTGCCGTTGGTCGGTCGATGAGACCGAGGAAGATGACCTCGGCGGGAGATCTCGCGAACGAGCGGGAGAGCCGAGGTATCTTGGTTCTGCGGTAGCCCAGAGACGAGCTGGGAGGCCGAGGAGGCCAATCGTGCAGGGGGCTCGGAGGTGAGCCAGCGCTTGTTTGTGGGACGGGCATAAGAGTGGTCTGGTCGGCCACTGTAGATCCTTTCTTGTGAGCCCTGGGACACGTCATCTGCCACGTGTCATGATCTGGAAGATCACCGATATCGAGCATCATCAAAAATTTTACACCCTCTTAGCCAAACGACTGAAATCTATGCGTCGGTCGGTCTTAAGATTACATGGGCTTCATATAGCTCCTAAAAGAAAAGTTAAATCCATATTCATAAGACGATCTTAAATAGATTCATAACTCTATAACACTCTCACTATAGACTGATCATGACATTAGCCATCTCTCTTTTCTATTAAATAAATTTTTCGTGCAAAACATTCATATATTTTATGTGTTGTTGAGGTGCTTGTGCATATTTTGATGTTTTTTCACTGCGAAGCTTTAGGCAAGATAGTGTGGGGATACAGTCTTATATACCCATTGATAATTCCTAAATCAGAACCACTGAAAAATACCATTATTTTAATAAATAGCTCCCGATTTAAATCCCTAAAAGCAGAACCATTTGACAACCTGAGATAAAAAGAAAAAAACAATGACCACAAATGCATTATGATTCACATTGATATTCTTGAAAGTGTCAAAAACTTTATGAGTTAATTTGGAGAACGTAAAGAGAATGGATGTTTCTGAACATATTCACAATTAAAGAATAAACCGAACAAATAATAATTTAGAGAAAACATAACAACAATAAAGATAGTTGTTTGTGACTAAATGAGTAGAGTTATGGAAAGCAAATTCGCATCGTCGACCATAATCATGAACAAGCTTCTATCCATCAGTTATGGGTTGAATCTGATATTTTCTATAGGAAAGTGAGTGGAATTTTACGACAATGTGTAACGAAGAAAAATGATCATAAAGCATCATTAGATCAGTAGTACAACAAAGATTACAGAAAAAGAGCAGAAATTTAAGAAAATAAAAAAATTAAATTAAAAAACCTTAACATGAACATTTTACTTGAAATTGAACATACCTAAATGCTGCCGGTCCCAACTGATGTTGCTTTGAGTTGATGCCTAGGTGCCTTATTTTTAGGAATAACAAAGTAGAAGGGTTTCTGCTTTTCAAAGCGAAGGATGTCTGAAGACAAGGGGCCGCTCGTTTTTAAAATACTAACCAACCAAAATTGAAAAGATTTAAAAAGTATTAACTAACCCCACATAATTCGGAATGGCCTAAAATCTTTCCCCTTCAAAATTCGGAAAGACAGCCTAAAACCTTTTCCCTGCAAAATTCGAGAGAGAAAATATTAGCTTTTCTGTGCCAAACCATTCCTAATTGTTTCAACAATTAAATTCCTCTCACAGCCTAAAATGATTCCCACTAATAATGATGTTTTTTTGTAAATAATTAGAATATGGATTTTAAGGTTTATGGCATAAGATTCTTAACCATAAAGCATTTGTCATGGATATTAAATTTAATATTAATCCATGTTTCATGTTTTATTGGGTACAATTAATATTTAGGCCATTATTTGGGTAATTAAATGTTGAATTTGGACCATATGCTAATAATAGGACTATGCGTAAATGTTGATATTAATTGGTTTTAGAAAAATTTCACCAAAACCATCATGTAATTTGGCATATGTTCCCAAAATAACCCTGAAAAAAATTCTCATCACAGAAACCCCCTAATGTTATCCTCAGTTAACCCTCTGCTGTTAATTTTATTATCAAATGACCAAAATACCCCTATATATATTTAAAAGGAGTTCTCATCTACAAAACAAAAGGGGGAAAACCTAACGAAGATTTTAACACTTTCGACGTCGATTTCTTCGAACTGGAGAGATCTTGCAAATTGGAGTTGCGAGGACTTGTCTGGTCAGCGATTTGGAAGAATTGAGGATAAAGATCATCGATTTGGGTAATTCTCATCGATTTGGTCTGTCGATTTGAAGAAATCAAGGTAAGATCCCTAAAAATGAAACCCCAACTTCTTATTTTCCCTAATTTAGCATCTTTTTGTTGTTTCGATACATTATTTAGCTTTTCTTACCGCAGTGATCCTTTGTTATTTTTCCTATTTCTTCATATTTTCAACCGGATAACTTCTATTTTAATTCAGTTCGAAAGTAATTTTCGACAGATAAATATTATAAGGAAAAATTTTAAAATTTAGACAAAAATATATAAATTTCATCATGTTCTGAAATTATACATAATCACACTACAATTATAATTAAAAACTCTCATATTATATTAAGAAATCTAACAACCGCATCATAAAGCTTGTTACATTATAATATTGGAATGAATGGAGCTCTAACATTGCTACGGTATCCCGCGTAAGAGAAGAGCGGTTTATGTTTTTCTTTCTCCATCTTGCTTTATCTCAACTCTAAAGAAAACAGAAACTCACTCTCTTTAACTGTTGCGGGTGGATTCGCCGCATCTTAAAAGAAGAAACACAGGCCGATGAGGCTTCATAAGACTGAAGAGAACAAAATAGTTAAGTGAATATACACTAGTATTCACTTTGTTTCGTTGAATCCTGACTTCTCATGATGCTCCACCCTTTAGTATTCATTTTGTTTCTTCAATTAAGCAGAATGTAATTAGCATCTCGTAGTCTCTTTAATTTGATAACAACATCTACCAGTCTCATTTTGGTTTACCTTACTTATCTGCTATATTATTTATAGAGGATAATAACAACATCTACTAGTTTCACTTTAGTTTGCCTTACTTATCTGCTATTATTTATAGAGAATGATAGCATTGAATCCTCTGTATTTTTTCACAAGATGAAAGTACTGCCTATAAGCATTGGATTCCCTAGTTGACTGTAATACCCAGTTTATTTTGAACTCTATTATCCGTATTTCGTATGTTTTTTCCTATTTAATTTATTTCCAAATATTTTGCTATATATTTTCTAAACCCTAATTCCTAATTCTAAAATTTTTCTAAGCAACCAAACCTAAATGTTTTCCTCACCCAAACCCAAACCCAATACCTAACCCTACCCAGCCCGGCCCACTTCCCCCCAGCTCCATTTTCTTCTTCCCTCTCTTTTTCTATTTCTTTTCTCTTTCTTCCTCCCTTTCCCCCACGACTCGCACAAACCCACGACGAGCTCCTCCATCTCCCTCGCCAACCACCCGGACACACGTTCCTCCCCGTGACCTCGTCCTCATCCCAACGTCCCCCACGTCGAACTACCCCTTCCTCTCTTCTTCCTCTCTCCTTTCTCCCGCTCTTTCCCCACGTCTTTCCCCTCCCTCGCGCTACCCCCGAGACCCGCTCCCCTTAACAGCCACGACCTTGACCTCGTCCCAACGGCCATCCCCGAGATTCCCTCAACGACCTCCGCGATCCCCTTACCTGCCCCTCATCACTCTCAACAGCCGACACCACCCTCTCTATCTCTTCACTCTCGACAACCCCGAGCTCCACCTCCTCTCGTCGCCAACCCAGCGCTACCGACGATCTCGCCTTCACCACCGCATCCCCATCCCCATCACCTTCATCTTCTCCTTCACCAAACCCGAGCCCTCAACCCTCCACGAGCACCCACCACCACCATCACCTTCACTCGTCTCGACTCCTCTTTCTCCCGCCGCTGGAGCTTCCCCAAACAGCCGCGACCATCTCCCTCACGACCCCAATCATCCCCCTTACCTTTCTCTCTCCTTCTCCTACCAAACCCAACAGCAACCAACTCCAAAACCCTGCTGTCACCACCTGCACCACCGACATCTCACCGGCCAACCTTTAGCGACCAACTCCCCGATGAGCTCAGTGCCACCACCAGCACCTGCTCCACTTCCGGCCACCTCGACCTTGCCTCCACGCTCCGAGCCCAGCCCCTTCGCTCCAAGTCGAGCCCAAGCCGGTCCCTTTGCCTCCGCTACTCCGGCCACGATCCAGCGCCACCGCTGACCGCTGTTGACGCCTTGCCGTTGCCACAGCAACCCCCGTCTCCATATCCAAGCCAAGCTCCGCAGTGAGTGGACGAGGCCAAGCTCGAGCCCTAGCCGAGCCTCGTCGTGCGTTGTATACTGTGACCGCGCCCATACTACACCACATCGATGTCGTTGCCTTGTCTTCGATCATCTTTAAGCAAGTGAAAACCTTCACTTGTATTTCATGCTATAATAAACATTAACTAGAGAAATTACATTATAACTAAGAATATAGATAAATATAACTAGATCGATACACACACTTGAATTTGATGTAGCGAACCATCGTGCCATTTTATTCTGAGTAGAGCCCGACTAGAGCTTATTAATGTGTTGGTAACACGTAAAAGTTAAATGATTGACATCTAGTTTAATTAGCTAGAGGAAACGATAAACTCGATCGATAACCAAATGTTTATCTTAGGTGTTCGATGCGAGGCTTATGCGAAAACAAAATCGAATATGGCGAAACTCATGATATCTAGACCCTAATACTGTTAACAAACCCACTGTGGAAATTTGGTGGAAAATCAGAATTGTCTCCACACATAAAAGGACACCCCCATTTAGCTTCATCAAATCTGAAATTCCTCACACACGTAGCTTATGAAAATCGTAGTAAATTAGATATATACCGGGACATTGTGTTCGAGGGCCGTATCGAAGCCGACTCGATAAACTAGAACCCCCTATGTTTTATATTTCGACACTGTTGTAACACGATGATGAAAACTGAGTGGAAATATAGCTCTGAACTGCAGTCCAGAGCCAGAGTCTTTACCTTATCCGTTTTTCCGTTTTGGAACGCATGTTTCTCCCTGTTTAAGTGTGCAAGTATGCGGAACCATATATGGAAGCGTGGATAATTGAATTATATTTCTAACAGTGCTGGTGTCATTGCATTCCAATGTCGCTTGATATTTATAACACCTTTTAAACCGTCGATATGTACTGCAGTTTCGTGCAGACCCAGAATGTATACCTTAATATTAGACAGTGCATATCTCCCTACATACAGCAGATATTATTGATCCGTCTGATGCGTTAGAAACATAACAGATAAATATAAATATTATCTAACTGTATCATCGCCTAACTATGATCCCAACAGGGAGTAAAATGTGTTACAAAACGGACTTCCAGTTCAGAAATTGGATTTCCAGCAGTAAACACTTAAAATGGAATGACCATAACTCACAAACATGATACCTGATTGACTCGAAACCAATTTTTCTGTAGAGATAATTTAATACACTGTTTGCTCTTTTTATATTGTTTTGCCAAATTATGCACGTGTGATTTTATGTGATTTTTCTAATCCAACCGACACCGGTTACTCATATGTATTCAGTAGTGCATTTACTGTATCCCCATCATGTTGCATGACTATTATACCCTTATAAATAGTGTTCATTTGTATCGATATCCTAGTGACCGTGTTACATTACCAAGTGATAAATTTTAGTGATTGGATTGTGGCAAGTTCGTTAGTGTAAAAGCGTGACTGAATAATGGAAGTGACACATACTTGTACACAACCAGCGGAACCAATTAGTTATTGCATTGTCGATGCTTATGGGGCATATATAAGTGTAACTATAACTGGTATGGGACGGGTATGGAAGCACTTATATGAGTGTCATAGGTAAGACATCGAACACTGTCCATTTATCTTGGATACCAGTCGAGACATGCTTGATGGAGACCCTGTCTTCAATTCTCGTGTAGACTTGTCATGGAGCGACTAGTATTCAGATTCATGGTCGGTGTTGGATGTAGATAGCAGGGTGTGGGGTAGTTTGAGTATGATTTCGATCAACAGAATCTCAAGAGTCCCACTGCCGGTATATTTCGTGATTTCGGGATTTGTACTGATCGTCTTTCTGATTCTTACTGATCGTGATTCGGGCCCGTGTTCCCTTACCCCTGGGGTATATCCTTGGGTTGGGGATACTTCTGCGGTAGTTGACGCTCACATTTGGACTGACGATAAGTTTAGTGACATGGACTTTGAGACTTAGAGATTGATAGGTTTAGTGATATGGACATTACGTTGATTACTGATTTGATACACATTCTTTACTGTTGACCTGTACCGGTTATTTCATGCTCACGTCATTACTCTATGTTTGTTGTTCCATGTTTATCATCATTGCACGTATTACGTATATGTATATATACATTGCTTTTGTGTCGCTCTGACGACCTGAGCATGCATGCTCAGAGTGAGAAGTGAATTTAACTCGGATCAGGACCTTCCTTACCTCAAGGATATCGTGGACATCTAGATCAGCGACGTCAGCGCTATCATGCCTTTTGACTCTATCTGGTTAGTTTTATATCTGTTTTGATAGAATTAGTGACTGAAATTCTTATTAGTTATGTTATGATTACTGATTACCACGTAATGCTAGAAGCCGAAGTGTGACTACGGCAGGATATTTCCTTGACCGTAGGAGCATGGATGATCTTGTCACCCCTCGTATTCCGTATTTTGGGAAGCAGGGCGTGACATGATTTTGTTGGTATCAGAGCTAGGTTGGTTTAGAATGAGATTACAGTTCAGTTGAGGGATTCCTTGATTTATATCCAGTGATATTGCTCGTCACTTCCATATAATCCTCTTTACATCATCGTTCAAAATCTTGTCCTACCACTTGATCTTGCTTTCGGTTATTAATCCGATACCCTATCTTGAATCTTATACCTTATACCATCCGAAAATTTATTGTTTCAGGACCATGGCTTCCAACAACTCCCCTTCCATCTCTACTCCCCAGAGTCAGCCCGCCGAGATTTTTGGTGTACTGCAAGGTTTGATGGAAGTCCAAGAGCGAACAAACGATTTCTTAGCTGAAGGACTAAGAAGGAAAATGGCTCAGGCACCAGCAGGAGTCCCCAATTGTAGGGGAATCCCTGTTAAGAAAAGAGGAGGTATGCAGATGAAGCGCTCATTCGTTCCTCAGCAACAAAAGCAGCGGAGAACCCAACGTTGTGGTTATTGCAAGAGACCAGGACACCTTCAGAGGGACTGTCGCCGGGGCAAAGGGCAGTGCTTGATTTGTGGATCCAACGAGCATCTTGTCAATGGTTGCCTTCGAAGGAAAGAGCTACACGGAGGATATTCATCAACGCTCTCCACATCTGCTTGAGTAACTTGGTTGTTTTCGTAGTTCGAGTTTCGAGAATGGTACGGACCCAACACAGGATTCAGACTCACTTTACGAGATCGCAGTGATCTAGATATCAACGCGAAGTTATCACCCTTCCTGCTTTCAATAAAAAGTTTGTTATTTTATTTAGTAATCGTTCTTTTCGTCTGAACCTTGTATTTTATTGAACCCCTGGGTTTAAATGAAAAAATGTGGGTTGTGATTTATAAATCGTTCCCTTACCACTCACTTCCATATACTACTTACTGTATCATCACTCAAGTTTATGATTTTAAACTTTACCCACCTTATTTTTTCCATGAGCTCCACATCTTTAGTTATTTTTGTGTGTTCCACTAGCTGATCATGACCCTCTCTTTTTAGGCTATGGTCAACCCTGGGGCAGCGCCGCTTCACGATGAGGACACTCGGTCCTGCGTTTCTTTTGACTGCATACTAGTGAGTTCAGATGACGAGGTCGATGGCCCACAGGTTATTTTCGACAACAGTGACCCCGAGTACGAGGGAGTCACAGACGCAGCTCCAGAAGTCAATATGATCAGTGACTCTGACGATGAAGAAAAAGACCCCGAAGAAGACCCAGTAGAAGAAGATCCTGAGGAGGACCCAGTGGAAAAAAACTCAGTAAAAGAGAATCCAGAAGAGAAAGATCCTGATGAGGACCCAATGGAAGAGGATCCAGAAGAGACGGATCATGTAGAAGAGGACCCCGATGAAGAAGCTCCCACCGAAGAGGAAGGACCAGGAGAAGGAAATCCCATGGGGGAAGAGTCCGAAAACGAAGCCCCAGCCGAGAAAGAGTCAGAGGAGGAAATCTCGAGTGAGGAGGAACTCGAGACTGAAGAACCTCCAGCAGCAATCCATGCGAGGCACTATGAGAATGGTCGTCCCTATCTTAGCGCGAGAGCCTGTCGTAACTTATTGAACTTCCACAATCACGACTGACGCGACTTATCTTCTTTTCTTCTGGACAAATAAAGACAATGTATAGCTTAGAGCTCCTTTTATCTTTCAAGTGTGCTTTGTTAAAAATTTCCTGAAAAATAAAGTTTCTGATCACGCAAGTCTTCTTTGAGTATTATACCTTTAAGGTCGGCGTGATACATTGATTGTTCCTTCTTATAATAATTTCTTTTCCTTCTTGAGTTTTATCCCGGCCTTGAACCTCGTAGTAACCTGATCTCCAGTTTGGTGGTGTAACATTTCAAAAAATATATATATTATTTTTGAGAATTTTTATAATTAAATAATAAAATATTGAATATTTTAATAAGGCGGTATAATTAAATACCAATAAATTGGGAAAAATTTGGAAAATTATGGAAATTACTAAAAAGAGGGTGTTTTATGTGAATTATGCAAATTATAAGTTTTTATGATTAATTATATGCTATTTAGTGCCAATCGCTATTAAATATCGCTAATCGCGTATTAAGCTTGTTTTGTGCAAAATATGCACATGTCTTTCTTTTTAGCACTTGTTACATTTTTCCTTCATGCTTTCATCTTTTTATCATGCATGGTTATAATTAAAGAGATGAAATAAAAAGGAAAAGAAAAGAAAAGAAAAAGGGATATGAATAAAGAATGGAGGGATGGGCATGAGAGAGAGTGAGCGGGTAAGGGGTCAAACCTTGGACCAAGCTCCCATTACTTCATGTCTTCATCATCTTCTCTCCTCTCCCTCACTCTTGCTGCTGCTGCTGCCGCCCTCACCCCCTCCCCCTCTTCATCCTCTCAAACACCATTAAAAACACCTCAAAACTCAATACCTATTTCATTAAAAATGTGCATAAGCTCACTAGCAACACATTGGACCAAAAAAGCTTGCATTTTGGACACTTGGGACAACTCAAGAATTATTTTGAGTTGCCAAATGAGGTATTCTCTTAACCATTAGCCTAGTATTTCCATTGCTTTTATATCCATGTTTGTTTAGAATCGATTTGGTGTCGTTTAGTGAGACTTGGGAAATTCTAGTTATGGTTTATGGAATTTTTGAGTTGTGGTGTGTAATTGAGCTCAGTAGAGGCCACACAAACCCCCTAGTGCTAGAATTCAGACCTAAACTAGAGACTAGAACCCCGGAATATGGATTTAGAAACCCGATATCGGAAGAATTGTGGATTCTGTGTGTGTATATTGAAATCTGCTAACACCCGGGTGACCTGAAAATTATTTAGCAAAGGCAGTGACACATGCAGGCAAGCTAGGACCCCCCACTGAAACCCTAGCCCCTAACCCTCAACCATGGCCGCAAATAAATTCTTTCTAGCCGCAATTTGCTGCCAGAGCAGTATGGAATTTATTCGTTTTTGTTCCAGGGCTTTATCTCCAGTAAATTAGACCCCTGGCATATGTAAAATTGGCTAATTTGACCTAGGATAAAATCTGGGACCATTTTCAAGAGTTGCTGTTTTGATTCAGGGTTTCGTTTTACGTATTTTGAATTCTGGATTTTTGTGATTTGTGTCGTATTTGATCACTTGACGTTTGTACGGCGAAATCGAGTGTTATTTGGTGGTTTTGAAAGCGTAGTCCATAGGTTCTAACCTATAGGCCTTTAGCGTGTCGTTTTGATTTTTCTGATATGATTTTAATACGCATTTGCGATACGTTATGATGTGTAGGTACCCCCATGAAGACTTCAAGACGACAAGCAAGCATGTGGCGACGTCGGCAACGGAAAGCGAAGAGCAAAGTGAGTAGATTATATCTACGATGGAAGTCGGGTGGATGGCGTATAGCACCCCCGCAGTTCGATGTATAGTATGTTATATATATATATATATATATGATTATGTGTTCATGGTTAGATTAGGGTTTTTAGAAGTGAACTAGTATATCTTCTTAGTCGCGAACCCTAGAATAGGTTTACACTCACACGCACACACATGCTTACTGTTATACTTGTGCGTATATGGGGAGATATATACACACACACACACATATGTGTGTGTGTGTGTGTGTGTGTGTGTGTGTGTATACTCGTATACCTACACTTGGATGATGAGGATAGTGGATGATATTTGGAGATGAGTCGATGAGTTTGGGCATGGTGCCATGAGATCGGTGATATGATGTGGTTCGTATTATGAAATATGACATGAGTTATAGAGGGCCATTAGGCGTGTGTTTTACACACGCATATATATATATATATATATATATATATATATATATATATATATATATATATATATATATATATATATGGTATCAGTTTGTACTAGACTTAGGTCAGTACCCAGTTCATGAGATATGATGATAAGGATACCGGATAAATGATGAGATGAATGTGGTATTTGACCCATACCCAGATTTGGGATGCCGTACGATAGATTTACCGTACGAGCTTTATATTGATGATAGATCCGCACTCTTGACTCGAGAATGTCATATCGTATATTGTATCGTGTGTGATACTATTGAGGCGGGATCACCGACTATTATAGGTGTGTGTGTGTGTGTATCGACTCAGATTTAGGTGGTTTCCATACCCTTTCGATTAGCTTGTTAGTTAGATCTGTAGTTTACTTAGTAGATGTTAGACTAGACCCGAGTCATACCTATTTCAAAACTAGCAAATCGTGAGTATTTTAAAGACAGGTCAAGGAATTCTACGGATATTTTCAAAAGACGCATCTTTTCTTAAAAACACCGTAGCCCCTATTTTTCTAGAAGAATGAAACATCGTTCCGGAACCCGATATCTGAAATATGAATTAACAAGTTCAAGCAAGTGGGTCGGGTCGAATGTAATGTAAAATATAAAATACCATTCGCACCCAAACACGATAAATCAATAAAATACCACAGATAAAGAAATACGGGAACTGGAATTTGTATAAATGAACTCGGTTGTTACACCCTTGCTACCTTATCATGCTTCAGACATATTCATTTGAGGTTTATATATATATATATATATATATATATATATATATATATATATATATATATATATCTGATCGTTTGACTTAGGATTGAGTCATGCTTACGATTTCTGCTCTGTGATGTTTTCTACTCACGAGTTGGCAAATCACCCCCGTTGTGCCACAGTTTCTTGCAGGTTTTGCCATAAAGGTTTCAATGCGGCTTTTCTGGCACACTGCTTCCTTTCTGGGTGATTGCCTTGGTAGGTGGGTTCACTCGCATCGTGATCATCCTTGTATTTATTTTAATCGGTTGTATCTAGTAATTCCATCAACCAGACTTGTATATTTATTTCAGACTTAGAAACCAGTGTATTATTATTTCGTCCTTAGATTCGCACGTTGTAGTATTAGGGTTTTCTTGATGATTTTGAGTTTCCTTTTGAGTTATGATCCTCGCCCTTCGGCGTTGTATATTATATTGCTTGTATGGTTGTGACCGTCGATTGACGAAGAGCTAACTCTCGCTTGAGGAAGCCTTTTCTCACTGTGCATATATTATTCTTGTTGTACCCCGTTTGGGGCCAGTATTTACAAAGGAAACTCTGCCGAAATTTTCAGAAAAGACATGAGATTTTTAAAATGCATATTTGGCTTATGTTATTAAAAAACCCTTGTTTTAAAACATGTTTTCTTCACTTCTTTAAAACTAGTTTCCCTTTATTTATTATTTAAAATGGTTTTAGATTTCTGGGCTTTTGGCTTACTTGAATTAGATGAGGTCATATAGACTTCATATGATTCAATGTCCAGTCACGTGCTATTTCGGGTCGTGACAAAGTTAGTATCAGAGCGCTAGGTTAACCTAGGTTCGAGTCTAAGTTTGACTATGCGGAGCCTAGACCGTTTGTATATATTCGGAACTTAGGCTTGACCTTACGAAACTTAAACTTAGTCGAGGGGGTATTATACCCGAACTTTCGTCGCATAGGCTGACCTTGGTTGATGGAGTAGGTGACTTAAGGAGAGTGACGTACCGTGTGTATGTTCCGCTGCATACTTACGATACGCCACTCCGCTTAAGCAGCCTTAGGATGTACATTTCCTTGCACAGTATTATATTCATTCCTATGATCTATCCTCATCGATATTGGTTATGATTTTGCTTCCACGATTACACGGGCAGAGAGAGCTACAGCTAGAGTTGCGGTCAGCACGAGCTCGTCACGAACGAGGACTGACCAGGGCATAATTCCAGGGACTTACGATTTGCATAGATGCGCCGTGTTATTGTGTTTTCGCGCCATGAGCGTTTGATGGATCGCTGTTATGAGATTTCTCGGACGTGCAGATGTGCACCAGAGGATTGAGCCACTGATGGAGGCCGGCAAGAATGTGATAACCATTGACGTATCGCTTATTCCTGATGATTGAGGCACTGTTCAGCGTGCAGACGAATGAGCCAGTTGCTGCTGCAAATGAAGAGATATCGCCCAGATGTTAGAGCTACTGCAACATGAGTATATACTTAGAGATATGATGGAAGGTCGCTAGTCACCCGAGGATGAATGACTAGGACATGTGGTTCGTTCGCTTATCCCGATGCGAGGTCATCAGATAGATTGATTCCAGCTAGAGACGACTTCACGCAGGTACGTTGAGAGTCAATGGAGACGATCGAATGTCAGGAGCTCATTTTCCAAGTTTAAAGTATTCAGAGAAAAATGCAAGTAATGTTATGGACCCTCTAGAAGAATGAAACCCTAACTCGACGTAATGACCATGGAACGCCTTTGAATCTTAGGGTTTACGGCAGTTTAACGGTGCCATTTGTGACGCTTGGGTTCGCCCTTCTACGGTTGGTCCATAGATGCTTTGGCATGTACTGGAGTACTATTAAACTGTACCCAAGTTGTTGAGCTCTTGGGGGATTATGGAACCTTGAAAAATCGATCGAAAGGTTCGACATCATTCGGATATCATGTGATATGATGCATTGCTTGGGAGACTCCAGATACGAGTATAGCCGTTGGAGCACAGTCCATGCAGCCACGAAGAGACGAGTCCGAAGCGGTCGACATTAGAGAAAAGTGGAGTAAAGAGTTCGCACGAGATTTCGACGAAATGGCGTTCCACTCCGCTGACATCAGAGATGCGATACGCTTGCAGAGGCGTTGTATATGGATATACCTTCCAGAAGAAGTCGCGATGAGTATGCAGCCGTTCCGGAACAAGAAACATATATAGTAAAGGGTGGTAACTTCCGGGCAATTCGGTAGGAACGAGATTCGAGAGAGACCTCGACAAGACCTTTCTGGAATACTACACAAGAAGACTTGGACCCAGGAGCGGTCATACTGCGCACACCCAGCAGGCCAGAGTTCGGCATCGTCGACGGGATAGTTGGCTAGAGATCTGTGGAAGATATGCTTGAACGGGACTATTCCGCTATACTTGATTTCGGTATTTTGGGCGATCTATTCGCATGAATTAGTCTTGATGACTGAGTTTCATGATATTTATTTTCGTGCACCGTGGTTGCACCTACTGGGTATTTATATTTTGTGCATATGATACGCGCACGATTTGGTTTTTGCACTCGGTATAGTTTACATATGCTTGCAGTGCATTGATGCGTATTTGTGCACCACAGTTGCACCTGACTTCGGTTTGATGTCATTCGAGATGTTGATTTAGATTTCATGCCTATGTTATGCATGTGATTTGACTTATGCTTTCGGCATAGTTTTCATGCACCTCTAGTGTTTTGATTTGATTTGTGCACACTGATGCACATGCATGTGAGATTATATACCGCGGTATACCTGATCTGAATTGAGCTGTATTGTATACCGTCGATTTCGATTCTGATATTGATGTTGATTTCGTGCACTCTGTTCATTTGATTTGGATTTTGCGCATGTTCGGCGCTTGATATTGAATTTCGTGATTTCGTGCATGATGGATGCACCTGATTTGGGATTTTCGCGCATGATTGGTGCATGTTATGAGATGCGATTTTGGCGCACACCAGATGCACTAAATCGAGATTCTTCGTGCATATCAGATGCACCTGATTTTGCTGTCAGGCACACACGTTGTCTCTGACAGGTGTTTCGTGCACACCCGTTGCACTTAGATGTTGTTTCTGTGCACATGTATGGCACATATATGGATTTTGATTTCCGTGCGCACCAGACGCACGTAGCATTCATATGCACATTTTGGGATTTATGTCTTATGGAGCAGTACGTGTTTATGATATTTGCTATTTGTTTTCGTACTGAGCAGAACTAGTCAGAGGACAATACCTGGATATATTTTGCATGCATTGATCGTTATCGAAGGGATTTCCAAAAAGGGAGCTATAGTCTCAGTATTAACCTACGTGTCCGATATGACACGAAACGTTTAAAAACAAGGAAACCCTTCTAACTTGTTTTCAAAACGGCAGGACGTACATATTAAACAAAGGATATATACATATATGGTTATTTTCATACAATAGACGTCCGCCACTGTGCAGTGTTGTGTGCATCGCACAGCGATTTAAAACGGTTTGGCAAGCATTTCCTTCAGATATTTACATGTATAGATTTGATGTTTATATGTATAGTGTTGATGTATATCATATTGGTTTTCATATTGGATTTAGACATTGATATCTTCCCCATGACTCCGATGATTGTGGGATGCTTGATGGAGTTTTATTTTTGAGTTATCTGCTCATTGTTCATGTGCATGCATTGCGCTATGATGCGTTTTATGTATTGATGATTTCGGAGCCCCGACGACTTAGACTTTTTACTGAAATGTTTTATTATTTGAGGGGTTTAAATTTAAATTCGGGGACTGAATTTCTTTAAGGGGGGAAGATTGTAACATTTAAAAAAAATTATTATTTTTGGGAATTTTTATAATTAAATAATAAAATATTGAATATTTTAATAAGGCGGTATAAATAAATACCGATAAATTTGGGAAAATTTGGAAAATTATGGAAATTACTAAAAAGAGGGTGTTTTAGGTGAATTATGTAAATTATAAGTTTTTATGATTAATTATACGCTATTTGGTGCTAATCGCAATTAAATATCGCTAATCGCGCATTAAGCTTGTTTTGTGCAAAACATGCACATGTCTTTCTTTTTAGCACATGTTACATTTTTCCTTCATGCTTTCTTCTTTTTATCATGCATGGTTATAATTAAAGAGATGAAATAAAAAGGAAAAGAAAAGAAAAGAAAAAGGGATATGAATAAAGAATGGAGGGATGGGCATGAGAGAGAGTGAGAGGGTAAGGGGTCAAACTTTGGACCAAGCTTCCATTACTTCATTTCTTCATCATCTTCTCTCCTCTCCCTCACTATTGCTGCTGCTGCTGCCGCCCTCACCCCCTCACCCTCTTCATCCTCTCAAACCCCATTAAAAGCACCTCAAAACTCAATACCCATTTCATTAAAAATGTGCATGAGCTCACTAGCAACACATTGGACCAAGAAAGCTTGCATTTTGGACACTTGGGGCAACTCAAGAATTATCTTGAGTTGCCAAATGAGGTATTCTCTTAACCATTAGCCTAGTATTTCCATTGCTTTTACATTCATGTTTGTTTAGAACCTATTTGGTGTCGTTTAGTAAGACTTGGGAAATTCTAGTTAGGGTTTATGGAATTTTTGAGTTGTGATGTGTAATTGAGCTCAGTAGAGCCCACACAAACCCCCTAATGCTAGAATTCAGACCTAAACCAGAGACTAGAACCCAGGAATATGGATTTAGAAACCCGATATCGGAAGAATTGTGGATTATGTGTGTGTATATTGAAATTTGCTAACACCCGGGTGACCTGAAAATTATTTTGCAAAGGCAGTGACACATGCAGGCAACCTAGGACTCCCCACTGAAACCCTAGCCCCTAACCCTCAACCATGGCCATAAATAAATTCTTTCTGGACATAATTTGCGGCCAGAGCAGTATGGAATTGATTCGTTTTTGTTCCAGGGCTTTATCTCCAGTAAATTAGACACCTGGCATATGCAATATTGGCTAATTTGACCTAGGATAAAATCTGGGACCATTTTCAAGAGTTGCTGTTTTGATTCAGGGTTTCGTTTTGCGTATTTTGAATTCTGGATTTTTGTGATTTGTGTCGTATTTGATCACTTGACGTTTGTACGTCGAAATCGAGTGTTATTTGGTGGTTTTGAAAGCGTAGTCCATAGGTTCTAACCTATAGGCCTTTAGCGTGTCGTTTTGATTTTCCGATGTGATTTTAATACGCATTTGCGATACGTTATGATGTGTAGGTACCCCCATGAAGACTTCGAGACGACAAGCAAGCACGTGGAGACGTCGGCAAAGGAAAGCGAAGAGCAAAGTGAGTAGAATTATATCTACGGGGGAAGTCGGGTGGATGGCGTATAGCACCCCCGCAGTTCGATGTATAGTATGCTATATATATACTATATATATGATTATGTGTTCATGGTTAGATTAGGGTTTTTAGAAGTGAACTAGTATAGCTTCTTAGTCGCGAACCCTAGAATAGGTTTACACTCACACGCACACACATGCTTACTGTTATACTTGTGCATATATGGGGAGATATATATATATATATACACACACACACACACATAGGTATGGGACTGTATATATATATACTCGTATACCTACACTTGGATGATGAGGATAGTGGATGATATTTCGAGATGAGTCGATGAGTTTGGGCATGGTGCCATGAGATCGGTGATATGATATGGTTCGTATTATGAGATACGGCATGAGTTATAGCGGGCCTTGACTCGAGGATTTATATTGATGATAGATCCGCACTCTTAATTCGAGGATGTCATATCGTATATTGTATCGTGTGTGATACTATTGAGGCGGGATCACCGACTATTATAGGTATAAATATATATCGACTTAGATTTAGGTGGTTTCCATACCCTTTCGATTAGCTTGTTAGTTAGATATGTAGTTTACCTAGTAGATGTTAGACTAAACCCGAGTCATACCTATTTCAAAACTAACGAATCGTGTGTATTTTAAAGACAGGTCAAGGAATTCTACGGATTTTTTCAAAAGACGCATCTTTTCTTAAAAACACCGTAGCCCCTATTTTTCTAAACCCCACGATTCGTGTTATTTCAAATGGCAAAACTGTATATATATATATATATATAATGTAGATTCTTCACTGTTGTGTTTATTATTCATTTTCCGCATATTCTTGCTATTCGTATCGCATTCCATGTTTAAATGTGTTATTGTTATATTAAACCCATGCTGCAGGACACCAGCACCATTATCGATGATGCGTATGTTCCACGTACACCTGCTTGCCGGCTCACACACTTCATCATCGATAATTACCATGTCATTACACAATAGGACTGTTGCATCAGGATATGACCCCTTGCATGACATACTTGAATACACACATATTGTACACCCATACTTGCATACATGCGTATTTGCACTAGATTGGGGAACCGCAACATATATTTTAAAACTGGATTCATTTTAAAAAGAGCGGTTTTCCCTCGATATGTGCATATTATTATTTTATGTTGCATTAATACTGATATGCTTACATTTCTATTATATGTCGCATACATCATGCTTTATGATTATACGCATTGAGATATGTTGTTTCCATGATATTTCTGGATTTGAGAACCGTGGGTATTTCAAAAGAATGTATGCACTGTTTTAAAAACCCGGTTTCTCTTGATATGATATTTCAGTGCGTTCCACCATGCGTTTTCTCGGTTCTGAGACGTGTGATATGTGAAACCCGATTCGAGGAGGCGGATGATTCCGTTTGCGGGTACATGGTGGACCCGGTATGGTACCCCGGGGCGAGAGAAAGATTTCGTGTGGATGATGATGAGCCTGCCAGAGGGACCACTACCTACCGGTGATAGTATTTGGGCTCGGCGGATATCCGAAGGATACCGACCGGAGTCGAGAGATGATATGGTCCGACCCGGACTGACGGAGCCCATGGGCCGATCCGGACTCACGGAACCCGATATATGAGGATTTACGTGCCGATAGTGGGCACGGGTTTCATGATGTTTTCGAGTGTCGATGCTGGATACTTAGGTTCCATGATTTTGATGTGTCGTGAGGGACACATGTTGATTTATATCCTCATACTTCAATGCATATGTTTTATGATATTTACATGCATGATGTTTTGTGTCTTTGATTGACACGTGGACGAGATCCACATACATACAGACATTGATTACATAGTTAGATGATATCCACATACTCATAGACTTCATGATATAGTTGATACTGATTACATTGATCATACCTCATATTTATGATATGTTGCTACCTGAGGCACTGGCACGAGCACTTGGCACTACACTTATGTATAGATGTTTACCCTTTGTCACGCCCCACTTCCCAGAGTACGCTAAGATAGGCACGTGACATAGCCAACCATGCTACCTGTGGATAGAAAATATCCTTCCACAGTCACATTACGGCTGTAGAGATATCAAGAACAATAATAAACTATCTAATACATGTCCATAAGCCAGAATAAAACGAGTCAAGAATAAAATAATGCGGAAGCAAAAGATCCAATACAAGAATAAACTGGAATGTATGTCGCATAATGTGGGCTCACATCAGGAATGAAAATACCGAAAGTAAAAATGAACTAACTACTAGCAAGTCCTCACTGCTCAGCCTGCTGACTGAAATACTCCTGCTCGGCCTGCAGCAAAGGTAAAGAATCTGGGCCATGCAAAACCCAGACGTCAGTGCGTCATAATATCAAGCAATACTATAAACAGGGGTAGCAATACATGCAGGTATGAGTATAAATGGTAAAACAGGTATAACAGGGATATAAGTGAGGACAGTGAGGGTAATGTGTAGTGAGTCATCTAAGCTGGTCTATTGGGTTAACTACTCTCAAGTCTTTGAAATCAATTTGATGAATTATCGATGTAACTCAATAGTATCCCGTGTATACCCGGGACCACGGTCAAGATTCTCGGGCTGAATCCGAGACATGCCGATAGGCACTAAAACAGGAAATATGTACAAATGAATGATGTCAGCAGCATCATCCCAAGGCTGGCCTAGCCTCTAAAACTGATCAGTATGAGCAAGCGAACTGTCGAGTTACAAGTCAGGTTTCATCATTGATTTCCCCATACCCCAAGTTATATATGTCAAGTCAGGTATTAATAAATCTGGAGCTAATAGCAACACAGGATCAAGCAGGTACGGGTTTGTCTGGATAGACAATAGGAAATGTCCGTAGGGACAACATGTCAAGTTTGTTGGCATTAGTAACAAGATCAGGCAACAGGTCAAGCTATGGTACATCAGGTCAAGTCAAGTAGTGTATAAAAATCCAATCATGTCAAGCAGTGCACGGTATCAAGTCGTATCAAGTAGTAGTGTATCAAGTCATGTCGGGGTGCACAAAATGTCACATGGGTGCTCATAATCAAACCCTAATAAGTATGGGTATACAAAACAAGTATAGGGTACTAATGGAACAATAAAAATGGAACATTATGATGTGGTATGCAAATAGGTACAGATTAAAGCATATGGATGCACAATTATCGATTTGGGTTAAGGTTATAGTTCCAACATTAACTAAAATACACTTTATCAAATATGGAATGTTAAAAATCTCATTATTATGTATTAAATGATCTAGGGATGCAATTGTATATATATAATAGGCTGAATGGATGCAAACAGGTGTCCGAAAGGTTATAAACTATTAAAATGGTATTATGGGCTATGCAACCAAGCACCATGTGATATAAATATGGACGTGGGTACAATGGATTGTAATCTAATATGCAACATGATATGTTTCAAGTTCTAGATCTAAAATGATGTAAACGGAACATCGAAATGTTAAAAATGGAACATGTGGTATTAGATTTAATCTACAGGTTTAATATGCAGTTAAATAAGTATAAAAAAATAATATAAATAGCATGTAGCAAGTTTTACTTGCCTATACGGATCAAGAAACGGGTATACGGAACGTCACATATCGGCGGGAAAAGTCGCGACGCGTGCACGGTACACGGAACAGATCCAAACAACGTACAAGAGGATCACACGGGTCAGTTACACTCGCTGGGTCATCGGGATCGTCGACTGCACGGCCGGATTCCGGCGATCAAAAAAAACAGTGAACATATTAATGAAAGAATGCATGGAGGGAAAGAAAAGAGAAGAATGGAAGGAGGAAGGAGAAGAGTGAGAAGAGGAAACTCACTGTGGTCTGCGGAGAGGGTCGCGAGGGTGTCGACGACGTTGACGGAGCTCCGGCGAAGAGATCTGCAGAGAACAGCGGGCAATCTTAAAGAGAACAGAAAAAGAAAAGAAAAGAAAGGAAGAAGAAATAAGGAGAGGAGAGCGAGTGCAGTGCTCACTGGGGGTGTACGGAGTCGGGAAAACGAGAACGAGATCACCGGCGGCGATCAACTCCGGCGTTGCGAGGCGTGAAGGGGTGCTCGGCTGTTCTCGGGTGCGTGTGCAGGGCTCGGGGAAGAGAAGAGATGGAGGCGGAGGCGATGAGGGTGAGGAGGCGACGAGGTCGGGAAGGCATCGTCGGTGTTCTGGGCGACGGCGATGAGGAGGTAGGGGGCTAGGGTTTCGGTTATGGGTTCGTTTTAAAAAAAGAAGGAGGAAAGAAATATATAAAGAGAGAGAGAGAGAGAGATTCTGAGAGAGAGAGAGGAGATCGAGAGGTGAGAGAGAGAGAGAGATGAATAGTGAGGAGAGATGAATTTGTTTTTATATGGAGGAGAGAGAAAGAGATAGCGGTGAGGGAGAGAGAGAGAAAGAGAAGAGGAAAGAAGAGAGAGAGAGAGGATTAGAGTGGGGCCGGCGCAAAGAAAAGGAAAAAAATGATTGGCTCGCGATGAGGAGCCCAGGGAAAAAGAGAGAGCTGAGGGAAACGGTTAAAGAAAGGATTTAAGAAAAATTTAAAAAGATTTTATATTTTAAAGAAAATATTTTCGTTGGCTGAGAAATCTTTAGGCTGTTTAAAATATTATAATTAAATTTAAAAAATTAAATAATTGAATTTAGGCGAGATATTAAAGTATTTCAAAATGCGTCCGGGTCGGGTCTAAAAATTTAGATTTAAAATACGAAAATTATATGCAACTTCCAAATTTTAAAATGAATGATTAGGTAACCAAAATGCATACCCCCAAGAACGGACACACGTACGTGTGCGTAGCTATCCAAACACGTCCGTTTCACTGAACGGGACGAGAACAAGATGCGCAGACGCTACCACAGGGTTAGGGGTATCATGCAGGCTATGAAATGCAATTTTAATTTATTATACATGGCCTAAAATGTTATATGGTAAAATGTGCGATGTCAGATGAAAAGTCAATATGCAGTCCACATTAAATGCACGTGTCTATTTAACAAGTCAGGGTACTTTATAAATATAAATTAACAAGTTCAAGCAAGTGGGTCGGGTCGAATGTAATGTAAAATGTAAAATACCATTCGCACCCAAACACGATAAATCAATAAAATACCACAGATAAAGAAATACGGGAACTGGAATTTGTATAAATGAACTCGGTTGTTATATTATACCCAACTACAAAAAGAATTTCGCCCTCGAAATTCCAAGAACAGGAAAAGATAAACAAACAATAAACTACAAGAATAGATGTGGAAACTTCTGCCAGATTTCATCTTCTCGTTCTCCAGTTGACTCTCCATGTGAGCGATTACCCCAAGAAACAAGTACAAGAGGGATAACTTTGTTCTTAAGAACTTTTTCCCTTCGATCCACAATCGACATCGGTCGCTCCTCAAAAGTTAAATCTTCTCGTACAGTCAGCTCCGAATGTCCAACACATGTGTTTCATCTCGAACATACTTACGGAGTTGAGATACGTGAAACACGTCATGAACATTCGCCAAGGATTGCGGTAACGCCAATCGATACGCCACTTCTTCAACACGCTCCAAAATCTCAAAAGGTCCAACGAATCGAGGACTAAGCTTTCCTCAACTTCCGAAACGAATCACCCCTCTAGTCGGTGATATCTTCAAGAATACCAAATCACCAACGGCGAACTCTAGTGGTCTTCTCGATGTATCTGCCCAACTCTTTTGTCGGTCTTGTGCTGCTTTCATATGATTCCGGATAGTGTTAACCTTCTCAACTGTTTGCACGATCAAATCTGGTCCCAACAATCTTCGTTCTCCAACATCGTCTCAACAAACAGGTGAACAACACTTGCGACCATATAAAGCTTCGAATGGAGCCATCTGGATAGTCACCTGAAAACTGTTGTTGTAAGAAAACTCCACTAAGTGTAGATGATCCTCCCATGAACCCTTGAAGTCTAACATGCAAGCTCTTAACATGTCTTCAACAGTTTGGATCGTTCTTTCCGACTGGCCATCTGTCTGAGGATGATAAGCTGTGCTAAACTTCAATCGAGTCCCCAAACTTTCCTGTAAGCTCCTCCAAAAATGTGATAAGAAACGAGTATCACGGTCGGACATGATGCTTACCGGTACTCCATGCAATCTTACTATCTCCTGCATGTACCGCTCTGCCAAAGCTTCCGTTGATTGACCAACTCGAAATGGTATGAAATGAGCTGTCTTGGTCAATCGATCAACAATCACCCAAACTGCATTGTTGCCTTTCGGACTCCGCGGTAAAGCCGTCACGAAATCCATGGTTATATGTTCCCACTTCTATTGAGGAATCGGAAGTGGTTGCAATAAACCAGCAACCCGTTGATGTTCAGCCTTAACTTGCTGACACACCAAGCACTTTGCTACAAAGCGGGCAATCTCCCGTTTCATGCCTTCCCACCAGAAATGCTGTCGTATATCTCGGTACATCTTCGTGCCTCCTGGATGTACGGAATATGCTGAACTGTGCGCCTCCTTCATAAGTTCTTCGTGAATGTCTCCTTTTGGCATACACAAACGGCTACCATAACGCAACGAACCATCTCCATGAATCAACAAGTCCATTCGAAGTCCAGCTTCAACCTGTTCTCGAAACTTCTGCAATCTAGGGTCCTGTAACTGCGCTGCTTTAATGTTCTCGATTAACGACGACTGTACTTGCAGCTGCATCAACTGTCCCGAAGAATGTGGTAGCACAATCTCCAAATCAAACCTTCGAAAGTCTTCAATAAGTTACTTCTGTGCAGTCAATATGTGAATTGCCGGTAACCGACTAAGCGCATCCGGCACAACATTAACTTTCCCTGGATGGTATTTAAGATCAAGATCGTAGTCAGCCATCAGCTCCAACCATCTATGTTGCCTCATATTAAGCTCCTTCTGCGTGAACACATACTTCAAGCTTTTATGATCGGTGAATACTTCGACCCTTTCGCCCAATAAGTAGTGTCTCCAAATCTTCTAAGCAAAAATCACAGCTGCTAGCTCCAAGTCATGAGTTGGGTAATTCTTCTCATGGGTCTTCAACCGTCTTGATGCGTACGCTATAACCTTCCCATGCTGCATCAAAACACATCCCAATTCCTTCCCAGATGCGTCGCTGTGAATCACCAATCCTCCGAAATTGTCTGGCACGGTCAGAATAGGAGCGGTTATCAACCTCTGTTTCAACGCCTCAAAAGCTGACACACGCTTATCCGTCCACACAAATTGTACTTCTTTGCGCGTAAGCTTGGTCAAAGGCTCTACCAGACGAGCAAAGTTCTCCACGAACCTTCTGTAATACCCGGCAAGTCCAAGAAAGCTTCTGATCTCTGCAACGTTCTTCGGAATCGGCCAATCTTGAACTGCTGTAATCTTTTCGGGATCAACGGCGATTCCATCTCCAGACACGACATGTCCCAAAAACTTCACTTCTTCAAGCCAAAACTCGCACTTGGTCATCTTTGCATACAATTTTTCTTGCCTCAACGTCTGCATGCTCTTCAATACTCTTCGAGTAGACCAAAATATCATCAATGAACACCACTATAAACTGGTCCAAGAATGGTGAAAAGATTCGGTTCATCAAGTCCATGAATATAGCCGGTGCATTCGTTACTCCGAAGGGCGTCACTAAATACTCGTAATGTCCATATCGAGTTCGGAACGCCGTCTTGCAAATAACTTCTGTTTTAACTCGGACCTGATGATATCTGGATCGTAAATCCAGTTTCGAGAATACACTCGCGCCACTAAGTTGCTCAAATAATTCGCCAATACGAAGGATCGGGTACTTGTTCTTAATAGTCACCCGGTTTAATTCTCGATAATCAATGCACATCCTCCTTGTGCCATCTTTCTTCTTGACTAGAAGAACTGGAGCTCCCCAAGGTGAGTTACTGCTGCGAATCCAACCCTTCTCAAGTAATTCAGCAACATGTTTCTTGACTTCTTCCAACTCCACTGGTGCCATTGGATAGTACGCTTTAGAAACTGGTGCTGCACCAGGAACAAGATCAATCGCGAACTCCATGTCTCGCTTCGGCGGTAAACCTGATATGCCCTCGAACACGTCCATGAAATCTCGAACAACAGCTGGCGCTTCATCCTTATCACCCTCCATCAACGACAGAACACTATTTTTCGGCCTAGCCCTAAACTCGACTGGCCCGACAGAACTGCTTTCTCCAGTAAAGATAAACTCTGGATGTCCGGAAATCTGGAAAACTACTTTCTTTGCCCTACAATCAATGTGAGCGTGGAAAATGCCGAGAAAATCCATTCCCAAGACGATCTCATAGCTGCCTGTATCAATCACCAAGAAATCTGCAAAAAGCTCCCGTCCACAAACAACAACTGCACAATCCTTACATTCTCTACCAGATATGATCTTCCCATTCCCAGTGTGAATGTCCCAACAACTAGACAGGGTCGTGCAAGCAATCGAGTGTGTAGCAATAAACTTGGACGACATAAAACAATGGGATGCACCAGAATCGAATAACGCTAATGCGGGAAAACCAAGAACAAGTAGAATACCTGAAACAACTTCTCCTGAAGCTTTAGCTTCCTCAGCCGTCAGGATAAATGCTCGAGCTTGATTGGGTCCCTGAGTCAGCTGCTTCTGTCCCTGAAACGATTTCTGCGGTGGCTTCTGAACATCATCTTTCGTGCGAAGCTTCGACGGACAAGCGCTGATAGTATGATCCGCCGATCCACAAACCAAACAGAGTCCTCGCATCCTTCGACAATCTCTTTGCAAATGTCCGGGTAAATGGCAGTAGTTACAAATCACGCTCCTTCTTTGATCAACGACAACAGGCTTCTTCATAGGTGTTACGCCACGTCGGTTCACTGGAATACCTATGCGTCCTTGTGCTCGGTTCGGTGCAAATGCCGGCTTCCGCACTGTAACTGATGGCTGCTATGTACTCCCGGTCTTCATTGATAGGCTCTGCTGCTCTCGGGCTGCTGTAAGTACTTGTGAGAAAATGGTCAAACCCAGGGAGACAATCTGCCTCTGGATGTCCACATCCAAACTGCGCATGAACCTCCTTGCCCTTTCAGCATCGTTGGCAACCAAAGGTCCAGCGAATCTACTGAGTCGCGTCCACTCAGCTGCATGTACATCCACAGGTGCGCTGTTCTACTTCAAACTGATGAACTTTTCTTCCATTTCTTCCCGTGCAGTCCGCTGGAAGAACTTCTCCAAGAAACTCTTCGAAAAAACCGCCTAACTGATCGGCTTGGGCAAGCGGGTCTCTTCCACAAGCCACCATTCACGGGCATAATCCACCAACTGGATGCGTACCACATCCACCCTCTTATCCTCTGGGATCTGTGCCGCAACGAGTAAATTCTCCGTGTCAACCAGCCACTACTCCGCTGACAACGGCTCCTCCAGGCCAGTAAAGACAGACGGACCCAGTCTCCTGAAATCTGCCACGGTACCCACACGATCAACTGGTCTGCCCACAACATTGTTCACGGACTGCTGAACGGTCCGCAAACCTTCCTGAAAAGCTTCAGCTTGCTGCTGGTTCAGTTCGGTCTGTCGTTTTTGGTTCTCCAACATCCCACGGATTACTCCAAGCATAGCGGCTTCGTCAACACGCCTTTGGTACGTTTTCAGATTCTTGTCTGCCATGTTCCTAAAATCAAAGCACCAAAAGGATTAGCATGATAACGGATTCAAAATATAGATCAAGGATATGAATCAAGGCTAGAACTCCAAGTTACTTAAATAGAGTACCGCATTGTAACCATGCCGCGGTATCATAGCTACAATCACATAACTCCACCCAAGTCGCCTAAGTTCTAGAGATAAACAAAAGGAAACCAGGTTTCGAGTCGATATGCAAAGGAGGTTTGCATATTGTAAAAGTAGAATCAGAAGGAGGTTAAGATTCAAAAATGGTAAGACGGTAAGGTGGCAGGACATGTTTCCTAATCACGAGTATTCTTATTCGTGTATTGGGTCCAATACCCAACTACAAAGAGAATCAAACCCAATTAACCTATAACTTATGGCTCTGATACCAAAGAAACCATGTCACGCCCTGCTTCCCAGAGTACGCTAAGATAGGCACGTGACATAGCCAACCATGCTACCTGTGGATAGGAAATATCCTTCCACAGTCACATTACGGCTGTAGAGATATCAAGAACAATAATAAACTATCTAATACATGTCCATAAGCCAGAATAAAACGAGTCAAGAATAAAATAATGCGGAAGCAAAAGATCCAATACAAGAATAAACTGGAATGTACATCCCATAATGTGGGCTCACATCAGGAATGAAAATACCGAAAGTAAAAATGAACTAACAACTAGCAAGTCCTCACTGCTCAGCCTGCTGACTGAAATACTCCTGCTCGGCCTGCAGCAAAGGTAAAGAATCTAGGCCATGCAAAACCCAGACGTCAGTGCGTCATAATATCAAACAATAATATAAACAGGGGTAGCAATACATGCAGGTATGAGTATAAATGGTAAAACAGGTATAACAGGGATATAAGTGAGGACAGTGAGGGTAATGTGTAGTGAGTCATCTAAACTGGTCTATTGGGTTAACTACTCTCAAGTCTTTGAAATCAATTTGATGAATCATCGATGTAACTAAATAGTATCCCGTGCATACCCGGGACCACGGTCAAGATTCTCGGGCTGAATCTGAGACATGCCGATAGGCACTAAAACAGGAAATATGTACAGATGAATGATGTCAGCAGCAGCATCCCAAGGCTGGCCTAGCCTCTAAAACTGATCAGTATGAGCAAGCGAACTGTCGAGTTACAAGTCAGGTTTCATCATTGATTTCCCCATACCCCAAGTTATATATGTCAAGTCAGGTATTAATAAATCTGGATCTAATAGCAACACAGGATCAAGCAGGTACGGGTTTGTCTGGATAGACAACAGAAAATGTCCATAGGAACAACATGTCAAGTTTGTTGGCATTAGTAACAAGATCAGATAACAGGTCAAGCTATAGTACATCAGGTAAAGTCAAGTAGTGTATAAAAATCCAATCATGTCAAGCAGTGCACGGTATCAAGTCGTATCAAGTAGTAGTGTATCAAGTCATGTTGGGGTGCACAAAATGTCACATAGGTGCTCATAATCAAACCCTAATAAGTATGGGTATACAAAACAAGTATGGGGTACTAATGGAACAATAAAAATGGAACATTATGATGTGGTATGCAAATAGGTACAGATTAAAGCATATGGATGCACAGTTATCGATTTGGGTTAAGATTATAGTTCCAACATTAACTAAAATACACTTTATCAAATATGGAATGTTAAAAATCTCATTATTATGTATTAAAGATCTAGGGATGCAATTGTTTATATATAATAGGCTGAATGGATGCAAACGGAAGTCCAAAAGGTTATAAACTATTAAAATGGTATTATGGGCTATGCAACCAAGCACCATGTGATATAAATATGGACGCGGGTACAATGGATTGTAATCTAATATGCAACTTGATATGTTTCAAGTTCTAGATCTAAAATGATGTAAACGGAACATCGAAATGTTAAAAATGGAACATGTGGTATTAGATTTAATCTACAGGTTTAATATGCAGTTAAATAAGTATAAAAAAATAATATAAATAGCATGTAGCAAGTTTTACTTGCCTATACGGATCAAGAAACGGGTATACGGAACGTCACACGTCGGCGGGAAAAGTCGCGACGCGTGCACGGTACACGGAACAGATCCAAACAACGTACAAGAGGATCACACGGGTCAGTTACGCTTGCTGGGTCGTCGGGATCGTCGACTGCACGGCCGGATTCCGGCGATCAAAAAAAACAGTGAACATATTAATGAAAGAATGCATGGAGGGAAAGAAAAGAGAAGAATGGAAGGAGGAAGGAGAAGAGTGAGAAGAGGAAACTCACTGTGGTCTGCGGAGAGGGTCGCGAGGGTGTCGACGACGTCGATGGAGCTCCGGCGAAGAGATCTGCAGAGAACAACGGGCAATCTTAAAGGGAACAGAAAAAGAAAAGAAAAGAAAGGAAGAAGAAAGATGGAGAGGAGAGGGAGTGCAGTGCTCACTGGGGGGTGCACGGAGTCGAGAAAACGAGAACGAGATCACCGGCGGCGATCAACTCCGGCGTTGCGAGGCGTGCAGGGGTGCTCGGCTGTTCTCGGGTGCGTGTGCAGGGCTCGGGGAAGAGAAGAGATGGAGGCGGAGGCGATGGGGTCGGGAAGGCGTCGTCGGTGTTCTGGGCGACGGCGATGAGGAGGTAGGCGGCTAGGGTTTCGGTTATGGGTTCGTTTTAAAAAAAGAAGGAGAAAAGAAATATATAAAGAGAGAGAAAGAGAGAGAAATAGCGAGAGGAGAGAGAGAGAGAGGAGAGAGAGAGGTGAGAGAGAGAGATGAATAGTGAGGAGAGATGAATTTGTTTTTATATGGAGAAGAGAGAAAGAGATAGCGGTGAGGGAGAGAGAGAGAGAAAGAGAAGAGGAAAGAAGAGAGAGAGGGGATTAGAGTGGGGCCGGCGCAAAGAAAAGGAAAAAAAATGATTGGCTCACGATGTGGAGCCCAGGGAAAAAGAGAAAGCTGAGAGAAACGGTTAAAGAAAGGATTTAAGAAAAATTTAAAAAGATTTTATATTTTAAAGAAAATATTTTCGTTGGCTGAGAGATCTTTAGGCTTTTTAAAAAATTATAATTAAATTTAAAAAAATTAAATAATTGAATTTAGACGGGATATTAAAGTATTTCAAAATGCGTCCGGGTCGGGTCTAAAAATTTAGATTTAAAATACGAAAATTATATGCAACTTCCAAATTTTAAAATGAATGATTAGGTAACCAAAATGCATACCCCCAAGAACGGACACACGTACGTGCGCGTAGCTATCCAAACACGTCCGTTTCACTAAACGGGACGAGAACAAGATGCGCGGACGCTACCACAGGGTTAGGGGTATCATGCAGGCTATGAAATGCAATTTTAGTTTATTATACATGACCTAAAATGTTATATGGTAAAATGTGCGATGTCGGATGAAAAGTCAATATGCATTCCACATTAAATGCACGTGTCTATTTAACAAGTCAGGGTAGTTTATAAATATGAATTAACAAGTTCAAGCAAGTGGGTCGGGTCGAATGTAATGTAAAATGTAAAATACCATTCGCACCCAAACACGATAAATCAATAAAATACCACAGATAAAGAAATACGGGAACTGGAATTTGTATAAATGAACTCGGTTGTTACACCCTTGCTACCTTATCATGCTTCAGACATATTCATTTGAGGTTTATATATATATATATATATATCTGATCGTTTGACTTAGGATTGAGTCATGCATACGATTTCTGCTCTGTGATGTTTTCTACTCACGAGTTGGCAAATCACCCCCGTTGTGCCACAGTTTCTTGCAGGTTTTGCCATAAAGGTTTCATTGCGGCTTTTCTGGCACACTGCTTCCTTTCTGGGTGATTGCCTTGGTAAGTGGGTTCACTCGCATCGTGACCACCCTTGTATTTATTTTAATCGGTTGTATCTAGTAATTCCATCAACCAGACTTGTATATTTATTTCAGACTTAGAAACCAGTGTATTATTATTTCGGACTTAGAGTCGCGCGTTGTAGTATTATGGTTTTCTTGATGATTTTGAGTTTCCTTTTGAGTTATGATCCTCGCCCTTCGGCGTTGTATATTATATTGCTTGTGTGATTGTGACCGTCGATTGATGAAGAGCTAGCTCCCTCTTGGGAATATCTTTTATCACTGTGCATATATTATTCTTGTTGTACCCCGTTTGGGGCCAGTATTTACAAAGGAAACTCTGCCGAAATTTTCAGAAAAGACATGTGATTTTTAAAATGCATATTCGGCTTATGTTATTTAAAAACCCTTGTTTTAAAACATGTTTTCTTCACTTCTTTAAAACTAGTTTCCATTTATTTATTATTTAAAATGGTTTTAGATTTCTGGGCTTTTGTCATACTTAAATTAGATGAGGTCTTATAGACTTTGTCACGCCCCGCTTCCCGAAATACGGAAAACGAGAGAAGACTAGGCTAGCCATGCTCCTACGGTCAAGGAATAATCCCGCCGTAGTCACACTTCGGTTTCTAGCATTACATGGTAATCAGTAAATAAAGCACAGTAGTAAAGGAATAAAGGAATTACATCACTAAATTATTACATTAAAATCCATTGTTCACAAATTACAAATAAACATAAAGAGTTACTAACCAAGTTCAATTACACGATCACTTTTATGGAAAGCAGAAAAGAAAGAGAAGTACTCTGGACTAGATCTCCGTCAGCTTGAAAGGTAAATCCGTCTCCTGCGCTGATTCTTCCACGGGATCTGAGTATGCATACTCAGGTCGTCAGAGCGACACAATAGCAATATTATTATAATAAGGTGAAACAGGTAAATGAGGTAATAACAGTGAGAGTACAATGCGAGTAATCACTATGTCACTATATGATGCAAAGTATGATCTGTGTCCCTATCAGTCTCTAGGTCATGTTTGAAATCGCATAGTGGAAAGGAGGATCATGTTTAACAGGAGTCTCGTACATACCCGAGACAACGGCCCACATGCCCGGGACATAACCCTGTCAGCCGGATCGCTAGATCCTACCTAATATATATATATATATATATATATATATATATATATATATATATATATATATATATATATATATATATATATATATATATATATCACTGCTCGAATGATCATCCTTTAAAACACGGTCCCGCTAAATACGATTCTATTTCCATTTCGATTTCCTCTTTTTCCCCAGGTTTACACTATTTATGAATTTTGATTTGGTCGTGTACAAGTATACCAATGGCACTGTTTTATCACTGTTCACTGTATCAATCACTGTCACGAATCAATCACTTTCCATTGGTGTACTCGACACTCCTAAACCAATATCATTCACGCACGATAATGCAATGTCCACTGAACACTAACACGCACTAACACTATGTATATGACAAATGGGGTAAGATATGTATATGTATGCCATTAACAAGCCAAGTAGGTTATAAACCAATATGCACATCATCAACTTACAAAATTTGCATAAATTCATATGTTCAAAATTCAACGAAATGATACAAATACGATAAATAGCACACTCTGTCAGCAGTTCATCAAAATTAGTTTCAGTTCGATCGGGTTTCCGGTATTCAAGTTACAGCCATTTCATTTTAAGTGCTCGCGGCTGGAAATTTAGTTTCTGAACTGAACATCTGTTTCGCGACACGAATTTCACCCAGTTGGGTTCATAATTTTGTGACGCTACAGTTAAATAAAATCTAGGGTTTTTAATAGTGTATTCAACTCAATAGACGGATCCTCAATCGCATCTGTACGTCGAAAGTTATACACTATTTAACATTAGTATGTCACTTCTGAATCTGTTCTGGACTATTATACGTCCTGCCCTATTAATTTACAAATTAAATAGCAAACGACGATGAAACGGAATGAAACCACTTATGCTATTTAGCTAACAGATTCAACTTTACTAAACTGCAGGGTTCCACAATATACGAGTTCAGGAAACACGGTGTCACGCATTACGGGACAGTAAACAGTAACCAGAGTCGCTCTGGACTGCAGTCCAGAGTCGCACTCCGATCCAAATATCGTCACAGTTTCAGTACAGAGACTATTAGAAACTTGCATGGGGTTAAAGTTTGTCGAGTCGTCTTCGATTTAAGCCTTCGAACGCAGCATTCCAGTATGTACATAATTTATGGTGATTTTAACAACTTTCAGATACGTGAAATTTCTAGTTTTACGGGTATATTTGGGGGTATTCATTTTAGTCACTAATAGTCGTATTTTCCAGTGAGATTTATACAAGATATTCTTCACTACATGGGCCAGCATAGACAATCCAATTCCGTCAAATTAGATGAATGTTTTCATTGAGATCATACATCGAACAGGTATATCATATAAGTTATCATGAATTGTAATTTTGCACTTTATACGATTTGAGTTTGTAACATAAATAGATTAGCATGTAGCAAGTAAAAATACTTGTCTGGAAACGTTTCGTGGATGCACGGTGGTGGTAACGTCACGAACGCGCGACGAACGGCGTGAATTGGTTTGCACGACCTTGGCTCGCGATGCGGGTTTGACGTCGGAGCTGCCCGGAGACGTTTCACGGTCACTGGAAGCTGAGGGGGTGCTCTGTGGTTCGCCTGGGAAGTGATGGGGTCGACGACGGTCGGCGGCGGTGCTCCGGCGATGGGCAACAGTGGGTCGCAGTGAGGAAAGTTACTGTTTGGTATCTTGGAGAGAGAGAGACATAGTGGTGTTCGGTTTGGGGTGAGGATGATGATGCCGATGGCGCTGGGGAGTCACAAGGTGGTTCTGGTCGGGTGGGGGCTCGCCGGCGTCAAGTGTGCAGGGTGGCCGAGCTCGTGTGTGAGCGGGTTAGGGAGTGCAGGGGACTCGGTGAAGCAGTGAAAGGAAAAAATGGTGGCTTGGGTTTGTGAGAGGGAGTGATGGGGTCGACGAGGAGGTTGTCGTCGTCGTCGGTGGGATGAGCGGGGTTGGGTGCTCGGTGGGGGTTTTCTGTTGATAGAGAAAGAGGTGAGGAGTTTTAGAGTAAGAGTGATGAGGGAGATAGGAGAGACGAGGGAGAACGTTGAGGGGATCGCGAGGGGTGCGCGTCGTGGGGTAACGGCGCACGAGCGTAGGCGAGGAAAACGGATCGCGTGAGCGGGGGAGAAGGAAAGAGCTGTTGGGAAGAAAGGAGAACAGTAACGGGTCGGGTAGGGGAAAAATTTGAATGGGATTGTTGGGCTGGGCCGGGGTTAAATAAATCCCAATTAATTTTTCGTGGGCTGAGGAGAGATGGTGGGCTTGGGAATCGGTTAATTGTTTTTTTTTTTTTAATTTCGTCTTGGGCTGGGGGAAACGGGCCGGGGATTAATTATTTTAATTGTGAGGAAAATTTCTTTGGGCTGAGGGTTTTAAATTAAATTTTGGGTTTTGATTAATCTAAATATTGAAACTCAAGCAACCAATTACTAACGAATTTCCCGAGGGAAAAAATCAGGAAACAATCGGGAATTAGGAAAATACAGGAAAATTTTATAGATGGGGAACGGGGATTTACAGACTTCATATGATTCAAGGGCCAGTCACGTGCTATTTCGGGTCAT
Source organism: Agapanthus africanus (assembly GCA_030015575.1). Lineage (NCBI taxonomy): Eukaryota > Viridiplantae > Streptophyta > Magnoliopsida > Asparagales > Amaryllidaceae > Agapanthus > Agapanthus africanus. The sequence continues at coordinate 326,593,339 of JASDDO010000004.1, forward strand.
GACAAGTGGACTATAGACTAACACCGCATTCCCGACTTCTTTCGATTGGGTCATATTTTACCGCAATTCATGCCCTAGCTAGTTACTATGCGTTACCGGTATTATTTTCTATTATTGTAGTTATATATTTAGTGGCGATTGAAACTTAGTTTTCTCTATTTTTGTGCTTTCTAAAAGTGCGCATTAATAATTACTTTCGTTACTTCAAATGATCTACTATCCCTTAGATTTTTAATAATACAACCTTACGCCGTAAACTTTGTTTCTAGTAACTTGTTTCTACAAATGCTCTTCATGTTATCGTCATTTTAATACACAGTTCTGCTTTCATACTTTTATTTTAATTCCCTCTGCTTTTAACTACAGGATGTCACTTCGGGTTATCTTCTACTTATTATTTTCTGTAACATTATCAATATTTATTATAGTGTTATCATTCACATTCGTTCGTTAGTTGGTATTCTTTTGTTTAACTCTCAAAATTCATATTCTTTGTTCATATGTATACTAACTATCTTTTATTTTCGTATTTACGTTTATTTGTGTATACTTGTGCACCAATCGATTTAAATTTTCTATTTACTGTAAATAAATTATGATTATCTTGTATGCTAATACATTTTATTTACTTGTACATCTATCATTATCTCGGTATTATCTTAGTTTCTTTTGTATTGTATTATCTCCACACTTTTACAAATATAGTTTAGTCTTGATCTTTACGTTGATTATTGATATTTAGTTTGTTTACTAACCATCTATGTTTTCATTTTATTTTCTTCTGTATTTTGCCGTATGAGTATTCTCAACTTATTATATAATTGCTTGATTTGTAGTTTTATTAAGATAGTTTTGGTTCTTAAGGCCTATAAGCCAATCCTTCATTATTGATTATTGTTGTCATTCTATTTTAATTGTATTTGTACATATGTAGTTTATCACTATTATGAGTTATGTCCTTATCTATGATTGTTCCTTTAAACTGCTCTATTCCTTATATATATAAATATTTGATTTTCTTCTAGTTGTTTTGTGTAAATTACCATATAGTAATATTTTGATTTTCCCAGTACTTTTCGCATGACTTTACAGCTTATTGTTTATTTTAATTTCGGGGACAAAATTTTATTTAAGTGGGGTATGATGTAATACCCAATTTATTTTGTACTCTATTATCCGTATTTCGTATGTTTTTTTCTATTTAATTTATTCCAAATATTTTCTACATATTTTTCCCTATATTTTCTAAACCATAATTCCTAATTCTAAAATTTTTCTAATCAATCAAACCAAAACCTTTTCCTCACCCAAACCCAAACCCAATCCCTAACCCTACCCGGCCTAGCCTACTTCCCCCCAGCTCCATGTTCTTCATCCCTTTCTCTTTCTTTTTCTTTTCTCTTTCTTCCTCCCTTTCCCCCACGACTCGCACAAACCCACGACGAGCTCCTCCATCTCCCTCGCCAACCACCCGCGACACCCGCTCCTCCCCGTGAACTCGTCCTCGTCCTAACGTCCCCTACGTTGAACTCCCCCTTCCTCTCTTCTTCCTCTCTCATTTCTCCCTCTCTTTCCCTACGTCTTTCCCCTCCCTCACTCTACCCCCGAGACCCGCTCCCCTTGACAGCCATAACCTCGACCTCGCCCCAACGGCCATCCCCGAGATTCCCTCAACGACCTCCGTGATCCCCTCATCTTCCCCTCATCACTTTCAACAACCGACACCACCCTCTCTGTCTCTTCACTCTCGACAACCCCGAGCTCCACTTCCTCTCGTCGCCGACCCAACGCCACCGATGATCTCGCCTTCACCACCGCACCCTTATCACCTTCATCTTCTTCTTCACCAAACCCGAGCCCTTAACCCTCCATGAGCACCCACCACCATCACCTTCGCTCGCCTCGACCCCTCTTTCTCCCACCGCCGGAGCTTCCCCAAACAGCCGCGACCATCTCCCTCAAGACCCCTATTAGCCCCCTCACCTTTCCCTCTCCTTCTCCTACCAAACCCAACAGCAACCAACTCCAAAACCCTGCTGCCATCACCTGCACCACCGACATCTCACCGGCCGACCTTTAGCGACCAACTCCTCGACGAGCTCGGCGCCACCACCAGCACCTATTTAAATTTGTTAAAGTAGTTTTATGGGGAAAAAAAAACCCAATAGTTAAGGGTATTTTAGTGTAATACACACACATACACACACAAGCATACATACACACATGCGCGCGCGCACACACAAACACACACATGAACAAGGCCAAACCTTAATTCATCTTCATTATTCTCCACATTGAACTCTTGTCAAAAACCCACCCTAATCCCAACCCTAAATCCAAAATGCTAAACTCGATTAAGAAAACCCTAAGTTTTAAAAGTTTTACGCTAAAATAAAAACTTCAACACATTGAAATCGAAACGTAGACGTAAAACCAATTCAAATTAAATATTAAACTTGCGTGTATGACATCTTGATGATAGTATGAAATTTTCATATTCTCATCGATAAGCATATGTGAAAATCAAAACGCAGCTTAGTTCTCGTCTATCGGTTAACATACGTGCGATGTTCATCGTGACATAAAACTACACGAAGGTTTTTAAACATCGGATGGTATCGTTTGGTTTCTAACAACCATCGCGTAGTCTATGGGACAAGAATTAATATTCAATCATATGATAACCGATAGATTTGTCTTGTATGGACAAGTTAGGAATGTATAAAGTAGACTCCTGCATTCACCTGTGTTTTTCATTCGTTTCGAGATATTTCGTCGGTATCTTTCTACTGGTTCTCCGTGTACAACGATAGATTAGATATTCGTTTCAATATTATTTGACAGTATTGAAATGATGATCTTTTCTATTACAGTGTACTCAGAGAACAGCGGGGAGGTGCTGCCAAAATTTTCTCAAAACGGATGAAAGCACAAATGAATGAGTGTATATTTTATACATTCTTAATGGGATAGGTTCCTTACCTCTGAAAGCCGCTACTTTCGATATCCAATATAGAACATTTAATATCATCATCATTTTTCTTGGAAGAAGAATCCAACTCCCTACCTATGAGCATTTGCTCTAGGCCCTTGATAATATTTATAGCTAAATTGTCAATTAAAATATAAATTAACCAAGTCGTCAATTAAACCTAGCAGAAACGCTTCTTAGTATCCCGTCTACCGCGTATCTGTCAAAAAATCTTAATCCGATACCTTGTCTATAGGAACCTTCCTTCGTCTGGGCTATTCTAATATGGCATTCCCCTACCTCCACAACAAGAGTTGGATGTACGTCGATTCTCACTCGAGAGTCAACCGCTTTTTCATTGACGGTGTTAGCCTTTTTACCGATTTTGCCTATGCACGTCTTAGATTACCGAAAAATCACGAAATCTATTGTCCTTGCTCTAAGTGTATAAATAAGTGATTGCTTAAGAAGTCGGAAGTTTAGTTACATATCATAAGATACGGTTTCGTTGGAGATTACTCTATGTGGGAACGGAGAAAAGTTGTAATGGGAGACGAGGCATGGGTGCAAGAGACAGAAAATGAATTCATCAAAACGAAAACCGCAGAGTGGTAAGGGATAGTAGAAGAAGAGTAAGTGGAATGGCAGTTTGAAGAAAACAAAGCCGTCGAAGAAGATGATGTTGTATTCATGCCTATCAATGACATGGATGAGCTTATAAATGCCGCTGGACTTTCATATGATACGGAAAGCACTGGACCCTCATTATTGGAGAAGTACAAGGCTAACTCTAGGATCCCGCTATATCTAAATTGCAAAGGGTTTTCAAAACTGTCGTTTTTTGTACGTCTCTTTCAGATCAAGTACAAGAATAAATGGAGTGACCAGTCTTTCAACGATCTCCTAGAACTGCTAAAGGAAGCTTTTCCCGAAGGAAATAAAGTGCCACCGAGCTGGTACGAGGCGCAAAAGATAATCATAAACATCGCCCTGAAGTATCATAAGATACATGCAGGTGAGAATGATTGTGTTTTGTTCCGAAATGAACACGCCACACTCAGAAACCGCCCCGTGTGCGGGACCGGCCGATTCTAGTCTAAGAAAGACCCTCAATCGAGTGATGTGCCCGTGAAGATTCTTCGTCATTTTCCATTAATACCGAGCCTACAACGGTTATTTATGTGTGAGGAGACAGCGTCTAAAATGCAGTGGCACCATAAAACGCCTCGTGAAGAGGGAAAAATGAGTCATCCCAGAAATTCGATATCGTGGAAAGTTTTAAATGAAAAACATCCTTCATTCAGCGCAGACCCTCATAACGTGATGCTGGGAATTGCGAGCGACGGTTTCAGTCCATTTGAGATGGTTTGCAGCACACGTACTTACAGTACTTGGTCTATTGTGGTGACTATATACAACCTGCCATCATGGAGGGCTATGACGCAGTCTTATTTTACGTTGGCGCTTTTAATCGACGGTCCATTGTCTCCTGAGAGAAACATCGACGTGTACCTTCAACCCTTGATCTATGAGTTAAAGTTACTGTGGGAACCTGGCGTAAGAACCTATGACACAGATGGTAAACAATTTTTTCATATGCGGGCTGCTTTGTTGTGGACTATTAATAATTTTCCACCCTACGGCATGCTGTCGGGGTGGACAACTCAAGGTAAGTTTGCTTGCCCCAGTTGTCATACTCATATGAGCGCCGTACGCTTGAAGTTTAGCGGGAAAGAGTCGTTTATGGGCCACCGATATTTCTTACCTATAACTTACAGATTCAGAAAGAATAAAGAATTGTTCAGTGGAAAGACGGAGACCGGTAGGCCTCCTAAACCATTGTCCGGTAACGACATATTGCAACAATGGAGAGGTTATCTGAATATCACATTCAGAAAGAAACAAAATAAAGATGTAATGTCATGCTCAACCGGTTGGAAGAAATTAAGTGGTTTATTTCAACTTCCGTACCGGTCCGATCTACCGCTCTGCTACAATTTAGATGTTATGGATATCAAGAAGGGCATCTCTGAACATGTCATCAATCTTCTGCTTTATAAGGATGGAAAAACGAAAGACAATCTCAACACCCGCCGTGATTTGATGGGTTTGGATGATTTGTCCATTAAAGAAGAATTGCATCCTCGTCCTATAGCTGGTAAACCAGGTTATTACGAGATCCTACCAGCAATCTACAACCTGGACAAAGAGGAGAAGTAGTGGTTCCTGCAAGTGTTGAAAGAATTGAAAGTCCCTGATGGTTTCTCATCAAACATTTCCAAACATGTACAAATAGAAAATGGAAAAATCGTAGGACTGAAGAGCCACGACTACCACATATTGATGCAACATCTTATTTCTTTATACCTGAGAGCATCGGTAAAATTTGAAATTGGTCTCATTCTTAATGACTTTTGCACGTATTTTCAACAACTGTGTTCTAAAAATGTAGACGTTAATGAGATAGCAGAGCTCGAAAAAGATATTCCTATCATCCTTTACAAGCTCGAAGCTATCTTTCCACCTTCATTTTTCGACATTATTGTTCACATGTCCGTCCATTTGGCAACCGAGATCAATATTGGCGGTCTGGTGTATTACTATTGGATATATCCCATCGAGAGGTATGAAAATATTTATTATCAATCATTTAAATTGCAAAAAATTATCATAGATTATTAATATCTATTATTTTCAACGGATATCTATTAACTTTAAAAAACTATATCCGCAACAAGTATAGTCCTGAAGGTTCGATTGCGGAAGCTTATCTCTTGGAAGAAATGACGTCTTTCTGCACTTGTTTCCTGAACGATGATGTCAAGACGAAGCTGAACAAACCACCGCATGTTCCTGACGGTCTAAATGGAGCGGGAAGGCTAAAAACATGTCTTACGATCTCATTGGCGGTCTACATGCGTTCATTTTGCTAAACAGCGAATGTTTTGCTAAATATACAGATTAAGTTTTTCTAATTTCATCCATTTAAACCATTTGAAATAGAGTATAATCTAACTGATATAACTGTAAATTAACGAACAGAGCACACAAAACTATACTCAAGAGATCGAATCCTAGGACGTGGTCGGATGACAGAATCGAAGAAGAACAGAGACGTGCTTTCGTCGCTTGACGGACAAATGAATCGTGGTGAGCAGATTGATAGAAAGGTTCAGGACCTTTTAATCGATCTATCGATTACAGCTACGTTTTACAACGGGTACGGGGTTTCCGGCTATAAATTTGAGATTGAAGTGACAGAACGCGTAGGGCTACACAAAATAACGGCGTCGCAAGCTTCAACGACAGGGAAAATCCCTATTACGGTGTTCTTGAGCATATTATAGCGGTTCTCATACATTCATAAGGCTGCCATATTTTTTATATTCCAATACAGATGGTATGATACCAAGTTTGAACGGGGTATGAAGGTCGATGAATACAAACTCACTTTGGTAAACACCAAACGGACAGCTTACGAATATGATAACTTTATCTTTCCATCGATAGCGGCACAAATATATTATTCTCGGGACCTGAAGAAGGCTGACTAGAGTGTTGTTTGTCATGGGAAACCAAGAGATTATTATAATATGCCGACGTTGAGTGACTCTGAAGACAAGAGTGATGAGGAAGAGGCGATAACACGTCTCAGTCCGTCTATTGAACGTATCAACGATCCAAACTATTCTGCGCCATCCATCAATATGTTAGTAAGACGTGACATCGGCCAAGTGATTATCACAGATCAATATTTCGATAATCCATCCAACGAATCTTCAGCTTATGCACCGAACAAATATGCTAGATAATGAAATTGAACTAAATGTTTCAAATTGTATAATGTTTATAAGTAAATTTTTAATATTTGAATAAATATGTATGGTCTGATGGGAGGTTGTGGGTCCAGCTCTAGACGTCATAGGAAACGACGTCTACACGAAATTGGCGAGATGATAGTAGCTGCAGCAGCAACGACGGCAGCGCCTATCCTTACCCGTGTCCCACGTATCAGCGTCCCATCTACCGGCGCCCCTCCTACCATGGCCCCTCCTACCGCCCCACTTACCATGGCCCCTTCTACCGGCGTCCCTACTATAGGACCCCACCACCCTCAGCAGCCGCAGCGCCACAAGACCCGCTGCCTACCCCTATTAGCGGGGTAGCAGATCCTCCTACCCCAATCACTCCTCCTGCACATGGTATATACCTATCTATTCATATTTTAGTTTTTATTAAAATAATTCTATCGAATCATCTAACAGTTCATTGTTTGCATTCATGCATGGTACTGATGGGACAGGGTCTGGTATCGGTTCTAGCACCATGCCAGGGACGTCAGGTATAATCATTATTGCTTAAATCTTTTAAATAACGATTGTTATTTAAAATTTTCAAATTCAATATACATACTCTGAATATTATAATATTGTGTCCGTATATCTATCTTTTTTCAGGCCCCACCAATGTTCTGACGAGAGGTCCTACTGGGCCCTCATCCTCCAGGCCAGCAGGCGTTGCTCTATGGACGCTGAAGTGGACCGCGTCAGGTGTGCCCGTTGGTGATTACTCGACCAAGTGGAGGTATTATATGGGAGTGGAGATCCGTACCTACTATAGGTACCCGCTCCATATTAGGTAGAGCCCACGCCAGACCGACTATGTTCGGCATTTTTTTGCAACGGCCACGGTATCACATAACCTTTTATACATTTAAATTCAATCGTCATTATATATATATATATATGAATTTTTGTAATTTCAGACCCAGGAACATTACAGATTCATCGGCGTCATCGGCGGGGATGACATTCCTACGCCGTTCGATGCACATCAGACTATGGACTGGTCATATCCGAGTGCCAGGCTATCATTACATTCTCTGGGCCACGGCTACAGAGGAGGAGCGGGAGGCGATGATGGAGGCCATTCTTCGGGATGTCCCGAGAGAAAATTGGCCGCAGCTGGTCGTGTATTACGAGCGCGATGATATTCAGGTATAAATTTAATTTTTATGATTATAATAATATAACATGAAATCATATTTTTTGATATATAATATTATCTTCTTTATATTTGCAAGACGGCGACGTTTCGCAACAGGGAGAATCGGAAAAACGATGTCAGAGAACGCGCTATCCCGATCCAAGGGAAGCGGTCGCAGGCTAGCGTTCAGCACCAGTTCGTGAGTATTTCGACGTTTAAAAATATATGTTTTCTTTGTCGCAAATTACTTATTGAAATAATCCTAATTTTATCGCGGGAAAAAAGATCCTACCAACTACACTGCTGCCAGGGGATAGTCCGCGTTACACAAGGTCACAGGCAAGTATATAATAAGTTTCATATAATCAAGTCGATACAATATTTAAGTTAACACGTTTATATATATATATATATATATATATATATATATATATATATATATATATTCTTCACATACCCGATTCCAGAGAGGACGGATGCCTTAGGACCTGGCCTTAACGACTCGATTACCGCCATTGTCTCTGTTCTGGATTCAATATTCGGCGGATATCACGGTGGCTATGAGCGCGGGTTTGTACCGGGGCCCACTGACACTTTTCCAGGCGTTCGTCCGTTCACGAATACGATGTGACCCAGACACAGACAGATACGGCCGCTGCGTTGCAGGAGGAGATTCGTCGGCTCTAAGATTGGGTGGAGCAGTAGAATGTGCAGGTGGATACGCTTCAGGCGCAGATCGAGGAGATGGGGCGGTCGAACGCGTAGGCCATTAGGCAGGCCATACGAGATGAGTTTGGGAGTATGTTCAAGTCACGGGACGATAGAGCTGAATCGTCCCAACGACCATAGATTATTGATTTTTTTATACAAATATTTGTTTAATTGGTTTATTGATTATATCGTTTGGTGTATATATTTTATTTATAATTGTGTTTGATTCTAATCATATTATTTCTTGATTGTTAAAATTGCATGAGATTTGATCATATAATTGTTATCTATCGCTGGTTATAATTAGAAGTAGCGCGGGGGGAGGGGGCGCATATTTGAGTTAAAAAAAATTTGATAATACATTTGGTCGCATTTTTAATCGTGACCAAATATTATATGGTCGCGGTTTAAACCGTGACCATAAGATATAGTAACGGTTACCTGCTTAGTAGCAGCTTGTCTTCACTATGGTTTTCCCTTATAGTCATGGTTTCAACTGTGACGATAGGGACTATATAGTCACGGTTACTTACTAGCAGGACACGGAAATTAACTGAGACCACTACTGTGGGAGAGCGATGGCACTTGGTTGCATAGGTCAGGATGGTGGATCTAAATGACGACAACGACGGTACCGGCGCTTGATAGTATTGCTAACGGCGTTGCCTATGTGCACCCGCTTACACCTCAACAAGAACTCTTCTTGCACATGATGATCGTATATCATGCACGAGGTTCTACTTGAGATATATGTTGCTGATTGCTCTCTATCGTGCATCCCTTTTGACCGTTATTGTTCACTATAGTTTCTTAATCATTGCATTTTCTTTAATCAGTTGGTTTCTTTTCTTTTTGCATGATGATAACACAGGAGGTAATTGAAGGGATCAAGAGGGATATATGTTCAAGCCACACATCCCTTTTGACGGTTTATTGAAGGCAGGAATATTCTTGAAGGAGTGGTGATAGCACAGGAGGTAATTCAAAGTGCAAAAAGAAGGGATGAAGATGGATTTATGTTCAAGCTAGATTTTAAAAAGGCTTATAATAGAGTAGAGTAGAATGGAAGTTGTTGCTAAAAAAACATGAACTTAAAGGGGTTTTGGACCAAAATGGATAGAATAAATAAAAGAATGGCTAGAGTCGGCTAAATCAATTATCGCTGTGATCGAGGTGCAATCGAGAGAGATTAAAGTGTAAGAGAGGATTAAAGCAGGATGACCCCTTTTCTCCTTGATGTTTACAGTAGTAGAGGACGGACTAAGTAGGATGGTGGATCATATGCGAATAAGAAATATATTAAATGAATCTTATATTGCTTCGAGTTATGATCGAATTAAAGGATTAACTATCACAAAAGTCGATCATTATGTCTGAACGGAGAAGTACTAGAGGAGAAGAACTTGCAAATATGTTGAATTGTCATGTAATAACTTCACATTTACTTAACTAGGTCTGCCGGTGAGAAAAAATAGTTAAAGAGGATAGACTGATCGTCGATTACTAGGCTTGTCAAAATCACTCGGACCTGATAGCCTGACCCGAAATTAGCGACCCCAACCCGAAAGCTGGAGGGAGGAAGAACGCCGTTGTTGCTCTCTAAGCTGTAGATATTGCCATCGAGTCTTGGAACTAGGGACTTTGCCATAGCTCCGCGGTAGTCTCTAGGTTGTCTGTGAACCGTCGAGATTTGGAATTAGGGGACTTTGCCGTGGCTCCGAGGTAGTCTCCAGGTTTTCTGTGAACCATCGAGATTTGGAATTAGAGGACTTTGTCGTGGCTCCGAGGTAGTCTCCAGGTTGCCTGTGAACCGTCTCCGGGCATTGTTCCGTGTATCGACTGGTCTCATAACCCCAACATATTTATCTTGGTAAAACATAATTATATGGTTTTAGCACGTTATACATCAAATTAATGTTGATACAAAGTACAATGGGTTTTTTTTTGAAATAATATGAATTTAAAATTATATTATAAAAATAGGGGGGAAATTTTAATTCGTAAAATAGGATGGTTTCACCCCACCCCGCTGACCCACCCCCACCCCCCAGTATAGGGGGCGGGTTTTAGAAACCCGCCCCCTATACAATATATAGGGGGCGGGTTCCCAGAACCCGCCCCCTATACAAATGTATAGGGGGCGGGTTCCTAGAACCCGCCCTCTATAGTTTTCTATAGAGGGCGGGTTCTGGGAACCCGCCCCCTATACATTTGTATAGGGGGCGGGTTCCGGGAACCCGCCCTTTTTTTTTTTAAAAAAAATAATTTAATTATTACTGATATAATTATAATATTATTATTATTATTATTATTATTATTATAAATATAATTCTTAAAAATAAAATAAAATTCAATAGACAAAAAAAACATTTAAATTAAATAATAAAATTTCACTATATCAATTTTTTTTTTACAGAATGAATCCGTCAAAATTTACAATGCCAAAAAATCCTATCTATTTGTAAAATGTAAATGCTATTTTTTTCCTTTTCCTTTTCCTTTTCCTTTATGAAATCCGAGAAGGCTTGACATAAGCCTATGCCTCCTGGGATGACTGGAGGAACCATCTGTTTCTTAGATAGATGGCGACGGTGGCGTCGGCGTCTGCTCTGCTGCTTCGGGTTCGGGTTCTGCTTCAGCTTCGTCTTCAGCAACGTCTTGGACAGGCTGTTGATCCACAAATCCTGAACCTGAATGTGGGACAGGTGTCGGATATGTGCTGCTTCCCAACAAATTTGCGTAGGACGCTAAATCCGTGTTCCAACTGGGCAGTTGTAGCGAAGAACCTGTCCCGGTTTCATGCGGCTGATTTTGCACAAAACCTTGGCCCCATGGCTACGCAAATCCTAACCCCCAAGGGTGCTGTTGTTGCGCAAAACCTAACCCCCAAGACGGCTGTTCTTCAAAACCTGATCCCCAAGACTGGTGTTGTTGCGCCTGTCCGGTATGCCAAGGTTGCTGCTGACGGTATGGTGATCCAAACCACTGATCCTGCTGCGCTGGATCTCCTTGATGCTGCGGCTCTGGTGCCGGGTCATACTGCGGCTGCGGTGCCGGTTCATACTGCGGCTGCGGTGCTGGTTCATACTGCGGCTCCGGTGCCGGCGATAAATGTTGAGAAATACCATATAAACCAAATACATCACCAATAAATTGGTCGACATTTGAAAATCGAGCCTGAGATGCCGGACCAGCATCAGTCGGGTATGGTTCCTGCACCATTGTTTGTACGAGATGCAACCCACGAGCCTGTCGTTATATTAGAAATAAGAAATAAGTATTGACTCATACCGCCGGATGTTAAAAAGTAATATGATATAAAGAGGGCGGCTTACCAAATCTCGTTCCATGTGGCCTCTAGGCTCGTACCGAGAGATGTTTGGGAAGTTTTTGGGAGGAGCAGAAAGATATCTTATGGTGACACGTTTATACCACTGTAGATATACTTTGATAGCGTCGGTAGCTGTGTGGTCACCTATTTGCTGTAAGGCAATACTATGTTGCCTATCCTCCCATCTCAGCAAATACTGATGATGATGCTCCCTCCAATCACGCTCCGTATTTCCTCCTCGCATGTCTCCCTCTACTGTCATAGGCGAAGGCGGCGGGACAGGAATATGTTGCAATCTATCAAACTGCCGCAATACCCTATCCGGGAGGTGCATAACAACGACATTGATGCAGAGGAGTGGGCATCGAGCCCGCCAAACCGGCTCTCCTTCGAGACAGATGCCGGGTGAGTTTTCTAGACGATATGCTATATAAGGCGTCCACAGAAACAGACGTCGAGGGCTCTGTCAGGTTTCAAAGAATTTTCTGGTGCTTTGGTCCATGTGCGGCTGGTTTCACACACTGTCGGCCGGTATTGTGCGTTGATGGTACGTATCTATACGGTAAGTACAGAGGCTGCATGTTAATTGCTACAGGTGTTGATACTAATAACGGTATATTTCCTTTGGGATTTGCTATTGTCGAGGGTGAAAATACATCATCCTGGTCATGGTTTTTCCGTAACCTCAAAAATATCCCATCTGTTCTTCATAGAACGGATTTATGCATCATATCTGATAGACATCTGGGAATACTAGCTGCAATGAGATCTGTATTTCCGACGACCCCACATAGGTTTTGCCTACGACATTTCAGGCAAAATTTTGATCGAAAATTTAAAAATTCGGATCTACATAAACTTATGTACAGAGCCGGTGAAACGCCTGACCCTAATGTTCACGACATATACATGACGAAAATTGGGGAGATGAGTCAAGCCGCGAAAGCGTGGTTAGATGAGTATCCAGTACGCATGTGGTCACAAGCACATGATGATGGGTGCAGATATCTCCTAATGACGACTAATATGTCTGAAAGCTTCAACGGGGTCCTTAAAAGGGTTAGAGGCTTAACGATACAGGGGTTGATTGTTCGAACATTTTTCTGGATGAATACTTATTTTGTGCACAGAAGAGAAAAGTCCTTGGCGATGGACACTCCGCTCACCGTGTATTACGAAGATATCTTTCGGAAAAGAGAGCGCAGAGCACAATACTACAGATCCGAAAGGTTTGACACGGCGGAGTTTCAGGTGACGGGCGGTAATGGGAATCAATATACCGTGAACTTTAGAGATGAAGGGCTCTCTTCGTGTACATGCGGTCTTTTCCAGCAACAACATTTACCTTGTGCCCACGCAATTGCTGCTGCGAGCAGTATGCATACCTCACATTACAATTTTGCTTCCCATTACTATACAGTTTCTAATTACCAAGGTGCATACGATCCAAAATTTCATCCTATACCGGACAGTCGCTATTGGCACTATTATACTGCCAACAGACAAACACCGACTGTATTACCGCCGGAAAAAAATATAAAGCCCGGAAGACCTAAGGTACGTCGAGATCGAATGACAATGGATGCTGATCCTCAGTAAAGGCAATCCAGATGTAGCCTATGCAAACAACCAGGCCATTATAGGACCAGATGTCCAGGATATGCATCAGGGGCGGGACCTTCAGGATCGTGACAAGTGCACTCAGATTTTTTTGTATCATAAATTTGACGGATTCATTTTGTTATTATAAATTTGACCGTCGATATAGCATTTACAGTTTACAAATAGATAGGATTTTTTGGTATTGTAAATTTTGACGGATTCATTCTGTAAAAAAAATTGATATAGTGAAATTTTATTATTTAATTTAAATGTTTTTTTGTCTATTGAATTTTATTTTATTTTTAAGAATTATAATTATAATTATAATTATTATAATAATAATATTATAATTATATCAGTAATAATTAAATTAATTTTTTTTAAAAAAAAAGGTGCGGGTTCTGGGAACCCGCCCCCTATACAAATGTATAGGGGGCGGGTTCCCAGAACCCGCCCTCTATAGAAAACTAGAGGGCGGGTTCTGGGAACCCGCCCCCTACATTTGTATAGGAGGCGGGTTTTCAGAACCCGTCCCCTATACTGGGGGGTGGGGGTGGGCCAGCGGGGTGGGGTGAAACCACCCTATTTTGCGAATTATAATTTTTTCGCCCCTATTTTTATAATAAAATTTTTAATTCATAATAATTCAAAAAAAAACCCAAGTACAATATGGTCAGTTATTTTTACCAGCACATTATAACCCTGTTCCTGATTCCATGTACCCCTCTCGCATCCTATAAATTGTTCCTGAATTAAACCAGAGAAGAGAATTCCATTGTTTAAATTTCTCTTTTCTCAAACAAATTAACAGCATCAGCAAGAAACAAGAAGTCACTGATTCAAGAAGTCCCATTCCAAGAATACAAATGGATGGTTCCCGCCGCTACAACGGACATGGCTTCTTCTTCGACAGTGATGGTTATCCGGCAATGCTCCACTTGGGAACCGGCCGCTTCCACCGTATTCGTCTCCCTTACATCGGTCAACCCATCACCATCCTCTCATCCTCCTTCGGCTGCGTCCTCTGCCGTGACTCCGCCAACTCCTACCACGTATTCAACCCGCTCTCCAATGGCTCACCCCTGCACATGGCCCTCCCCAACCCTGGCAGGCACCATGCCAACACAACTCCCGCTGTTCTCGCTTTCCACCAACATCCCTTTTGGCCTACCGATATCACCGACATACCTTTCCGCGTCATCTGCGCCGTCCAAGTGGACCATGGCCGCTACAGCTTCGACACCTTCTGCTCCCGGTCAAGAACCTGGACCTTGGATCAAGCTCCAATCGATCTTCCTGATCATCCTTACGGATCGTATCGAATCCGTTTGAACACGGGGGTTTCTTGCGGGGGACTAGCTTTCTGGCTTACCGATCATAACATTTCTAACAGTCATTTCCCGTTGCTTGTCATCCATGATCCTTCTACAATGACTACCTCTATCGTGGATAGCCGTCCGCAGTCAAGTATAGGGCATGAAATGAGGTTTCAGCTAGGAAGAGTTCGAAATGACCTAGGCCTCGTCGTTTTGAACAACGTCGGTTTTGAGGCAGATCTTTTCTTTCTGATGGACGATCGTGAGTGGAGACCACGTCATGCGTCATCATCGCTGGTGTACTACAGTCAATGGGGACCATGTAGGGCTCAGACAAGACTACCGGGGGCGCTGACGCTGCCTGTGCCTCTGAGGTTCGAGAGTGATGAATTGGAGATACTGCTCTATGCAGGTGGGAGATTACTACTGTGGGAGAGCAGCGGCGGAGACGAGACAAGGGTGGTGCCTGTAAATGATAATAATGTACCAGTGCCTCAAAACATCGCTAACGGCGTCCCCTACTTTGGCCTTTACGAGCCTCCTGCTGCTGTATTCCCGCTTTCGCCTCGACTGTAAATGATAATAATATTGTACGGGGCAGCGCTTAATTGATAATATTGCATACGGTGTTTCCCTATGCTGCCCCGCTTTTGCCTCAACGTCAAGAACTCTTCTTGCCCATGATGATCGAATATATAATGCGGTTCTAGTACTTGAGATATTGCTGAGATTGTTCTCTTTGATATCATGCAATTATCCCTTTTGATCCTTACAGATTGTTCATTAATAGTTTCTTGATCAAATAAATGGCATTTTCTTTAGTACTTAGTTTCTTTTCTTCTTGATTTGTTGATTAATTTCAGGTGGGTCGTTTTGTAGTTCAGTGCATTTTATTTGAGGTTTAAATATAATTTTGGTGCAATCTTCTTTTCATGTCAGATTATTATTGCAATCCAATCTATAGAGCATAACAGATATATAGGGCATTGTACATATAGTTTCTCCATTAATTTGTTTCATAAATCAATCTTCTCCCTTGTAGAAACAGACTCCAGTTTCAATAATTATTCCTGTCTGTTCTTTTTAACATCAATTTAATATATATGATGAGAGAGTAATAATGGCCACCAAGATGGATGAAACCCTGAGCCGAGGTCCAGATTCTTGAGCGGGCTTCAAAGGTGTCGAAGGTGCAGTGGCCCAGGCCCTAGTGGATGGATGGCGCAGACGAGGGTCGTAGAAATGTTTTTTTTCGGTGATAAGAGTAGATGGGCGGGAATCTCTCCTATAATTCCAACTCACACTTCATGCCCGCAGAGATCTTTCCATTGATGGAGTGGGAATGGTTCGCCTATCATGACTCTACAAAGGTTAGGTTTACTGCCTCTACGGAAATTGTGCACTTCGTACCTTCGAAAAGTCATACGGATTAGAACCTGGAGCAAGCGTTGAACCTATAACCTATACTTGTAAAACTGAAAGCATGCAAGCGCGCTTTTCAGAATCAACTATATTGGGTAGCTATGCTTTCCGAAAATCAGATAGCTGGCAACTGCCCGAACTAACGGGGGTTGGATACCAGACCTGCCATCAAGGATTTTTCTTTCAAGTAAAGCCAGCGTAGACGACTTAATTGGCCAACAGTTCTCGATCCGTTGCATATGATCATGCATGGTCTCTTGTATGCCTTCATGTTTGTATATACCCTAGAATCTTAATTATATGCTATATATACTGGCCCCTTGTTCGTGAGATACTGCATATATAGGAACCATTAAGTTAAAAAGGTAACCACCATTTTATGGGGGCGGGGGGGGGGGGGGGGGGGGGGGCACTGCTCTTGCTATGTTATCTCGTAGTAAGCTGCAGAAGAGTATGTGGTGTTTATTTGTAAAGATCGATGACGCGGTTGCAATTATATGCAATATTCACAATGCCTTCATGAACCTGGGCAACAAAGCAACTTTTGTCTCTGTCATGAACAGATCTCAAACGGATGGCAACCACAGTATATAATTTTTTAATTGGCAACTAAAAAAAAAGGAAAACTAAGTGGTATTTTTACATAATTTATAAAGTTTAAGATAAATATGTTTAAAAGGGTAACATTACGTGTAATAATAAAACAAATTACAGTAATTATAACTCTGTTCCTGATTAAAACCCTGTCCCTGCTTATAACTACTGCTTCCTCATCCTATAAATAGTTCTCTAGTCTTTACACCAATTCACAATCCCTTTTGGCCTCGTAATACCATCGACACCCCTTTCCGCGTCATCTGCACAGCTGACAATGGCCAGGGCCGCTACAGCTTCGACATACGCCTACTGCTCCTGCTCAAGAACCAGGATCTTTGATCAAGCTCCCATCGATCTTGTTAATCGTCTTGACAGACCATACAGAATCGTTTCTAACACAGGTGTTTCTTGTGGTGGATTCGCTTACTGGCTTACCGATCATCTTCCTGATTGCGATTGTCCGTTGCTTGTTATCCATGATCCTGATACGCAGACCACCTCTGTTATGCATAAAGGTCTGGGGACACCCTTGGGGCCTGAGATGAGGTTTCAGCTAGGAAGATTAGAATATTCTCTGAGGATCACAATAGTTTGGAAGTACGGTTGAACTTTCTGATGAACGATACACAGTGGGTACCAGTACCATGTCACACTTCATTGGTGACGACCAACAGAAACTGGGGACCATGTGAGACTAGGACGAGGTTACCGGTGGTGACGCCACGGCCGCTGCCTCAGAGGTTTGATAGTGACCATTTGGAGATACTCTTCTCTGCAGGCGGGAGATTCAAATTGTGGGAGAGCGATAGCTTCCGGTTGCAAACCGCAAGGGTGGTAACTCTAAATGATAATACTGTACCGGCAGGACTTGATAAAATTGCAAACGGCGCCCCTACGCTCCGCCTCAACAAGAACTCTTCTTGCATCATGAGGTTCTACTTGAGATACTGCCCATTGCTCTCTATCATGCACCCCTCTTGATCCTTAGAGATCGTTCATTACAGTTTTCTTGATCACGGCATTTTCTTTAGTTGGTCTTTTCTTCTTGCATGATTGTTGATTTCAAGCGGGCCCAATGCATGCATGCAGGAACCTAATGAATGCATGCATGCAGGAACCTAGCTACCGCTGTTTTGTAGTTCAATCCATTTCATTTCTGTTCTAAATAATTTTGGTGCAATCTCGTTTCAAGTCAGATTACCGCAATTATCAACAAAATCACCCACAAAAAACATATAAATGATTCTGCACGAAGTTATCACAACATCTTCAAGAATATTTAATATAGCCTACTAGAGGTACACAAACACAACTCTACTAAATTGCAAGCAGGAAGCAAGTATCAAACACGGTATTATCTAACACATGAGATTTATATATCGATCAGCAGCTGGTCAAGGGAAACCCCAAAAAGGAATTGAGCAGCAGATTCCTTACATTTATTGGTTGTCACTGTATGCAGGAAAATACATAAACGGAAACACCAGTGATTAGAATAACCTGAAGTACAGAACGAGGCGGAAAAAGAGGGCAAAAAGGAGAAAGAGAATGAAAAAGAGAACTTCCGAGACAAATGAAATATTCACAAGTTTGACTTTAATCTGTGATATGCGCTTCCCTGGGGTTTCCATATCTATACAGAACTTTCCGTTATTTTACTCTAATCACGCAAAAGAATTGGTGTCGGCTGCTTATAACTAGAACCACCACCTTTGGCCGAAGGTAAAATAGATCTTTCCTTCAAGCCCGTAGAACCTAAAACTGTCTCAGAGCTACTTGCTTGGTTGCTATCACTATGTGACCCAGGTCTCACCCAGACCTTGATGTTGCCTTCACGGCAAATAGTGAGAACGGATTCGTTGGTGAAGATGAGGCCGGAAAGGGGCTCTACGTGCACGCGATGTGCAACTACAGGAGAGAGTTTGGGAACATCTAGCATGCTCGGAGCAGGCTGGAGGGTGCCCACGGGGGCGATGTTGTCCCAGTGAGCAGAAGGGCTTCCGGCGCTCAGCGTGGGTGAGCCACCGGGGGGACAGCGTAATGGTACTGCAATTTCATCCATTGCCAGGTCCCATAGAAGCAGTTGAGTGTCCTGCAATATAGCGTAATCACCATGAATCGATATCCCGGTTTAAAAGCCGATTCACATGCACAAAAGGTTTCCCCATTCATGCTCTAAACATACAACACAATAAAATAGAAATTGTTTGGTTTCAGAACAATAAAACAACAGGTGGTATACAAATCATTTCTTCCATCTTTAGGATTTATTTCGTAGAGATTCGATTTACATTAAATATCTGCTGCATAACACAATCATTCTTCTTTATCCTAACTATAGACATCCGGTGAAAGATTAGAACATTTAAGCACAACAATGGCGGAGTTTATTTTCAAAACAATTTTGTAATCTTTCAAAAGAATTATAACGAAATTGTGCAAGTGTTTAAATAGCTTAAGGTTATAAAGGCATTTTCCTCATAAAAGTATTATTGCAGACCTTACATTTCGAGGGACTTATATGGAAAGACATTGTTTTAAGCTTTTTTGGCTTTTAGAGGGTGTCAATGTGGCATTTCAATATCGTAACCACATGGCATTCAATAAGAGACACGTTAGATATATGTCACATTGCCACCGTTTGAGTTTAAATTATAATATTAGAGATATAGAAAAACAGTTCATTGATATAACTATATGAAAATAGTCTACCAAACTGGATTCTTGGACCAAGAAGAATAGCAGTCTATGTCAAACATAATTATAACATTAGACAATTACCCAATAAACATAGGAGTTGACTGATTTTGCTAATAGTTTATCTGACCAATAGACTGCGAGTTGGACTGAGTTTGGTAAAATTTATACCTGACCAACAGAACCAAACCGGTACATGACATTTTCTCCAGTTTCATCAGAACTTGGAGCTGTCCAATAGGAATCAAAAGCAACTCCACTAACCTGGTGACAGACAAATATAAGAAAATTGGCATAGAACTCCAAAAGGCTAATAATAATCATTGGATCTTACCCAAGAATTATGCCCCTCGCCCCATGCTACTATCTTCCGGTCTTCCATGCTCCAAACTTGCACTAAATCATCTTCGCCCCCAGTCAATATGTACTTTCCATCAGAACTAAAACAGTAATCAGCATACTCTTGTTAGAACTAGTGCAGCCTAAATTTTAAGCATAAATATCTACGTAAAAGCAACTTCTAGCAAGCAATAGGGAAAGAGTCATTCTCCAAAATTTTGATTCAACGATCCATAGTTTTACAGGTTGTATAAGTACACTTGTTACCTCCAAGCACAGCACAGTAAAGCACCATAATAGCTTTTCCCACCACATACTAGCTGCTCTTTGGAATAGTCAAATACTCTTAAGTAACCTAAGAAGGATGCCTCATATCAGTACAGGTGAAAACAGTACTATCTCAAGGGTAGAAACATCAAGTTATAAGATACAACTCATTTATATCTTCCATCAAGCAAAAAAAAAAAAATACATACCGTCTCTCCCCACAGTTGCCAAATATGTACCATCCGCTGAGAAAGAAATATTGTTGATTGAACCCTGGCAAACATGCCACCGAGCAATAGGGTTGCTCTGTATACATTTTAAAGCATAATAATAAATTCAGCCCGAAAAGATCTATAACACTCAAACATATCATATATAACTGTACATGCGAAGGAAATAACTGGTAGATGAGAAGATAGAATGTAAAATGGTACATTTTAAAGCATAATAATAAATTCAGCCTGAAAAGATCTATAACACTCGAACATATCGTATATAACTGTACATGCGAAGGAAATAACTGGTAGATGAGAAGATAGAATGTAAGATGGCAGTTAATAACAGTAAGCTATGTTTACATCAATATACACCATAAACTGATGAAAACATATTCCCCATACTCAACCTTTCCACTCAAATTCCGGGTAAAAAAAATTGAGTGGATCTTACGCTCAACAAAATAAATGACTCAAAACTTCTAGCGATGCAGCTGTAAATATGATCAGGACATATGGTCACCACCTTGAATGAAAAAGTGACAATTGTCAAAGTGTCAAAGCATATGGTTAAAAATGATTTATCGCAGAAAATAGAAGATACATGACTTGCTAGTTAACACATCTTAGCAAGCATTCCAAAGAGACTAAATTAAATCATTTGATTATTCATGATTCTATTTTTGTTAATGACATTAGGGGACTTTAGACTAGTTAATAGACAACACAAGTCAGACGGTTATAACATTGATTAATTCATTGGATGATTTATCAAGATTCTTCTTTGCTGGCCATAGCAGTAACCTTCAGTAATCAAAATTCTAATCTGATACTTAAGGCAACATGTGTTTCATGACCTATCCAACAGAGCAGTGCAATGCTATGCATGCTATGTCAGCAACTATTTACGGTCATATGATTTCAATTATTACTAAACTGTAAATTTGATCCCCTTGGACCCATGACATACTCGGAGGCCAGAACCACTTAAGTACCAGAGGAAGATAAAACTTGAGACACCAAATTATTTTCAGTCCCCGCCCTCCAAAATATTACTAATTGTCATAATGTTGCTTGTTTCTTGCTAGTAAATCAAATATTTAATATTGGTAGGTGTCAATTACTTCCAGACGGTTGCTAGGATCTGCTAATTTAAATAAATATGCAGACAGTTGCTAGGATCTGCTAATTTAAATAAATATGCAGACGATTGTTGACCCCACTTGTTCGAGTAAAAGACAATGCAACATTTTCTGATAATTTCCTTGCTAATTTTTTTTCTCCCCTTGGGATTTCTTGGAGGTGCAGAGTAAATATTACTAATGTCATTGTGGGATCCAATTAAGTGTTGATATACCATTTTTCTGAAAAAACAAAGGGTCGTGTTCGAGAAAAAGTAAACCACCCCAAGAACATAATTTACGGATTCCCGTCAAAGCATCAAAAAAAAAATTAAACATGCTACATTCAGTTTCATAATGCCGTCAAATGTCGATATACATGATACCTTACTCGAGCGTGCATGTGCTACAGTAAATTGAGTTTGATCCTTGATGACAGGAAATGAACAATCTGCGGTTCCATCCTTACTCTGCCAAAGACGTGGAGTCATTCATTAAGTAAAAGCTAAATGCAGAAATAGCAAGATACTAGTAGTAAATGTCTTTAATCCCCAGACTTACACAGACTTACTTTTTCATAAACATAAATGTTTCCATCGGCATGCGCAACAACGAAAGAACCATCACCTTCTGGCACCCAAGCAAGACCAGTGCAACGGCTGCAACAAGAAAAGGCCTTCTACTTAATACTTGATGGTAAATTTTCAAATGAGGAAAAAAATTTAAATCTGGCATGAGAAAATAAGAAGCAACTGGCGAGCTAACAATGCCGGAATAACTCATAAAAATGAAATTTTAAAAAATTCATGCAATGCCCCTTTTGAAATGGAAACTGTTCCGAGCATGGGTCAAGCTAACAATTTCATTTTGTTCTATGCCTTAGACAAGTTAGCAAGACTGCCACATTGCGAAATTATAACAAAACACCTGTCAGTGGAAATGGAAGGATCCCCCATACCTCTCTGGTCATGATTTACTCACCATTCTTCTCTCCAGAGTATGCCATCAATGAAGTAATGAAAATGGGAAACAATCCTAACTCAAAACTAAAAAAGACGCTGCCTCCATGCTCCAGTTGATTCGGTCAATCCCACTGAAATCCTCCTCTTACATTTGTCCTCATCTCGCAATGGCCGAAGCACGCTCGAATTTTCACTCAAGCCCTTGGCCCTTTCCACTGCTCTTAAGTTTGCTACTGAATTGCCAAAAAATTCAACTGTTCTATTTCCAGCTATTTTTTATTTGGAGAAAAAAAAATTTGAAGCTTATCTGAGTTCAAAGCATTCCATTTCCATGGCTTGTTTGGAGTGTGGGTTGCTTTTACTGCAAGCATAGCTCGAGATTACTAATGGTGTGGTTAAAAATTGATCATATTAGAGTCCAAGGAATACTAAAATGGAATATGCACTCTCCAGTATTCCTTTATGGAAGGTATTCATGTGATCTAGTCATTGTTCTGATAAAGTGACCATTTTTTCATGTAAGCATGAAATAAATCAAATCGGGTAATAAAAATGAGTACACTTTTCAATACTTTTTCTTCAATCCTTTAGCCTTTTAAGTTTCGATGATCTAACAAAATTCAACCTTCATCGTAGGTATACTCACAAAAATCAAGTCACATAGCCTTTCCTTTATTACTAGCCTTATGGTAACTGTTGTAACATGCATTCCACCTATACTTAATCTCAGCCCGTTCACCTAACTGGATCATTCACTCTTGTTACAGTTCATAATTGTCCACCATGAAATATATTTTATGGTTCTACCTTGACTTGGTATCAGACGTGAAGTCATTAAAGCCACCCATTTAGTTTTTCGTTTGCTTTATTTCTATTTTTGCCAAGTTATATGCCTTGAGGACTTCAAAAGTTGATTCTCCCGACACTTAGTTCCCCATGCAAAAGTTCACAAAGAAATTCTCTTCGATTTGGACCATTTAATTTCTAACAAATCTAAACTTTTCTAATATTCATCCGCATGCACTTCTACAGGAAATACTTATATAGCAATTAAACCGGGAACTCCAAAAATGCAAAAAGACTCCAAAGCTGAAAATAACATCCAGCCTGTATCGTTTCTACTTCTTGGAACTATTCAACAATTAGTGAAGATCACTCCTCTATGTCCCTTCATTGGGTTTGTAATAGCAGCAGACCTTCAGTGAGTTTTATTGTGGATGATTGGTGCATGGCAAGAGTGAAAACATATAAATATGCACCAAAGAAGATGTTTTGGATACTATCCATGCAAATGCGAAGGGAAGCATTGATTCTCCTTTACATATAGTTGCATATCAGTTCAATTTCTAATCCCTGGTACTGGTTCAGAGAGACACGTCAAGAACATAGAAAGCTCAATTTGAAGTGGTAAGCTGAAGCGAGGGCATATGCCCTGAACTTGAAATACAAGAAGTTGATAAATAATACAAGTAATGCATGCATAGCGTATAGTGGTAATAATTTCAGCTTGGACTTTCCATATATGCAAATACAACCGCCAAACATCATTGTCATCTTGGCAGAGTGTGCAAGGTACCAAAGCAAAGCACCTAATCAAGGGTGAAATACTGAGAGCCTTTACAGTATTCAGGGGTAATGCTTTCGAGATTCGGTTTTTCCGTCATTAATCTGGATAGTGTTTTGAAAAATATGTTTCTCTTGTTTCATTGTAAGTATTCATACAAAGAAAAGGAACTGCTTACTTTGAAATATAAGGGGATCCAGTTTTATATCGAGCTCAAATTCAAATTACTCCCAGACCAATGCATTTTAGAATGGGTAAAATATCAAAATAATTCTAAGGTGTTCAACTGTAATGCTTTAACATTCAATAATTTTCATTATCAATACAACTCAGATTTTGACAAATATGGCTCTTTTTGCTTCATTATAAATACTCATACAATGAAAGTAATTACTTGATTATGAAATATTATCGTATTTGTTCTTATAGAACAAAGTTACCCCTGGATAAGGCAGAGAGGAACATGGTAAAAAGGAGGAGCAAGCAAAACAGAATTTACATGAAAGGAAGGACGATTCACATTCTTTGGCTTGGAGGACTCATAAATAGAAAGAGAAGATGAGGAATAGGACAGAGATATCTTCTTCGCGGGCATCAAAATAGCATAGTTGGTTGCACATGCATCGGGTGCAAACAAGGTCACTAAACAGTAGATTAAAAATTAAGTCGCCACCAAAATAAGTTGTAACACCACCACCACTCACAAACCGGGCAGAGAAAGGACTATGGAGCAACATATAATTCTCTTCTAGGATGCCTAATCGATGACTATACTTCCACAGCCAATGAGATTGTCCTTGGTAGCAACTAATTAGTTTTTGAACTTTATTGTCAAATATATCATGATACAGCCCTTTTGTTGCATATCGGCCTTATATAAAATTGCCTAATATTTATTCATGCATTTTCTTTTCGCATTTTAGGCATCTTCCTTATTCATTTCTTATTTCTTATTTATATTTTTATTCTACTTGATTTTCTGGGTTACTTGAGAATTTTTCGGATTGTTTCCCTCAAAGATGTACCCTTAAATATGCAGCACATATACAATATGTGTTGGCCCACCCCATTGTGGAGTATTATGTGCTAATATTTAGCTAGCTAACATCCGGATGGGAGTCAGATATATAATGCCACATTTTTTCCTTAAGAAGTCAATTCATTCCCAAAGTATCCACCATTTCATCTCAATTCTTCTGGACACACTTTATGAATCCGTTTTCACCATTCAGTCAATAAGGGCAGCTTACTCAATATAAGTAGCAGCTATCAAAACTTGGTTCTGTTGTCTCCTATTTCAAGCTTGGCTTGGCCTATAAATTGTCCTAGATTAACCTCCAAAAATGGTCATATTGGTACAGTTTTGCAAAGATGGTTGGAACATTCAGATTGTAAGAGGCCTTTTATCTCAATTTCTCGGGACAGACTGTACAAAACCCTTTTCACCATTCAGTCAATAAGGGCTTCTTACTTGATATAAGTGGAAGCTATCAAATCTTGTGTGTGTTGTCTCCTATTTCAAGCTTGGCTTGGTGGGCCTATAAATTGTCCTAGATAAACCTTCAAAATTGGCCAAATCACCCCTACATGTCACACTAATCGGTCTCCATTAGTAGGCGTGCACACCAATTCAAATGTTTTCCCATTTAATCTTCAATTGATGCAAAATCAAGTTTTCCACAAGTTCATGCATCTTGCATTCTGGTTTTTCCCCCCTCGCCAGAATTTTTTATGGGTTGTAACTGTAAGTTATACTCCAGTAGCATTAGTTAATGTAAACAACAGTTATTTAGAAACTTAAGTAAAGCAGTCTGTTAACTTCAAGTACTGCCACAAATTATAGTCAAAAGTAGCACTTAGCACCACTGCCAAATTGGTTTTGACACAACATAAACCAACTTGATATGCTTCCAGTTAGCAAGTGTAAGGGCACTTAATTCGGCGGTCTCTCCTCCTGCTTTAAACTTCCCACATGATCATTGTGGCTTTCTTGAATCATCCTTAAAGAAAACCAACAACCTTACTAGCCACAAACCTGGTATGAAAAAACCACTTGCAAGTGTATTTATTCATGTACAGCAAAAAATAAAAGCATAATGGTCACTAACACTTTCTCATCGCGACAATCTGATTTTAGCTCCACTCATCATTTGAGCAAGTTACTTGACTTCCTAGAGCTCTACCCATAAAGCATGGTAGAAAACTAGTCTTATTGCAATGTCGGTGAAATGTCCTTCAACTTCATCAGTATTTTTGTGGCTACAGATACCCCAAGGAAACTCCTCTGCCTTCATCAATTGCTAGAATTCCATGGGCAGCATGTTGTTCACTCTTCATCCCGATCACCATGGGAAAGATTTGCTTCATGCGAAAAACAACTTTTTTATGTACTGCCAGAAATCATGATCTAATATCAATTGTGCCCTACTTATCATCTTATTCTTGATTTATACAGTTCAATCTGTATGATCCTAGGGTTGGCCCACTTCCCTATTTTAGATTAAACCCTTTTTAGTAACCTCACTTAAACCAAAATTTTCAATAAAAATACTTCTTTGATCACCTCAAAATGAATTCTAAAAACTTGTTTCTTTCCGGAACTATCTCAAGTATTCATTTCATATATCTCTTAGTTTGCATTAATTGGAACTAACTAACGAAATCCTTCATCATCTGGACTTGAGATCTATGGCAAAAAAATATTTCAATAAACACAACACATGAAATGAGATCACGTGTGGATGCAGAAGAAAAGAACATGTGTTGACTAATTTTCTAGTTTCTTGATGATATTTTTTTAAATACATATGATAAAATTATTGTAGAGCCATGTACGGGGGAAAAGGAATATGACGAAAAATGAGATCAGGCATAGAATAAAGACCTTGAAAAGGTTTTGCAAAAGAACGCAGCATGGTCTGGGTGAAAACTGGCTAAAGTCCTCTAACTTTGTGTCAATATTCTTTGTATAAGCTAGAGAACAGGGATTTGGCTGTCTGCATAGGATTTAACCCAATCTAAATGTCAAATAATATTTAAACCTGCATTCAATGTTACGTAGGCGCATAAGAAGTTATGGACGAGACTAGAAAAACAGAGATCAAAGGAAATGAGAACTGAACAATCGAATTATTGTCCCTTTTAACAAGATCCATTGTAAAAGGTCGAAAGCTTCAGTTTAAATAGTGCATGGTTTAGAATTGGCTGAAGTTTAAACAAAAGCAAAACAGATTTTAAAAAACAGATTAATCACCTTGGGATTGTTTAACTTGCCTGGATCTAATTCAGTCCGAATGAGAGAGGAAATCTGAACCAAAATCAAATCCAAATCCAACTTGCACTTGCACTTTCATTGCTTAAACTTATTAGCAATCACGTATGTACTCAACAGTTACATCCTATGCCTATGAATCGATCCATTCATGAACAAATATATTCTGGCTCCTCGACTGTTTGATGCCTCTAATCATAGAAATCTAATTTGACCTTATATGGTCCACTATATCCTGAAGTGGTAGGTGACAAATATTTGTGGTACAAAGAAAGTAAAGACTAAGCATAGGAGAGTTTTGTTTTTTGTTTTTGTTTTGTATTGTTATTTTGATGAGGCGGGGGCGGGGGCGGGGGCTGGGGCTGGGGCTGGGGCCTGGGGCCTGGGCGGATTGAGGTAGGTATGTACACCGTGATCTAACAGTGGCAGCAGTGTGGTGGCTCTGATGTGAGGTGCTGGAACCTAAAGAGATTGCAGTAGCGAAAATTCTCGCTCATTCTCGTCTTCTGGCATTTATTATCAGGATGCCATTACTCACTAATGAATAGCATGCTATATCTCTGACTAGGCAGTGATCACTAAAAAGAAACTGTTCATCAAATTATCTATGAAAATGGGCTTCAATTACACCAGGGAACAATCCATGTTTCCCGGACATGCCCAGGATATGTGCTCGTGCCTGCTTGATCATATAAAGATCAACTATAACACGGGATGGATTAATCTTCATACTAAGAGCTGAAATACCAACTTTTGATTGTGACAAAATACCTCCAAGTTACCTCCAACTATCAGCACTATGCTCTTAATCTAAAAAAGAACTGTATAAAGTTGTATAAGAAAAATAATTAAGTAGGTAAAAATAAGGTCGGTTTCAATAAGAAAACACGGCAGTAAATGAAATTCTTCAGGATGAGGAATAGAGATATCTTTCCATTCTCTAAGATCTCTTTACAAGGTTAAACCATAAATATGAAATCATTTAATCCACTAAGCACACACATAGATCAACTATGAACTATGTTGTTCAAGGACAAACTTGCAATGATATCGATGAAAGTAGCCTCCACATGCAACCTCATACATAAGGAGAATTTTCAATAAGAAGAGAACATCACAGATGAATAGAAGTTAATGTTTAAAAAATGCATTTAGCTCAACAAGCAGAGACTATTGCTTAAAATAATCTATTAATCTATGTTGCCAGGATTCCTCATCAAGGTGACGTATGCGTGTCGGATCAAATCAAATATGAATTCTTTCATATTCGCCAAGAATACTAGTGAAGCTCATTCCGGTGCATCCTAAAATTTATATTTTATTCTAGATACATTAACACCATATCAATGGCTAAGATACCAACAATCTACGCATCAATATTTACAAACTATATGTAATCTTTGTTTAGATTTTGCTAAAATGGTGGTCTTTTGTCACTATGTATATGTATTTAAACAACAAAAGGTCAGCGTATCCTAGTGAATCATATCCTAGATTGTTGGAAAACTGTGAAATCCGCGCATCTGGCCCTTATTGTGTCCCATATCCATATTCATATCCATATCCGAAGTCATGCTACTTAGACCATGATAGCCAGATAGGTGAAATTGGACTTCTTTCTCTTAACAAAACACCATTAGAAATCAAACATTTAGGAGTACCTGTTATTAGTTGTGCCATCTTTGTTATAATGATGAGCTCCCACTAGCTTCTTCCCAACATCTTGCAATTGTTGTCTTAATGACACCGAGTAGACTAAAGCACCATGCAGGTTAATGCAATATATAATTTAATTAGAGCCATGCCAGAAAAATAAATAAAAGGGGCTCAAACAAAGGGGGGAAATAGCAAACTCACCATCACCAGAATTCAATCCAATGAGCAAATCATGCCCATCCTTGGCTTCGGCATCAAAGGCATGGCAAATAGGGTTTGAATTGGTAAAATGAATCGCCTTTATTGGATCCTACAACAAACTACATATTAGATCGGCCAAGTAAAAAAAATAGTTGAGATTAAATATAAGAACTAATACAAGTTAAAATGAAACCTTATCTTGCGAATTTAGGTCACTAATGAAAAGAGTGTCCCCCACATTAAATATTAAATAAGTTCCTTTCCCGTCAAAATTGGTATTCAGACCAGAGCCGCTCGATCCAGCAGAACCTCCAATTGACCCCCCAATCCTCGTACAACCAGAGACCACCTTACTTGACCCATTCCCACCAACAAAACTCAGTGCTCGGCTCCCGTTACTTGCTCCAAGCAACCGAGCAGCTGCCGACCGAACTCCGCTACTAGAACTCGGTGTAGTAGGCGTAGCGGGCTGCTGAACTGCAGGTTTCTCTTTCAGATATGCAATTGTCAGCTGAAGAAGAAAAAATTCAGACAAGGAAATTCTCAGAATTTGGGTTTGATCTGGATTCACGAATTTGAGCCATTTAATGTTCTTTTCCAATGAAAAGATGGCAGTAACTGATCGATAACAGCACATAAAAGAAAACACAGAAAGAAAGCATGGACCTTTTTTGCTGCAGGATGAAGTAACTACTAACTACAATATCACAAATTTAACTTAATTGGACCCAAACCCTAGTTATACTTCCAATTAGGTTTCAATGCAACATAATCACAGTCTCAATTGAACTGAAGCTAATTACCAAAAAATCACCAACCAACCCCCAAAACCCTAACCCTAATCCTCTCAAATTGGGGGAAAAGAGACGCACCTGAGCAGCGGCCTTTCCATGGGAGTAGTGGAGGAGGCCAGCGGGGTGCGTCTTCACGTACTGGAGCTTGTATCTCCCCTCTGGGGTCTTGAAGTAGGTCTTCAAGCTCGGAGATTGCGAGTTCATCGACGATGGCGGCTGCAAGGACATGATCGGTAATTTTACAATTCTCGCGAGCGCAGCGATGGAACGGCGATCGTCGAGGACCTCTTCATGAGAATCGAGGGTTTCGAAATCCCGAAATGGAATCTAGGGTTTCGAAATTTTCTGCTAGGGTTCGAGATTGAGGAGAGATTTCTGATTTGAATTTCACAGAAGCGAATTGGGGAAGATGAAGCCTCGGGTCCGCTTTGTTTTTACGATAATATTAAAACATTTGGGATTTTTTTTCTCCTTTTTGGTTGTGTTTACCATCGCGGCGGTAATTTGGATGGCAAGTGGACCGGATCTTAGAGATCCACTTCTGATATCCAAAACCATTTTCAAATTTTTTTTCCAATTTGATCCACTTTGAGATTGCAAAACTCCCCGGTCCACCATCCACTTAATGAAACTCCGCTTATCCTAATCAACTCTGAAGTCAAACAGGATGGTAATCCCGTCATAAAGGCCGAATGTTTTCGGGTAAACATAATAAATATTGAGGTGATGGACTAAAAATGGCCGTGAAACGTTACTCACTCTGCACAACAAGTTTTTCTCATTATTTTTCCCTAGGTTTGATTTGAAGGAGAACTTTGTTCTTTCAAGGCATTATTAAGTTTAGGAGATTAAAGGGAACCATAATGCCCTGGTTAGAATATTCAAAAGTCATAAATCTATTTAAGCACCACTGTCTGTCGTGGGTTTAGAAAATTTAGAAAGATTAACATATATCAAATCTGCTGTGAATCCTATAATATCGCTAGGTTTTGCTCTTTTGTCTCTAAAAATTATTAAGAATCGTAGATTTGAGAAGAGGGGAAAAATATTATTATTAAAGATTGATCAAAATACAATATACAGCGTGTCTCTCTATATATAAGCTACAAGATTAAATCACAATACTAAGAGATCAAGACTAAGAGATATGATTAAATCTCTATACAAAGAGATAAAGATAAAAATATATATGAACATTTTAACAGTCCCTTTCAAACTGACGGTGGATCATAAATTGAGAGTTTGGACAAGAAATGCGAAAGTTCGGTACGTGCTTGAGACTTCGCAATCGACCACTTGATTATTGGAATGGATGTAATGAAGTGAAATCCGACCTCGGACGTATTCTTGGTGAACTATGTGACAATCCACCTCAATATGCTTAGTGCGTTCATGAAAAATTGAATTTTCAGCAATACGAACAACAATCTTATTGTCACAATAAAGTGGAACGCAAGAAGAAATGACGACACCCATATCAGCAAGTAAACTACGAAGCCATTTAAGCTCTGCAGCAGTATCAGGCATTGCACGGTACCCAGCTTTAGTGCTGGAACGAGAAACAGTATCTTGGCGCTTGCTGCGCCAGGAAATCAAAGATGTACCTAATAAGACATAGAACACAGTGGTAGATCGACGAGCATCAGAGTCGTCAGCCCATCCAGCATCAGAGTATGCACGTAAATCAATGTCAAAATCGGAAAGAAACAACAGTGACCGAGTATGAGCGTCACGAAAGTGTCGAAGAATCTGTATGAGAGTTGCATAGTGAACTAATGTAAGAGTACTCATAAACCGACTGAGAACATGAACAACACGTATAATGTCTGGCCTGATAAGAGAAAGGTAAATAAGTGCACCAACCAACCTATGATACCGAGTGAGGTTCGGTAGGGTCGCTCCATCTGCTTGACAAAACTTCAAATGAAGTTCCATCGGCGTAGCCATAGAAATACTGGCAGTAATAATAGAATCATCAATCATGGCTCGTGCAAGAAAATCAGAAATGTAATTCTGCTGTGACGGAAGATAACCACAGAGAAAGTAAGCAACTTCGATCCCCAAGAAATAGCGTAAATATCCAAGATCCTTCATCTCAAACTGCTGCTCAAGAAGTTTTTTTAGATATGTGATAGTTGTTGTGTCATCACCAGTGATCACCAGTGATAATCATATCATCAACATAGATCAAAAGAAGAGCTCGGCCTTTGGAGGAAGAGCAATAGAAGAGTGCATAATCAGCAAGGCTTTCAGTGAATCTTGCAGTCGGAAGAGTTTGACGAAATCACTCAAACCAAGCGCAGGTTGCCTGCTTAAGACCATAAAGAGCACGACGCAGACGGCACGCATACCCAGAGAAAGCGGAGATACCAGGAGAAGGCTCCATATAAATCGTCTCTGAAAGATCACCATTAAGAAAAAGCATTCTTAACTTCCATCTGAAATATAGGCCAGCGACGGGCTGCAGCAACTGTAATGAGCGCGCGAATGGAAATGATCTTGGCAACAGGAGCAAAAGTCTCTTCATAATCAATGACATATTCTTGAGAAAACCCACAAGCCACAAGACGTGTGTAACAACCCTAAACTTTCTGTACAAATTTTTTCCAAAATACAGAAAGGAACATCTAAACTTGAGCACAAGTTATAAATTAAATTTGCTTTTGAATAGCAAGAAAGCACTTGTAGCTCATTGGTTAAGCCTTACACTGCTGTGACATAGCCCCTGTGTTCAAATCCCCTCAGCCACATATATTTTTAATTATATTTTCTTTTAAACTTTTAGAAGCCCAACAGTTTACATGTGCACTACACGTAAAATGAAGAGTCACAGAGTAATCAAACATGTGCACTGAAGTATACAAAACGACGAAGACACGTGACGAAGATCTAAGCCCTAACCGCCGGAAATCGACTGGCGAGATTGCCTCCATCACCGGCACCGCCGGGCCCCCCGTAGGGGATGGTCCCCAATTTTCTCCCCTGGCACCTCTTCGCCTACCCCACTACCCCTATGTTGTTTGTTTACTCTACAATTATCAAGAGAGTGTAATTTCACTCTTTAATTCTAATTTTAATG
Source organism: Agapanthus africanus (assembly GCA_030015575.1). NCBI lineage: Eukaryota > Viridiplantae > Streptophyta > Magnoliopsida > Asparagales > Amaryllidaceae > Agapanthus > Agapanthus africanus. The sequence goes on from JASDDO010000004.1 coordinate 326,626,441, forward strand.
CATATTTTTAATGCATTCTTTAACCCTCAAAACCCTAATTTTTCCTATAAATACCACACCACATTTCACTCCTCCTCACTCAGAATTTCATTACAAAAACTCTATAAAATTTTCAAGTCCCAAGTTGTGCAAGTGGAGTTAACAAAGGGCGAAGTTCTGACAACGTTTCGAGGAGATTCCGGCGACGAAACGACGCCCCGACAGTTCCAAGAGCTTCCTCCTTCACCCCTCTTTCTTTATAGCTAGTAAGTCCCCTCTCCCCTTCTCCTCTTCTATTCTAAAACTTCTTCTTTTCAAAACTCGTTGAAAGCGGAGTTATTCCGACTTCCGACTATCTTTTCTTTCAAAACACAATTTTTCTTAAACAATAAAATACCATATTCTCTCATAATGTTTAACAAACATAAATAAACATATTAGAACAAGTTTTATCTCAAAATAATTCTTGTTGCAATTTCTATTTCACTTTTACAGTAAAATACCATCATATTTACAAACGATATTGTTATCCACTTTTAACCGTATTACCTTTAGAAAACTCACGAGGTAATGACCTACCTTATCACAACACACATTTTTGACATAGCACGATGAATTTTGGGATTCTAGATTATGGGAAAATACGCATTTACGAACAAATACCTTAAACAATTAAAAATCGTTTTCTTTAAAAAGAGTGTTAATTAATTCCTTACAAATACGCCTCTACAACCCATTTTAGGAAACTCCAATCGGAATAGTGCGGGTTATCGCACATCCTCGGACCTAGTAGAGCGAGATGCAGACCTCCGCAAGGAGCATTCGATCTCGATGGAATCTTAATGCAATTTTTAACAAAAATGTGGTTTCTATTTAACAATTAAATTTTATTTTTATAAATATTAGATATATAAATAAATATTATCAAAATATCTACTTTAAATATATTATATATATTCCATGTTTTTCTAAATCAAAGGAATCACAAGTTTATGAAACCACCATTACAATTCAGTGCAAATTCCAATATTTCATTAAAATACCATATACAATGAAAACTAGGTTCTACTCAAGTTTCACTTTTATAAAATGTATATCTATGAAAACCCTAAATACGATAATTAAATACTTGAGGTGTATTTTGAAAATATATTAAAACTATTTTTACATAAAACCCCCTCAAGTTATATTAATTTACAATAAAGACCCTAGTAAACATAGGTTTAAGCGGGATCAGTTCTCTTGAGCCTCAGGGAGCCGGAGAATATGGGTGCTTGTCTATCTAAGGTAGACAATCTAACAACGATGTTATCATCACGGTAATTGTTTTGGAAAAAGACACAAATCATACCGTCCATGTGCAGCAGTTACCGATAACTCCAAAAACAATCAGGACTTCAATTTCTTTTTAAAAGTCTGACTCGGTTCGAGTCATGATCTGAAATCAATCTGACTTGAATTCAATTCAAGTATAACTGCAATACAACATGAATCCATAAATTCCAGAATACAATCTATCCATATCAACATGAACTTGACCGAACCGAACCATGCATATACTCTGACTATCCATTTATATCCATTCCATATACTAATATCATGGTTTCGGCAAGTCTTCCATTTACTATAAGAAAATACAATACAACCAGTATAATCAATACAATAAACATTACGGGGTTTATAAAGGGGTAGAATGGCACAGAACATGTTAAAGGTGGCACGAGGTGGTCACTAAAAGACGTTATACATCCATGCCGTTGTTCCGTGGTATTTTCGACGGAGTCTTCTACTACGGGTTACCAAAGTCCACGGTGTAAGTTGGACTCCTCTCGTATACACCGGCATATTCTGTACCAGGTTACAACAACTACGTTAGTATAACAAATATAACATTATCTACTTCACATGTTCTATTCTCTGTTTATTCTTCTCCTTCTTTCTTTGGGACTTACCGAGCGATTATTCGCTGACGACATTCTTATTTCTCTTCTTCTTTGGAATGTTGTCAGGAGGACCCGACTCTGAAGAGTTCGAGACCAGTCAGGAGCACTTGGAGCAGTACACTGAAGATCCCGAGCTATAGTCACTTGTACATATTTCCTTTTCAGTTCATGCCATTGTTTAGGCATTGCATTCCAGACATGTATTTACATTTCCAGTTGTATCTGTAATAGAATGTTTAATAAATAAAGTTGATATTCATTATATTCATGTCTCTTGTGTACATTTTACTTTATATTGCTTAGTTACGCTTACCGTGTTTACTTTTGAGTAAATATATAGCGGGCCTCGCCACGTTCCTTCCCCGTACGCCAGGAAGCGGGGCGTGACAACGTGCCTTGTAACATTTGACTGATCCATCTGACTTGGTTCTGACCTTATAAATCTACTTACAGCAAATAAGCTTGACATCTGATGGTAAAAGAACAAGATCACATGTGTGAGTACTGCAATTCTTTCTGCATAGCCTGCTTCCATTCTGGATATTTTATAGCATCGGTATATGACTTGGGTTCTTGAATAGAATGAATAGCAGAAAGAAAAGATACAAACTGAGGAGAATCGTTAATCATGCAAAAACTATAACGGGCAGGTGGTCGTCTTTTCTTCTCGCTTTCCATTTTATTGTGACAACAAGAATGCTGTTCGTATTGCTGAAGATCCAGTTTTTCATGAACATGATGGGTTCCCTAGGGCGAACACGGGTTTCGGGAGGCATCGACCATACCGTTTTCAAAAATTGGCGCGCTAAAGAACCCTGACCTAGAATCTTAACTAAATAATTAGACAAAAACTAGAATATAAACATCTTTACATCTAAGTGAACAAGAAATACAACCTTTATAGACCGGTCCTTCACTTCATAAGCTCCGTGTAGTAGTCCCTTTGCTCCAAGTAGTGATCTCCCGGACTCTAGTAAGGCTCCACAAAGTGAAATGAACAAACTTACTTGAAGTCTTCGAGACCGAAGATGATCTACGTCGAGGAGACACTAACTCAAGCTCTCTCTTCACTAATGTGGAATTAGTGAAGCAAACAACCTAAACTAAATGGCCAGTCTAGTGTAGGATGATGAAGTAGGAATTTTGCTCACTTTAGAATAATTTTTCTCACTCATTTTCTTCACTTCCCAAAAGCTAGAGAGCTTGAGGAAGGAGATGAAGAAAAGAAACCATGGAAAAAGTCAAGTGTAGAATGGCAACCATGGGTGAGAAATATCTCATATAACACATGTAGAGACTAAAACCATGGTTTAAGATAATGGATGGGTTAATAAATATCTAATGTAAAACAAAATTAGTGGACTAAGTCAATGGTCACTACAAGCTTCTCCAAACTTCTAACCATGTGACTAATTTCCAACTAATTTTGATTTACTTTAAATAAATAAAACCCATCATTATGTTAAGCATGGTGTGAGTCTCATACACCCATGTAGCATGTGGCATCCAGCATGACACAATAAAAGGTACATTAATATATATCACATATATACTAAATGCACAAGTGAGAAAAAGAATTTTTAAGTGAGCTAATATTAGTTAATGTAAGTTAATATATCAAATATATAATTATACACTAAATTATTAAATCAACACTTGATTTAAAAATCCGGCTATATCACATACAACCGATTAATATCATGCGTATCAACTTATCGAATCAACACTTGATTCGATAACCCGGCTATATCACATATAATCGACCGATAACACAAATTGTGAGAATAGAATACGGTATCACATACACGTATTAATGTCGGTCCCACACATATTACATATGTGCTCCTACTTCGTTTCGCCTGAGCCAGGAAACCTCTGTGTAGGACTCTAAAGACTCGTCAATACGCCGGCAGTAGGTGATGATCATATCGGTCACCCACAAACCGTTAGCGGTCTGCTAAACGTAACGGTCACCCGGGTATTGAGCGATCAGAAGATCAACAAGCAAGCCTACTCATACTCCTGCGAATCCAATCAGTAACACTACCGTACAGTCCGGTCTCTTCGTCAGATATGTCGCATATCACAGCCTGGGGTTGGTAAACGTCAGACCTCAATAGCCGGATAAGTCATGCCGATACAATGTCCATAATGGTTTGAGAAACTACTGATAACACTTACCAGTAAATCTCAGCAGCCCTGACCAGGGATTTCCTGTTATGGTCAATCGAGCATAGCGCAACATCAACCCCCAATACCGGGAGAGACGAAATCCCCTCCTATCGCTCATTGCCTCCATGTGACTCGGGACTGTACCCAAAAACTACCGTTTTTCACGATCTCTTGAACGTGGTAAGGTGGAAATCAAAGCATAGTGGGAATCACACAAGACTTTATGACGATCTCGGGTCGACAGACTAACCTGTACCAGTGTCACCAGAGAACTGCTATCTGACGATAGGTATAATACCATCTAGGAGTTCTCGGCGAGTCCGTTCAGTGTACCCAGTCTCCACTGAGCACCCGTATACCTTCTCTGATGTCAAACACCAATGGATGTGGGATCATCCATCGCCCATCATATTGGTCAAGAAGCGTATACGCTAGTCTACTCTGGAATAGCATGGTGGGCCTAACTAGTGGGGCATAGGTGGTAGTTAAGTACTCATCCTAAGGGTTTTATCAACATATAATAGAGAGACAATAAGTGTACATGTTAAGATAAAGAGCAACTAGATAGCATACTATCATGTCGAGCAAGAAAGTCCTACCTATATATGTCCAAGCATCCACTATAATATACATCACATGTATAATAATGGCCTCTAGGGCATACATATAACTAACAGAACATACTAAACATATTAAGGTGGATTGTCACATAGTTCGCTAAGAGTACAACCGAGCTTGGATTTCACATCCTTACATCCATTCCAATAATTAAGTGGTCGATCTCTTTACGAAGCCTCAAACACGTACTCGACTTTTGCATTTCTTGTCCAAACTCTCGGTTTATGATCCACCGTGAGTTTGAAGTGGGCTGTTAAGATATTCATATATCTTTTTATCTTTATCTCTTTGTATAAAGATTTAATCTTATCTCTTAGTCTTTATATTTTAGTATTGTGATTTAATCTTGTAGGTTATATATAACAAGGTACATTGTATATTGTATTTTGATCCTTCTCATCGTCATCTTGCGTGGCCATCTTTGCTGTCTCTATTTCGCAAACTATCATCCAAGTTTCAAGATCAAATTCTCACCGTCGAATTTGTTGTCTCGAGCCCTCAACATTGCAGATCAAACCCTCACCATCAAAGCTGTTGTCTCAATCCCTCAACATTGTAAATCAAACCCTCACCATCTGTAACATTTCAGAAAATATAAAATATTATTTTTGGAATTTAATATTAAAATAATATATTTCCCGAAAACTGCCCGATTTGCGAAATTGGGGTTTTCGAAAAAGGGTATAAATATATACCAATAATTATGAAATAATTGGAAATTAAAATGATTTATTCATTTAAAAATATATTTAAAGGATTTGGCATTTTTAAAATTTATTATATGCAGTATTCACAAAAACCCGATTAGTGCACTGCTTATCGCGATTAAGCCAAATCCGTGTTTCTACAGTTTTCCATGGCTAGCGCACCATGACATGTCACATGTTGTTTCATTTCATTTGTGTTATGTGTTATGGTTTTATTGTGGTGTGAAAAGAAAAAGAAAAATGTGTAATGATGATTGAGGAGAGAGAGAGCGGACATAATGATGAGAGTGAGCATGCTTGGAGAGAGAGAGAGAGTGAGAATAATTGAGAGAGGGGGGCTGCATCATATCTTTTCCCCACCATTTTTTTGCATCTCCTTCTTCATCTTCCTCACCCTCATCTCCCTCCACTTTCAACCCCTAATTCCACCTCCAAAACTCCATTAAAACCCTAAACCCCTTTCACTAAAAATGATCCCCTCTTCATGCTCCTCATATTGAACCAAGCAAAGTGGGATTTTGACAACATTGAGACTACTAGGGTTCTCTTGAGTTCATCCATGAGGTATAATCATTTCCACTTAGTTAGTTTTAGTTTTCTTGTGTTTTAGATAATTTAGAAGTTGAATTGGTTTGGTGGTTGTGAAGATAGAAATCCCTAGAGAGGGTTTAGGTTTAAAAGTGGTTTTGGTGAACTCTTGTGGCTGTACAAGACCTGAAATTTAGCATAGAAACCAAAATACGGATTTAGGATTTAATTCATGTCGGTTTTGTGAGGATATAGGGTGTGCAGGGAAATCTGGAGCAACCCGGGGACTTTCTGAGTTTAGCAAACAATACTAGGGACCCATTTTGGACCATAGGAGACCACCATGACCAAACGAAGCCCAGAGAAGCCCTGGGGCCGAGCTCGTCGGATTTTAGGGCATGGGGGCCGGCCACTTGGTGAGGGTAGGAGTCTAGGTTGGTTCAATAGGTCATATATACCTTGTACTACACCCTAGACTTGTTTGTACAACTCCTTTTGGCCTGAGTCAAAATCTGGGAACACATTAGTGTGATTTTTGGATATATTTTCCGTATTTTGAATGATGAGTTTTGATATTTGGATTTGTTTTTGGTTGTTGAATGTTTGTACATCAACGACTAGGGGTAAATTGTTGGTTTTGCATACGTGGGCCATAGGTTCTAACCTATAGGCGACCCGTGTGCCGTTTTGGTTTCCGGATTCGATTTTAATAGCGTTGCGATATGTGTTATTATTGTAGATACCTTCGCGTGGATTCCGATGTGACAAGGCGAGGCGTCATTAACTTCGGCGAGCGAAGACCAATGTGAGTAGATCTATATCTACGGGGGAAGTCGGGTGGATAGCGTATAGCACCCCCACAGAGTTTTAGTAGAAACCGATTTGTAGCATATGGTTAAGAAAACCTAGATTAGGAAACTAGGATTAGAATTATAAGATTGTTATTAGAAACTAAAGAATAGTTAGAAGTGATACGATACGACTAGTATGTGATGACGGAACTTGAGGATGATATTTGATGATATTGCTGTATAGGGTACTATAGGACTAGATAGTCGACATAGGTGTGTCATCCGAACCATACTTATTTCCAAACTGAAGAATCGTATCCATCTTTTAAACAGATACCTTGAGGGACGTTACGGATTTTCAAATGATATCTTTCTTTAAAAACACCGTAGTCCCTACTTTCAAAACTATGATTCACATCTTTCAAAAAACTGTTTGTATGGTTCGGGTGTGTATGTTAGATTAGATACTTATGATTATAGTAAAGGTAGCATGTATTTATAAAATTGACCCGATAAGTGATATAAATGCGATGAAAATGATATATGACACGATATGATGATTTGGTGATATGTTGGTATACAGATGCGAGTCAATTGAGATGATTTATACCATGCCGGTCCCCTGATATGAGATTATTGCGGATGTGACCTGGGACATAGGTATATAGAGATATTTATTTATGTTGTGAATCGTGAGTGATAGCCGTACGAGACGTTATGTCCGTACCCTCCTCGTCTTATAGGATGATAGGATCCCTGATAGCTTAATGCCGCCGTACGATGATTTTCCGTACGTGATGAGTTGACTTGAGGTTTGATCCATACCCTTGACTAGAGGATGCCGTACGATGGGGTATACCGTACGGGATGTTGTCTGGCTAGATGCCGATTGATTGATTCACCGACTCGATCATTTTAGATACATTTACCCGTCAGCATTTGCATACGATTTACCTTATGCTGCATTCATTTTATTCTCATTGCATTGCTTATACCTGTGCTAGTACACCTGCACCATTATCGATGATGCGTATGTTACACGTACACAGATTTGCCGGCTCACACGCTTCACCATCGATAATTGCCATGTCACTACACAGTAGGGTTGCTGCATCATGGTATGCATATTGTACACCATACTTGCGCACATACATATTGTACACCATACTTGCGGACATACATATTGTACACCATACTTGCGGACATACACATTTATACGTCCATACTTGCGTATATACACATATGCACTTTTATACGATATTGCATTCGATTTTGGAGATTTGGGAACCGCATGATATATTTTAAAAACTGGATTCATTTAAAAGAGTGGTTTTCCCTCGATATGTGCATATTACTGTTCCATGTTGCATGATATACGGATATGCTTACATTTCTGTTATATATCGCACACATCATGCTTTATGATTACACGCATTGAAATATGTTGTTTTCATGAGATTTCTGGATTTGAGAACCGTGGTTGTTTCAAAAGAAAGCATGTTCTGTTTTAAAACCCCGGTTTCTCTTGATATGATATTTCAGTGCGTCCACCATGCATTTTCTCGGTTCTGAGATGTGTGACAGTGATACCCGGTCGAGGAGCTGGATGAGGCCGATTGCGGGTACATGGTGGACCCGGTATGGTACCCCGGGCAAGAAAGGGATGCTGTGCAGTAGACGGTGAGCCTGGCAGAGGGACTACTACCTACCGGTGATTGTATTTGGGCTCAGCGGATATCCGGAGGATACCGACCGGAGTCGAGAGATGAGATGGGCCGATCCGGACTGATGGAGCCCGAGGGCCGATCCGGACTGACGGGGCCCGAGATATGAGGATTTACGTGTCGATGCTGGACACGGGTTTCATGATGTTTTCGAGTGTCGATGCTGGACACTCAGGTTCCATGATTTTGATGTGTCGCGAGGGACACCGTTGATTTATATCCTCATACTTACATGCATATATATATTGATTATATGGTTGGACGGGACCCACATGCATACAGACATTGGTTATATTGTTGGATTATATCCGCATATATATAGGTATTGATTACATTGTTGGCACATATACAGATACGGTCACCCTAGATATCATAGTATTAGCTTTATGATATAGTTGATCCAGGAGTCGTTGTTTATTCGATTTCTACTTGTAGATGTTTTTCTACTCACGAGTTGGCAACTCACCCCTGTTGTGCCACAGTTCTTGCAGGTTGACCGCATGGATCCGTAGCGGCATCGCTGGCACATAGCTTCATTTGGGTGTTTTGCATTGGTAGGTGGGACATTTGTATCGTACCCACTCTTGTATTTATATTTCATATTGTATCTAGTCAACTCCATCAATCAAAATTAGTTATTGTATAAGTAATGAGACTTAGTGAGATTGTGGTTGCGAGACTTAGAGCGAGGGGTTTTTCCGTTACTTGTGGTTTTGATGTCTTGCTTATTTCTTTATCTTTTGTGGTGAACTTCGCCGTTGGGCGTCGTATACTTATATATTCTGTCTTGCGTGGTTGTGATCCACCGTTTGGCGAAGAGCTAGCTCCCGCTTGGGATGCCATTATTCTGTTATGTATTTGTGGTTTTGGATCAAAATATACAAAGGAGGTGCTGCCCAAATTTTTAAAAGACGAAACACGTTTTCAAACTAGCAAATTTCACTTGCATTTTCATGTTCCTTTTCTATGCATTAAGAAAACTTGATTTCATTATACCTTTATTTCAAAACTTCACCTCCTTTATTTTCTTAAAAAGGTTTAGATTTCTGGGTTTCAGCTTACTTGAATTACGTTACGCCTTTAGACGTTGCGTGATTTAAGTGCTGGTCATGAGCTAATATTTTGGGTCGTGACAAAGTTGGTATCAGAGCGCTAGGTTTAACCTTTGTTCGAGTCTATGTTTGACTATGCGGAGTCTAGGGCGGGTATGTATTTCGGAACCTAGGCTTGACCTTACGGAACTCAGACTTGAACGGGAGGGGGGTATTAGACCCGAACTTTCGTTTCATAGGCTGACCCTGATTGATGGAGTAGGTAGCTTGAGTAGAGTGACGTACCGTACGTATGTTCCGCGGCATATTTACGATACGATACTCCACTTAAGAAAGCTTAGAATGTACACATTTTGAGATACTTGATTCTATTCATTTCCGTGATCATACTCTTATTGATGTTGTTCCTTCTTATGATCATGTATCCATTCTGGATCTGTCGTTTCCTTTCATCCCTTTGATCTGCTTCCTTCGATACTCGATTGAGGTTCCTGTCACCATATTTGAGCGCAGATTGAGCTGCCGCTAGTGTATGGTCAGGGCGAGCTCGTCTGGTACGAGGGCTGACCATTATGTTTTCTGGTGACTTGGGAACGTCTCGATGTAGTATTGTGTTGTGACCTCTTGTGGAGGCGAGTGCTTAGTTTTACACCGGATGATCGGCCATTGTTAGAGCTGCCAGTTGCGAGAGGACTGTTGATGTACAGCTTATCTCAGAGATTTTGATGTCGCCTACCGTGCAGACAGATGACCCAGCTGTTGCCGAGATTGATGGGATGTCGCTTCCAGAACTTACGAGTTGAGATCGCCGGAGCTTCCAGGCAGAAATGCGACAGATGATAGCTAGTCTACCCCGAGTTGAGAGACGAAGGTGATTCGTCAGATTGATGCGTCGACGCAGGCCCAGTTGAGTTGAAGATTTTCAGTATGGAGAGTCTTACTCAGATCTAGAGCAGACCGATCCAGAGATGACCGTTGATGTATCGTTTTTCCTGGAGGATTGAAGCATTGTTTAGCTTGCGGACGAAAGGTATTCACATGTCGGCTAGGTGATTGAAAGAGATTTTATCACCAAAAATATTTTACCGTAATCAGAAACGGCGTCGCTTAGCAGCTAGCCGGTGAATACGGGTCGGTCCACAGGGATGTGTTAATTTCCTAAGTGTTCTTACGAGCTAATTCCAATGGTTGTTTGGTCCTTTAATTGAATCTAAAAACTAAGTTGTACGATGATTAAGAAACTTGCTAGGATTAGGTCTAAGGTGGAGTTTGATAAAATTAAATTTCACACCTCTTTCAATGCCCTCAATTAAATCTTTTTAGAAGTTATAACAATTATTAGTAAAGGGGATTAGGATGATTGGGAAGAAACGAAGTTTCTTCCTCTAGATCCTTGTCCGTCCTTTCCTAATAATTGCTCTAACCTTCATGAAAGTCATGCATGTCCGGTCCTTTATACTACGGTTTCACCGTTACCTCGTGGGTAGGGTGCCGCAGGGAGCGGATCATGCATGCGTGCATGAAGTTCTAGTTATTACAAATTATTGGGCTTGAAAAGGATGAGAGATATTCATCTCTCAATCCCTCCCTTCCCTTATTCCTAACCCTAACAAGCGAGGAAATTACTCGCTCATTAGGGGATCTATTAAAAACAACATTTTAAGATTACTTACCTACTGCAGTTTAAGAGATACTATACTAGATTAAACTAGGGCAAATGAAGGATTTATCTAAGGCAAGAATTAAATTAGAATACTACGGCAGAAAAATAAAAGATAACTTACAAGAATGATACTCTTAAATCTTCCAAAGAATCTGAATTTTTATTTATTGAAAAGAGGCATCCCTAATACAATCTTTTGAATACATTTTTATAGGGAATATGAAAATTAGGGTTACAATTGCTCGCACATGTGCTATTACAGATATACCCCCGAAAAATCCCAACAAAAGCACCGACGCACCGCCAGGAGAAATCTGCACCGACACGTGCATCAGATGGCCGCGGAACCGCGGCCCGAGGCCTGGTTTGGTCGCGGTTCCGCGGCCAAAAAATGGATTTGGCTTCTGAAACTTTTGGGTTTGGTTCTGGGCTGTTTAGTCTTTCTACTTCTGTATATCTTTTCTCAACTTAGCTTCTGGTTTTCTTCCAGATTTCCAGTGAACAATTTGCAGTGGATTTTTAACCGTTCGCTTTGTAATCTTGGACCTTGCGATGCCTTGTTAATTGTGAACTGTTCTTCGTCTAGGCTAGACTACAATCCTTCTTCTTGTTGGTCAAAAGTCCCTCTTTTGTATCATCTTTTGTCTTTTTCACTTTTTTCGCTCCAAGAACCTGTAACCTGTAACATGTAGCAGACATGCGTCAAAAGCACCTGTTTATTTATAAAACGAATAAGAATGAGGAATATAATAATGCAATATTATGGTATGAACACTAGGCGAAGCTAAGGAGTTCGAGCGAGTGTCAGAAACCTATTTTCCCAAGTTTAAAGTGTTCGGAGGAACATACAAGTGATTCTGTGGACCCTCTAGAAGAATGAAACCCTAACTCGACATGATGACCATGGAACCGCTTTGAACCTTAGGGTTTGCGGCAGTTTAGCGGTGCCATCAGTGAGGCTTGGGTTTGCCCTTCTACGGCTGGTCCAGAGGTACTGTGGTATGTACCAGATATTTTTAGACTGTGCTCAGGTGTTGAGCTTTCGGGAAATTATGGGACTTCGATGACTCGATCGAAAAGTTTAACGCTGTCCAGATACCATGTGATAAGAGACCAGTAAGCTGACCAGCTTCGGATAGAGGACCTCACCCAGATGCGTTGTGAGCTGATTGAGGACGGACGAGTATTGACTATACCTCCGAGGGTTGGGACGAGTTCCCGAGGACGTGTTCGGCCAGATATCTTCTATAGAGTGATGAAGATACAGAGTACGCGATTTCGAGTCCGTGTGAGAGACTTCGGATTGACCGTGGCTGAGAACAGTAGCAGTACGCAGACATCAAGACGTGACGTCGAAGCGGACGATGATAAAGACGAGTGGAGCCATAGGTTCATGCGCGATGCTGACGAGTTGTTGTTACTCCCCGTCGAGACTAGAGATCTGATATGCATACAGAGGCGTTGGGATACGGCCGGTTCCCGAGGAAATGTGTGCGGAACACGCAGATGTCTAGAAAACGAGAAAAGATTATGTAAGAGTACCAGCCTCCGTACAGTTAGGCATAGACGAGATCGGAAGAGACCTTGAGCAGGATTCCTTCCAGAACACTGCTGCAATGAGATTTGCACCCTGGATCAGTTGTGTCACGTGTATTCAGAGGACCAGAGGCCGACGCCAGTAACGTGTTGCTTTACAAGTGGTCGTGATGATTGGTCGAGAGATGACCAGAGAAGTGCTAGAGCGGAATCGTTTCCGTTAGCACACCTGACCGGGCCGATGAGCCGATGGATTGCAAGATTGGTGAATCTGCAGCGAAAATGAGGACCCAGAAACTGAGGACGCCGGACCGGGAGCAGGAGGCAAGCGGATGTTCTTGTTCTGCCGGTTTTAGGCGCACCGATTTATTTTTCGACATTGTAGGAGGTGTACCTCAATGTCATTTACTGCGATTTGTGTTGTGATCCGAGTATCACGCTTATATCGCTTGGATTTGAGTTTTGATGAATAAGTTTCATGATATTTTTTTTGTGCACCATGGCTGCACCTGCCGGGTATTTACATTTTTGGGCATAGTTATTGCACCGGATATATATTTTAATACACCGTGGTGTTGATTTGCGATTTGTGCATACCTATTGCGTTTGATGTCGATTTTGTACCTTCGTAGCATGTGTTTATGATTTTGTGGATTTCATATGGATGATGTGATTTTTTGCACTCGGTATAGCTCACATGTGCTTGTAGTGCATTGATATGGATCTATGCTTATAGTTGCACACGTTTTTGATTTATACACCTTGGTACACTCGGTGTCGTTCTTATACGCATTTGAGTTGTTAATGTGATTTTCGTGCATTGGTTACACCGTACTTGTATTTCGCGCATTTGATGCACCGGATTTGAGATTTTCGTGCACAATAGATGCACCATATAGTGTTGTCGTGCACACTCGTTGCACTGGACAGATGTTTTCGTGCACACTGTTGCACTTAGTTTTGGATTTTGTGCAATTTGTGGCACCTGTATTTGGATTTGATTTCCGTGCGCACCAGACGCATGTGATTGTTGGATACGCCTTTTGAGGTTGATTTTGCTTTTGAGCACATTGTTTTCGTTTTGGCACCATATTATATAGTGGCCAAACATGACTGATCTGAGGACAGTACCTGAGTACTTTGCATGCATTAAAAGTTTACCAAGAGATTTCTGAAAAAGAGCTATAGTCTCGCTATTTCCTACGTGTCCGTGAGCGACACGAACGTTTATAAAGAAAAACCTTTTGGGATATTTAGAAAACGACAGAACGCGTATTTAGGAAAACATATATGGACATATATTATTATTTTAAAATGAGCGTCCGTCACATATGCAGTGAGTTACGCATTCACGCGGTGATTTAAAAAGGATTTTGCATGTGTGTCATTCAGTTTTTGGAGATTTTTCAAGCATGTGTACTATATATGCATTATAGTATTTGACTAGTGCATATTGAGTTTCAGTAGTGGATTTCGAGATCTGTATCTCTATTATAACTTCGAGGATATGCGTGCAAATCCGATGATTTGTGTGACGCTTGACGGAGTTCGGTTTTTGAGTTTTGTGCTCGTTTTCATGCACACTTGACGCGCCGTGTTTTTTCTGCATCTTCCATGATTTCGGAGCCCCGTTGATTTGAGCTGATTATTGAAATATTTTAGGAATTGGGGGTTTAAATTTAAATTTGGGGACCGAATTTATTTAAGGGGGGAAGACTGTAACATTTCAGAAAATATAAAATATAATTTTTGGAATTTAATGTTAAAATAATATATTTCCCGAAAACTGCCCGATTTGCGAAATTGGGGTTTTCGAAAAAGGTTATAAATATATACCAATAATTATAAAATAATTGAAAATTAAAATGATTTATTCATTTAAAAATATATTTAAAGGATATTTTTAAAATTTATTATATGCAGTTTTGATAAAAACCCGATTAGTGCACTGCTAATCGCGATTAAGCCAAATCCGTGTTTCTACAGTTTTCCATGGCTAGTGCACCATGACATGTCACATGTTGTTTAATTTCATTTGTGTTATGTGTTATGGTTTTATTGTGGTGTGAAAAGAAAAAGAAAAATAAAAAGGTATAATGACGATTGAGGAGAGAGAGAGGAGACATAATGATGAGAGTGGGCATGCGTGGAGAGAGAGAGTGAGAATAATTGAGAGGGGGGCTGCCTCATATCTTTTCCCCACCATTTTTTTTGCATCTCCTTTTCATCTTCCTCACCCCCACCTCCCTCCACCTTCAACCCCTAAATCCACCTCCAAAACTCCATTAAAACCCTAAACCCCTTTCACTAAAATGATCCACTCTTCATGCTCCTCACATTGAACAAAGTGGGATTTTGACAACATTGGGACTACTAGGGTTCTCTTGAGTTCATCCGCGAGGTATAATCATTTCCACTTAGTTAGTTTTAGTTTTCTTGTGTTTTAGATAGCTTAGAAGTTGAATTGGTTTGGTGGTTGTGAAGATAGAAATCCCTAGAGAGGGTTTAGGTTTAAAAGTGGTTTTGGTGAACTCTTATGGCTGTACAAGACCTGAAATTTAGCATAGAAACCAAAATACAGATTTAGGATTTAGTTCATGTCTGTTTTGTGAGGATATAGGGTGTGCAGGAAAATCTGGAGCAACCCGGGGACTTTCTGAGTTTAGCAAACAATACTAGGGACCCATTTTGGACCATAGGAGACCACCATGACCAAACGAAGCCCAGAGGAGCCCTGGGGGCCGAGCTCGCCGGATTTTAGGGCATGGGGGCCGGCCACTTGGTGAGGGTAGGGGTCTAGGTTTGTTCAGTAGGTCATATACACCTTGTACTACACCCTAGACTTGTTTGTGCAACTCCTTTTGGCCTGAGTCAAAATCTGGGAACACATTAGTGTGATTTTTGGATATGTTTTCCGTATTTTGAATGATGAGTTTTGATATTTGAATTTGTTTTTGGTTGTTGAATGTTTGTACATCAACGACTAGGGGTAAATTGTTGGTTTTGCATATGTGGGCCATAGGTTCTAACCTATAGGCGATCCGTGTGCCGTTTTGGTTTCCGGATTCGATTTTAATAGCGTTGCGATATGTGTTATTATTGTAGATACCTTCGCATGGATTCCGATGTGACGGAGCACGGCGTCATCGACTTCGGCAAGCGAAAACCAATGTGAGTAGATCTATATCTACGGGGGAAGTTGGGTGGATGGCGTATAACACCCCCGCAAAGTTTTGGTGGAAACCGATTTGTAGCATATGGTTAAGAAAACCTAGATTAGGAAACTAGGATTAGAATTAAAAGATTGTTAGTGAATCTATATTAGAAACTAAAGGATAGTTAGAAATGATACGATACAACTAGTATGTGATGACGGAACTTGAGGATGATATTTGATGATATTGCCGTATAAGGTACTATAGGACTAGATAGTCGACGTAGGTGTGTCATCCGAACCATACCTATTTCCAAACTGAAGAATCGTATCCATCTTTTAAACAGATACCTTGAGGGACGTTACGGATTTTCAAATGATATCTTTCTTTAAAAACACCGTAGCCCCTACTTTCAAAACTATGATTCGCATCTTTCAAAAAACTGTTTGTATGGTTAAGGTGTGTATGTTAGATTAGATACTTATGCTTATAGTAAAGGTAGCATGTATTTGTAAAATTGACCTGATGAGGGATATAAATGCGATGAAAAGGATATATGACGCGATATGATGATTTGGTGATATGTTGGTATACGGATGCGAGTCGATTGAGATGATTTATACCCTGCCGGTCCCCTGATATGAGATTATTGCGGATGTGACCTGGGACATAGGTATATAGAGATATTTATTTATATTGTGAATTGTGAGTGATAGCCGTACGAGACGTTAGGTCCGTACCCTCCTCGTTTTATAGGATGATAGGATCCCTGATAGCTTAATGCAGCCGTACGATGATTTTCCGTACGTGATGAGTTTACTTGAGGTTTGATCCATACCCTTGACTAGAGGATGCCGTACGATGGGGTATACCGTACGGGATGTTGTCTGGCTAGATGTCGATTGATTGATTCACCGACTCGATCATGTTAGATACGTTTACCCGTCAGCATTTGCATACGATTTACCTTATGCTGCATTCATTTTATTCTCATTGCATTGCTTATACCTGTGCTAGTACACCTGCACCATTATCGATGATTCGTATGTTACACGTACACAGATTTGCCGGCTCACACATTTCATCATCGATAATTGCCATGTCACTACACAGTAGGGTTACTGCATCATGATATGCATATTGTACACCATACTTGCGCACATACATATTGTACACCATACTTGCGCACATACATATTGTACACCATACTTGCGTACATACATATTGTACACTATACTTGTGGACATACACATTTGTACGTCCATACTTACGTATATACACATATGCACCTTTATACGATATTGCATTCGATTTTGGAGATTTGGGAACCACATGATATATTTTAAAAACTGGATTCATTTAAAAGAGCGATTTTCCCTCGATATGTGCATATTGCTGTTCCATGTTGCATGATATACGGATATACTTACATTTCTGTTATATATCGCACACATCATGCTTTATGATTACACGCATTGAGATATGTTGTTTTCATAAGATTTCTGGATTTGAGAACCGTGGCTGTTTCAAAAGAAAGCATGTACTGTTTTAAAAACCCGGTTTCTCTTAATATGATATTTCAGTGCGTCCACCATGCATTTTCTCGGTTCTGAGACATGTGACAGTGATATCCGGTCGAGGAGCTGGATGAGGCCGATTGCGGGTACATGGTGGACCCGGTATGGTACCCCGGGCAAGAAAGGGATGCTGTGCAGTAGACGGTGAGCCTGGCAGAGGGAATACTACCTAACAGTGATTGTATTTGGGCTCGGCGGATATCCGGAGGATATCGACCGGAGTCGAGAGATGAGATGGGCCGATCCGGACCGACGGAGCCCGAGGGCCGATCCGAACTGACGGAGCCCGAGATATGAGGATTTACGTGTCGATGCTGGACACGGGTTTCATGATGTTTTCGAGTGTCGATGCCGGACACTCAGGTTCCATGATTTTGATGTGTCGCGAGCGACACCGTTGATTTATATCCCCATACTTACATTCATACATACATTGATTATATGGTTGGACGGGACCCACATGCATACAGACATTGGTTATATTGTTGGATTATATCCGCATATATATAGGTATTGATTATATTGTTGGCACATATACAGATACAGTCACCCTAGATATCATAGTATTACCTTTATGATATAGTTAACCCAGGAGTCGTTGTTTATTCGATTTCTACTTGTAGATGCTTTTCTACTCACGATTTGGCAACTCACCCCCGTTGTGCCACAGTTCTTGCAGGTTAACCGCATGGATCCATAGCGGCATCGCTGGAACATAGTTTCATTTGGTTGTTTTGCATTGGTAGGTGGGGCATTTGTATCGTACCCACTCTTGTATTTATATTTCATATTGTATCTAGTCAACTCTATCAATCAAAATTAGTTATTGTATACGTAATGAGACTTAGTGAGATTGTGGTTGCGAGACTTAGAGCGAGGGTTTTTTTCCGCTACTTGTGGTTTTGATGTCTTGCTTATTTCTTTATCTTTTGTGGTGAACTTCACCGTTGGGCGTCGTATACTTATATATACTGTCTTGCTTGGTTGTGATCCGCCGTTTGGCGAAGAGCTAGCTCCCGCTTGGGGATGCCATTATTCTGTTATGTATTTGTGGTTTTGTATCAAAATATACAAAGGAGGTGCTGCCCAAATTTTTAAAAGACGAAACACGTTTTCAAACTAGCAAATTTCACTTGCATTTTCATGTTCCTTTTCTATGCATTAAGAAAACTTGATTTCATTATACCTTTATTTCAAAACTTCACCTCCTTTATTTTCTTAAAAATGTTTGGGTTTCAGCTTACTTGAATTACGTTATGCCTTTAGACGTTGCGTGATTTAAGTGCTGGTCACGAGCTAATATTTCGGGTCGTGACACCATCAAAGCTGTTGTCTCAAGCCCTCGCCGTCGTTGCAGATCGCCCTTGCCCTCACCATCGCCCTCACCATTTAAGTAATCGTCGTCGCCGTCCTTTGATACCATATTAAGAATCGTAGATTTGAGAAGAAAGAAAAAATATTATTATTAAAGATTAATCAAAATACAATATACAATGTGTCTCTCTCTATATAGCCTACAAAATTAAATCTCAATACTATGAGATAAAATTAAATCCCTATACAAAAAGATAAAGATAAAAAGATATATGAATATCTTAACAAAAATTTAAAAAAAGACTCAATCCTTACAAAAGGGCTTCCTATAAGCTCATCCTCTTGTGGATCTGTTACTAAGCACTCAAATCAAGTCCTAGAAAAACTAATACATCATCCTTTATCTCTAGCTTCATTATTGTTTGTGTTATCTAATTTTCCTAACAGATACGATTATGTTTAACTTCTTTTACATATTTTCCAACTGTTGGTGTTTTTACATGGTTGTTTAATGATAAATTTTGAGAAACTATGAAAGAGTTTAAGTGCTATTGAAGCATATGTGAATAGACAAGCATAGAAAGGTAAGTGACGTGGTACGGTATCCGAAGAGTACCGAACCATGTATTAGGATGCGGAAAACTATTAAGTTCTGTAAACACGGATAACTGGACGCGTCACTGCTAAGAGCAAAACAACGGGACCATAGAGTTTGGTTGAATCCACGACCGTACCGAATCTACGTCGAACCAAATCCATGGGAAATAGAGAAACTCAAACTTTTATTATTTTTTAAGATATCCTTTATAAGAGGCCATAGGCTTTATTTATTACTAAATATCGCCTTGAGAAGCAAGTCGGTTTAAAGGCTAAGAGATAAACTAGGAATAAAAGCAATACTAATCTAGTAAGGAAAAAATTCAAAAACAAATCTAGTCTAATAAAAGTAAATCAAACCAATCAATTATGATCTATCCAAATATAGAAATATAGATAAATCCTAATAGATTGGGGGGAAAATCCTGATTTTCCTTCCAGCTGCTCGTTCTCGGGCCGGTCGCAATAGTACGTGATATACGCATTAAGATGCGCTACATCAGACTCCTCGGCTTCTGAAAAACTCGTCCTTGAGTTAGTAGTGATGTTCACGGGAAGCTCTGGTTCCACTTCCGGTGGGTAATAGTCGAAAAGATCTGCCATGTTGAACGTCTTTAAGATGTTGAACTCTTTTAGAAGGTCGATGACGCGGGCGTTGTCGTTGATTTTCCTGAGCACACGGTAAGGGCCTATCTTGCGATTGGCAAGCTTATGATATGTACCGACCGGGAAGTGGTCTTTGCGTAGATGCACCATAATGAAGTCACCAACTTGGAAGGTATATTACCGCCGGTGTTTGTCCGCGTTTTCCTTATACTTGGCGTTTGACTCATGGAGCTTTTGGCGAACTTCTTCATGAATTAACTGTCCGCGCTCCACCATGTTGTTAGCCGAGATGTTTTAGCCCAGAAGTTTTGGTAAGGGAGCAAGGTCGAGGAGATGTCGAGGAGCTTGGATGTAGACGATTGAGAACGGAGACCTTCCCGTCGATCGGTTTTCTATGGACTTATAAGAGAACTATACTTGCGCTAAAGCAACATCCCACTGTTTCGGTCGAGTCCCGGTAAGGTTGCGAAGGATATTTCCAAGAGTATGATTCACGACCTCCGTTTGCCCATCTGTTTGCGGGTGACCGTTGCTGTTGAAATTTAGCGTTGTGCTGAAAAGTTCCCACAAACTCCTCCAAAAGTATAAGAGAAACTTCATTTCATGGTTTGAGATGATTGTCTTTAGCACACCATGAAGTCGTACGACCTAGCGAAAGAATAGTCCCGCCATATTGATGGCATCATCCGTTTTCTGACACGTGATGAGGCATGACATCTTCGAAAATCTGTCGACCACTACCATTATAGCTTCTAGACCCCATTGAGTGTGGGGAAGGCCGAGTACGGAGTCCATTGATATGTCTTCCTACGGAGCCTCCGGAACCAGCAAAGGTTGATAAAGGCCGGTGTTTTTTCCTTGTCCTTTGGCGACTTGGCACACTTGACACTTCCGCACGAAATTCTCAACCTCCTTTTGAAGTTGAGTCCAATAGTAGCGCTCCTTCACCAAAAATAGTGTCTTGTTGCGTCGTAAGTGTTCGCCGAGACCGCTACTATGAATCTCCCGAATCACGTGTACGCGAAGCGATCCTCGTGGAAGATAAAGTTGGTTGCCTCGAAATAGGAATCCATCTTATTGGTGGTAGTCGTCGCTTGCTCCATGGATGGAGCACTTATTCTACATTTCAGCAAAATCTTCATCTTCAGGGTATAAATCCTGGAGTTGTCCAAAGCCGACTAACTCATTATGCAAAGTATCCAAGAGGGAAGCTCTTCGGCTTAAGGCGTCCGCTACTTTGTTCAACTCCCCGGCTTTATGATTGAGCACAAATGTGAACCGTTGGAGGTACTCGATCCAGTGTGCATGCATCATGTTGATGGTCTTCTGGCCTTCAATGAATTTAAGCGATTGGTTGTCGGTGTTGAGGATACACTCCTTCTAGACGAGATAATTCTCCCATTAGTTCAACGCTTGTACGATGGATCTAAATTCTAGCTCGTACGTCGACCACCTTTTCCTTGCGTCGCTAAGCTTCTCACTATGGTAAGCGACAGGTCTTTTGTCTTGCATTAGGACTGCTCTCACACCAATGTTGCTCGCATCACAATCGACTTCGAATACCTTCTCAAAATCCGGTAAAGCGAGTACGGGGGTGGTTGTGAGCTTCGCCTTTGTGAGATGGAAACTTGCTTTAGTTCGGGTGTCCAACGAAACGGTCCTTTCTTCATGCACTCGGTGATTGGTACCATAATATTGCCGAAATGTTTAACAAACTGACGGTAGAAGGTGACAAGGCAGTGGAAACTGCGAACCTCGGTCATGATAGTCGGTGTAAGCCAATCACGGATCGCATGAACCTTTTTCTCATCGACGATGATGCCTTCCGCGCTTACGACGAATCCGAGAAAGATCTAATGGTTCATCATGAAATAGCACTTCTTGAGGTGGATTTACAATTTATTTTCCTATAGTACTAGCAAAACCTCCGTCAAGTGTATCATATGATCTTCTTCATTATGGCTGAAAATTAAAATGTCATCAAAGTAAAAGATTATGAATTTACCGATGAAGGGCTTTAGGTCTTGGTTCATGAGCCGCATAAAGGTGCTTGGTGCGGTGGAGAGCTCGAACGACATGACGGGACACTCGTAGAGTCCGTCTCGTATCTTGAAGGCTGTGTTCCATTCATCTCCGGGTCGTATGAGAATTTGGTAGTAGCCGCTTTTGATGTTGATCTTCGAGAAGACACGAGCACCCGCCAATGTATGCAGCATGCCTTCCAGCCGAGAGATAGGGAACCATTACTTTATTTTGATTTGGTTATTGCTCGGCCATCGATGCACATCCTCCATGTTCCATCATTCTTAGGTATGAGTAGCGCGAGAACGACACATGGACTAAGGCTCTTACGAACATAGCTTTTCTTAAGAAGATCTTCCACTTGCGCTTATAGGATTTCATTCTCCTTGGGGCTCATGCGGTAGTGGGGAAGATTGGAGAGTTTTGAACCAGGCATGAGATCAATCTTGTGTTGAATATTCCACATTGGTTGGAGTTCTTAGGATAGATTGTCGGATAGCACCCCTTTGAACTCTTCCAGCAGGTTCTTCACAGTGTCGGGAAGCAGGATATTGGTGTCCAGTCTTCTCCTTTATCCACGATAACTATCATCTGCTGGACTTTAGATACTTCATCTTCAAATTCCTTTTTGTCGAGCACTACAAAACAATTGCTTTCATATCTTAGGGCTCTTGGCATAGGATCTTGCTTTTATGGCTTCAGAGCAATGATTTGGCACCCCTTCTTTATCTCCACAACGTTGTATTTTCCGCGGTATGTGATTTCATGTTCGTATTTCCACAGTCTCCCCAAAATGAGGTGGCATATATCCATATCGACCACGTCGAAGATGACCTCGTCGGAGTATAGGTTGCCGAAGGAGAATGTGATATTGCACGTCTTGGAGATGACTTAGCTATTGTCGCACTTAATCCACTCAATCTTATACGAGTTCGCCTTCTCTTGTGTAGGTACTTGGATTTTTTCCACCATGCTTTTAGAGACGACATTTTCGGTGCACCCGTTGTCTATGATGATGATGCAAATTTTTCCTTGCATGGAGCATTGGGTACGGAAGATGTTGTGCCGCTGAATTTGCGTCTCTTCCCGGGGCACAAGCATGATACGATGGAAGACGAAGGAGAGGTGTTCGTCGTTATCTTGAGGCTCGATGTTTCCGTATCCTTTGACTTCTTCCTGCTGTCCATCATCTTCATCTAGGCTTCCGCCTTCAATTAATCCCACCATTTGTCAAATGGGACACACGTTGGATCTATATCCGAACCTGAAGCATCGGTAGCACTTGGGTCCACTCGATTTCTCATATGGCCTGCCTTGCACCTGTGATGGTCCCACCTTGACCGGTGGTTAGGGAAGTTGATTCTTCGAGCCACCGGCTTCCTGGTTGTTGGGAGGGCTTATCATGGGCTACTTCTCTTGCGTTGTCATGTTTTGGGGGCTTTTGAAGTTGGGGCGATAATCTTTCCACATCGGTGTTTGAATGTCTTTTTCGTCTCTCTTTGCAACGGTATGGGCCTTCGCAAAGGAGGTAATACACCCATATAGAATGACTCTTGCTATATTTGATCGTAATCCACCAACAAACCACGAATATAGTAGGTCGCCATCTTCTTGGACGTTGAGACAGGCTTGGAGCACGCTAAACTCCCTCCAATACTCATGCACCGAGTGTTTCCCTTATGTGCAACGCTAAAATTTTTAGAAGACGTCATTGTCACGCCTCGCTTCCTAGTGTACGGGCAGAGGACGCGGCGAGACCGCTATGTATTTACTCTGAAGTAAATACACTAAGCGTATCTAAGCAATATAAAAGAAATATACACAAGAGACAAATGTAATGAAACAGTAACTTTATTTATTAACATTCTTTTACAGTACATAGAAAAGTAAATACATCTGAATGAAAGCAATGCATAAACAGTGACATAACAGAAATGGAAAATACAGAATGTAAAGAAAATGTACAAGTATAACTACAACTCGGGATCTTCAGTAAACTGGTCCAAGTTTTCACTGGTAGGCTCGATCTCTGGTAGGTGACTACCGGAGTCATTGATGAAACAGGTCAGATGGGCTTAGTAGGGCTCGAACCTACAATATCACCGTTCTCAATCCAGAATCACACTTCCCAGACGAGGACATCATGCGCCTTTCAGCAGACCGATCGTTGGACTATGTACTTTGACGGAGCAGTAAACGAGAACGGAAGAGGAGCTGGAGCTATCTTAATTTCCCCAGAGGTGATCAAGTGCCGGCTGCTACACAGCTAGGATTCCAATGCACACAGAACATGGTAGAGTACGAAGCTTGTATCTTTAGACTTCGAATGGTGATCGAACGGGGAGTCAAAGTCCTAGATGTCTACGGTCTGAATCACCCGACAACATTCAAAGAAGAAGAAGGAGAATGTCGTCAGCGAACAAATCGCTCGGTAAGTCCCAAAGATGAGGGAGAAATAGAATAGACAGAGAGTAAAAGAGAGAGTGTAGCTTTTAAAGTTGTATTTAGTGTTAACGCTGTTGTTTGTAGCTTGGTACAGAAGGATGCCAGTGTATACGAGAGGAGTCTCTATATGCCAGAGACTAAAGGCAAATGGAAGTACAAGGCTCTGTTAGAATGCCCGGAACAACGGCGATTGTATTCAGGTTAGGTGTCTTAAATCTTGCAGTCTCGTGCCACTTCTAGCACCTTCCGTACCAATCTACCCCTTAAACCCCGCGAAGTATTGTTTGTATTGTTTGTATTGTATTGCAACTTGTATTGTCTTGTAATATAGATTGTATAATTGGATGACTTGCCGAAACCATGATATCAGTAAATGGATGTAACTGGAGAATCATTGATGTAACTGGAGAATCATGTAAATGGATGTATATCCATGGTTCGGTTCGGTCAATATACATTGAATAGTTTGAACAGATTGAATATATGCATTCATGGATTCATATTGAATTGTAGTATTGTAGATTGTACTTGAATCATATTTAAGTCAAATTGATTATAATGAGACTCAGTCTGAGTCAGACAAATAGAAAAGAAATTGAATCCTGAATTAGGTTTTGATGTCATCGGTAACCGCTGCACATGGGCGGCAGGATTTGTGTATTTTTCAAAAACGATTACCGTGTTGATAACACCGTTTGTTAAGTTGTCTATCTTAAATAGGCAAGTACCCACTTCTCCGGCTCTCTGAGGCTCAAGAGATTGGTCCCGCTTAAACCTATGTTTACTAGGGTTCTTATTGTAATTTATAGAACTTGAGGGGGTTTTATGTAAAAATACTTTTGTATAATTTTCAAAATACACCTCAAGTAATTAATTATCGTCTTTAGAGTTTTCATAGATGTAGATTTTATATATGTTACATTTCTAGTGAGTAAAACCTATTTTTCATAATATAGGGTATTTATTTGCAATTTTGAACTTGTATGGAATTGCATGGTATTTTCATGTAAAATGATTCTTGTGATTTAGAAAAGTTGGAATATTTATATTATCACAAAAATAGATATTTTGATAATACATACATACATACATATATTTATATAAAAATAATTTTAATATATTATATTTCTAGAAATCTCATTTTCTTAAGATATTTGTATTTTTAAATCTCTCGAGACCGAATGCTCCTTGCGGAGGTCTACATCTCGCACTACTAAGCCCGAGGATGCGCGATAATCTGCACCATCCCGAACGGGTTCCCCAAATGGGTTGTAGCGGCGCTTTGCAAAGACTTGTTCAAAATACATAATCTTGTGAAAATAGTTTTTTTATAAGTTTAAGGTAGTTTTGTGTAAAACGGTATTTTCCCGAATCTATATTTCCCAAAAGGTTTCGTGCTATATTGCATATGAGTGTTGTGAAGATGTAGGTCATTACCTCATGATCTATTCAAAGGTATAGTAAGATTAATGATGTTTTAAAGTAGAAACTAAACCACATGGTATTTTACTGGAAAAGTGCGATAAAAATTGAAATATACATTCTTTTGAAATGGAATGTGTTCCATATGTTTTGTTAATGATTAATAGTCAAGATATAAAAGTTTTGTAAGGTTGTGTTAAGGAAAATTGAACTTTACAAAGAAAACCGAATCGGAAGTCGGATTTAACTCCGCTTCCGTCGGGTTTTAGTAAAAGAATTTTTAAGAATAGATTAGAGAAGAGGGAGGTGGGACTTACTGGCTTAAAGGTTAGAGATGAGGAAGAGGGGGAAGTAGAAGTTTCCGGTGCGTCGTTTCGTCGCCGGGAGCTCCTAGAGTCGTCGTCGGAAGTTCGCCGGAGTTTCGCCCTTCGCTAACTCCACTTGTATACAAAAATTCTAGAGAGTTTTCTTGAGAGTTTGGACAGAATTTGTGAGTGAGGTGTGTGTGTTTAGGTGTGGTATTTATAGGAAAAGATTAGGGTTAGGGTAGGTGAAAGGGTGTGAGAAAATGTATTAAAAATTGTATTAAAAATAGAGTAAATAGGTGTTTTTATTGGCTCTGTAAATGTGCAGGTGAAATAATGTGTACAAGGGTTATAGGGATACCAAGAGGCACAACTTCACAGAAGGGTGAATCGGGTTATGAGATGAATCGGCCGGCGGCGGCGGGCCGTGTCAACCGCGCCGCCGGCCCGATTCGGCCGAGTCAGGCCCCCCCGCCACGTGTCCTGCGTCGTTTGGTGTAGCTCCTGGGTCAGTTTGTTTTATATGTGACGTGGGGTTTTTACGAGTTATGCACGTGTAGACCCTTAGACTTCTAAAAATTTAAAAGAAAACAATATTAAAAATAATATGGGTGATGGGATTTGAACTCTGATGGTTTGGTTCAGCAGTGCAAGGTCTTACCAATGAGCTACAAGTTTCTTCTTGCTATTAAAAAGCAAAACAAGCTTATAACTTGTGCTCAGGCAAAAGTACCCCTTTCTGTAATTTTGAAAAAATTGTACAGAAAGTTTATGATTGTTACATTCTACCCTCCTTATAAAAATTTCGTCCTCGAAATTTGTAAAAGGAAAGTGTAAACGATTCAAGGAAAGTTTGGTGATAGTGATGAAAAGTAACAGAACGATTCAAGGGTTTGAAAATGTTGAAAGGAGTTACCAGGGTTACCTTGGTTCACAGTCTCGGGTTCTACGGCTGCTAAGGTGTAAGCCTGTTGCCGTGGCACGTTCCTTCTAGCTGGAGGCACATTCCTATGTCCTCAAGGCATATTCCTCAGTGCCTGATGGAATTGGCGAGTAGGCGGTGCAGGTGGTGGAGCTGTGAGTGCAAGACGAGGTGCATGATCCTGGATAGCTGGTCGCTGCGGGTAGTTGGTGGGTGTGTGATCTGAGTTGCATCTATAGGGACATGTTCCAATTCTATAATCGGATGCGCCACAAACTGGGCGCAGGCCTTTTGCGCGCCTACAGTCCTTCCACAAGTGTCCATCTCTATTGCAGTAGTAACAAAAACCTGGACTTGACTGGTTAATTGTTTCTTTCTATCTCTTGGGTTTTGAAGGTTGTTTAGGATAGGCTCCTCCTTCCATCTGGGTGGCAAAGCGCTTTATACCGGTTGTTTCTGCTTCTGATCGGTTCAATAATATAGCAGTCTGCTGATGTAGTCCTTCCAGGAGGATTCGTATTGTCTCAAGCAGTACCGTCTGCTCATTGATCGGAGCAGCTACGTCAGGTGTGATCGGTAATGGAGGTGAAGTGTTGTTGACATTGGTGCTGGTGTTGTTCGGGGAATCCATAAGCTTGAATGAAAAATTTAGGTTAGGACAGATTCAAAGTATGATAAGATTCAAGGAACATGAATTGTAAAGAATGTTTTAGTTGATGGATATTGTGTTATATTGCTTAGGTTGTTCACGCGGAACAGAACTGCATGGTAGTGTTCCATACGGCTCTGACCTGCATGGACCACCAACAAAACCTGTCACGCCCCGCTTCCCAGTGTACGGGCAGAGGACGCGACGAGGCCGCTACGTATTTACTCTGAAGTAAATACGCTAAGCGTATCTAAGCAATATAAAAGAAATATACACAAGAGACAAATGTAATGAAACCGTAACTTTATTTATTAACATTCTTTTACAGTACATAGAAAAGTAAATACATCTGAATGAAAGCAATGCCTAAACAGCGGCATAACAGAAATGGAAAATACAGAATGTAAAGGAAATGTACAAGTGTAACTACAGCTCGGGATCTTAAATAAACTGGTCTATGTCTTCACTGGTAGGCTCGATCTCTGGAAGGTCCGAATCACCTGATGACATTCAAAGAAGAAGAAAGAGAATGTCGTCAGCGAACAAATCGCTCGGTAAGTCCCAAAGATGAGGGAGAAATAGAATAAACAGAGAGTAAGAGAGAAAAAGTGTAGCTTTTAAAGTTGTATTTAGTGTTAACGCTGTTGTTTGTAGCTTGGTACAGAAGGATGACAGTGTATACGAGATGAGTCTCTATATGCCAGAGACTAAAAGAAAATGGAAGTACAAGGCTCCGTTAGAATGCCCGGAACATCGGCGATTGTATTCAGGTTAGGTGTCTTAAATCTTGCAGTCTCGTGCCACTTCTAACACCTTCCGTACCAATCTACACCTTAAACCCCGCGAAGTATTGTTTGTATTGTATTGCAACTTGTATTGTCTTGTAATATAGATTGTATAATTGGATGACTTGCTGAAACTATGATATCAGTAAATAGATGTAACTGAAGAATCATGGACGTAACTGGAGAATCATGTAAATGGATGTATATCCATGGTTCGGTTCAGTCAATATAGATTGAATAGTTTGAACAGATTGAATATATGCATTCATAGATTCATATTGAATTATAGTATTGTATATTGTACTTGAATCATATTCAAGTCAAATTGATTATAATGAGACTCAGTCTGAGTCAGACAAATAGAAAAAAAATTGAATCCTGAATTAGGTTTTGATGTTATCGGTAACCGCTGCACATGGGCGGCAGGATTTGTGTCTTTTTCAAAGACGATTACCGTGTTGATAACACCGTTTGTTAAGTTGTCTACCTTAAATAGGCAAGCACCCACTTCTCCGGCTCCCTGAAGCTCAAGAGATTGGTCCCACTTAAACCTATGTTTACTAGGGTCCTTATTGTAATTTATAGAACTTGAGGGGTTTTATGTAAAAATACTTTTGTATAATTTTCAAAATACACCTCAAGTAATTAATTATCGTCTTTAGAGTTTTCATAGATGTAGATTTTATATATGTGACATTTCTAGTGAGTAAAACCTATTTTTCATAATATAGGGTATTTATTTGCAATATTGAACTTGTATGGAATTGCAGGTATTTTCATGTAAAACGATTCTTGTGATTTAGAAAAGTTGGAATATTTATATTATCACAAAAATAGATATTTTAATGATACATATATATATATATATATATTTATATAAAAATAATTTTAATATATTATATTTCTATAAATCTCATTTTCTTAAGATATTTGTATTTTTAAATCTCTCGAGACCGAATGCTCCTTGCGGAGGTCTACATCTCGCACTACTAAACCCAAGGATGTGCGATAATCCGCACCATCCCGAATGGGTTTCCCAAATGGGTTGTAGCGGCACTTTGCAAAGACTTGTTCAAAATACATAATCTTGTGAAAATGGTTTTTTTATAAGTTTTGTGTAAAACGGTATTTTCCCGAATCTATATTTCCCAAAAGATATCGTGCTATATTGCATATGAGTGTTGTGAAGAGGTAGGTCATTACCCCGTGATCTATTCAAAGGTATAGCAAGATTAATGATATTTTAAAGTAGAAACTAAACTACATGGTATTTTACTGAAAAAGTGCGATAAAAATTGAAATATACATTCTTTTGAAATGGAATTTGTTCCATATGTTTTGTTAATGATTAATAGTCAAGATATAAAAGTTTTGTATGGTTGTGTTAAGGAAAATTGAACTTTACAAAGAAAACCGAATCGGAAGTCGGATTTAACTCTGCTTCCGTCGGGTTTTAGTAAAAGAAGTTTTAAGAATAGATTAGAGAAGAGAGAGGTGGGACTTACTGGCTTAAAGGTTAGAGATGAGGAAGAGGAGGAAGTAGGAGTTCCCGGTGCGTCTTTTCGTCGCCGGGATCTCCTAGAGTCGTCGTCGAAAGTTTGCTGGAGTTTCGCCCTTCGCTAACTCCACTTGTACACAAAAATTCTAGAGAGTTTTCTTGAGAGTTTGGACAGAATTTGTGAGTGAGGTGTGTGTGTTTAGGTATGGTATTTATAGGAAAAGATTAGGGTTATGGTAGGTGAAAGGGTGTGAGAAAATGTATTAAAAATTGTATTAAAAATGGAGTAAATAGGTGTTTTTATTGGCTATGTAAATGTGCAGGTGAAATAAAGTGTACAAGGGTTATGGGGATACCAAGAGGCACAACTTCACAGAAGGGTGAATCAGGTTCTGAGGTGAATCGGCCGGCGGCGGCGGGCAGAGTCAGCCTCACCGCCGTCCCGATTCGGCCGAGTCAGGCCCCCTTGATGCCACGTGTCCTATGTCGTTTGGTGTAGCTCCTGAGTCAGTTTGTTTTATATGTGACGTAGGGTTTTTACGAGTTATGCACGTGTAGACCCTTGGACTTCTAAAAATTTAAAAGAAAACAATATTAAAAATAATATGGATGATGGGATTTGAACTCTGGTGCTTTGGTTCAGTAGTGCAAGGTCTTACCAATGAGTTCCAAGCTCCTTCTTGCTATTAAAAAGCAAAACAAGCTTATAACTTGTGCTCAGGAAAAAGTACCCCTTTCTGTATATTTGAAAAAATTGTAGAGAAAGTTTAGGGTTGTTACAGTCATGCTGCCAATCTTCCAGAAGAAATTTCCAACGGATGGCGGTCGCCATCTCTTGCCATGTAGCCACCTCGGGGTAGCCGATATTTTGGCTGTCTTTCTTGTATTTTTTCCACCATGCAAGGGCTACTCTTTCAAACCGTGTTTCTACCATAAGCATTTGTCGACGAGGGGAAATTTCGGCGGTGTGGAAGAAGGTCTCGACCTTGGCGACCCAATCCAATAAATCTTCCGCTTGGAGACTTCCATCAAAAGAAGGAATCTCGTTTTTGATGTGATATTCATTGTTGTGGTTGAAGCATTTCTCGTAGCGGCCTCCTTGGTAGTAGTGTTGAACTGCTCGGTTGGGTTCTTCATCATCGTGGCGAGGAGGGAGTTCACGAACATCGGGAGCCGGTTGACGTGGTGCCGGTGGAGCAGGAGTTGTTGAGGTAGTCACTTGGTTGCCCTTGATAAGCGCCACAATCTCTTCCAATTGCGCCTTCACATCTTACATGTCTACACTAAGAGTCTCAACTTTGTTATTGAGGACGTCTACTTTTCCAATAAGGGTGTCGTGCTCCTCACGGGTAACGTTGCGGACTCCTGTCATGATGAAGGATGTAGATCGGTGAAGAGGGGAAGAAGAAACGCTACTGTGGAAGTCGAGGATGATCGAAGAACGGTAGCTCTGATACCACCTGACGCGGTACGATAGCCGAAGAGTACTGAACCATGTATTAAGATGCGAAGAACTATTAAGTTCCGCAAGCCCAGATAACTGGACGCGCCGCTGTTAAGGGCAAGACGACGGGACCGTAGAGTTTAGTCGAATCCACGACCGTGCCGAATCCACTGCGAGCCGAATCCATGAGAAAGAGAGAGACTCAAAATTTTTTATTTTCCAAGATAACCTTTACAAGAGCCCATATGCTTTATTTATAACTAAATACCGTCTTGAGAAGTAAGTCGGTTTAAAAGCTAAGAGATAAACTAGGAATAAAAGCAATTCTAATCTAATAAGAAAAAGATTCAAAAAAAAATTTAGCCTAATAAAAGTAAATCAAACCAATGAATTATGATTTATTCAAATATGGAAATATAGATAAATCCTAATTGATTGGAAAAAAATCCTGATTTGCCTTACAGCTGCTCGTTCTCAGGGCGGTCGTGCTCGTATGTGATGTACGCATTAAGATGCGCTACATCAGTAAGAAATGGAAGAAAATCTTAATGGGAATTAATTTACCGATCAACTTTCTAAAGTTCCAATAACTTTACCCATCATTTAAGTAATTAAGTTGATAGATATTTGTAAGCTCTTTAAGAAATAATATTGTAGGGTTTTAAGGATTTTGGCACATGCCATGTAATTGTAAGTAATCCCTTATCATGTTGTGAAGCTTTGTTGTTTGATCCAAACATCTTCATTTCTTGAATTATCTATTTATTTCCTACTTGACTCAAATTAACATAAAATTTTCAAAGGTTAAATTACATTTACAATTGATATAGTGTAACATTTCAGAAAAATAAAATATTATTTTTGGGAATTTTATAATTAAATAATAAATATTATGAATATTTTGATAATACGGTATAATTAAATACCGATAAATTGGAAAATATTTGGAAAATTATAGGAATTTCTGAAATGAGGGCGTTTTATATGATTTAAGAAAACTATAAATTCTTTATGATTAATTATATTCCATTTTAGTGCTAAACTCGATTTATTTTCGCTAATCTTGCATTAAGCGTGATTACGCATATGACATGCACCATGACACATTTTTAACACTTGTACATTTTATTCTTCATGAATTCTTTTGTGCATGGTTTTTTTTTCTAAAAGGAAAGAAAAGATAAATAAAAGAATAAAGAAAAGGAAAATGAGAGGGGGGGGGGGGAGTTCTAGAGCCTTCAAGACTCTTTGACCTTAGCCCCATTTCTTAACCGCATCTTCACCATTCTTCTTTTCTCTCCTTCTCCTCTCATGGATGCCTCTCTCCCCCATCACCTCTACCCCCTCACTAAAACCCCAAATCCACATTAAAAGATCATCTTCCCTTCACAAAAATTAATGCCTACCTCACTATAAGCTTGAGGGTGTGATCAAGTCAAGACTTTGGGGATCTTGGGCAACTCAAGAAAATTCTTGAGTTGCCAAATGAGGTAATTTCATCACCATTAGAGTAGTATTTCATTCTATTAGCTTCTATTGTTAGTTTAGAATCGATATATCGAGGTTTAGTGAACTTTGAAAATTTCAAGTTAGGGTTTTGAGGTAATTTTGAATTGAGATAGTGTAATTGAGTCTAGTAGAGACCATACAACCCCTCTAGTGTTAGTTTCATGGACTGAAATCATAGAATTTAACCCAAAACTCAAACTTAGAAACCCCGATGTCGGAAAATTATGGAAATTGTGATGGAATTTGGTGATCTGCTATAACCCGGATGACCTGAAAATTTTTTAGCGAACATAGAGAGATATGCAGGTGATATGGATCATTCCCTGAAGACCCGATCCCCTAACCCCAAACCCAGGCCGCAATTTTATTCTTCCTGGCCGCAATTTGCGGCCAGGGTAGGGCAGAACCCCTCCGTGTTTGGTCCAGGGCTGTTATTTCATTAAACTAGACCCTTCCCATATGCGAAATTAGCTAATTTCACTTAGGGTAAAATCTGGGACCATTTTCTTAAGTTGCTGCATTGTTTTACGACTTCGTTTTAACTTGGTTTTGGTATTTGGGTTTTTTAAATCGATGTTCCGATGTTTTTACCTCGATATCGAGAATTTGTTTGGCTTTTCTTGCATGCGAGGACTATAGGTTCTAACCTATGTGTGTTTCGTGTGCCGTTCTGGTTTTCATTCATGATTTCGATTTACGATACCATATGTTTATATGTAGGCACCCTTACGTAGATTTCGAGATGACGGGAAGAGCATGACGACATCGACTTCGGCAGGCGAGGATTCAGGTGAGTAGATGTATATTTACGGGGGAAGTCGGGTGGATGGCGTATAGCACCCCCGCAAACGTAGAGTAAGGTTATTGCGTATTATTATCTTGAGTCGGACGTGACCTTGGGTTTTGGCGATTAGAGTACTATTGAAGACCTTAAGTAGGATTAGGTTGATTTAGACAGACTTAACCAAAGGATGATTACCTTGGAGGTAATTTATAGGTTTCACACAGACACATACACGCACACACGTACACTTGACTTGGGGTATGTGTGTGTGTGTGTGTGTGTGTGTATGATTGTATGTAGGTTTCTACACACACACACACACACACACATATACGCGTGATATGAGGATGATTTATGATACTTGAAGATGAGTCGATATGGCTGGGCTGGATGCCGTGAGATATTTGATATGTGATCGAGATATGATATGAGATATGTTATGTTATTATAGCGAATCGTTGAACGATGATACCATGTGATTGATGATATATATATGATAGTTGACATATGATTGAGATATGATATGAAATATGTTATGATATTTATAATGGATCGCTTGTGCAATATATAATCATATATGATAATATGTGTTGATGACATCGGATTGCACGAGACTTTAGGTCAGTAACCAGATCATGATATTTTTTGTGATGATACCTTATGAATGATGATGTATAAATATGATAGTTGACCCGTACCCCGATTTTGGGATGCCGTACGATGGATTTTAACGTACGAGATATAGATGTGATGATTGATTCGCACTCTTGACTCGAGGAAGTCGTACGATGTACGCGACGCTATTGAGGCTGGATCGCCGACTACTAGAGATATCGACTCGGACTGTAGGTAGACTCTTCTTACCTATCGACTAGTTCTTTAGTTTAGTCTCTTAGTTGGTTAGGTAGATATTAGTTTAGGCTCGAGTCATACTTATTTTTCAAAACTAACGAATCGTGCGCATTTTTAAAAAAAAAACAGCCTGAGGGATACTACAGATTTTTCAAAGGTCGTATCTTTTCTTAAAAACACCGTAGCCCCTATTTTTCTAAAAACCACGATTCGTGCTTTTTCAAACACCAAAATGGTATGACTCGTATTGTAGAAGTGTATATTCTTCGGTATTGCGGTTATTACTCCTTCTCTGTTATATTCATGTTATTCTCATTATATTGCATGTTTATACATATGTTCCTTAACTGTTATGATTCCATATGTTAGGACACTAGCACAATTACCGATGATGCGCATGTTCCACGTACACTTATTTGCCGGCTCACACACATCATCATCGGTAATTGCCATGTCACGCACACTTTAGGAAAAGCTACTTCATTTAGTATAGCTGCTAATTAGTAGTTTAAATATATTTTAGTACGCTTGCTTCATGTGCTAGTTTAGATATTGCATTGCTTACTCAGACACTTCCTGCATTTATAATTCATACTGTCATGCAGTTTTGTGGGGCTTATGCCGATACTTATTAATTATTTACTCAGGATTTTAGGATTTGGATTTTCTATTAGATTTCTGGATTTTGGGGAAAACCGCAACAATTTCATAACCTATTATTATTTTCAAAGAAAAATTCTGTTTTCTCATGATGTGATGTGTGTGCCGTCCACCATGAGTTTTCCCGGTTCTTGAGCAATATCATATACCCGATTCGAGGAGGGGGATGCACCGTCTGCGGGTACATGGTAGACCCGGTGCGGTACCCCCGGGAAAGAAGATCGCAGATGATGGCGTTGAGCCCGGCAGGGGAGCACTACCGACCGGTTATTGTTGTTATTTTTGACGCGGCGGATATCCAGAGGATACCGACCGTGGTCGTGAGATTGGATTATATGGGCCGATCCGGACTGCCGGAGCCCGAGATACAGAGATATTGAGATTGAGATACAGAGATATTGAGATTTGAGATATTGAGATATGAGATTTTAAGAATTTGAGATATATCTATTTTGTGTCGATACTTGACACGGATTTCTGTCGATTTCACTGATGAGGTTTCAGTTTTACCATACAAGATTCAATGATATTTTTCTTATATCAGATTATTCAGATTTCATGGTTGATTTTCTCATTCATGATGCATCAGATATGTGACATATTACTGTTTAGTGACACCGACACGATGCACTGAGCATTGCACTTATGCATAGATTATTACCATGTCACTAATAGATGTCTAGTGTTACATATGTATATTATTATGACCTAGGAGATCGTCGTGCATGCGATTTCTACTCGCAGATGTCTTCTACTCACGAGTTGGCAACTCACCTCCGTTGTGCCAAATTTTTCTTATAGGTTTAGATGTACAGGTTTCCTGGGCGGCTTGCTGGCACATTATTCCATTCAGGGTGATTGCTTGGTAGGTTGGTTCACTTGTATCATGACCGCCGTTGTACATTTATTTATTTCAGTTGTATCTAGTAAGTTCCATTAACCAGACTTGTATTACTTGATAGATTTAGAAGACCGGTTGTTTATTATTTTGACCTTAGAGTCGCTCTTGTATTAGGATGGTTTTCTAGTGGGTTTTGGTTTTCTTTTGAGTTTTGATCCTCGCCCTTCGGCGTTGTATATCATATTGCTTGCGTGGTTGTGACCGTCAATTGGCGAAGAGTTAGCTCCCGCTTGGGGATGCCTTTTGTTGCTTATGTATATATTCTTGTTTGTACCCGTTTGGGGCCGGTTTTTACAAAGGAGATTTTGCCGAAATTTTTGAGAAAATTTGATGTTGCTTTTAAACTTGCTTTCCTACACTTCTTCTTTTAAATGGTTTAGATTTCTGGGCTTCGGCTTACTTAGATTACGTTGCGCCTCTAGACGTCTCGTAATTTAAGTGCCGGTCACGTTCCGTACCTTCGGGTCGTAACATATAGTCAAGCAAATTCAATTAAAACTCACGGTAGAAACAAACATATAAATGTAGTGTTGTGGTTGCCGTTTGGAATGGTTTCTTGAACATGTTTTACAATTTCTAGTGGAGATTTTTCATCCGATGTTATAAAAGATAATCAAATTGTTGAGGTTGGGAGGGCCAGCAAAGCCATTCTGCATATTTTACTTTGAAACATGGCATAACATGAGACATGGCAGGTCTAACTGACGATGGTGGGACCAGTCACTTCAGTCTTTGTAGCGTAGGGAAATATGCATGGATTTATTTGCAAGGTCTCTTTTGCCATTGTTGGGATAAAAATTGCACCCATTAATCAAAAGTCATAGTCAAAATCAAACCGTAAACAAGTGGGCCTACGTCCGAACCCAAGTCAAGTAGGCCCAAGTCCGGCCCAAGCATGGGGTCGACCCCATGCCAAGAAAAGAAAGAAAATAAAAATATAATAAGTAGTATGAAATGTAAAAGAAATATGCAAAAATCTAATTTTGTAAAGCCCAAGGGCTAGAATGTTAAATGTAAGAGGTATTTAAACCACACTCAATTAAGAAACAAGAACAACTTTCACTCACTAAATTTTTCTAGAGTTTTAAGCCTCCACAAAAGAGACAATTCTTCTTCTTCCCCATGTTCTTCTTCCTCAGAGAGAGAGAGAGAGAGAGAGCGCTCTCCAAAAGGAAAGAGGATTTCTTTTAGGTTTCTCTTATCTCCTTCGTCCCTTTCTTTCTCAAGGCAACCCATCAAAAAAGAATCCATCTCTTTTGGAAAACTAAATATCAAGAACCAAATAACTAAGATCAAAAACCAAGAAAAGATGCAAACTTTCTTCATCAAGCTTGAAGAACAAATGAGAAAAAGGACTCTCCTTTCATCCCGAGCAAGCATTTTTGGACATGTATATTCGATGATAGCTCTATACTTTCATCACTTGACCCCAGATCTCTTACAAGATTCATGGGAACATGGGTCACAACCAATATTCCTCCCCCAAATCTTGAACATGGGGCAAACCCGTGTTCATCCTTGGAACCCCTCCCAGGTCCCCAACTCCGAAACACTCTGTAACAACCTAGTTCATTTATACCAATTCAAGTCCCCGTATTTATTTATCTGTGGTATTTTATTGATTTATCGTGTTTGGGTGTGAATGGTATTTTACATTTTTACATTGCATTCGACCTGACCCGCTTGCTTGAACATGTTTGATTCATATTTATAGATTACCTTGACTTATTACATAGACACGTGCATCTCATGATTAGTACATACTGGCATTTCATCTAGCATCGCATATTTTACATATAACATTTTAGGTCATGTAAAATAAATTAATATTGCATTTCATAGCCTGCATGATAACCCTAACCCCGTAGTAGCATCCGCGCATCTTGTTCTCGTCCCGTTCAGTGAAACGGACGTGTTTGGATGGCTACGCGCACGTACGTGCATCCGTTCTTGGGGGTATGCATTTTCGTTACCTGAGCATCCATTTTAAAATTTGGAAGTCGCATATATTTTTCGTATTTTAAATCTGAATTTTTAGACCCGACCCGGGTGCGTTTTGGAATATTTTTGTATCCCGCCAAAATTCAAATTTCATTAAATATAATATCTTTATTAAAATCTACAGTTTAAAATTTGATTTAACTAACAAAATTTCTTTAATTAAAATCCTAACCTATTTTTAACAACCCAACCCTACTCAGTCTCCCTCTCTCTCCTCTTTCCTATCTCTTTCTCTCTCTTCCGCCGTTCTCTCTCTTTCTACGAGACAACTTTATATCTCCTCTTCCCTCTCTCTCTCCTCTCGATCTCTATATATCTCTCTCTCTGTCTCTTTCTCTCTCCCCCTCTCTCTCTTTCTTCTTCTCTCTCTGTCTTTTTCTCTCTCTTTATATTCTTCATTATTTTTTTACAAACGTTCTCTCTCTCTCCCCATTCTCTTCTTCCTCAAACCCCACGAGAAAGCCCTAGCTGTCGCCTCCTCGCGCTCGTCGCCGACCTTATCTTCGTCCACCACCCTTATCCTTGCCACCATCCCTTCTTCTCTCTCTTTCCTCTTTCCTTCTCCCCTGCACCCATCCCGAACCCCGACGAACCCATCCCGAGCTCCAAAACCCTCATCCTTGCCCTCTGCCCGTGCTCACCTCTCGCCACCGTTGTCACCACCCCCTTCTCCTTTCTTCCTCCGCCTCTTCCCATCACCGCGACCCAAAGGAACCCACAAACCCTGCACCAACCGAGCTCCAACCCTGCACACCCGACTTCAACCAAACCCACTGCCTTGCCGGAGCTCCGACCACCTCGCCCTCGGCCTCACCCCATCACCACCACCTCCTCCTCTCTCCTGCACCAAGCTTCGACACAACCATTCCCCTACACCCGAGACTCCCCTCTGCACAGAAACTGCAACCGCCTCGCCGTGAAACCTCGTCAGAAAACCCATCGTCGTCGTCTCCCCTGCCTCGCCTCTGACCCACGGCGGCCAGAGCAAACCCCAGAACACCGGCCTCACCATCTTCTTCTTCTTCTTTCTTATTTCATTCTTGATCTTGGTTCTTTTCCCGGTTATCGCCGGAACTCCGATCCCGTCGCCTCCGTGCACTTGTTATCGCAGCTACCCCATCGTCCTCCCTAACCCCACTGCACCTCGATCCCAGTAGCAACCCACTTCCTCTCTTCTTCTCCTTCTTTTCTTCTTTCTTCTTCTTTCTTGATCTCGGTTCTTTTCCGGTGGTCGACCGCCGGAGTCGTGCCGCTGCCGACGATTCGAGCAACCCTATGGATGTTCCTAACCAGCACGGTCACTCTCTTACATCACCTAGTCATGTTCCGTACACGCGAGCGTGCATAGCGACTTTTACCGACATCCGACGTGCTGTACGCTTCCCGTTCTGTGATCCGTCCAGGCAAGTTAATCTTGCTACATACTATTTAAATTATTATATACTTATTTAAATACATATTATACCTGTTGTTTAAATCTAGTGACCCATATTTCATTTTAACGTTTCGATGTTCTGTTTATATCATTTTAAATCTAGATCATGAAAATAATTTTGTTACATAGTAGATTACATTACAATGCACCCATACCAATATTTATATCACATAGTGCTTATTTGTACATACCATAGTACTTTTTATAGTTTATAACCCTTCGGATACCTATTTGCATCCATCTCGTCTAATATACATATAATTGCATCCATAAATCACTTGAATATATAACATTGTAATATTGACATTCCATGTTTAATAAAGTGCATCATAATTAGTGTTGGAACCATAACTTTAACCCTAATCGATAACTGTGCATCCATATGTTTGAATCTGTACTTATTTGCATACCACATCATATTATTCCATTTTATTGTTACATTGGTACCCCATACTTGTTTTGTGTACCCATGCTTATTGTAGTTGATTATGAGCACCCACGTGATACTTGTGCACCACCTGACATGACTTGATATACTACTACTTGACACGACTTGATACCGTGCACTTCTTGACATGATTGGATCTATATACACTACCTGACTTGATCTGTTGTACCATAGCTTGACCTGTTACCTGATCTTGTTACTAATACCAACAATCTTGACCTGCTGTCCCTACGGACATTTCCTGTTGTCTATCCAGACAAACCTGTACCTACTTGATCCTGTGTTGGCATTAGTGTTCATATCATAATATTGCATTTTATATTCCCCATTCTTATGCGTTTTATAAATAAACATGTGCTTTTGACGCATGTCTGCCACATATTACAGGTTACAGGTTATTGGAGCGAAAACAGTGAAAAAGACAAAAGTTGACACAAAAGAGGGACTTTTGACCAACAAGTAGAAGGATCCTAGTCAAGCTTAGACGAAGAACAATTCACAATTGTACAAGACAATGCAAGGTCCAAAATATCAAAGTGAACGGTTAAAAGATCATTACAAGTTTTCACTAAAGATCTGGAGAAGACTCAGAAGTCAAATGGAGAAAAGAACTAGAGAAATAGAAAGCCTAAAGCATCAAGAAGCAGCCCACAAAAAATGATCATATGATCCTACCAATAGGCCGCGGAACCGCGGCCCTACCTCCACCAATGCCGCGGTTCCGCGGCCGTCTAGTGCGCACGTCGGTGCATATTTTTGGTGGCGGTGCGTCGGTGACTTTGTTGGGATTTTTCGGGGGTATTTTTGTAATCGCACATGTGCGAATCCTGTAACCCTAAATTTCCCTGTTTCCCTATAAAATTGTATTCTAAAGATTGTTTAAGGGATGCCTCTTTTCAACAAATAAAATTCAGATTCCTTGGAAGATTAAGAGCATCATTCTTGTAAG